>JAZFAV010000005.1:12761250-14050000 GCA_037954035.1 Rosalia funebris | reverse complement strand
CTGGGAAGAAAGTAATATTCATGGCATTAAATGTTTTGAAACCTCAGAGATATCGATAGCCGAAGGAAAATCTGATGCTAACTTAGGTGATACTAAATTAAACACGTTCTATAATGAGGATTTTACCAAAACAGTAATGTATAAGTATTTTAATAAAGACTTTAAGGACAGTAATTTTTTTAAATATTTGGAAAGTCTCAAAAATACAATTAACACTACATATATCCAAAATTTACATTTAAAGTATCTACAAGCACTGACCACTATCAAGCCAAAGTCATATAACGAATCTAATGAAGATTTTACAAGAAGTGCAGCCTATAAATATTTTAATGAAGATTTTCGAAAAAGTGGATTTTTTAAATATTTAGAGCATTTCAAAGACCAAGAAAGTAAACAAAATTTTTCCATAAACACTGTTGAAAATAAATTACAGGATGTAGTAAATTTATTAAAACATGTGATAGAGAACAAACCAACTACTTTACTATCGAATAAAAGTGATAATATGTATTATTACTTTCATGACGACTTCAAGAAAAGTAATTTCTTCAAATATTTAGAGAGTTTAAATTCTCGCATTCTTGAGGAAACGCCATCACATAATTTCAATGACAGCAAAATGGAAAAATTAATAAGTACATTAGAAGGAGATAAAGTGACTAGCTACAGTATTAATTATACTGGATTGCTATCATTCATTGTAATATTACTTATTATAGGTATATGTGTCTTAATAGGTTCTACATACTTAAATATTATGCGAATAAGGAAATATAACTTGGCACAGAAAGATGATGTGGAATTAATTTAAAAGAAAAAGTACGTACAACTGTCCGTTTATATTGTTTTATTTGCATTTATTTTTCATAGGCATGTTTAAATATGGAAACAAAAAATACAAAGGGCATTCATGTAACAGTTCATTCAATGTATTAGAGGTTCCAGCTTAAAATTCTAAACATTCAGATTTAAGATTAAATCGACGCGCGTGCTGTCAATGGGTTGCCAATATTTCTTATGTTGGCGACCCTGTACCACCTATGTACCTGTATAACTTAATACAAGTTATGCTTTTATATATCATTTTTAAATCCTACACGTCGATTTTGAACACTCCATATTAGGTTTCTCTATATCGAAAATTAACTGATTCTGAGTTATCTTAAGTATTTTGAAAATAATACAATTAATACTTTTTTTAAAACAAAATCTGTAATTTATTTACCGAGACAAATATAAATTTACAGTTCCTTGAATTGTACATATACTGTTCAGAATTTATTTAGAAATAAAACTTTTTTTACAACGTGTAAATAAATTTTTTCTCTATTTGTGATTTTATCGTTTTCTACTATAGTTCCTTATATTTTTTTTAAGTTTGCAAACAACGAGCTTTGAAAAATTAATAATCAAAGATAGTTCTTGTCATTAACAGCCTTATTATTATACTCCTAGTGTTTACAGTGCATTATTTTATTGCATTTAATAATTCAAAACTATAAAAATTCAACATGGCAAAGATACAATTGAATATTAAATAAATGCGGAAAAGTAGCATTATAGCAACTATTATTGTGTTATTTTATTATGTTGAACAATTTAAAATACAAAACAATAACTTTGATGCCCATCTGGAAACTATACTGGAGTGTTCAGAGTCAATGCGTAAAATAAAAAAAAAGTAGTTTAGTAAAGTTCTTACAATAAGAAAGGTGGGACCTACTTGGTATAAGTGCCAACATTTCAAATTGATAGAATGCATCAACTTGACCTTGAATGTATCGCCGTAAAATGTTTGAGTTTCAATGAAATTGAAAAAACCTTTAATGAGCGGGTTGGGTGAATGACCCTGTATATACTTTAGCTTATACACTATATAAATATACATTAGATATAATTTTAGTTGATCATTTTTGTGTTATACCGAAAAACTCTTAATAGTATTGATTGTTATGCTATTGTACGTATGAAAAAGAATTATATAGGTATTAACATATATATGCTCTGCTTAAATTGACCATCTATTATTAAGCTACTTATTTACGATTATTATCATTATATTTATGTAATACTATACTTAAATATGTTATAGTCTTTAGTCTCTTTAAAATAAACTTTATTTTAATTCATGGAATTTTTAATATATTAGTTTTTATTAGAAAGAAACCATTTAGATTGATTAATATGTTATTAAAGGAGCTGTATAATCATGGGAATATTGTACAATGGTTTAAACGTTTCGAAATAGTTCAAAATATTGACAGTTGCTCACAGATTCTTGAAAAAGCTGGTGTCATTAGGATGACCACTAAGTAACTAGGTATATCTAGGCGACTAGAGTAGTTATAAAGGATTTTTCATTAAGGACGCTCGATTTTTGAACGCAAATAAAACAAGCTGTGTGAGATATCCACTAAATTTTTTTTTATTTGAAAGGATATTTTATGACATTAAATATGGAATATAACGTCGTTCAATGTCCGCCGTGGCTACGCTTGGTGGCACGTATTCGGGAGGTATAATTTTGGATGACTTTGTCGCATAAATCTGGTTGAATTTGCGTTCGTCATGTTGACATTGAGGGAATCAATTGCTTGCGGTTTATTCGTATAGACCTGCGATTTAAGATAGCCCCAAAGGAAGAAGTCTAAATCCGTTAAATCGCACGATCTCGGTGACCACCTCACGTCACCGCTGCGCGAAACAACCATGCCCTCAAATCGCTCGTGCAGAATGTCCATCGTGGCATGCGCTGTGTGTCATGTAGCGCTGTCCTGTTGGAACTACATGTTGTCAGTCCCGGTATAAATCCATATCATCCAGTTTAGGCACCAATAAGTGCTTAACATCGATCTAGAGCGCTTGCCGTTCACGCTTATGGCAATGCCAGTTTCGTTTAATCCATGAATTGGCCTCGTGCTAAAGATGATTTTTTTGGCGAAATTAGGGTCAACTTTCAACTGCTCCAGAGCCCAATCAACGAACACACGGCGTTGTCTATGGTCGCTTACCTTAAGTTCCTGGGTCAGTTGGATTTTATACGGGTGCAGACCCAAGCCCCGACGCAAAATTCGCCAAGTTGAAGTCGCAGAAAGGCGAAGTTCTTGTGAACGATGAGAAATTGACTGCCTCGGGTTTTCCCGTACACTCTCACGCACTGCAGCGATGTTTTCAGCAGACCTTGCGTTTCGGTGACGTACGGGTGTTGGCTGATTATTTATTAAACCGGTTTACTCGAATTTGGCCACCAAACGTCGATTAGTCGACTCGGCGGGACGGTTGTGGCGAGGATAAAAATCACGTAGTGCGCGGAACGTTTTCGAACGGAGCACTGATTTTGAAAATTGATGATTTGCACACGTTGTTGAACGCTATAGCCTTTTATGATGATTTGACATACACTACTGAACAATTCACAATAAATTTACATCCACATTATGTATCCACATTAACAAAGATATTTATGTAAGAGAAAAGAAAAATGAACTATATGTTCTAGTGGGGCCAAGATTAATTTCGGATTCACAAAAGAACAATATCGCCAGCATATAAGCAATATGAAAATTTTATTATTTTGCAAATGTTCGAATATACGCCAAGACTATAAAAATAGTTCTACATGAGCAGGAAACTAGCAATAAATAAACAAAAACATGGTAACATTTGCTAAGCAACATTAGTAAAAGAGCTTCAGACCAATGTGTTGAGAGTGTCAGTTTTTAAAATATTGTTATACAAACTATTTAAATAAGGGAGTCAATATTAAGGAAATTTTTTATAAAATTTAGAATCATATTGCTATGAAGTCTCTAGAGATAAATATAGACCATTAATGGGCCACTTCAGTTCATATGGGGCACTTCTTTTATTGAATACACTTCTGGATAAAATTACATCAGCAAAACTTTTTACAATTCCTTATAAATCAACGAAATTTTAAATGCTTAAACATTTTGTATAGATGGCCATATAAATGGGATGTAAGGTAACATTTTGTAATTATTTGTAATAATACATTTAATGCTGTTTAAAGTGATTTGTAAAAGGCAATAAATTCAGTTACACTAGTGATTTCTTTAAAATTTAATGTTATCAAGTGAATAAAACACTTTATCCTGTACACTTACATTTTAGAGTAGAAGAAATTAATCGTCCACGCAACATAAGATGAAGGAAAGTGGTAACTCTAGTTAACGAGAGATGTAGCCAGAAATACATGGTTAATTTGTTAGGAGTTAGACAACCAACAATTAGTCGAACAGTTAAACGTTCCAATGAACTGGGACGTTCACGCTAGAGTTTTTTGTCAGAGTTCTGTCATCAGAGCTGCCAGAGACCAAGGTTCGTCAATGTAAGAGTTTACGGACCTTGGCCAGAGACGTGTAACGCATGACAGAATAGTGACAGAGATGATGCCAGAGTGTTCTAATGACAGAGCTGTCAGAGTTTTTAATCTAGCGTGTAAACACTGTGAAACTTACTCTGCAGTTTATTTACTGTTTCTGTCACTCTGTTTGTCGTCGTATCATATTTTTTTCTCTAGGTACAGAGTTATTTGTTTTTCGTACGCAATGTCTGATTTGAATGATATCAACAACACAAAGATGAAAGTAATTAGTCGAAAGTCTAGGAATATTTTCGGACCATGATAAAAAGACGAAACCAAACTGTTAATACAACTGTATGAAATACACTCAGTGCTATGGGACATCACTTTACAGGATTATAGGAATGTGCATAAAAAAATATACGATTATTGCGGATATTGCAACTGAACTGGGAAAGGAACCTCTAGATGTCAAAATGGAAAACCTTGACCTGTCAATTTAGTGCAAAATAGTGAAAGAATGTAAGTGTCAAAAATTTTGGTACATACTACATTCACCATTTCTCAGTCCTAAGTTCATTTTAATATAAAAACCACTTCTTGGTCTTCTTGCAAAATAATCTTTAGTCCACACAATTCTATTCACTTACTTTCTGCTTTATTATTCTTTATCCTCTTCCAATAATAAATAAACTACAACTGCTACCGCTATCCTGACTGTTGCTGCCATGTTGTGAATAATGTGAAGTATATATTTATTTTGTTTGTTCTCACCTAAATATACATCTCAGGTGTAAACAGACGCCAGAGTTTATGATAGAGAGACCTGCCAGAGCTCTCTGACACTCTCTGACACATACCAGAGAAAAAAGTGCTAGATTTCTATCTACACGTAAACGCCGATGACAGAGCTCTGGCAAAACAACTCCAGCTTATACCAAGGCCTTTACTGTAAACCCCAGGACAATGTCGTAAGAAGTCTATGGCTGCAAGAAATGAATGATATTTTCTGAAATTCGCCTTAAGAAATAGACATTTTATCAGTTTAGAGCTAAGCAGAGCCCTAGAAGCAGCTCGAAATGTAGCAATTTCTAGATGAACGGTCTGCAGAAGGCTTAATGAAGGCGGATTGGACAATGCAAGATCAATAGATATTGCACCATTGCTCACCAGAGAACATAGAGTTACTAGACTGCGTTTTGCAAGATAAGACGTAAATTGGACCACTGATGACTGGAAGTGAGTTTTGTTTTTAGGCGAAACAAGAGTAAGTCTTAATTTACCAGATCGATGTTAACAAGTCTGATGGAGACGAGGAGAGAGGTTTGCTACCTGCAGTATTTCTTCACGGATCCTCTTTTCTGGTGGATCAATAATGTTTTGGAGGAATTTGTTTCGATGGTTCCACAGATTTGGTTTCTATATGGAGGAGATCCGTGAATACACATTTCTACGTAGAAATCATCGTACAAAACATGCGATGCCATTTTCCCCGTTTATCGGGAACAATTTAATTTTTATGCAGGATAATGCTCGGCTCCACATTGCTAGAGAGGTACTAGACTACTTCCGATTTGTAAATATTCCTACTACGGACTAGCCATCAGGAAGTCCAGATATGAACCCTATTAGAACATCTATGGGATGCACTAATACGATCAGTTAAGCACCACATACTTGCCCCTATGACTCTTAGGGAACTTGAACAAGTCTTTCTTATTGAATGGGAGAACTTTCCTCAAGCAACTGTTCATCACTTGATCAATAGCATATCCAGACGAATGGAGTGATAAGAGCTTGAGGAGGATTTACACGTTACTGATTTCAAATTCTTACGATTTAATTTTACTTCCAATTATTTTTCCAAGTTTTTTATTAACACCGTTTTCATTGCATTTGTCATTATTATTTCTCTCTGTGATTTATTCATGTATTACTCGATAATACCATTCTACTTTATTATAACATTCGTTGAAATCATTTAATTATAACATCACGTAGGTACTATGATTTAAATCTTAAAAAATAAATAAATAAATAAAAGCAATAATGTGAACTTTCACTAATGTGTTAATTTTGTCCAAGAGTTTATTTTCAGTTCTTTTCATATTATTTAAGTGAACCAATACTTTACTTTTCTATTAAATATTAGTCACACTATATTTATTTGAAATATTATGAATTATTCGTAAAATTTCTTACCTAAATGTAAATGTGGTAATTGTTGTCTGGCCGAGCATATTTGATAGAAAATATGATAATTCCTTTCATCTGGTGCCTGGAACACGACCCTCGACTTTTCCAATAAATATGTTCTCATCGAAGCTCCATTAATGTGGAACTGTTTGTTAAATTGCAATTCTATGAACTTGCCAAATCTTGAACTATTGTCATTTCTTGTAGTTTTCGCGTTTCCAATAGCCTGAAAATTATTAGTAATGGTTATTTTCTGTCAATTCGGGTCAGTATTCATAAATAGGTTATACTAATATTATTTATATCTCAATCTTCACTTCAAGTTTAAAAAAATATTTTTTAAAGCATATTTTGATATGTAATATGTTTGATATTATTTAGTAAATATTTCAGGATTCAATTTGCAATTGTATAGATGAATAAATGTAAAACTGATTCGGAGTGTTTCGCTTGAGCCTCATGCATATCACAGTCAAGCTTGGCTGAATGAGGCCTTTTTTCCTCTTTTCTTATACAATCTTTCCTGGCTCTTAAAGGATAATGAGTACATTGGCTTGGCTTTTTACTGACAAAAGAAAAAGTTCCACTAAACAATACCTTTTCTTTTCAATTCACTAATTTATCTAGCAGACTTATGCTAATACTTAAACTATAACATTATCGGTTTGATGAACGAGCTGTCTTGTGAGCACATTGGGGTGGGCTTTAACCTTTTCCCTGTAATTTACAAAGAACTTTGTGATTTCTTCCCTTACTGTGGATACGTTTAGATCGCTATTACTGACGTAATTTGGTAAATATCAAGAGGCCTTAATTCTTGTAGAGTACTTCATTCTGAAATCTTTGCAATATCTCGATGTTTGTGTGACTACAGTAGGCTTCGGACATCAAGGTCCAATGCCATCTGGTGGCGCTTCAGTGAATCTTCGTAGACACAAGTTTTAACATTCACAGTGGTTTTTTTATTTGAATTTCAAGAAATTGTGTTGTAAACAGTGAATAGTTGCTATTTTTGAAAGATGTGAGTTATTAATTTTTCACGAAGTAAAATTTGTTATGAAATGGCGCTTTTTATAATTTTGAGTGATTCTCATGAAACCTAACCTAGTCCACTGTTACAATGTCGAACTTCATAAGTAAATATGGACAAAAAATACAAGCAACGTTGCTCCTTGGCACATTGTTGAGCCGAAATAACTAATACCATCAGCTTACACAGTTTCCCACAAAATAAAAATCTAATTTCGCCGTGGAAAGTAGCAACCAGTATAAGAAACACGTCGAGAGGGATTTCGATATGCAGTTTGCATTTTAAAAGTACAGACTATTTTCGCTTGAGTAAGTAGGTTATTATTTACTGTATATTTATAACAGTTCAATAAATTAATACTATTTCAGAAAACCATAAAACAAGCAGAAGAAAGCTATGTCCGAACACTGTGCCATCAATCAATCTACGTGGAAGTCCTGAAATACCGATGCAATTGAAATCCAATACTCAATTGCAGATTGATCGGCAAACAGAAAGTCGCTTCCAAAGAAGAAGTAACCGAAATGATTGAATCACATGTAGGTTCTTGCACAAAAAATAAAGATCATTGCGAACTCTTGTGTGAAGATGTTTGCCGTGGTACTGCTGAAATTAATGAAGTGAGTTATTCTTCTTAGGATTCTTTGGAAACGACTTTCTGTTTGCCAATCAATCCGCAATTGAGTATTAGATTTCAATTGCATTGGTATTTCAGGGCTTCCACGTACATTTATTGATGGCACACTGTTCGGACGTAGCTTTCTTCTGCTTGTTTTATGGTTTCCTGAAATAGTATTAAATTACTGAACTATTATAAACATACAATAAATAATAACCTACCTTCAAGGGAAAATAATCTGTACTTTTAAAATGCACTGCAGCAGTGGACTAGGTTAGGTTTCATGAGAATGACTCAAAATTATAAAAAGCGCCATTTTATAATAAAGTTTACTTCTTGAAAAATTAACAATATAACTCACATCTTTCATAAATAGTAACTATTCACTGTTTACAATACATTTTTTAAATTCAAATAAAAAAACCACTGTAAATGTTAAAACTTGTGTATACGAAGATTCACTAAAGCGCCACCAGATGGCTTTGGACCTTAATGTCCGAAGCCTGTATCCCCGAACTGAATTACATATGTTCAGATGAGTCTCAGTATGGTTTTATGTAGCAACAGTTTGCTATAAGGGGCTAATTAAGATTGCCTTCCTATCATTAAGTGTAATTTTCTATATTGTAATCCCAGTTGCTTCTTTTTTATAAAAAATATATTTTATTGCAGGTTATTTTTCTGTCCAGATGCATCCCCAAATATTTAATATTTTCTACATGTTCAAGTTGCCGGCTGTTGAAGGAAACGGAGGGGCAGTTTCCTTGTATTATAGTAAGTGTAATGTGTGTCGATTTGGTTTTATTTGCCAATGTTTAAACCATAGATATATTTTGTTTAAATGATTTTGTAAATTTCTTGAGGCAATTTCAGTATTCGGATGTGAAGACAGTATAGCAGTATCGTCTGCGTATGTTCCAAGTATTGCAACTGTAATTAATCTGATTTTAGGCATGTCAGTTGTAAACAAAAGATACACAAGTGGCCCCAGTACACTACCTTGTGGTACACCGGAAAGAACAGGATACATATTGGTATATCGATTGTGATGTTCAACCAGAAAGTGTCTATTTTAAAGTAGAATCTTAGTAGTATGTACATGTCATATAGGAAGTGTGTTTAATGTTGTAGAATAAATAGACCATCATCTCAGACTTTATCAGAAACCTGGGTAATGTCTAAAAATGCAGCAGAGTAGTATTGTTTCCCCTCGATGTCCTTATTTATCTTGTTTACTACTCTCATGAGGCCCTTGGATTTACATAATTTCTTTTTAAGTTCTTACAAAGTCAAAACGTCTGTATTCGAGCAGTAACATCTGTTTCTGTATCAGTTGTAATTGAGCCTTCAAAATATGTATATTATAATATAAACAATATTCTCTGCACACAAATTTCTCCTTTATTACTAATTGTTGTTGTCTCTATCGTGCGTGCTGTTACAATGAATTTTGACCCATGTTTCTTTTTGCAAAAATCCTATGTATAAAAGTAAACATTTTTTATTTTACAAGTGTACTAATTGTTGCCATTTTTGTCTTCGTACTGGCATGCAAGAAACCCTCGACAATTACAAATATTGTGGATTTTTTATTTCAGATAACTCAACAGCGTGATATCGTGGTTACGATTGACATCTATTTTTTTCACAACTACACACTTTGTACTGTTTAGGTAATATACAGTTACAGGGAAAAAAATCTTTATATTCTTATAAATTACAAAAATAAAGGTGAACTTTTTTTGGTTTACATTGCCTATACTTTTTTCGTTTGACTAAAATCACTTGACTTCAATGAAAAAGTACTTTTAAAGCGATGTCTATAATTTTTACAATAATTTGGATTAAGTGAATATTAATGAAGCATGTATTAGGTACACCAGGAAGAATATCCTGTCTTGTAATTGAAGTTTTAAAATATTGTTCTTCTTAAATTAAGGTGTTAAAATACGGGTGGCATTAAGATTTAGTGAGATAAAAAATCATAAAAAATGAAAAGAATTAATAAGTTTACTAATATAAAAATTGTGAATTTCACTTTTCAGAAAAGTCACTAATAAATATATGTTATTGTGAAGTGACTCCATTTAAAGACAAAAGTATACTCATAGCTTAAAGAACTTAATTATCCATTCACTTAACACGGAATATTATTATTACGGAACAACTACATACGTATGCACACAGTATGTCAAAATATATGTATTCCTCAAGGAGATTTATACAACTATACTTTATTTTACAACTGTAATTTATAATCAATATAATTTTATCATAAGAAAACTCGTAACTTGACAGCAACAAAGACAATAAATATGTATTTGTTTTTATTAGTATGTACCTATAAAAAGTTATGTACGTACTATATATTTTTATTAATGGTAGTCTAATAATTAAATTAATTTAAGTTTATTAATTTTTTATGAACTATATTAGTTAATTACTCATGGAATGCCCGTTTCTATATGAAGATAAAATATATACAATAATTAATATATAAAAATCCACTGAAAAATTAATTCACTTATGCCATCTGTTGAACAATAGATAAATCTACAAATCTTCCGAATATTGGCAAACAGAGGGCTCTAACCCGTTTAAGACTGTCGTAACTTATACAGGTTACTCATAGATGGCGCATACAAATAATTTCCGAGCTTCTTATAAATAATAACAGATGTCCCTGAATGTTTTCCTCTTTTTGGGTACATAAAACTCGGTGATCAAAAAAAGTATTTGCATTCACTATTTATTTAAATTTATGATGTAGGGAAAATTATGTATGAAAAATAATATCGCCAAGATGCCTTCCTTCAGGCCACTGCACCTCCAGGAAGCATTTGCCGGCATTGCCATGCTGATTCAATTCTTTGAATTTCCTCGCATATTCTGGGTATTAACTGAAGCAAAGTCCTAGAAGCATCAGTATACACCTTATATTTCAAATAACCCCATAAGAAGATATCAATCGGTGATAAATCGGGACTTCTGGACGGCCAATTAATGTCCCCCCGCTTACAGATCAGATGTAACATCTGTGTAACGGTTTCCATTGATAATTTTGTAGTAAGGAATGTAGCCCCATCTTGCTGAAGCCATGTGTCGTCATTAAATTCAGCAAAATTTGAAGTTCTAGTACCAAAAATGATCTAGCATATCTCTATATTAAAGATAAGTCACGGTGAGTGCAACAGCATTTGCATTTTCATAAAATTAATGACCAATTATTCCAGATGGAATAATTCAGATTCCAACTTTCGACGGAATTCTATAGACCAGTAATGGCAATTTTGTTTATTTATATGTCAATGTAAATGAACATCTGTTCTATCGGTGAGTAAGTCATTATTTAGTTCCAAGTTTTCGAATAATTCTTGATCCAAATCTGACCGAATTGGACAATCTTCAACCTTCAAAGCTTTCACTAGTTGAATCTTGTAAGAATGAAAGTCCAAATCCTTTACCAGGATGTCGTGGGCAGTAGTTCTTCGAAAGATTTAGGGCGGTTGCATGTTGTTTCGCACAGAACGGTGAAGTATACGTGTCACATAAACACGCTCGACGTTTTCGACACTTCTTGCTCTTTTGGGACCCGTTTTTTTTTTATTAATACTAGTGTTTTTTTCTTGAATGCTGAATGAGCTTGATTAATGTCGTAAAGGAGGTAGCGCGCTCAATACAGGCGATGAACTATTATGAGATAACGATGTTTCTCGTAAAAGCTTCTGGCACACATGGCATTCACACATGGATTGTTTCACCGATGAGCAACGTCATCGGTGAAACAATCCATTACAACTAAATTTCCAAGGCGTGGTGTCTAACAAACACACGCGCGCTTACATTCACCACCACCATTTCCCGAGATGTTCAACAAATAAACGAGGAAAACATTTCAGGACATTCCTTGTTCCCAATAGAAGACGTGGAGAAACATAGCCTACGAAGCTAAAGTCTATACTAATGCGTATATAAAGAATATGTCAAAAAATATTACAACGAAACCTATCATATACCTCCTCATTTTATAGAAATCAAGGGAAAATATTTACAAGAACATGTAACATATACACGGTGGTCTATTAATAATTTCATTCATTTTTGTTTAGCGCGACCCATGTAGGCTATTGTTTTAAGTAAAAAAAAAATAAAGATACAATAATTTATGTAGGGTTGCAACTTTCTTTGGAACTCTAAAAATATACAAAAATAATAAATAACTGTATAATTAAAGTATTTGATTTTAGTCATTAAATATATTAAATTTAAGTCAAAAATTTGTAATATAAGTGGAATTTGAACTACGTATCCATGTGTACTACAGACGCTACGTTGCGAGGCATCTAAAAACATTTATATATATTTATTTTTATTGTGTTTTGCAAAAAAAGATAGTTTATATAGAAACTGAATGCATATCTCATATCAAAGTCAGCTTGATTTTTAAAATTGAAAATTTGTTAAATGAAAGTGCATCTCAAAATATCAAATTTCAGCTCTTATTTCGGGAATAACTGCTCATCAATAATAGGAAAAAGAATGAGATTTCTCTATGTATGCGTAGAAGAAAGAACGAGGGCAGCACTCGGTTATTTACTGAGACGAGACTATTTATTGCGCACCTCGTGGGTGGTCCGATAGAGACTTGTTCCCATTCTTGATGAGCGGTACGAACGATTAGCTGATTTTTAGCACTTCACAACTATTGATTGAGGAAGTCAGAATATGATCGAAGAAGAATTCCCTCATTAAAATGAAGGATTACTGAAGAACTTACTTCCATAATCGGACTGCTGGCGAGTACTTTCTTCTCTATTTGTGTCTCGGTCGCGCTACCCCCAACAGTGGCGAAATATCTCATCGCATATTTGGCAGATACAGTTTTTCCAGCCCCACTTTCCCCTGACACGATGATGCTTTGGTCCCTTTGTTCTCTTTCTAGTTTTGTGTATGCCTCTTCGGCGACAGCAAATATGTGAGGATCTAGGTCACCCATAGCTTGACCCCGGTATGTCTGTATGGTATCGATATCTGAAAAGTGAAATTTTAAGTTACTATTGAGATTAAGATTTATTTTATGCGGTTTGTGATATCACAATGTTAAAAGTGTAAGAATGTATCACATATCATCTGGTGTATTTTTTATCAGTGTAATATTATTAAAATTGTCCACAGTGAGAGGTATATCAGTGGTGTAACACTACAGTAACTTTGGGGCAGCTGAGATGCCCTCACGTAGCATTGAAGCTGATCACCTGTTCTGTTTGTTGTAAATGTTTATATTTCTATCTCGTCTCTGTAACTTTCTTTTAGCGTAAATATGCCGAAAGTTTGCCGTAACTCGGGACTGTTTGTGGACAATATAGGAAACAAAAACTCCAAAAGCATCAGTATAGTAAAAATCGTTGTAAGCATTATTTTATTATTAATTATACTGTCGAATAAAATATTTACATTTAACTGATAATAGATAATAATTAGGAAACTATAAATAATTGCTATCAGTTACCTATGTTCAGAGTGAGTCATCTCCCACTTGTAATAAAAATATGCATGTACATATTTAATCTTAGCAAATAAAGGACCTGTAATCTAAGTTAATTTTTATGACAGGTATATCAAAATATGAATACAGCAAACTCTCTGAATAATCTGATTATACTCAATATTGGATTATTATTTATTGGCATTCGAAATAATTATAAAATAAAAACTTATTTCTATCGGAACAAAGGGTAAAAAATCTCTGATATGTGCATATAGTTAGTGCAAATATTTACTCACAGAAGTATGTACTAATTGCTTGGGGTGAGAAATGTGTGTAAACTAAATTACAAAATATTTTGTAATGGGGCCAAACTGTTTCGATTATTAATTGGATTTAGATAACAACTAAACTAAATGTTAATATTAATACGTAATATATTGCGTAAATATATAATGTACATTTTGTAATATTTAAATTATAATATTTCGAATTATAATATATTTTTTAGGCCAATTATCTGATGAATCGTAGTTCGTGGCTATTATCTTTGTATTATCATTTTAGAGGCAAAGAGTACCTCAACTGTCATATTTTCGTATTTTGTTGGATAACAATGTTTAATGTAATTGTATTGATATTTTTTTCTTCTTCCAGAATAAGAAATGCACAAAATAGTTGTCTAATATTAAGAACTTTTACAAGTTCACTTGGGTAAGTAATGTTTATTCCGGTATATAATTTTTATAATCTATTGTATTACTTCACTTTCACATTAAATTTTTATAGTTATTATTGTAAGCTCCTCCTCGATAAATACCACACTTATAACGTCAATTAAGATCCCACTAGAGCCTAGTATGATACAATATTAGTAGATATTCTATATTTAGCATTTGTTTGAAATATTTCAATTTTGAAAGCTTCTAACTTTATTTATTAATATATTAATATACGTATTGCATTTAAGCATATTGTTAAAATAGGTTCCTAAATATTTAATTACGTAGAAAAGTTACAATAATTAAATATTGCAATATTTAAAATTAATACATATTTCATGGTCAAAGCTTTAGGGGAGAGAATTATAATTAATAAAATTGCTAATTGAATCGCCGACTAACTAAATATTAAATAAAAATGTTAAATAATCGTAAGAAGGAAAACACGATTAAATTTCGACATTATTTCACGTTTATAGTAATCTCCTAAATCTCTCTACCTTAATGAGAAAACACGGTTTTATATACAAGGTGATTCAGTTAACCCGTTCATTAAAAGTTTATGAACTTCCCATTGGAATCCATTTTTTTAAATTTGGAATCAGGGGTTAGCGAGGACAATCTATTCAACTAAAGTATTTTTGCTTTTCTGACACTTTCTCTTATACCGGAAGTAGCTATCAACTTCCTTATTTTAAATAGAACACCCAGTATATTATTACATTTTTGTATTACACTGCTGATTTTAAGTGAACTTTCTTAACAATTCCCTATACCTATCTTCAGCAGTTTTTGAGATATTTTAATTTTTTTGAAAAAATTAGGTTTTGTAGTATCCCATTGGAATGCTCGTCACTTATTCAAAACAAAAGTTATAGTAGCAAATTTTGGGCTGCAATTAGACGGACTATTAAGCTTTCAGGTGATATCTAGTTTGATTTTTTATTATTTACAGGGCGTCCAAAAAATTGAGTTCATTCTGACAAACTTCAACTGCTCAAAAGTCAATTTTCTTAAATGGAACACCCTATATTTTATTGCTTTCTGTGATGGAGAATTAAGTGATATTTCAATCTGTATTAGGATTCCCTATACCTATCTGCTACCGTTTTCTTGCTATCGAGGTATTTTTTATTCGATACCATAGTTTTCTATTTTAATTTACTTCTGACCAGCGGGCCATGAAAATAATACATTGTCTTAATTGTCAATGTAAACATCAGAGTAGATGTCAAAGTGAGAAATCTTACATAGTATTATAAATTATAACGTGCATTATGGAAATCCAACAGGAATATTCAAATGAAGACATATTAAATTTATTTTTCATTCATGGAGAATGTAAAAAAATTATTGAAAGGACTTGTCGTTTGTTTAACGAGAGATATCCACATTTACGGCCTTTAAACAAAACTGCCTTCAAGAGAATAGAAGCAAATTTTAAACGATTTGGAACTGAAGTTACTAGAACACGCCCCAAAGATGTTACTGGTGATGATGCAACCAAGTAAATGTCTTGGCATATTTCAATGTAAATCCACGTACGTCGTACGTGCTTAGAGCTGCGTTACAAGATTTGGGACTATCTTACTCGTCAATACAGAGAATTCTGGAAAAACATAAAATGCATGCTTTTTCCATTTTAAAACTGCATGCTCTCCACCAAGGTGACGAGGTACGACGTGTGGCATTCTGCGAAAGCATTTTATTAAAAACGCAAGAAGACCCACATTTTTTGAACAAAATTATTTACACCGATGATTCAAAATTTAACAGATAAGGGATAATAAATAGGAGGAATTGGCATGTTTGGGCAGAACAAAATCCACGAATAGTGCGTGAAGGTAACTTTCAAAATACATTTAGTTTTAATGTTTTTTGGTTGATGATGGATAATCGCGTGTGTTTTGAAGTATACGATGAAAATTTAAATTCTCGTAAATACCTAGAAATTCTTAGAACGGTGGTTTCAAATTTTTTGGAAAATTTGCCACTAAATATTCTAAATACGTGTTGGTACCAAATGGATGGCGCTCCAGCCCACTCAACCCATGAAATTTACCATGAGTTAACAAATATGTTTGAAGATCGCTGGTTTGGGCGTAATGGTCCGGCTCTATGGCCTCCCAGATCACCCGATCTAACACCCCTCGATTTTTTTATGGGGCCATATCGAGAGTAAAGTCTACTCAACGCCCGTCAATACCAGAGATGACTTATTACATCGAGTTAGAACTGCCTTCACCGAACTAGATGAAGGAATGGTATTGAAATCTACGACCGTTGAGATTAATAAACGAGTTTTATTGTGCTTAGAACACAACGGACAGCACATAGAACAGTTATTACACCAATAAGACCCAATTGTTAACATTTAATTATTGTTATTATGTTTTATTGTTTAGGCTAATGTAAGTTCCAAATCGTTTAAAATATGCTCTTTATTCATGATGATTTTTTTTGTTCAATAATTTTGCACCATTGTTTATGATAAAAAATTAATATAAATGTTACGTTGTTTTAATTTTCATGGCCCGCTGGTCAGAAGTAAATGAATAAAATGGAAGAAAACAATGGTATCGAATAAAAAATACCTCGATAGCAAGAAAACGGTAGCAGATGGGTATAGGGAATCCTAATACAGATTGAAATATAACTTAATTCTCCATCACAGAAAGCAATAAAATACAGGGTGTTTCATTTAAGAAAATTGACTTTTGAAGCAGTTGAAGTTTGTCAGAATGAACTAAATTTTTTGGACACCCTGTAAATAATAAAATATCAAACTACATATCACCTGAATGCTTAATAGTCCGCCTAATTACAGCAAAAAAATTGTTACTATAACTTTTGTTTTGAATAAGTCACGAGCATTCCAATGGGATACTACAAAACCTAATTTTTTCAAAAAACTTAAAATATCTCAAAAACTGTTGAAGATAGGTATAGGGAATTGTTAAGAAAGTTCACTTAAAATCAGCAGGGTAATTCAAAAATGTAATAATATACTGGGTGTTCTATTTAAAATAAGGAAGTTGATAGCTACTTCCGGTATAATCGGAAGTGTCAGAAAAGCAAAAATACTTTAGTTGAATAGATCGTCCTCGCTAACCCCTGATTCCAAATTTTAAAAAATTAATTCCAATGGGAAGTTCATAAACTTTTAATGAACGGGTTAGCTGAATCACCCTGTATAATCAGTTTTCTATATGGAAGCTATTAAATAATGATGTAAGGTAAATCACTGGTATTTAATATGTATTTTACTACAGAGTGAACGCAAATATTTTGTCTAGTTGTATTCATTTATTATATTTACTTCGTAATATTTATTTTTAGTAATACAAGTTGTAAAAATTCCGTAGATAGAGTCTCATTGGACGAGTCAGAAATAGCAATAGAAATGTTGATAAAAATTAGTTTTTCCTTCTTTATAAACAGAGTAATTTCTTAATTCAAGTCGAAATTTTCAATGCATCTACTTTCAAAGTACCTAATCTGTACATATTTAATAAAATTTGGTGTGCCAGTACACCCGCTAGTAGTCCATTATAGGGTCCATCCAAAATTTAAAAAATCCAAGACCAGATCAGGTGTCATATCTTTTTTGTACATGTCGAAAAGTTCACTTTGTAAAAATATTTTTTAAACTTCGTCTCGTTTATTTATTCTTGTTTTCCGGCAACCAACAATCTTCTAGAAACCAATCCTGAACGTGTCTATGATATACACTCATATATTGTTTAAGAAATATCTGGGATGCTAATTCATTCGAATTTATATTATAATAAGAAACAACATATCCTGCCGACGAATATAACATTGCTATCGAAATATACGATAGCAATGCTGTATCGCTGTACAGCTACATTAAAATATCGGTTGTGATTAAGCGGCATAAAAAAAATGTGTTGTATTTTTAAGGTAGATATGTATAACTTACCGTATATAGGAAGATCATCGTAGGGATTAATGGCCACCAGGACGATCCCGCAATACGTGTAAATATCCCTATGTTGACAGAATCTGACCTGCAGATTGTAGAGCACGGCGGGTTCGTGAAGGTACGACAGCGAAGTGAGATCATTTTCACCTATAAGGATCGGCGGGTTTCTTAAAAATGGTAGATCGTCTTCCGACTTTACGTTCAAAACTTTCCTCTCGTTGTCATCCGTCACCACGTCCACAGTTTTCTTGGTCGGCCTGTAGTCTTCTAGAAGTTCTGCTCCTTCCCACACTTTGTCCGGATGAGGAATCCATACTTTGGCGCCCTGGAATGGAAGAAGAGAGTTTTAATTTGAAAATGCAGTAGCAGTTAATGGCAAAAAATGGAAATGTAAGTAGTGGGGAGGTTATATCAACGTTAAGATGGTACTGCTACATGGAGATATGGTGGAACGATATACATAAGATGTAAAAGTTAGTGCAAATAAAATAGGATTAACATCTACGTGTATGTCACGCTGCAAATGATGCACATCTGCGAAGAAGATGCTAGTCATTCCCTAGATTAAAGTATTCTGCATATTTGGTTAGGTTATAGATATGCAATGAATTTGTACACCCTAACATATTATCATACTATAGGGTGTCTCAGTTGGAACTATAATATTTGTATTGCACGCCATTTGTGTTCTGTCAAAGATAGGGCGTCAATACTTAACAATTGTCATCTACAAACCATACGACGTCAACATGCCACGATTAACAGATAAACAACGAATAGTTTGTGTACAACTGTTTTATGAAAGTGAGCGATTATTTACAATTACATTAAGAAAAATTCACAAGAGATTAGGGCAAAATGAAGCGTCTACAAATTTAACAGTTCATAATGTTAAGCAATTTCATTTTTCACCAAATTGATGATTTGGATTTGAACATGTGGTTTCAGACGGTGCAACGTGTCATATAGCAGGTGCAACCATAACTCTGTTGCATACTAAATTTCCCGATCATGTTATCTCGCAGAATGCTGACATCAATTGGCCTGCAAGATAATGTGATTTAACACTACTGGACTTTTTCTTTGTGTCAAGGGAGAAGTGTACGCCGCCCAACCAGCAATAATAAATGACTTCAACGCAAACATTCAACGTGTTATTCGGGAAATAGAGCCAGTTTTATGTGCCCGTGTTATGGAAAATTTTACTAAACGAATGACATCTTGCCATATGAGTCGTGGCAGCCATATGAACAATATTCTTTTCTATATATACGGTATAGCCGTATCGTCTTAATTTCATATTGAAGAATGCTGAAAAAACTTCAGTTTGTCAAAAATTATTAGTTTTATTCACAAACACATCGTAGAGTTTCAAGTAAGACACCCAGGCATGTTGACGTCGTATGGTTTGTAGATGTCAATCGTTAAACATTGACGCCCTATCTTTAATAGAATACAAATAGCGCGCACTTCAAATTCTATAATTCCAACTGAGACAGCCTATAGATAGATGGAAAAAACGTTGTTTTTATATTTGGTACTTATTAGTTAAATTTTCCTGATAGGATGGAAGATAAATTCAAAAATAGTATTTTATAACGTGAAATTGTCATCAGAAAGAGTGCGTAAATCTTTACTTTCGCATAAGCACTAAAAAGCGGAAAAAACATGCAGTTAATCCTTCTGTAACGTCAATTTTGGTTAGAAATGTAGGCTCTATAATGAAACATATTTTATATACTGGATAATACTTACACAAAAGTGTTCATGTCATATTTAATTACGTAGAAATAAATAGTTCTCGTTCTGTATTAGCTACGTCAACATATTTTGATGCATCTTTGAATGTTCCATGATAGAATTATTAATGAATGAAGCATGGAGTGATAATTACGCACAGGTGCCCAAATACTTGAATGACTGTCATCTGGATGCAGTATATAAGTCATAGATATTATTATTATATTATATAGGTTTGGGCCTCATCAGACACTGATCGCATGGGTAGTCCCTTGGCGATCCCCTCGTATCCGGGTCATTATCCAAAAATGCTATTCCATAAAAGGAACAATTTAGGCACGTCCCCCGCCTTAAGCCTCGCCTCCTCTAGGATAACAGGGGTCCCTAATATAAGATACCTCTTCTCCTCCAGTGCGGGGCAGGTGTAAAGAAGGTGAATGGAGGTTTCCTCGTCTTCTTTACAGTGTCTGCAGGCCGGGCTATCAATCAGCCTCAGCTTGTGCTTATATGCATTCAGGCTACTATGGTGGCCCGTTATGATTCCCACCAGGGTTCTGGCTTTGTGCCTGTTCAATTTAATGAATTCTTGGGCCCATTTCTCAATCTCTGAGTATTCGATGAAGAGTTTGGTTATTCGACAACCCGTTACTCCTCTCCATCTTTTATTGTGCTGGTCTCTTGCCCAGCCATTGATGCGGCATCTGATCAGATTCCGACTTATTCCCACTGCAGGTTCTGGTCCATAGAGGTTTTCCCTGGTCCCTAGTCTGGCAAGGTCATCTGCAATTAGATTTCCCTTAATGCCATTATGCCCAGGTATCCCTAAGAGTTCCACCGGTCCCTTCCCTGCCAAGTGGTTCAATGCTTCATAGCAATTATAGACCAGCTTCGACTTTGTCGTTGCTGAATTCAGGGCTACCAACGCCGCCCTGCTATCTGAGCAGATACATACCTTCTCCTGGGTCCGATTTTGGTAGGCCCCCAGAACACCGTATGTAATTCCAACTAGCTCGGCATGGAGTGCGGTAGTGTATTTGCCCAAGGGGAAGGTTTTACCTATCCCGTCGCGTCGCCTATACACCCCCGCACCCGCTCTGTTCCCACTCTTGGCTCCATCCGTGTACCAGATGTCTCCATTGAGCGGCAATGCAGCTCGACCCTCCATCCAGTCGGTCTTACTGGTGAGGGTGATCTTATATTTCTTGTCAAACAGGAAGTGGACACCCGTACTGTCAGAGGGTATCCATAGGAGTCCCTCCTCAGCTAGCTATCTTGAGAGTCTATTCAGGTCCCTTACCTTCCTATTCATGTTTCCCACCCTGTGCATTGCCTTTGCGGCTTCCGCTTTCAGGATGAGTCATAGATAGGTGTATTAAAAAATAATTTGATGACATACAGTACGTTATGTGTGTTCGAACAGCTGATAGTAATAACTTTTTGTGCACGAAGTACGTAGACGACAAAACGTTTATTATAAGCTATAATAGATGTTTATTATAGACAAAATTGTACAATTACTGAAAAATCTGAGGTGTTTTGTTCACATTCCCCAGATGTTTACTATATAGTGAAATTATAACCTATGCATTATTCTACAATCGTAATTGTGAACTAATTGATTTATTTGAGTGCAAAAGTTTTTGATTTAAAGCCGAGTAATAATTTTATATATTTAATCGATCAATCAATCAATCCCGAAAAAAATTTTTATATACTTTTATTGTAGTTTATAAAAATCATAAAACAATATGAGTATATACAGTATTTCTATAACACTAATACAATACAATGCCACTGACTACGGTTGAAAGTATATGAGTATTACATAGAATGCAATTAACGAATAAATCTCACTAATTATTAATATATTAATTAATATTAAGGCTAAATCTAAAATAGACTTCTTCAATAAATTTAATAAAAAAAAATAAATACTATATACGCAGGCTTAAAAGTATATTCATATGTATTATAGTATCTAGTAGATTTATATTAATTCATTATCAATATTTTTCATTATCTTTTTAGCTTATTTACCTTAGGCTACGATGTGACCTGGTGAATCTGTGGTGAATGAATGGTGAATATGTTTAAGGTGGTGTTTTTTATATTTCATTACATTATCTTGATTATATCTCAAGTAGTACCACTACTTATATTTAAATGATTTCTGTAAGTGTATCCGTTTTGTCTTTAAAATAAAAATACTACTAAATAAAAAAATATTTGTAAAACTACATGCATAAAAGGGAATATAAGTGTCAACAAGAATACTAACTATTATTATTTTGGTGGAATTAAACTCATTGATAATTAAATCAAATTACTTATTTTATATGGTAGTAAGATACACGTAGTTAACGAAACAATGTTACCATATTTTTATTTAGTCTCTATTAAAAAACTTGTTATAATAAGTATAATTTGTCTTTCATTAATTCGATAGAATTGTTTGTTTATGTATTAGACGTCTATTTTTAATTTTATAATACGCATTATAGTTTTCAATAAAGAATAATAACAATGGGAACATAAATTTTGTTCTGCGTTCTAATAAATCTGCGTTCAAATCTGTGGGTGGGTTTTGCTCTATAAGCTCTAGATCTTTTTAGAATTCGACATTTTCGTTTTCACGAAATTTGATGTGTCATACACGATGACAAAAAAACAGTTGCGCAAAATAAAATATATATACCTATTCAAATGTGGGTAGGTACAAACGATGTTTACTTTAAATTAACATATACATATTTTAAAATTTCAGCATAAATGCGATAGATAGTAAGTGATTCGTAATAACTGATACGGATGAAAATTTAGATACTTCATTCTGGCAAAAATTTAAGCTTCTAGCTCTCTGTAAAATTTAAGCGCCTGTAGACCCTCTCAGAGAAACCTCATTAAATGTTCCAGCAGTAGTCTGCCGTGGTATACTTGTCTCAACGCCCTTGATGGCGTTCTTCCATCGTCAAGAGGTCTTGATGAAAGCGCTCCCCCTGTTCGTCATTTACAGCGTAAAGTTTTCTGGGAACTAATCGAGGTGACTATACAGTAAATAGAGCTTGATACTCATATTGCAATCAAGATTTCGAAAAGTCTACAGCGTTGCAGTAACCAAAACTTCATAGTTAGGAGCTTTTTTACCAAGGAAATTTTGTATATCTGCCACGAAAGATAGCCACCTCCTTTCTCCTTGCCATTAATCTTCCTGACAAAGTTCTGCGTATGCAGTTCTATATTATCTATTTTCACGCTTTCAAACATGTAAGTACAAACTACTTGTCTACAAACATGCAGAGACCTGTTTAAAGATGGATCACGCCTGAGATGCCAGTGTTAAGTGAAAGTGGGGTACCAATAGAGTTTTTTTTTTAAATGAAACTATTTTACATTTAAAGCTGTTAGTACAAAAAGTATACTAATAAATAATCGACATTCCTAAGGATATAATACACTTCACCAAAATGTCAGAAATTATAGGTGCATCATTGGGTTATATTCAATATTAAATTGCATGGAAACCGAAATTGCATGTAACAATAAACCAATTTCCGACTTGAAATCAGCCGTGAAAATTTTACTAAAATTAGTCAAAAAAGCTCTTCCAACAGCGAATGACAAAACATTGTGTCTCGGTGTAATTTTTTAAAGTCGACTTAAGGTTAATATTTTTTGTGAGTTCACTTTTCCATTATGCTATTATGGCTAAATTTTGTGAATTGAAACAAGACACTGTAGCAGCATCTATATGGACAATTTTGTTGCTAACTCTTAAAACTCCCATATTCACCACGTATATTTAAAAATCGAACTACGCCTCTACCATGTACAGGGTTAGTCACCTAAAATTGACCCCCCTTTATTTCTCTTAATTTCAATCGAATCGAAAAATTCAAACAAGGATTTTACATTATTTTTTGTAAATGTTTTGAATATTTAAACAAATTTTCAAAAACTGCAAATTGAAAGGGGGCGAACAATTTTTTATTTTTTTTAAATGGAACACCCTGTATTTTTTTACTTAAAAAAGTTACCCACAGTTATAACGACACATCTTGTTTTTTAAGAAAAAAAGTATGAAAATTCTTTGATGCGGCAACACATAATAATTATAATAAACAAATAAACCTTTATTAAAATGACAACAACAAAGTTTAATGAACACAAAACATAAATAACGAAATAATGATAAAAAAAAACAATGCGCAACAATAAATAATATAAAACCAATGAACTTTATTAAAATTAAACA
The DNA here is from genome assembly GCA_037954035.1 of Rosalia funebris. Lineage (NCBI taxonomy): Eukaryota > Metazoa > Arthropoda > Insecta > Coleoptera > Cerambycidae > Rosalia > Rosalia funebris. Next base: position 14,025,680 of record JAZFAV010000005.1, on the reverse strand, counting down.
TATCTATATGTTCTCCACGTATCCCCCGTTTCTATCAAGGCACAGTTGGCATCTTTTAATAAATTAATTTCTAACGCTTTCAAATAAATGAACATTTTGCCGCAAATTTTCTATTTCTTGACTGATACAGTCCTTCAAATCATCCGAGTTATTATATACTGAATTTTCGTATATGTTTTGTTTTAGTGTTTTCCACAAAAAGAAGTCCAAAGGACTCAATGTCTGGGCTATTAGCAGGCCAATGTATAGGATCGTATCTTCCTATCCAAAATAGTTATTTGTCATTTAAATATTCCGTTACGTTCCGTACAGAGTGTGGAGGAGCACCATCCTGTTGCCAAATAACATAATTCCTGGTTGCAAGGGGAATATTATCTAAATAGTTCTCTACTTCACCCCGAAGAATATTCAAATACTGAACTGCATTCAAGGACCCATTAATGAATACGGGACCCACAATTGTATTTTGACGAATACCGCACCACACATTTACTGTATTATATCCTTGGGTTTTTATCTTTTTTATAATATGTGGATTTGCGAGCGCCCAATAATGTGCATTTTTCCTATTAAAAAGTCCAGCCGTTGAAAAGCTACTTTCATCGGTCCAAAATAAGTTTTTTAAAAAGTTATTGTCGTTTTCTGCTCTCTCAATCATCTCTCTACAAAAAGCTCTTCTGTCGGCAAAGTTATTTTCAGTTAAAAGCTGAACTGGCAAAATACTATAAGGCTTATATTTGTGACGTTTTAATATACGTCTTATACTTGCTTGAGAAATATTAAATTCTTCTGCAGCAGCGTTAGTAGATTTATTGGGGTGTTCGGTAAAAAAAAGTAAAACGTCCATTTCCATATCTTCTCCTGTTTTGGGCTTCTTTCTTTCTCGTTTCTTATCTTTTAAGGATTCGCTGTCCCCAAACTTGAGATAAATATTAGAGAAAGTGTTCTTGGAGGGAATGCGTCCTTCAGGATATTTTCTTGCATATTCTCTTTTAGCTATATATTTGTTTTTATTGCTGGTTAAGTAAATTTCTAATATTTCTTTCCTTTCGACTAATGCATATCCCATATCAATATATTAAATATATTAATAAGTGTATTAAAACTTTACTTAAAGCGTATTAATAATATAACAATCAAATATAAGTCAAACATAACATAACTGTCAAACGAAGCATTATTGTTTCTCTAAATCATTTCGGTTCATAGCTCTCCTGATTTATGGTCTTATGCTAAACTTATTCCTGTGATGTGACTATATATTTGTATGAATATCTCAAGAACTATACTTACCAAGATACAACAATTATATATTTTTGTGATCAGAAAACTGTGGGTAACTTTCTTAAGTAAAAAAATACAGGGTATTCCATTAAAAAAAAATAAGAAAAAGTTCGCCCCCTTTCAATTTGCAGAGTTTTTGAAAATTTGTTTAAATATTCAAAAAATTTATAAAAAATCATGTAAAATCCTGTTTTGAATTTTTCGGTTAGATTAAAATTAAGAGAAATAAAAGTGGGGTCAATTTTAGGTGACTAACCCGGTACATATATTAAGTATATATTCTATTTGATATGCATTTTTAGAAAAACACTCATACTACTTTAATAGAAGAATATATTAAAAATAAAAATTTTTCGAATGTTTTTTTTTCGGTCACGTTGTATAATACTTTTAACATTATTATAATACTGCTAAATCAAGTGGTAATAATTTGGAGAATTACATTGTAACTGTACAATTTAATTTCATTATACCTATAACTACGATAAATGCATGCATGAGAGAATGTGAATTTTGATGTCATTAACTTATGAATATGTACAAACGAATGCAACACATTATTTTGTTATATTTTTAAGCTCTATTGGCCATGAAATTTGACTACTCGTAACATACGTGTAGAGCATAATATGAGTCAACGGAATGTGAGTTCATTCGTAGCTGCTACTTTTGTGGCTCCGCGTAATACATTTCTAAAGGATAATCATGAAGGACTCATCTATTACATTTATTTTGCAATTTGTTCGAAATTAAGACTACAACTATAGATAAAACCTACTGGTTATATCTATAATTAAGCCTATTTCTTACATATTTATGAGTGGAAATGATCCTACCTTTCTGATTTTTCAAATGGTACCCTTTCTTATCTACATATTGGTAAATTTTGCAAAAATCGACTGTTCATATTAATATTTATTTTCTTATTATAAAAAGGGAGCATCTTGGATACAAATCAATGATAAATACGGGACTGAGACGAATCTATGTAGTATTCACGTTGACACTATTGAAACGTGATGCAATATGGCTGTTCCTGATTTCTGATTAACCAACATATGCCCAAATGCTGTTACTTGTCTCAAGAAGCAAAAATTAATTGTGTTGGACAGTTTTTTTTTTGCCAAGATTACTAAATACCTAATGTGTTGAATTTTATGAGTCGCTAGATGATTTCACCGAATAAATGTTATGTATGTATATGTACCTACCCTATTTCGTTATCTAGATTGGGTAAAACTTAGATAGGTAGATAGTTAAGTAATATTTGATATTTGTCATTCTTATTGCGCCTTTATTAATAATAAATTACACCACATCATTAATCTTGTACGGACTGAATCCCTTCATTGTAAGAAGAATTATTATTAAATATTCAAAAGCATCTGGATATCAACGAACCACATTTATTACTTATCAACCTGCAGGAACATCTACATTAGGATAGGATCATAATACATTAGGATGTATTTAATTGGAATGCTCGATAATTTAAGTATTATTTCAAATGTAATAGTTAGGAATTTGGTTGCATTGTTCACGAATATATAGATATTTTCTAGAAAGATATGAACTTTGTATATTAAAAAGAAAAATATAATAAATTGGCTTACTATTAATATAAAATAAATATAAAATACCATTTCAATGGCGTTTTATTTTCCTTAATTATACAATATGGACAGTGAAAGGTGTAAAATTGAAATAATTGAAATACACAAAAAGGTGAAGTTTCACCAGACGTCGGTCGTGTTATTAGACGTAAAATTCTACCACGACCTTGCGGTGTTTGTTACTTTTCCGCACTCCACTATACTAGCGTAAAAGTAATGCAATCGTGTAAAGAAAAAGTAAAAAAACAAATTTTTTTTTGGGTTTATTTTTCGTCTTTCGGCCTAAAAACAAAAAAAATGGTTTTTAAACAATTTTTGTTTTGTGTGTGTCGTCGTCGGCATTAAAATTTATTGTTAGCACAATAACTCAACTAAATCGTGTCGGATCGATCGGGTTATGACTGATCCTCATCGGGGATGTCTCTCAGATGATACCAATTGAGTTTGAGATGGATAGCACACACCACCCCCTCCTTTGGGTCTATTTGAGAATTTTTTTTTGTTAGCACGATAACTCAACTAAATCGTGTCGGACCGATCGGGTTTTGACTAATTCTGATCGGGGTCTTCTCCCAGACGACACCTATTGATTTGGAGGTGGATAGGACACACCCCATCCTGTCCATGAGTCATGAGAGCACGATGGTGGACTATTTGAGAAATTTGTTTTGTTAATACGATAACTCAACTAAATCGTGTTGGATCGATCGGGTTTTGACTGATTCTGATCGGGAACGTCTCCCAGACAACACCTTTTGATTTTGAGGTGAATAGGATATACCCCACCCTGTCCATGAGTCATGAGAGCACGATGGTGGACTATTTGAGAAATTTGTTTTGTTAACACGATACCTCAACTAAATCATGTCGGATCGATCGGGTTGTGACTAATTCTGATCGGGGACGTCTCCCAGACGACACCTATTGATTTTGAGGTGGATATAACACACTCTACCATGTGCATGGGTCATGAGAAAGCACAATGGTGGACTATTTGAGAATTTCTTTTGTTAACACGATTACTCAATTAAATCGTGTCGGATCGATCGGGTTTCAACTGATTCTGATTAGGGACGTCTACCAGACGACATCTATTGATTTTGAGGTGGATAGGATACACCCCACCCTGTTCAGTGATCATGAGAAAGCACGAGGGTGGACCATTTTAAAAAAGTAAAACTGTCGCATAAAACTGATATTCTGCATTTATGTGTTGGTTTTTTTTTCTCGGTCACTCTATTTCGATATAGAGATGTTCTACGTGCGGAAAAGTCCGTTTTAAGGTTTTAAAACTGTTTATTTATTTCACACCAAACTAGTATGCACCCCATATATGTACCCCATATTGTATGAAATTGGTATCAAATTTTACACCACATTTCAGACAGAGCACAATAAAGGGTATAAAATGGATATTATCGCATATATTGAATCAAGTCGGTTAACAAACACCAAATGGGTATCATTTATAGATATATCTTTAAATATGGCTGTATCTGTATACATCTTTCAATACAACATAGATACATCTTTGATCAGGGCCGGAACTTGAGCTGAAAAGGCCCCGGGACAAAACAAAATGTAGGGGCCCCATTTAAAAATTACTTGTGGTATTAATATAGAAAAAATGAAGGATAAAAATCACTGTATTTTGTCCATAATAATTATATTTAGATATTATTCATTACAAACAGTTGGTTGAAGTGTTAACTGAGTAAAATTCCTAAGCCGAAACCTTAAATCATAAGAGAAAAGTTTCACACATTTCAATCGCTTACATCTTATATTAACTTGCGGAAATAGTCATCATAACCTGGCAATCTTTGATCAACGCTTTTATTACATTTTAATGCAAACGCGAAAAATTTAAACTAAACATTTTTTTTCTTGATTTCACAGAAGCAAATTCGTTGGTTACTTTATCAAAATAAATTTTGCTCGCTCTTTTATTTTCAATGGACAGTAACGCTAAGTTGCTGAGTCTATCTTGTCCCATTGAGCTTCGCAAGTAGTTTTTGATTAACTTCAATTTAGAGAAAGTTCTTTCAGCTTTTGCAGTAGTGACAGGAACAGTTAGAAACATAAGAAGTGCTGTGCACACATCCGGATAACTTGACGACAATGACGCATTCTGAATGATTAGAAAATGAGCAAACTCTTTGACATCTTTCATGAAACTGATCTCTTTTGAAAATGTTGACAGAACAGACAGCAGCTAAGAGGAAAAAGAAGGTGACACATCATTTGTAAAAGTTTTGGAAAACTCATCAGCTTTTTCCTCCAAGTCACTCTTTGATGCATTTGTGAGATATTGAGGTTGCACGATTTGATAAGTATCCAAGACATTTTTCATTCCAGCAAACCTATTTCTGAGTTGCGATAATATAGTATCTATCATTGGGTAGAAAATATTTACTCGGAAGCGTTGTTGAGGATCATTAAATCTCTCATCTTGGGACAATTCATCGAAATGAGACTTGACTTTACGGGATCTCTTGTCTGAAAACTTTTTCTCGATTTTCCACTTATCGCAAATTTCTGACACATTTGCCAGTAACGAATCAAAACTCGCTCTCAAGCTCTGAATTCATAATGCGCAATATTTCGCCTTGAAGAACAAGAAGAAAAACAAAATCGAAAGTTTCAATTTTTTTCTGAATTCCCAACGCCATGTTCCTTTCGCTAGACTGTTTTGTTTTTTTATAGAAAATATGGCAAAATGTCGCGTTAAAGAAACCTTTTTTAGACATTTGATTATATCGCAAAACCTTTGTTCTAAAGCATGAACAGCGTCGTACCTCCCAGAAAAGCGAGTTGGATTCAGGGACTTCAGAGTGGGTGCACCGTTTTCGTAAACGCTTTGTAATTCCCCCATCGACTTATACTGTTGCCAAAAAAATCATACACTTATTTTTATCACCTTAATTAATTCATTTTGATGATTATTTTCTAAATAATATTTTTAGGAATATTTGTTCACGTGTTTTTCAATATTTTCTAATTATGGGGTTGAATCATTTTCCCTTTTCATTTTCTGCCAGGGGGCCCCCTCGCGTCGGGGGCTCCGGGGCAATGCCCCGGTTGCCTCATTGTAGTTCCGGCCCTGTATTTGATACAAAAAGATGGTGAATTTACACCCGACATCGTATTGAGTTTAATATCTGCTTCGTTATTTATAATTCATAGCAGCTAAGGGTCAAACTTTACCGTGGCTTTATTATTCTTGCATAAATCACATTGAATTTGTGTTCATACCTGTCCATATCTGGATTGTCTGGTGCATATTTGGTGCGAAATTATATACTTCATTGTAAACAGTATACTCATACACTAATAGATTTTTTATAAAAAACTGATAACGTAATCTTTGAAAGGCATATATTTTCTACAGTATCAAAATTCTAGTACATAAAACCCGTGCACATTCTTCTTCCTTGAAGACTTGCATTATCATTTATATAGAAAAATAGCGATTATATAAAGCAGAAACTATAGAAACTTTTTTATATTTTTTTGACATATTTTGTACATTGATGGTATCAGAGAATATTCTATCCAGACCTTTTTGACATTTTTGAACCATCAATGTAGATCGAGATAACCAACTTTAGATGGTAATCAAAATGTAATATAACCTATATTATTAAAGGCGAGTGTAATCTATTGCAAAAATGAGGTTACGATATAAAAATGTTGCTCATGATTCGGTAACTGAAAAATGGTTCAAGGTAAAAAAATATGTAATCATAAAAATTACCTTAATAAACACAAGACATTTTAAAAATAAAGTCTCTCAAGTTAGCTCATAAATAAAATTATCCAATATTATGTTATAATTATCGTCACGAACGCCTCGAGCGATCCCGAACTCCGGGAATATTCGAAAACTCGAGAGCGTGCGGAGTTGACTCCCAGTGCATTCTATACTAGAAGGTTCGCCAAAGTTCTTTATCTAGAAATGTCTGGAGAGACGTCCCACTGCCTATATAAGAATTGTGTCGTCCGGCCAGCAGTTAGTTTATAAAGTTAAAGTAGAAAGAAAGTCAGTTAGTTAGTTGGACTTGTGAATAGTTGAGTTGTAAATAAGTGTTCGAAATAAAGAACTTTCTGGTAAATTCGTTACATTATGTTTCCAGATATGCCCACTGCATATCGTTTAATTTAATAAAATGAGATTACATTAACATACCATATACTGAAGATTAAAATTAGAATTAATTAATGGTAATTAAGTCCTATAATAATTTTTTCTTAGGTGAGAATTACATATCTGAAATTCTAAGCCCCTCTCTAATCTAATTATTTATTAATTAAAACTGGTTATGTTTTCATTAAAACCCGATAAAGTGGAATCACTGAAACGCCTTGAGTACCTCAATTTCACTGAGGTATTTAAGGAATTAAAAAACGTAAAATCCATAAAAAGCTCTTCTCACATTCTCACGTAGATTCTTACATCGCCAAATTCAATTACCACAGACTAACCGATTTTTAGATTTAAATTGAAAACTACAAAGCGTCCGTTTCACATTCGATAGTTAACCGTTATGTCCCGAATGTTGACTCCTATAGAGTTCATGCGAATTACTTTAATACGTTTCAGTACAATTTACCATTCATGGGCCATACTCAAAGCGTGTGTTTATTTTTTCAATAAGAGGAGCGACTGAACAATAGGTTTTACAGAACACGTTTTGCACGTTTTAATATACTTTGGCAAACTTCAGGGTGTGTATAGGTTATTAACATTTTTGGAGTATATGGCCATACGAAATAGATATAGATAGAGACAACATTTTATAGAAGGAAAGTTGTTGATTGTAACTGAGGAAATATTACACAACACTACAAAAAAATCCTTGTGCCTGGATTTATTTTATGATTTTTTTATTCATCATACACCAAAATGATGAAAAAATATCCATATCCTCCTTAAGGTTCGCCATTGTAGTGCTGGTAGTAATAATACAGATTTTATAATTCTCAAAGACAGTAACAGTGACAGTAACAGTAAGTTTTTTTTCTTATTTAAGAATAAAGACGAAAGGGGAGAGGAATTGTTACGTTCACGCGACTACCTCCAGAGTGTGTTTGCGTCTCAAACAACAGTAAAGTGTTTGTTGAAGTCCAAAAAAGGTTAAAATGTCATCGAAAAAGTTGCTGTCATGTCATGATGCTGATGCATTTTATTATATATGTATGCGATGAATTTATTAAAGTATAAGATATAAAATATGAATTAAACAAAAATGCAAAGCTTTGTAAAGCTTACAAAGCAAACTTTGAATGTCCCATTCGGAATCAAGAGAGGCCATGGGCTCTACATGTTGCTTGTAATAATTGTAAAAATATTTAGAAGGTAAACAGTTTTCGGCGAGAAAAAAAATTAAAAACATGTTTATTTATATTTTTCTTTAGTTTAGGTTTGTATCGAGGCGAGAAAAGGAATTAGTAGTGCCAAGAATTTGGTGGGAACCGAGAGACCACGTTAACGACTGCTATTTTTGCATAGTGAATACAGACATACGACTAAACGGCAAGAATTCGAAACGTATATCCTGATCTTGTTTCTTCTTCTGCTCCAATTTTACACACTACACAATTCTCAGTATCTAAACCTCCAAAGAAATTACCTCAATCAAGCCAACTCAACTCGGTCCCCACAAATTTCACATAAAAAGGCTGAAGATGAAGAATTTATACTGTCACAATCAAACAAGGAACAATCAAAACCCCCTCTTATTACTGCAGAAGATTTAAATAACTTAATTAGGCATATTAATTCACCGAAAAGAAAAGCAGAAATTTTGGGTTTTAGATTAAAGCAATGTAATTTGCTTAGTGAAGTCAAAATAACTGATCAACGAAACCGACATGAGACATTTTCTACGGTTTTCACAAAAGAAGATGGACTTTGGTTTCCGTAACAATATAAAAGGTTTATTTGAAGCAATTGGGATGCCTTGTGTTAATAGCGAATGGCTATTTCTTATAGTATATTTATCGACAGCTCTACAAAAAGCCTGAATGCCATTCTATTACATAACGGAAACAAATTCTCATCTCTTCCACTCGCTCATTCTGTACATCTCAAAGAAAATTATGAAAAAGTGTTCAAATTTTACTGGAAACTTTAAAATACCAAGAGTATAAGTGGCACTTCATAGGAAATTTAAAAATGGTGGGATTTTTAATGGGAATGTAGGGCGGATATACAAAATATCCATGTTATCTTTGTTTATGAAACAGTAGAGCCGATGCTCAATTGTTCGATGACCGTGGAATTACAAGTGGGAGCACAAAACATTGAATGTGAACCCATTGCTGAACATGAAGATGTGCTGATGCCGTCTCAACACATCAAGTTAGGGCTAATGAAATAATTTGTGAAAGCATTAGACGAGGAAAATAAAGCATTCGAATTTTTAAGAAATTATGTTCCAAAGTTGTCAGAAGCCAAAATTAAAGCTAAAATCTTCGTTGGTCCACAAAAAAAATGATAATGAAGAATTTCCTGAAGAAGTTATTTACTAATTCTAATAATTTTTTTTTATAAAAAACTGAATAAAAATTCGAAGGGTGTTTTAAACCACTAAGTGGACTTTAGAGTAACAAACATAGGTTGGACACTCCCCATTTTCTAAAATACCCGGACTACTTCTCGTGCGCCCACATGAGAATAATTAAGCTCAGTAAGTGTGTTTTTCTCTATTTACTAAACGGCTGTTTTCGTGTGTGTGTCACGAAATTCTTAGGTCGATGTGCGATATGCTTTTCGTTCAAATTTCGGCATTTTGATAAAATCAATGCAGTAAATCGACCCTTGCGAACAACGTGGTAACTTTTGTTTTTTGATCCGAAGCCTCTAGAGGCATGCTCCGGAGGTGCCTTCGATATGAGCTAGGGGGCGGCGATTTGTTAATTCGTTATATATTAAATTGTGTGTAATGCAAATTTTATAACGGACTCCTAGTTTAGATATATTACTATATATTTTAATATTTCAACAACCACCGAATACCTATAGTTATCCCAAAAAGTTTGTTTATTTTTTATCTAAACGAGCTATGATATTTTTAGTTGATTTACAATAAGAACTTTGTATGGTATTATTTAGATTTTTATATACGACTGTACCGATTTAGTAGTAAAATGAAAAAGTAAAAATCCAAGGAATGACCAAGGAGTTCTATAAAAGGTTTCTTTAACGCGACACTTTGCCATATTTTCTATAAAAAAATAAACCGCTTTAATTACATTCAAAACAACCTGATATATCAGACTGATAATGTATAAATATAATCACTTACTTAATATTACAAGCTTATTTATTTATTAGTCACTTAATAAAACAATATATTTTTTAATCTAGTTGTGATGACTAACCTGTCAGTCGTATAGGAAAAGGTCTATCATATTAAAGAGGAACTTTCTCCTACGTAGAAATGTAGTTGTTTCTTAGATTGTACTTGTAGAGTTAGACACGTAATGATACCTTTCTCTATTTTAAATATACATTTCACACAGGTAGATACTCTAGAATTGGTAATAGTACGACATAGATGTGATAGTTGAGATTTCGTATTTTATCTACGTAATTTTATTTTTAACTGTATGTGAATTGGTTGCATGTGAAAAATGGGTTAGTGATTATAGATACTCGTAACTATAATAGTATGTATATGTATAGAAACTAAATATATCACTTGTAGAAATTTATATAAAACGTGAAGGTTATTATGTTTATTCATCTCGTGTATATTTTATATACATATTATATACTCGATGTCTAAAATCTCCCTCCCCTTTAATTTTGGAATTGAGAGACCGTATATATACGTATACGTATATATACCAATTCTCGTTATTCCTAAAATAAATTTTAATAAATTGAAAATTTTAAAATGTTTCAGTTAATGAATAGCGATATCATTATCAAAGATAGTGTTGCGGTGCCATTTTAATAATTAATTTTAAATGACAACTGTGTGCAAGTAACACCTCATTTAGAGGGTGTTTTAAATCAAACGTTGTTTTTATTTTGACATTTATCTTTTGAAAAGATCTATTAAAATTAATTAATGCATACCACCAAACTTTTTAGGTAGTCTCACTGTAAAAGCTATGTGTCAGATTTTTAGAGATATTTTTAAAAGATACCTTTATAATATAATATATTTTGAAGATAATAATTCCAAAACAAATACTGAAAATGTGCACCTACCCCTTGATAATAAATCAATATCCTGCTATAAAACTTTCGTTTCATCTGTTCAAGTATTTCTGCAGAAATTCTTCAGTAATTCTCTACTCAAAACTTCCATGTTAGCGGTTAACTTTAAGAGGGTTAGATCTGGAGACCCAGCAGGTCACTCTATTGTATCTCAGTCTCCTATCCAACTATTCGGATAACGGTTATTGCGATAAACTCTTAATGTGACACAATAGCGTCTCGAAGCATTATTTTGCTGAAAAGTTAATTCCGGATCTCGAAAGCATCAGGATTCCTTTAGAATCTCTAAAATTAGTGGATCAATAGCCTTATAGTATATGTTCAAATGCCTATCCCTTTAAATTTCAGGTTAAAAGCACAGGTTCAGCTACGTGATTACCCAAGATCCTAGCCCTCACGTTGACTTTTTCTGGATTTGTTTATGACTCTCACAAAAGATATGAAGATTCATATCAAAATCAGTACCTTATATTTTGAGTACTCATATTACCATTTAGACAAAACGTGGATTCATTGAGAAAGCAAATTGCTTTTGAATATTCAGCATCGCGGGATATTTTTTTGTATCATTTCACAAAATTGAAGCCTGCGATCGGGATCATCTTCTGCGACCCGACCTGGTGATTCATTTGTAATTTGTATGGCTGAAATTTTGCTTGTTAAAAACCCTTTGCATATTTTTACAGATACTCCATAAACAGCTATGTTATTATCTGATAATTTTTCAGAAGGAATCAAAAGCTGCCAGTTTTCAGGTTAATTTACTATTACTTTATTTCTATATCTTGTACTGTTATGAAACAAGACAAGTTTCCAGTTACTCCTATTTTTCTTCTAAAGTTATTAAATAAAAAAGATATATGGTAAAGAGTGGAAAAAATCTACACCACTAATAGATTTTTCAGTTAGTTTATGTCACGAATTGTTGTTTGTGTGTATGTTAATATATTCTCTGCTATTTCGTATGCCTTCAACTGAAGAAACATATTCCTTATATTCCTAAACATAATTTATTTCATAGTTTACTAGGAATAGTTCACTTTATGTTTAGGAACTACCTTCAAAATACAGGATTCTGCAGAGATGTATGACGTTTTTTAAATGAGTATAACAGTTCAGAGGGGGAGGTTATTGTTATCAGATTGATTGGTATGTGAAGGTCAGGAGATGCCGTTTCAGTCGCCATGGAGCCGTGAACGCTTGAGCATTGTGTTTTTGTTTACGACACTTCATAGAGGGATTTACCATCACCTATATATTTAGGTACAAAAGGTAATAAAGTTGGAGTAATGAAGGACGCTGGTGAGAAATGTCTCGCTACGAACTCAAAATTTTATGGTCGTAACATGTAATATAAAGCACTGATCATTCATCCGGATAAAACTAAAATAGTAAACATCACCAGAAGGTACAAGGTAGACAATCTCATGAAGATGAAATTGGACAGTAAACAGGCGGACTACGTTGATGAGGTTAAATATCTAGGAATCACCCTGGATAGAAAACTTCTATGGCGGACACACCTGGAGATTAAATTTCAGAAAGCCATACTGACTTTCTGGCAATGCAAAAGAGCTATGGGAACAAAATGGGGACTGGGACTAAAGCAGATTCTTTGGATCTACAACGCCATAATTATTCCAAGGCTGAACTACTTGGCAATAATATGGTGGAGTAGGGTAGAATTAAAAACGGCGCAGCGCAGCCTCGATAGGCTGCAGGCTCTCTTCTTCCAGGGAACCTGTGCCGTAGGGAGAAGCACCCCGGTCGCGGCCATCATGCTGGGAATGACATCCCTTGCACTCAGGGTCAAAATGGAGGTAAGTAGGGCTGCCTACAGGCTTAGCTGCACGGGGAAATGGAACACCAACAGTGTGAGTTAACCCGAGGTAAGCTTAATAAGGAATTCTGGGCAATTCCCAGGACAAAACCAGCAATAACCTACACTGGAATAGAGCTTACAAGGTTCTAATACCAGGAAGGGGCGGTTGGGACGACAAAATTGGACCCAAATACGGCGAAATCTGGTTTACCGATGGATCCAAAACCAGAGGAGTGCGAGCTGGCTACTGTGGACACAGAGCTCGAGATGAATATTACACCAGACTGGAGAAATACAACACAGTATTCCGAGCGGAAATCCACGCGATATTTTGTTGCGCGGAGAAACTTCTGGAAAGGAACAAGACAGGGCAAACAATCTGGATGTGCCCGGACAGGCAGGCGGCACTGGCTGCCTTGGCTACCATAGAGTATAACTCCAGATTAGTGGGGGAAACAAAGGACTGTTTGACTAAGCTTTCCAGAATAAACAAACTCCACTTAACCTGGATACCTGGGCATTCCGGGTGGAAAGGGAATGAGAGAGCAGATAGACTGGCTAAGAAAGGAACCACATTATGTAGTCCTATCAAAAAATCAGTTGGAATGCCGTACTAAGAAGGGTTAAACTTGCTGAGATCGCACTACGAGAATCAGCAAAGTAAGGAATGGCTGGAGACTCTCGGCTGCCGCACATCCAAAGCTCTAATGGGGATGGAAATAGGAATATGGGCAGATGAGTTGAAAACATTCAGCAAGGTCAGGACCAGGATTGATGTAGAACTGATAACGGGACACGGTAACCTGTGACAGGAGAGATACAGGATGGGCAAAGAGGAGTCGCCCTTTTGTACCAGGTGTGACTTAGGGGAGGAGGAGACATCGATGCACTTCCTATGCGTGTGTCCTGCCAGGTGTGTCCTGTGTGTCATCCTTATAGGATGACATGGCTGGGCAAGCCGGAATTATTACCGGACGAAATCAGGGATCACCAGCTGCAGCATATCATCGACTACAGCTTAGCGGCGGGGTATCCTGTCGCACACTGAGGAAGATAGTGGGATGGAGTACAAAAGTTAAGTGCTGGAAGCCAAGGCTAAGTGCTCGTATCCGTAAAGGCCCGCTAGATTAATAATAATAATAATAACATGTAATATTCTGTTCAATGATGTAACATCCCCTCAAATTACTTGCAAGAATGCAACAATACTAGATGCAGAAGGATGATTTTTCAGGTACATAAAAGCATTTTTAAAGCAGGATTACTCTATTACATTTGAATATACTCAAAGCTCAGTATTAAAATGTAATTTATGCTGGCACGGTATACGTTTGTTTGGGCTTTTTATATTTTTCCAAGACATACGTTTGCGAAAAATATATTTTATACACTATAATAGAAAAAGCTATTTCGTCTCTGTTTGTTTTATTATAACTATATTATAGTACTGTAACGTAACATATTCAAATCCGTAGTTACTAGTTTAAAATTGTTTTAAAAAAGGTACGTTAAGGAACTGAAACTATACTAAAGTTAAATTACAAATAAGAACCGCGAGGAAGACGAAATACTGTGTTTTAATATATTATTTTTTTAATACAATTATCGTCTGCAAATATTTATAAATTTTTAGACAGTGAACACTTTTATTATGAATTACTAATGCTTCAAACGAAGAGAAAATTCATGTGAATTTAATGTTTCTGTTATGTCATAGTGAATATGTAAATTTAAAAACTTCAAGACATGGTAATAAGATTTATAGCGATAAAGAATATAGTCGTGAATTTTAATTAAACGCAGATTGTAAATAAAATCTCTACTGGGCGTTAAATTAAAATACTTATTTATTATATACGATATACTCGTATAATGGTTGATTTTGCTTTTGTCCAGATATTAAATGAAAATTCAATTTGATTATATAACACAGTCGATAACAAACTGTTAATTGTTACGAAAAAGTTAATAGGCGATTTACAAAAATTTAATAGAAATTTGTTGTTATATCGTTTTTTCTATACTATTAAAAATATAAAACTATTTAATATAAGGCAACAAAAGAATTTTTTGGGTCTATATGAATGTACTTTTTTCTTACACAATTGTGTGTCTGGATACTGTTTTTTTTTTGTTTGTTCAAATTACCATTAGCTTATATTATTCCACCCGAGTTATATAGTACAGTGAAAAGTATGGAATACGTTCATAGTTATATAAGCAGAATTTTCGATGATTTTAAACGAATATCTTTTGAAATACAAGCACTCGTATATCACTAGAACTGAGCACTTAGCTGCCTCATCAATGGTGGTGCCAGATATAAGCAACCTCGTATAAATTATAATAATTTATATAATACATAATTGATAACGCATAAAACAACAGATGGTGGTTAAATACGACATTAAAGCTAAACTGTAAAACAATTTTTACCTACTTGTACCGGGTTAGTCACCTAAAATTGACCCCCCATTTATTTCTCTTAATCTGAATCGAATCGAAAAATTCAAAAAAGGATTTTACATGATTCTTTATAAATTTTTCGAATATTTAAACAAATTTTCAAAAACTGCAAATTGAAAGGGGGCGAACATTTTTTATTTTTTTTACTTAAAAAAGTTACTCACAGTTTTCTGATCACAAAAATATATAATTGTTGTATCTTGGTAAGTATAGTTCTTGAGATATTCATACAAATATATAGTCACATCACAGGAATAAGTTTAGCATAAGACCATAAATCAGGAGAGCTATGAACCGAAATGATTTAAAGAAACAATAATGCTTCGTTTGACAGTTATGTTAAGTTTGACTTATGTTTGGTTGTCATATTATTAATACGCTTTAAGTTAAGTTTTAATACACTTGTTAATATATCTAATATATTGATATTGGATATGCATTAGTCGAAAGGAAAGAAATATTAGAAATTTACTTAACCAGCAATAAAAACAAATATATAGCTAAAAGAGAATATGCAAGAAAATATCCTGAAAGACGCGTTCCCTCCAAGAACACTTTCTCTAATATTTATCTCAAGTTTGGGGACAGCGAATCCTTAAAAGATAAGAAACGAGAAAGAAAGAAGCCCAAAACAGGAGAAGATATGGAAATGTACGTTTTAATTTTTTTTACCGAACACCCCAATAATTCTACTAACGCTGCTGCAGAAGAATTTAATATTTCTCAAGCAAGTATAAGACATTATATTAAAACGTCACAAATATAAGCCTTATAGTATTTTGCCAGTTCAGCTTTTAACTGAAAATAACTTTGCCGACAGAAGAGCTTTTTGTAGAGAGATGATTGAGAGAGCAGAAAACGACAATAACTTTTTATAAAACTTATTTTGGACCGATGAAAGTAGCTTTTTAACGGCTGGACTTTTTAATAGGAAAAATGCACATTATTGGGCGCCCGCAAATCCACATATTATAAAACAGATAAAAACCCAAGGATATAATACAGTAAATGTGTGGTGCGGTATTCATCAAAATACAATTGTGGGTCCTGTATTCATTAATGGGTCCTTGAGTTCAGTATTTGAATATTCTTCGGGGTGAAGTAGAGAACTATTTAGATAATATTGCAACCAGGAACTCTGTTATTTGGCAACAGGATGGTGCTCCTCCACACTCTGTACGGAACGTAACGGAATATTTAAATGACAAATATCTATTTTGGATAGGACGATACGGTCCTATACATTGGCCTGCTAATAGCCCAGACTTGAGTCCTTTGGACTTCCTTTTGTGGGGAACACTAAAACAAAATATATATGAAAATTCGGTATATAATAACTCGGATGAAGGACTGTATCAGTCAAGAAATGAAAAATTTGCGGCAAAATGTTCATTTATTTGAAAACGTTAGAAATCAATTTATTAAAAGATGCCAACTGTGCCTTGATAGAAACGGAGGATACCTGCAGAACATATAGATATGTTTAATTTTAATAAAGTTCATTGGTTTATGTTATTTATTGTTGCGCATTGTTTTTTTTTATCATTATTTCTTTATTTATGTTTTGTGTTCATTAAACTTTGTTGTTGCCATTTTAATAAAGGTTTATTTGTTTTTTATAATTATTATGTGTTGCCGCATCAAAGAATTTTCATACTTTTTTTCTTAAAAAACAAGATGTGTCGTTATATCTCAAAAACATAGCTCTCCTGATTTATGGTCTTATACCAAACTTATTTCTGTGATGTGACTACATATTTTTATTGAATATCTCAAGAACTAAACTTACCATGATACAAAAATTATATATTTTTGTGATCAGAAAAGTGTGGGTAACTTTTTTAAATAAAAAATACAGGGTATTCCATTTAACAAAAATAAAAAATTGTTCGTCCCCTTTCAATTTGCAGTTTTTAAAAATTTGTTTAAATATTCAAAAAATTTATAAAAAATCATGTAAAATCCTTGTTTGAATTTTTCGATTCGGTTGAAATTAAGAGAAATAAAGGGGGGGTCAATTTTAGGTGACTAACCCTGTACCTACATCCATTCAAATGTCCACGCGACTCATCTCGGCTGTCATTATCACTAGATAGTAAAGGTCTTTCAGGGCCTTATGTATTTGAAGAAACCTTGACTTCTGCTAGATATTTAGAAGTTCCATGTTTTAATAGTTTTAACAATTATTTAGCAAAACAACGACAATCATGACGTTCCCACTAAGGAACTAGGTTCCACAATACGGAGCTCCTGTTCAGTTTGATATGGATGTCCTGTCATTTCTCGACGATACCTTCGCTGGTAGATGGACGGAATGACAAGGACCAATACTTAATGGTCACCATGTTGACTTGGTTTAACCCTTTAGATTTATTTTTGTGGAATTACTTAAAACTGCAGGTTTATTTCAATTGAAAAATAACAGCTGGGAAATTATTGTTTTAATATGTATGTTAAAAATAAAGGTGTCTTTGTTTTATTTGTATTCATAAAAAGAAAAAAAACATCATATTATATCATATAAACTATAAGGAAACTCCTAATACGGGATACCATTGTACTGGTAAAACTGACGAATTCTTCTTTATTTAAAAAAAAAAATAGTTGCAATTTAAAGAATATTACGATGAAGTGACCATTCAAACACAAAATTTAAAGAAATTGTGCTTTAGTCAATGTCTTAGTAGAGAACAAGTTGCGAAAATTCCATAATGTAATTGTGGTAGTACTAAAACATTGACTGGACACACTATATTCCTTATCGGTATTAATCGTATTAACTTGTAGAGAAGTTTTAAAATTTACATATTCATTATAACATAATGGAAATATTAAATTCACATTAACATTCAGTGAAGTGTTAGTAAATCATAACAAAAGTTTTGCTGTCTAAAAATTAATAAATAATTGCAGTCGACAACTGTATTAAAATAATGATACGAGTATATTGAAGCACTGTATATCTTCCTTCGCGCAGTTCTTATTTTAATTTAACGTTACTATAGTTTCAGTACTTTAACGTACCTTCTTCAAAACGATTCAAATTAGTAACTGTGGGTTTGAATATGTTACGTTACAGTAGTGAAATTATAGTATAGCTATAATACAACAAATAGAGACGAAATAGCTTATTCTATTACGTTATATAAAATGGTTATGTACGTTCTCAACCGTACTTCGTGGAAAACGTATACGAGGTATGTTCAAAAAGTAACGAGAATTTTGTCATTTCGCGATTTGTATTAGTCCGATTCGCGCGATTTTTTCCTTGTTGTGAAAAAGTAAAATTTTAGAAATATTAAATAAAGAAATGTTAAATATTGCTTTTGATGAGTCTGCTATGAGTAAACCAGGGGCTTACGAGTGGTATAAGCGTTTCCAAGAAGGCCGTGAAGATGTTGAGGATGACGAGCGCCCTGAATGTCCCAGGACATAAACAACTGATGAAAATATGAAAAAAGTGAAAGAAATGATTATGAACGATCGGCGAATCATAATCAGAGAATTCGCTAATGATATTGGTATATTAATGGCTCACGCAATGACATTTTTTCAGGTGTTTTGGGCATGAAACGTGTGACAGCAAAATGTATTCCTAAATTATCGAATTTCGAAGAAAAACAGCGGCGAATGGAAGATGCTCAGCAGCCGCTAAATGAAGTCAACAACGAAGTAGAACTACTGAAGCATGCCATAACAGGTGATGAAATATGGGTTTATGAATATGACGTCGAAACTAAGGTTCCATCGTCTCAGTGGAGGCATTCTGGATCACCAAAACCGAGGAAAGTTCAACAAGCGTGGTCGAATGTGAAGGTTATGCTCACTGTGCTCTTCGATTTTACCGGCATAGTGCACCATGAGTCCTTGACACAAGGTTAAACAATCAATAAGGAGTACTACTTACAAGTTCAACGTTTGCGTGAAGTAAAAAAAAAACGCCTGGATTTGTGGCGAAGGAATTCATGATTTTTGCACTACGATGCATGTTCATTCATAAATTTTTGGCCAAAAACAACACTACGTAATGCTGCCCCAGCCTCCATATTCGCCATATATTGCCCCGTGTGACTTTATTCTATTCCCAAAAATAAAGATAACCCTAAAGGACCGTCGTCTTGCAAGCGTAGATGAGATTAAAAAGCATATAGCTAAGCGAGCTAAACAGTATCCCAAAGATCGAGTTCCGGAAATGTTTCGGGGATCGGAAGAAGCACTAACGGAAGTGTATAATATCTTATGGGGACTATTTTGAAGGAGATGACATTGATGTAGACGAATACATAACATTCTTTCCAAAAACACATCTCGTATAAGGTCGTAATTATGAACTTTCTTTAGGTACAAGCAATCCAGTGTAATTCAGCTTTCCCTAGTATTATTTAACCATCTACATATTATATAAATGTAGTAATACATGTTATGTACATTATTATAACTTATATGTAGTTCCTTATATACGATACCATCACTGATGAGGCATCTAAATGCGTATTATTTTTCTTAATTAAATAAAATAGTTCACTAAGAGTTCCAAAGAAAACTATCACTTTATTCTTGATCCGATATTTCCCGTAGCAGAGGACAGGTTTGATGTGTTTCACAGTCTCTCAAGAAATCATTTAATAACAAAAGTGTGAATATTGTGCGAAACTTTATCACTGCGTTCTGTACACATTATATCAGGCCAAAGTGCTTTATTTTATCTAGAACGGACGAAATAATGTGTCGCTTAATGTTCATTTGAAACCTGATCGCTTTTCGTCTTTCACACGCTCGTAAAATGAGCTTTCTTCTCGTCTTCTCGTATTGCAGAGGATGAAAATATAGACCAATTACATTTACAACGTTATGGAATAATGTAGAATATAAATATTTTGGCGTTAGCAAGGACAAAGGTGCATTTTGCCTCGACCGGGAATCGAACCCGGCTCTCCCAATTTCCGGTTGAGTGCTCTGACCGCTGAGCTATCGAAGCACACTCATTATCCCTGCTAATGCGCCAGTTTAATGCGTCACTACAATATGTTAGTAAAATTATAATTTATCCTTTTGTATGAATGAACAAATACCTAGCGTAACACGATTTTTGTCGAGATATCGTTTACTCAACCTAACCAGATACTTTCCGGAAATTGACACCCACGTGCCGTCGTCGCCTCGATACGAATTACATATAATACATCGTTTACCAGTTTGTTTTCTGTTGATATTTATTATCAATGCAGAATTCCATGTCAAATTTTGACGGTTGCATACCTCGGCTATATTTATGATATGTTGTAATATCTAGCCTCCGGCGTTAATTCTTATACCATTCATTTTCAATCTCATTAACCTCCTTACACATTGCATTCCACGGTAATGCTTTTACTCACGCCAGCAGAATATAGTTGACATTCTCAAGAAAAATATCCAAAGACAATGGTGAATGTTGAACGGAGTATCAGAGAAAATGTATACACTTTCACTTCATAATTGATAAACAAGATTAAGTTTAGATGTTTTCTACCTTTGTTTTTGTATTGTCGATTATTATTTTATGAATAATTAACAACAATCCAGTAATCTAACCGTAGGCATAGTTTTAAATGCAAAGGCGGTTTGTTTCAAGAAAGAGGGTGGTAAAACATTGACGATACTTTTCCCTGAAATATTGCTGAAATTACTGCTGAACTATATTGTTCTGGGATATTACCCGGTGTTTTTGTATATTATTCTATGCTTTTGTTTTTGTACCGTTCGGAGGCATATTTACTTTATGTCAATGATCTTTTAATTCACTTGATAAACAAAGTCTATGATTCGGATCCTTCAAGTAGATAGGTAGCTGTTTATTATTCATTTGAAAATGGAAAATATATACCGAGTGCTTAACTGAAATAAATTAAGTTCTTCTTGTAGTTCTTTTTTTGAAAAGGGACCCGCTACGGGTAGGATTTGACAATTGTCCCAGATGGAATCCGAACGACAGACAGCTGTTTCGAACTTATTAGTTCTTATCAGTGCCGTACACGGCACACCGATTCAGGACAAATGTCGAAACAAATCCGTGGGGTTTTCATTTAAATCGATAAGATCTATGTCTGTAACTTATAAGTCGGGAATCGAGAAAGGAACCACCAAACCGCAAAGCGGTTAGCAAGTGGTTCCCGAATAGCAAGGCTATTGCATAATCGCTATGGGAAACGTCTACTGCTCGTGCTAAAGCCTCGCCAGGCATTGAATTATACCTAACAGCGATCCTCGACCCCTTTCTCGATTCCCGACTTATAAGTTACAGACATAGATCTTATCGATTTAGATGAAAACCCCACGGATTTGTTTCGGCATTTGTCCTGGATCGGTGTACTGTGTACGGCACTGATGAGAACTAATAAGTTCGAAACAGCTGTCTGTCGTTCGGATTCCATCTGGGACAAATGTCGAATCCTACCCGTAGTGGGTCCCTTTTCAAAAAAAAGCTCTGGTCGTGCAGAAACACGAGAAAGGGGTTGAGGATCGCTGTTAGGTATAATTCAATGCCTGGCGGGGCTTTAGCCCGAGGAGTAGATGTTTCCTACAGCGATTATGTAATAGCCTTGGTATTCGGGAACCACTTGATAACCGCTTTGTGGCTTGGTGGTTCCTTTCTCGATTCCCGACTTATAAGTTACAGCTTGTAGTTCTTGTATTCATAAATACTATAGAATTAACTAACAAATTTATGCCTGAATGGTGTTATCAATTATAAGAAATAAACGTTCAAGTATCTTCAAGTTTATTAAATATAGTTCGCAACATAACTGGAAAATGTATTGCATTGTATGTAACTAAAAAGTTTTTACCGAATATATATCCTATCTACTTGTGTTTCGCGAGAAAATAATGTAACATAAAAGCATATGTTACATCTGCTACTTCTATTTATTGTTTAGTTTTTGCTTAATAACAATATAGATATAGATTTTGCCAAGAGTTTAAACAATTATTTTTATTATCAATGAAAACTAAATTCTATTTTAGAAGGAAAATTATTTATAAAAAAAGGGGTCGAGGATCGCTGTTAGGTATAATTCAATGCCTGGCGGGGCTTTAGCCCGAGGAGTAGTTGTTTCCTACAGCGATTATGTAATAGCCTTGCTATTCGGGAACCGCTTGATAACCGCTTTGCGGCTTGGTGGTTCCTTTCTCGATTCCCGACTTATAAGTTACGGCTTGTAGTTCTTGTATTCATGAATACTATAGAATTAACTAACAAATTTATGCCTGAATGGTGTTATCAATTATAAGAAATAAACGTTCAAGTATCTTCAAGTTTATTAAATATAGTTCGCAACGTAACTGGAAAATGTATTGCATTGTATGTAACTAAAAAGTTTTTACCGAATATATATCCTATCTACTTGTGTTTCGCGAGAAAATAATGTAACATAAAAGCATATGTTACATCTGCTACTTCTATTTATTGTTTAGTTTTTGCTTAATAACAATATAGATATAGATTTTACCTAGAGTTTAAACAATTATTTTTATTATCAATGAAAACTAAATTCTATTTTAGAAGGAAAATTATTTATAAAAAAGGGGTCGAGGATCGCTGTTAGGTATAATTCAATGCCTGGCGGGGCTTTAGCCCGAGGAGTAGTTGTTTCCTACAGCGATTATGTAATAGCCCTGCTATTCGGGAACCGCTTGATAACCGCTTTGCGGCTTGGTGGTTCCTTTCTCGATTCCCGACTTATAAGTTACAGCTTGTAGTTCTTGTATTCATGAATACTATAGAATTAACTAACAAATTTATGCCTGAATGGTGTTATCAATTATAAGAAATAAACGTTCAAGTGTGTTCAAGTTTATTAAATATAGTTCGCAACGTAACTGGAATGTATTGCATTGTATGTAACTAAAGGGTTTTTACCGAATATATATATATATATATATATATATATATATATATATATATATATATATATATATATATATATATATCTACTTGTGTTTGGCGAGAAAATAATGTAACATAAAAGCATATGTTACATCTGCTACTTCTATTTATTGTTTAGTTTTTGATATAGATTTTACCAAGAGTTTAAACAATTATTTTTATTATAAATGAAAATTAAATTCTATTTTAGAAGGAAAATTATTGCCGCACCTTCTATGTATTGAAAGTATTTTATTAAAATATATTAACAACAAGAACTATCCATTTATTAAATATTATCATATTAAAATTGTTTAAGTTGTTATTTTCAGGAAGAACCAAATTCTCTCATTATAAAGTTATTAGTAAATATCCAAATATTTATGGATATCACCGAGATACATTTATTACTAAGTATCCCTAAAGAGCATTCATATTGGAACGATAAGATAAGAGTAGTAATCGATGATACACATGAAAGTAGCGCTTCAAATGTTAAATATAATGGAATTGGCGACAGTTAATCACGAATAGATAAATATTTCTTAAACTTGCACCACTGCATGTACATACTCCAATATCTTCATTTGAAGGATGCTTTGTTTATTATTTTTAGACGGCATTGATAGTCAAAGATATATAAAATTAAAGTTAATATTCGCACCAAACGGTAGTAAAGTTTACACTAGACGTCTAAACGTGTTGATTCTACTCCACTACTAGTATAAAAATTAATTCACATCATTCACACCAGTGAATGTAGTGATCTTACACTAATATACTCCGCTTGGTGTAAATTTAGTGTTAAATTTTACTCCCCAATTCAGACAGTGTATAAAATTTGGTTATTATGAGAGGTATATTTTTTTAGTTTGTGGTGAGGATATAGGTCACTAAAGACAGAATAATTGTAACACAAATTTCTTCTTCCAATCTAAGCGTATGTGACACAATCCTTTTTTTTCTTAATATCACCAATTTTTTTGTGTTTATCATATTCAGGCCTTAATTCCATATCCAACAATTTTACTAACCCAATTGTTTTATATTTTATAAAAACTTTTCAAAACATTAACCATTTATGACTGATCTTTATCCAAACTAAGAGTTTAACATGAATATCATGTGCAGCACAGTATACGTGATAGAAGTGAATACTTCTTTAGAATAGAGAATGAGAGAGAGAGAGAAAGAGAGAGAGAAAGGGAGAGGGATAATTTTGAAAGAAATATAACAATATAAAATTTATGTAAAAAATATTCGGTTTATTCATTATCTACACTATCATCGGCTGGTGGTTTAATTGGTAATACTGATATGATTGGTTTGTGATAACTAAAATATGAAATATATGTTCGTGGTTCGATATTTTCTAGATAACGTGTAAAAATTGCATCTATTGTTGTTCCGGATTTTGTTGTTGATTCTTTGGGATTGTTATTTATAAGCAGATCAAATGTTTCTCGAAGAAAATTAATCAACGTCAAAGAACCATTGGATCCGAAATTTACATTGAAATCTCCCCTGAGAATCAAAGGGATTTTGTTTTTGCCTCTTCCAAGTGCATTTGCACCTGTGTGGCTGTAAACCAGTAGGGAGCGGAGAATGAAATATATCTTCTAGATTTTAACAAGTTAAACGGTTCAAGGATATTATCAAATAATCACAGAATACAGATGTAAATAACGTAAATAATTACAAAACACAATGATAAATATTCGGTACACACGCGTGCTGCTTCAGCTGTTAATATATAGCGTCTCAGACGCTATATATTAACAGCTGAATATATTATAGATGTATATTATAGATGTACGCGTCCAGTCGCGCACATCTATAACGCGCGCATGCGCGACAATCTATCTATCCTATTCTATCGCTTCGTACTGAGTTTATATTGCTCTCTCTTGCTCCACTCCCGTGTGGCGTCAGAGTTGTACGTACTCGCGCGCATGCGCGTCATACTATATTTTCTTCTATTGCCTAGTATTCAATGAATACGTGGCTCTCTCTCTTGCTCATACGATGCTTCCTAAACTATTTCGCCTTCAAGCAACTTAGGCCTTGGACTTAGCGTATGAGTGGGCGTTAAAGACGAAGGACCGTCAAAAGGGAGACGCGGATAGCCTAAACTGATGAGGTTCTTCTTTAAAATATTTAATAACTCTTAATGTGTTTTGTACTCAGAATAAAAGTAATCATCATCATTAGGTCATCAGTCCTAAGACTGGTTGGACGCTAACCTCGAGCTTCTCCTATCTTGTGCTAACCTACGCATTTCGCTAATTATGCTACAACCTACATCCCTTACTATTTGCGAGCAGTAGTCTAATCTAGGCCTACCTCTGCCTTTCTTCACTCCTATTTCTGCCTCCAAAATATCGCGGACTATTCCCCCATGTCTCAGCAAGTGGCCTACCATTCTATCTCTTCTCTTCTTTAAGTTTTTCCACATACTTCTTTTCTCGCCGACTTTCTCCAATACTTCTTCGTTTCTAACCCTATCAGTCCATGGTATTTTCATCATTCTTCGGTAACACCACATCTCAAAAGCTTCTAATTTCTTCCTACTTGCTTCCCCTACCGTCCAGGTTTCGCAGCCGTATAGTGCCGTGCTTCATACATATGTTTTCAAAAATCTCTTCCTTGTTTCTAAGTTTATTACCCCCGAGCATAAAAATGCTTTATTTTTGTTAAAAGCTACTTGACCCTGCGCTATTATTTGTTTTATGTCTTTATCGCTTCTTCCATCCCAATTTATTTTACTTCCTAAATAAGTGAAGTCTTTAACTTCCTCCAATCTTTCATTATTAATCTGTACTTTCGTTTTTGCTCTGCTCTCGCGCCCTCTGCACACTAACACTTTAGTTTTGTTTTTATTCACCCTCATTCCGCATTCCTCTGTCAACACTGCCTCCATTTCGTTCAATGCTGATTCTAATTCCTCCTTACTAGATGCTAATACTGCTATATCATCCGCGAATCTCAGCAATTTTAGTTTCTGTCCCTGTACTTTAATCCCGAAATCCACTCTATTTTTTAGTAATGATAGAAAATGATAAAAGTAATGATAGAAAAATAATAATGAGGACTCATCTTAACAATAAATTGATTAATCAGAACTCATTATTCGAATTATTAGGGGATTAATACTTTGTATTAATCTCCTAAAGTGTAACCCCCTATTCAAGTAGGGTATATTTTAAAGATGCATCCGGATTTAGTGTACACTACACCCACAGTGGACAGAAATATTGTTGAACTCATTGTCTTCTAAGAACAGATTAAACAGCGATTTTACACTTTTATTTAAATTTTTCAATTAATTTAAATTAATTGCTCTTCTATTAATTTTAACGGCATTGAACAGCCAGATCCCGGCGCTTCCCCCTTCCATTACAGAACGGTAACATATTCAAAATTTACATAGAACGCTTTGACACATGGTCCAGTTTGGTTGCCATCAAGAGCACCTGATCATATTCCATGTGATTTGTTCCTTTTGCCTATACTCGAAGAGTACGGTATAAGCCAGACAACCTATAATATTACAGGGTTTAAAAAGACGAATTATTATTGTTCTTTGAAGAATTGCGTCAGGAACATTAAGAAATGTGTTTCTGGATGGAGGAACTATTTTATCTTCTTATAAGCATATTGAAATTGGAAAAATACCTTTTGGAAAATTAAATTGTAAATAGGTAATACCGAGGATAACGCTCTGCGTTTAACTTTTAGTTTTGTATTTTTGGATATTTTATTAAATGAATAAAAAGCTTTTCTTATAAAATCAGTCAGTATTAAAGTATTAGGTATTATTAATGTATCCGTATTAAATCATTGTTATACGATTTATATTTTAAATAAATATAAGACAACTATATGTATAACTTACAAATAATAATAGAACTGCTATTAAAAACTTTCCAGCTACCGAGTGTTTTTTTGTAATGTATGCTTGACTTCATAATTTCTGACATTCCAATACAATATTCAATTCAGGTAGTCAGTTTCTCGTCGTTCACAAGAATTTGGCCTTGCTGAGACTTCAATTTGGCGAATTTTGCGTCGGGCCTTGGGTCTGCACTCGTACAAAATCCAACTGATCCGGGAACTTAAGGTAAATGACCATAGACAACGCCGTGTGTTCGCCGACTGGCCTCTGGAGTAGTTGCAAGTTGACACAAATCTCGCCAAAAAAATCATCTTTAGCGACGAGATCCATTTTTGGATGAATTGATATGTGAACAAGCAAAATTGTCGAATTTGGGACGATAGCAGTTCACACGAGATACACCGGCACAGTGGCGGCTCGTGATGAAATGAAACAGGTGTTCTACGCAGGGCCGATCCTAGGGTATTGGCCGCCCGCGTGCAAATTTCAAACGTATCCAAACTACTGGCGCCGTGCAACAAAAAAAACGCATTTTTTTTGTTGCACCCACAAATCCAATTTTTCTTCGAATAAATGTCTCTATTAAATTGACGTTTATATGCTTTTCCGCGGCTAACACCTGCAGTCTCAATAACAATATCGAGCAATGGCCTACCATTGTTTTTTAAATCAATTTTTTCTTCATAAAAGTATTTAAAAAATCGCTTCACATGAACTAAATTATAAACTAAATCCATTGTCACTATCACAGTATATAAATATTAATAATTGGTACAATAAATCACTACACAAATTCACAAAACAGTATTTAAAATCTCAAATTAACACGAAATACGAAATAGGTACGATTTACGCCCGCCCGAGGAGTAGGAAGGAGTAAACATTCACTGATGTTGCCTTAGCTGGAAAAAATACAGCTCACTGACCGTGTAAATTCGCGCATTTACCAGCGCCCAGTGTGGATTGTCGCGGGAGTTGAGGGGGAGGACGGGTGTGCCGAGCCATGCTGAGAACTACCTCGTGTGGTCCAATTCAATGTACCGACGCGCTCGCGTAGAGACCCAGATAATTCATCTGGTCTACTACTCAATAGAGGACGGCGGGCAGAATGCGACTTTAACGCAATAATTTGGTTAGCTGCACCAACTAACCACATTATTTTATTAATAAATTTTAGTAATTATTATGTCGCGAAAATATACAAATATCTAAATTTTTTTGGCAGTTCTGCAGCTCTGCAGCACCTATACACCAGCCGCCCCTGCACCGGCACTAAATACATCCCGAGAAAGTCACTGATTGGTGCGGATATTGGTCTGACGGAATCATCGGTCCGTACTTCTTCCAAAACGAAACTGGCATTGCCATAACTGCCAACGGCGAGCGCTACAGGTCAATGATAACCAACTTCTTGTGAACTAAACTGGATGATATGGATACCGACATATGTGGTTCCAATAGGACGGCGCTACGGGCCACACAGCGCATGCCCCAGACATGTTCACAAGCTATTTGAGGAACTGGCCACCAAGATCGTGCGATTTAACACCTGTAGACTTCTTTCTTTGGAGCTATCTTAAATCGCAGGTCTATGCGAATAAACCGTAAACAATTGATGCCCTCAAAGTCAACATAAGGAAAGCCATCCAGCAAATTCAGCCGGATTCATACGACAAAGTCAACGTAAATTGAACCTTCTGAATACATGCCACCAAGCAAAGCCACGGCGGACATTTGAACAACGTTATATTCCATATTTAATGCCATAAAATATTCTCTCAAATAAAAAAAATGAGTGGATCTCACACACAAATTGTTTTATTGACATTTTAAAATCGAGCGTCCTTATTGAAAGACCCTTTATGGTCTTTTATATATTTTATTACCGTTTTATCTAACGCAAAAACGTTATACGAGTAAAATTATAATTTGTATATACAGTTTTTAATTTTTAAAATACAACTAGGTGATGTAATGTATTTAGTAGTTACAAGGAACCTTTATGGGTTTGATTTGTCAAGCATAAGACGGAACACATGCATAGTCCAATTTACGATGCTATTGTAAATTGTGAAAGGATTATCGATAATAGAAATATTCGAGATGATGAGCTGAAGAGACTATTGGTCAACCACATTATTAATGGACGTTATTCTACACTTTTTTATTGCTGTTGTGATCACTTATGCGTGAAAAGGTTAGATAATATAAAACGCGGAAAGAATATACACTTAAATGAATTCAACCCAGCTTTGCTGTATTAATTTACTCAAATTAGTTCTGTTTTCAGAGGATTTTGTTATATTTAAGGGTTTATAATGAATATAATTACTTACAAATTTTTAGTCAACTAAAAATCGCCAAATACGAGTATATATAAAAACAATTTTGTTTCTTCACTTTCTCTTTACATGATTGCATTACTCTTCCGCGTATAGCAGAGCGCGGAAAAGTAATAAATAGTTTTAGAACCTTAAAATGGACTTTTTCGCACGTAGAATATCTCTATTTCGAAATTGAGTGGCTGAGAAAAAATAAAGCAACACATAAATGCAGAATATGTGTTTTATGAGACAGTTTTACTTTTTTCATTTTTTCTCAAATAGTCCACCATCGTGCTTTCTCATGACCCATGGACAGGGTAGGGTGTATCCTATCCACCTCAAAATCAATAGATGTCGTCTGGGGGACGTCCCCGATCAGAATCAGTCAAAACCCGATCGATTTAGTTAAGTTATCGTGCTAACAAGAAACACACACACACACACACACACACACGCACACGCACACGCACACGCACACGCACACGCACACGCACACGCACACGCACACGCACACGCACACGCACACGCACACGCACACGCACACGCACACGCACACGCACACACATAAAGTATAGAACACAGAAAATTGCACTGTGGAAAATCTGATATGGTAAAATTTTATCGCTTTTAAAAGTGTGGAAATTGTGTAAAATTTCACTATTTCTGATACAAAAGTTAACACTAGTATATTTAGAAAAGTATTATTAATAATAATAATAACATTAAATAATGATTTTAATTACTGGATATATTCTTGATTACGTACGTTACTACTACAATAATATCGTTTAAATCATAATTTTTATTTTCAGTAAGGATCATATCCCCGTATTTTAAGAAGAATTATTAGTGAATATCGAAAGGCATCTGGATATTCAGGAAACATATTTATTACTTATTAACCCGGAAGAACATTCACATTAGAATATGATCATAATATTTATTTGGAAAGCTCGATAATACAAGTACTATTTCAAATATGACAGGAATTTGACTGCGTTATTCGCGAATATATGAATATTTTCTAGATTTGCATTCGCACGTATAATCAATATTTCGTTAGGGCAATAAAGAAATTATCTTTAATATATTGAAAAGAAAAATATAATAAAGGATACTAGTAGTATAGCAAAGCGGGTACAGGCTCACCCTCGGATTTGTCCGCGGACATTTGATGCGGATAGCATGTGATCATTGTTGATCTGAAGAACTCTTGGTACAGGTATAGAACAGGTCTGTACAGGTGTAGAACAGGTCTGTACACGTGTAAAACAGGTCTGTACCGGTTTAAAACAGGTATGGTGGTATTAGGAAAAAAACAAGATGTCATTAAACAGGTTACCATACCTGTTTTAAACCGGTATAGACCTGTTTTACACCTGTACAGACCTGTTCTATACCTGTACCAAGAGTTCTTCAGATCAACAATGACCACATGCCATCCGCATCAAATGTCCGCGGACAAATCCGAGGGTGAGCCCGTACCCGCTTTGCTATACTACTGATACTCTATTTCATTGCCATTTTCAAACGAGGTACATACCCCTTTTGGTGTAAAATTGGTGTCAAAACAAATGTACATTTGTACAGAGAGTGTGAGTAAAGAAATATACAATCAGTACAAAATATAAACTATAAACTAGAATGTGCGCGGTGCAAAAGTGTTATCATATCCCCATCCGTTTACACCAAACGGGGACATACCCCATTTGGTGTAAAATTGATGTAAAATTTTGTACCACATTTCAAACATTATGAGTGAAAAATACGAAGTACAAAATATGGAACAGAAAGTAGAAAAGAGAGAATGATCTACGTCTGTTTATATGCTAACAGATGCAGATCTTCTTTTAAAATCCGATGCGTGGTGGCTTTTGACAGATTTAATTATGCACGACGTCGAATTTATGTGTTTGGATACTCTCGTACACTTTCTTTCACTGCAGTAATATTTTCATCTGACCAATCGCGACAAGGACGTATTGGTGTTGTCTTATCAATAACAGAACCCGTCTCTTCAAATTTCTTGTTTAAGTTACGTTACTGTTAATCCAATTGTAAATGATCGCTCATTTTCATAAAATAGTTGTACACAAACTATTCATTGTTGAACTGTTGATTGCGCCATGTTTACGTCGGATGGTTTGTAGATAACAGTCTAAATATTGACGCCCTATCTCTGACAGAACACAACTGGCTAGCAATTCAAATCCTAGTCCCAACTGAGGCACCCTATATAATTCTAATTACGCAAAGGAGTTAAGATAAAATATATTGGAAATATTTAACTTTTTATTGATTAATATTGGTTAATGAGGCATTTGATATATGCTATAGGATTGTTTACTTATTTATACTGTGTAATTCTTCAAATTGTTGTAAATATTGTACAATGTTTATACCAGTACTCTTAATTTAGTCTCCCTTCACCAGCGGCGGCTCGTGACGAAAAATTTGGGGGGTTTACAATTTTTTTTTACTTGTATTATATACAAGTACAAAATACTCATATTTTAAAATGATAATAAATATACTTAATTTTGTTTTTGTTGGTAATTTTACTTACAATTTTGCAGGATATTTCTTGCATGTATATTTAACAAAAACACGGGTGTAGAGTATAATAAAGTACCTAGTTTATATTAACTTGATAATAACCAATATGTTAGTTTTATAGAACAAACACAAATTAAACACAATGTTTAAATAGAAAGTCCATTTTCCTTTCTTTGAATTCTGCGAATTTATTGATAACTAAGTTATTAAAATTGGGAATCTCTTGCACCAATTTTTTTTTTATTGACAGCATGGCTAACGCAGACAATCGATCTTCATTCATAGTGCTTCTTAAAAATGTTTTATCGTTTTAATGCCGAAAAATTTCTTTCTGCTTCTGCAATGGACATGGAAATTGTTACTATAATTTGGAGCAGATCATAGGTTGCTGAAAAAACTTTCTGTAGATTATTTTCGATAATGAATTTCAGACAGTGTACAGATCCAGATAGATTTCTAAAACCTGGTCTTTGATAAATTATTTCTAGTATAGTTTGAATTCTATACCAATCCACTATACTAATTTTCACCCAACAGGATTCCGCAGTTTCCAGAGTAAACAGTATACACGGAAGACAAAACAAAATATTTCTTATTTCACAACCGCACAGTCAATCATATTTTTCATATAGTTATATTTTAAATAGTCTTTTAAAATCTCTTTTTGTCCCTTTTGTAATTTGTGTTGTCGGTATTAGGCCGCCGTTGTATTGTCGGTTTGGGCCGCCCGATATTTTTAACTTGATTTTTTTTCCAGTGGTAATTTTCTAAAAGAGCCTCTTAAAAAGTTCACATTACATCTTCACTACACTTTTCTTCAGAATAACGTTCAGAAGAACATCCCGCTACCGTATCCATTTTTCAAGATTATTTATAAATGTTCTAAATAAAATATTGAAATGGTCGAAAACTCACACGCGAAATCGCCAATACTATCGACGAGACGTAAACCTGGTAAGACCCACAAACATGTGCATATGTGCAGTGCACTAACAAAATCATACCGGCACATGAAATGTGTGCCATATGGGACAGAAGAGGAGCGATTTTTAGTACAAATTAGCTGGGTAGAGAGGTATAATACATAGAAAAGCATGCCGTTATCGACGGCACATTCGACTAAACCACGGACCGATTGAAATAGGTACGTTGCCGGTTGTTGCGTGATATCATTCAGAGAAGGAATTTTGGTTTTGCCAAATTGCTCGTGAAATCTGTAATTCTGGGGATTTTGCTTTTATTATTACTTAAAAAACGGAAAGTAGCATATTTGTGAGACGTTAATTAAATAGTTAGTTTATAAATCAATGAATAGGAAATAAATCATGGTTAGGTGTGATTTTTTATTTTCTTCTTTATTTTTTTCTTTAGGGGGGCACGTGCTCATGTGCTCTTATATAGGAGCCGCCACTGCGGCCTTCACAGAATAGAGTGGAAGAAGGGCAGACATTTCATTTTTATGACACTTCTGAACTCGCCTTTTAGTTAATAATTATTCTTAATATTATGTGTACAACGGTTTGCAATATCAGGTAATAAAATCACTATTATTATTACAAAATCACTCTGTATAAGCTTATCTCGATTCGAAATCGATTTTATAACAATCTCTGGCTGTGAACAGTCGCGCCTGCACATTTTTTCACTTTTACATTGCCAAATATAGCGTATGAGATAACCTTGTGTAAAAAACGATACGATCAATTAATAAAAACTTCCGTAAAAGTCCGTTTATACGGAATACTATGGAAAAGAATGCACTACATATTTAGGATTTATTTTCGAATACCTCAGCTTAAATGTTGGTCGAACCCGTTAAATAACAATAGCTTAGTTATGTTTCATTGAACTTTCACTGGCATTTGTTTCCGATAGAAGTCGGTAAATATTGTACGATATTATAATAACAATTTTATAACGAACGTGTGTGTTTTTAACGCTTGGCCTTAATATTATGTTTGTCGAAAAGTAACCGTGCATAGATACATAACTTAAGATTTTAATGTCAATTCAATAACCATACATGTTATATTTCGCAAATTGAGGAACGGTTTTAGAATAAAATGTCCAGAAAATCAACGTTACAAATAGGAGTTTGATTGAGTTTTAACGTTCGAACGATATTTTACTCGTACAACAAATTAACGCAAGGGCGAGTCTTTTGGTTTTCTAACAATACATTTCTGCCCACACCGACATTCCTCGTTCACGAGCCCAGTTGTAACGATATTTCTAGATTTGTACTCAATTTTTTTAAACGTTTGTTAAGCTTTTATGGATAATGTTCTTGACGGCTTGTAAAAAATCTTTATTTCAGTCACAGTCAACATTGAGGTTTACATAACACAACAAAAAAAAACGTTTCCTTGTGTCTGGGTTTATTTTATGATTTTTGTATTCATCATGCACCAAAATGATGAAAAATATCCATATCCCCCTTAAAGTTCGCTTTTGAAGTGTTACAGTGTGAACAGTAAATTAGTCTTTTACAGTGGCGGCTCGTGATGAAATGAAACGGGTGTTCTGCACAGGGCCGATCCTAGGGTATTGGCCGCCCGCGTGCAAATTTCAAACGTATCCAAACTACTGGCGTCATAGGGGCCGCAAAAAAATTGCACCGCAGGCGAAAATATTGAAAATTTTCAAGGTCACGCGTTTTCGTGATACTTCAGAATTTTTATGTAAAATCCGTTTATACAAAAATATAGACTTTCACAAGAAACATTTTTGGAATTTAATACCTTTTTAAAGAACATTCATGTTTGCCGTCATATTCTTTAGTTAAGAGAAAAAGCTTGTAAGGTGAATTTTCTACTTGAGGGTCTATAATACTTAAAATATTTTCCGAAAGAGTTTCAGCGTCACATTTTGTAGGTTTCAGGTATGTCCAAAAACGTTCAATCGGTTCACCATCGAGAATATATCTTAAAACTACCACTAACTGAGTTTTTGCAGATTTCTTTAATTATTTACTTCATGACATACTTTTAATATACAGTCTAAAAGATCATTTTGTATTTCTTTAGAGGTTCCTTTAAATACTGAAGCATTTTGTAGATGCTCGCTTAAAGTTACATCAAGCTCAGCAGAAAAATTTATCAAACCACGAAATATCCCCGGGTTTTGAGAGGTTTCAGCTTCGTCATGTCCTCGCAGCGCCAGTTCAAAGGCCCCACAAAACTTTATGCAGTTTATAATTTTTGACAAAACGTATCTCTTTTTTGTCACATTATCATTATGCTTTTGCACATTTATCCAATAAGCTGAATCTAGCTGCGCTTTAATATTAGTTGTTCCTAATAAAGCTAATTCCATTGTATTATGTAGATGGCTTTTGGAGTTGTCGTGCTTTTTTATTTATTTTTAGTTAAGTGCACCAAAGTCACCCCTACCTCCGTCCATGCTTTATCATCGCCAAAAAGTAAACAAGGAAAATAAAATAACGCATTTTTTTTGTTGCACTCACAAATCCAATTGTTCTTCGAATAAATGTCTCTATTAAATTGACGTTTATATGCTTTTCCGCGGCTAACACCTGCAGTCTCAATAACAATATCGGGCAATGGCCTACCATTGTTTTTTAAATAAATTTTTTCTTCATAAGAATATTTAAAAAATCGCTTCACATGAACTAAATTATAAACTAAATCCATTGTCACTATCACAGTATATAAAT
This sequence comes from Rosalia funebris, assembly GCA_037954035.1. Taxonomy (NCBI): domain Eukaryota; kingdom Metazoa; phylum Arthropoda; class Insecta; order Coleoptera; family Cerambycidae; genus Rosalia; species Rosalia funebris. The sequence continues at coordinate 13,989,905 of JAZFAV010000005.1, read as the reverse complement.
ATTAATAATTGGTACAATAAATCACTACACAAATTCACAAAACAGTATTTAAAATCTCAAATTAACACGAAATACGAAATAGGTACGATTTACGCCCGCCCGAGGAGTAGGAAGGAGTAAACATTCACTGATGTTGCCTTAGCTGGAAAAAATACAGCTCACTGACCGTATAAATTCGCGCATTTACGAGCGCCAAGTGTGGATTGTCGCGGGAGTTGAGGGGGAGGACGGGTGTGCGGAGCCGTGCTGAGAACTACCTTGTGTGGCCCAGTTCAATGTACCGCGACGCGCTCGCGTAGAGACCCAGATAATTCATCTGGTCTACTACTCAATAGAGGACGGCGGGCAGAATGCGACTTTAACGCAATAATTTGGTTAGCTGCACCAACTCACCAAATTATTTTATTAATAAATTTTAGTAATTATTATGTCGCGAAAATATACAAATATCTAATTTTTTTGGCAGTTCTGCAGCTCTGCAGCACCTATACACCAGCCGCCCCTGGTCTTTTATATTCAAGTACAAAGAGGAAAGGGGAGAAGAATTATGTTCACGGGTAGGTACCTCTAAACTGCGCTCGCGTTGCAAGCAACAGTAAAGTGTTTTGTTGAAGTCTTACGAAAGGTTAAAATGTAATCGAGAAATAGTAAATATGAGGCTAATGTACTTTGTTATATATGTCGTGAATTTCATCTGAGATCAAATAAAAATGTTGAAGAAAAAAAGATGAAGAATTTATACCGTCACAGGAACAATCAATCAAATCCTCATCTGATTACCGCAGAAGACTTTAATGACTTAATTAGAGATTTAAATTTACCAAAGAGAAAAACGGAAATTTTGTATTTTCGATTAAAATAATGTAATTTGCTTAGTGATGTCAAAACAACTGATCAACGAAACCGACATGAGACATTTTCTACGTTTTTCACAAAATAAAATGGAGTTTGTTCAATATAAAAGGTTTATTTGAAGCAATTAGGATACCATGTGTTCCTAGCTAATGGCGTTTATTTATCGAAAGCTCTATGAAAATCTGAAAGCCGTTTTAACATAACGGAAATAAATTCCCATCTCTTCCACTCGCTCATTCTGTAGATCTTAAAAAAAAAAACTACGAAAGTGTTATAATTTTACTTGAAGCTTTAAAATATCAAGAGTATAAGTGGCACTTCATAAGAGATTTTAAAATGGTGGGATTTTTAATGGGACTGCAGGACGGATATACAAAATGTTATAAAGTGTTATCTTTGTTTATGGAGCAGTATAATCCATGCTCAGTATTATGTTCGATGATCGTGATCGATAAGGACCGAATTTCAAGTGGGAAAACGAAACGCTAAATGTGAACGCATTGCTAAACCTGAAAATGTGCTAATACCACCTTTACACATAAAGTTAAAGAAACAATTTGTGAGAGCATTAGATGATAAATCTAAAGCTTTCGAATTTTTAACAACTTTTTTCCAAAGTTGTCAGAAGCTAAAGTTAAAGCTGGAATCTTTGTTGGTTAACAAATTTAAAAAACGACAACGGTGAATGTCCTAAATTGCTTACTAGTGCTCGAAAAAAACTTAGCATGGTTTCAAAGCAGTAGTCTCTGTTTTTTTAGGGAATAATAAAGCTGAAAATGACCAAGAGCTAGTTGGAAATGATAAAGAACTTGGTATGCTACATGTTCATTTAGATAAATTTAAAAACAACATTGGAGAATACTCATAGGAACAAGTAGAACGTTTTCATCAATACGTCATGGACTTATCAAGGTCAATATAATGAAAAAACGACAGCAGACTATATTTGGGGCTCAGTAAGAGGAAGTACGCATGAACGTAGCAGAAAGAGTAACAGGGTTCACTTCTAAACATTATTTCTGTATTCTGTAGTGTAGACTAATAGTTGTTAACATAATAGCTGAAGTTAATAAAAATAATATATAGATATATTTGTTTTGGTTTTTCAACAAATGAATGATAAAATATTTAAGAAAATCTATGATTTTATCATAGATTTCCTTACATATTGAAATAGTGATTTCCTGGCTACAAAAGCAAATCTTTTTATGAAATATAATTTTTTTCCAGACGAATGTCGATAAACCTATCGTAATTGCATATCCTATTCTCAGGCACAAAACTCATGTTAACTTGTGTGATTGCATTATTTTTATTGAAAACTACAATTGTCTAAACTAGTCATAAGTTAATTGCATTAAAGGAAATCTACACTAAACTAGCCATCCTTCAACTAGTCATTATTTGGTGGAGCGTTTCTGTTATATTTTTGTATTGTTTAGTATGTTTTGAGGTATGTACATATAAAATAATGCCAGAAACTATTCTGAAACCCTGTATTTATCAATCAATATTATATAAAATATTATCAAATCAAAGTCTTATTATGCCCGACGGACAAACACACTGTTATTTAAAATACTCTAAAAGTACTTAAATAAAACACAATAGACAAGGTATGGTATTTAGAAAGACGCAATTTAAACAACACAACGAAACGCATATATGACGGCGCATTTTCAGCACGTACCTGTATCAAAACCGAGAGGAGTGTTTTCCGCAGTTTATGAACGTTTAGTATTGCCGATTTTAACGGATGACGAAGGGGTTACGCGCTGATCACTATTCACACGCGCTGAATTTAGGATATGAATATAGGTACTTTCGTTCGTGTCTTTTTTCATTTTTGAGCTATAAATCAAAATGCGTTTGTCGGAGTTTTCGATCTGTCGATAACTCAGTTATTTGTGGAATTAGAGGACAATTATTTACATTTTGACTGTGAAGCGGATTACTTCACAAATCAAAATTCTTAAGACACTTTTTTGAGTAAAATAAGATACCTTCAAAATATTTTTACTATCGTTATTGCCGTTAGAGTTAAAACACTTGTATTCTTGAAAATATAAATCATAGTTGGCCGTAATACACATTTTTTTACAAATATTTATTATGTGTAAATCAAGATAACTGACGCAGGATATGGGCTTCAGAAAATTTAGATATTCTTTAGCTGAATATCTTTTTGAATAACAAGGCTTCGATTTGATCATGGATATACCCCAATACGTATTTAAATTGCTCTAGCGGATCGCTTAGTTCAAAACACTGTTTAACAGTCTAAAAATATGTATAGGGATGTTTCAATGAACATGGATTTGGCTGTTCTGAACTGTTTTCTGAAAATTTAACAGTCCAGAAGACAGAGAGAGAGAGAGAGAAGGCCACAGAGAGAATACATTGGAGAGGGTTATCAATGGGAGATAAATGGTTTGGTCAGGGAAACTGCGCCACGTCAATATTCTCGCAGGCGTAGAGGCCTTTGAATGAGAGGCTGTAAACCACTCCGTGTACGGGTGGGTCTTTCTTTATCTTTACTTAGCCTACCCCAATCTAAGACATAGTAGCATTGTTTCCGGGTGCCCCCTTATGGTCCTGGCTCGTTGTCTTCCCTGTTGTGATCTTTTCTAGCGTTCTGCTTGTTCCTTCTGCGATAAAATATTTTAAGAAGATCAATCTTAAACATCGAGGTCACTTGTATATCAAATGGAAGGCGGAGTTAAAGAAGAATGGAGTAATTGAGAATGAAGTTAATAAAAAGATTGATTGATTTTCACATTATCCTAGTATAAATCCTGTTTAAAATGTTTAAAGTTTTGTACAGACTATATTATATATTAATACACATACATTTTTAGCTTCTGGTTATGGTCTCCATCATTCTATAATCGCTTTTTCTCCTACCCCTTTCTCACATCCTTTTGTCGTATTCTAAGAAAGGGGAATCTTTGAAATTAAATCTTTTATTGTTGTTTACTACTTCTTAGTAAAGTATCTATTATTGTGATATATTCTATCTACTGACCTGTATTTATTCGTCTTTCTGTAGTAGAAAAATTAAATGGTCAGATGGCTATAATTAGTTTTGGTACTAATATGCAAATATAAGAATAGGTATCTCAGTTATCTATCGAAATCTACCACGATGAAATTAAAATGATTAGGATTTCAGAAAACAAAATGTTATTATTCAACAACGATTAGCAACATAAACCCTGCATTGAATTTTTCCAGCAGAACCGTATTGTGACTTGGAACTAATACTCTTATTCAGATATTAGCTCTTCGGACTGTTTACAAGCTTTAAAATTATTTATTATAAGTCTAGTAATATTACTACGTACTTATGTATGTTTATATTTATTTTTTCAGCAGGTCTTTTCTAAATTTGTTTTCCAGCGAAAGCTGAGATAGGTCACAAAACTAATTATAAATTAATACCTCATAACAACTAAATGACCAAGTGTCAATAAAACATCAATAAGGCCTTGTAGCAGGAACAGAGTGAACACAAGCAGCATAATAAATGAATAAGCGGTTATTTTATGAGGCCAAAACATCGGCCGGGCAGCCCCATTCCCCCTTTTATGTTGCAGGTGGAAGAGGAGCTGTCTGCAGACCTGACTGTAATGATAATGATTATGTATTGTAATGACATAATATCGTATTATAGATAAGATATTTGCAATCATAAATAATATAACCTCAAAATAGAAATGTAGTCAATAGAGATTAAACTTTTAAATTGCATTGATTGACGAAGACAAGATTATAAATCTGAAATACTAATAGTTGGTATCAGTATGTTTGAATTATAGAAATATTTGTAATTGATTACGATAACACAGCTGGTGGCATCAAGTAATTAAAGCTCAGCAAAAAACGTTTTTCTGTCTTAATAAAACAGAAAAAGAGACAGTGACTACCAAGGTATATTCTCATAATTGCCACTACAAAAGTTGTTTGAGAGGTATAAAAAATGATTCTAAAAATTAAAATGATTTTAACAAATTCAATAAAATAGCGGTATTATGTACATTATAATAAAATGCAAATTTTTAAAACTCTTATTTGCATAAACTATTATGACATTCTATAGGAATCTCTTAAGATTATTATTAATTTTACTATCTAACGGTTATATTATTATATTCAAAACCCAGTTTGATATATAACTTTTACGAAAGCTATATACGGAACTAACCACAACCGAGCCCATTTATTAAATAATAATTCTTTTATTAACATTTATAAATAAAATACAACAAAAAATGTATATGTAGAACAGGCACGAAATATGTCAATTCATTGTTCATTAGTACAGACATATTTTAATGGCATGTCAGTTGAACCAATCTTTCAAATATGAAAGGAAAACGTAAATAAAATCAGGAAATTATAAATGAACCGATATAACAAATCGTTAGATCGTAGTTAAATCGTTGATGTAAATTCTTGGCAAGGATTTCACAAAGTTCGCAGAAAATATAATGGAACACGAGTTCTCAAAATCTGCATTAATCGAATATTTTGATGTATTGTTATTCAAAGTAATATTTCAGTAGATCGCTCTTACGTTCGAGCTGGAACGTATTACAAAACCTTGTGTAAAATATATAATCTGTACACATTCATGTCATTTATAAGACTGAGAATATCATAAATTATTTCTTTCGAATCTTGATTCGTGTTGAACACATTCACTTTGGGAAGGAAGGGAAAGCGTCTATATAAAAAACATTGTGACGTAACCTTCTATGTTTAATTTATAATAAATAATAAATATCAAACCTTGATATATATTTACAGTTGGAAGTCATAAAAACCATTGCGATCTAACTGGGCTAAAATGCTGATAAGCGATTTAATATCGTTAATTAAATAATAGACAAATGGTAATTAAATCTGGGTAAAAAATAAAGAGATAAAATTAACTATTACCAAATAGAGTGTATACTCGTAGGTAGCTTGTGAAGTGAAATGAAATGAAAAGTGTAATTTAAGTGTAAGTTTAATTTTGAAATGGTGATAACTAAAGGGTCTTTCAATAAGGACGCTCTACTTTTAAGCGCAAATAAAATAAGTCGTATGTGAGATATCCACTCAATTTTTATTTTACTTAAAACAATACTTTATGGCATTAAGTATGGAATGAACGTCATTCAAATGCCTGCCGCGGTTTTGCTTGGTGGAACTTCTTCGGGAGATGAAATTTTTTATGACTGTCGCATAAATCTGGATTAATTAGCTGAATGGCATTCGTTAAGTTGACTTTGAGGGCATCGATTGTTTGCAGTTTATTTGCATAGACCTGTAATTTAAGATAGTCCTAAAGGAAGAAGTTTAAAGGCGTTAAGTCGCACGATCTCGGTGGCCAGTACATGTTGCCGCTGCGCGAGATAATCATGCCTTCAAATCGTCTATCGTGGCATGCGCTCTGTGTGGCATGTAGCGCCGTCCTGTTCGAACCACATGTGGTCGGTATCCATATCATCCAGCGATCGATGATTCCGCCAGACCAAAATACGCATCAAACAGTGAGTTTCTCGGGATGCATTTAGTGCTGATGGATCTCGTATGGATTGGTATCGTTCTAAATCCGACAATGTTGCTTGTTCACATATCCATTCATCCAAAAATGGGCCTCGTCGTTAAAGATGATTTTTTTTTTGACGAAATTTGGGTCAACTTCCAATTGCCCCAGAGCCCAATCAGCGAACACACGGCGTTGTCTATGGTCATTTACTTTAAGTTTCTGGGTCAGTTAGATTTCATACGGGTGCAGACCCAAGTCCCGGCGCAAAATTCGCCTTGAGTTGAAGTCGCAGAAAGGCTAAGTTCTTGTGAACGACGAGAAATTTACTGCCTCGGGTTTTCCCGTACACTCTCACGCACAGCAGCGATGTTTTCAGCAGACCTTGAGTTTCGGTGACGCACGGGCGTTGGCTGATTATTTATCAAACAGGTCGACTCAAATTTGGCCACCACACGCCGAATAGTCAACACGGCGGGACGATTGTGGCGAGGATAAAAATTATGTAATGGGCGGAACGTTTCTCGAACGGAGCACTGATTTTGAAAATTAAATTTCATGATTTGCATACGTTGTTGAACGCTGTAACCTTCTATAGTGATTTATCATACACTACTGAACAATTCACAACAGATTTGGTAGATGTTGTTTTAACATAGTCGCTATAACCTAACAAATGTCGAGCGGTCCTATTGAAAGACCCTGTACTATTTTAAGGAAATCGTTGAGACATAAATTCTTTTAATATTATATGCGTGCGCAAAGGTTTTACCATAAATTAATAGTGGTTGATAGAGAGCGATCGATAATGCCCCCTTATAGTTTCTGCATACATTGAAATACTTAATTGGCGTGGTTTTTCACATGACTCATGTTCACACTTTCAGTTCAAATCCGATTTGGTGTGGATGTTTATAGGTATGGCTAGATGTCCTGAGTTAGTTATCCAATAATTAAAAATCGCCAAGTTCCTTGGATTAATTCGAGGCATAGATACAATGACAATTACTTGGAGCTGGCGTGGATTGCCAGCCTAAAGTAATCCATGAGTGGGTTCGATTCCTACATTAGTCGGCTGGGAGTGTCTGTGTATGTTCGTGTGAATTTCCGCGTGTGAGTGGAAGAATAGCATTAATCGTAACCTCGCTTGCGTGCAAATAAAGGCGCAGAAAAAATAAAAGATGCAATTTCTAACAAAATTAAACCTATTTCCACAAAATAAATTACATGTTTTTAATAATTTAAAAAGACTAATACGCCTCTGTCTATTAAATAAAAATAGACATTTTTAGTACTTAATGGAAAGTTTATACTGTCGGTTGTGTAGCTAGAACTTTATTCTATTATGTCTAAACTTATTTCTCATGAAAATGGCATTCGTCTGTTAATAACCACTTTGTAAAGTGCATTTTTCGTATTATATGTTGAAAAACCTTATCCGACCATAAAAAAACATATTCAATTAGTCACCAACTGTGTCATACTAATTTGAAATATGGTTAATAAATTCAAATTCATGTCTCTACAGCAAAATAGTTATTAATACCAGTAAATTAATCTAAAATGTGTCTTTTGATTGTTTTTTAACATTAGTTGTTGGTTGTTTTGAAAATTTAAATCGTTGTAAATTGTGTGACTTGAAAATATTAGTAGGCACTAGAAAACATATGAGCGGTACATAAAAAAAACCTTTAGGGAGCGGTACGTACAACCACTGGATTTATTTGTATACGAATATTTGGGGGTATGATTCTACAAGTAAGAGTATTTGATAATTTAAATGAAAGTAATAAATAAAATAACTTCTGTTTTGTGTATTTTCATTTACGTTATTATTATCTCAAAATTATATTAATAATAATTATCCTAACGGATTATTACTAATACGGGTATCATTATTGATTATCATTATTATGCACATTTATGTAATTATTATAAGGAACAACATATAACACATGAAATTCATAACATATTAAAAGGAGAAGTAACTAATAGTCTCATTAGAACAATTTTTTTTATATTATTAACAGGTTTAGAAACACTGTAGTTATTTATACTGATGGCTCCAAGCTGAGGCAGTACTTTCACTACAACATCTACACGTGCACCTTACTTTCAGTAGTCAACTTTTTCTCTGCAGAATTGTACGCTAATTGGCAAGCTTTACATTACTGCAGTCAACTAAATGGTTCCATGTGTTTGATTCATTCACATTCACTACATACACTTGAGAGTTTGGAAAACACACTCGATCATGGCCTACAAGCAAGTTAAACGAATGTTTTCTCTTATACTGGTATCCTACAATTGCAAAATACGCGCTGAGCAAGATATAATAGAAGATATCTCTATTTCGTATAATGATTTGAAGGTGACAATTAAGATAATCATTAAATATATTTGGCAGATAGTTAGGTGGATAGTAAATTATAAAAATATTAAATATTAAACTGTGGATGTTTAGAAACCACCACAGAAGCTATGGAGGAAGTGGCGAAGGAGGATTTATCTATATATGTATATCTCACAGCACCCTATATATTATAGAAAGTGCTCAACTAATATACTTGCAAAGTTACCCTATCTTTAGTGTAGATCATATCATTTTAGAGTGCATCGATTTCGACAACAGCTAATACGTCATACCGCTTTAGCAACTGTACACTAATATGGGATGTCTCAGTTAGAACTATAGGATTTGAATTGCGTACCATTTGTGTTGTGACACAGGTAGGGCATCAATTTAACGATTGTCATCGACAAACTATTCGACGTCAACATGCTACGATTGACAGTTCAACAATGGACAGTTCATACACTATCCATATAAACTATGTTGCATACCAAATTTCCTAAACATGTTGACTTGCGGAATGCTGACATCAATTGGCCTGCAAGATCATGTGATTTAACACCACTAGACTTTTTTATTTGGGGTTATGTCAAGGAAAAAGTGTACGCTACCCAGCCAGCAACAATCACTTACTTCAAAGCAAACATTAAACGTGTTATTCGGGACATAGAGCCAATTTTGTGTATCTGTGTTATGGACAATTTTGCTAAACGAATGACATCATGCCAGATGAGTCGAGGCGGCCATAAGAACGATATTCTTTTCCATTTGTAGCCGTATCGTCTCTATTTTATGTTGAAAAAACTTCAATTTGTCAAATACCTTTAGTTTCATTTATATAAATCATATCTTATAGTTGGAAATTATACACCTAGGCATGTTGACGTCTTATGATTTGTAGATGATAGTCGTTAAATATTGACGCCCTACTTTCGACCGAACACAAATGGTGCGCAATTCAAATCCTATAATTCCAATTGAGATACTCTATAGATCGGATGCGGTAGCTGCTACAATAACAAAATAAAATTTGAAACAAATAATAAATGAAAGTTCACAAAACATGAAAGACTACTATGATAACAAGCCAATTATCCTTTTGATCAACGCTTCTAACACAAAAAGAAAAAAATGTTAAATAGTTAAATGTTTGAGGCCGGTCCTGCGTGGCTAGGATAACAAGGAACTCGACGAGGAAGGTGTAGAAATGCAAGAAACTTGAGGTTTGATAATAAATATTAACGCCCTATCTTCGACCGAACACAAATGGCGCGCAATTCAAATCCTATAATTCGAACTGAGACACTATAGATCGGATGCGGTAGCTGCTACAATAACAAAATAAAATTTGAAACAAATCATAAATGAAAGTTCACAAAACATGAAGAAATACTATGATAACAAGCCAATTATCCTGGTAATCAACGCTTCTAACACAAAAAGAAAAAATGTTAGGTAGTTAAATGTTTGAGGCCGGTCCTGCGTGGCTAGGATAACGAGGAACTCGACGAGAAAGGTGTAGAAATGCAAGAAACTCATGCAGCATCGCTGAACCAACCTACAACCGTGGGAACGCTTTCGTGACATTTATATAATGCTGGTTGAACTATGCCGGTAGGTATTTTGTTTCTTTCTTTATTTAGTAATTCAAGGAAGTAAGAACGAGTTACTGGTAGGTACTAACTTTTGCATGTAACAATGAATAAGCAACTGGATTCATGAATTTAACGACAAGAGTGCTTTTTTTTGCGTTATGACTTGTCAGTGACGAGGACAAAGTGAAGAAATATGTTGATACTGAAGCCAGTTTATACCTTGGCAGGCGATTTTTTTAATTTGGAGCAACAATTGTGTAATTGTGGTCGATTTTGACATAGGAATTAGACTGCATTGAAACTGACCAATATCCAAGGGGAAATTGGTCAAGTAAATGATATTTAATGGAAAAAATATTCGTTATATTTTTTTATTAATATTCTTAATATATATGGAATATATATATATATATATATATATATATATATATATATATATATATATATATATATATATATATATATATATATATATATATATATATATATATATATATAAGTAGAAGGGGAAAGAAGGGAAGTAGGTATTAGGTATTAGGAGTAAGACAAGGATGTACTATCACCACTAATTTTTAATCTGTACATCGAAGAGGCGATTAATGTGGTAAAAGATAGAGTGGATTTCGGGATTAAAGTACAGGGACAGAAACTAAAAATGCTGAGATTCGCGGATGATATAGCAGTATTAGCATCTAGTAAAGAGGAATTAGAATCAGCATTGAACGAAATGGAGGCAGTGTTGACAGAGGAATACGGAATGAGGATGAATAAAAACAAAACTAAAGTGTTAGTGTGCAGAGGGCACGAGAGCAGAGCAAAAACGAAAGGACAAATTAATAATGAAAGATTAGAGGAAGTTAAAGACTTCACTTATTTAGGAAGTAAAATAAATTGGGATGGAAGAAGCGATAAAGATATAAAACAAAGAATAGCGCAGGGTCGAGTATCTTTTAACAAAAAGAAAGCACTTTTATGCTCGGGGGTAATAAACTTAGTAACAAGGAAGAGATTTTTGAAAACGTATTTATGGAGCACGGCACTATACGGTTGCGAAACCTGGACGGTAGGGGAAGCAAGTAGGAAGAAATTAGAAGCTTCTGAGATGTGGTGTTACCGAAGAATGTTGAAAATACCGTGGACTGATAGGGTTAGAAACGAAAAAGTATTAGAGAAAGTCGGCGAGAAAAGAAGTATGTGGAAAAACATAAAGAAGAGAAGAGATATAATGGTAGGCCACTTGCTGAGACATGGGGGAATAGTCTGCGATATTTTGGAGACAGAAATAGGAGTGAAGAAAGGCAGAGGTAGGCCTATATTAGACTACTGCTCGCAAATAGTAAGGGATGTAGGTTGTAGCAAATTAGCGAAATGCGTAGGTTGGCACAAGATAGGAGAAGTTGGAGGTTAGCGTCCAACCAGTCTTAGGACTGATGACCTCATGATGATGATTCTTAATTTTCACATTTTGTAATTTTTATAATTTGAAAATTTTTTATTACGATTATTTAGGGTTGGGAAAGGATTACTTTTACAAATAATCACGATCTGCAAAATCATCAAAACTCAAAGTTCACTAGTTTAACAACTGAAATGAGGATTGCAATTGAGGATCGAGAAGAGAGATTGACAGAAATACAGAAATTTTGAGGATTGTCTAGAATATCCTTACTGGGAATCATGAAACTCTGAATAGAATGAGATGTACTGGTTGCCAGCAAAAACAATATACAAAAGTACTTCAAGATATTTAGTTGTAAAGATCATTGATCTATATTCTAAATTTACCTCGAATAAGCTCGAATTTGCTTCGAATACTTGATAGTATTACCAAATGATTATAATAATTATTACTTTTGTTTTTTTTTACTATTTATTGTAGCTTAAAGCTGTATTACAGTTCCCATTGTTCTGATATACCCTGTAATTTTTAAATGAGTGATAACTTAAAATAACTTATTTTCGGTTTCATAAAGAGAGTACTTTGGTATTCCCAAAGGATACTTTGCTGAAATTGTTTTCCTGTCGTTGTCACGCTCTATATTAAATTTTTGCGAAAAATCAAAATATATAGCGAGATAGTCGATTATGTTTGTAATTATTGGGCAAATAAATAACATTTCTACAATGATTTTAAGTTCAATTGTTTATTTAAACTATGCCATTAGACATGGAATACAATATCTTGCAAGTGGCCGCCTCTGCTTCTCTGGCAGCAGTGGATTCGTTTGATGAAGTTTTTCATCACTTCGGGACATAACTGTGGCCCAATGTTCGCAATGACTTCGCTAATGTTATTTTTCAGCTGTTCAATCGTTACGGGATTATTGGCATAGACTTTTCCTTTAACGTAGCCCCACAAGAAAAAGTCTAATGGGGTTCTATGGTCCCATGGGGTCTTAAACGCTTAGCAGGTGCCTTATGACGACCCATAATTGCACGTAATTTTCTTTCAGTGCCCACAATTGAACTATTACTTTCGTAGTACACTCTGACAATAAGTATGCGTTGCTGAACAGTATAGCGCTCCATTTTGTAATGGCATACTCTCCACGTAATAACTATGAAGCATCAACTTCCAAAACTTGCCGCGAGAGTAATGGCGGCAAGTTTAAATCGGCTACCTCTCGCTGGGACACCCGTTATGTTCTACATAATCTTAATTTTTCTACAGTATTGATTCAAATATCAGGAACAGCAATCAGCCACGACATTATTATTATGCCTCGAAGTAATGTAATAAATAACACGTTTCTCTAATTTATTACCATGGGTATTATTTTCCTGTGATATCGGTCATTATCTTTAAGCGAGATGGTAATGTAGTCATAGGTCCTATGAGAGTCTGTCAAATACAATTGTCATAGGTAACCAAACCCTTCCGGTTTTGAAAGTTCTTGAAAACGAGGCTACATATAATACTTAACGCTTTATTAAGATCATTATTTCTGCAATTTGGTCAAATGAGAATACATGTTATTAAAAATTAAATTAATACATTTCTTGGAACATTATGATAACGGCAAGAAAAATATGTACGCGAAAAATGCGCAATTCTGAGCAATTATTTGTTCTACTCACTTGGGAATGATTTTATGAATTTATATCACCCTCTAAAATGCACTATAGCATAGTAGAATTCAATGAAGACATGAAAATGGTAATTATATTTCTGAAATTAATCGAAATTCTCTACACTTATGGAATGATTTAGTTATGGTAAATGAATTTCATTTATGACAAATAAATATGGATTTTGGATATGAGGAAATAAAGTTTCTCTTAAATATTATACATATATACCATAATACGTTAGCAAATCCTGATTAATGCAAACGTATTATCAATGATTCTTATGATAAATATGATAGATATTCTTATTTATTAGTTAGGAAATACATTTCTAATGTAAAATATATGTAAACTTTGAAATAAAACTATTGATCATTATGTAACATATGACGTAGCGAATAAATTTATTTTTATCTTTAGTATAGAATATTTGGATTGATGTTAAATAAATCAAAAATTACCATGTACTAAATTATTACCATATATAGTAGAATTACTTTATGAAGAGCAAGTCGGCAATAAACCGTGCGACAAAGAGCAATGCATAGCTTACCTTCTCCCACGAGAATGCAGTTAAAGAATTTTACTTAGGTCATGATTTATAGGCAGGTCTGTGTCTCTTATTCAGAAATGAATGATCATTTTAATACATAAAAAAGGGAGACAGGAATAGTATCACTAGATTAGTGTCAGATAGGATTTGTTTGACTTAAAATTATATTCTGAATTGATTGGGCCGTTACTTGATGAAAATTCATATTTATACAAAATTAAAACCTTCGCTGGTTAGATTTTCACTTTTTATTTATTAAAAGTAATATAAAATTTATTTGTTGTTGTTTTTATTTGTTAAATTTTTTATCAGTCGATGTACTCAACATCTGAAGAAGCCACTGTGTTGGTGAAACAATTGTTATGTTTAACAAATAAAAAGTGAAAATATAACCAGGTAAGGTTTTAATTTTGTGTAAAATTATGTGTTATGTTTTTAAATAAAGATCTGTTCATAAGAATAAATGGTAGGAATATATAAAAAGAATAATAATTTTTTAATTATGACAATTAAAAATTTTATAATAAACAAATATATTTCTGATAAAGAAACTATGCCCAATTGTGGGGTAAAGTGCATTAAATCAGCTACAATTGTCGCATTTACGTTGAACAAATAAAAATACAAATAAATGAATTTCTATTTTTTCTCAGAAATAAATTGTTCTATCAGTGTAGATATGGGAGACTGTAAAAACCCAGAGACTACAGATACGGGATAACAAGAATAGGAATGTTTGGGTTCTAAGGTCCGGTTTGCAAATCTTTATAATGAAATTACCCAAACACAGCGGAAAATCTACTTTAGTTTTATGTACACTTCGATGTAATGACGACTTCACTACGTACCTCTTGTTTGTATCTTAATATTTTTCTTCAACGACAAGACGACTTTCTAGAGTCACCACCTCGTGCTTAAGGTCTTACTCCATTAGTTTCTCTTATATAATTACCTAAGAAGCAAAGTTTATTTTAATACGTCACAGATTGTAGATGGTTTCAACGAATTATTTCAGAAAGAAATATTACATATTGAACCGAAGCAAAACAAATTCATTTTGCGTCAAGAGTACTCCCAAACAGTAATTGAACATATTATATTTTCACTGCTTCTCGCTTATTATTTTATTAATTGCATTTGTATAAATGTTTTATGCAACAAATATGTTTTAAGGTTATAATAATGAAAAGGTTCTATTTAAAATGTTGTAATTATTATCACCCGTAAAGTTATTTTCTCAGTTTAGCTATTGTATAAATTACTGCATTAATGTATTAATTTTATTTCAACAAATCCATTTAATATTCCACACACCTCAGCATTTTTACAAAAGAACATTATTCTTGGAAATACTTTACGTATTTCGAAGTTTCTGCATATAAATTGTATATTAAAACTCATTCCAATTGATGTATTTGAAACTAACATGGCCTTATCTTATAGTGAGCAAATAAGTTGATAACTGAGAAAAAAATTACAACCTTCCACTGAGACAATTCCTTTAAATAAATTAACATACTAAATTATTTTAAATAAATTATAGATTCCACTGATATCAAAATACTATCAAATGCACTAAAAAGAAAGAAAGACAATGTGACAAAGAAAATGCAATACCTGGAAGCAATTAGTGCCTATTGATGACATTCTGTATACATATTCACCATCTTGTAAATAAACACTGATAACATTTTGAAGAAAGCTGTAAAAATTGGTGGTAATCATTAATGTGGTTTATACTTAAAGTCGTTACAGGTTGTTAAAATGTTAGAAGTTTAGTATATCTTTTGATTAATTTTTATTAGAAACCAATGTTTACAATATGAATACGTAATAAATTTACTTGGCTTAGTGAGGTTGCAAGAGGTTGGGTAATTCGGTTGCGTGAAGCTGGTATGCCATTCAGGTAAATTTTGCATTTGAAAGTTTACTCAAGCTACTGCGAATCAACGGTTTGATGACGAAGGTATGCCAATAAAAATGCCAACAGTATATTGATGATTAGGTCCTTTAAGATTCTTTTTGTTTCACCCACAAATCAATTTCTTATAATTATTCGCGTCAACAATTGTGGAGGAATAGAGAAAGGGTCTAGGGAATATGGAATGGAATGGTATTGTAATCAAAGGTGAATGGTGAATCTCAAATCTGGGAAGTCACGTTTGGTGTATAAAGTGAAGAGAAGATAAGACGACATACTGCGGTAGAGGGTGAGGTGGAATCGAGATACGACGTATTCTGTAGAGCGGTATATGCCCCACACTATGGGGGTTATAATATGAGAGCTATTATCAGCAGATTGTAGCTGATAACTGATGAACGTCTGTCGCCATACACAGGATGTTCTACAAACAACCCTCCTTCAGAGGGTTCCTCTTTCTCAGAAACCCAAAAATGTTCTCAATCATGGTTCGGCAAGATAGTGCATGACTACATATGGCAAGGGTAACGTTAGGCTTCTAGGAAGCTCCTCAAGTCAATCTTCTTCCAAGACCACTAGAATCTCCTGACTTATCCCCAATTGAATACGCATATTACGGGGAAATTACACGGATTATACTATTAAATCTTCTGTACTCCACTTCCACTTCACCCTCCACAAATTTTAGCGACTCCTCGACATTGAGTTCAGGCTATTTGGAATGATATACCCAAGAAAGTACCGGTACACCAATGTTTTACTGAAGTGTACGAAATACCTTAAGAATTTTATAAGGTTATGTTAGGTTTAGGTTATTTATTAGGTTTCTATTAGGCTCAGTATTTTAAGTCAGATTGTAATCATATTTGTCATGTTAGTATATTAACATATCCATAAAATATCGACAGGATTAAATCATATTTATTGCAT
This sequence comes from Rosalia funebris, assembly GCA_037954035.1. Taxonomy (NCBI): domain Eukaryota; kingdom Metazoa; phylum Arthropoda; class Insecta; order Coleoptera; family Cerambycidae; genus Rosalia; species Rosalia funebris. The sequence goes on along the minus strand of JAZFAV010000005.1, from coordinate 13,973,096 downwards.
GCTGCGTTTTCACTTTCATTTGGTATAAAAAGAACTGATAAAGAAATTGTACTGGGATTTGGTATCTTTGGAATAAAACAAGTGTATTCACTTGACATAAAGAATATACTGCTCAAATCTGATTGAATTAAAAGTTTCTAAATATAATAGCATTACATCATTAATTTAATCAAATCATATGAGACCGTTTATACTTATAGGAAACAGATACTTCAAGTCTGTGCAAAAAATATCATAATTAAAATAAGAAACTGATGTTTTATCTAAACGAACCTATATTATTTATTTATTTATATCCACCACCCTACAGATACCCCAATTAAAGAGTGCAAAAAATTGCACATAAATATAGATTATTGCATACACAACGTTAAACACTATATAATGAGTAATATAACTAACACTACATATATACGTTATCAAAATTTTGCAGTTTAATTACCTACTTAATTACTGTATGAGTTTTAAATTATCCCTTTTAAAAACCATTTACTTTACTGATAAGATCAAATTTACACACATCAGCTAAAGGTGCTTCCTCAGTTAACATACACAAAATGTTAGATGTTATAATGGAATAATACGAACTTGAAATTTAATGTAACTTAATAAAATCCGGTCTTATTTTTTTATTGCTCCATACAACATTACTAGGCGTGTCTTGAATGGGTATTAAATTAAAAAGCTGGTATTGAGCGATGTATAAACTAGGGCGCAATACACGAATCCTAGAACGATTTCTACTTAAATTAAATACGAGTATATTGAAAAATATCTTTTTAAAACGTGTGCGTCTATTGGTGGACAATTCAACACGACTACAGCATTTTTAACCTTAACCTATAGAGAGCATAAATGCTGGTGTAAACATATTTTGAAAAAATCTCCGAGACCGGTTTACGATCAGGTATACGGGCGATTATTCAAGGCGCACTCTAATTTTTAAGAAAGGTACATCTCTCGGAATCGACCCGCCGTTTTCAGTCTTCAAACAGTTCAAACAAAATCAAATTTTACCCAATAATGACGTGCATATATTTACCTTAGTGTAAAGTTCCAGTGTTGTCATTCTGCCAAGAAAAACTCCTTACTTTTTCAAACACGAACTGGTTTTTTCGCACAAACACCGAATGCCGCGACCGTAATGTAACATTTAAAAACAATGTATCCGACACCCTTTTCGCCGAAAGGTAAACTTATCACATCTGCTGCCAGCACCTTCACTCGTTATCTTATCAATTTTGGTAACACAAAACATTAAATACACTAGGCCGCGGAAAAGCTGTCACGGAACAAAAGGGACGACCTGTATCTACACTGCGCACCATGCGTATAGCGCATTCCATGGCATGTGCCATGTGTAGAAGTATGGATTTGGAATCGCTACCCGGATTCCCGCACTCTGGCGGACAGGTGAATGTCTGCGTCGGCCAGGTGGGCCGAATCAGTTTACTCCTCCTGCTGAGGAAAATTCGTCGGTAGTTCAGACAGTCGAGCGCAGATGGCGGTGCCTGCTACGCTGCAGGAATCACGAACTTGGTAGCAGGAATGGTATGCGTTATTTACTCATTCGCTTGATAGATGATGCTTAGGGTATTGGTGTATTATATTTTTATTAAGCTTAATAATACATTACCCTCTTTAACTGTGCATTCGGGATTGCATTGATAAAGGAATTCTTGCTTATTTATCATTATTTGACACTATAGTAAACCAATTTATCATTTTAAGTTTTAACTTTTCATACACAAATAAAAATAAATGTAAAAACATGTTCGTCTTTCTCGAAACGAAAAATCTTTCACTTTTTTATGAAATTCGTATGTTATTACCTTTTATTATTTAATTTATTAGTTCATTATTATTTTATCTAGATCTAACCTATTCTCACACAATTATACCTTCGTCCGTTATTAATGATATTAGTATGGCACATCACTCGACAAATTTTGATAGAATAACTTCAAAAAGACGATATAAACTAGGACGGAAGTCTCTATTTCAGGGCCACCACTGACCAAGATAATTTTTGACTTTTTCACTTCACTTTTCCGGAGTGATTCACTTTTCCGGACGAGAATTGATTAGACAAAATTAAGTTTGTAGTCATGATGACTTTATATTGAATATTTTTATATTGAATACGAGTCCATTGCCAAAATGTTAATACTAGTAAATCTAAATATTTAAAGCTATTTTTAGACAATACACGATTACACAATGACAAGTGACTGCTTTCTAGATTAGACACTCAATCGTGTTCTTTTTTATTTCCATCTTTTATGTAGAAAATTTGGTTTTCATTCATGGCAGAATTTATTATATAGACTGGAAACAAGTTATGGAACTAAATTATTTTTGGTATTATTTTTAAGATTTACTGGAAAGGCACAGATAGGTAATTTTAATCAAAAAGGCACATTTTCTCAACGAGATTTTAAATATACAAAGTTAATCATGCAAGTACAACAAAAAATGTGCTTTTATGGACCATTCTTTATATGTATTTATACTATAGAGACTGTTTGATGATCTGATTTCAATATATGAAAAAATACAGTAGGCGTTAGTGGAAAAGTGAAGGTTCGTTCAAGAATCTTTACTATTACTATATTTATTTATGTTATCGAGTTTTTCTTGATGACGTAATTTCAACATATGAAAAAACATAGTAGGCGTTAATGGAAAAGTAAATATTATTTCAAGAGTCTTCGCTTTCCCATTAACGCATATTATGTTTCTTATATATTGAAATCAGATTATCAAAGAGAACTCGATAGTATAAATATCTACCTATAGGGCGTTCCATAAAAAGCATATACCTTTTGCTGTACTTACTAAGAATTTTTATTAAACAAAAGAATCTTTATTTTCCCACTAACGCCTACTGTGTTTTTGCATATATTGAAATCAAGTTACCAAGGAGAACTGGATAATGTAAATATATTAGGGGATTTCATAAAAAGGAACATCGTTTTTACTGTACTTACATGATTTTTCTGTAGTTCTCATCGAGCATTTTAGTACATGCCAGAATCAATTTAAATCTAAGGCATTCATCCTCATTTTCTCATAGACAAAATTTACTAAAAATTGTTGTTCTAAAATAAAAATATGAAACTATATATGTTTATGAACAATAAGTAAAAGTGAATAATAATTATAGTATGTTCAGCAGTAACTAGAAGTTGTTAATGTTTTTAATCAGAAATAATCCTATATAAAACTTTTGTACAATTTAGGGGACTGGGAGATGCGAAGTTGTTAATGTTTTTAATCAGAAGTAACTCTATATGAAACTTATGTATAATATAGGAGGACTTAGAGATACCAAACCGTTAAAAAAAACCTTGTTTTATAGAAGATGATGTGAAAGTAAATTACAGATGAAGAAACTTCATCCCTATCAAGTGACATTTATCCGGGAGCTAAAAAAAGACGATTTAGATCATGGAGTTTTCTTTGGGGAAGAAATAACGAACACGCTAGAGCAGAATTTGAGGTAGGTCCTGGATCCATTCTATTTTCAGACGAATCAACTTTCGTGTTGAATGGGGAAGTAAATTAGCAAAACTGTAAGTATCAGCCAACGGATCCTCATTGGATAGCTTACACATCTACACACCATCTCCAAAAGATTAACGAAAAAGCAGGTATCGTCAGCCATATTGTTCTTATATTTTTTGTTGAAGGGAATATGACCTTCTGATTGCTGAAAAATATTGAAATCGTATTGAAGGTGAACTTGTTGCAAAATGCACTACGTAGATCTAACCTTTTCTAGTAATACTGTATGGAATAATACAGGAGTACTGTAGGAGTAAAACAAAACTTTTCATAATTAATGGATTGCATATAAAGGTGTTATTGATAAGCCATCTAGTTTGGTTATCTGAAGAATCAAGTATATGCACCAAAGTCAGATACCACTGATGATCTTAAAGAACTAATACAAACAGAAATAATGAATATTTCATCTGAAGTTTTAGAGAACGTTAGGCAGGAGCTTAATATAGACTATAGGCAGGTTACCGCCAACGAGTAAGTGGACAATGCTTATGTAGTTAAATTTAATGCATTTAAGAAAACAATAACGTTTAAATAAATCCTTTAATAATCATAACTGAATACTTGTCAATTACAGAGGCCTACAAAGTTTAACACTTTGAAAGTTGATTTGGGTTTGATAAGTAATTATATGTGAGCTATTTACGTTGATTTCATATCTAACTTCCGTTTTTGCCCCTCACGTAAGGTTCTCGATCAACTGAATAATCAGAATAAATTAAAAACTAAAGGAGAAATTACATTTTAATAAACATTATATTTAATAAAAATTATAAACATAGTAAAAGCAACAACACAAATAGTTTTCAATCTGTAATTTCTTTTTTTCTTTGAAAATCTCTCCCATTTTAACAAAAAACTTCGTTTTGTAGTTTTTCTTGTGTAATCATTCGTTGGATGTTCTCTTTTCAGCATCCGGTAATCTGCCACGATCGCCACATCCCATCGACGCTGGTACCTCCTATTCATCTTCTTTATGTCTTGATGGAACCTTTCACCTTGCTACTCACTAACAGTACCAAGACTTTCTTCAAAGTAGTCCAGACGAGCATGCAGAAAATGAATTTTTATGTTCATATTACAACCAAGTTGCTTAAACTTATCCAGCATTTTGTTGAGAATTTCCTCATACTGGCAATGTCTATAGTTTCCTAAAAAAAATTCTGTTACATTTTTAAAGCATATCCAAGATTCTTTTGCAATTTATGTCATTGTTTCTTCAAAGTGTTGGTCCTGCATCAATTTTCTTATTTGTGGTCCTACGAAAGTGCCTTCCCTTAATTCTGCTTCAGATAGAGCTGGAAATTTGCCACATAAGTACTTTTATCTTAAAGGGGGATGTAGCCGGTGCTTGCGCGAGCCGGACAAGTGGCCCCCCTGATCTATGTCCTACCTACCTCATAACTGTTTACGCTTCTCATCGAGGTAGGGGTCAATCATTTTCTAGATGTTGTAGTTTTCTTCCATTGCCCTACATCCCCCATCCGTTGACACGATTAGGGGTTCGGGCCTAGTTCTCTCTCTTCTTCCTCCTTCTTCCTCCTTCTTCCTCCTTCTTCCTCCTTCTTCCTCCTTCTTCCTCCTTCTTCCTCCTTCTTCCTCATTATATTAACTATCATTCTCTCCGCAAGCATCCAGACATTCACACTTTTCACCATCCCACTCACCAATTCCCTCACGCTTTCATGCCGACCCACTCCTAACATATATTCTTCCCTCTCATCCAACCACCTCGGGCATTTGAGCAACGTATGCTCGGGGTTGTCCCTTTCTCCAAAGTATACACACTCATCCCCATCCCCCATCTCTATCCCACGCAGGTACTCCTCGAAGCATCCATGGCCCGATAGGACTTGCGTGAGATAGTATCCTATCTCCCCGTGTCTCCTCTCAATCCATGGCCGAATGGTTGGGATAATAGACCTAGTCCATGCCGCGCATGTCTCTGCATCCCACCGCCCCTGCCATCTCATCCACAGCCTCTCCCTAGCATCCCTGGTACACCTCCTCTCTCTGCCTCGCAAGAAGATCGATCGGAGGCATATCGGCAATAACCAGCCCCATACACCGTCCTATAAGCACTCGCCACAAGCACCGCCGTCCTTCTTTGCATGTTACCAAATATTCTTCTTCACTTATCCACATCCAAAATGTCAATTCGCAATTATAAGTCGCCGCAGAGCCGCCACTGTCCTCACAACATTTACCATTGTATTTTCTAAGTGAAGTCTGAAATGCAGTCCCTGGTCCAACCACACCCCTAAATACTTCAGTGTTCTTCCTGGTTCGATTCCTGACCACATAAGTACTTAAAATAATTCCCATTTTTATCTATAGCTTTTAGATATTGCTTCATTAATCCTAATTTAATATGAAGTGGCGACAAAATATTTTTTACGGATCAATCAAATTTGAATAAATAACATTTTTTGAATCAGGTGTTAAGTTTATAACAAAATATATTTAGCGTATTTTCATAACTTCTAGACATTTTTAAAACAAAATAAAAATATACGACGTGATGTCACGATTAAACGTACACACATTAAAAACGTACTACAGCGACTATGTAAATATCCGAATAATATAAAACTGGAATATCTCCAAAGGCCACCTCTGTTTCGGTAAATCCCTCACACCTGTGTTTCACGTTTCAAACCTATTAAACACAGGGGCGCAGCAAACATTGAGGAAAAATTTAATTTTATAGAACCTCGGTTTTAAAAACTACAAATTATTGTACAATGTACATTTATAAATACTCGTGCGTGATGGAAACAAAAAAAAACAGTGTTTCTGTAGTTCATGATATGTAACTAAGCCAAAAAGTAAATAAGTCCGATTACAAAATCCTTGTCGGTCTGTGTTATTCAATCAGTTAGGTCACAAAACTCTCTGGTACTGTACTTGCGTGAATCACCCTGTATATTTAAATTATTCTTTAGAAGAAGCACATTTAGATCAGAAACCGACTTAGAATAACGCCAACAATAATTTTATTCCATGAATGATTTTCACTTGAATTCATTGATAAAAGGACTATGGAAAGCAGGGTTTTTAATAATTGTAAAAAGAAGTAGATAGCATTAAAGTTCTGTTTTACGGTAAAAAAATAAGGGCAATCGTAGTATGTAGCTGTTAAATTTGAAATACTAATGGACATGTTTTTATATTTCACTGAAAACAACAACAAAGGAAGAATCTTACTTTGCACTTTTACAACTATATATTATGATATATTTTAACACATTATTTATATTTTTATAGAAAGCTATCGACAGGAATTCTTATGGAAGTAGAAATAAAGTATTATACAGTGTGTTTTAAAAATAAAAAAAAATAAAATTCTTACTTTGTTACTTTCGTTTTAAGGAAAATGTTAAAGCCCCTTACTACGGAATTTAAATATCTTAAATAAGCGCCTAATACTTCAAATTCCATTCCGTGATAAGGTTTCTCCCTTTTCTTATACGGTGTAGCAAAATATTAAATTGTTACTTAAGAGTAAGTACTATAAATTAAGAATGCCTGAATATGATTCCACGCTGAGTACTATTACAGAAGTTCGTTCCTTACACTATACGTTGTACTGGAAATTTAAATAAAAAAATACTATTCGTTGCCGTGCTCGTATAATGCGAATATGTTGCGCTGTCTAAAAAGATGAATGCTCTGCGATAAAATCAACATCTCTCACAGGTATACCTAACGTGGCAATACGATACTCAATGGTACACCATAATGAATAATGATGTTAGTTATTATAATAATTATAGCTGGTTCAGTGTGAGACAATCCAGAACCGTTTCCGGGGGCGCTCTAAAATAAGTACAGGGGCTAGAGGTAGTTATTATAAAGACTGGTACTGATTTATGCATTATTAATAGTTATTTATTGTGTCCAGGCTACATTACATTGTTAAAAAAGCAGCTGGGAAACAAACGAACAGCAACTTTGGGATGTCAGGGTCGCCTTTCTTGAAACGCACCGTACTCAACTTATCATATCACACGGTATTCTTGTTAGTTTCATAATCTAATTGAAATAATTGATCTTATAAAGTATTATAACTTACAATAAGTATGCTTACAATAACTATTTAATATACATTCAGCAGAATTATAAGAGAGATCCTAATGGTTTTTGGTTTTATGCTCAGAGCAAGAATAGTTCGACGCATATTCCATCAACGGTTTTCTTCAATGAGGAACCATCTGATGCTCCAAACAAAATTGTTAATGGATTCGCTAGATATTTTTCCAGTGTCTTTTCTACTGACGATGTGCAGGTCATAAACTCTAATTCTGCCAGTAACTCAACCTGTATTAATGTAGTACAATTTGCAGAAGCGGATATTCGACAATCTTTATCAAAACTTAAGAGCAAAATGACCAGTGGAGATGATCAAATCCCGAGTTTTCTTCTTAGATATTGCTCAGGGGCCTTAATAAAGCCACTTCTTATATTGTTTAATTTAATACTGTCTACTCATACTTTTCCTGAGGTCTAGAAAATAGCAAGAATCTGCCCTATATTAAAAAATGGCAATCCATCTGACATAAAAAATTATCGCCCAATTACTATTCTGACAAATTTGGCAAAGGTTTTCGAAATGTCTTTATACACCCACATTTATCTTGGATTGCAATCTGTTTTATCCTCTCATCAACACGGGTTCGTAGCAAAACGCTCAACCGTCACAAATTTAGTAGAATTCACCCAGATAGTTGCAAATCATATAGATAATAAAGGTCAAGTCGATGTGGTGTATACTGATATTTCGAAGGCCTTTGACAAAGTGAATCATAATATATTAATCTCAAAATTAGAATTATTTGGATTCAGTAGTAACCTTCTTTGCTCAATAAAATCATATCTAGCTAAACGTATATTATTTGTTTCATACAATGGATTTAAATCTGAGACTTTCGTAGCGTCTTCTGGGACACCGCAAGGCTCAAATTTAGGACCATTATTCTTTATCTTATTTATTAACGATTTGTCTCAAATTCTTATAACACATCATCTACTTTTTGTCGATGATTTAAAATTATTTTTAAAGATAACCTGCTTAGAGGATCAATTGTAGCCTTATTTGGTATCCTCGATATCTAAATCATATTAATCAACTTGAAAGTGTTCAGCGGCGTTTCTTGAAGTATCTATCATTTCGCATAGACAATTACTATCCAGTAAGAGGTTACGATCATACTTTGCTTCTACAAAGATTTAATATCCAGTCACTGAACACTAGAAGGGTCCTTACCAGCCTCTCATTTTTATTTAAATTGTTCCACAATAGAATAGATGCACCCGAATTGCTAAGCATGTTCAATATACGTATACCTAGACTAGACTCTCGAGAAGAAAGTATGTTTTATTGCCAGCCTGCAAGAACTAATGCACTGCTAAAGTCACCTGTGTTTGTTATGTCTCAGAATTTTAACGTAATATCTAGCACTTGAGATTTGAACAATTCTGATCATAATGAGTTACTGTCTGTAGGGAAACAACTTTTTACTGTCCTGTAAATTATATGCTACCGAAGTAACCGACTGTACATTTGTATCAAAGTTATTTAGAGGTTAACCTTTTGTTATTTATTTATTTTTTATTATATACTGTACACATATGTATGTATCTATTTGTTTTATCCTATAAATGGATTTATCTGTTGGGCAATAAAGGAATTATTATTATTATTATCCAAATTATTTTTTATTTCATTTAATAATTAGTTGAAAGAATTGCGCGGTTTGAACTAATATTCAGAGATAAATTTTTGAACCCAAAGAAACGAGCATTGAGGCCCATCGGTTAAATGATTATCGCCCTTATACATTAAGATTTTATATGAAAATTGGGTTCCAGGAACTCAAGTACATGTTGAACAACACTAATATTGATGGCTAGTAAGGCTAGTTGCGTACGCTGGATGGATTGTAGTGATCTATGTCTTTTCTCATATATATGTTCTTTATCTATGTATTTTTATGGAAAATCGGAAGATGATAAGACCAGAAGCCCAGAAGACCAGAAAGCCAAAAGACCAGAAGGCTAGAAGGCTGGAAGACCAGAAGGCCACAAGGTCCGAAGGTCAGAATGTCCGAAAGCCAGAGGACCAGAAGACCAGAAGACGAAGAGATTCTATTTTTAGTATTGGACTTTACTGCTTGATGCAGACACTTCATCTTTTGAAGTATCACATAACCTGTGGCAATTCACGGGAAAGGTTTCGCTGCTGTCGACACCCTATCTACTATTACTATGATTGGAGATAAATGATAAATATCAATTGACTGAACCATTTTTCCACTGCTAGGTGAGGGTTATTTTATACCAAATATATTCCGTAATATTATGGTATTATGGATAGATTAACTTTATTAGTACAAATGAGGCGATTTGGATCTAACTTCTTGGAGAAATAGGATCTAACTCAATATCACTCTATACAGGGTGGACCAGGTTTTTCGTGACAAACTTTGTCAGTCGATAGGAAACGTTCTTTTATGAAAAAAAATTCATATAAACAAATTTCCCAAATTGCTTTATTTTCGATATACAAGGTGTTAAAGATTTTTTTCAGTTTCTAATTTTTTTCTGCAGTTTATCACATAATCAATATTTGCCACGCCTGGTTGGTGTTGGTTTTCATGACAAACTTTGACAATTTTAACATAAGACTTGTCAAAGTAGTGTCAAAATGCCGTTTAGATTTTCAAATCGAGAAATAGCTGATATCCATTTTGTTTATGGATTTGCTAATGGAAACTCAAGGGCGGCCGCTAGAGAATACAGAAGGAGATATCCGCAGAGAACACATCCTAGTCGTAATGTGTTCACGAGAGTTCACCAGAAATTAATAGAGAAATGTTTAGGAAATTTACATGGGGATCGAAATAATGCCAACCAAAACCAACAACAAAGAAGAATTTCTCGACGGATATTAAAAGAGTTTGGCAGAGATCCAACAACGAGTTCCCGTATAGCTCCTCGTATTCTCCATACCTCTAAATTCAATGTACTTCGTACTCTAAGACGAGATCACAGGCGTCCATTTCACCTACAACCTGTTCAAGGCTTACACCCCGGAGATGAAGAGAAAAGAATTACTTTTTGTCGCTGGGTCCTTCACTCAGTTTAACTGAACAATTTTTATAACGGTTTTTGCTAATGTTTTCAATTATTGTTTAGATTAGTTTTAGTTATTAATTCTGAAAATAAAGATTGTTAATACACTGTTAAAAAAAACTTTAACACCTTGTATATCGAAAACAAAGCAATTTAGGAAATTTGTTTACATGGATTTCTTTCATAAAAAAAAACGTTTCCTATCGACTGCCAAAGTTTGGCACAAAAAATCTGGTCCACCCTGTAAAAATTCAGGTATTTATCTGTGATATTTAATTTGCAGTACAGATATAAGTATCTCCGTATGTGGCTATTTATGTATTTAACGTTAGCAGCTTGTTTGATGTCTCACTACCACCCATGAAGCTGTTTAAGATAATAATGTTGAGTGGTCACTCTTTAGGGTGCGTAAATTGTTCACTATAGAAGGGCACAATTTTACTTCGGACTAATTTTCCCTACTTATTTTATAGTGAGTTGGTTGACGACATAGAGCCATTTAGGATATAGTTTTTTTTGCCGAGATCCTATCATTGTTTTTACTAACTTTTCTGCTGCTTTGTATGTTAGAGTGATTAGATGTATTGCTACGCCACTGGTTGTAGGCAAAATTCTTTTGGGATGTCATGTGCTCGCAATCTTAGGTGAACAACTCTCAAAGGTACTTAAGTTGATGTGATTTTTGTGGTTTCTAGTTTTAGCCTGCCTACATACAGAATTCTATCTTATTAAATGATACAATTGACATTTTCAACGATCACACGAATATAATAGATCACATTATATAATAGAATTTAATGAAATCATCATAGCAATAAGACTATTTAATATTTATACATGGTATTAAATTATTTGATTTCCATATAGATGTTCAATGAATTCTTGTTGCCTATGAAGAAGGGAAGAATATACAGAACAAAGAACGGAGTGAACAGAGGTGAAGAAAGGGAGAGATGAGAAGAAAGAGGAGATAGATGAGAGAGGAGATAGGAGGGAGGACAGACAACATATGACAGATGACAGAGAACAGAGGAGAGGGGCAACTCTCAAAGGTACTTAAGTTGATGTGATTTTCATGGTTTCTAGTTTTAGTCTGTCTACATATAGAACTATATCTTATTAAATGATAAAATTAACATTTTCAACGTTCATACTGTTATTGAATTTATCGTATTTTTTATAGAAAATAAACAAAAATAATCTCTAACGTTTTATATTATACATATAACATAATCCAATGAAATCATTATAGCAAGAAGATTATTTAATGATGCATTTATACACAGTATCAAATTATTTTGTCTTCATATAGGCATTTAATGAATTATTGTTGTCTATGAAGAAGGAAGAAGATATAGAACAATGAGAGAAGAGAGAGGAGAGGGGAGGGAGCGGCACGGAGTTATGAGAGAAGAGAGGCGAGAGGAGGGAAGGAGACGAGAAGAGAAGAGAGAGACAGAAGAGAGGACAGATGACAGAAGACATAAGAAAGTGGACAGAGGACAGGGAAGAGGGATAGTCTCGCGCAATCTTTGGTGAACAACTCTCAAAGGTACTACTAGTTCTAGTCTGTTTACATACAGAATTCTATCGAATTAAATTATATAATTGACATTTTCAACGATTATACGGTTATCGACTTCATCGTCGTTGTATAGAAACAAACAAAAATAATCTCTAACATTTTATATTATATAATAGAATTCAATGACATAATCGTAGCAATAAGATTATTTAATGATGTATTTATGCACAGTATCAAATTATTTGATTTTCATATAGGTATTCAATGAGCTCTTGTTATCTATAACGAAGGAAGAAGACACAGAACAAAAAGAGGAGAGTGAGAAGAGGGAAGAGGACAGAGGCCAGATGACAGATGGCATAGGACAGTGGAGGGGGACAATCTTTGGTGAACAACTCTCAAAGGTTAACAGCTAATTACTTAATTTGATGTTATTTTCGTGATTCTTAGTTTCAGTTTATCGACATATGTCATTATATCTTATTAAATGGTACAATTGATATTTGCAACGATCGAACGATTATCGGATTTATCATTATTATATAGAAAACAAACAGGAATAACCTCTAACGTTTTACATTATATGTATAATAAAATCGAATGAAATAATAGAAATAAGATTATTTATAGATGTATTTTTATATATTATCCAATTATTTGATTTTTATAAAGGAGTTCAATGAATTCTTGTTGACTATGGAGAACGAAGAAGATATAGAACAGGAGCGAAGAGTGAAGATGCGAGAGGAGAAGACAGAGGAGAGGAGAGAAGAAACAAAATCGCTAAATCTATTATTTATGAAATAATGCAAGCGCTTTCATAACGAACAGTAATACGAGTATACTGCATACTAAACAAGTGTTACTGTCGTATATTTAGATGATTTTAGTTTTTAAATTCTATTATCTATGAATAGATAATGAATGGTTGTGGAAATGTATATAACTGTGTTCTTGCTACTCGACGTGTTGGTATACTCAGCCTAAGGCTTTGTTTTACAGTTTTCACCTTAAATATAAAAATATTTATTGTGCACCAACTATTAACTATTTTTTGGTTCTAGATATTTAAAGTGATATGAATCACCTTGTATACAAATCTTACATAATTATCTTACATAATCCTAATTTATCTCATGTAGCCACTGTTGTTTGTATAATACATTCTATTAACAGTATCTAGCTATAGCGTTGTACAAACATACGCATTAAAGTATTTTTGGGCTTGGCATACGTCAATTAATATACATAAGAGACTCTGCTAAAACTGCTATTAAAACTACATATATATTAATTTGACAGATAAATTACTGAAGACCCAGGCATTCCATCTGATAAATAATGAGTTAACGTTGTATAACTGTATTTTTTATTAATTCCTATCTGAAAAACTTGTCAGTCAGTCGGTTTATATATAGGTTTTTTATGCGCAATTATCAATGCCATAGTTTTTTGCAGCGAAATTATCTGAAAATAAAGGGAAATTGATTAATCTCCACTCAATTTTGTGTATCGGAAAACACGTTTTACGAGGACTTGCTCTACAAGGAAATCATACATAATAAAATGCCGTGAGAAACAACGCATGTATGTAAATTCGGGATTTCATAATAAAACGGTAAAGAAATAATTCATCCATAATTTTCAGGATCGATCGGACATCTATACGGCCTGAAATAATTTGTTCAGATGCCTAAATCAACACGTTTTCGAAGTGACTAATTTATAATCCAGAATAAAGATAGCTTGTTATAGAAAAATTGCGGGATTATGGATGTAGGACCGTAGTGGCCAGTTGTGTTTTGCTATCTCAAATGGGTGGGCATATATACAAACTGGATAAGTTTTAAACGATTCCTGACGAAGGAGTAAAACTAAAGGTACCTCTTAGAAATGAAAAAGATTTGGAAGCAGAGTTGGAGAAATTCACAAAAGACATCGAAATAACTGCATGGGAATGCACACCAGAAATAAGAAAACGACTAAAGGGCAGTAGCTATCCAGAAAAAAATAGGAAATTAGTCATAGAAAAAAGAAAAACAAGAAGGGCGTGGTTCTGAACCACTACCCACACAAAACAACACTACAAGACAAAACTATATTGAATAACCTCACAAGGAGACTAAATAGGAAACTAAAGAATTAAAAGACAAAACTATTGCCTCCTACTTAACGGATCTTACTAATGATCGTAATACGGATTATTCTTTACGGAAAGCGATAAAAAGATAAAAAAGACCCATTATGCAGATACCACCAATTAAAAAGACAGAAACTGGGAAACTGGGCCAGAAGTTGTGAAGAAAAAGCTGAATGTTTTGCCACTCACCTAAAGAATATATTTCTAGTAAATAGCCTGACTTACCTGAAGAAACTCCTCATCAAGAAGAAGAACATATCAAATTGACATCGCCAGATGAAGTTATGAAAGACATCAAGCATAACATAGATCCCAGAAAGGCTTCTGGATTTGACTTAATAACAAGATAAATACTAAGGCAGCTCCCGAGGAAAGCACTTGTCAAGCTGACTAATCTAATCAATGTCGCGTTCAGGCTTAAGTACGTACCTATACTATGGAAGGTGGCATAAATAGTGATGGTACCAAAACCCGGAAGATCGCTACATGTAGTCTCTTCATATAGACCAATATCTTTATTACCTATTATGTCGACGCTCTTTGAGAAAGTGCTACTGAAAATAATAATAAAACCAATTATCGAGAGAGAAAAACTAATCCCAGACTACTAATTACGGTTCAGGCATAAACATTCAATGATCATTACATATCAGGTCCGTAGA
Organism: Rosalia funebris; assembly: GCA_037954035.1. Lineage (NCBI taxonomy): Eukaryota > Metazoa > Arthropoda > Insecta > Coleoptera > Cerambycidae > Rosalia > Rosalia funebris. The sequence goes on along the minus strand of JAZFAV010000005.1, from coordinate 13,958,068 downwards.
ATCACTAATATAATAGAGAATGTATTAGAAGAAAAAAGAGTGTGCTCTGTCGTATTTCTCGATGTAGTGCAAGCGTTTGATAAGGTTTGAAATGAGGGACTACATTAACCAAAACATAAACATTCAATGATGATTCCATATTAGGTCCATAGAATCCATAACAATATAATAGAGAACGATTTAGAAGAAAAAAGAATGTATTCTGCCGTATTTATTGATGTAGCGCAAGCACTTAATAAGGTTTGGTATGAGGGACTACATCATAAATTAAATAAACAGTTTTAAAACCTTAAAACGTACTTTTCCGCACGTAGAACATCTCTATCTCGACATTGAGTGGCCGAGGAAAAATAAACCAATACCATAGTCCACCGATCCGATAGGACTTGAACCTTGACGAAGTTCTAGTGCAAACTAGAACGGGTGGGTCGGCTTGCGCGTTTTAATGATTTAAGGAGCCGTACCATAGGTTTAACCATAGTGGGAGGGTCCTTATTGAGAAACCAGACTACGACAAGTCCCTGAAGGAGGGCAGCAGCTCTTTCAGTAGTCATAGTGGCAGAAACCGTGGGGGTTGGTATGGTGCTATGACACACACGACTGCGATGTGGAAGGCAAGAGGAAACCACCACATTATAATCCTCAGAACAGCTAGCAGAAAGCTTATCCTAAATTAATGATGGCGTCTCCTGGGACAAAAAACTCCGGAGGTAAAATAGTCCTCCGTTCGGATCTCCGGGTGAGGACTGTTCCGGGAGACGTTATCGAGTGCAATAATAATACGAAGTGTAGCATTTCACGAGTCGGAGCGTGGAATGTCAGAAGCATGAGACAGGCAGGGAAGCTAGAAAATCTGAAGATAGAAATGGATAGGTTAGGATTAGATATAGTAGGTATAAGTGAGATGTGCTGGCCGGAAGTAGGAGATCTTTGGAGCGGTGACTATAGGGTAATACACACAGGATCGGTAAATGGAAACGCGGGAGTAGGGATCGTTATGCGGAAGAACGCAGGACAGTGTGTAGATAGCTACCTACAATACAGCGAGAGAGTAATGATGGTTAGGTTAGATTCGAAGCCAGTGGAAACAGTAATAGTGCAAGTATACATGCCTACTTCTAGCCACAGTGAGGAAGAGTTAGAAGCCGTTTATTCGGACATAGAGCAGGTAATAGGATTTGTGAAGGGTCATGAAAATTTAATAATAGTGGGAGATTTTAACGCAGTCGTATGTGAGGGGAAAGAAGGAGAATTTGTAGGTCCTTATGGATTAGGAAACAGAAACGAGAGAGGTAGCAGACTGATAGAATTCTGTGAGAAGCACAAGATAGTAGTCGCGAACACATTGTTCAAGAATCACGTTAGGAGGCGGTACACATGGAAAATGCCAGGAGGGATAGACAGGTATCAGATAGACTACATTCTGGTTAGGAAGAGATTTAGAAATCAAGTAAAAGACTGTAAGAGTTATCCAGGAGCAGATGTAGACAGCGATCACAACTTGGTAGTCATGAAAGCTAGATTAAAGTTCAAAAATCTGAAAACCCGGAAGGATAAGAAACGTATAAATGTAGACATATTGAGGGATCAGAATATGAAAGATAAGTTCCAGGAGAAAACAGATCAATCAATAAATAAAACGAGTAAGGACGAAATCAAGAACGCAGAAACTGAGTGGGAGGGTATCAAGAATAGTCTAGCTTCCGCGGCTACGGACGTTTTAGGACACGATAAAAGGGAAGCTAGGAAGTCCTGGATAACGGACGAAATCTTAAACTTAATGCAAAAGAGACGAGGCTACAAAAACAGACGAGACGAAGAAGGACTGAAAACGTATAAGTCAATAAAGTGGGAAATCATTAGAAAATGTAGAAAAGCGAAAGAACAATGGATAGAGGATAAATGCAAAGAAGTAGAAGATAAGTTGCAAGTAGGTAAAACCGATGAGGCTTACAAAATAATTAAGAGGAACTTCAGGGATATAGGAACAATAAGTAGAAACGTTAGGAGTCAATCGGGGGACATACTGATAGGAAGAGAGGAGAAAGCGGATAGATGGAAGCAGTACTTGGGAAATTTATACGAGGGTCAGGAATTAGGAGAGATATTAGAGGAAGAATCTAGCATCGATAGGGAAGATGTAGGAAAACCTATATTGAGAGAGGAATTTGAAATAGCACTAAGGGGGCTAAACAATAATAGAGCGCCAGGTGTAGATAAAATACAGGCGGAAATTTTGAAATGTGCGGGACAGAAAGTAGTAAATAGGATGTTTGAACTGGTAAAATACATATACGAAACGGGCGAGATGCCGGAGGATTATAAGAGGAACATTATCGTTACTATACCGAAAAAGAGAGGAGCCGACAAATGCGAGAACTTTAGAACGATTAGCCTAACTTCCCATGCGTCAAAAATCTTAACTAGAATAGTGCAGAAGAGGATGGAAAATAGAGCGGAGGAATTACTAGGAGAAGACCAATTCGGGTTTAGGCGAAATAGGGGAACTCGCGAAGCTATTCTGGCGCTAAGAGTAATGTTAGAGAAAACAATAGAAGAAGGAAAGAACGCTTATATAGGATTTGTAGATTTAGAAAAAGCTTTTGATAACGTAAGATGGGAAAAAATATTCGAGATACTAAAGAGCGCGGGAATGAAGTATAGAGATAGGAGAGTACTACACAATCTATACATAGAGCAAACTGCTGTTATAGAAGTAGAAGGGGAAAGAAGGGAAGTAGGTATTAGGAAAGGAGTAAGACAAGGATGTACGCTATCACCACTAATTTTTAATCTGTACATCGAAGAGGCGATTAATGTGGTAAAAGATAGAGTGGATTTCGGGATTAAAGTACAGGGACAAAAACTAAAAATACTGAGATTCGCAGTATTAGCATCTAGTAAGGAGGAACTAGAATCAGCATTGAACGAAATGGAGGCAGTGTTGACAGAGGAATACGGAATGAGGGTGAATAAAAACAAAACTAAAGTGTTAGTGTGCAGAGGGCGCGAGAGCAGAGCAAAAACGAAAGTACAAATTAATAATGAAAGATTGTAGGAAGTTAAAGACTTCACTTATTTAGGAAGTAAAATAAATTGGGATGGAACAAGCGATAAAGACATAAAACAAAGAATAGCGCAGGATCGAGTCGCTTTTAACAAAAAGAAAGCACTTTTATGCTCGGGGGTAATAAACTTAGAAACAAGGAAGAGATTTTTGAAAACATATGTATGGAGCACGGCACTATACGGCTGCGAAACCTGGACGGTAGGGGAAGCAAGTAGGAAGAAATTAGAAGCTTTTGAGATGTGGTGTTACCGAAGAATGATGAAAATACCATGGACTGATAGGGTTAGAAACGAAGAAGTATTGGAGAAAGTCGGCGAAAAAAGAAGTATGTGGAAAAACTTAAAGAAGAGAAGAGATAGAATGGTAGGCCACTTGCTGAGACATGGGGGAATAGTCCGCGATATTTTGGAGGCAGAAATAGGAGTGAAGAAAGGCAGAGGTAGGCCTAGATTAGACTACTGCTCGCAAATAGTAAGGGATGTAGGTTGTAGCACAATTAGCGAAATGCGTAGGTTAGCACAAGATAGGAGAAGCTGGAGGTTAGCGTCCAACCAGTCTTAGGACTGATCACCTAATGATGATGACCATAGTCCACCATCGTACTTTCTCACGACCCACGGATAGGGTGGGGTGTGTTCTATCCACCTCAAAATCAATAGGTGTCGTCTGGTAGACGTCCCTAATCAGATTGAGTCGAAACCCGATCGATCCGATACGATTTAATTGAGTGATCGTGCTAACAAAAAAAATTCTCAAATAGTCCACCATTGTACTATCTCATGACCCATGCATATGATAGAGTGTGTTCTATCTACCTCAAAATCAATAGGTGTCGTCTGGGAGACGTCCCCAATCAGAATTAGTCAAAACCTGATCGATACGACATGTTTTATTGAGTTATCGTGCTAACAAGAATAAATGCCGACAACGACGACAACGACACACACACACACATACATAAAATTGTTTAAAAACCATTTATTTTTTGTTTTTTATGCCGAAAAACGAAAAATAAACCCAAAAAAAAATTAAATTTTTCACTTTTTCTTTAAACGATTACATTACTTTTCCGCGTATAGTGGAGTGGGGAAAAGTAAAATTATCCTTCCTAAACAATTTGCAGATATTTTAAAATCCAATTTATCTGACAAACTAAATATGACTATCTATTTTAAGTACTTTAGGTAATTGATTGGAAGTAAGGTAATTTATAATTACCTATTAATAATGAATTTGAGTATAATTTTATTTTTCTATAAACAATTAGTACAAATGGTCACGAATTACAAAAGAACATGCAAAACAACAACGGTTTGTAGTATTGTACTACTTTGCTGAAACAACTTGCTTTATTCAGCAAGCAGTTCAACATCAACCGAAACTTGTTAATAATTGCAGGCGACGTCCTCAGGACAGTTTTATGGACAATTAATAAGCTGAAACTAGTTCAGCAATTATTCAGAGAACTGCTCTGAGGAAATCCTGCAATAGATGACAGAACGTTGGTTTTAAGTTCCACTTTGAAGCAGGACTCATTCGCAAACCAGACAAACATCAAAGAACTGTATTGACTTGTGTTTCTTGAGTTAAATTTGGTGTTCCAAATGGAATTTTATCACTATAAAATGTTGCCTGTAATCATGTTCCCCAGCGCAAAAGAATCAGCTGTGGTTGTTCAGCGATTTCGGAACACTGTCTGTGTAATTCTTGAATACGTTTATGAGATTTAAGAAATACTGATTTTGTATGTAATATTAATTCATTTACGTTTGGATAATATGTTTGAAGGATTGCAGCACCATCACTCATAAACATTAATAGTCGGTTTCTAGAATGCTGAAATTTGTCTAATGTACTGCACCACCCTCGTAAATGCTTAGCCAGTATATTTTTGTAAGTGTCTCCTAGATAGCAAGAATCAGCAACAGAATTGATTTAGAATCCGTCATCTCGTTCACACATAACTACAAATTTTTATTTTGGAATTCAGATTTAATCTTGTTTCCGATTGTTTGACGTAACATTTTTTGATAAAAAAATATATATTATTGCTAAAGAATACATTCAAAGAAATACATTAAAACAATACATCAACTTTAAAAATGAACAAAAAATAAAAAATCCATCCTTTATTAACAAAAACGACAAATTCAATCATTGACACAACAACAAAAATTGCAGCGCTTTGAAATTTCAAAAGTTTCTTTGAGATACTTTGACGTTGAAAAGACATAGTCAACATCTTTAGTCTATCCATTATTTGCAAATGTATGCCAAGTTAAGCGAATACCCTTAAATACGCAATTTTTTACCTATTTTCCAATCAACACGCTCGCGCCGTTTTTTTTTTTTTTATTAAACACCAATAACTACGATTTGTAAAGAATAGTTTACAGTCTTTCAAACTCTACATGAATTCTGTACGATCATTTTTTCTCAAGTACTTAATCAACAAAGTCAAAAATCGACTCTTTTGCTTTTAACGACGATAACTCAGTGAAAATATATCGTATAAGACCTTTAAACCACCCAAATTAAAGAAGATAAAATTGACTAAAAGAAATTTATGAGGAAATCACTGACATAAGATTATTAAAGTCCGTGGATCTTTTGAAAAGCAAGCAAACACTTGTAAAAATTTTTGTCCGATGATTACTCAAAAATTGCTGATTGTAAAAAAATATTGAACTCAAGATCTGAAAAATAGTAAGGTGGAGCTTTTATTTTCTTTTTTTGAAGTTGCTCTGCAACTATTTTTCTTCAAGTTACAGCCCTTTGAGAATCATCTAAAAATGTAGAATTTTTTACATCCCTTAATTTTTGTGCCTAGCTTAATTATCCATTATGCACCAACGACCAACGTACGAATAAAACAGGAATACAATGCTTATTAATTAATCAAAAATCAATAAAAGTGTCAGCTATGTCGACGATAAATATTGACTGTAGAAAAACCCAGTCCGTAGAATTGAACATCTACGAGCAGCCGGCGTCACCAGCCAGCGCGATGAGCTCGGTCGCCCTTATTGGAGCCCGGACCAAAACTGTCTTTTCTATTTACAAAAAACCTTTATTGAATATAACTGTAATACAAACTATATTTATAGGAAATAAATATCACGTTTAGTCATATTTCAATAGGTTTAAGTTAATAGTTAATAATCAGAATTACCTGTTTATACATTATTTATTATTGCAATTATGGGCACCCTCATATTATTATATATAGAGGGTTGACATTGACATCCCATTTTAACCCTCAACAGGTTTAATGGTCAATAAAATAGATCCCTTATTTTTTGCCTTTCTATCACCACACCAAATTACACTCAAATCTCGAGGACGACCATATGGGAACGTTTCTTTTAAATCCTTCAAAATTTATTTATTATAGTGATGCAAAGGATATAAAGTATATTTCTAAAATACGACTATACATCGCAAAATTGTACACAATAATAACTTACGTAACATTAATAACTTTATTACTTATTAATAGTAATTAAACCGAAGAATAACAAATAGAAATTGCTACTGTTAGTATAATTTCATATCAATAACTATTATTTAACTATACGTAAGACTTATTTACATATTTTCATATTAATAAACCCAAGTAGCCTTATAAAATTCTCAACTCAAAGAGATATTATATTACGATTATATGCACAACTCTTACACTTCTACATAATCCTGATTATATCATTTAACAACCACGTCTAGAGTTAATTATATTAATTGTTTGCTATAGAAGCCGATGGATTCGTATGCTTAAGAATAACTTGAATACAAACCAGTCTCTAATTTACGTTATTTATTTATGTATTTTCATATAACGGGTGTGAGTACGGCTAGAGATTTATGACCTAGTAACTTACCAGATACTATTATGGAATGACACTAACACAATTTATTTTACTAATAAAGGACATTGGCAGAATGTGTCAATTATAGGCATGTTAGGTAATTCCGGTGTCGTAAGTTTGATTTAATTTTTACATTTAAAAAAATATGTTTTTTGTTTTTTATTTTTGGAAATATGAAGGTTATAAAATTAAATATTGTTATAGCTATTTTCTTGCGATACAATTAATTATATATTACTGCAAATATGTTTTCAGATATTAAATAGAGTAAAAATGTTTAATTTAAATAATTATTTCTTCGATATTTCGAAGAAACTAATTTATCGTTTCTATACACACCATTTATTCACTGTATCGAAAGGGGTGATTTTCTTTGAAGCAAGAATTATTTAGTTTGGATACGCAAATATCAACCTCCTTTCCCTAACGATTCAGGATTGTAAAGGGGTTGGTTTAGACATAGAGACGAGGACAAATACATGCTCAGTGGAAGATGCCAAATACCTCAAATATTGAGCCCACTCTTCACCCCGAGCCACAGTATGAAAGATATTGTTAGATATACTTCTATATAAGAATGTAATAGGTCACCCATCCATGTTGTAGATGCAGAGCAAAGTGCTGAATGCTCACCGCATCATCAATTTGCTTGAAAGGAAGAATCCTTTTGGAATTAAAAATTGAGTAGGATGTTATTTAAAAAATAATAACGAACCTTAGTGTATTTCTTTAATCGCCAGAACTGTTAGAGGTTGGATATTTTAAAACTATATAGACTTTGGTTAATATAACTTTAAATTAAATTATATACCTTTTATTTAAACATTTTAATTTAAATTTTATTTTATAAATGAATCGATAATAATGGGAGGGTTATATGAATTCAGATCTGACACAGTAGTAAATGGTACCGTTATGATTCTGATAAATAACTAGAGATTCAATAAAATCGTAACCGGAAAAGAAAATGCTCGGAAAGATTGATTTTGTTTTTTAAATGCGGATTTTTGGTATTGGTTAGATTATTTGTTCTAACAGTACTGACACACTTAGACAATAAATGTGTGAAGGTATTGTCGTAGACCCAGTTTTCATTGACAATGAATTAACAGCTGAAAAGTATTAGGAGTTACTACAGCAACACATAGTTCTATCACTTGCGGCACAATAATGAACCACCTCATACACCAAAATAGTCATTATGATATCAGCATGATGCGGTACGAATTAAGCGAACTTACCTAAACACCTCTTTATTTCTCCAATAAATACTTTGGTAGAAAGGAGCTAATGAGCCAGCTAGATCGCCGGATCTAACTCTGTTGGATAATGTTTTCGTCGGGTTATCAAGGTAGATCTTAATAGACTAAATACTATTGAGGCATTAAAAGACCGAATTCGGAACTAAGACTCTTAAACAATGTTCGAACGTGAATGATGGATAATTTGGCGACTTAATTTAATGGTTTCTGTTTATATTAACCATTATTTTTTATAAAATTGTTCTAATTAATTTACTAAAATATTTTGATATTTCTCAAAACGATCGGTATGTAATCTACCACAAATGTGCTCATTTAAATAACATCATCAGATAAGGGCGTTGTTATTAAAAACTGTCGATGACACATGGTGATGACCGTCAAAAAATATATGTAAAAGATAGGCAATATGCTTTTAAATGTCTAAAGAAGAATAAGTGACACCCACAGAAAATGCAATTATTACTTTTCCGCACTCCACTATAAGCGGAAAAGTAATGTAATCGTGTAAAGAAAAAGTGAAAAAACAACATTTTTTTTTGGCTTATTTTCCGTTTTTCGGCCTAAAAACCAAAAAACAATGGTTTTTAAAAATATTTTGCTGTGTGTGTGTCGTCGTTGTCGTCGGCATTTATTATTGTTAGCACGATAACTCAATTAAATCGTATCGGATCGATCGGGTTTTGACTGATTCTGATCGGGGACGTCTCCCAGACGACACCTATTGATTTTGAGGTGGATAGCACACACCACCCCCTCCCTTGGGTCTATTTGAGACATTTTTTTTTGTTAACACGGTAACTCAACTAAATCGTCAACAACTAATCGAAATGGATAGGACACACCCCACCCTGTCCATGGGTCATGAGAAAGCACGATGGTGGACTATTTGAGAAACTTGTTTTGTTAACACGATAACTCAACTAAACCATGTCGGATCGATCGGGTATTGACTGATTCTGATCGAGGACGTCTCTCGGATGACACCTATTGATTTGGAGGTGAATAGAATACACTCTACCATGTTCATGGGTCATGAAAAAGCACAATGATGGACTATTTTATTTGAGAATTTGTTTTGTTAGCACGATCACTCAATTAAATCGTGTCGGATCGATTGGGTTCCGACTGATTCTGATTAGGGACATCTACCAGACGACATCTATTAATTTTGAGGTGGATAGGATACACCCCACCCTGTTCATGGGTCATGAGAAAGCACGACGGTCTACTATTTGAAAAAAGTAAAACTGTTGCATAAAACACATATTCTGCATTTATGCGTTGGTTTATTTTTTTCGGCCACTCAATTTCGAGACAGAGATAATGGTTACATAAGAATAGGACTAATCCGGTGCAACGTAGAGCGCCGTATCCGTTTAAACCGCTGTTCCAAATGCTGGAATTATAATCATAGCGTGGCAGAATGTAAGGCCACAGATATTAGCAAAAGTTGCTTTAAATGCAGCTTGCCTGGACACCTAGCAAAGTATTGCACGGATGAGGGAAAGATGCCCAACATGCGACGTACAGGGACATCGTGCAGGATCAAGCAAATGTCAAATTTTAAAAAGTGCATATAACGTATAAAACTGCGTATAAAAGTGCATTAGATCTCATTATGATTCCTAGCCCTAATATAAACACTTTGCAGGATAATAGGAAACAGGTCCAAATAAAAGAGATCAAGTTCCTACAACTAAACATGAACAGGTGTAAGACTGCTCATGCAATCATGGAAAAAAAGATTTGCGAACATAAAATAAATAAATGTTGATATTGGGCAGACATCAAATAGAAAGATGATAGATTTTTTTGTGATAGAAACTGTGATAGCTTTATTGGCGTTTTTAATTTTTCTGTGATAAACTATAATAGTCAAAATGGTTTTGTTATTGTGGAGTTGCAGAAATGTGACGTATTTTCGTATTACTTTTCACCAAATGGAGACGAAGAAAATTTTAAAAGGCTATTATATGAGATAGGTGTTTACGTTCGAAATACCACCAAAGAGGTTATACTAGGAGGAACCCTAAACGCGAAATAAAACATTTTTGGGTCCTCAATTACAGATAGAAGGGAACAGATGCTGGGGAATTGGGTGGCCGGCAACGACTTTATCGTCCTAAATCGCGGAGCAACGCCAGCCTTTAGTGGACCAAATGGAAACTCTATCATAGATATTAAACTGTCTACGATTAAAATCGGAAAAAAGATTAAAAATTGGGTAGTGAATGAATTTTGAGAGCCACAAAGGGCGGCGTTGCACGCAGAGGGGGATAGAGAGTATAAAGAAAGAAAGTAAAAATATTTTTAGAAACATGGAAACCGTAACCCCAGAAGAACTGATTGTTAGGACGATGGAACTGTGTGATATACACTTGAAAAAGATTGGTAAAAAAGCTATATTATATGCGGCCCCAGTCTGGCGAAAAGTTATGAAATATAAAACCTGACCGATAAAGCTTGACAGAGTAAATAGAAGGTTCGCAATTGGGATAACTTCGGCCTACAGAACGATGTCCACAGAGGTGGTGTTGGCTCTCGCAGGCATGTCACCCATTGACCTTCTGGTTAAAGAGCGGCATAAGGTCTACAAGGAAGGAGAGGACTATAGATACGAGGCGAGAGATAACCTATTTAGAGACTGGCAAGAGCGATGGATAGGGTACAGAGGCTTCGAAAAACATTTTATAAGAGACCTTAGAATCTGGACAACAAGGGTTTTTGTCGAATTAGATTACTTCGTAACCATGGCTATGCCCGGACACAAAATCTTCGGAACGTACTTAAAACAAATTAAAAAATTAGAGAGCGACACATGTTGGTACTGCCTTTAGCGGGGTGATTCTGAGCATACCATATTTATATGTGTGTATATATTTATATCAAATAAGAGTACGTGCAGAAATTGCTTGCTCGAAACCTATAACTAGAGATAGCATAGGGGTCCTGATCATCAAGAACAGGGAAAACTGGCAGGCCATAACAAGGATGTTAAGAGATATAATGAAAATCAAAGACCAGTCTGAAAGAGAACTAGGCCTGGCCCAAGATAGAGGTTGACGTAAGATAAATCCTGAAGCAACACCGCTCGGCGGTGGTTTCCCAGGATAGAAAAAAGAGGTGGGTTTTTAGTCGGTAGGCGTGTCTGAATCCGGCACTACCCGGCCGCACAAGATTAAGACGGCGCACACCAATAGTTAATGACGAGTACCAGTAAACCCCGGAGAACAACTGAAGCCGGGTGTCTTTTCGAAGATTTTTCCCTCTTTATAAAAAAAAAGGTTAGATTAAGTTCCTTCAAAATAACAGCGTATTTAGTTATTAATATTCAGAGTTAACTTTTGGAGCCTCTCCGTATACATGTGGTTTCATCGAATGACACAAAGGGCGCACGATTACAAATATTACAATGGACGACGCCAACTGCACGTGAATTGTAACCATTTGAAGTAACTAAACAACATCGTAATGAATAATAGGATTTATGACGGTTTACTATATGATTTGTATAAAGGAAGTGTTGTAGCATCTATTCGTATTAATATTAGCTATCTACGTAGTGTGAAGTGAAAGTTATTTGATAAGAAAAAGTGGCTCTCGTGTGGAAAAGTGGAAAATTCATTTTCTCGAAAACTGTGTCCGAGCGGATGAAGCTGAAGCCAGATTGGTCTCCAGCACCCTCGAAAATAGAGGGATAGGAAAAATTTGGTAAGCATTTGCAAGTGGGGTCTTAATGTAAATAATTATCTATTTTTCTTATTCATATGATTTTAATGAATTTTATGTGCTCGCTGTCTATTAAGGCAAAGGGTTGAACGCCAGCATAAGCATCTGTCGCAATGAGCTAGACCGACCCTGTACTTCGTAGTAACGCCACTAAATTATTCATCGTGACTACACGACTACACAGATACGAAACGCGGACGTTTCTTCAAGTTCCCGGGCTACCGACCGTCCGGCGGCAGTGCCGAAAACCCGCCGGAAAACTTTTGGAAATCAGGATTTTGGCTTTCACCGCCGCATCAGGTCGGGGCTACGTACGACCGCCGCAGCCTCAACAGGGCAAGTCTTCTTCGGCTCCGGTGAGACAGTGTGACGTTGCCTCATACACACAGTCCTGTAAACTAACTGCTCTTGTACCGCTAGCCATGGCGTTCCGTTACTCGGCGGTATGTCAGTGACCTCTGATGCCTCCTCACCTGGCCCGTAACAGCTCAGTTACTGGCGCACCGCGCAACAACAGGTGCTATTAGGCCCGCTCTGTATATTTTGTTTTGCTACCCTCGCTTATCACACCCCCTGTGAATTTATTAACTGTGTGCCGTGTGCGATTTAAGGACGCGGCGGTCCTTGTGGCGGTCGGGACAGTGCACGTGACTTCACCTCCCTGCAGCAGTGACTCTGAGTTTGTTTTGAGCCGTCCGGCTATTTTTGGTTTTTGTTTCTGTTATAGACTTTTCGCCTCGACTTGGATATTACTTAACTTCGGACTGAAGGTAGATAACTTGTGTGTATGTTTCGGTATTTACTTAAATAGTCTTCGGCGATTCTTGTCAACGCTGTGGTTGACTTGCGGCCGATTAAACATTTTTTGAGGGGCAATGCAACCATAAAAGATTAACCTTAATTAAGACAATAAACAATGCAATGAATGCGTTTTCGTTCACTAGAACAGGATTTGTTATATTCCGGTTCTGTTGTGTAAATACCGATTTGTAGGAAAGTTCTTCCTGTTCGCACCATCTAGGCCGCAAATCTGATGTTTGTCGTTCAATTTACACATGAAAACATTTGGATATAGTAAATATTTGTAGACACAATTTGAGATTTAATATTATCATCTCACTATAAATCTATCGCGCTTATTTTTTTTAATTACACAGCGCACTTGATATTCGCTTTACTTACAAGGTATTAAAATTAAATTAATTATTGTGAACACCTCATAAGTATACAATATAACATCAAAAATTGTCATATATGTATATCTCTCAGTAATGAACATATTTTGTAAATATATTTCGGAAATAAAGCCAGTAACAGCAAAAGTACATCGCAACAACAATAGCATCCCTATTTTAATTAGTATATAAATGTAATTCGAAAATTCGAATATATTAGGCAACAGTAATATTTACACATGCCAAAAATACATGCATACATATATAGTAGTAGATACTCACAATTATAACGAGAGGAAGTTACTGTATACGTATTGTTTACTTGCTGATATTCCGGAGATAAATTTAATGTTGTTTTGGAAAACTCACAATTCGATTATCCAGCTTTAGAATAAATATAATAGAATCTACAGACACGTGTGCACTTTTCAGAAGCAAATGTGTGACTTTATAACAACAATAATATTTTTCGTTTCAACTTAACCTTGTTCGGTGTTTGGTAGGTTACTTCCTTCCTTATTTTCTTATCACAATTATGATTTATATGTGCGATTTTGTTTTATTTCGGTTAAAAATAGAAGTGGGCGTGTGTTTGTATCTTTGTTTAGATACGGTATTTTATTCTTATGTTTTAAAACTTTGTTGATCTTAAAACTAATCGAATTGTATTCGATCCTAAAGATAATAAAAGAATGGAATTCGAATACACTGCAGTATGTATTTATTATACCTGGAGAATTATGGAATTTTATTCGTGAAATTGATCGCATTATAATAGTTTGTAATAATAATTTAATTAACTAATATATACATTAATTAAATTATTTTCGTTACGATTAAATTATAAAATGTATAACTGTTTGTTCTTAGGATCATTAATTCCTTTTTGAATTGTTGTATATATTTCGTCGAAAAAAACCCTATTTTAATATATATTCTAGACATTATAAGTATAAGACTTCCTGTGAAATGTGGTAAACTTGTTATTGGGAACTTAATTATAGGTTTAATAATAGTAAAGTAATTCCTTATATATAAATTATTTACGAGATAAGTACATTATACGTATAAACACATTGATTATGAGTATAATTTCTTCACAAAGGTGTATGAACTGTGTGCGCTGTTTTATACAGACCTCACGGAGATTCTTTGTGACAAGTTTCTTAAAAAATTATTATTATTATATCAGAATCAAGGTAATATATCTACATTTGAGTGAAGAGACAAAAATTATCATCTTGTACGTACATAAAATTTTAATATTCTATATTCCTTTTAATCTTTGTTACTGCCATGATTTAAAGTAAAGTTATAGGTATCTTTTATTTCAACTAGCATAGATACTTTTATCGCAAAATATCGTATTTGATTAAAATTCTCTTTTTTAAACCAGAACTGATTAAATTATTTCGTCATTTTTTATATTGTATTAAATTTAATGTACCATTATTTATATGTTTTCTTTTTTAGGTTAATTCTATTGCCCCGATTACAAAAATATTGTTAATATTCTTTTTAATTTCGATAATAATTGCAATTAATAAAAAAGTTGTTTTTCTGGTACTTCATAGTGTATGCAGAAAATTTCAAGCAACTTCAAAAATAGCCATGGTACTATAAATGATCATAATATTTAAAAATATCGTTTTCTGTGGTAAATAATGGGTTTTGGCAGATTACATAAAATTGCATTGGGTGTAATTATTGGTATCGTAATAAATAACACGGGAAACTACAAAGATTTAAATAACATTATGGGCATGTTACGATACACAACATAGATTTATGCAATTTAAAAACTTCTATAATGTATTTATTATAGAGATTTGGTAGAAAAACAGTTGGCTATTAAAATTAATAAAAATTCATAGTAGGCAGATGCCATTTTAGTATACTAAATTTCACACATGTTGAATTGGTATGTTTGGGGTCCACTACGGAAGTAACTGCGAAAAACACTTGGGGGGTAACAAAACTAACCTGAAAATTATATCCGGAACTATTTGTCAAATAGAGGAAAACAATAATGTTACACTGATATTAAAAAAAAATAAAATTCTTTCAACATTATAAATAGATAATTGATAATCTTATTTACGATAAATATATAACATGTAGGTTCCTAATGAAAATTTAATTACATTTTGTTAAGTTAAAATAATAAATATTTTAATTCAAGTTGATTTAAATGTAATTATCACCTTAATGAAAAGTATATAACCGTTTAAGTAATTTATATTACTTAAGGTGCTGTTCTTTTCTAACACCAAAAATATTCAATTCTTTGCCTGCTGAAATTAAGGAATAATCAACACTAAAAAAAGTTTAAAGAATCGTGCATGAAATATATTTTAGAAATGTTTCACGTTTTAGTTGATCAAAAAAATTATATGTAATTATCAAGTCAATTCTATATATAAACACAGTAAAATATATGTAATATAGTAAGTATAATGAAAATTCTAAATAAAAAAATAATAATTCATACGTATCTACCTCTCGGTTGATTTTACTACTTACTAATTTATTTATAATTTTATTTGTACATTATATATTATATATGTATATTTTATCTATAAATTTATTTATATTTTATCTACGTTCATGTTGTTTTTGCGCATGTATACTTATTTATCTAATACCTAAATCATATACCTATATTAATTACATTATTATATTAATTAAGTGTTAAGATATAAACAGCTAAATAATATTGCTAAAATTATTAATTAGTAAAATTAATCTATGGGTGACACTACACTAGAATACAGCTAACTCCTTTACGTTGTGTTGTTATTATATTATGTTATTTTGTATTCAATTATGTGGTATTTATGATTTATATTTATAATTATGGTTGTATTTATATTCTTTTTTGTTGTACCCGTACAAGTATCTTAGTGATACTTCCGGGGTTCATTTTATTTATTTATTTGCATTCAATTCTTATATATATATATATATATATATATATATATATATATATATATATATATATATTTTAGAAATAGTAGTATTACTTGAAATTATCATAACATCTAAGTATATATAATTATTTATTTGTGGGATTGATGTTAAATTAAATAAATAAATTATTATCATTATTATATAATTCCTTGTATGCCGTTTCACTATTAAATAACTTAAAAAACAGTATTACTATAAAAAAAACCTAGTATTTATTAAATATTATAAAAATAAATCTAACACGTACCTCATTGAATAATAATTTTAATAATATATAATAATGTAAATGTATTGTCCAACAGAATAAATTCCAAATATAGGATAAATACAAATTCATAAACTACTGAATATCAATAACTTAAATTGAATATCCTTTGAATAGTAACATAAATAGTAAATGTATAAATGGTTAGTGGTGTTTAATCGATAAAATTAGTGGTGTTTAACCGATACAAAGAAATATTTTTTTACACATAACAAAATCATCACGAGAAAAGAAAATTCTTCATAGATTTAATAGTTCATTAAATCTAGCCACAATAATTCCTATCACATTTGAAATGGGACAATAATTGATATCTCATATATCCGGACTCTTCCTGAAATTCACATTACACGTATAAGGGATTTACGAATCATATTTGTCCTAGTATATTTACAATAAAACTTTATTATACACTGGGCACAAAAATTAAGGGATGTAAAAAAATCCTAAATTCTTAGGTAATTTTCAAAGAGCTATAACTTGGAGAAAAATAGTCCCAGAGCAATTTTAAGGAAAGTAATTTTGGGCTCCAGGTTTCTAGTCTTTAGCTAAAAAATGTTTACCATTAGTAATTTTTAAGTAATCACAAGAGAACTATCGGAAAAGGAAATTTCCAAATCTTTGCTTGCCTTTCAAAAGATTCACGGACTTCAATAAATTGTTTTCAGTGATTTCATTATTAAGTACGCTTAACTTGGTATAACATTGTAAATAATTGATATACTGAGGATATTGACTGTCTTTTTTTCAACCTCAACGCAAAAAAGTTTTATAATGAAATCACTGAAAAAATTTTATTGAAATCTGTGGACCTTTTGAAACGCAACCAAAAGTTTGGGGTTTTTTTTTTTGAATAGTATTATTATTATTACTCAAAAACTGCTGATGGTAAAACATTTTGAACTCAACATCTGAAAACTAGAAACTTGAATTTTCAATTTAATTTTTTTTTTAATTTCTCTACAACTACTTTTCTCCAAGTTACAGCCCTTTCAAAATTACCTAAATATTTAGGATTTACTTTACATCCCTTTATTGTTGTGCCTAGTGTAGCTATGGGCACTTTATATTTTTAATTATGAACTTATCTCCTAAGAATTCGTTATAGTTATCACGATTGTATGGTGGTTAGGAATGATGAAATTCCTACATATTGTTAATGTATTTGTATTTTATTATAGAATAACTGTAAAGTGTATGTTATTACGCGAATTTAACTACACTGTTTCAACAGTTAGGTTCAATGTAATATTCTAGTCCTAATTATGAATACATTAAGTTCAGACACGTCTCGATTTTATATCTGGAAACTATGAAAATTTTTAAAAGTATCAGCAAATGGCCCATCTGTGTTCTGTAATTTTATCTTATTCATAATAAATAATTTTGATACTTAGTCAAATTTACCACTACAATTGGTAATTATAATGTTTGTAATCATTTATAAAATTTTAGTATATATTTAGTACTTTTATTTTTACCAGTCGTAGTACTTTTGATATCAATAAAGTTTAGAGCGAATATGTATGGATTTACATGTTCAAACTTTAAACCTTACATTAATCTAACGATTACGTTAGCATTATCAAAACTTAAACACAAAATGGCCTGTGGGAGTGATCAGAACCCGAGTTTCCTTGTTAAAGATTGCTCAGGGGCTTTAATAGGGCTACTTCTCATTTTGTTTAATCTGACATTCTATACCCACACATTTCCTTACGTTTGGAAAACAACAAGAATCTGTACTATATTAAAAAGTTGCAACCCATCTGACAACAAAAATTATGACCCAATCACTATTATGTCAAATCTTGTAAGGGCTTTCGAAATGTTCATTCATTCATTTTATATCCTAATTAACATGGGTTCGTAGCAAAATACCCCGATACATATTTAAATATAGGAAAACATTAAATTATGTATACATTTTTAGTTTTAGGAGTAATTGTTTAAGATTCTGTAGTTAAGATGCTGATTTTCGACGCTCTTGACCATGGCAAACTGTGTCAATAACCATGTAGACAAGAGAACCAGTCCACTACTGGACTTTTATATCGCATTTGGCATTTCTTCGACCTATTGTGAATCATAATACACATCTGCGTATTGTCCGTTTATTAAAATAACGTGTATATATATTTCTATGAGTATTATTATTATTTCAAAGCCGTCAAGAGATTTGTGTTTGTATAATATAACAGACACAAACGGTAAAAAGAATAATCTGATTGGTAGAACGTCACTAAAGTGATAGTTGTCTATTATGTACTCTCACGAATTACTAATGACGAGCTTAACAGAGGTACCGAAATTAATTTTTATGCATACCTACGACGCTGGTGAAAAAATAGAAAGTGAAAACAGCTTCCAAGCCACCTAAGTTATACAATTTATATTCGATAAAAAACAATTTACCAGACAATGATCGCAATAATGTAAATTATAGGGTACTGAGAGTATTTTCCATCCTGTTTCAGATTTTTAGGAAAGGTTTAAAGAAAATAGGTTTAATATTTATTATTTTTTTACGTGTATCATCACAAATTTTCGATATTTATGTAAAGTGGTTAAGAATAATAGATTAAAAATTAGTTTTAATTATCTCTTGATGATGTCAGTGGTTGTAATTTTTCGCTGTTCGTGGAAAACTGGTCTCCTCTTTTTTTGGCCCTTACCAGGAGGCTTTTTAGTTACCATGTTTTTAAGAATTAAGTAGAGTTAACATGACTATAGAAAATATTGGCCCTATTCTAATTAAGAAGCGAACAGAAAAGAAATATTCTTACATTTTTTGAGGCTTGTTTCGATGAATTAAATAAACTCTTTTTTGTTTGAATAAATATATTTTGTCAATGTATTTGTCTTTTTTTGTGTTGGCATCAACTGCTAAATTCATTAAACCTTCCCCCATTTAAGCACATTTGTATGAAAGGTTTTCCATATTTATTAAATTTTTTTAAATAAATTTGTTCATTTTAGGAATTATAGCGTATTCCTTAAGTTTCTATGTTCAGTACTTAGGCACAATTTAAGTATATTTTAAAGATCTCTGGTATTGTATTCATGGTCTAGATACTCTAGCAAAAATGTTTTACTATTGAGATACTACATTATCACAACTTTTTAGTTGGTCTCATGTTAACATGTAGCTCGATGTAGCTGGTTAAATTAGTGTGATCTACTCATAATATTGATATCAGAGGAGATTAACTTTTCACGTAGCTCTTTAATTTCCTACTTAAATATCTGTTCATTTTTTAACGCTTCAGCTTGGGTCTTGATAATATCCTCCTTTTTTGCCTAATTTCTAATTCTAGGGTAGCTTTCGCTTGCTGCGACACATTCAGCTGCAATTTTAAGTTCGAGATTTTCTGCTGTTGTTCGCTTAACTTCACACTGAGATCGGCAATTTAAAATTATAAAAATCAGCGTCAAAAGTGACCTTTCCTCTTCTGCCTTCTCTGGTTCTGATACCTCTTAGATTTCAATGGATTCAACTATATCTATGCCAGTGTTGGTTTCACTCAACAGATGTTCAGTCTGGATGCTACTTTCGGAAATAGTTTTCGAATCGTCATTCGACGCTGACTATCCAATTATACTTTACGTTCTTCCAGAATCTCATCCTCGGACAAGTTACTGTGGTCTTTGTTTTCGGAAGCGTTGCCTCCTTCTAATTCATTGACGGAACTCTTTGGACTCTTCGTGTAAAACTCGTGTAAAATGATTTTAACTCCGGAATCTAAGTGCTGTTCTTCGTATTGTTCGACTGTTATTGTACTATTGCTTTCTATAGTCGATCTATAGTCTACACTAGTGATGTAGAATTCGATTTATTAACATGGGTTTTCATCTGCTTTAGTTGAAGTTTATAGTATTCCATCCATCTTGCCATTGTTCCATAACATATTGCTCAATTTTATATTTTAAATTCTAACTGCGAAGGAGTATATCCTCTGGTAGATCAATCTCTGATTTCTGCTCTTTTCACCACTTTGTTGGTAAGTTTATTTCCCTGAATTTCTACAAGGCTTAGCATTTAGCAAGAATTTACGATAGAGAAGAAGAGTGTTGTAAGTAATTGTCTGTTGGAGTACTGTTTTTAAAGGTAGTGCATTGCGGATGAAATTTAGGAGCTATTAATTTCCATGGTAGGATTTCAGTAGGCCCATATTTAGAACCGATGGCAAATTTTCCTCTAATGCCAGCAGGAGTTTAGAAAATCGGACGCTCACCGATTTTGAAATTCTGGTTTATTCTGTAGAAATGGAAATGAAAGTCTATTTTTATATCTTAGTTATAAGTCCTCTGCAAATATTAATTCATAATTTAGATGTCAATATATTCGTGAAATGATTTAAAGTAGTATCTCGGATATATCACCAAATATAAACATGATTACTTAAATGAAGAGTATTATTGGAACCTACAGAGAATTATTCTGAGAAAATTTCTGATCATTATTGGAATTCGCATATTCTTATTTTTCTCTGTTTAGATACAATTTTTGTACGTCTGGATGTTAACAGAATGGTAACTGTAATAATTGGCGTGTAATGTTTGGAAACTTTATAATTGGGACGATCTATATAGAAGAGTGTGACCCAAAATTTCATTTAAAAGCGATTATTTGAAAATGTTAAACCATCGTACATTCTGGCTGCATTTTACTTTTCCGCACTCTACTGTAAGCGGAAAAGTAATGTAATTGTGTAAAGGAAAAATTAAGAAACTAAATTTTCTTGTTGGTTTATTTTTCGTTTTTCGGCCTAAAAACAAAAAAAAATGGTTTTTAAAGATTTTTTGCTATGTGTGTGTTGTCGTCGTCGTTGGCATTTATTTTTGTTAGCACGATAACTTAACTAAATCGTGTCGAATCAATCGGGTTTTGACTGATTATGATCGTCTGGACGTCTCCCAAACGACACCTATTGATTTTCAGGTGGATAGGACACACCACCCCCTCCCTTGGGTCTATTTGAGAAATTTGTTTTGTTAATACGATAATTCAACTAAATCGTGTCGGATCTATCAGGTTATGACTGATTCTGATCGGGAACGTCTCCCAGACGACACCTATTGATTTTGAGGTGGATAGGACACACCCCATCCTGTCCACGGGTCATGAGAAAGCACGACGGTGGACTATTTGATAAATTTTTGTTGTTAACACGATAACTCAACTAAGTCATGTCGTATCGATCGGGTTTTGACTTATTCGGATCGTGGACGACTCCCAGACGACACCCATTGATTTTGAGGTGGATAGATCACATGTTCATGGGTCATGAGAAAGCACAATGGTGGACTATTTGAGAAATTTGTTTGTTAGCACGATCACTCAATTAAATCGTGTCGGATTGATCGGGTTTCGACTGATTCTGATTAAGGACGTCTACCAGACGACATATATTGATTTTGAGGTGGATAGGATACACCCCACCCTGTTCATGGGTCATGAGAAAGCGCGAGGTTGAACTAATTGAAAAAAGTAAAACTGTCGCATAAAACACATATTCTGCATTTTTGTGTTGGTTTATTTTTTTCGGCGAGTCAATTTCGAGATAGAGATGTTCTACGTGCGGGAAAGTCCGTTTTAAGATTTTAAAACTGTTTATTTTATAACACGTTGATACTTCTATTTCATAAGATGCAACAGTCAACTTTTATTTTAATTACATCCCCTATATTTCTCATAAATTCCCTTCTACGTATAGCGAATTTTTCATGTGACTCAGATTTAACATTTAGTTGAAATACCCTACGAGAATTCCCACTAGGCCGTTGAAACACCCCACAAGAATGACCAATTTTTCCAATGTTCAGTTACTTGTTGTAATATAATTCAAAATACTTCAAGAAATGGCTTATTAAAATGTTACAAAGCTTGTGTAGAAGGTGTTAATCATTCTCTGTGATTACTATTAATAGCCCTTACTTTTACTGTCGTAAGTAATGGTCTAAAATTGTGTTCTTCAGCCCAACAATTCACTTGTTACTCGTTTTTTTTTACCTAAGAATATATTATAACACAACTGATGACAATCAGAAAATTATAGGCTTCCTTGCTTTTCATTTGGCTAAATTTAATTGCGATTTTTCGAGAAAACACTACTTGTCTCTCCTCCACTCTACACTTCAGAGATTGCAACTATCACGACAGTTATTTGATTTTTTTACACTAGAATATATTATAAAACGATTGATAATATCGAGAAAATTATAGCTTTTTTGATTTTTATCTGGCGACACGCTGAATTTAATGGCAGTTTTTCGAGAAAACACCGGTTGTCTCTCCTCTGCTCCATAGTTCACAAATTGTAACTAGCAAGACGGTTATTTGAGTTCTTGTACTAGAATATATTATAAAACAGTTGGTCATATCAAGAAAATTATAGCTTTTTTGATTTTAATCTGGCAACACGCTGAATCTAATAGTAACTTTTCGAGAAAACACCACTTGTCTCTTCTCAGTCCGATAAATTACAGATTACAACTATCAAGACGATTATTTGCTTTTATACACAATAATATATTATACAACGATTGATTATATCGAGAAAATTATAGATTGTTTACCTTCCATATGGCGACACGGTGAATTTAATAGTATTTTTTTGAGAAAACACCGCTTGACTCTCCTGCGCTCGACAATTCACAGATTGCAACGTTGATAGTCATCGTTTTTTTTATACAAAAAAATATTGTAAAACGATTGATTATATGGAAAAAATTGTAGCTCCTTTTTTATTTGGTGACACGCTGAATTTCATGTTCAATTTTTGAGAAAACACCGCCCGAATTTTCTTAGTCCAACAGTACAACATTTGCAACTATCAATGAACGATTATTTGTTTTTTTTACACAAGAGTATATTATAAAATGACTGACTGATCATATTGAGAAAATTATAGCGTCTTTGCTTTTCATTACGCGACACTCTAAATCTAATGATATTTTTTTGAGAAAACATTGCCGGCCTCTCCTCAGCTCCACAATTCTGTCGAGAAAGCTATACCTTCTTCACGGTTCATTTAACTTAATATTACTTAAATACATCCTGAAGCCGAACGCCCTGTATAACACATAGAACACAATTTATGTATCAATGTAAACGTATGTTGCGATCATTAATTTGTATTTTTATGACATAATAAAATCACTGTAAATTTTTTTACAATAGAAATCTAATGAAAAATTAATTATATGTTGTCACTGTATTCATATTTTTTCAAAAAATAAAATCCGCCACGGGTAGGATTCGACATCTGTTCGGGATGGGAACCGAACGACAGACAGCTGTTTCGAACTTATTAGTTCTCATCAGTGCCGTACACGGCACGCCGATCCAGGACAAATGCCGAATGAAATCCGTGGGGTATACATCTATATCGATACGATCTACGTCAGTCTTTCCGACTTAGACTGTATTCATAGTCAAAAAATAAAATATATATACAGCGCAAGTGAAAAAGTAATATGAAAGACAGATAATTAAAACCTTTCGTAATTTTTCGATAATCATCTCAGATACTGAAGTACAATTATTTATCAACTAATTCTGGGGCCACATAAACTTATCAATTTTGGGAAACTATTAATAGACTAGCAGTTATACGACTGTTATCCGTTTATAACAATCTGTAAATAAATGCGTATTCATTGCGTTCGGATCGATTCCCTCGCCGAAGATTCAAATTTAAAAAACATAAATCAACAGTCAATCGTCGTAATTCAATGGCCATTCTCTTATTTTACTAAAAGAAAAAGGAGAGGAGCTGGTGCCCGGCCTTGTACCTTAGAAGGTCTATGAACTTTTCAGTTGGAATGTCTCTGATTCTTTTCGGTGGATACCGGTTCACACAGATGATTGGTTGCATCTTCCTACAATTGATGAGTCGTTTGAATCGAAAAAATCCTCGAAATGATCGATCCGTGTTTGCATAACTCAAAGAGTTGTTCGTTGTAGATTACAACAAATAGTGTATTGACGTGACAAAATCTTTACTTGCGATCGGTTCGACCTGTGAGGGCTGTAACAGTCATAGAGCTGTTGAAGTAATCCCTAAATAGGATTATTTGAATAGCTAGGAACTAAGAATTACTGGTAATTCCTATTGATTCTTTATAGTAAAACAAGAACGTCATCGGTTTACATTGAGCAGCATTTGAGTATTAAGCGAAGAATAAAATGGCTCTGGGTAAAACTCCCTAAAATCACAGTGGGTTTCGAAAGTTTTCATCTTTTATTTACGTTTAATATATCTTAAATATGAGATTGATAATTTATTTTTAATTACGGTGAATTAAAAAACACTTACAAAAACACGTTTATTGTATTCCTCTTAACCACAAATATTTTTTGTGCATAAATATTTCGATAGTAATAATTTTCAGTAAAGAATATTGTTTATCGTTCTCTTTAAATACAAACTCTAAATTGAATAAAAAAATAATGAATAAAACAAAATCATGCTGAGGATGGAAACATTGCTATCGAATTTTATACATACAGATGCATTAAAGTAGTGTCTGTAGTTAAGGATAATATCATAAATGTGTTGTAGTTATTTGTTATCAAAGGACAATACAACATGTAGAATGAGAAGTACGTGAAATGAATAAAAAAGTAAATGGTAAAGGCAATGTTATCTAAACCCGCCCGTGATATCAGAATTAAATATGGATTAAGGGATCTACGAACACCTCAAAATTTAATTTACATAACATGGGAAAATTATAACTACATAGTTGTTTAACAAAACCTACGAGTCCAAAGATCTACTAGTAGGCATTAATGACGAAGAGATTCTGATCGACAAAATTACATATATACACATATATACATATATGAGGGACATATTACTATATTTCTAGGTGTATTGGGTCCCAATTTCGATGATATTGAATTACTACACCGAGAGAACAATTTATTTATTGTTCTTTAATTGATTTTGATTACGGCGAACCAAAATATATATTTTTTAAACAAATAAGTTCGAATATGTTAGCAAACTATGATCAATGAAAACATATTACATAATATTTCAGTTGCTCTCTTATTAGGTAAGAAACGCATTTGCATGTTTGATATAAATGTTACCTTTAAAATAAAACTTGGTTAATATTTAAGATCAAATTGCATTGTCTATTTTTTTGTATGACATAGAAACTAATTTTAGAATAAGATATTTAGATTGATATGAATTAAATTAAATGTTACGATGCGCTAAACTATACCATATATACCATAATAATACTACATGCGTATTTCATTTCAATTATCTTTATCGTTGAAATAAAAAGAATCCATTAATAGAATATGTTTTATGTTATTATCTAGTATTATTTACATTATATTCGACTCACGTCAGGTAATATTTTATTTTAAATTAGTTTTAAATCAATGATTGTATTAAAATACTTAAGAGAATATCTATAATCGGTAATATTTACCTACTATAAAAATAAGAAGTAAGTACACATTCCCCAATATGCACTCAAATGAATATTCAGGCAACCTGGAAGTCAAGTAATCTATATGATATACAATTTCACACGCGTAATTTAATTGAATACATTTAGCTCCCCCACTGTCATGTTATGATAGGTAGCGGTAACAGAAAATGGATGCACACTGTAACATTTGTATTACTTCAGATAATAATTTGATATTTACAAGTCTTATACTAAATAAATTCACGGTTTTTCTGGAAAACATTTGAATTGAAAGTTACTTCCGGTTTGACCGAAAATGTTAACTTTTAGTTTTTAAATAGTATACTCCATATTTTTTTTCAGTTTTGTAATTTTAGAAGTTTTATTCTATGTTTTAGTAGTTAGTACGAAGCACCTAGTAGCAGTTAGTAGTAGTTAGCAGCCCAATGTATGAAGGGGGTGCCGCTTCTTGACGCTACAAGGAGAAAACACCTTCCTTCTTGATAATTGAGGGGTTTGGCGATAAATAAACTACCAGTATATTACACACACACATGAACTAAACACAAAAAATAGAATATATGATGGTTAATAACATCTAACAGATTTCATGCAGTGTACTGTCTGACGTCTCGACGGGAAACTTGACATATATGGCTGGCGTGACCATGGACTACTGTACGGACTAGTACACTTCATGCATACTTCAAAATCAAAATATAGATATCGCGCTACACTCTTCCCCTTCTGGACGACGAAAAGGACCTCCATCGTTGTTCAGAACCAAACTATAGCTTCTTCTGCTTCTTAGGCCTACTGTGCTTCCGTTTAGGCTCCCTAGGTACAGGAGTAATGGAGTCGTGACTAGAATGGGACGAAATTTTCTGCATTAACGACTTGGCGTAAATCATAAACTGTATCATGAGGGGCTTGAACCTCACGACCAAAAGTTAAAAAGGCCGGTGTATGACCTGTGGACTCACAGACAGTAGAATTTATTGCAAAACGGACACATGCAATGTACAAATCCCAGGTATTATGTTTATCTTGAAATAAAATAGAGAGTTGAGTTTTCAATTCTCGGTTTTCCCTCTCGACAGGATTACTTTCAGCATGATATAAAGGAATGAGAGAGTTTTTAATACCAAAACAGAAGGTAACCTTTTGCATAACGTCAGAAATGAATTTAACGCCATTATCGGAAATAAGCTTTCTAGGAGTTCCAAAAATATAGATCCTTCTAAGATGTCGAAATATCGTTGGACTTTACCAGTTTTTATTTTTTTTAATTTTTATTTATTAACTTTTTTAAAACTACTTAAGAAATAAGGACAGGAAGGAGTTTTGGTATGTTTTTATAAAACCAGTTACATTTTCAATTTTGACTTCCGATAGAATATCTTTCTACAAGTGTCATTAGACTATGATACATTTTTTGACTCTTCTGCGTTCTATATATGTTTTTCACAATTCTACAAAAGTTGTTATCACTTAGTATTATTTAAAGAAACGCGACGATATAAAAAGAAGCTAGTGTTACATTTTGTATAACAAAAGTTTTATAAACTCTTCTCCTTGAGGAGCGTTGCAAGAGCTGAGTATCCAAGTATCTACTACAACAAATATTCTTCTCAAAGCAACTGTATCTATTGTCAAACACTTTGATGCCAAATTATGGTTAGCCATATATTCCCATAAAAAAATAAAAATAACGTACGGTGTTTTGAGAGATATCATATAAAAGATATTCCTATTTACTTTTAAAAAATAAATCATTAATGTGTATACTAATTTTAGTCTTCAAAATGTAGTAGTCATGCTATCATAAGAAACAAAGTCGCCTGAGGTATAGTATTACTGTTCTACATTAAAGAAAAGTATCATCAGTCGATAAACAAAGTAACACACCTATCCCACGTTTATTTACCGCCAATACAATCGAATATAATAAACAATAATAACCTAATTCGAATACAAATAAGTAATGCGTGAACTATATTGTGCACAAATACATTCAATAAAAACAGTCAATAATATGAAAACAAAACTTATCTTTTGCATTCTACTGGCAGATCCATTATCTTTCAGACTGCGTTAAAACAAACATTCGGTTATCAAAATATTTCGCACGATCTTATTAATTTCAATTATTCAATGTAACAGTTAAAAGAAAAAAGGTAGCAATAAATATTTGTTTATTTAATATTAACTTGAATCAGTAATTACCAAAAAAAAAGGGTTTGTCATTAGTATAATATTTCGAAAAGTTAAAAATGTAACGGTATGAAAATATTCTTACAATCCTTGCAAGGTAGACGTAGTTCCTTGGAAAACATGCACAAAAACTAAGTGTCTGAAGGCCTTTTACAGAATTTTGAAGCTTCATTGCAAGTTGTCAAGATTTTAAAATTATACAAAATTCACTGTCGTAGTTTTTTCACTAAAAATTAGTTAGAATGGCTATTTATTAATTTTCCAAGAACAGAAAAATGTAGAACTGTAGAAATGTAGAAATGTAGAAGTCCTTAGTACAAGAACCATAAACGAAAAGAACTGAAGTGAAGGAAAGAATAATATCAAGAGAATAGAATACGAAGAGAAGAATTATATAAACCGCAGATATCTCAGTAACCTCATATTTTAGAAGAATTTTCTAGACTGACTATAATTTATTGTTTAATTATATGGTCTAAATGTAGGAAATAAAAAAAATATATGATTTTAGGAAACATCTTTCAAAAACAAGCCAAGGTTAATTATTTGCCTGAAATTTGCATGCTTATCTGAAAGATATTAGTTGTTAAACGATAAGTGACACACTCTGTATATAACTTCTCTATTAATTCGTAACGCCCTATCTACAATCAATTTCTAGAAAGGCAGCCATAAATAAATTTAATATAATTATAATATCCACTAGCAATAATGGTACCTGTCATGTTTCCTGGTTACCTGATATATTATTGAGCTTTCATCTGGGAAGCCTTCTAGCAGATGGAAATTCTTACATGCATATTAAGATATGAAGTTAAGGTTATATAACAATTTTTGGTATAACTAACAAGGTTATATTTTACAAGTGCAATTTATCACCTAGATATTGAGACATTTTTCGTATTGGAAGCGATAAACCATCTCATCCTAAAAGTATTCCTTGAATTCAAAATTTTTTGCTGCCTTTAGAATTAGAACTTTAATTTATACTAACTAGCTAACTCGGAATTCGTCCACAGAAATTTGTAAAAGAACATACTTCTATTTTGATCTCTGTAAAGCTGATCGTTTTTAATTTGGTGAAAATACAAATTATTTTTTATTGTAGTTTTCTGGCCCAAAAGGCAGGACACTGGCTTAATCAATTTCAAGTTATTACAAAATCATATCAAAAACCTACATTCATAAAAATTTAAATATTTTGCCAAACATATAACTACATTTATTATTAAATATTATACTAACAAATTTAGTAAATAGTAAAACAGGTAGCTAATTAATTAACGTATGTTTTACGTAGTATACGTATTAAAAAACTTAACTAAAAAGTAGCTGTCGTCAAAAAGGGTGAAAAATTGTCTCCCTACCATCTTCAAGGAACATACGAGTATTTGTATGTGTTCAGTTAGAAACCCACCTGGATTCGAATTCTATAGATTCATGTTGATTTATCAAGTGGTCTCTAAAATATGGCCCATAATCTGGGTTTTTGGATGAACTTTTACTTCATTTTTACCCCTTTAATTCAAATACCAGCACATAAAATAGAATAGAGTAGAATAGAATGTTCCAGTTCTCTATCCTGTGAAAATATTTATAAATATTGAAGAAATCGAATTTGCTTGATGGCATTTTATAATTATATATATATATATATATATATATATATATATATATATATATATATATATATATATACATATATATATATATATATATATATATATATATATATATATATATAATATATATATATATATATATATATATATATATATATATATTATATATATATATATATATATATATATATATATATATATATATATATATATATATATATATATATATAACTATCTAAAATATACATTATATTATAAAAAAAAATATTGAAATGCCCCAAAATAATTTTTTACCTTTGCCTTTATCAGCTATTACCGTAATAAGAATATCTTCTTCTTCTTCCTTCTTCTAAAGTAGGTCTATGACCTGTTCCTCTTCGACGAATATCATCGATGCTGTGAGCTGGTTTATCTGTTTTTACAGAGGGTAGGCAGCTAACCCGGCCCTCTAACCCTCCTCTTTCTTCCGGGCTTGGGACCGGCAACAGTACTACCAAAGTTTACAGAATAAATAATTCTGTAAACTTTGGTACTACTGGGCTGCTCAATCCACCCAGTAGCACTGCAGGCTGAAACGGCAACGGCACGTGGTGTTTTCAAGCAGTAACCCACCCATCCAAGTGCTAACTGCGCCCGAGGTTGCTTGACATCGAATCGGACGAGGATCGATGTTTAACATGGGATGGCCGTTGCCGTAATAAGAATATATTTTTTCAAAATAAATGAATTCTTTATATACATATTTTTTGGGAACCCTGTATGCATGAATTACCATTTATATCTTTACATGCCTCTCAAAGGCGCGGGAGCCTTTCACGAAGTTTTCAACAACGACATATTTTTTCCATAGAGTTCCCTCACTCTTTCTATTCACCGCATTCTGCGTACCCCGATGTCATTGACATTGAAATAAGCTTACTCAAATTTTAATTTGTTTGTGCTTTATGCAATTTATTCGTGGATTTTATGTTATGGTTGCATTATTTTATACGTTAGAAATTCTTAATGACTTAGTTCTAATTGAATTTAATTAGATACTTACGTGGTTACAGCAACTACGATGACAACTCTTTACTGTTGCTGTTTCCTATGGCAAAGAATGCGGGCATTGTGTTTCAATTCGCGCTTGTAATTATACAAATTATAACAGTTTATGAAATTAATACGAAGAAACTGTTTTAATATTTTTATAATAACAATCTGTTGAATGCATTAAGAGGTTCTTTTGAAATTCTACTTTTTAAGCTAAAAATTGTTTCCGTCTTTTTTTGTTTCTAAGTTATATTTTTATCAATTTTCTTTTGTCAATGCCGTTCAAAATTTTCTTACTCATTTCAATAAAGTCTACAATATATCATAGATATATCTTAAATTTTTGGTTTTCGCCTTTTTTCAAGGTCAAAAATACCAAAATATACTTAACAATTTTTTTATAAAAAACACTTAATACGCTACTATAGTCTAAAGCTAAAAAACATATGAAACCCAATTTTCATTCAAAAATATTTATTTTTAACAAAGTTATAACAGGAAAAATATTAGAACATGCATGTTTTCGAAGTCGAACGTCAGCATTCCAAACTTGATTGCCATAGAAAACACTTTTTTTAAGATTAAGTATAATTCTAAGCACCATAAATAAAGAAAAAGTTTCTTTGTTTCGTGTCTTAAACTTAAAAATAGAAAAAGGAAATTCAACAATAAAATCAACACAAACAGAAAATTTAAACAAATTAATACAGTAATTTCTGCAGGAAAATTTTTGTAAAAATAGGTTTGCCAAATTTGGTCACATACTCGTAATTCATCCCTGTTCCTTGGGCGATTTTTGTACATTTTTTGTAAATTTTTGTTGTCACAGATTTATAACTGTTAAAAACTTCATGTTTTCATCAAACAGTTTCAAACTGTTTGTTTCATGGCAACCAAGTTTTGAATGCTGACATTTTACAGTTCGAAAAACATATAACTAGGTACCTATGTAATACTTTGATTAAATGATTTAATATTCTTAAACATTGTTCCATTTTTACGTGGCTAATTATTATCGATTATTATTTGTTATTTCATAAGATGGCATTCGCCTACTATGACAAAATCCTGAAAATTATATCTTACCTTCAAAAATATAAATTTTTATTATAATAAAGTTGAATAAAGAAAAAATTCCTTTTTATGTACAGCTAACCATGATTTATATTTAAAAAAATTAAAATTTACCTGATTACTGGAACGGTAATAAAGATACTAAAAATCTTTTGAGGGCGTCTTATTCCATTCATGAAAGTGCCTTATATATTTTTTTATTAACTCCAAATAACATATTCGTGAGCTGCCGATTGGTAATAAACGAATTGTGTGGTGCTTATGGGTAGGCATGAGTGAATAAAAATAGAAATAGAAAATAACTAAACCTAGTAAGGACAGTGTTTAAAATTAAGGATGCTAGATCAGTAGTTTCGTTTCTTATTGATCAGACTGGTGTCCTTGCTATTGTCTAGTAAGTTAATTGCTAATGGGTTTATATGTTTTTCAAGACGATTGATGTAACGAGCACTAGCGCATCTAGCTTCTTCACGCACTGGTCACACTTGAAGATGTTGACGTAACGTACGATTTGCCACGTACCAAGAAACATCTATAATACTTTTGACTGAAAGTGTTGGAGAACTTCAGTATTTGGGATACTAGAGGTTCCCCACAACTCTATCCCATACGTCCATATCGGTTTTAATATCACTTTGTACATTATTCGTTTATTATCTAGAGAGAGTATTGATTTCTGATCCATTAACCCGTATAGTTCATTAAACTGTAATCCAAGTTGTGTTCTTCTTTTGAAAATGTGTTTTTGGCAATGAAGTCTAAGATCGAGATGCATACCCAAACTTTTTGTGTATCCTTTTCGTGGTAATGTAATATTATTCAACATAACTGGAAGGCAACTTTTCTTTCTTAAAGTAAATGTGACATACGATTACTTTTATTCGTTTGCCTTCAATTTCCACTGTCGGAGCCACATTTGGATATCATCCAGTGAGTTTCGAAGTTCATTAGATGCCGTGACTAGATTTTCATTGACTGCTGTTAATGCTATATCTTCAGTCTTACAAATGCGTAAATAATTTTTCTCTAATTTTCTAATTCACTGAGTTTCCCTCAAAAAAAAAAAAGAAAGAGTAACCACTATTTTGCCATACCTCCTATAATTAACCAGAATCCTAGAACATAAACCCATGAAATGTATTCACTAACATGTGACGACTTTGATGTTATTCGTTTGCCTTTATTTTCCATCTTCGCAGCCATACTTGGACATCATCTAGGGAATTTTGAAGTTCATTAGATGCCGATTCTGGACTTTCATTGACCGTTATTAGTGCTGTTTATCGTCAACCTTAAAAGTGTGTAAATAATTTTTCTCTAATTCCATAAACAACCGAGTTATCAATATGTATCGAAAAATCTACAACAAATTGTTGGTTATAGCTTTAAAATGAATTTTATTTTTCATCACTGAGTTTCCCTAACAAAGACGGAACCACCATTTCTACATACCTCCTATAGTTAATCAGAATCCCAGAATGTAAACCCATGAAATTTGTTTACCAACATGTGATGAATCAGAGTTATCACATATTGGTAGGAAAATTTCATGGGTTTATATTCTGGAATTCTGGTTAACTATAGGAAGTATGGAAAATGGATTTTGCCTCTGTTTTAGAGAGAAACTAATGGTGAAAACTAAAATTCATTTTAGAGCTATACACCTCAATTTGTTGTTGAGTTATCAATATGTATCGAAAACTATATGTGATAACTGATTTGTTTGCCCTTATTTTCCATTTTCGCTGCCACACTTGGATATCATCTAGTAAGTTTTGAAGTCCATTAGATGCCGCTACTGGATTTTCATTGACTGCTATTAATGCCATATCGTCAGCCTTAAAAATGTGTAAATAATTTTGCTCAATTCCACAAACAACCGAGTTATCAATATTACAATTAAAATGAATATTACTTTTCACCACAAAGTTTCCCTTTAAAAAAGAGGGAACCACCATTTTCCACACCTCCTATAGTTAACCAAATTCCCTATAAACCCACGGAACTTGTCCACCCAGTACAGTCATGTGCTAAACATTCAAAGTCCGCAAAATAGGGAAGCTTCATCGTAATCAACGGAACCAACCCGAAAATAAATTTAATTAACATCGCGTTAGATTTTCGGCTTAAACGTATCCGTCAAAGTTTAATTAAATGTATACGAATATTGGGTTCAACCACCCCCATTAGGAGCGTACACTAGACGTCCGCGATTTCAGGTCTCTGAATAAAGTTCAGACAGGAGACATTGAACTTGCGTGTAGGCCGACTACGGAGTTTACGCACTTTTATTCAGTTTTTAATATCAGCGACTGAGTTAATTCCTGCTAAGAGAATGGCTTCCGTCATCTGAGTTATGTCTCCTATTTCGTGCAATGCCACTTTATAATAATCCCATAAATTTGAATCAGCTGTGAGGTGATTCAGGTCCGTAGGCCGGAGTTCAACAATTTGATAAAATGTGGTATGTGCAGAATTTAACAAAAATAAAGGAAAAGTGTCTAAAGTGAAAATTTATGAAATTGAAAGGTAATTAATTGGTTGATAAACTATTTTTTTTTCAAAACGTGGCATTTTTTCATAATATTAGTTCATCAATTTCTACACTGAAAAAACAATTTATTTGCAGGTAATTCTGGTTATTATCTGTTAATATAACAAACTGAAATTGCGCAAAATAGCTTTATTTCTTATAAACACAGCGGGCACATTGGTTCGGATACAATAGGCGTGCGCATAATATGTACGAGGGCGGATCAAATATAAACGGGATTTTATTAAAAAAACATTTATTAAACAACAAAAGGCAGATATTTTATTTTTCTACATAGTTTCTTGCTTTACAAATACATTTTTCTCAGCGAGAAGGAAGGTTTTTTATCCCAGTATCGTAGAATGAAGCTGGTTGCGTCAGGAGCCAATTGCGCACGAATCCCTCTACATCCTGGTCATCTTCAAATCGTTGCCCTCCTAGAGCTTCTTTAAGCGGCCCAAACAAATACAAATCGCAGCGCGATAAGTCTGGGCTGTAGGAAGGATGTTCAAGTTGTGGCGTTGTCGTAAAGGAGGATTGCCTCTCGAATCGGTTGGTTTCGTCCTTTGCGGCGATATGCAGCCCCCACCGGGTTCAATAGCTCGCAGTAGTAAATAGCATTGATTGTGCGTCGCTCATGCAAAAAATCAATGAGCAAAATGCCTCGCCGCTTAAAAAAATGGTGTAAAGAGCCTTGCCAGCTGACAGTCGAGCCTTGGCTTTCACTAACGCTGCATCCGCCACTCCATCGTAGCTTGTTTGGACTCGAGTGTGTAGTGGTGGACCCACGTTTCGTCGCATGTGACAATGCGATTCAAGAATGTATCACCTTCCGCACACCTTGCTGTCCACCTTGAGAGACGTCCAAACGTCTCAACTTCAGACCTGTGGACAAGAGGCGAGGGACCCACCTGGCACATACTTTGCGGAACTCCAGGTCGTTTTTGATGATCGCTTGATAGCCCCCATAACTTATTTCGACCTTTTCTGCAATTTTGGATATGGTCACCCATCGATCTTCTTCAAGAATATCTCGAACCGCACGAATGCGTTCGTCCGTAGTACTGGTTCGAGGACGGTGATCGTATCCCTGATTTTCCACTCGTTCGCGCCTTTCCTTGAACTCTTTATGCCAGGCAAACACACGAGTCCTTGATGGTGCTTGGTCCCTGAACTGTGCAGTCAATCTACAAAAAGTTTCCGTGGCTTGAACTCCTTCATGGACAAGAAATTTCATAATAATGCGTTGAGCAACAGCGGGGTGCACCTCTTGCTCCGACATCGTGAGCACTACTGAGGAACTGATTGAGAGTGGGTAATGACAGGCTCTTCCCATTCGTAATGATCCCACTCAAGCATATTAGAAGTTCGGACCCGGTCCTAATAACCATAGACGCTCAAGAACAAAAATTCCGTTTATATTTGATCCACCCTCGTACGTAACATAAATAACGTAAATAATAGTAAACTATACTTTATAAAACACTGAAATACTTACCTTGTTAAGCAACATTATCACATGCTAGATCAGATCGGTGAAAGACTTGCAACATCAGGTATATTTTCATAGCTGTTTCATCGAAACTTGTCTTTTGCAATAAAAAATGTCTTTATATAAGTAGATCGACCGTTCGTCATTTAATTAAGTATATTAATTAAAATTACATTTGACAATCCATGACGGATCTGTAGTTGTAGAATCATTACAAATTTATCTTATTGAGATAAAATCTGAATCATTGTTTAAAGCATTGTCAAACTTTGCTATAAAACTCTTACTTCATTTTCATTTGACTTTCCTTGTTGGC
Organism: Rosalia funebris; assembly: GCA_037954035.1. Classification (NCBI taxonomy): domain Eukaryota; kingdom Metazoa; phylum Arthropoda; class Insecta; order Coleoptera; family Cerambycidae; genus Rosalia; species Rosalia funebris. The sequence continues at coordinate 13,922,007 of JAZFAV010000005.1, read as the reverse complement.
AGTTGCTTTTCTAAGATCAAATTGGAAAATTGATCCTGAGTGGTATCCTGAGGTAGAGGACGTTTTGCATCTTTCCTTGTGGTTTTCGATCAATCTAAATATTTGTATTTTAGTTCTATGTTAGAACAAAATACGGCAAATTTCGCCATGTAATTCAGTTCTCGGTATTGCCATATAACCAAGAGAATAGCTGTCTTGGCTTAATTTGATTCAATCCCTAATGTTTAAGGAACATACAGATGAAGCGGAGTATAAGCCTACACATTGTGACAGTTTATAAAACTTCCATCTGAAACTTTGCATTATAGATAAGAAAATAGATCTTCATAAACAATATTAATTTATTCATTTAATACCATAAATATGATAGCTATTAAAACTTGTCAAAGCTACAGTTATAAAAACTATAAAGGGTAGTCTTCTATAGTTTTTCGATAGTCCAAGTGAGGCATGTTTTTAATTTTATTTTGGTTAAAATGGTTGAACTTGCAAACATCAAAATAGTAGACATGCACTTTTTGTATGGAATAGCTCTCAATAACGCTCGTGCATCAAAACGAATGTATTAATGTACCAAGATATTATCAATACTGTCCCTAATACACAAATTATTAATATTCATTCCCGACTTTGCTAAAAGGGTAGTTTTAGTTTATGCATGATGGTGCTCTACTACACTGAGTTTAGTGGCACGCCAGTATTTAAATTAAAATTATACCAATTGATGGGTCGGGAGTGCAGGACCACAATATTAGACACATAGGTAGTCCGATATGAATCCGTTCGAATTGTTTCTTTCACTTAGAATCATTACTCTACAGAGCTATAGTTTAGAATGAAGAAGATCTAAGGATCCGAATATAATAGTCACAAGAAATTATGAGAAATATTCCTGGTATTTTTGAGGAGGTTAGTCATCTCCAGCAGTTACTCTAAGATATTTAAATGTTCTACTATTGTTATTTTTATTTAGATTAGATCATTTTAAAAGCGAAAGAACAATGGATAAATGATAAATGCAAAGAAGTAGAAGATAAGCTCCAAGTAGGTAAGACCGATGTGGCTTACAAAATAATTAAGAGGAACTTCAGGGATATAGGACCAATAAGTAGAAACGTTAGGAGTCAATCGGGGGACATACTGATCGGAAGAGAGGAGAAAGCGGATAGATGGAAGCAGTACTCAGGAAATTTATACGAGGGTCAGGAATTAGGAGAGATATTAGAAGACAAATCTAGCATTGATAGGGAAGATGTAGGAAAACCTATATTGAGAGAGGAATTTGAAAAAGCAGTAAGGGGGCTAAAGAACCGGGTAAATAAAGCGCCGGGTGTAGATAAAATACAGGCGGAAATTTTGAAATGTACGGGACAGAAAGTAGTAAATAGGATGTTTGAACTGGTAAAATACATATACGAAACGGGTGAGATGCCGGAGGATTATAAGAGGAATATTATCGTTACTATACCCAAAAAGAGAGGAGCTGACAAATGCGGGAACTTTAGAACGATTAGCCTAACTTCCCACGCGTCAAAAATCTTAACCAGAATAGTGCAGAACAGGATGGAGCATAGAGCGGAGGAAATACTAGGAGAACACCACTTCAGGTTTAGGCGAAATAGGGGAACTCGCGAAGCTATTCTGGCGCTAAGAGTAATGTTAGAGAAAACAATTGAAAAAGGAAAGAACGCTTATATAGGATTTTTAGAAAAAGCTTTTGATAATGCAAGATGGGAAAAAATGTTCGAGATACTAAAGAGCGCGGGAATGAAGTATAGAGATAGGAGAGTAGTACACAATCTATACAAAGAGCCAACTGCTGTTATAGAAGTAGAGTAAGGAGGTAAGTAAGTAGTCTAGTAAGGAGGAATTAGAATCAGCGTTGAACGAAATGGAGGCAGTGTTGACAGAGGAATACGGAATGAGGGTGAATAAAAACAAAACTAAAGTCTTAGTGTGCAGAGGGCGCGAGAGCAGAGCAAAAACGAAAGTACAAATTAATAATGAAAGATTGGAGGAAGTTAAAGACTTCACTTATTTAGGAAGTAAAATAAATTGGAATGGAAGAAGCAATAAAGATATAAAACAAAGAATAGCGCAGGGTCAAGTAGCTTTTAACAAAAAGAAAGCACTTTTATGCTCGGGGGTAAGAAAATTAGAAACAAGGAAGAGATTTTTGAAAACGTATGTATGGAGCACGGCACTATACGATTGCGAAACCTGGACGGTAGGGGAAGCAAGTAGGAAGAAATTAGAAGCTTTTGAGATGTGGTGTTACCGAAGAATGATGAAAATACCGTGGACTGATAGGGTTAGAAACGAAGAAGTATTAGAGAAAGTCGGCGAGAAAAGAAGTATGTGGAAAAACATAAAGAAGAGAAGAGATAGAATGGTAGGCCACTTGCTGAGACATGGGGGAATAGTCCGCGATATTTTGGAGGCAGAAATAGAAGTGAAGAAAGGCAGAGGTAGGTCTAGATTAGACTACTGCTCGCAAATAGTAAGGGATGTAGGTTGTAGCACAATTTGCGAAATGCGTAGGTTAGCACAAGATAGGAGAAACTGGAGGTTAGCGTCCAACCAGTCTTAGGACTGATGACCTCATGATGATGAGATCATTTTAGTTTTGATTAGTATCTTGTAGTTTATTTCAAAAGATAACGATCTTTCATGAGGACTGTTTCAAACAACATTCAAACTTTTCAAATTATTATTACAACAATGCATACATTTTTTTTTACTAAATGACATCTGAACTATGAAAGATAATGAAAAACTTGAATAAGTTGATAAGACTATATTTTTAAACATAGCCCATGCCGTCTTATTAAAAAATTGGAGAGGTTTAAAATGGCCAAAGACGCAATAAAAAGTAACTTGTAGATTATTACAAAAATTAATATCTCTAACAATATTCTATTAATTAAAGATATTATATGCACTAAATTTGAATTATCATTAAAAGAAAAATTCTTAAAGAAAATTTCAAAATCTAAGTAAAAAAATTAAAATCCTGTGTCTCAAACACCTACATGTTTCTGACATATTTATATGAACTTTTCGTTTAAAAATTATACAAGCAATAACCTCTCAAAGTTTCTCTACTTATTTAATAATACCTTATGTATCGTTGTGTTTATCTCGTTCAGTTGTTCACGGTGTTAAAATTAGTATATTCACAAAAAATCAGATCAAAATTGAGAAATGGTGTGCTAAATGACAAACATGTATTTTTTCCACGATATTTAAGTTTAAAGGAGAGGTCTCAGGTAATATCTACGAAAAGTACTTTTCACTAACTACATTTGATCCACCTAAATCCGATATAAAGAGTTACTTTATACTTTACATCCAATTTCAAATAGGCTTACATTTTATATTTTACCATCAAACAGCTGATGCGTCTTCCAGGTATTGCCAAAACATTGTCTTCCATATGTTGCCGCATATAAAGAAACTAAAAAAAAAACTGCAGATTGTGTCGCTCAACTTGCGGTTGTACACTTGAGTATTTCCTTAGAAACGAAAAGGCGATAAAAATTATAATTCAAGTTTCTGTGAAACTCGAACAGAATTGGAGACATTTACTTTTATTACAGCTATTTAAATATGTTCTGCTTTAATGAGTCGGATGATCTCAGGACTTGTGTCGTTCTTGTCACAGGGACAATAAGAAATCTTTTAACATTGACGATCACTTGACCAAAACGAATAATGAAACGAATTTATGTATTTTTTTATGCAACAATGAAACGTCTGTTCCGCTGTGGATTTTTATTCCGCTGTTGTTTTACTACAGGCAAGAAAGGAGCCGAGTAAGAAGAGCATAAAGCCAATATTTGTATGTCTTTTTAATTTAGACCGAAATACAGGATGTACCAGAATAATATTAAAAGTTAACGACGTTTTTACCCATTATGACCTGAATTACTTTATTTTTAGATTTTTGGTTAAATATTGGTTTAAACACTCTATTGGGGTTACATTAATGAAAACATAAAGTGCTTATATAATTTTTATTATAAAATACAAAGAATCATATGTTAAATATAAGTAACACTAGGCTATTTGGTTACAGCTTTAAAGAAATAGATAAAAGACCTACTATATCTAAATATTTACTTGGTTCTTGTACGGAAAATAGTATTATATTTGAACAATATAATGCAAAGTTTTACTACCAGAGGGTAACATTCAAACTACAGAAATAAGGAGTTTATACTCCAACCCATCTGCAAATACCTTATATAATAAGGACTAAACAAATTAGGTCAAAACAGCTCTTCTCCTGGCTATATGCCAAACGTCGAGCGCTGAATTACATGACAAAACTTGTCGTATTTTTGTCTAACAGAGTTAGACTACTACACTAAAGCACTTAAATACACTAAACTAGAGCACTAAAAATACAGTGATTGTTCCAAAACCACCAAGAAAGATGCAATGTAAAGTGTCACCTATCTCAGGATATTGTTAACTGCAGACCGGTCTCGACCTTTCTATCTTGGGTCTCGTCAGTGCAGTGTAAACGAGTATACCTTCGACAGATAAAGCTCACATCTAGTAGACGTTGCTACGTTCCACCGCAGTAGAACGTTCCAAACGCCATCTCTTGGTAGTTTCGTGGAACGTAGCAACTCTACTAGATGTGAGCTTTATCTGTCGAAGGTAATGAACATAGAATTGAACGAATTGGTGATGGAGGAAATAATTTGGAGCGCTCTGCGCATTCGTCTCGCGTTCGGCCTCACCTGGAGTTTCTTAGGAACTGACAGAATTTAAAAAACTTAAAAAATAATTTAGTTAATCGGTAATCAACAAATAAAGTGAATATAAGAACTGGTTCATATACTAACTGATTATGAAGTTATTTATTTACAAAACAGTTTATTATTATCTTGTTATTGAATTATGTTCACTGAAAAAACACTTTTGATGTATTACCCAAACATTTAGTTGTATCCATATAATTAGAACTGTTCAATTAGGTTGTGACATCCAAAGTAATTTAGACAAAGTATACGTTCATTTGCTTACCCGTAAGCTATTATTTGTACCATATCAAAACTCTTCACAACCAAAATACTTTGGTTTCTACAAAGTAATCTCTTGTTTTAGGGTTATTTAGGTTATGATTGAGATTAAGTTTCATCAAATAAGAGAGTTATTCGAGTGATTTTGGTGGATTTCTAGGTATTATATCGCCATCACTTCAATTTCTATAATATGAATAGAAATAGTTTTACCGAATGCTGCAATCCTTTCAATAAGGAGAAGCATAGAAAATCTATGGGAGATGTAAGGTATATTTTTGCAAATCTCCAAAACAAATATCTTTATCTCTCTCCTGAATTAAAAGTTTGCATTTCATACAGAAAAGATATGTTATCGTTGTCTGCACTGTCACCCATTTATTCTGTAGTCGACGCAATAGTTTTAAATGAATATGCTGGGCTCGAGATATTTTTTATAAAAAAGCATTCTATGAAACAACGTTTTTATCGATTTTTTGTACGCCATTTTCTAGGTTGTGGATTTGTTTGAAGAAAATGTGGACGAACAATTGGAAGTTCCCGACACTGTTCATGATGGCCATTTTGCCCTCTTTCTCTGAATTATCAAAAACAAAAAAAATTACTGTGCCCAAAAAGATCATGAATCCGGAATGGAAGTTCTCGAGAAAATTAAGCATAAATTCCAAATTTCGAATAGTGATTCCGAAAAAAAATTACTTCTGAATTTTGCGTCAATCTCTTGAAGTGGACGAAAGTCGAGGTGAGGTCTTGGGGTCAACGAAAATTAGCTGCTGAATTTAGTGCTTCTGAACGTGAATCTTTTTTTGTTCTGTAAATAATTACGTATTTCTGTTGAAGTTTCATAGATTAGGTTTAATTTCTTAGGATTTTTTACTCTAATTCAATACGTTTATAACTTATGTTGAACAATTTTATGTCGTTTTTAGTCCAGCGTAGGAAGGAAAGGGGTACAATAATTCGGTTATATACAACATGTTCATTTTATTGTTTAAAGTTAAATGTTGTCTAATTAGTCTTTTTGTTGAGAATATATGTGATGTACTTTTCAGAAACATAAGTTTTTAATTTATCAATACGCATTTTGACACTTACAAAAAGTAAATAAATAGAAATTAGCTGTGAAAGGCACTGTCGCGATGGTCCGCGAGCGCGAGACAAATGCGACAGCGTGCACGCAATTATTTTCTCTGTCACCAATTCGTTCAATCCCAGTTCCATGAGAGAATATTCTTATGGGAAAAAAGACAAGCTTTCCATTAATGTAAATTTTAAAAGAACCAAAACTGGAAATTTGAAAAAAATGTAAGAACATATTAGAAATCGCAAAAAATACTCAAAATTTGCATTTACAAAAATTTTTTTATCGGAAAGTAGATGAAAAATCCTACAAACTACGTTTTCGATGAATGCGGGACAAATAGATGTAGTAGGAGTTACAAATTAATGGAATTGAGCGCTCACGGTTGCACGGCGAAATTTCTTGCCCCTGTATTTTGACAACCTACAACAGTTGAAGCGCCATATTTTCAGAATTTAAAACACTCCTCCCTCTAAAAATATAAAGTTTAGTGGAAATCCAGAGTATAAATTTTTAGGCGGGTACACTTCACGAACCTTGCTCCATGTTTGGGTATTTAAAAGTGTATCCCGGCAATCTATAATAATTAATTTAATAATTAAATAATTTACTAATTTATTAAAGCTTGCGTGATGAATTAAAAAATAATTTTGAACACTGGATGATTAATTTTCAATAAATCAACTTTAAGTTAAACGACAGAGAACGCTATTCTTCCTGGCGCTTCCACCATAAATTTAAATTGGGATTCGTGTCAAAGAAATGATCTTCAAACACCTAAAAACATTTAGTATTAGTTCCTAGATTGAATCAGTTTAAATTTGCAACGCACTTTAACAATTTAAAAATAATAGCATTTTTTTATGAGTATTATTCGAGCTGGTTGGTGATAATGTACTGCAGATGTCATCTAGTTAGTAAAGTCATTGCACTCTGACCAAGTGCGGCGACTGTTATAAATCACGAATTATTATTAAGTATTGCATTTTTATATTTTCTTCTTGTTGCAGGAACCCGTCGTCGACATGGAATTCGCCTGGTGACAGTGCACAAAGGATAAAAATGTTTTGTAAATTGTTTGGAACTTATAAGAAGAAAAAGGACTAGTAGTGGACCACTAATTTCTCTCGTTCTAACTGTTTAATCGGTTTAGTGTCAACATATAGCTATTTAATTGTTAGAGTATATTTAGTTGTTGTAACTTAAGTACCTCTATCAATAACCAGTATTTATTTTTTATGTATAACTTTTCCGTCCGAATTACTAATGGGTTTGACGTATGTATTTTAGTTTTATAATTTTGTATTGTAACTTAGGTGAGTGACAATCATAGACATTATATTTACTCTACATTGGACAAGGATATGCTACGATGCCCAGCACTATAAGAGGTAAGTCATTTATTTGTATCAATATTGCAACGGTGCATGTAAAAAAAAAAATAAAATGTGTTACAGGTAAACCCCAGATTATCGAATATTTATAAAAAAACATATCATGTGCAGCACAGTACACGTGATAGAAGTGAATACTTCTTTAGAATAGAGAATGAGAGAGATTGAGAGTGAGAGATTGAAAGAGAGAGAGAAAGGGAGAGGGATAATTTCAAAAGAAATATAACAATATAAAATTTGTGTAAAAAATATTCGGTTTATTCATTATCTACACTATCATCGGCTGGTGGTTCAATTGGTAATACTGATATGATTGGTTTGTGATAACTAAAATATGAAATATATATTCGTGATTCGATATTTTCTAGATAACGTGTAAAAATTGAATCTATTGTTGTTCCGGATTTTGTTGTTGATTCTTTGGGATTGTTATTTATAAGCAGACCAAATGTTTCTCGAAGAAAGTTAATCAACGTCAAAGAATCATTGGATCCGAATCTCCCCCGAGAATCAAAGGGATTTTGTCTTCACCTCTTCCAAGTGCATTTGCACCAGTGTGGCTGTAAACCAGTAGGGAGCGGTGAATGAAATATATTATATCTTCTAGATTTTGGTTCGGTGAGATATAGATGGCTGCGATGACGATATTTTTTCATCGCTTCGTACTGAGTTTATATCGCTCTCTCTTGCTCCACTCCCGTGTGGCGTCAGAGTTGTACGTACTCGCGCGCATGCGCATCATACTATATTTTCTTCTATTGCCTAGTATTCAGTGAATACGTGGCTCTCTCTCTTGCTCGTACAATGCTTCCTAAACTATTCCCCCTTCAAGCAACTTAGACCTTGGACTTAGCGTATGAGTGGGCGTTAAAGACGAAGGACCGCACAAAAATGAGACGCGGATAGCCTAAACTGATTTATCTTTCTCTCTATGTTATATATCTGTGTACTCTGTCTTGTAACGAAGCCTGTGTTTTAGGTATACCAAATGTATAACTCTCTTTCTCCTTCTCTCTACGTTATATCTTTTTTCTCTCTCGTGTAACGAAATCTCGAAACGTTACATTTTTTCCAATTCACTCTCCATTCTCGTCAAATATCAGAACGCCGCCAAAGAAGTATTCACTTCAAAAATAAAAAGTGTTACAGGTAAACCCTAGATTATCGAATATTTATAAAAAATTACATTATTATTTAGTAAAATCAGAGCACTAAAAAATGGGAGTTAATAATTCAATGTACACATACATATATTTTTATAAGTGATATATTTTGGCCTACGGAACACTATTATGATATATTTTTCTCAAAAAAAAAAAAAAATACAGTTTTGTCAAATTTTGCTTTAAAACACTATCATATGTCCGTTATTACAGCTGACTAAACTTACCGACCACCATACCATTCTTTCAGAGAAATGCACTGTTGCCAGTTTATCACGGATTTCTCAGAGTTACATAAAACATTTATGTGACAGATTTTAGTTGTTATAATATCAAAAATATAGTCTTTTATAATTATTTCGCATGTTCTATTTTTATTAAGTGAGTTGGTGGCACCTGCACGCTACTTTATCTCGCAATTTTCATAAATGCGAGAAACAGCAAATGGTATTCGAAATACAGAAAACTCATTTTCAGTTACAATGGTACAGAAAAACGTGATATCCCATATTAACAGCATTGAATTAGAATAAGTGAATAGTTATTAGTTGTAACAGATCCGCAGACAAAACAGCGAAATTAGCAGCACAGTCGGATCACATAGATGCAATTTTAATTAAATCAAATGATCTTAACGTGCGCTTAAAAGAAAAGATTTGGCAAGTGTGGCAAGGGGAGTGGAATACAAGTACAATTCCCCTAAAATTAATTAAATGTAAATTATTACTTTGGCGACAAAGACTAACTTTTAAAAGACGTGAGCAGGTAGTCATTACGGGAATGAGAGTCATCAGGTCATACTCGCCTCACATTCCCATATGCGTAATCAAACGTAATCATGTTTAATAAACAAAAGAGTGCAGTTAAATATATCGAATTTACCACAGTTGTTGTTATATTTAGTGCACATTAAAAACAGGGGTGAGAACTTTAGAATATATTAGTACGCGGAATAGAAAGGTAAAAGCTTTTGGATGTTTGTAAATTTTCAATGTATGGGTGTCTGAGAAAGCTCTGCTAGTCCTTATTAAGAAACCCAGTATATGCAACGCTTCAGACACTACTTTAGTTACGTGAGTGGTAAAAGACAAAATTTATTAGGCAAAAATTATGACGAGTTCTCTGAATGTGCCAGGTCTTTGAAGAATAGAGCCGCCTAACCTATAATCGTATATTATTGGAGATAATTTAGTGGAATAGGACATAACATTGCACTTAGATACGTTTAGATGTTTAGGTTACTAGTATTATTATAATTATGAAGATTAGACAGATTGTTCTGCAGAAGAGCACAATCATTCAGGGAAGTAATAACCTTAAATAATTTAAGGTCATCAGCATATAGCAGACAATTGACAGATATTACAGTGACAATGTCATCAATAAAAATATTAAACAGCAAGGGGCCGAGAATAGAGCCTTAAGGCACACCTAACGTGGCGCCATACTCAAGAGACCTGAAACCATTGATTTCAAGGTACTGCTTGCTGTTAGAGAGATAGGACTTTAGAAGGCTTAATAAATTTATTGAAAAATCAAATCTTGCAAGTTTACTCAGTAGTATATTATGATCGAGCTTGTCAAAAGCTTTGGTGAAGTAGGTGTAAATGACGTCCATTTGATTACGTTGGTCAAGAGCTTCAGCTATGCTTTGGGTAATACAAATTCAGTTAGATGTTGTAGATCGTTCTTGCATAAAGCCATGTTGATGTGTCAAAGATGTAACGTCGTTTTAACTGTAACCCAGATTTTAACGGAGTGTCCTAATTATGACAATGCGCGAAGCAAAATTCACACAACTACTACATATAATTGATTCTGAGTCAAGATGAAAAGAAATTAAAAGAACTGACAGACTTTGTAAAACCCACTGATTTATTTGGTAATATATAAAACATTTACAAATAACATATAATGAGGTTAGAATACACTCAAAAATAGAGAAATACTGTGTTATTGAAATCCTGTCTTACTGCTCATCAATAGTAGGAAATAGTGTGAGATTTTTCTATGTCTGCGTAGAAGAGAGAGTGGGGGCAGCATTCGGTTATTTACTTAGACCAGGCTATTTACTGCGCACCTCGTGGGCGGTCGGATAGAGACTTGATAGAGATACAGATACAGGTACAGATACAGATACAGATAGAGACTCTGTTATTTCATTTATTTATAAGGATTTCCTTGTGATCTGTAAAACCAAAGAGACACTCTAATAGTCCGCGGTATTAAATGTGTGTCCCTGTGTTGACCACATCCACATAAAGGGCCTAAATGGGAATTTAATAAAGCGACTTATAACCATAGTTATATGCGCAAAGAAAACCTAACGTTTTATTTTTTTTGGTCGTAGTTATATTCCTCAGAGTGAAGATAACTCAAGGTCACTACCATAAGTGTAGGCAATTTAAATCAAAAATTCACCTGTTTCAGGATTTTTATTGGAATCCTCCATAGCAGGTTTTATTTATTTACAGTTTATTCCAGTTAAAGTTACAACCCTGTATACACTAATATATCCTATGAAATACAGAACAATTGCATAGAGTTATCCATTAGTAGACAGTGTTAATTATTAGTAATTATTTATTATGTAATCAGTTGTACAGGGTTACCCACATAACATTCTACCCCCCCTTAACTGTTTTATTTTTTTTTTCAATAGAAAAAAATGGTAAATACGAAAGTTGCAGGAAATTCTACTGTGATCTCAGACATGTATTTAGAAAAACAATCGAATCTCGCGTTTCGGAGATCTAGACAAAACTTATGTTTTTTTTTTTAAATATAACACAGTTTATTTTTCAATTTTTGAAATCTACGTGCTTTTCCGATTACAACAATATATACGTGTTATATCTTTGCTCTAATAGTTTGCACAGTATCGCTCTCTGAAATATCGAATATCAAACAAAATCAAGATCGCCATGGAAAATTTGAAACAATAATTACGGGAATTATTATAAACAGAGTTTGATAGTTTAAATTAGATTTTATTTTTTATGTTATCACAGTTATATTAAAAATCATATTTCTGGATCGAACGTAACATTTTATTAAAGGCTATAATTATAAATTATAGAAATCTCCATTCTGTACAATACAGAGCATACCTTATTAAAAAGTTTCGTTAGAACTTAGAAAACAAGAACTTCAAACACGAAAAGAAAAAATATATCGGGAGATCATGAGACATGAACGAGACTGGTATCTTGGTTCACAAAGTTCTTCTACGTTATTTGACCTTTCCGTATATATCCGATCTTTCAAAGTGCCCCACAGAAAGAAATCCAGTGGGGTCAGGTCAGGACTTCTAACCATCCATAAAATAGTTCCATTTGAACCTATCTACTCTATAAAAGTATTATCTAAATGTCGCTTGACAATATTTGATTTAGGTGCTGGAGCACTGTCTTGTTGCGAAACAATATTCGGCTCATCTAATTGGATTATTAAATCAGAAATCTCTCCTCTTAAAAGATCTAAATATTTTTGTCCAGTTAAATCGCCTTCAAAATATACTGGTCCAGTAATTGAGCTTCGAAAAATACCACACCAAACATTGATTGAAGTACGACCTTATCGATGAACTGGTATAAACGGGTGTGGATTACTGATGACCAATGGTGAGTATTTCTTTTATTAATAATACCACATGTTGAAAAACTAGTTTCATCAGTCCACATTATAGAGTCTGTAATTATTTTAAGTACCCAGTAATAGGGCAATAGAAGTTTAGCAGTAGTAGTAGTAATAGTAGCATTAGTTGTAATAATTTGTAAAATAATACGCACCTACAAACAGTTCATTTTCCGCTTGTCTTTCCAACATCAAACGGCAATATTCTTGTCTTTTGTAATAAAATTATCATTTCCATACAGTGTTTGAACTGGACGGAAGCAGTATGGTTTTTAAACTTATGGAGTTTCAATATTCTCTGGGCCGACGTCCATGAAATTTGTAAATATCTCGTTGCGTCTTGAATAGAGTGTCTCGGATTTTCCACAAAATATAATAAAACTGCTTCCTTCATATTCTCAGTTGGAACATATCCTAGCTAATTTCTCTTATCCTTATTTTTTAAACTTCCAGTAATTTATTATAAATATATTTGAAGTATGTCTTATGTGGTATGATTCTTCCATGGTATTTTCGTTCGTATTCACGTCTAACACGCATCGCATTCATTTTGCATAAAACGTAACACTCAACAATGTAATTTTTTCCACTAATAGTATAATAATAATATAGCATTTTTAAAAAATAACGGGGGAATACAATAACTAACACTCAGACAAGCTGTCAAAGTCAAACTCTGTTTATAATAATTCTCTTAATCATTGTTTCAAATTTTCCATGGCGATCTTGATTTTATTCGATATTCGATATTTCAGAGGGCGATACTGTGCAAACTACTAGGGCAAAGATATAATGTATATATTGTTGTAATCGCAAAGCACGTAGATTTCAAAAATCGAAAAATATATAGGGTGTTCCAGTTAAAATACCATAAGTTTGGTCTAGATCTCCGAAACGCGAGATTCGATTGTATGTACATGTTTGAGATCGCAATAAAATATCCTACAACTTTCGTGTTTACCATTTTTTTCTATTTCAAAAAATAAAACAGTCAAGGGGGGTAGAATGTTATGTGTATAGCCCTGTGCAATAATAATAACAATAATTAATTTTTTCTCCAATCATCCATTTTAACCTTGTAAATATACATATTTCCTGTGCGGAATAAATTCGAATATCGAATCACCGTGTATACGGTATGAATATTCAGTATTGCAAGAAGTTCGATGAGGCAATTTAGCATGAAAATTTGGTTGAAAGAAAGTAGTAACAGGTTATATCGTTGCCGACGAAATATTCTTTCCCGACGTTAACGGTACTTAATTAGAGATGTTGAATTAAATAAGCTTATTTCAGCTCACTGGTTATCAGTAATAATTTCTGTTATTAAATATAACGGGGCATTGATGTACAGGGTGATTCCGCGGCGTCAGATCGAGTCGGATATACAAGGTATGTAGGTCAAGAGTTAAGACGCCAGAGGATGGCCGATAATAACAGTCTGAAAATAAATACATTATATTTACTTATAATTAGAAGTATAGGTACAGATATGTCAACATTTATATAATATTTATGTTAGTGTTATAACAGATAAATATGATCTTATACAGATATCTGGCGTAATATTTCATTGGAAATAATTGCTTAGCGCATATATTAAAATTATAATTTTTAGTGTTATGTACTGAATATATAAGATCCGAGCATCCGGTAGGAGAAATGCGGTTCTGTAAAATAACATTGATTATTAACTGGTTAAATGTGCTACATATACAGATGTACTGCTCATCAAGGATAGAAAAAGTGTGAGATTCTCTATGTATGCGTAGAAGAAAGGGTGAGGCAGCATTCGGAGGGAAAAGGATGCACTTTACGCGCGGCCAGATCGAACTCTGGTACATTTACATTCAATATATACTCATCGATATTCACTTTGCAAAGGTCTCAATACGACTAAGTAAAGACCAGGCTATTTACTCCGTACCTCGTGGGCGGTCGGATATCGCAGTTTTAAGACTTATTCCTATGCTTGATGAGCTGTAAATTCATACATTTTTCGAGAATGACATACCGTAAAGCGCGGCTACTTAGATATACTTTGAGAGGTTTTTCTTGGCTTTACAAAAAACTAAGATGTTAATTCGCGCTCACTATAGCTTGTCAAACCAATAGAACCTTTACATTTAAAATCTGTGAGAAATGGCGCCCCTTGTATCCCCAGTTTTTTTATTTTTTCTTATTTAAAAAGGTGTTAAAGTAACCTCTAGTCTGGGGTTACTTTGAGATATCACTATTTTTGAATATAAGTCAAAATTAAAAATAGTACGGGTTTATTTGACACTTTTTAAACATTTTTAAAACATATATGATTTCACGTCTTTATAATTAGTTAAAGGGCAAAACATAATAAAAAATTCTTTGAATAAGAAAAATCAGATATTTATTTAAACAATTTCTTACTCATTAATAGGACTTTGGTTACAACCTTATAATCAGTCTTCTATCAAAATCAGTCATTACAAATAATTAGCAGTCTTATTATTAATATAATGCAAAGTTTTACTACCAGAGGTGACATTAAAACTACAGAAATAAGGAGTTTATACTCCAACCCATCTGCGAATGCCTTATATAATAAGGGCTAAACAAATTAGGTCAAAACAGCTATTCTCCTAGCTATATGTCAAACGCCGAGCGTTGAATTACATGACAAAAGTGCTAAGTACTAAGTTTTAGTGCTAACTCTGTTAGACAAAAATACGACAAATTTTGTTCTATTTGAATTTACTTTTGAGGGGGTGATAATTACGAGTCGATTTTAATAGACCAAATAATTTAGAGAATGTAAAGCATCAGCGATATCGAATGTCAGATTCGATATCAATCGTATTTACTTTGCTTAAAAAGCGCCCTCTTTATTATAAAATACGAATAGGAAACAGGTAATGGGGTACTAGTGTACTCAAAAACTTTCAAGGAATTCAGTTTTGTTAGTAAGAAGAAATTCAAAAAGACTACGACGACGTCAAAGTTCGAACAAAATGCCAAGGAATGTAATTTTTACATCAATCAACAAAGCAAATTTGACTTTTTAAAAACTAATAAATATATAAGAATATATTGTCCAATAATTATTGACCAATAGATTATAATCCAATTACAGAATAAATTAATTAAATATCAGATTAATTTAATATATCTAATGCAAAGTTTAACTAAGGGTACTGCTAAAATTAATTGATAATGTATATTAGAAAAAATACAAAATCACCAAAATATTCAATTGAAAAAAGAGTATCCAACAGATATCGTAATTAAGATATTATGTTTAAAAAATATATGTTAAAAAAGATGAAGAATATTATACGAAACTCCCTACCCTATGTAGAAAGCATAAAATTTAGTCATGGTAAATTAAATATAATATAAGGGTGATGAATAAAAATGTAAAATAAAGTTGGAAGTGTGGACTGAAGAATATTACAAAGTGAAGAAAATATTTATAGCTTTATTTCTGTGTGTGAATTATTTGTAAATAAATATAATCCTTTAAAAACCACGTTGTTCACAAGTTGATAGAATAAAAATAAATAAATAGACATTTAATAATTTAAAAGAATGTTCGCCTATCCCTTAAGAAAAACATAAAAATATAAAAAATTATTATTAGTTAATTATTTCTTCCGATCCGATAGGACTTGAACCTTGACGAAGTTCTAGTGCAAACTGGAACGGGTGGGTCGACTTGCGCGTTTTAATGATTTAAGGAGCCGTACCATAGGTTTAACCATAGTGGGGGGGTCCTTATTGAAAAACCAGACTAAGACAAGTCCCTGAAGGAGGGCAGCAGCTCTTTCAGTAGTCATAGTGGCAGAAACCGTGGGGGTTGGTATGGTGCTATGACACACACGACTGCGATGTGGAAGGCAAGAGGAAACCACCACATTATAATCCTCAGAACAGCTAGCAGAAAGCTTATCCTAAATTAATGATGGCGTCTCCTGGGACAAAAAACTCCGGAGGTAAAATAGTCCTCCGTTCGGATCTCCGGGTGAGGACTGTTCCGGGAGACGTGATCGAGTGCAATCATAATAAGAAGTGTAGCATTTCACGAGTCGGAGCGTGGAATGTCAGAAGCATGAGACAGGCAGGGAAGCTAGAAAATCTGAAGATAGAAATGGATAGGTTAGGATTAGATATAGTAGGTATAAGTGAGATTCGCTGGCCGGAAGTAGGAGATTTTTGGAGCGGTGACTATAGGGTAATACACACAGGATCGGTAAATGGAAACGCGGGAGTAGGGATCGTTATGCGGAAGAACGCAGGACAGTGTGTAGATAGCTACCTACAATACAGCGAGAGAGTAATGATGGTTAGGTTAGATTCGAAGCCAGTGGAAACAGTAATAGTGCAAGTATACATGCCTACTTCTAACCACAGCGAGGAAGAGTTAGAAGCCGTTTATTCGGACATAGAGCAGGTAATAGGATTTGTGAAGGGTCATGAAAATTTAATAATAGTGGGAGATTTTAACGCAGTCGTAGGTGAGGGGAAAGAAGGAGAATTTGTAGGGCCTTATGGATTAGGAAACAGAAACGAGAGAGGTAGCAGACTGATAGAATTCTGTGAGAAGCACAAGATGGTAGTCGCGAACACATTGTTCAAGAATCACGTTAGGAGGCGGTACACATGGAAAATGCCAGGAGGGATAGACAGGTATCAGATAGACTACATTCTGGTTAGGAAGAGATTTAGAAATCAAGTAAAAGACTGTAAGAGTTATCCAGGAGCAGATGTAGACAGCGATTACAACTTGGTAGTCATGAAAGCTAGATTAAAGTTCAAAAATCTGAAAACCCGGAAGGATAAGAAACGTATAAATGTAGACATATTGAGGGATCAGAATATGAAAGATAAGTTCCAGGAGAAAACAGATCAATTAATAAATAAAACGAGTAAGGACGAAATCAAGAACGCAGAAACTGAGTGGGAGGGTATCAAGAATAGTCTAGCTTCCGCGGCTACGGACGTTTTAGGACACGATAAAAGGGAAGCTAGGAAGCCCTGGATAACGGACGAAATCTTAAACTTAATGCAAAAGAGACGAGGCTACAAAAACAGATGAGACGAAGAAGGACTGAAAACGTATAAGGCAATAAAGTGGGAAATCATTAGAAAATGTAGAAAAGCGAAAGAACAATGGATAGAGGAGAAATGCAAAGAAGTAGAAGATAAGTTGCAAGTAGGTAAGACCGATGAGGCTTACAAAATAATTAAGAGGAACTTCCGGGATGTAGGAACAATAAGTAGAAATGTTAGGAGTCAATCGGGGGACATACTGATAGGAAGAGAGGAGAAAGCGGATAGATGGAAGCAGTACTTAGGAAATTTATACGAGGGTCAGGAATTAGGAGAGATATTAGAGGAAGAATCTAGCATCGATAGGGAAGATGTAGGAAAACCTATATTGAGAGAGGAATTTGAAATAGCACTAAGGGGGCTAAAGAATAATAGAGCGCCGGGTGTAGATAAAATACAGGCGGAAATTTTGAAATGTACGGGACAGAAAGTAGTAAATAGGATGTTTGAACTGGTAAAATACATATACGAAACGGGCGAGATGCCGGAGAATTATAAGAGGAACATTATCGTTACTATACCGAAAAAGAGAGGAGCCGACAAATGCGAGAACTTTAGAACGATTAGCCTAACTTCCCATGCGTCAAAAATCTTGTTAGCGTTAGCTTAAAAAAACCATGCGTCTTAATAATGTTAGAGAAAACAATAGAAAAAGGAAAGAACGCTTATATAGGATTTGTAGATTTAGAAAAAGCTTTTGATAACGTAAGATGGGAAAAAATGTTCGAGATACTAAAGAGCGCGGGAATGAAGTATAGAGATAGGAGAGTAGTACACAATCTATACATAGAGCAAACTGCTGTTATAGAAGTAGAAGGGGAAGAAAGGGAAGTAGGTATTAGGAAAGGAGTAAGACAAGGATGTACGCTATCACCACTAATTTTTAATCTGTACATCGAAGAGGCGATTAATGTGGTAAAAGATAGAGTAGATTTCGGGATTAAAGTACAGGGACAGAAACTAAAAATGCTGAGATTCGCGGATGATATAGCAGTATTAGCATCTAGTAAGGAGGAACTAGAATCAGCATTGAACGAAATGGAGGCAGTGTTGACAGAGGAATACGGAATGAGGGTGAATAAAAACAAAACTAAAGTGTTAGTGTGCAGAGGGCGCGAGAGCAGAGCAAAAACGAAAGTACAAATTAATAATGAAAGATTGGAGGAAGTTAAAGACTTCACTTATTTAGGAAGTAAAATAAATTGGGATGGAAGAAGCGATAAAGACATAAAACAAAGAATAGCGCAGGGTCGAGTAGCTTTTAACAAAAAGAAAGCACTTTTATGCTCGGGGGTAATAAACTTAGAAACAAGGAAGAGATTTTTGAAAACATATGTATGGAGCACGGCACTTTACGGCTGCGAAACCTGGACGGTAGGGGAAGCAAGTAGGAAGAAATTAGAAGCTTTTGAGATGTGGTGTTACCGAAGAATGATGAAAATACCATGGACTGATAGGGTTAGAAACGAAGAAGTATTGGAGAAAGTCGGCGAGAAAAGGAGTATGTGGAAAAACTTAAAGAAGAGAAGAGATAGAATGGTATGCCACTTGCTGAGACATGGGGGAATAGTCCGCGATATTTTGGAGGCAGAAATAGGAGTGAAGAAAGGCAGAGGTAGGCCTAGATTAGACTACTGCTCGCAAATAGTAAGGGATGTAGGTTGTAGCACAATTAGCGAAATGCGTAGGTTAGCACAAGATAGGAGAAGCTGGAGGTTAGCGTCCAACCAGTCTTAGGACTGATGACCTAATGATGATGAATTATTTCTTCTCTTTCCAATGGTTTTGAACACTTCAATGGTATTATCTAGATCAAAATATGTTAGTTAACTTACAAAGTTTGCACTGACCGAATAAAATGCTAGAATCAGTTTACAACAGAGATTATTATAATTAACTTCAAACTTTAGAGAATTTCCAAAACTTGCTTTATTTAAATCGAAATAAAAATTTTCCATTATTGCAACTTCTTCCTGTAACTTCGTTTCTATTCCTGTAAAACTTGTTCTTCTTGGTTTCCGGATATATTTTATACAGCGTATTTTTCTTTCGCAGGAACTACTGAATTGTTTAAGGCGAAGTAAATAAGTTTTTTTAAGAAATAAGATACTTCTTGTCTTGATGTCAAGTGGATGTCAATCGCCAACTGCGATCTATAACAGAATACCAACAAAAAGTTGGAAAACAAAGGCAAAGTGCAGAAAAGCAAAATAACTCGTCTATTTTATATTATCGAAGCTTTCGGACTGATACTATGAACATTTTTCATATATAATCGCTGCTATAAATTTCCGAAGAGGAATTATCGATATGCCTAAAAGTGAAGTTAACGATTTGGAGAAACTAACTCCGAATGTTCAGTTTTGATATTTATTCTTTTTCATAAAACACTGACTTTTATAGGGAGTGTGTCAAATACTTTCATGTATATATACGTAGGTTGATGAACTTTTCTTTATTATACTGTTGATGAACTCTTATCTGACCTGGTCCTTAACGTCCACTCTTTCCGGGTAGCGAAAATAGAAATAAAGAAGATATGATAATATCTAGCTGAAGTAAATTACTGGAAAGAGTAAGCCAGATAAATGTTTACATAACATTCTTAATTAATTTTTCGTAGTCATGTACCAATTCATGCAATATTTCTTACTGTATGAAACATTTTTATTATTTAAATATAAAAATTTGTTTTACCTGTTTCCTATTTATATTATTATTTACATTTCTGAGAGGTAAATACTTAATTCCTGAAAACAGAATATTTTAGTAAACATTTACTTACTACTATATAAAAAAATGTTAAAATCATAATATGAAAATTAAATATTTCTCGCCATTCTGAAAGACAAAATACTCCACTTATTTTATTGTAAGAATGATGGGGGAATAAAAGTGTTACGAGAAAGATATGTTACAGAATCATTTGATCTACAGGATGAATAAATTCCATGGAGAATTATAAAAGCGTTTATATAAAAAATAACCTTAGAAAATTGAGTTTGAATTTAATTTCAAAAGATTAACTGGAAATGTATATTATTAAATGGTGAAAATATATATTTAAGCTTAGTGTTGTTACTATATTTTAGTTTCTTAATGTCTCTAGAAAATTGGTCTTCTATTTTTATTTGCAATGATAATTAAAGAAGATAACGGAGAACGTGATTTTTGGGGTCACCCGGTATCTTTCCGTATTCACAAAAACTACACGGAAATAATCTATTTGAGGTCTTTAAATGTCTTTTTAATTTTTTTTAAATATTGATATATTTTGAAACTATTGACTTTTATAATTGTCTCTATTATTAATTTTTAGAAAAGAAAACCTGCCACGGGTAGGATTCGACATTTGACCCGGATGGAAATCGAACGACAGACAGCTGTTTCAAACTTATTAGTTTTCATTAGTGCCGTACATGGTACGGCGATCCAGGACAAATTCCGAATCAAATCCGTGGGGGTATTCATCTAAATACCCCACGATACGATCTATGTCAGTAACTTATAAGTCGGGAATCGAGAAAGGAAGGCGGGTTTTCTTTTCTGAAACCTTGTCTGATAGCGCAGAAACATGAGAAAGGGATCGAAGATCGCTGTTAGGCATAATTCAATGCCTGGTGGGGCTTTAACCCGAGGAGTAGTTGTTCAGCGATTATGTAATAGCCTTTCTATTCGGGAACTACTTGATAACCGGTTTGCGGTTTGGTGGTTCCTTTCTCGATTCCTGACTTATAAGTTACTTATAGTTATACATCGTATCGATTCAGATGAATACCTCACGGATTTGATTCGGCATTTGTCCTGGATTTGCCTACCGTGTACTGCACCGATGAGAACTAATAAGTTCGAAACAGCTGTCTGTCGTTCGGTTCTTCGGTTTTCATCCGGGACATATATCGAATCCTACCCGTGGGGGGGGGCTTTCTTTTCTGAAACCTTGTGTGATCGTGCAAAAATACGAGAAAGGGATCAAGGATCGCTGCTAGGTATAATTCAATGCCGGCGGGGCTTTAGCCCGAGGAATAGTTGTTTCCTATAGCAATATGTAATAGCCTTGCTATTCGGAAACTACTTGATAACCGCTTTGCGGTTTGGTTGTTCCTTTCTCGATTCTCGACTTATATGTTACCTCTATTATTAATGACAGAACTACAAAGGTTTGGAAACCAAATAACGTTATTCTACGAGTACAAATTTCCGAATTTAATTTATATTAATATCTATTGAATTCAAAAAAAGTTTTATAGATCTGACTTCCGAATATCAAGAATTTAAATCATCTAATTGTACGAATAATTAATTGTTTCACTGTTTAAAACTTGAAATTTGAATACATATATAAGTTATAAATGTTTTAGCAATGAACTTCGTACAATAAAAATCAAACTAGTGATATCAATATCAACAATATTCATAATATTACCACTATTTTGTGGAAAATATATAGATTTATTTTATAAATACAAGTTTCAAATTTTATTTTTTAAAATCAATTGAATAGATTTGCATCCTTCCTGGAAATATGTCATTAATAATGGACCAAACATTTTTATCAAATTGAATAAGAAGCATGACGAGAATACTATGCAACTATATATGGGTATATGTTCTTCAAATAACTGAAAACTTCCTGTGTCCAATAAAACGAAATCTAGACTAACCATAAGTGTTACTGTTATAAGAGCCGTGTTAAAGGTTGTAATCTCACAAGATGGTACCTTGGACCCTTTTATGAATCATCTTCGATCAAGAAAGGGTTAAAATATAGTACACCTCATGTATGATATAAGTTCTTTGATGGTGTATTAATAACTATCTAATCAGTCCGATCATTCGTCAATACCTCCCAGGAAAAAGCTGTTAATGAGAGGTATAGTATATGACACCTGGCGTTAAAATTTGTTCCCACAAACAGTTAATGTAGCCCGATTGAGATAATTTGAATGAAGATCCTCTCGTACATTAAAATCTAATGCCACTAAATTTCCTCTATATGAATAAGCTTAGAGATCGACATCCTGTAATTTATTAACTAAGATAATTATGAGAAATTTTCACAATATTTAGTTATTTCTAAAATCTTCGGATAGATTAACGTATGTATATAAATATTTTTATTTAGCATAATCGTATAAAGAGAAATTTAAATATGTATATTACGTTCTCAATTATTTGCCGCCTGGTAGACGCGGTATTCATTTAAAATTAGCATGTTAACTGTTTATTACAATAAATAACAGATTATCTCTAGTCTGGAAGTTTTGTACGTTGTTGTATTCAAACAATTTGTCCATCCCTGAAACTCAGATGAATACTTGTATACTTGTACTGTTAACATTATATATATATATATATATATATATATATATATATATATATATATATATATATATATGTATTTTTTTTTTTTTAATGGTTATACTAATTCTTCGCTACGAAAGAGTTTTAGTCTTTTGCACTTTTGTGATATAAATTCTCCACATATGAGTAAACTTATGAGCAAGTTAAAAATTATCCGATATTTTAGTTTTGTATCCGTAATAAAGCTAAGGAATTTACGTGTCCCCGACTAGTGATAAATCATAAATAAATACCTTCAAGGATAACGTTTTTTGTTTTTACTTCTAAGAACCAAAAATCGTATATGGTTTAAGAAAAAAATATCTCTCGAGATATTTGTGATAAAACAAAACCAAACTAACTTTAGGAAACTATTACCAGTTTGAATCTGCCAGATGTATTTATTTTATCGTTTTGTTTAGATTTCGTGAATTCTGATGAACTATCGTCGCCCACTGTATAACCAAAACTCGGATTGCTATTTTTCGATGGTAATGTTTTACTCAATACAATGAAAATCATTTAACCAATACCGCACTACACTAAAAAATAAAGAAATGCACACTTCGTCGGTTAGAGAATATATTAAAATAAAGAGAAGGAAAAATCAATAAGAATAGGCGTGAAATTGCGTGTATCTCAATGGTTGCCTGCCGTGTTCTGGGATAAAACGAAAGGTTAAAACTAAGAAATCTCGTAAAAACAAATATAGTCTTTAATGCTAAAAGTAAAGAATCTTAAAAACGTGATGTGGTTTAACATTACTATTAGGAACTGTATAAGCATGGGCGTCGCTTTAGATAATGGCGTGGGGTAATAACTCCAGTTTCATATTATACTTTGACGAAAAAATTTGAAACTGTTTGTAAAATATTTACATAAAATTGATAATGGTGTGTAAAATAGTTGCGTGAAATGACAAAAAAATATATAAATATATAATTTTGGTAAGCATAAATGACGAGAATAAATCCTGTTCTTACGAGAAAAAATTAAAGTTTTATTATTCATTGTCAAATAAAACAGTTAATATGAAGTTTAGTGTTCCGAGAAATATAGCTGAGTAATTTAAAAGAGGCAAATGTAAAAATTTTACACATATTCATTATTTTATGCAGATCGAAAATACTTCAAGGATAAAATCATAACTATTACAGGAAATAGGGAATAAAATACATAGCATATAGTTTTAGATGTGATAACGTACAGATGAATAGAATAGAGAGTTTTCACAATTTATAATTTGTTCTATATAACTGTATAACAATTTATTTTATCTTTTAACAGACGTTTTACTTATGATCTATGTTACATAATATACTATTCATCTATACATACTTATCGTATATCAAAATTGTTTAAAAGTTTCTGCATATTTGTCGTATATAATTATAAAACAATTTATTTGTTACCTCTTACAGTCATGTGCTCTGTGAATATTGTAATTCCCACATGTAAAGCTCTTTCTAAGTTTTTAGCTTGTAGATTAACAAATCTACATTTAATGCCTTTAGACAACACATATGCATGAAGTCTTATTTGCTATTACGATAGAAATAAGTTGTATAGTAGGAGTGACCTACATGAAAGCTTTGAATTTCATTTTTCTTGATATTCTCGCGAAATTTAATCTAATTATATATATATATATATATATATATATATATATATATATATATATATATATATATATATATATATATATATATATTTGCATAAATTGAACCATACAAAAAAGAATTGTA
The DNA here is from genome assembly GCA_037954035.1 of Rosalia funebris. Lineage (NCBI taxonomy): Eukaryota > Metazoa > Arthropoda > Insecta > Coleoptera > Cerambycidae > Rosalia > Rosalia funebris. The sequence continues at coordinate 13,897,530 of JAZFAV010000005.1, read as the reverse complement.
CTTTTTCTAATGAAAAAGATGTGTGGGATAAAAGTCATTATAACCGCCTTTATTTTATCATTATATGTTTAGACGAATATCAATTAAGTTTTGCGAGTTTCCTTTGTTTACACTTTATTTTGGTGAAAGTGTCACGGAGAGTAATCTGGTATTAGGAAATGTATATGTTATAAATTGTTTAAACCTATAACATAATTTCATGATGAATATACAGCGTGGGGCATAGGAACCTGATGGTTCTTGATTGGCATATACTGGTAACTGGTTTAGCCAACGTTACTGAGATTAAGGGAGGGAATAGCGTATCTGATGCCATTTCAGTAGTCACGAAGCATTGGACGGGGACATTTTTTAAGAAGGGTGAATCAGTTATTTAATTAAACTCGGCTATTATTTCAGATGCATTTTAAAATTCCTCGCTATAGTGTACTTCCCATTATATATATATATATATATATATATATATATATATATATATATATATATATATATATATATATATATATATATGTAAAGCTATGGGTTTCTTAATTTCGGCATAGTGGTTCTGTATTGATGAACAAGCCACTGGGTGCCGTTTGTACAGTTTGAACTCCCGAATCCATTGAAAGTGTTAGAGCTGCAGCTCGTCAAAATCCACGATGTTCAGCCAGGAGATATTGCTAGTGCCTTGCAAATTTCAAATCGAAGTATTCGGAAAATTTTACATAAAGACAAAATTGTGGCAAATCATGAAGCAGCGATTGAGCAAGTAACAAGAAATCTTCGAGCCGACTAAACCGATATTTGTAGAAGGGCGGAATACTTCTCACTAATGTCCTTTTTAAAAAATTAAATGGCATACTAGTGAACTTAGAACAACAACAACATATCCATAAAAACTTAAAAAGGAAAGGCTCTATTTTATTTCAAAAACCATCAGATTCCTGGGCCCCATCGTGTATTTGAAAAATGTATTATTATATTTTTATATAATGTAATTCAAATTTGATCTTATCTGTATCTAACACTCATTCAATTTGACACTTACAATCACTATTTCTTATAATTATAAAATATATTAATGAGGTACGGTAGCTTACTTCACATTATATATTATACGTATAATATTATAAGTTCTTGATGCAACCTGTCCTGGAGAACACATCGACTGTAATAGTTCCTATTACAGCCTTCTCCAATGGGTTCTTTAGACAGCTTTTCATGCCATTTTCGCTTTACCGGCAAGAACTCAAAATATATAATAATCACTTGTATCTCCTGCAATGCTATTTTATTTTATTTCATCTTAAATATGAAATAAAATTAAAGAATTGATTTATTAAGTAGTTAATTAATTTTGGAGTCGAAGTTGAAATGATCTTGTTTTTCCAAGTTAGAGCGAAACGGCAATATCTGAGCACTGTCAATATCCATGCTCAGTACAATAACGTATCTGGATGTACTGATGTATTTGAAGTAAGTGGAAGGTTGTAGATGCGAATAGTCGGTCGATAACCAACATGACATCCTAGAGACCTATTGTGGGATATCCCATTCACTTAGAGTATCTTATCCAGCTTGGACCTGTATATCTGACTAATCATGATAGGGGTATACCCTCTTCGTATAGATATCCAAGAAGAAGTTGGAAAATTTATGCATACAATTTAAATAAAAAATTATTCTTCTCATTTAGATAACTCTCGATATATACATAATTGTTATGCGAAGTTAATGAATCGAATTTAATTAAAGGAGTATATTAAAAGGGGCATTGTAATATAAAGGTGTATGACATAACACATGAGCGGTAAAATATTATGCAACGCTACTTGTATAATTTGTAAGTCTCAAATCATATTATATGAAATAATTTGCAAGATAAATTATATAAATTATGTCTAGGTACAATTTGAGGCCTTTTACTTCGCTAAATGGTAAGCAAATCAAAATAGAACGATAAAAAAATGTACACAGCTAGAACAGCACGTGGGTGTTATTCCTAATGATCAATGAATATATTTATTTTATTTGTTGGTTAGGGATAAATTTTGAGTTTGAAGAAGTTAAATTTATAGATATTTTATAACTATGCAATAGTAAAACAAAAATACTATTTTAGTATCAGTTTGCTAAAGTATTCTTATAATGTTTAGCCTCCAGTTAATAACACCTCCATTTTGATAATTTATATCGAGAGATACATTAGTTAAAATAATTAAAAAAAAATTGTGAAGTCCTCGTTGATGGTCATCCCATATGTTCAACTAGTTACCAATCATTGTGAAAATTTCTTGGTCGTTGAAGGTTAAGGATGCTTTCAAACATATTACATACGTATATTACAAACTAAAGACCTGCTAACTATTACAATGCTTAATAACATTCAGTAATACCACACTCATTGTACCATTGCATTAATCTATATCTCATCAAGAATAGGAACACGTCGGATTCGAAACTGTGATATCGGACCGATCACGAAGTGCGCAGTAAATAGCCTACTAATCGTCTTTACTCAGTCGAATTGAGACCTTTGAACACAGTGAATATCGATGAATATATATATTGAACGTGAATGTACACAGAGTTCGATCTGGCTGCGGGTAAAACGCATCCCTTTCTCTCCGTATTCTGCCTCGTTCCTTTTTCTATGCATACTTAGAGAATTTCACAGTTTTTCCTATTCTTGAAGAGCAGTACACAGTCTGTTCTAATAAATTTAGATTCAGGATGAACTATCTTAAATTTAGCGACAAAAAATCTGAGTGGAGTGTTCCAAAAAATGTATAGTGTGTTCCAAAAAAACCTTCACTATTTGTTTGGTAAGTGATGATTGAGTTCAATAATACTCCTGAAGAGAAAAGAGAGATCTAAAAGGAAAGGGCATATAATTAAACGCAATCATCGTCCAACAGAGATTTTATTTTATGCGATTTATATATTTTTTGAATTCCTTTCTTCGAATGATTTCTGAGACATAATTTCTCTTCTCATTCAATAAACTGAACTTGAGATCCTCTAAAACTGAGTATCTGAGGTTGAAATGTTATTTTTATATTTAGAGCTCTGCATTAATGGCATGGTGTAATATCCTAAATAGACCTATTTAACTTATTATGCCTAATTCTATGATAAAGTTGGTTACTAAAGATTTATTTTATTATGTATTGGAGAAGAAAATCTTATTAGTTCATGGCTAACTAATTCTCTTTAGATTTTGTACTATCCAACCATATTGAACTGAAGCTCAAGTTATTGGTCTACTTTCAATGGCGATTACATCTGTATCATCTAGGCGATTGATAAGGCTTATTGTTTGGTAGTGAAGATGGAAGAGATATACCATACCAGTACTTATTCTTCTCTAGGACCGTTATCTGTACCATAAATGTATTTCAGAAAATATCACGCCTCAAAACTTCAGTTGCGTTATAAAATTAATATCATGAGTTTGAAATTTTGACTTACCAGGGTATGTAAATATGAAACCGAAATTTGTTTATAGATGACCTAGCTGCTAATGTAGTTATCGTCATACCGCGTCATTGGCGCCATTTTCTTGTTTTGACATGTGATAAAGGTTTTTATTTCGCAACAATACAAGTTTCATACAACAACATCGTTTTTAATAGCATTGAACATGTCACCTGGAAACTACGATTTTCGGACAGATTTGATTTTCTGTTACCATTTGAAGAAGACTGCTGCAGAATCGCATCTAATAAGCGTTGCTGGATAAGAATGACGCTCAAACGCAACAAGAACTCGCGAATCAACTAAATGTGACACGAGAAGCCGTCTCCATACGTTTGAAAGCCATGGGAAAGATCCAGAAGATGGGAAAATGGATTCTACATGAACTCAATGAAAGACAGCAGGAAAACCGAAAAACCATTTACGAAATGCTGCTCACCAGGTACAAAAGAAAGTCATTTCTCCGATCAATTGTGACTGGCGATGAAAAGTGGATATATTTCGAGAATCCTAAGCGTAAAAAATCATGGATAACTCCATACGAACCATCGACATCGACTGCAAAGCCAAATCGCTATAGACGGAAGACAATGCTCTGTGTTTGGTGGAATCAGAAGGGTGTGATGTACTATGAGTTGCTAAAATCTGTCTAAACCATTAATACTGAACGCTGTCGACAATAAGTGATCAATTTGAATCAAGCTTTGCGTGAAAAACGACCAGAATATCAAATAAGGCAACACAAAGTGACTTTGCTTCATGATAATGCGCCATCACACACAGCAAAACCGATCAAGGAAATGATTGAAATGTTTAGTTGGAATATACTTTCACATGCGGCTTACTCACCAGACTTGGTTCCGTTCAATTACTACCTATTTGCATCGAAATTGCTGAGCAGGGCTTCACTTATTACGAAAATATACGAAAATAGCTCGATGACTGGTTTTCCTCAAAAGAGCAAGAATTTTTTTGGCATGGAATCCATAAATTGTCAAAGAGATGGGCAAAATGTATAGCTAGCAATGCGCAACACTTCGAATAAAATGTTTTTTATCATTTTCATACAATAAACGGGTATTTTCTATACAATAACTTCCTGTTTCATATTTACATACCTGGTAGTTATGTTTACATATTTTTCACTAGCTTTATAAGTTTGGTTTTTAGTACCTACAATTTTTCCATAAGTATACAATGCTATAATAATGCGTGGTTATACTGTTTTCTTTTCTTTTTTTTTTTTTGTTATTTGGTGAACAATTCTACAGTTTTCCAGTTGCTAAGCTTATACTTATATCTGGAATGATCAGCCGAACGACTGTTCTTTATTCCTTCCTGCCATTAAGTGAAGTTTGGTTTTTAGTACAATTTTTCCATAAGTTTACAATACTATAATAATACGTGGTTATACTGTTTTCTTTTCTTTTTTTTTTTTTTTGTTATTTAGTGAACAATCTACAGTTTATTTCCAGTTTTTAAGCTTATACTTATATCTTGAATGATCAGCCGAACGACTGTCCTTTATTCCTCCTGGCATTAAGAGAAGAACGCTCATGATTCAGTTTCAGCGTAGCCCAGGCCTAGGCCGCTTATTTCGGCAGTTTGTTGGCCGGTCGCCGACCTTTCACACTCACCACACACTATTGTTATTGTTAATGAGTTCGACGCACTTTTCCGTGTATTCACGCACTTCCTACATTTCATCCCTTGCCTGGCAGGTTCTTTACGTGAGGAGAGTAATAATAAATTGCCGTGGCTTAATTTCTAATGTCGCATAAAGATCCCCGGGGGTGATTAAGCAAGCGACTTAATTATCCCAGCAATATAGCGAGGAGTATTCTAAAAGTATCCCTGAAAAGATTTAAAATAGTTGAATAAGAAAAGGTTATTTGAAAATTTATCAAGAGGTGGAACTATATCAAAGCAAATGTATTATTCTCAAAAAAAAAGACGCTGTATTATATGGTATTAAAAGTTCATTAGGCATTTTTGATAATAATGATTGATGAGGAATAAGTTGTGCCTATTACTTTCTTCCGGTTCTATCCGGTTACTAAGGACGTATGTCGTCTACTGGAGAGTTGTTTATATTTCAAGAAATGTTAAAACGTATATATTACATGTATTTTTGAGTAAAATAGATTTTTACACATAAAAATAGACGTTATGTCAAGTTTATTACCTGAAAAATCATAAGAAATTATATAATTATATAAAATAGCTTGTATAAAATTTGACGATTGGCAAAGTGGAGATAGTTACTATTTAGTGTGTCATACACATGCCAAAATATTGCGATACAATAAGCATGTCTGAACCGAAAATTGAAGCGATATATACCCAAGAAATCTAGGATATCCGCAAAATATGAGATGGAATAATTGTTGAAAGACGCGAATTATACAAATCGTTTGCAGAACTTATAAAAAGTTCCTCAAACAGGTACTTAAAAACATAAATTATTACATCTTTAATTTAAGGTTGTACTAATTGTTGAGTTATTTAAAACCTGTAGAAGAGAATAGCTTACCTATAAGACTAACGATATTGAAGACATATGAAAGTTTATATTAGTTAAATACTCAAAAAAATAAAACAATCGAGGCAATTTGCATTTACGGTAAGTAAAAATTTTATGAATATGTTTCAAATATGCTAATCTGCGCCAACCAAAACATGCCACCTACGTTTCTTCATTGCTTAACCAAAATGGTAAATGTTCTACTCAACCGTTTGAGATCATCACTTTTTTATCAGTCTTAAAAAATGGTATTTTTCTTACATTGCCAATGCCTGGACAGTACTCTGATCGTTGTTTTTGGAGATTTTCTGATTCATTATTGTTTAGGAGTCTAAGACAATAAAAAACAGCATAATCTATAAGTGATAATAATAATAAACTAATTAATTTAATATTTCTGTTGAAGTAGTTTAAAGGTTTTGCTTATATTCATTTAGAGTTAAGATAATTACATTATAACTCACAGTGAGAGACTATAGAGAGACAGTAAATGGAAAATATTCATTAAAACTCCTATGAAAATATTTTGTTATCAAAAATCCTCAGCTTAATTGTATTTTATGAAAAATATACGCGTTTCCACCACCATCGTTCTCGATAGCAATTATCCAGAAACCTGGCCTTAATCCAAAAAATTCGTTACTCCAATGAAACCTTCCTCTCAATAGAGCCTATGATAAGGTAACCTCCGGATAGTCACATGAACAAACACAGACGCACCCAGCCGACTGATGTGGGAATCAAACTCACGCCCAGATTACTCCGAGCTGGTAACTTAAGCCAGCTCCGAGCGATTGGCATCGTTACTCCAAATCAGTTCACAATTTGGAGATCTTCTCCGAGATAATTATGGGACAATTTACCCTGGAAAAATCTGACCATACTTTTAACATCGACGCCAATTTCATCTTTAAATCCCAGAAGAATATATTTGTTGGTATTTTGGACATTCAAAATATTAAAAATAATTATGGGTATTAAAACATTACATTATATGAAATGAAGTATAACACTTAGCCAAAATGAAAATGTCTATATGATAGGAAATGGCGAGAAAAAAAGAAACAAACGACTATATGAAGGGGTACCCAACAGAAATCGAACTGATCTTGTGGTGGGCGGAGTACTGGGTTCTGCCGCTAGGAGCGTTTAGAGTTACCATTCCCGACTCAGTCAGCTAAGCGTCGCCACTAAAGAGAGTTCCATTCAGCTTGTGTGAATTTTTTAGTGAGAGTTGTTTTTTGTGCTCGTCGTTCTTGCAATGGCTGATTCTTGTGAACAGCGCGCGGCCGTAAACTTTTGCTTCTTACTCGGAAAAACAGGTACAGAAGCTCTTGGAATGTTAGAAACGGCCTACAAGGATGATGCTATTGGGAAAACTCAATTGTATGAGCGGCTTTTCCGTTTCAAAAGAGGTGAAATGTCAATTGATGACAAACCTAGCTCTGGTCGTCCTTCCCAGGCTCGAACAGATGAAAATCTAGAAAAAATTCGCGAAATCCTCCTGGAAAATGGACAATGGGCCATTGTCGAAGTTGTGGAGCTGTCCGGAGTGATTTGGAGTTCAGTTTGGCAAATTTTAATGGAAGATTTGGGGATGAAAAGGGTGGTTGCAAAATTATTGCATCACACAGCCCTGCTGTCTGTGCACCAATTTTTGACCAAAAATGGCATGACCTCTCTCCCCATTCCTCCTATTCACCCGACATTTCCCCCTGCTACTTTTTTATTTTCCCGATTGAAAAAGACATGAAAGGAAAGCATTTTGCGGACGTTGCTGAGGTGAAGACAAAACGACGGAGGCGCTGTCGGGCCTTGTATAACGTCAACTAATAAATTGTCGATGATGAAAATTTTAAACGAAAATAAAACATAACATTCCAAAATAGTTATTACAAAGGGCATGGATAGACACAATATAGGAAATCAAAATGATTTAAGAACAGGACAAAAGGATAGTAGGATAAAAGCAATACGGAAGCGTTCAAGTTATTAAAAAAAAACTCCAGAGCGAAGAATTATGTAATTTATTTAGGTATATTCATCCTAATTCTTAATTGATAGTTCTTGACGAACTGATATTACTAAAGCTATGACTATTGGAGGCGAAGAAAAAATAAGGTGACGTGGATGGCATTTTAAATAGGTTTTAGATATACAGTAAGACCCCGCTTAACGCTGTTTCGTTTAGCGCTGTTTCAATTTAGCGCTCTTTTATTTCAACCCGGGGATTCACCGAAATTGTGCGCAGCGCTAGGTTTCCAAATATGTAAATAACATATCCGAAACAGTGTAGTTGTGTTTCTTATTTGGTGCGGTGCGGTAGTTTTTCTAATGATGAGCTTAAGGAATTAATTGAGCAAGAAGAAAACAAAAATATTGATAGTAGTGATTTCAAAAAAGAGCAAAAGAACTTTCGATCGCGCTGGTAAAAAGGAGTTTGACCACTATAACTGAAATTATAGACCGAATTGTTGAAAATGATCCAAATTTTGACAGGAGTTCAAAAGCAAGACGGGGTGTTATAAATGCTTTATCCACTTATCAACAACTTCTAACAGAACGCAAAAGAAAAACGCAAACTACATTAGATGCCTTCTTGACAAAAAGGCAAAAAATTGGAAACTCAGAATAAACTGATTGATCTGACTGAATTGGAATTTTATTTGTTTTTATAAGTAAATTCGTTAATATTGTTTTTATTTTTGTAAGAAATAAATGTTTTGTTTTATTTTTATTCAAAAAACATACAGTGTGAACAAAAAAAACCGATAATTAAAAATAATGTTAAAAAATCTTAATTTTACGGTAGTTTTTGGTGAGTTTACAATTCAAAAATACATTAAAATAAATAAATTTGGCGGGTAAAAATGAATTCTAATAAAGTTAATAACCTTATCGGTTTTTTTTTGAATGACAAAAAATATTAAAAAATTAGGAAAAAAAAGTTTTATGTAATTGAATTGGAAATGATTTGATAATTTTTTTGTAGTGATTTTTAAAAATTAATATATAAAAACCTGTTTAGAAATAACCTGTTTATTTAATGTTTTTACCAAAGTGATCGGTTTTTTTTGTTCACACTGTAATTATAAATTTAATACCTAACCAATTTTCTATCCATCTTCCCCTAACCCCATTATTTACATGTAGATATAACCTCGTTTAGCGCTGTTTCGCATTACGCTCTACTTTGATGGAACGTATCCTACGCGTTAAGCGGGGTTTTACTGTATAAGGAAATCGGTATTACATCTCTCATCATCTGTATTACCATCTCTCGACGGTACATTGAATACAGTTTCCACAATGCAAATTAATTATTTATAAATAAAATTTGGACAACGGAAGAGGCATTTTGCAAGAAAAGTTCAACTAAAGAATATTTCTGTAAACAAAATTATTGTCATATAGTTATTGTTATGTTGTTTTCGTATAGAACTGTTGAAACAAAAAAGTCTACAAACTTGTTCGTTTGTAAACATTCGACGAAACATTTTTACAAATACATTTAGAAGTAAAAATAGTACATGTAGACGTATTTCTTGTAACAACTATGTCCCACACTGACGCGCATATTAAATATCTTCTGGTATGGTAGCTATTATTCGTGAAGAGCGCGCGTGCAAATTTTATATAAAATTAGAATGCGCGAATCGATGTTTCCGTCTGGTCATTTGGCCTGAATTGACCTCTACGAAATAGGTCACATTTGGGTTAATACCCGAAAGCAAAAGTGAGTCCGGGGAAACAGAAAAGGAAACCGGAAAATGGATATGAAGGTGTGTAACAGTTTTCACTTTTCAGAAGGAAATATGGAAATGAAGTGCATGTGGTTTGGAATTAGTTGCTTATGTGAAGTGATTATAGAGGGTGGTTGTTTTTAAAATTGTATTCCTTAGACACAATATTAAAACAAAATTTCAAGGATCTTATTTATCCCCAAGATGAATACAATTTTAGTTATTGCTACGTACCAACTACCGCCATTGAAACTTGTAAGTATTTGTCACTAGTTAGGGATACATAAATATCACAGCTTTATTATAGATAGGTCACTAAAATGTCAAATACCCAGTTACAAGTGTGCTTATGTCGTAATAATGCAATGACTATGAAGCACCGTAGGTACTTCTACTTTAATGAAATTTCTCTGGGATATGTTGTAGCTCTCTTCTTCTTTTGTACATCTAAAAAGTATTCTACTGTCATTTTACATGTAGATGAGTGCTACCATCATATTGAAGACCATATATTATACAACAATCAAGACTATTTCACGCTCATATAATTGTTGTTAATACCTACAATGTTGGAGATGCAAGATTGCATCATTGGCATTGATTATGCAACATTGCATAGTCAATGCAAATGCAACACTGACTATTTGAGCGTTGTCGATGTACGAAAATTAAAACCCTCACATTTACAAAACGGCGTCCAACGTTCTAAAAAAATATAGCATATATTTAAAAAATTGTTTTATAGTTATTTTGGTGTGGGGGTGGTTAATAAAAGATAACTTTAAAGGATCGGATAAAATCCCTACAACGTATCTGCTACTTGGAAACTACTTCAAAATTCTAAAAACTTTTAAGTGACAAATAAATAACACCACACGGTTGTTGGTACTATTATATACTATTTCATTGTTTAACTTTAAACCTAAAGTGAAACCAACAAGTCCAAAGAGTGCAATGACCTAAAAAGCTAATAGGCGCTATTGTCATATTTAATTCCTAAATTTCTTATATGTTCTACATTAATTCGGTAATATTAAATTTAATTGTAATTTATAATCAAAATTAAATCAGAAATGTTAGAATTCAATTGTATAATGCCTATCTATGACATAGCACATCTAAATTTATGTCATGTTTGTCAAATATAAAAAGATTACTTCTTTCATTCTCATACTTCGTTGATTTTCTGAAAAAATGGCAACGTAGCTTTTCCAAGTTATGCACGTCTTGTCACCCTCTCTGTATCTCTCATTTCAAGAATATTATTTATTTCACTCATTTACTCTATTTTAGATGCGCGCGTCGTCAAGAGCTGACGCAATTGGACGGCAGTGACGGCTGACGGGTTAGAAAATACTTGAAGTGTAAATATGTAAACAGAAAAAAGTAGATTAATTTTGTACGACTTAACTATAGCCGAGCTTATCTAATTTTTGTACACCAAATCAATTCTTCGATCTTTTAGTAAGGCGTAGCTATCATATATCTTTATAAAATGTCTGATTCTTATTTAGTTCTAGCAACAATTCTTTTTCGATAGAAATAGTTGCTAAAGATGAAAGTCTCTCTTGGGAAATGATATTTCTTGAATAAGCCTTTATACGTTTAAGACACGAATAGCTTCTTTCCACTGACGCATTTTGTTGATGGAATAGTTAAAATTATTAAAAAGTTTGTAAGCTTCTGTAAAAATGTCTTTGTATTCATTCAGTTTTTTGAGCAGTTGGGCATAGGATTGCTTTGCTGAATGACGAAATTCCACTGAGACGCAAAAGTTCATTTAGGTGGCCATGCATGACGCTCGAACTATCATAACATAGCCCTATTAACTTATTTTTATAATCAAATTGATTTAAAATTTGATCCAACATGGTATAGAAAGCCTCTGATGTTCTGTCGGCACTTACATCATGAAATACCAAAAAATGTTCTACTATTAAACCTTCAGAATTAACAAATCTTATTATTATGGAATATTAAGAGGTTTGCGTGATATCAGTAGTATATATAGAAAAGAATAACGTCTTCATTAATGTATTCTTTATATATTCATTCATATAATTAGAAATGCAACTGATGATTTCATTTTGAGTGGTTTTTGAATGTCCACCGAAAACATTTTTAATTTTTTTTATGATTTCTGATTTTTAAAGGACACCTTAATAACAGCAATTCTAAGAGTTCTTTGAAATTTCCATGGTTTATGGAGTCTGTGCTTTCGTCTTGGACGCGAAATCCTAATTATTGCTTGCCAAGATACAAAACTACGCCAATAACCGTCATTAATAAAACTCTGTTTAAACGGACGTTTTCATTAAATTGTAATTTATAAAGTTCTCTTTTCAAGCGTCGGCTATAGTGTTCTGTTTTTTTTTAATGTAGCAGCCCCAATGTAAAATTGGGGCTGCTACATAGCCATATATAATTATTTGTGAACCAAGCAGACTTGAAATTTACGTTATAATTTACAAGATTTACGATTTACAAGATTTCTTTTTTAGCAAATATTGATAAAATAGTCGTAGGTCTTCCTTTCAGTGAAACGTCTCTTTTATATTCGTCTTGCCAGCGACATGTTGGTGTTTCCGACAAATTACAAATAATATCGTTAACTGGATTCATTATAAATAAGGTAAATTATTGTTTCATGTAATATTGTCACTATCAAAGTTGAAAAATCACTAATTATACGATCATTCAGTTGGTCAATCAACACATTAAAATCAATACATCAGGTCTAAAAATGATGAAAACAACGCAAATTCAAATAATCACTCAAATTCGAAAATGGACCACGCTTTAGTACATTAAATGAATGCAAATTCACTGTGCAGATAGCCGATAAAATCAGTCACATGAATAATTGTAACAGTACTTCTTACTGACCCCGCCAAAAAATAAAAACATCTACGCCTCTGTTCCAGATCCAGTTCCACTCTTTGAACTCCTTGATTTCACTATAACTAATAACTTTAAAGTAAGTTGATGTGGTGACGATATACCATTCAACATATTTTAAACATTACTGAGAACTGATGAAACTATGTGGTTCCTGTAGGCAGTGGGAAGAACTGTATAATAATTACAATGTTTTTATTTAGTGACTTTAACTGTAACTGGTAAATTTAATACAAGTAACGTAATAAATATCTAAATCAAACCTTAGTTGGAACAACCTAGATGCTGTTGGGGATTGAAGGAAGCGTTTTTAACTAGAAATGATAGTTCTTTAAACGGTCAAATATACAGCTTATTGTGTAGAATATTGTTAAACACGAATATGAAAATAGAATTAATTAATAGAAAAAACTCATTTATTGACAATTTGATTAGTTATATTATCATATATAAAATATATTTCTTTCAATTGTTGACAATGTTCACTGTATATGAAGTATCATTACTATTTGGTAGAAAATTTCATGCAATATTTCTTATAGAGCTCCTATAATTAAATTAAAACTACTTGAAAGTTTTAAACTTTAAAAGATTTGAAAAGTTTAAAAGATTTTTTACACTTTTTACAACGATTTGGTTCGTACTTCTGTATGGTTCCAGTAAACCAATATTAATACAATTTTGAGATAATCTGTTTAGTGATTATTTATAAAATTAAATCAAAATATTATCATTATACATATCCGATGTATAACAACTCCGTTTTAGTTTTTGGGACGCTTTGAAATTACAATTATTTTCACTACGTAAATATTTGTAATCGTAGGAAAAAATGACGAAAGTAATTATTTTAAATGGCATTTGTTAGAACTGAAAACATTTATGTACGAATAACTTTTCTCTCTTTCCATATTTATTTCGAATAAAATGCATATATCGATACACATTCCTCAAGAAAGAAAAATAAATTTTAGAATACATAAAATATATATTCATAAAAGTACTATTCAAAAATTTGTAAAGGTTTCAAATATAACTTTTATAGAAGGCACTTTGTATAAAGTGATTTGAGTTCAAGACCCTAATAGAAGATCGAAGTATATGCTACTATGTTGATACAAACGAGCGATGATCCAGTTCACTTCAATACAATTTTGTACAGTGATTTAACTATATTTGTTTTATGAAGACCAGTTAATCGATTTACCAAAGGTGAGATTTTATGACAATGTAGTTCAAATTACAATGACTCTGTTCTGTTGAAGATAAATTCAAAATGACTAGGACAAATAAATACAAATTAGGGATATAATTAATGAATTGTGGTGGAAGTGTATCTTGTGATGTATATATCCATGTATTGTTTAACAGTTGCTTAACTGCAATTTCCAAATACATTTTGATAATAAATTAATTACACATTCTCACTTTATTAAGTTGCTTAAAACTTTCTCCTAATTTGGTCTCCGTCATTACATTGTAACTTTTTTCATTAAGTTGTTTATTAATTTTTTAATTAAAGATATGCTCTTTTCTACAACAGTGGCAGCAATTTCTCTATTGGAGGAAAAATATTATATAATGTGAAAGTGGTAAAAATAAAGATAAATAAACCATGTGCTATAAATAAATTATATTGAGGTGGTGGTTGCTACACCTCCAGAGCTTTTCTTCCCGAGTTATAGCTCCTTGAAATGAGTTTATTAGATTCACCTGTGTTAATAAGTAAGCAATTGAGGTTTGTGTCAGACACTTGGAACATCCAGTATAAACCATTGTCATTTATCTCAGTATATAGGTGTCTCATAATAATGCTAGCTGTAAATACAACTAATAATTATATAATTTAAATAAACATTTGTAATTAATGTTTTACGCCCCTTATAGCCCCTTTATTAATTAATTCTCTGCAGAATATATTAAACACGATCTTGATAAAAACTAGCAACCAAATGGCATAATAATGTATACTACTTTATATCCCCATTAGCCTAACTTAGTTGATAGAAATGAATGTTCGTTTTTTTCAGAATCATTCGTTAATTAATCAATTAATTTTTCATTTGTTTCTATTATTTGTTTCTAGAAGAAATAGTTAAACAGTGAAGTAATGATTATTTTGACTTATTACTACGTTAAGTTATGCATTAAAGCCGAAAATTTGAACACAAAACTGTGGTACAGTTTTGTAAACGTAAAGTTAGATTCCAATCAATTAGAAGACTTTAACAGATTTATCATCAATGATGATATGTGATACGATAATTGCGTCATAGCCACGCTATCTCACATCCAAAAAGGCCAAATTTATATACATTATACCTAATAGTAATACATACACATTTTTTCAATATCTTATTTAGTTGACATTAAATCTAAATTCTCCAAAAATTTTTATGGAGCAACTTTTTATACTCACAAAATACAAAATAGCATTCATAATATTTCATTTTATTCAAACGATGACACTTCATCGTTTTTAAAGTCATAACATCATTTTTCTTTAGTATTCTTCATTTAAAATAATATAATATATCATGTGTTAATATGTGTAGACGTCATGATTAATTGACATGCGTTATTGTTTGTAATTTTATATTCTACCAAATGAATACTTCTGTGTAAATTGAACGTGTAGTAAGCGCTCCAGATTTCAGTAACTTGTACAATTATGTAATAATTAATAAGAGTATAGTGTATATTTGATCGTTTCGTCGTTACTATTGAACGTAGAATTTGGTAGGAAGAAGGGGATTAGAGCAGTGGGGGAAATTCCAGTCAGAAATTGACTAACTGAAGTTAATGAATCTTCAGTTGAAATAAAAAAAATGGATAGGGGATATATTTTGATCTTTAATGATATAGAGTCTCAGTATTACATAGATTATTTTCTGTAACATATAACAACAAAGAGAGTACATTTATTTTTACTTTTCCGCACTCAACTACACCAGAGCGGAAAAGTAATGTAATCGTGTAAAAAAAAATGGAAAAAAATATTTTTTTCTAGCGTTTATTTTTAGTTTTTCAGCCTAAAACCAAATAAAATGGTTTTTAAAAAAAATTGTCTGTGTGTATGTGTGTCATTGTCGTTGTCGTCGGCATTTTAAATATTTCTTGTTAACACGATAACTCAACCAAATCGTGTCGGATCGATCGGGTTTTGACTCATTCTGATCGGGGACGTCTTCCAGATGACACCTATTGATTTTGAGGTGAACAGAATACACTCTACCATGTTCGTGGATCATGAGAAAGCACAATGGTGGACTATTTGAGAATTTTTTTTTTGTTAGCACGATTACTCAATGAAATCGTGTCGGATCGATCGGGTTTCAACTGATTCTAGTTAGGGACGTCTACCAGATGACATCGATTGATTTTAAGGTGGATAGGAAACACCCCACCCTGTCCATGGGTCATGAGAAAGCACGATGGTGGACTATTTGAGAAAATTTTGCCGATTTTGCATTGAACACATATATTCGGCCTACATCATATACGAAAAAAATAATTTCGTTCGATCACAAACGTATTGATACGGCACTGGAGCAGTCGCCAAAGGAAAAAGTAAAACTGTCGCATAAAACACATATTTTGCATTTATGTGTTTGTTTATTTTTTCTCGGCCACTCAATTTCGAGATAGAGATGTTCTACGTGCGAAAAAGTCCGTCTTAAGGTTTTAAAACTGTTTATTTTTATAATTGTAAAGTAGAAAGCCTTTGAAGGCGATTTTCAACATAAAATGGAAGAATGTACCGTGATGGTCTGGTCTAATGAAAATGAAACATTTTTGGATATGAAATTGCATACATTCACTTTTATTTTTGGAAAAGAAAATATATCAAAAATTTTTAAAATATTTTATAAAGGTAATTTCTCGAAAAGTCTATTACTTTTCGAGAAATTACCTCCAATTTTAGTCCAAATTAATCCATTCTTCGCGTAAAATCTTACTTAAAGATGGATTTTCCTTATTTTTGAAAAAATAATTGATTGATTTATATTTTATTAATCTTACGACGTGAAAAAGTTTAAGTCCTCTGTGTGACACTCCAGATGCAGGAAAAATATTTTAGAATTAAATCCATTATATGCTGCATATTGTAACCTACGAGTTAAGAGTTAAGAATGAAACAAATAATTTTGTTACATGTTCACTAAATCCATCAAATTTCAGTTTTTAAGTTCTTTTGTAATCGCTCTATTCTGCGTACTATGTACTATTATCTTTTCGTGAAAACTGCAAAATTACTGTTATACAGCTAACGTTTTACAAACATTCATGTTTCTAGCTTTCACAAAAGTCTTTTAATGATGATTTCTAATTACTATAGTTTTATTAGATTTCCCTTTATAGAGATATAAATCATGTTTCAGTAGTTTTTCACAACAGCATATTCATTTTTCCGCTCACTAAAATGAATTAACGCGTTTTCTTCGTTGTATCAGATGAATCTAGTGTAACCACAACGGGAAACCCAAACCATCTCGAGAAGCTTAGCTTAGCTTAAATTTGTCAAAGCCCCGAACATTGTTGTTGTGCAATACGGTGTAACATTACACCGATTAGGTATTCTCGCAGCATTTTTTTCGTAACAGTCCGTGAATCATTATAGCCACCAAAAACTTGCTAACTGTAATGCTAAGGTTGAATAACCCGAGCGCTTTTGTAATACACAAAAAAACACTCTTCCTTCCCAATTTTAATGCTCACTTTTTGCACTTGGCACACCTACCTGGATCCAGAAAAAGGTGTATTCACTACCGAATAACATCGAATTGCAAGATTCCGCGTGAGTAAATCAGTTCAAAGACCCAACATATACGCGGCGATTTAAAGAAGTGCATAACGATGATGTTGCCGACGCATATCATATGTGCATATATGCACGTGGTGTCCCCTAATGTTTTTTTTTTATAGTAAATATCATCGTTATTTGAAAACATGAACCAATAACTTTTAACAATAATAGTAATACGTATCATAATATAGTATATCTTTATTGCTCAACAAATTACAATCCGATTACAGGACAAATTATTCAAAATATCAGATTAACCTTGTGTACCTAATATAAAATTTAACTAAGAGTGTTGCTAAAATTGAATTGGTAATGTGTATTAAAAATATATAGACAAAATAACATAACATTACTCAAAATACTCAATTCAAAAAAAGAATATACAACAGATATTGTTATTATGATAATATGTATCATGCAAAAAGTAGTATATTAAAGAAGATAACTGAATAGTACAAACTGAATAGTAATATTACGTATTTATTTTAAACTTACATCATAAATGTCACAAAAAAATTAAGCTTATTTTAATTATAACATATTGCATCCAATGGTTCCCGCAAAGGTATGTTAGTCTTGGCTATTGGTAAATGGAAGATACGACAGTCCTATTGTCTAGAAAAACATTCTGGTACTTAAAAATTCAATTGACCAAGAAGATAATCAATTTCATTATGTATTGGCTAAAATTAATCCAAGATAAGACGTGCCTCAAGTGACAACATTTGAAAACCAATCAAGTAGTACTTGTTGACTATAACCTCCATCAGGATATATTCCAAATTATCTTAAAATGTAAAAATTTTAGAAATCTCTGAGCTTGTTCCACTAGATTTTTTATTATTGTAGTAGAGGTACCATATACCTATTAGAGGCATATTCCAGTTTAGGCCTCACGAATGAATGGCAAATTATTATTAATAATTTACCATTCTTTTTACATTTTCATTTTTGAAGTCTTTACAGCTTTGACTTATGTTTTCAGTAATGAAAAATTATTGTCGAAGATTACACCTAAATCTTTTATAAATGGTCAAATATTTATCTGAGATTGATATGTCATGTACGCATATTCAACTGACTGTTTATTCAAAGTAAATGTCAGCGATTTACATTTTTAAAATCACCTACATCAAGTTTCTACTTTTGATCATTGTATTTGAATAAATAAACAATCGTCAAGAGTTTCAATAGCGTAATATAATTTAAGATCATCTGAAAATAATTTATAGTGAGAGCCTAGAACGCTAATACTATCACTAATAAATATTATAACTAGTAATGGTACCAGATTGGATCCCTGTGGCACTCCAGATGCAGAAAAAATGTTTTAGAATTAAATCCATTATACGCTGCATATTGTAACCTACGAGTTAAGTATGAAACAAATAATTTTGATACAGGTTCACTAAGTCCATAAAATTTTCAGTTTTTTAGAGTTATTCCATGATCAATTTTACCAAAAGCTTTGGTAACATCCGTGTACACAACATCTACTTGGCCATGATCATCAGGTTCTCGCTGGTCTATATTCTCAACAACGTATCTTTGAAACTGAATACAGCATATTTTTCTCGTATACTGCAATCATTTCCTTGTATCCTTATACATATAATACCATGGACACATCTCGATCCTAGGAACGTGGAAGATGTGGCGGTGGGGAAAGATGAGGTAAATGCTGAAACAATAATATTTTTAACAATGGTGAATTTCAAGTGTTTTTAAACTAATTTTTGAAAAGAATGGGTCGTTTTAAATTATGTGTATTATGTAAATAGTAATGAGAAATTTGATAATAAAATTTGTTTTTATATCAACTGGTCGGTTTTCGAGATCAGTTTTCCTGCGGGCAAGATGTTTTGATTCTTGTTTGTCTTGACTTTGTACAACGTTATCATTGAAACTAAATAAAGTATATTTTTCTAGTTATTACCAATCTATTTTTAGCGCTTTCTTACTTAAAATACCGCGGATATATCTCGATCCTAGAAACGTGGAAAGTGTGAAGAAACGAGGTATCTACTGTAATAATTATATGTTTGACGATGGTCAGTTCCAGGTGTCTTTAAAATAATTCTCGAAGAAATGGGTCTTTGTCAATTATGTGTCTTATGTATAAAGTAATTAAAAAATTGATTATTATTAATTTGATCAAATACTTGACAACAAGAACCACCATTGTTGCAATATACGCTGAAGACACGGCAGTCTTAGCATCCCACACTAATCCAACATCAGCCTCAAGAAACCTTCAAACAACATTCGTTAAGAACATGGCGCATCAAAGCTAATGAAACCAAGTCCATGCATGTAGCATTTCCATTGCGAAGCGAAACATGCCCTCCTGTGAAGATTAACAACTTCCTCAAGTCGAAGATGCCAAGTATCTCGGCATGTATTTGGACCGATACCTTACATAGAGAAAACATGTATTCACTAAACGTAAGCAGCTAGGACTTAAATTAACTCATACGTATTGGCTCCTAGGTCGTAAATCTAAATTGTCATTTGACAACAAGTTATTACTTACTATACAAGTCCATTTTTAAGGCATTCAGCTGTGGGGTACCGCTAGTATCTCCAACATTAATATTCTGCAAAGGTTCCAGAGCAATATATTGCGTGTCATCATCGACGCACCTTATTACACATCCTCAATGAAGTAATTCAGCATGACGTCCCTCTGGAATCCATCAAGGAAGTCATACAACGACTCAGTGAGAAATACAGTGAAAGAGTGTCAGGGTATCCTAATGTGCTGGCCAATCTAATAGCACATTAGTGCGTAGGCTAAAACATCTGCTGCCACTCGACTGACTACAAGACTCAGATACGTTTAGACTTAAGATCACTTAGTCAAATAAACTATAAATTTAAGATTAATTGTTAAAGGAGATCATTCACTGGAGTGACTCTCTACATGACATTACATCCTAGTCACAGAAAGCGCTTATTGCCAACTGGACAGATTGCAGATCTTTTTAGGAGTTAAAAAGAGATACTTTAACGGTTATATAGAAACGTCTCAAGAACATTAGCAAAGTTACGTTCACGTAGTTCCTCAAGGAAATGTATTGGAACCATTGCTATTTATTATACACACAATACAGACTTATTTGCATACGGTTTTATTGCTTGACATTTCACAAGAAAAAATAGGTTGATTTGATAATAGGTAGAAACTGAAATAGGTTGATCAATGTGTCGACGTATAATTGTATCCCACAGAGGAAGACACCCTGTACGTTATATTTCGTGATAATGTTTTCGACAACATTTCTTACATGTCAGCTGTATCCTAGTCACGCGTCTAGCAAAAATCACGATTTGTATAAAAGAAAAGTCCAAAGATCCATCATTTGAATATTTGTGAGACAACGTATGCATAATATTTAGCTCCTCTCCCACGCTATTTCAGGTATAAGATAGGACATATAATATAAACAGATGGCAAGGATCATATATCCACTATGTACAGTTAGGTCGCGACCTAAGATCCTGTCATGATCAGGTAGAAATTGTCTGTGCCTCGCGTCTATTGTGAGAGGAAACGAAAATAAAACACTAAAAAATGATGTAATTTAATCTTTCCGTTCAGGTAGATTCCGTTGTGTGTATTCGAGGAACGTTTCACCTGGCTAGCTTTACTAGAGATCAATTAATATCGATAGAAATACATTTACATTTGCTCCGGGAACTTTGTTGGAATGTGCAGTGGGGGGGGGGGGGATTCATTTAGAATCATCGCGCAGTAATAAAATGGATAAAAGTGGTGTAATATGAGCAAAGAATAATATTTAGTTTTTTTATAATAATAGGAGTATATATATACTCCTATAATAATCATAAAAAACGATACCAATTTTCGTATTCAGTTCAGTTCTGATGAAATTAATTTTCATCTGAAACACTCAACCTTATTACAAATAATAAAGCTTTTCTAAAGCATAATTAATTTAAAAAAATTTATATTCTCAAGACTTCAGATTGCTTTATAAAAATAATACTATTTATAATTACAGAACAATGGATAGAGGATAAATGCAAAGAAGTAGAAGATAAGTTGCAAGTAGGTAAGACCGATGAGGCTTACAAAATAATTAAGAGGAACTTCAGGGATATAGGAACAATAAGTAGAAACGTTAGGAGTCAATCGGGGGACATACTGATAGGAAGAGAGGAGAAAGAGGATAGGTGGAAGCAGTACTTAGGAAATTTATACGAGGGTCAGGAATTAGGAGAGATATTAGAGGAAGAATCTAGCATCGATAGGGAAGATGTAGGAAAACCTATATTGAGAGAGGAATTTGAAATAGCACTAAGGGGGCTAAAGAATAATAGAGCGCCGGGTGTAGATAAAATACAGGTGGAAATTTTGAAATGTGCGGGACAGAAAGTAGTAAATAGAATGTTTGAACTGGTAAAATATATATACGAAACGGGCGAGATGCCGGAGGATTATAAGAGGAACAGTATCGTTACTATACCGAAAAAGAGAGGAGCCGACAAATGCGAGAACTTTAGAACGATTAGCCTAACTTCCCATGCGTCAAAAATCTTAACTAGAATAGAGCAGAAGAGGATGGAAAATAGAGCGTAGGAAATACTAGGAGAGGACCAATTCGGGTTTAGGCGAAATAGGGGAACTCGCGAAGCTATTCTGACGCTAAGAGTAATGTTAGAGAAAACAATAGAAAAAGGAAAGAACGCTTATATAGGATTTGTAGATTTAGAAAAAGCTTTTGATAACGTAAGATGGGAAAAAATGTTCGAGATACTAAAGAGCGCGGGAATGAAGTATAGAGATAGGAGAGTAGTACACAATCTATACATAGAGCAAACGGCTGTTATAGAAGTAGAAGGGGAAAAAGGGAAGTAGGTATTAGGAAAGGAGTAAGACAAGGATGTACGCTATCACCACTAATTTTTAATCTGTAAATCGAAGAGGCGATTAATGTGGTAAAAGATTGGATTTCGGGATTAAAGTACAGGGACAGAAACTAAAAATGCTGAGATTCGCGGATGATATAGCAATATTAGCATCTAGTAAGGAGGAACTAGAATCAGCATTGAACGAAATGGAGGCAGTGTTGACAGAGGAATACGGAATGAGGGTGAATAAAAACAAAACTAAAGTGTTAGTGTGCAGAGGGCGCGAGAGCAGAGCAAAAACGAAAGTACAAATTAATAATGAAAGATTGGAGGAAGTTAAAGACTTCAGTTATTTAGGAAGTAAAATAAATTGGGATGGAAGAAGCGATAAAGACATAAAACAAAGAATAGCGCAGGATCGAGTAGCTTTTAACAAAAAGAAAGCACTTTTATGCTCGGGGGTAATAAACTTAGAAACAAGGAAGAGATTTTTGAAAACATATGTATGGAGCACGGCACTATACGGCTGCGAAACCTGGACGGTAGGGGAAGCAAGTAGGAAGAAATTAGAAGCTTTTGAGATGTGGTGTTACCGAAGAATGATGAAAATACCATGGACTGATAGGGTTAGAAACGAAGAAGTATTGGAGAAAGTCGGCGAAAAAAGAAGTATGTGGAAAAACTTAAAGAAGAGAAGAGATAGAATGGTAGGCCACTTGCTGAGACATGGGGGTATAGTCCGCGATATTTTGGAGGCAGAAATAGGAGTGAAGAAAGGCAGAGGTAGGCCTAGATTAGACTACTGCTCGCAAATAGTAAGGGATGTAGGTTGTAGCACAATTAGCGAAATGCGTAGGTTAGCACAAGATAGGAGAAGCTGGAGGTTAGCGTCCAACCAGTCTTAGGACTGATGACCTAATGATGATGATAATTATTTATCAATAGTACTGAAACTGAAAATTAAAACTGAAAAACAAATTGGAAAGCAATAGATAGCAAAAAAATTGGAAGATTAATTAAATAATTAAAATTTAAATTCATTAAAGAAAATAACATAGACACGAGTAAGCAAATCGCAATAATATTGCACCTCCCCCTCGCTCATATCGAAGGCATCTCCAGAGTATGCCTCTATACGCTTCGGATCAAAAAACAAAAGTTACCACATTGTTCACAGGGGTCCATTTGCTATATTGATTTTGTCAAAATCCCGAAATTCAAACGAAAAGCATTTCGTACATCGACCAAAAAATTTCGTGACACACATACGAAAACAGCTATTTAGTAATATAGACCAGTAAGCAAATCGCAATAATATTGCGCCACCTCCTCGCTCATATCGAAGGCACCTCCGGAGCACCTTTGGATCAAAAAAGAAAAGTTACCACGTAAGGATCGATTTACTGTACTGATTTTGTCAAAATGCCGAAATTCGAATGAAAAGCATTTCGTACATCGACCTAAAAATTTCGTGACACACACACGAAAACAGCCGTTTAGTAAATAGAGATATTTCCACAATATCGAATGCATTTAGGAATGCATTTTATTAGGAAAGCAAAACAAAATTATTTCGAAAAATATTGTTGAAATACCAAATTAATTATTTATGTCAGTGACAAATGAATATGAAATTGTCGACTCTATTATAAAAATATCTTGGGCATTCATTAAGGTCAGTTTGAAGCTATAAAAGTGAAGTGCCTTCTTGTATAACCACTACATTGATGAGTGATCTGTGGCATTTTTATAGGGGTATTGACAACAATATTAATCGTACTGTGTTTCCGGGTGGGCGAATTCGGCCCAATATTGGGGGTGTCATTATATTCTTGGACTCGACTCCACTTCCAATGGAAGAGTTCGACATATTCCTGAGCATGAGTGTGTTTGCCCTCCTTCTTATGTGTAACCTTCCCCTACTTAGCCTGTGAATTTAGGCAAAATAGGTCAATATATGTGTGTAGAAACTCACAAGAAACCTTTTCAACAGTTCATTATGCTTGTACAATATTAATTATCAATGCAATATGAAGGTGAAAGCTTTAAAGTTGATTAGTAGTAATACTACATCACTTTTGATATTCTTAAATAAATTAATCTTTTGCCACATTTAATCTGGATGTAATTGAGCCAATTCTATTTATATGTATATGCATTACAATCAAGCAATTGATTGAATTGCAATCTCCAGCACTGGCAATGTCGATGGAAATTGTCGTTGTCCGCCTTCTTTCAATGTGTATTCCCCACCTCATTTCCTCTTCACTTTCCTTTTAAGCTTTAGATTTGGGGGCTTGTTGTATTTATGTGATGTGTTTTGTTTTTCCTTATTCGAATACCAACTCGAAACTGATGTTTGCACTGAATTATCAGTTTCTGTTTCGCATTTGAATAATGAAACAATATACCCCGTTGAAGAAAATAGAACTGTTATCGAAATATGCATATAAATGTGCATCAAGATATAATTTGCTCTTAAAGATAGAAAGTTCTTAAAAATAGAGGAATATAGAGGAATGTCCAGTGCTAAGGGTTTTTTGGGTGCTTTCTAGTTTAAAATAGATAAAAAATATGGCATTACCAACTGTAGATCAGTTTCTTAAAATTCTACTTTAGTAAAGGGATTTGAGTGTATATTAAAAACAATTGAAATTAATAAATTAAAGTATTTTATGGCAAACAATTCAGTTTTATTGAAAAAAGTCTACTTAAGACTTTTTTCCTGCGATTTCAGTTGCTACAATAAAAGATACTAGCATCCTCGTAGATCAACAGAACATTACACAAAATATAATACATTTTTATAGTCTCGTAACAGTTAGTCATATACAACTGATAACAACCTTAGATAAAAAAAAAGTTTTAGACGTACCCTATCTAAGTTAATAACAAAGTACCAGTGAAGTTGGAATTAGCGCGTTAACAACAACACAGTGAGAAAAGACTAGAACTATTACCATTTATTATATACATAATTGACTTATTCACATTAGGGTATGTTGGAAATGTACTAAATTTTGATGATTAATGGTAATGATACTATCGAAGTCACCAGTTCTTAAATAATAAATAATAATACCAAAATAAACACGAATGGACGAATATTGAACATGGGTATACTACAAAAGTAAGTCTACATTGGTAAAACACAAAAACATAGCAGCACGTGTTTTACACACTAAGGACTAACATTTTATAATATGTCGCAACTTCCAATTAAAAAAAAACTATAACATGGAATAAGTGACCAATATTCAATTATATTTTGTGACCTATTATAAATAAATATGGTAAAGATAAGACTTACATGCCACCAGTAACATTTTTATTACTACGTTTCTTTTTATATCGTTTGTATATATTCTTTAATTTGCTTTTATTTTACGGTTTTTATTTTTCAAGTCAAAATGATAATTCATACATTGCAAAAACATAATGTTAATTGTGATAATTAAGTTCTACTTACTTAAACGATCAAAATTATTATTCTTAATTGTAAGTTTTACTAGCAGTTTCTTAGAGACTTGTGCTATTGCTTATTTTATACGAAAATGATCTGCTAAATTTTGTCAGCAATGGTAAAATTATATTGTTTCATGATGTCATACAATATGTGTTTCTGGAATAACACTTCTGAATTTCGATTATTAAAATATTCAGTTTTGTCATGATCATCGTTCAATTCTATCACATTATCATTAATCATCGAGCGATGATTAAAACATTTAGTTTTAATAATCTCTCGATGATGCCAACTTTGTTGGTGGAACACGCCTCTGGAAACTGGTCTCTGTTTTTGTTGCTACATCGAAGGTTGCACCCCTTCCCAGAATCACTTTTATAGTTTTATAGGTGTTATAATTTCAGCATTATAATTGTAAATTGTAAAATAGTCTCCTGAAAATATACCCGGTCTCCAATACACTTCTAATATCTGCATTTTGCGTAAGAATGAAACGTACAGAGAAATAAAATTCTATATTACATCGATGAGCTTTAGAACTGTTGACACATATTTAAGTCCTGTTTCATCTTTCAAAACCTATTGTAGGTAAGCATGCCGTAATTTGAATGCATAAAAAGTGCCATTCGACGATTCATGTGAAGGTACGCTGCACGTCATGAATTAAAATATTTCGTAATACGTAAAACCCCGTTAGGACGCATATACGAAGATCGTATCTATCAATGTATCTAATAGCTGATGTATCCAACAATTTAAGCTTTAGATACCGTTAACATTGAAGGAAACACAATAAACGTAGGCTGACCTCGAGGTCGAATCCTATGTTTATTTCTCGGTTTGAATATGGTAAAATATGATAGGAATATTATAAGATATACTAATAAGCCGTTCGGATAGCAATATACCAAAATAAAGGCAACCAATTATCTTTATGTTGCGTCATATTGTGAGCCAATGAGATTTACAGTGAGAAATATAAGATTACAATGCGATTTTAACATTAAACGAATTCTTAACTTATACTACTATATACAGGGTGATTCAGCTAACCCGTTCATTAAAAGTAAATTAATAAAATGGAAAACTATGGTATCGAATAAAAGATACCTCGATAGCAAGAAAACAGTAGGAGATAGGTATAGGGAATCCTAATACAGATTGAAATACCACTTAATTCTCCATTACAGAAAGCAATAAAATACAGGGTGTTCCATTTAAGAAAATTGACTTTTGAGCAGTTGAAATTTGTCAGAATGAACTCAATTTTTTGGATACCCTGTAAATAATAAAAAATCAAACTACATATCACCTGAAAGCTCAATAGTCCACCTAATTACAACCCAAAATCTGCTACTATAACTTTTATTTTGAATAAGTGACGAGCATTTCAATGGGATACTACAAAACCTAATTTTTTCAAAAAAATTAAAATATCTCAAAAACTGCTGAAAATAGGTATAGGGAATTGTTAAGAAAGCTCACTTAAAATCAGCAGTGTAATACAAAAATGTAATAATATACTGGGTGTTCTATTTAAAATAAGGAAGTTGATAGTTACTTCCGGTATAATCGAAAGTGTCAGAAAATCAAAAATACTTTAGTTGAATAGATCGTCCTCGCTAACACCTGATTCCAAATTTTAAAAAATGAATTCCAATGGAAGTTCGTAAACTTTTAATGAACGGGTTAGCTGAATCACCCTGTATACTCGTATGTATATAGAGATTATAAATTTGAGGTAATAATCTTTCATATACATATTAAAAAAACTAATTATTAGCATGATAAATAGGAAATAAAAATAATTAGTTTTAATTTTGTTTACTTACTAGTGTCTACTAGTAATATTTTCTTAGGTAGTAGTTATTTAAGGGTAGTAATTGCTTTAATAACAGCAATAGTAGTTAATTTACGTCTATTAGAATTAAATTTAATAATGTGTAGTTCATATATATCGGGGTTTGCATTATCCCTTTCATATTTTTAGAAGTAGATCATCGAAGAAGATATTAAAGTGACTATTCGATTTAAAAACTCCATAAAATAATCCAGCAAGATCAAATCAAGTGAATGAACTGGCCACTCAGGTTAATTGCATCTGCCAATCCACTTATTGGAAAAAAAATTTGATTGTGATAGGCTTTCACTTCAGCGGAAGAACGTGATTTAAGTATATCCTGTTGGTACCCTGCATTTCTCAATATCCTTAGGGTTACTATCATGGGGGAATGGTCTTTTTAACACTGGAACTACGGCGTTGTGCAATAAGTCAAAGGACTATTGTCAGTTACTCTACCATCAAATAACAACTATGGACAATTTGATTATTACCATAGTCCAAAAGTTGCTTTCTTGAGTATAGACGTCATCGTCCAATATTAATAATATCGTCTCCAGTATCTATAGTTCTTTTTTATTTAAGACAAATATTACTTGACTAATAATTAGTGTACAATGTTTTGATGTTTTATGGAAAACTAAGTCAGTGTTAAGTAACTGGGACTCCAGGTTTCACTGAAAATGTCATAAACTTTTATTACTTTTCCGCACTCAACTATACGCGGAAAAGTAATGTAATCATGTAAAAAAAATGTTTCTCTAGCGTTTATTTTTCTTTCTTTGGCCTAAAACAAAAAAAAATGGTATTAAAACATTTGTGTGTGTGTGTGTGTGTGTGTGTGTGTGTGTGTGTGTGTGTGTGTGTGTGTGTGTGTGTGTGTGTGTGTGTGTGTGTGTGTGTGTGTGTGTGTGTGTGTGTGTGTGTGTGTGTGTGGGTGGGTGGGTGCGTGCGTGCGTGCGTGCGTGCGTGCGTGCGTGTGCACGATACATCCGATACGATTTAGTTATCGTTTAGCACGATAACTAAATCGTATCGGATGGATCGGGTTTTGACTGATTCTGATCGAAGACGTCTCCCAGACGACATTTATTGATTTTGAGGTGGATAGAACATGCTCTACCATGTTACTGAGTCATGACAAAGCACAATGGGGGACTATTTGAATTTTTTTTCACTTTCAACTCAATGCACTCAAATTAAATTGTGTTGGATCGATCGAGTGTCGATTTATTCTGATTAGGGACGTCTACAAGACGACATCTATTAATTTTGAGGTGGATAGAACACACCTCACCCTGTCCATGAGTCATGAGAAAGCACGATGGTGGACTATTTGAAAAAAGTAAAACCGTCGCATAAAACACATAATCTGCATTTATGTGTTGGTTTATTTTTTTCGGCCACTCAATTTCGAAATAGAGATGTTTTACGTGCGGAAAAGTCCGTTTTAAGGTTTTAAAACTGTTTATTTTTAAATGAAACTCTGTATTTTAACATTAATTCTTTGTGAACTTTGCTATGTAATAAATCAAAATTTTTAATATTTTCCTGAAATATGGTGGGTTTATTTTTTTAATAAATATCAATAACTGGAAATATTTTTATAATAAAATTTTTCCAAGTAGGAGTCGGAAATGATATGTTTTATTTTTATGTTTGGGTGTAATATTGAGGTAAATATTTATTGTAATGAAGTTATTTGAAAGAATTTAAAATTTTTTTTCTTGATATTTGAACTATTTTTTTCCAAAAAGTATTCTCTATTTGTTTCTCTATAGAAATCGTTATAATTCAATTTTTAAAGTAGTATAATTATGACGGATTTCATTGTAAATGAATTGTAGAAAATGTAAGACTTGATTTCATATGAAAAATATTAATCTAAAGCATTAAAATAACTCGAAATAAGCTACGTTATTTTTTTCTACAACAATCTTTTATACTTACACCTATTTAAACTGTAAATAATTTTTTCCAGACATTTTAATTACAATATATATTCGTTTCAATATTGCACCTAAACATAAATAATAATAAACCTAAAAAATAAACTACATTTTCATTTCCAATGCCTGCTTAGAAAATTTTAATTATATGAACATTTTCCATTATTACTAATTTAAATACTGAAGTTAGTTGGAACCTTTGGTGTGAAGATAACTCTGACTTATTTTTCCACAAAACATCAAAACATTAGACACTACACTAGACGCGAGTTTCGCCAACAAGGTTGGCATTACCTGGAGATGATTAAAAATCATCAACTTTAATCATCTCCAGATGATGCCAACTTGGTTAGCGAAACGCGCATCGATATTAGTGTATAGTGTTCTGTGGAAAACTAAGTCAGTGTTACGAATTTAAATAACTTAAAAACTTATATTTGAGGAAAATGTAAAAACATTTAAATTGTACAGCAAATTTCTTGTATAAATGGGTTATGTTAAAATACACAGGATGTCCCATTCATAAATTCTAAATTGATTACTGTTTCTGTATACTGTTATTGTATAGTGTTTTTGAAGATATGTGTATATTAAAATAAACCCATAAACCCAAATGCATTTTATGCAATTTTACAAATTTTATTCCAGTTTAAAACACTGACTGGTACATGATATCGTTGACACCTCGTATAAATAAAAATAATTGTTCTATTAAATGTTCTATTAAATCTTATTTTTCTTACGAATTATGAATTTTTAAAGCTATTTATTCAGTATCATAACAAATCTTATCATTTGTCTGGCGTTCACAATTTCCTTTCTCATGATATTTCTCATGTAAACAAATGGATAAAAAAATAATTTAGTTATAATTTGAAAGAAAATATTGCTATGATGCTTGCTTTATCTACATGTCCATACTTTTATTTTCCTTTTTACGTTTTGGCAGCAGTAAAGATGCAAACATGCGCATAATATACACTGCGTCATGTTCTTGGAAATCCACATAAACATCATAACGTGTTCAAATACCATAATTTTCTCCAAATGTGTATAACGGGAAAGTGAGAACTATAAATAACGTTTATGGAATCATATATTCGTATTTCATGTAACGACTTACTGACTAAGTCATGTTAGTATTTTGTTCTGTACAAGTGATTTGGAATACAAAAGAATTTCTCTAACTCATATCCCCTCTATCCTACCAACAGTATTCGAGTAACAAAAATTTAGAATCATAGGTAGCGAATTACAAAACGTATGTGTATAACTCCGGAATCAATTTTGCCGGATTAATGTCCGGAAGCAATTTAGCAATATAGGGATTTCCAGTTACAGAAGTTCGAATTTTGGTTCGAAGTTTGCTGTGTTATATGCAATAAGTATGCAGATTTTCATAACCCAGGGAAAGCGGAATCCTCAGAAAAACTAATTTTATTTTTGTTAGTAGTATTTGTACAAATATTTGAGTAATTTTAATAAACACGTCATTATTACGTTCTATTTATTCTAATATATTTCACCGTTATTCTAAAGATGGAACTGAAATTAATTTTTTTAATTATATTTATTTAAACACTAAGTATTTAAATAATTAATGTTTTATAACAAAATTATATCTTAAAATATTAAAGCCATATTTTAAGTCGAAAGATACCATTATTTTCATTATTTTCTAGTACAGAATTCTTTCAAAACATATTTGGCGCCACAAAAAAGAAAAAATGTTTTTCTGAATTTGTTAATTTTCAAAAACAATAACCTAGTTTTCCACTAACATCAAAAGATTACACGTCTCTCGATGCGCATTTGGCGAACCAAGTTGGAGTCATCAGGATATGATTAAAATTGAATTTACAATTTTCAGTTTTAATCATCTCTCGATGCTGCCAATTTGGTTGGCGAAACATGTGTCGAGAAACGTGTAACCTTTCGGTGTTCGTGGAAACATCGTCTCCTGTTTTGTTACTGCATCAAAGATTTTAGCCTCTTCTCATGAATAATTCTCAATATTATTTTTTCTTTAAATAATATTTTTAATAATTCAGTTATTAATACTTTGTCTATAAACCATTGTAGGTCTGAGTACAGCAGTATCTTTAATTCACTACATTAAAAGTGTGTATTTTTATATTTAATTCGAATCAAAGATCACTTTTTAAGATTACACCCTTTCAAGGTAATAAAAAATATCTATTCTGTGTATTTCAGTGCAAGTTTATCCTGTACCATCAAGACATAATGTGGTAATGTAGAAACATTTTCGATACGTTCCCCTAGAACACAGGCAATGAAAAATTATTTTTATAATCGTGTCCTTTATTGACCTACGTTTAATTAACTCAACAGTTAATTCAGTGTTGTCAATTACATGTTTCGAAAATATCTCATTACATTCTGTGTTGATGGTACATGCATATTGTGATGTGGTATATTTCCACATACTCGTACACATATTCATACTATGTACATTTTCGCCACTGTTAAAACGGGCTATCTTTCAAACGGGACTGATATATGTACCTACTTGTAAATAGCTTTCTACATTCACTATAACGCCTTTTCTGTGTTGTTGAATTTCTTCTTTAAGTAACACGAAGAACGCTATAACTAAAGACGGATAGTTATTTCCAGAATTAACAGACCAGTAACACAGACCAACAAAGATTTTGTGATGGGACTTTTTTTGACTTTCAGGCTTAATTACATACCAGGAACTACAGAAACACTGTTTTTTTCCATCACGCACCAGTATTTGTAAATGTGCATTGTACAATAATTTGTAGTTTTTAAAACCGAGGTTCTATAAAATTAAATTTTGCTCTTTCTTTGCCGGCGCGGCGCCCCTGTGTTTAATTGATTTGCAACGTACCAAGTATGGGGATTTGCCGAAACAGAGTTGGCCGGTGGGGATATTTTGGGTTTATACTAAGTATTCGAGTATTTACATAGTCGCTGTAGTACGTTTTTAATGTGTGCACGTTTACTCGTGACGTCGTGTCGTGTGTTTTTATTTTGTTTTAAAAATGCCTAGAAGTTGTAAAAATACACCAAATATATTTTGTTGTAAACTTAAGACCTGGTTAAAAAAACGTTATTTATGCAAATTTGGCTGATCCGTAAAAAAATCTCTTGCCGCCACTTCATATTAAATTAGGATTAATGAAGCAATTATGTAAAAGCTAAAAATGGAAATTATGTTAAGTACTTATGGGGCAAATTTCCAGCTCCTTCTGAAGCAAAATTAAAGGAAGGCATTTTTGTAGGACCACAAGTAAGAAAATTAATGCAGGACCAACAGATTGAAGAAACAATGACAGAAATTGAAAAATAATCTTGGATGTGCTTTAAAAATGTAACACATTTTTTTTATGAAATTATGAACATCCGCAGTATGAGGAAATTGTCAACAAAATGCTGGGATAATCTTAAGCAACTTCGTTGTAATACGAGTATGAGCATAAAAATTTATTTTCTGCATGCTCATCTGGACTACTTTCCAGAAAATCTTGGTACTGTTAATGAGGAGTAACGTGAAAGGTTCCATTAAGACATAAAGGCGATAGAGAAGAGGTATGATACCAGGGTCGATGGGATGTGCCGATGATGTCAGATTACTGCTGGATGCTGACAAGAGAATATTCAACGAATGATTACACAAAAAGACTACAAAACGAAGTTATTTGTTAAAGAGGAAGAGATTTGTCAAAGAAAAAAAGAAATTAGAGACTCAAAGTTCTTTGTGTTGTTGCTCTTTACTATGTTTTTTAATGTTTATTAAATATGGTGTTTATTAAAATGTAATTTTTCCTTTAGTTTTTAATTTATTCTGATTATTCAGTTGATCAAAAACCTTACGTGAGGGGCAGAAACGGAAGGTTTGTATATGAAATCAGCGTAAGTAACTTACTTATAATCACTTATCAAACTCAAATCAACTTTCAAAGTGCCAAATTTGTAGGCCTGTGTAGTGAACAAACCAGACTATTGAAAATAATGACGCCACTGGAGTTTCTAATAAACAAAAGTGAAGTGAAATAATTATCACGGTCACGGTGTAATATTTTATATAGAGGCCATTGGACTACATCTCCTTCTTGTTCTATTTTTAATAGACTGCTTAGTAAAGTCATGTCATTAAATAAGAAAAGCATTCGTGTATGTCCAGAGCGACCTGTGCTACAAACAAAAAATTTCGACGATTTGTATATGGACACAACGATTCCTTCATTCCTACATTTACCCACCTCGCAACTAAATATTTAAATCTTAGATATGATTACGAATACGAGGCAATGAAAAAGAAACATGGCATGTAAAGTGGAAACTGCAGCAAGTTTATCATTTCAGCCTAATATTGGTAGGAGTAAGTCACCCCGATCGAAATAAGGATTCGCTCTCGTCCTCGATGACGCAGGCGTACGCCCAAAAGAACCGTTTACAATGTAGAAATATCCTTGGGGTTTGTTTACTACATTTTAAATACGAAACGCAATTATGTAACAGCGTATTATTTTAAATGAATTCGTGACGAATGGTAATTCTAGTGATACGCCTTTATCTAGATTATTATAGCTAACCTAATAAATATTAATTAGGAGTTTTAAATAAGACTTTTAATAATGAATTACGTTTTCTGAGCTAATTATACCAGTTGAATACAGTAATTAGTAATGAGGTGAACTGTATTGTTTTCGAATTGCTCTGGGTGGAAAGTTGGCCAATAACGGTTATGTTTTGTATTATTTTAATGCTAGTATCTTCCGAAGAAATGCATCATTAAATCAACTAATGCGCACAGGAATACACTGTTAATACATTTCAGTAATTTCTACTTGAATAACGCTTAAATAACTCCTATTTAATCAGACAAGAAAAAATCATGACATTCAACATAACGTCGGTTTGCAAGCAAGCTATGATATCTTAGAAAACCTAGTTTTTCGGTTTTCCCCATTAAATAATCTAAAATTGGTTCAAGATTTATGAAAGAGACTAACAAGCGTACTTAGTTCAACTGGCTCTATATATCGCCAAGAGATCTCTATAAGCACTATTGCATCATCTTTTTCTAATGCACCTTTTGAAGAAGACCATGTCATCTCAGTTATCTCCAGGTTCTTCAAGTGAAAGGGTAGATTACTTTGACAAATATTATTATAATGAATTAGTAAAAATATTATAATTTAATGTTATTTCCATTACTAAAAGTTACGGGACAGGGTTTATCTTAGTTTCGAAGAGAGTGATATACCTTTCTTTGAATTACAGGTACAGAATCTTCATAGTTATGATATTTAAGTTTTTAAATTTGACATTTTACCACTGTGTTTTCCAAGAATAAATCAATTAAGTACCACGATAGAAATATTTTTTTCATGTACAAGATCTTAAATCTCGAAAGTGTTGAATAAATTTCTGGAAAACTCAAAACGAGAGGGTGAAATATGTATGGTGGAGGGCATTATTAATCAGATAGAGGAAAACAATGAGGGTTACATTAATAATAACAAGTGTTACTATAGATGTCCAAGATTATGTGGTGAAAATTTCCTTTCTGCCTTGCTATCATTGAAAAAATTAAATTCTTTAAAAATTTCAAATCACTTTCCTGAAGCTTATATTTTTTCGAGGTAGCATAGTCTTCTTCAAAACCGAAGCTCATAAGTTTGAAACAAACACATATTGAATAAAAATTTATTTAAGATATATTTTTAAGTGGAATTTTGTACGTCATATGGTAAACAAATTTATGTTATCAATGATACAATTCATTGTTAGGGAGGTTCATATTTTTGTTCTTGAATATCATGTTTTTGGTATATTTAAAATCTCCACATTTTGAAACTATGTAAGTTATTTGGATCTGATTTTATACACACTAAAAATTTTCATTTAATATAGTCATAATTAGAGAGATAAGTAGTTAGGGAAAATTTATATTTTTGTTATTACATTCCCTATTTTTTATATATAGGATTTTTAAAATTTCCATTTTGAAATTGCGAAGGACATTTGGATCTGACTGAAAATACAAAAACACAGAGACATTTTCTTGACCTCAGCAGATGAAGTAGGTATAGCTCATCAAGAATAGGAACAAGTCCCAAAACTGCGATATCGGATGACCCACGAGGTGCGCAATAAATAGCCTGGAATTTACATTGAATGTGAATGTACACAGAGTTCGATCTAGCCGCGCATAGAGTGCACCCTTTACCACTGTACTACTAGGCATACCTAAAGAATCTCACACTTTTTCATTATTGATGAGCTGTACATACAAATACATACTTATGTCAACGTTTTGGTCTATTCTGGAGATGTATCCAGGAAGCCAGATTATTTACACTGATCCAAAATAGAGAATGGTGTGGGAAGAGACATCTCCGCCTCTGGAAACTCATTAACTTGGTCACACACCACATACAATCAAATTTACCGCCAAGTCATATACCATGTTACAAACAATACATTATATTATAAACAGTGTCCAAAACAGTGCAGTAATGTTCAGATTTGCTAAGTGCTCTGCACATTTTTCCGATGAACTTCATGTAACATATCTTGTGGTACAACATATAGTACATATACTATACCAATTGTATCAGCAATTGTCAAAATGTTGCAAAATAAACAACCAGAACAAGTCTGTTGTTGTTGTTTGGGTACCCAGCCAGTGCCACGTGGGCACTAAGCAACTAGCAGATCCAGCAGCGCTAGGAATAGCCCAAAAGAACCAAAATGGCCATAATAGTTCTATAAAACATACGGATATTGAAAGTGTAATAAAGGAGAAAATATGGACAATATAGCAACACGAAAAGGAATATATTATAGGAAAATAAGTATACAATAAATTTGCAATCAACAAAAAGGGAACAAGAATAGGTCATACAAGACTTACAAATAGCTTTATGTACATATCTTGGGACTAGGCAGCCCAGCTGCAAGAATTGCAACACATATTTAACAGTGAGGCACATATTATCTATTGTACTGCCGAAGGTATGATATAAGACAAACAATGGTGTACCGAATCAACTGCATGCATGTTTGAGCAACCATGCAACTAATATGAAGATACTGACAACATTCTCGAATGACACAGGACTATTGAAGGATATATGATGCGGTTAATGACCTAAGCTGCCGATGCCGCTGTTAAAAAAATTAGCATTCTTAATCAACTAGACTGGTTTTAAAAAAATGGTCATCCTAATCATATTTTATTTTTTATTCTAACCTACAAATCAGAGAAGATGAAGAAGAGAATCATACATGGTTTCAATTTATCTTAAAAATGAAGGCTGCTATTAAAAATTATATTATAGAATTAACAATTATTGTTAAAAGATAAACGGTCAAATAAAATCATGTTCAATTTATTAACTTACGTATACCATTTCTTCAGGAAAATATTTCAATTTCATAAAATTGTTATTAAAAATTAACAATTTTAGTAAATATGATGGGCCTGATGCTGAGCTAATAAAGCCAAACCCTTGCATTTAATACATGGATGGGTGACTTATCGTATTCTCCCCTAAAGGTTATCTGCAACAGTATGATTCGTACTGAACGACAAGAGAAAAATCTTTATGCAATGTAAGAGCAACGATAAAACGGGAGTCGAAAAGTGACTTACTTAAAAGAATATTTACTGTTTTTTTTTTCAATATTAAAAAGGTAATTGGTATGGAAAGCATATTTAAGATATAAATATATAAATTAAGAAATGATTAAAAACGATGACGTTGCAGTTCAGACAAAATTAATTAATTATTTCATTAAACGGAGTAGTATTCAGTCATAAAAAATTGTGTAATAACATAAAAATCTATTGGCATATTTTGAATCAGATCACGGCAAATTATAATTGAAAAAGCGTTTAAAAAGTGATTAAATTGATGGTTAACATGATCTTAATTGGTTATGGATAACATTTAACATGGTTTTAATCAAAAACATTTCTAACTAGTAAAATTTAACATCGTATTTAATTGGCAATCTAATAATAATTCAACTTAAGAAACAAAAGATCATTCGACTGACTAGTTTTGAGTTTGTAATTTTTGAAAACAAAATATTTTAAAACATTGTCTTATAAATTGAAATAATTTCATCAATTATTTGGGAACTGTGAAATCATTGGGAAATGATTGTAGCCATTTAAATTAAAAGTAACAAGAATATAAAAAAGAATATTCACGATTAAATGATGTTTTATATTTTTGACTGAATTTTCAGGAATAAATGATGTTTTACATTTCTTGTACTTAAACAAGCATAATTCAGTAAAACCCAACTTAATAACTGCATGGTTTGATGAATAAATTTTAGTTACAGATGAAAATGATTGGAGCAGCTAATATTAACGAATTAATGCATGTGCAAATTTTTTATAAAATTTGGCAAGGCAAGTGTCGAGAATGATACTGTTCTGTTCAAATTAATAAATAGATACAATAGATATATAAATATCTCCACGAAATTCA
The DNA here is from genome assembly GCA_037954035.1 of Rosalia funebris. Taxonomy (NCBI): domain Eukaryota; kingdom Metazoa; phylum Arthropoda; class Insecta; order Coleoptera; family Cerambycidae; genus Rosalia; species Rosalia funebris. The sequence continues at coordinate 13,859,468 of JAZFAV010000005.1, read as the reverse complement.
TATTTATAAATAGAATTTTACTTCACACTGGTTATTTGTATACATTTACATATTTGTAAACATATTTATTTTTATTTTCACTTAGGTTAGAAAATGAAATTTTAGAAATATTCCTTAACAATTCTCCAAATATACAACATTTTTCACTAAATGTGTTTATGAAATAAGCCTGTAAATACTTGGCCCCTCCTAGAGCAGTCACTGATCGTGAACATCCCTTTTCTCTATGACAATGCTAAGCTCCATAGAGTCCGCATTATGCCAGAGTTTTTGTTGCAGAACCGTATTTTGCCATGGGTTAGAAAGCTGCTCTTCAGCGGCAGGAATAATACTTGGAGTAGTGCACACTTCTCTTTCTGTACAGAGAGAAACATATACAAATTAAACATATAAAACTATAGTATAGTTTACTTCATCGTTATTTGCCAAATAAAAAATTTCAAAATATAACCTTGGCTTGTTTTTACAGCTAGGCTCAGGTAGACTCTTCCGTTTATGGGCAAGATAAGAGTTCTTTATTTGGCAAATAGCGATAAAATGAATTATATGTCTAGACAAGAAAGAAAAGAGCAAACAAATTATTAATGTAATAAGCACAATATAATAAATTTAGTAATAATTTGTTAAATAAAAATGAATACATAAATATATAAATAGATGAAAAAATGATAATAATAGTAACATGAGAAATTAATGTATAGATTCAATTATTATTAGCTACAAAAATTAATTAATTTAGAAACAACAATAATTTCTAATCACAGTATAGGCATCGAAAAAATATTCTGAATTTGAAATCTCGCTTTTCAACAAGGTCCCAGTTAAGCCAATAATGTCAAACTCGTTTATATTAACAGATGAATAAAATTTGTTCACTTTAGTCCTTAATCCACGGACGTTTTGATAATGTAACATGCGAATTCTGTTATCGCTGTTTTAGTCTAAAGCAATAATTTTTGGAACACCACGTATGTATTTAATTTTTAAGTTGATTTCCCCAGCTGCCACACGTTCGTTAAGTTGCCTCTCAATTGTCCGATAAAGATTGATTTGTCTGGGAGTGCGGTCCAATGAGATACTGATGTTTTTATACCTAGTTCCTTAAGTTTTTTAAATGTTTTGCCTTATGGATAATGTCATGGACAATCGACTCATCACTAACCGTAACTTTAAGTGGACGTGGAGCCTCTATAGTCGGGTTACACTTCCCTAAGCGGATTGTTTTGATATTTCCATTTTCGGAAATAGACAATGAATTAAATATGTCAGCTACCAGTTGTTCTTCATTTTGTGCTAGTGTTTGGCTCCCTAAGTTAGGTTCCTCACTGATGCCAACGATAATGACGTTGGGTTTTCTTTTGTTTCGCTCATGTATTTCCTGCAAAATTTCCTCAGCCTAATTGTCTCCTGCTTCAACTGGTAAAATTTTTGTTATTTGTTGTTCCAGATCATTTAACTTGGATTTTAATTGGCTATTTTCTGTTCACAGTATTTTATTTTCCTTCTCTATATTAGTTATTTTTATTTTTTAAAGTATCTGAATATAATAAGAGAATTGAATATAATAATATGAGAATAATAAATTCCTTGTCGATAAGACAGTCCATCATTATTTCTTGCGATATTTTTCTAATATCGGTTTCTTGTGCCTTAATTAAAGCCATTCTGGGATTTCTTATACGCTGTATACGCAGGACTATGAAAATATAATTGAAATATCTGTATTAAGTAAACGAAATCACGGCTGCTTGCTATGCTGGCTCAAGACATGGCAGAATAGATACTACAGTATTGCAGAATAGATATCAAAATATGGTGCAGCATGTTGAAAATGGATAAAGAATGATAAAAAAATACATGAAAAATGAAAAAACATGGAAAGTTTAAAAACGGATTTAAGAACATGTCAGATATAGAACTATTAAAGGAAGAAATAAAAAGAGAACGAGAAGAGTACCTACAAGCGTAGGCAGAATAGAGACGAAACAGTTGCTCTAGTATGGTCACTATTTTTATGCCATATTGAAATTAATACGAAAACTACAGCTAGACGCAGCTACGAACATTTTTTGAACGGGCCACATCCGTTGCGGCTTCCCGAACGTAGTCCCGATGCGTAGGAGCTTCCGCGTTTTCAGCGTGTCCTTCTTCCTGAAAATTTCCCTTTGTGAGTCGTGCTCGATAGCGTTCCCCTGGCGGCGTAGTATGGAAGCAAACTGCAGCGCTTTACAAATATAGACAGATTATAAAAACTATTTAGGCCTGTAATAATCGCAATAAGGCCAATAAACGCAAATAAATCAGTGTGCTAAACCGAAGAATCCGTTCGCTAAAACACGCCCGTGAAACCACGCTAAAAATGAACGAACCTACATTCGTGTTCCTCTAACCTGCATTTTAATCGATTTAAAAAATATTGATCAAAAAGCGAATAAGTTGAGTAGTGTTTATGATAAACAATTTAAGCCCCGATGTGTTCTATTTTGTGATGTACAAGTGTTTTGTCGTGTCCAATTCGTTTACCGGAGTACCTTTCGATCGTTACCTTTTTAAATAGTTTATATATACGTTGTGTTCTCAGATCTATAACTAATTGTTAGATTTAAATGGTCTAAGTTTTCGTATTTCTCAATAAGCAAGCGGTACATTTGTATAAATACTATATAGAGAGGCCTTTATCCAGAGTATTCCCCCTTTTTTGTAAGAAACCAATAATAACTCGATAGAAGCAATATACGCCACAACTTATTTTGAAACGTAATAAATTTTGATAAGACTGTTACGCAGACTGAATTTGACTGAACCATCGGATTGACTGAATTTACACCAATATTAATTCGATTTGTTCGATTTTGGTGTTTACTGGAGTCTTGATATTTTCAAAAGAAATTTCGGTGTTATTTTTCAAACTCGTGTTTGATGTTTTTTATAAATTCACTTTATAGTTCGCCAATTTTGTAAATTTTACTAGCCTTATCTATATCAATAGAACGTAAATTTTCTTTTATACGACTTTTTGCGATGGCATACATTCTGTAAGCGAATCTCGAGCCAAACGTGCGAAGCTATCCGAATATTTTGTCGGTCGGTTGTTAATAACGAGGTGAAACTGGCAGGTCAGGAGATAATCACCATTGAACTCCAGGAGGTGGAGGATGCAGCTGCAGCAGAAACTCCTCCCCCACCTCCGGAGACGCGGGTCGACACAACTCCCACGTCTACAGCACAGAGACCGGCTCCGTCGACGTCTCCTCCAAATACTATGACAGGTAATGAAGTCACTCACTCATATACTCATATAAATATATACTCGTATAAATCGCACATCACATAAAAATGAAGCTTTCTTTAACAATATTTCAACAATATGCAAATGATTTATTTTTTATCTCTTCTTCATAGCAGCGTTTACGTTCAATAAAAATAGTTTTTAGTTTTTAATGGAAAATGCTAGGATGAAAGTAGAAAGCCGAATTATCTAATCCAGTACCTCTAAGTAATAAAGCGATAACATTAAAAATTCATTTATTGAGGTTACAATTCATTAATGAAGTAATCAGTATATTTCTTTGCTATTTGAATATTAAAACAAAACTGATTAATAAAGTAATAATTAAAATTAATACTTGGGTTGACAATAAATCCATCTTTTTACACTGATGTGATTTATAATACCATGTATATAATACCATATAATACCATGTATGTATAAATCACATGTGAGGAATTTCATTTACAGCCAATGACAATTAAATACTTTAGTTTCCTGACAAAATCTTAAGATAAAGTATTGATTTCAGTTGCTCAAGCATAACTTCCTTTTTAATATAAAATTGGAGTGGGGCAAGTAAAGTGATTAAATAATATTTAAATAAATATAAGTATTTCTTTCCAACGAGATACTCGTTGGAAATAAGTATGATTGAGGCTATTTATAGGTTTGTGGGTATTTATTGTAAAATGGAATTCCACGGAATAGCATATGTTTAATGCATATGTTTACACGCGTGCAACATATGCCATACACAGTTATCAGATGATATTTCTGAAATTGTTTCATGTTAACGCTTTTCTGTATAAGATTTTGTCCTTTAGATTTTTCTTCATATTTTAAATGGAAAGTCAATTCTTAATGTTTTGATAGCATGGATACCTTGATGGTATTATCTTTTGCTAATTTTCTTTAATCATGAAGATACACCAACGCTATGCCAACTTCTATTATACGTAGTATTTCCTATAGTCTCGAAGTACATGAAAATTGTATATTGTAGGTTTTATATTTGGTTTATACCAAATACAAAAATAGATTTTTGTATCTGGTATTTCTCATTGTCTGTCTTTGCCAAAAAATTTTCAAAATGAATCTCAATCTCATTTTATTTTAAAATGAGATGTGCTGATGCAAATATTAGATTTTAAAATATAGTTTTTATAGACAGAAATTCCGTCTGTAACACTGTCTTCCAATGTGTACCATACATTTCCGAAAAGTTTTATTGAAAAGTTGAATTCAAAACAAATAAATTGTTACTGATAATAATAAAAAAACTACACATTCGTTGCTACCACTTTTATTGATAAATTTAATTACCCATTAAAGAAAATTTGTTCTATTTTAATTTTATGCAATTCCTTTATTAAAAATTACAATCACATGGAAACACTATATGATATTTTTAGTTTAGTACTTTATATATTCTCTCCCAGTTTCAAATAGAAATATATAAAAAATTGTAAATATGTCAGTAGATTAGAAATTTCCCCTATACTGGATACGTGTTTTCCAAAACTGGCATAACATAGAAAATGTCTGTATGCCACATGGGATTTAATTAGTTATTTGTCTATTTAAACGAAAAAATCGAATATTTGTTTAATAAAACAAAATCAACGACATGTAGTATGCTTATTTCACAACATTATAGATTAACAGATTACATATTAAATTACGCTTGTAATTAATATAATTATGAACTTCTTATGGCGTCTTCCTAATAATCAAATCACAGAATCGTGATCATCAAACATCGTGATCTTTTTCGTTGGGAAAATAATTAAACTAAACTTCAAAATCTGACATATAGAGAACAAAGGCCTAAATCTGCACTAAAAACTAAAAATTAATAAAATCTATGCTATTTTTTTTTATTGAACTATCATGTAGAACAAATTCTCTGTTAAATTTTCTATAAAACAATTTTCTACAGATTATGTTTTCCAAATTTACTTACTAATAAAATTCCTCACAACAGTTTTAATTTTTTACATTATCATCGTAAATGGAATTATCCTTAGTAGATATATACGCTGTTTACGTATAGTTTAATTCAGTTTTTCGTATCTAATGAAGCCTCTGCGTTGGGGAAGCAATTGTGGTGTTGACAAAATTGAGTGAAAACACAGATTCAAGGAAAGTTTGTTCATGTGGTGAGGTAAACAAGTAGATCCCATTTCAAATAAGATAAGTGCAAAACTAATCTGTATGTTTATGTTTTTTTTTGTGTGGACATTAATTCACTTTCTACGGCCCACACAAAATAATTTTTTAAGTTAAACACATCAATAATTTAAAGAACTTTTACACCTTGAAATCTTTTACATATATATTCATATATTTAAGTGTGTTACTGTCTCTTTCGCATATTTAACTATAAATAATTGGCAACACAAGAAAAACTTACCTAATATCGCCAGAGTGTTATGAATACAGAAAATAAATCTAGTTATAATAAATATGTAATGTGTGAATCATATCCAGCAATGCACAGCTGCAATCTCAGTGTTTATAGATAACGTTGTTATGTTGGTTATAATTTATGTAACTGAACCCTCGAGCTATTCATTCACGTATTTAAATACGACCACAATTAAGTATCTAAGGGGGTTAGACCAGGACTTCTTAGTGGTCATCTAATTTGTTAATGTATTCTAATTCATTCTTAATGAGTTTTATTCAAATAATTGTGGATGTAAATATCTCTCATTGTCCAAATTTCCTTAAAAAATATGGAATTATTATTTCTAGCGTTTATGAATTTGTATTTTGCTTTTTTCTTAATATTAGTTTGGATGGTTTGTCTTCTATTCGGATAGTTACTTTAATGATTTCTGAACAATACTGCATTATTTCTGTATTACTTTTCCGCGCTCCACTATAAGCGGAAAAGTAATGTAATCGTGTAAATTTTTTTTCTAGGGTTTATTTCTCGTTTTTCGGTCTGAAAAAAATGGTTTTTAAACCATTTTGTCTGTGTGTGTGTGTGTGTGTGTGTGTGTTGTGTGTGTGTGTGTGTGTGTGTGTGTGTGTGTGTGTGTGTGTGTGTGTGTGTGTGTGTGTGTGTGTGTGTGTGTGTGTGTGTGTGTGTGTGTGTGTGTGTGTGTGTGTGTGTTGTAGTTGTCGTTGTCGTCGAAATTTAAATTCAGTCAGCACGATAACTCAACTAAATCGTGTCGGATCCATTGGGTTTGACTGATTTTGATCGGGGACGTCCCCCAGACGACACCTATTGATTTTAAGGTGGATAGAACACACTCTACCATGTTCATGGGTCATGAGAAAGTACAATGGTGGACTATTTGAGATTTTTTTTTTGTTAGCATATCACTCAATTAAATCATGTCGGATCGATCGGGTTTCGACTGATTCTGATTAGGGACGTCTACCAGACGACATCTATTGACTTTGAGGTGGATAGGACACACCTCACTGTCCATGGGTCATGAGAAGGCACGATCTTGAACTGTTTGAAAAAAGTAAAACTGTCTCATAAAACACATATTCTGCATTCATGTGTTGGTTTATTTTTTCTCGGTCACTCAATTTCGAGATAGAGATGTTCTGCGTCCGTTTTAAGGTTTTAAAACTGTTTATTTTCAAATAGTATCACATACATATTTAAAATATTCCACCCAAGAATACTTCATATTTACATATGTACATACGAGTATAATATAATATTGGGAAGGAACTGAAGCCTTCGATGCAGCAACAAAAACAGAAGCCTAGTTGTCCACAAAAATAATAAATTCAGTTAAGCTATTTTTTTTGTCAAGTCAAGTGAAAGAAACACTTCGTCCAGTACACTTAGAGCAGCAAAAGTGAATCGTCCACGGAACTTAAGGGAAGATTAAGCAGTGAACGTGGTAACTTTAGTTAACGAGAGATATAACCAGAGATATATGGCCAATTTTTTAGGACATATAACAATTAGTTGAACAGTTAAATATTTCAGTGAACTTGGAAGTTACTGTAGAACCCCAGGATAAGGTGGTAAGAAGTCTACAGATGCAGGAAATGAGTAATATCTTATGCAAGTCGCCTACATAAACAAGAATTTTACGAGTTTAGAGCTAAGCAGAGCCCTGATATTATCTCGAAATGTAGCAATTTCTGAACGAAGGGTAAGAAGAAGGCTTATAGAGACCAGCTATTGCATTACTTCTCACCAGAGAACAAAGTTACTAGACTGCGTTTTACATGAGAAAACGTAAATTGTATCATTGACGACTGGAAGCGAGTTTTATGTTCAGACGAAGCAAGAGTAAGTCTTAATTTACCAGATGGATGTCAGTGAGCCTGGCGGAGGCCTACGGCCTTAGTGGCAACTATGGACTGGCCACCAATAAGCCCAAATATGAACCCCATAGATCATCTATGGAATAAACTAAAATGATCTATTAGGCGCCACATACTTGCACCTGTGACTTAGGGAACTCAAACAAGTCGTTCTTGCCGAATGGGAGATTATTACTCGGGAAACCATTCACCACTTTATCAATAACATTCCCAGATGAATGGAAGTAGTGATAAGCACTAGAAGAGAATATACACGCTACTGAATTCAAATTTTTATGATTTAATTTCTACTCCAATTTTTTTCTCCAAAGTTTTTCATTAACACCGTTTTCATTGCATTTGACATTATTGTTTCTTTGCGTTATTTATTCATGCTTTTCGCCGATAATACCTCTAATTTGTGAAACATTAGTTGAAATAATTTAATCATTTAATTATAATATCACGTAGGTACTATGATTTAAATCTTCGAACAAAATTATAGTAATAATGTGTAAGTTTCACTGTTGCGTTAATTTTGCCCAGGAGTTTATTTGTTTAAAATAATGTTATACTCGTTTCGCCATACCCAAAAACGGCATTTGTTTGTCAAATGTAAACACTAACAGCAAATAAGTTATTTTCTCCGTGTACATAGTTGTTGTACACACAAACAACCTACCTAAATTTCGTGTGACAATTTTATATACATATATTATTCAAATCTGCAAATAAAAGAGCACCAACCAGTCGCTGGGCTGAAATGACTAATGGGTTTAACACATCACATAACAACGTAAACAATACAATGCCTACAATATGTCACACTACCGTTACTTCACCTACTTAAATCCCGGCTGTAAAAACAATGATAATTCCGCGTTGAAAAGTTATAACGGCTATACATCAAGAAGCAACGCAAGTTCTAATTCACAGTGTCTAGTTTAACCTTCCGTCGGGCGCAGCTGATCTGTAAGATCCGGCGGTCACTTTTTTCTTTGTCCTTTCGTGTATATTACGAATATTAACTCGAACTGCCTCATAGCTTCCTAGCTCCAAATTACTCTTCTCGATATGATGTCGATTTTTTTTAGTTCACTCCCTGGCCGCTCGGATCTGTCAGATGCATTGCGCGTGATTACGTCATTATTTTCACTTTTATATTTTGTTAGGATTTCTTTTATTATTTAAATTAATAAAGTCTTTTATAATCTCTATACGAGTACTTTATTCTGGCTTTTTATGGTATTATTATTGAAAAGTAACACATTTGGGTGTTAAATTAGTGGTTTACACTAAATATCGTTGCCAAGAATGTGACGTTTATTCTTGTTTAGAACATGCTAAAATGATGAAGAGATTTATAATTCTTTATACTTAAAATAGGCAATTACTTATAACTTTTCTTTGAAATTCACGTGCAATATTTTTTTATATATAACTTTATGATTCTTACATGAAGAAATAGGTAGTTTGTATTCTGTATTCAATGTATTGTTCAATACTAATTTATGTGTGTGTTTTGTCCTTAAAACAGAAAAAAACTTGTCAATAACTGGTTCTCTTATAAAAATATTCCAAATTTATTGTTTTACAACATGAAATGAGTTGCTTTATGTAAAGTTAATTATCGCGATGAAAAAGTAGGGTGAAATATTTATTATTGTATTGTATTAATTAAAATAAGCGTTTAATTGAGTCTCCATCTCATTAAAATCTAAGTTGTGTAAGATTTGATATGAGATCTCTCAGATACATTGCGCCCGAATGTGTTGGGACTCAAACTGCGCCCGACAGAAGGTAAAACCCATTAGTGCCTGGATTAGAAGTTTTTTAAATCGTTTGTTAAATTTTTGTTACCTGATATTTTTAGACTACCAAAGTACTTTTTTTACAATGTTATCACTATAGCTAACTTGATGGGGTACAAGTTTATGTATGTCCAGTCAAAAATACAAAATAGAAAAACTTAATTTTTCCTTACTTTTTAGAAACTTAAAGTTTCTATTAGGATTAGATTTAAGTTTCTTTAAGCATTAGTTTATAAATAAATGATTTAAACAGTAGAAAACCATTTTATTCAATAATTATGAAATAGGTAAAATAACAAAATTATGCTAATGATAAGACATGCTCAAATGTTATTAAAGCAACTGTGTCGCAATTTTTATGATAAGTTTACTAGAATTATATAATAAGTAACTGAATGATAAGGAATAAAGCAAAATGTGAAAATAATTATTATATAAATAACTTATCAGTCCCATGTGTAAGTTGAAATAATATCTTAAATTTTCGTACAATATTTTTCACTGGAGACTAGAATTATCTGAACTAGAATAATTGTTAGATCAACATTATTATTATTCAGTTTTGTAAGTAATATTCGTAAAAACAAGTGTAATTGCATTTTGAACAATAATATGATCTTTTCTTGTAAGATTTTGCAAAATGGGCTTCCTTCTTATAAGGGGAAGTGAAGGAATCAGAAATTCATCTACGGAGACATACTCATTCGGGGCACATTTCAAAAATTTTTGTTTAGGACATCAAAAACTGGACGGACTTTCGCCACTCGATCAGTTTTTGATATTTTGAGTTGTCAACTAGATACAAGTACTGCAATGTCTCATCGAAACGAGTTCTCCTGAATTCCAAATCAATAGTAAATTGCAATCTTCATTAGTGGACCAATATAGCTTGCCCGATTGGGCAGTCTGTGATACCCTGATTAGATCAAAATAATCAAATTCAATACATTATTTTATGTTTCATTCTAGCAGAGGGAGCAGACAACTCCGATACTGATCTACGACTTTTTGGAGTTTCTGAAGAAGTGGAAGGTATAGTAGTTGGTACAATATTAGTAAGCTTCATACTTGCTCGTTTGGACTTGTGCCCGCTAGTTGGTCATATGATATTTGGTTGTTGAGATGTTGATGGAGCACCGAAGGAGGAGAAAACTCAGGCGAAAGTAGTGCCTCAAGATGGAATGAATAAATTCCCCTTTGCTCCTCAAAATGAATCGAGGCAATGTTAAGGGGCTCCTGTTCCCTCCTCATCTGAGTCCATGTCGGTTTCTGCCGCGGGATCTTCCTCAGGTGGAGCCATAATGATTGTGGTCGACCACGTCCAAATAAGAAAAATCAAATCGTACGACTTAAAGATAAAAAATTGTGTAACTTGCATTTGCCTAAAGAAGGAAAGAATAAACTTACCAATTTTTTGTCAATGATGTAAGTAGTAGATTCTTGGTAAGCTCATCATTGAATTCTAAGATATAAAATGATTCATGAATGAATTCGATGTAACTTGAAAGTTTCTATGCAAATGAGCCAGCCATTCAAAATTTCGTAACCTAGACTGCCTGGACGCATATAAATGTACGTCCATGTTTTCGAAGCTTATTGCTTCCACAATGAATAATATTATGAGACTTTCTTTACATAATATTGCAATATTAGTTTTGAGAGTATACTGTAAAAATTTGGGGAAAAAGGAACAAGAGATGTAGAAGATATTCGTACTTATCCGAGCGAAGCCAAGAGCGCAACTGAAGGTCACCTGTTTTTGTTTACACATTGGTACACTTGCACTCCAAGGAAAATTCCCACCCTAATAGTATATCTCTATCTCGGACGTGTTATGAACCGATTCCAACAATCTCGACGTAAAAATAATATTTGTAATACAATAAAAACATTCCTAAATTTTATGTAATTTTATGTACACTATGTATGCTTTATGGCACTAATGGGTTGGCGTTTCTAATTTTCGCTGGTTACGCTACTGGATATATAGTCAAAAGAATTCTGGTTTGCGGAAATTTATAAATACCGAATAAATAGCTGCTTTAGAAGATTGGTGGAGACACTGGTGTACTCAAATTTTATTTTGTCGTTGTTGAGATTTAAGATACATATATCACATAATTACATTGTTTTTATTCCAGTGTTTCAAATAAACGTTATTAGCTATTTTCAATACTGTTTTGATCAATTTTGAATAAAATCACTATGTTAATTATGCTCCTAGTAGCGACTGAGTAAAATATACTTGTAAATATTACTTCAATATGACAAATTTTGTTTTAGCATATCACTGTTTATATAATTATATAAATCGTATCTTACACATAAACTACAATATGTAGCATATAATGGGTATAAATCAGATTTATTTGTAGCAACTTTAGGTGTACCCCAGGGGTCAAACTTGGGCCACGTTTGATATTATGATTTACAGTCGAATCGTTATATACAATTACTATATTACAAATCGTTCCAGCATTAAACCGTTTACTTTAAAACCAGCCGAATCCTGAATGACTTAATACTTGTATTAAATGTAATAAAATGTAATCAAATTAATGCTTGTATCGTTAAAAGAACGAGTAACAAACGATAGAAAATACCTAAATAAAATATTTGTAAATGTAGATCGGTCGAAAAGAACATAATGAATGGTCACCGCGATCGCTAGGGTTAACCTCTCGGACTATTTCATTTGTAATCATTTAAAATATGTTGCCTGTAAGATCAATCAAACCCCTGTCGTTAGAGAAATCGAAAGACCGAACTTCTTAGGAATAATCTTCAATAAATATCCTAAAGTGCTATTTAAAACTTTTAACACCCTTCGTTGGTCGCTTAAAATATTGTAAAGCTGCTAAGAGTCTCCACTTTGAACATCTATTATAATATTTCCCTTTGTAAATCAATATTAAAGTACTCATTTTTTTTGTTTGCTTGGTATTGACATCGACTGTTAAAGTCATTATAAATTCTTAACGTTATAAATTCGAAAGTGGATGGGATTTTTTTTATTTCAGTGTAAAAGAAAGTTACGATTAACAGCAAGAAAAATAAAGCAACGGTTGACAGTTCATGACACTACTGGCGTATTGGAGGTGGTCTTTTTCATATGTGGTGCATGGATTTTTAATTTACGTCTTATTCTCAACCTTTCTGCAACGACTTGTTCACGCCTGTCTAGAAATTGATGTGCCTTATGGGGGGGATACCGTAATGGTTAATTAAAAAATGGCGGAGATATAAGCTGTCAAGTAGGACCTTCTTTTGAAAATCTTTGCCGATCGTGGAATTTTTGCCTGTGTCAGGCATTGTCTGAAAAATAGAAAAAAAATTATTCAGAAAGGTAATAGCTAAAAAGTAGCATAGAGAATTTTTGAAGTGATAACTTCTTATGGGAGGGTAAACCGCTTCGTTACGTAACGTGTTACAGCGCCAGTCTGTCTGTTCCCTGTCTCTCACGCATACGGCAGCGGTAGGCAGTCTCCTCCTCTCTCACTCTAACTCACAGCGCTAGCGGTATTTCGGACAGACGCTTCCCCCTCTCTCGCACAATCTCGAGCTCTATCTCCTCCTCTCTGCGTGCTTTCGCTGTCTACATCTACGTGCATGTGCATGTGTGCGTCGCTGCTGCTGCGGGGCCGCCTCTATGATTTAGTAATTAGTAAATTTAGTAATTTTACAGCATATCATAGTAAAAAAATAATTATACACGTTCTGATAAACATAATTAAAAAAAATTATTATAAAATTCCGTTAATTTTAACCGGAGATTTTAATGTTAATTTTGCTGCTGATCGAGCTAAAAATTTAGTATCGTTCCTACAATCAAAATTACAATTAAAAATGATTAATAAGCCAGAAGAAGCTACAAGTCATGGAACTGTACTTGATGCAGTCTTTGCAAGATTTTTCGATGACATACAATGTAAAAATGTCGTTGCTTATTGTAGCTACCATAAGCCAATTGTTACTTTTATAGGATTAAATAATGATACTAACAATGTACATATACAAAATTCTAATGTACATATTCAAAAATTGTAACTAAAAATAAAATATATTTTATAATCAATAAAAGATTTAATTAATAAATAACCTTTCCTTACATTATCATATTAATATACATAAAATTTAAGTAATAGCCTAAGCTTTTCTCAAGTTAAACGATTTCAATATCAAATAGTTCAACTTAGATTAGTTTAAGTTATCATTTCTTTCGGGCGTCCCGTGACGCACACGTTTTTTTTAAGCTTTTTTGTAGAAATAACAGCTGTTTGAGAAGAAAAATTTTGAGTTTTAAAATATCATAACAAATTAACGGCATCTAATAAAAAAAAATCCTATATAATGCTACATTTTGGATAATATTATAAAGAATATGTGGTATAAATTTGATCAAAATATGTTGAGTAAATTTCGAGATATCTTGCCCACCAGCTTGAAAAAAGTAGTTTCGAGAAAAACTCAAAGAAAAAAGGTGCCGCATCAGCGTAGTATCGCGCAACCAAATACCTTTAGTATTAAAAGAAAATACTTTTAATTTGCGATTCCTGGACCGTACATGAGGTCTTCCATTCATGTCGCGATGTCCTCCGACTTCTTTTAAGCAGCTTTTTTCTACTTCCTGGCCTCTTTAGTCTCTCATGTTGGCTATAGGTATCCGATGGGCATCCAAGTTCTCCGATAATCAGATCTCGGATTTGAATTTTCATATAGTTAAATGTTTACAGTAGTCTTAAAAGTATAAATAAATCTAGCCAACAAAAAAAAAATCGATTTTCTGAAAATCTCAAGGTGGTGTAACACCTTAATCCAACTTATAGGTTAGTCAAAAATGAGGTGCTCCGACACATCTCCCAATCCCGTATAAAACACACCATAAATTGTGATATTTCAAACTGTACTGGTATGGTAAAGACGTGGTTTTTACGATCGAATAGCCTCTCGGAACTTTTTACAGACCGTTACCTTACAGTGAATGTTGTTTTTGTTCTGCGCGTAGCAGGAATGCTTTCGAAATTTCACATGTCGATTATTACATGCGCGCTAATCTTAATTTTTCCTTCTTAATCGAGATGGAATTTTAAGTACCGGTCTTCTGACCAAGATAAGTTCGCTCCGAGACTATCTGAAAGCCGCTCGTTCCCGCCAACAACATTACACTGAGCCCATTTACACGTAGTCGCCCGCCATAAACCCGAACGATATGTATGTACGTATGTATAAGATTGTGTGTATGAGAAGCACGCTCATCGAGAATCCGCGAATAGCGGTATTCAGCAGCACTGGGTTACCAGCACTTCGGTACAGTTACACGCGGTGGATCCGTTAAGTCCACAACATGACCGTGTCCTGCCGCGCCTGACGCTAGTGCCGTGCCTCTTCTTCAATTACCGACGGAGATGAGTTCTCGGCTATAGAATGTTTCGCCTCTCTCGCTCCCTCTCTCTTTCTCGCTGGCTCTTCAGGTTTGGACTTTCCACATACCGTCGTCATGATCACGGATGTGGGTATTTTTTAACCCTGTCCATTACCCCCGTGTGTTACTTGAGACGGACTTTACTTAACTTTATTGGAGACATGAAAATCTCACCGATTTCATTCTCAAATTCCGATTTCAGTTAAAAAAAACCTTACGTTTTCTTAAACTATGTACATTTAAGAATAGTTCCATGAAAATTTCAGGTCAAAATGTTAAAAATTGACGAACTTACAGCTATTTTAGTGTAGCAGGTAGCGAAGTCGATTCTGACGTCGCCGCCTGCGACACTGACTTATTCAATAGGAAGGTATAGCTCGTCAATAATAGGAAAAAATGTGAGATTCTCTATGTTTGCGTAGAAGAAAGAGTGAGGCAGCATTCTAAGGGAAAAGAATGTACTTTACGCGCGGCTAGATTGAACTCTGTGTACATCCATATTGCACATACATATATTATTCCACAAAGGTATCAATGCGACTGAGCAGAAACCAGGCTATTTACTATGTTTTGAGACTTGTTTCTATTGTTGACGAGCTGTATGTAAGTAGATGCGGCCACCTGGCACCCTAAGCCAAGCCCCCCTTTCCTTCCTTTTGTTATAATATCTTTGTTTTGGATTGTCATATTATAGAATGTTATGCAGACAATTATATAACTTTAAAAAATTTACTTAATTTTCAAATGAGTTTTTCTCGAAATGACTTTTTCCAAAAGTTGCAAACCATAACTCAAACGCGAATAGTCCGATTGTTTTTTTTAATTTTTGTAATCGTTAAGGCTAAATTTAGCTTTCTTTAAACATTTTGAAATTTATTATTTTTTTGACCTTTAAATGAGCAAAAGATTTGGCAAAAATGACTAGATTAACTATTGTCGAGATACTGATGATATCATGCGAAGAAAAATTATTCAAGGGCCACCATTTTGTATATTATAACATTGTCATTTTTTTTGTTTTATAACATTGTCATTAAAATTTGCATAAATATAGTTCAAAGTATCCTTAATAACCCCTCTAATCCCTAATCCCTCTTCTTTAATCCTAAAATAATTGGTAAAAAAAAATTAGTAAAAATTTGCTATTTTTTGGCCCGTCGCAGTGGTGATCCCCTTTAATTAGAGTTCTGAAGTTAAAACGTAACTAAAAAATATTATACAAAGTTGCATCGTATTTCTTCATTTTACAGAGAGTTCCAGGTTGATTGAACCTAATACCCACATCTTCTGTGACGCCTAATAATATGCTGAAGTCATGTAGTTGGCAACAATGGTTTACATTTACATAATATAACTTATATTCTAATACCCAGAAACAGATAATCTAAATTCAAATACCAAAATAAAAAAGTACTATCTAAAACAAAGAAGTAAATTTAAAAAAGACAATACCCAGAATGGTATACACCATTTTTATTAACAAAATACATTTACAACACCAACAAAAGTAAACACATAAAGAAAAACCTTTTTTTTTATTTATATATTTTACAAGCACGACACGCTGACGGCGTAAATAAAGTATTAGACCCTGACAAATGGCTGACAGTCCACCTATCCACACATTTCAGAACTCAAAACACTCACAGTATACCTTAAATTAATTTTGAAGAACTTGTCATACAGGAAGTATGAAAGCTACTCCAGTATGCTGTCAAACTCTTTAAAATATAGGTCTTTAGAAAAATGTTGGTCTTCATATATATAGTATGTAGTCTTCCTCAGTGAACTTGATTGAATTTTATGATAAATCAGTTCGACTTTTGGATGAATACTATTTCTCTGTTCTATTATTTCGCTTCTATAAGAAAGATAATTACATTTTTTATAAAATAATTTATATCACTTAATGCCAATTTTCTACTATTTTTTTCTTATACAAATGACATCTTATACAAACTACTTTGGAATATCTGTGAGAATTTTTCGATGAAAAATTAATTAATCAAATTGCCCTTCTAAGATTGCGTTTCATCTCTTGCACTATTGTGTTTATATATCTAAGAAAAATTAAAAATAAACAGTTTTAAAACCTTAAAACGGACTTTTCCGCACGTAGAAAATCTCTATCTCGAAATTGAGTGGCCGAGAAAAAAATAAATCAACACATAAATGCAGAATATGTGTTTTATACGATAGTTTTACTTTTTTCAAATAGTCCACCATCGTGCTTTCTCATAATCCATGAACAGGGTGGGGTGTGTCCTATCCACTTCAAAATCAATAGATGTCGTCTATTAGACATCCCTAATCGAAATCAGTCGGAACCCGATGGATCCGACACGATTTAATTGAGTGATCGTACTAACAAAAAAATTTCTCAAATAGTCCACCATTGTGTTCTCTCATGACACATGAACATGGTAGAGTGTGTTCTATCCACCTCAAAATCAATAGGTGTCGTCTGGGAGACGTCCCCGATCCGAATCCGTCAAAACCCGATCGATCCGACACGATTTAGTTAAGTTATCGTGCTAATAAGAAATTTTAATGCCGACGACAACGACGACAACGATACACACACAGACACAAATTTGGAAAAAACACTTTTTTTTGTTTTTAGGCCGAAAAACGAAAAATAAACGCTAGAAAAAAAATTTTCCCATTTTTCTTTACACGATTACATTTCTTTTCCGCTCTGGTATAGTTGAGTGCGGAAAAGTAAAAAAAAACCAATGCCATAAATGATTCGTGATATTGGATGGATATGAAAAGGACTGTATTATAATACAACTGGCATTTTTATATCATTTATTTTACCGAATCATTGATTTATTCATACATTTGGATCACAATAAGGTTACTTTCAATGACCTTTTGTTTATGAATAGTTTATATTCATCAATAGGGTAGCGGTAGCTCATCTCAGATCAATAGCTGCCGAGGACCCGTTAAATTTATTTAGTCATAAGACTTTGTATGTGCCAAAGATTAAATTAACTGATGTTAACAACTAGTAGTGAGTTTCTAACAACTTCAACGTGTCTCTGGAATGAACTTCATGAAAACAATTTTTAATTTAAAATTCTGGGAGACTCATCTGATCATCCTCATGCCACGAGAGTGCATTATAATCAAACATCTCTAGCAACGAACGAGCTTTGTTCTTATATGTACAATATTTCATGTTTATAAAGTTACATATATCCACATCAGTTTATCTTCTGTACGATTATGTTTATTTTCTGATAATTTATGAAAGTCTAAATTTGAAAATATTTTTCCACTGTTTTAATTATCTTAATTTTGGAGAAATTCTTAATATGTCTAGCTGTGTTGATTGTAAAATTTGTACAGGTTATATGTAATTAAAACAAACAGAAAAGAGCACACATGGTGGAATAGCAATTTATGCATTTATTTATTATATTTATATTGAAATTTTACTTTTCTAAATACAAATAAAAACGAATTATAATTTTTGTTTCTCGAGATCTATAATTTTTTACACGTTGTTCAGTACCAAAACTGTTTTTTAATTATAATTTGGTATCCTTAAACAATTATAGCATAATATTTGACCCCATATTAACGACACGCCACTGCCATTCTGTGTTATGTGGAGGCAGTTCTCTTACTGTCTATCTTTAACTTGGGAATCTCTATTTAGTGCTCTGTTACAAACAAATGTAATGTAATAAATAGGACATGCCCCTTCTCGTCTTTTGAGTTCGTTGGCCTAAAAGGAAGAAATTTAAATTAAAATATATTTCTCGAGAAGTGGTCACTGAATCATACAGTACTGAAATTCCGGCCTAGGGATAAATGTATCGGGTGTTATTCTTTGAAACACGAAAATGGAATGGTGATCATTATTATTTATTATTGATAGTGGAGAAACGTCGGGTACATTGAATTTGAAAACATCTAGAAGATTAAAATTTTATGTAAAAACTGAATTTCCTGCTTGCAGGAGAAATCAGCAGCTCCTAAGAATCCATTTTATCTAGAAATTAGCCATTCTTCTTATAATATTTTATTTAATTGTGGATTCTTTTATTTAATTGTATAAACAAATATTTTGTTTATCCATAAAACCCTCGTAATTCTTAATTACAGTCCTTAAATAAGTACAGTTTTTGTCTATAGTTTGAAACTACAGACGAAATTGTCATGTCTGTTAAAAATATTAAATATAAATATATAAATAGAGATAAATCTTTACTTACGTAAATCTGCTTTACTTTCGTAAAGCATTGAATAAATTCGTTGAAAATTCAAAGAATAACTTTTGAAAAAAACTCTCGAACCCATCGAATTTTATTATTAGTTACGCATTTTTTAAAATATAATTAATACATACAGGGTGATTCATATAAGAGGTATGATATCATCGATATTCCTTTTTAATGGCAACCCCTTCCTTTATTACGGAATCTGAAGAAACACATTTGCTATCTGACCGTAGCCAATACGATTAATTAAATTAATTAATTAATTAAATAATTAATTAATTTGAACATTGTCAATAACTTTAGTAGGTATACATTGTATTTCGCAACGAATTCTTGCTTTTAAATATTCTAAATTCTCCAAGCTAGTAACACATATTTTGATTTTTACGTATCTTCACAAAAACTAATCTATAGGTCTCAAATCTGGCGATGTGGTTGGCCATTCAATCGGCTCCCTTCTCCCGATCCGACAATTTAGGAACATCTCATGGAAAGGTGAACCATGTTGAAAGAAAAAGTAATTTCTCATAGTATCAGTTTCCTCTACATCTGGATATAAAATTATTAGTGCAGGAATAAGGATGCATAAAATATATAAAGTTATCTGGATATAAAGTTATTAGTGCCTCGAAGTAATTCTTCTTTCTACCTTTTTAAACCCATTAGTATACTGTTAATTACGCAAAAATGCGTAAAATTATATTCTAATTACTATACAATATAAGCTATTTATTTATAATAGCAGAATTGTTATATAGCACAAAACACAAATATACTCGTACTGGAACATGTATGCATGTATTCAAAAAATCAATCAATAGATAGTCCAGAAAGAGTTTATTCACCTTCAACTGTTTTTTTAAATTTTCTTGACTTGTAGACATTTGCCTTTAAAGGAGTCACAATTGTTGAACATTTGACCAAAAAATAATTTTACTGGGGCTTGACAAAACCTTGCAATTTGAACTATTATAAGTGACGACAATCGAGAAGACAAATTTAAAGCCAAATACCTCGAAAATCATTGACTTTTTAGGAGGATCAACATAATAAACCCTTTAGTTTTCGTGTACAAACCGAGAAAATAATAAAAGAATATATGATACTATTTGAAAAAATAAAGTTGGTACCCGCTCTGAAAAAATGAAACAGCTGTATAACGGGTATTACTTTTATATGAAAAATTATGCAAAGTGGTAAAAAATATGTCCTCATCTCCTTCTTACTTTTCCGCACTCCACTATAAGCGGAAAAGTAATGTAATCGTATAAAGAAAATTTGAAAAAGCAAAATTTGTTTGGCTTAATTTTTCGTTTTTCGGCCTAAAAAGAAAAAAAATGGTTTTTAAAAAGGGTTTGCTGTGTGTGTGTCGTTATCGTGGGCATTTATTCTTGTTAGCACGATAACTCAACTAAATCGTGTCGGATCGATCGAGTTTTGACTGATTCTGATTGGGGATGTCTCCCTTACGATACCTATTGATTTTGAGGTGGATAGAATACACTCTACCATGTACATGGGTCATGAGAAAGTACAATGGTGGACTATTTGAGAAATTTTGTTTGTATATCTATCTCAAATTCGAGATAGAGATGTTCTACGTGCGGAAAAGTCCGTTTTAAGGTTTTAAAACTGTTTATTTTGATCGAGATATTGGTGACATTTTAGATGGACATGATGCATACAAATTATTTTGAGCTTAAATCAAATTTTTATAATACAAGATTCACTTCTAGACTTCTTCTGTTTTAAAGAGTCGTATCCATTCCTGTTAATCTCCACCTGTCCAAAAAAAAAAAAACATTTTTGCAAACATTACCGGAAATTTTACAAAAAATTTCGTATTTCCCAACATCTAGATCCGGCTCTGGCTCGCAATCGTTTCTTCAATTTATATGTATGTGACTAAAGGCACATTCATACTCTTCGTGTTTGTCTCGAACTTGTACCGTTATCCATCCAGCTGTCCATCAGATCTTTATATGGATGTATTAAGCATGTGCTGCTGGATATTCTCTGATATGTATATGACAAACAGGTTTTAAAATTCAGCAAATGCATTTAAATAGTAATGTGACTGAAATGTTGCCAAACGTCTTATCTGCTTTCCATCTATTACGTGTCGGAACATGGAGCTTGTGTAGATATGTATATAGTTATTCAGTTATTTATCTCGAGTTTTATCAGTATGTACAGTAGGCGTGTATGAGAATAATCTAGATAGTCCAAATTGTCGGAACGATAAAAGTTATGTTATGTAGTTAACTCTTAAATCTTGAATATAGATGGCCGGTAATTGGTCTGGGAGGTCTTGATTCTTCTTATAAGCCTAATGCATATCTTTAATACGTTCTGAAATAGTTTAAGATGTTATGGGGATCAAAATTTACATGAATCTATAAATGAAGTGAAAATTAAAATGGAGTTTCGTTCAAAGGATTTTTTAAAATAGCACATTTAATATTATTTTATAACGGTTTTTACGCGTTATTTTGGACAATAATTTCAATTGGTGAGCGCATGTAGAAAACACTATTGCACTATAGCAGGGCCGTCGTGCAATTGGGGAGTCACGGGGATTAAATCTCAGGACCACCTTTTGGATGTACATAACTGCTGTGATGGCAATGCTAATATATGGACCAACAGCTTAGTGGTCCAAGGTCAATCATAAAATTACAGAACTAAGGTTATAGCACGTAGAAAGTTAGAGTACACTTGTCTAATCATTATTGCGAGCCAAACCACACCAACAGCAGTCTTAAAACTGTCATGGACTTAACACCTCTTGACTTATACATGGAAGCTTTGAGACTGCGTGTGGAAGGCTATGGAAAATGCGTGAGTGGTCTATTAGACACGCGAATTTCGTCCTTGATGAGACAATTAAGCATGTCCCTCTTCAACGGACGAGCGTGATTCGGACCCATATTTTCCGATTTAAAGAGAACTATTAGGTTGCAATGTTGCAATAATTGGTTTAAACATTTATTACACTAATTTGTGTTGGATAATATAATATAGTATCTCATACGTCATGGAGAAGATCTACATCACCATTTATATTTTTGTATTATTTATGGCAAAAATTATATTTTTAGTGGGCATTTAATTAAATGTCCAACTCAGAGCTAGTAAAATTCAAGTGTCTGGCTCGGGGTGGCGCAGAGGGCCCAGTGTTAGGTGTGTCATTGTATGCTTGTGCAACCTTCACCTTTGTAGCCTGAAATGTAGGAGCAGAGGTCGATTAATGTTGTTGTAAAGGTAATAATAATAACGCATAATAATAATAATAATAACGCATGTATTACCCAACAGTATTAATTCCAGTTACAGGACAAAATAAACAGTTTTAAAACCTCAAAACGGACTTTTCCGCACATCTCTATCTAGAAATTGAGTGACCGAGAAATGCCGTCGTTGTCGTCGGCATTTATTCTTGTTAGCACGATAACTCAACTAAATCGTGTCGGATCGATCGGGTTTTGACTGATTCTGATTGGGGACGTCTCCCAGACGACACCTATTGATTTTGAGGTGAATAGAACACACTCTACCATGTAAATGGGTCATGAGAAAGTACAATGGTGGATTACTTGAGAATTTTTTTTTTGTTAGCACGATCTCTCAATTAAATCGTATCGGATCGATCGGGTTTCGACTGATTCTGATTAAGGACGTCTACCAGACGACATCTATTGATTTTGAGGTGGATAGGACATACCCCACCCTGTTCATGGGTCATAAGAATGCACGATGGTGGACTATTTGAAAAAAGTAAAACTGTCGCATAAAACACATATTCTGCATTTATGTGTTGGTTTATTTTTTCTCGGCCATTCAATTTCGAGATAGAGATGTTCTACGTGCCGAAAAGTCCGTTTTAAGGTTTGAAAACTGTTTATTTTTTTTTTTGGTTTTTAGGCTGAAAAACGAAAAATAAACCCTAGAAGGAATTTTTTTTTACACGATTACATTACTTTTCCACATATAGTGGAGTGCAGAAAAGTAATATATAAAAATTAAACAATATACTCACATAACTATTCACGTACAAACCTAGATATTCAATCAATAGTATATGACAATATACAAATAAGTAATATATAAATACAATATCATACAACATTATAACAATAACATATAATAAATATATAAGTAAAAATATATATGTAATAATTACAGTATCAATTAATATGAACTAAAATGTTGTTTGCCTAAAGATAACAACTAATTTAAGGTACAGTTATATAAATCAGAACTACTGGATGTTTGGTTAAAATTATCCGACATTACTGGAAGTATTAATTGTACACTTGTTCCTGCATTCTGATAACAAAACAATGTCCACACGAGAATTAAACCTAGGAATACATATATAAAATATAATGTAGATGAATCTACATTGTTATGAAATAGTTTAAATAAAAAGGTTCAGTTAGTAAACACTCTTCTGGGATTCGATGTTACATATCAAATCTATGTAGAAGAAATGTATGGTGAAAATCCCTTGTTGGGTAAATATAATGACCCTGGATTATCTCAATTTCATTAATCTGTATTTCATCCAAAGATACCAGACAATGTTAGAGTATTCTAGCTTTAAATGCACTAATGAGAAATATAAGCTTTTTAAAGCAGTACCATTAGAAAAGGATATTATATTTCTAATAATTATAAAGGTTAATATCTCATATGCATTCACATTTGTTTGATGAATATGGTCAGAGAATGAATGTTTGATAAATCGCACAGATCTTTAACGTTTTTACGGTGTCTTAGGGCTATATTATTAACAGAATAATTATATAATATTGGTTGCTTTTTAAGAGTAAATAAATACACATTACATTTAGTTATAAATCGATACAATGTGGATAAGACTTTAGAAAACTAAACAGTTATCCAGAAATTATTTTAGATCGTCAGCAAAGAAATATGATTCGATTGTAAGTTACACACAAGTCATCGAAATGACAAATATGACGAATAATAATGGCCCCAAATTCGAGCCTTGTGTCACACCAGAACCGGCGACGAAAATTTGCATTGCGAAAAGTTGGCGTTGTGTTAAAGACCTGTTATATTATATAATAGGTTTTATATAATATAACAGGTCTTTAACACAACGCCAACTTTTGAACAACAAGAACATCCTTTGGAAAATGACGTCTAAACGCAGAAATAGAATAATGTTTTCATTAACTTTTTAGAACCCATGCGCAAACACGTATTTATTTTTATTATTAAAATAACATATTGTATAAAGTATAACGGTTATCCATGTTTATCAGATTGAAACATATCCTATTGGTGAAATGTAAAATATCCCGCATTTGATAATAAATGTATTTAATAATATATTTTTTATAAATTAACTGGACAGCTGACTAGACTTCTGAGAAATTTATATTTATGACATCAGCATATGCTATTTGCGATTGCAATTCAAATAATGCTTGTTATTTCATATTAATTTATTCATTTTAAATTACTTACAGTGAGCCTACTCTTTAATTTAAAACATAATATATATCATATTTCAATTATTTCTAACGTACTGCTATTTAACATTTTAAATAATTTTTAAGCAATTACATAATATTAAGAAACCAGTTATTGAATGATTTGTAATCATTGAATGATAACAAAATGATTGATTTCAATTATCAAATGAATGAATAGAAATAAATTCATTAATTCTCTAGTACTAAACAATCAATTCTCCAAAACCATAATTTGGTTCTCTTATATGTTTTTTTGTTTCTTTGCTCCCTTCATTTTATTTCTAAATATACTTTGAAACTAAACAAAAATATATAAATATATTATATAGGTTTGGGCCTCATCAGCCCAGGGTAGTCATCAGGGTAGTCCCTTGGCGATCCCCTCTTATCCGGGTCATTATCCAAAAATGCTATTTCATAAAAGGATCAATTTAGGCACGTCCCCCGCCTTAAGCCTCGCCTCCTCTAGGATAACAGGGGTCCCTAATATAAGATACCTCTCTCCTCCAGTGCGGGGCAGGTGTATAGAAGATGAATCGAGGTTTCCTCGGCTTCTTTACAATATCTGCAGGCCGGGCTATCAGTCAGCCTCAGCTTATGCTTATATGCATTCAAGCTACTATGGTGGCCCGTTATGATTCCCACCAGGGTTCTGGCTTTATGCCTGTTCAATTTAATGAATTCTTGGGCCCATTTCTCAATCTCTGAGTATTCGATGAAGAGTTTGGTTATTCGACAACCCGTTACTCCTCTCCATCTTTTATTGTGCTGGTCTCTTGCCCAGCCATTGATGCGGTCTGTGATCAGATTCCGACTTATTCCCACTGCAGGTTCTGGTCCATAGAGGTTTTCCCTGGTCCCTAGTCTGGCAAGGTCATCTGCAATTGGATTTCCCTTAATGCCATTATGCCCAGGTATCCATAAGAGTTCCACCAGCCCCTTCTCTGCCAAGTTCAATGCTTCATAGTAATTATAGACCAGCTTCGACTTCGTCGTTGCTGAATTCAGGGTTGCCAACGCCGTCCTGCTATCCGAGCAGATACATACCTTCTCCTGGGTTCGATTTTGGCCAGCCCCCAGAACACCGCATGTAATTCCAACTAGCTCGGCCTGGAGTGCGGTAGTGTATTTGCCCAAGGGGAAGGTTTTACCTATCCCGTCGCGTCGCCTATACACCCCCGCACCCGCTATTTTATATACGAGTATAATGTAATTCCTCTTTCGCCTATATTTCATGTAATAATCAAATTTCACTTATTTTCATAAATTATACTATCAAAGTAAAATATAATAAAGTATAATATATTATCAATATATAATATCAATATATTAGTCAATATTAGTATCAATATAGTATCAAATCTCAGTCAATTGCATCTGTTTCTGAGTTTCCACTAACGTTTTTTCAGTTTTCCACGAATATCCAAAGATTACACGTTCCTCGAAGCGCGTTTGGCCAACAAAGTCGGCATAATCGGGAGATGGTTAAAACGGATCATGACGATTAAAACTGAAAATTTTAATCGTCGCTCAGTTATACCAACTCGCTTGGCGAAATGCGCATCCAGAAACGTGTATTCTTAATACAAGAAGACAGTATTTAAAAAAAAATAGATGGTAATACGTTTTAGAAATTATAACCTTAAGAAGTCTATGAAATAAGGGAATATTTCCCTCTCTTTACAGTAGAAGTCGGAGACGAATTCACAGTTTTTTTAACATTAAACATTCTTATAATTATTGAATTATTATACTACTGTCTGAAATGTGGTGTAAAATTCAATCAATTTCACGCCAAATGGGGTATATCCATATAGGGACACATCCATTTGATGTGAAATTGGTTAAGACCGTGATCGAATTTCATCATACGTTGATGTAAATTTTTATACTACGAGGGGCACTATTTATATTTTGAGCCTAATAATATAAAACGTTAATTTGTCATTCAAAGTTACTTCATCATTTTTCAAAATAGTCTTCATATACTTTTGCATGCATTCGAACCGTTTTTCAAAACATTTTTTCCATTCCGCTTGAGATATCTTCAAAACATGGTTTTTGAATATATCAAAGGCTTCTTCTGCCGACGAAAATCGTCCACGGTATTTTTATTTTTGACGTTCGGGAACAAAAAGAAGTCATTGGGTGCCATATGAGGACTGTACGGCGGATGACCCATTAATTATATTTTTTGAATATTCAAACATTCGGGTGTGAGAGCTCGCATTGTCATGATGAAGAATGGCCCGATGGCTCTTGTTTGTTTTCCTTATTTCACCTAAGACGTACGGTAAACAAATGGTTGTGTGTCATTCAGAATTGACCGTTTTACGTTCCTCTAAAGGCACTTTGCCACATGACCAGTTTTTTTGAAACAACAGGCGACCATTTGTTTCAAAGTGCTTCTAGCGAGAACAACTTTTGTTGAATTTGGTTCATCTTGAAACACCCATACAGTCGACTGCTGTTTATTTTCCGGCTCATACGCATAGATTCATGATTCGTCACCTGTTACAATGTTATATACGTCTTTGGAAGCACCGTCATTGTATTTCTTGAGCATTTGTTTGCACCAATTGATACGAGCATCTTTTTGAGATTTTTTCAAATTATGTATGTGGGATCCGACGAGAATAAATCTCTTTTACAGCTAAATGATCATGCAATATTTTATATATGCTAGTCGAACTAATGCCTAAGGTTGCCTCAAGCTCATAGTCATAACGTGACAATCTTGCATTATCATTTTTTCCACAGCATCAATGGTTTTTAGCACAACAACTGATTTTGGACCACCTTCACGACTTTCGTCGGTGAGCGAATGGCGGCCACGATTAAACTCGTTATACCAGCGTTTCATAGTGGCAAAGGATGGGGCTTTATCGCCAAAAGTTGATCGATGCATTCTTGTCTCGATAATCCACGTCGAAAGTCGTAATTAATAAATCATCACACGAAAATGTTTACGAGTTAATTCCATTTTTTCGCCGAGATACAATTTTCATATCACTGTAAACAACACAAATCGTGCTTAAATGATAAAATGAAAATGTTCTGAAGAAGGTTATGATAAAAAATGTCAAACTTTCCATTGGAAACGTCAGATGGCGTCTGACAACATTTAGTGTTGCCAAAGTTCAAAATATAAATAGTTCCCTTCGTAGTAATGGAGTAAAATCAACACAACATCTGGTGTAAACTTCGCCGCCTTTAGGTGTAAATTTTATTTAAATTTTACACCTTTTACTGTCAGTACTGTACAATGAAGGAAAATAAAACGTCTTTGAAATATAATACACTTTATTATTATTTTTTTATTTTTAATATACAAATATACAGATTTAATTTCTTTATTGCATCAATAAAATATTGGTGTATATGTGTATGATGTGCTAGTGCTAATGCAATCTAGAAAATATATATTCGTGAAGAACGCAACCAAATTCCTATCATACTTGAAAGAGTACTTTGTAGTATCGGGCTTTTCAATTAACTATTATTTATTTTAAATTAAGTATCCTATCCTGTGAATATTCTTCCTAGTTAATAGCTAGGAAGCTAAGTAATAAATCTCCCCCGTTGATATCCAAATGTCTTTGGATATTTACTAATAATTCTTCTTATAGTGAAGGGATTTAGTCCTTACTGAAAATAAAAATTATAATTTAAACAGTGTCAATGTAGTAGTAACGGTGTACCCAACCACATCAAGATTGCAGCCAATCATTAAATTCATTATTTAATTCACATTCGTGTAAGATTACACGCACATTCTTGATAGGATTAATGTGTTATTATTATTAAGCGGACAAAAAAAACGACAAACATGAAATATCACTTAACTACCTACCCAACGAAATTTTTCGCAGCGAATTTGTCAAAATTTAACATATCTTCTAGACACCTGATATCTATTAGTGTTAATATGCTCGGCCATGACAATGACCATGTTGACTTCTTAGAATAGACAAACCATTTGGGCTTTAGTTAATTATTCGTAAATAGGCACATTGCTTCAGGTTTTAACAATTGTTAGTAATTCTTGTTGGGATGTAGTTCTCGCTGAAAATAAAAATCTGATAATATTCTTGGTAAAATGTATATACTATTATTAAATAATAAGCAGATAAATAATAAATGAGAAATGATAGATACAAAATATGCATTTATATTAATTCATTGTTAACTTCATCATCGCGAAACACAAATAAGTTTATCTTTTCCGTGAAATCATTCAGCGACTCATAAAATTCAACACGTTATTTAGCCAAATTGGCTAAATAACGTAAAGAAATTTTGATACGCTTCGCCAACACAATTGAGACACATCACAGCATTTGGACATAAATTGCTCATCATAAATCACGAATAGCCATATTTCCTCACATTTCAACAATGGCAACTTGAAGACTATATGGATGCGTACTCTCGAATAGTTACCACCCAGGGATTATATTCTACTACCCTGTGTGGAGTAAAGTGCACTTATATTATGGTGTATTTATATTAGTTTTATACCTAAAATGTATAAAAGTTTACAATTATAGTGGTGTAAAATTTACATTAAAAATGGTAAAGTTTTGCCACGGCAGATTTTCAACATTGTATACTGTTGAGACAACAAGAACAATTCCTACATGAAAATTAACTTAATAATAATGATGGCGAGTTTTTGCAACTTTTAGTGTCGCTTCTCGCGTCCCAGACGCCATTTGTTTCCTATCGTTCCAGTCTCCTTCGTGGAGTCCTCTACTTTCCATTGCGGTGCGGATGTTTTACATCCATTTTTTCCGTGGCCTTCCTCTTTCATTTCTTTGAGCTGGTGTCCAATTCCAAACCTTTAATGGTATCCTTTCTTCGTTCATTCGTTGCAGGTGTTCATACCATTTTAACTGATTTTCAGTTATATCGTCCATTATCGTATTTTTTACTTCCGTTTTCTCTCTGATGGTCTCATTTCT
Source organism: Rosalia funebris (assembly GCA_037954035.1). NCBI lineage: Eukaryota > Metazoa > Arthropoda > Insecta > Coleoptera > Cerambycidae > Rosalia > Rosalia funebris. The sequence goes on along the minus strand of JAZFAV010000005.1, from coordinate 13,829,971 downwards.
TACATGGTCAAGTAAAATTAAACCGGAACCTCTTCTCTAGTACATCATTTCGGTTGAGAGAAGTTTTTGTGATATATTTATATCTATAACCCACACTTCTGACCCATACGTCAGTGCTGGCTGAATTATAGCCTGATATATACTTCTCTTTGTTTTGTTTTTTGTTAGGTTCTTACTCCACAGGATTGGGTGTAGTGCTTTAATCATATTTTTTTCCTTTTCCTACTTTCTTTAGTATATCTTTATTATTCTTTCCGTCTTCATCTATTCTAACTCCTAGGTATTCGTACTGTCTAACGTTTTTTATTATTCGTCTTTCTGTTTCGATGTCTTGTCCTATGCCTCCTATAGTCATGCATTGTGGCTTTTGTGTGTTTATCTCTAAACCCCATTTTGTGAATTCTTCTCTGAGTTTGTATATCATGTAAGTCATGTCTTGCTGGCCTTCCGCAAGATCTACCTGATTATCTGCAAAGAGGATTGTATACAAGTGAATGTCCTCTATCCATATCCCCATGGGACTGCATTTTCTTATCCACTGTTTTAAAGCGCTGCAGAGATAAATTTTAAACATGGTTGGAGAGAGGCAGGAGCCCTGTTTAACTCCTTTTGTTTGTGAGAAAGCCTCAGAAGTTTGACCTCCGACCTTAACAACCGCTTGGTTTTCTCTATACAATGCATTTACGGCGTTTATATGTATATACACTATTTATGACTGCTTCTTTCATTGCGATCCATAATTTCTGTAAAGGGACGGAGTCGAATGCCTTCCATTCCTCTAGCTAGTCTCTTTTCTGCCAGTTGTTTTATTGTAAATATATTGTCCTCACAGGATCGCCCAGATCGAAATCCACTTTGTTCTTCCATTTCCGTGGCTTCCTCTTCTATTCGGGCTGTTTGGACTCTTTCGGTAAAGCTTTCCAATGGACGATGTAATACTAATACCTCGATAATTACTGCAGTCACTCCTGTTTCCCTTCTTATAAATTGAATTTATGTAAGAATTCCTCCAATCTTTTGGAATCATTTCCCATGCCAGGCATTTGTTAAAAATTACACAAAGCAACTCATACGTTTTTGTGGTGGCGTGTTTAATTAACTCGATAGGTAAATCCTCTGGTCCTGGAGCTTTATTATTTTTCATTTTTTGTAATGCTGTTTTTATTTCTTTTAATTTAATGGTGTCTCCTCTGTTAACTCCTGTTTCGTCTATATCTAGTTGCGTGGTTAAATACTCTCCACGTTGTTCTTCCAGTAGATTATTATAGTAGTCTTTCCATTTTTCTATTTTTATGGGATTTATTTTTCTTCTTTCATTTGTGTTTCTTTCAAGACTATTTATAGCTCGCCCAGCTTCTTTAGACCTAGATCCTCCTACAATTGAGCTAATTTCAGCACTTTTGGTTTCCCATGCTTTGTTTTTTGTTTTTTTTTAATTTCTTTTTTTTATATATTTATATCGATTATAGCTTTTTCCGTCTTCATCGTCTTCTGGATTTGACCACTTAAGAAAAAAATTTGTATTTTCTTCTATCAGTTGGATTAAATCGTCTGTCCACCAAGAATGTTTGTGTTCCGTTCCATTTTTAACACCAAAGGCTTCTAGTGCTGCTTCGAAAATTAACTTACATATTGTAAAAATAGCGAGAAAAATAAATCGAATATAAGATATTAGATATGAGACGTTGGTTTCGGGAAATCCATATTCAAAATGAACGAATGTCAATATCATCTCATACTCAAGTGGATGTATACCTGGAATTATAGATAGGGTGGTAGAACTACCCGTCTACAATAGGACACAGACATCAAATGAAATACCGTGATAACAATAGAATGCATTACTTGAATAATACATAAACTTGAATAATAATAATGAAAAATGGATTAGTTGAATAATATTTTTTTCAGACTAATAGATTCGATGATCGATGTTTACTTAAAACAAACCGATCTTTTACTTAAAGCTGTTAATAATTTTTGCCAAATAATGCGGACTTTCTTGGTGACATTGTATATTGTAATGCCAAACATTTAAAATGTATAAAATCAACATTTTTGTTCCTACAATCGACCCCGATTAGTGTCAAGAATCTAAACTCAAACATCCAATTTGCAAGTGTTTATAATAATGATTAGTAGCTTGCATTAAATAACTTGCATGCGACTTGCTCAGATACAGATGAGATAACACGCCATACGCCCAGACATTAACAACACAAATATATCGATTTAAAATTAAATATAGCCAACTATTTACATTTGCGGTACAGTCATTCATCAGTTTCCTTGTCTGGCACCGAGGCGGCCGGCATCTTTCATCCTGCTCTAGTTCTGATACAGCTCAGGGGAACCCAAGCGTGCCGATCGGGTTGCCAACATCCGCAGTCGTTGTGCCCGTGACGTCGGAACTTCCGCGTACGTCACGCGGGTCAATAAACTGCCTTGAAAGGTCGTGAGGTTGAGTCTATGGTTCGTCTACCCGACGCAGTATGGCGCTGCAGTTCCATTGACGCGTTTTATTTTGCGTCAAAGCAACCGAAGGCTTGACAGGCTTCGCGCTAGATGACGCGGATGCTAAAGCATTTCTAATAATTATAATTAATTGTAATTATGTAAATAAATTGTTGTTATATTAACCGTATTATACATTTCTATTAGGTGACTTTAAATATACATAACTATTTCTCAGATATTGCTAATACTCGTACATTAAGAAATATATCATACAATTTATTGTAAATATTTCTTAACATAATTAGTATAGCGAATTATTAAGAACTTTAATTAGGTTGAAGCAAGCGCCTAATGATACATATTTATTATTTAATATCCAGAGAAGGATAACATATAAAAATTTCGTGATACACACGAAAACAGCCGTTTAATAAATAGAGACGAGTAAGCAAATCGCAATAATATTGCGCCGCCCCCTCACTCATGTCGAAGCCGTTTAGTAAATATAGATACATATAAAACATATAACGTATAATATCTTCATAAATATAGATGAATATTGTAACATTTCTTTTTACCCTTTCCGATCTTTATTCGCATTATGACAAATGTTTTATATAAACAAATGCTTTTATGCATTTAATGTACGGGGTATCTCATTCATCTCATCTGATCTGCTGATATTTTAGATAATTTTCGAAAAAATTATTGAAGCGATTTAATTTTTTAATAGTCAATCAAGTACATGAAAAAGCTAAATAATACTCGAGATATTCAGAAAAATGTGAGGAATCGAAATAAATGCATCATATATTGGGTCGTTTAGACTATCTTTGATTAATAACAATTGACAATAATTTATATAACGGAAATCATGCAATTTCATAATATGCAATTTCATAACGTTTCAAAAGAATTTGTAGATAGTAATTATTATATTCATATCAATTCTAGTATTTGATAATTTTATATCATATTGTAACTTCTTTCCGTAGCGTACTGTATAAAATTTACGTTCCTCGGAAAATTGTGTGTATAACTCCAAACCATATTTAAAATATCGACGATGAGACGTTAAACTGGAATGTTTTGTATATATTTGGACTGAATTTAGTACTTTTTAGATGTTTTGTTCACAACCTAATTAATATTTTTTGTATTAATTTGTTTATGATAAAAATCCTTAACTTCCTGCTTTATTAAATCGAAAAAACTTGTTAACAAGTTTGAATTATTGATATAACTGTTATCTCCTGTACAATGTACAACATAAAATAGGTCATACCAGATTTCTTACTAAGAAATGTATGGATGGAAGTAAATGCTTTAGAATAATTCATATAAATAATAAGTCATAATTTTTTAGCTCATTATTATTATTAAGGTTTATTTATACTAAATTTACCTAGCTTAGATATATAGATAACTTACAGTTATCTACGTATCTAATTAATTACGTAAATAACTTACAGCTACTTTGAAGAGCTTAATTAAATTATATTAATTTAAACATGTTGCTAGTCAACAAGAAAACAACTGAAAAAATACTGATAACCATGATGACTTATGGAATTAATTCATTCTCGTTCTAATTATGTGTGAATGAAATGCATATCCTGCCTACACATATTTCCTGTAAACTGTAGATTTTAAGATCAGCCCACTGCTGGTTGATATTAAATACTATTAAATAATATTGTACCTCATGATTGGAATAAATATTATTTATATATTAATGAATTTTATTTTAATTCTATTGTAACTGAAACGGATTTGTGGAGTCATAAAATATTATATTGAATACCAAGATGTTTTAACAAAAGTCTTGTTAGAAGTATTTGTAGTGTTTGTATTGTTATTATATATAACATACCTACATATGGCATCTGTATATAATCGGAAAATAATTATTGAAACTGTCTTCATATAATTGTAGTTATATAGTATACCAGGTGTTAACAAAATCAGTACGCCTTTTTTTAAGTAAATACAAATTTAAAATTTAAAACTTACACAAACGAAGTAAGTAGATTTTTGTATCGAACAAATGCATCAACTTTAACTTTTTAAATATATCACCCTGTATATTTTAATATAGTTTGATATTGCATGAAATGTACTACACAATGAATGTACAATATTTAAAATTTCTCTCAAGTCTAGTGGATATATTTAATTTTTTTTATGAAAATAAAAATTAATAATGTAAGTTTTCCAAGAATTGAAAATGATAATATAATATAGTTCAATAGAAAGCTGAAGTAATAATAAAATTTATTATAAAAATTTCAATATAATTCTTTTCTTGGTTTTTGTGCGATAATAACCCCCTTTTCCCCTATAGGAATCGATTTAAAATAAACTTTAAATTGGTATAATTATAACGCAATTTATTGTAAATTAATTATAGAAAATATCAAAACTAAATATAAATAAACAGTTTTAAAACCTTAAAACGGACTTTTCCGCACGTAGAAACAACTCTATCTCGAAATTGAGTGGCCGAGAAAAAATAAACCAACATATAAATGCAGAATATATGTTTTATGCGACAGCTTTACTTTCTTCTATATAATAGTTCACCCTCGTGCCTTCTCATGACCCATGAACAGGGTGTCAAATCAATAGACGTCGTCTGGTAGACGTCCCTAATCAGAATCAGTTGAAACCCGATCGATCCGACACGATTTAATTGAGTGATTGTGCTAACAAACAAATTTCTCAAATAGTCCACCATTGTGCTTTCTCATGACACATGAACATTGTAGAGTGTGTTTTATCCACCTCAAAATCAATAGGCGTCGTTTGGGAGACGTCTCCGATCCGAATCAGTCAAAACCCGATCGATCCGACATGACTTAGTTGAGTTATCGTGTTAACAAAAAAAAATTCTCAAATAGTCCACCGTCGTGCTTTCTCATGACCCATGGACAGGGTGGGTGTTCGAAGTACTTGGGAGAATAAATAATTAAAGATACAATTTGAGGACAATACGAGTTTATTGATACCCTGTATAACAACTAAATTACGTACAAAGAAACTAAGATGTGTATTCTAACGTATAATCTTTCAGACTAACTTGCTAAATAACCTATTTTTATTTCAACGACATTTGAACAGTTAAACATTCGATATTGAGTTACCCGAACTCATAAATGCTGACCTAATGTTTATGTTTAATTTCAGGCACCGCATGAAGACTATTTTTAAACCTAAAATAATTATTGTTGAATGTAATATTCCAACAGTGGGGTGTATCCTATCCACATCAAAATCAATAGGTGTCGTCTGGGAGACGTTTCCGATCAGAATCAGTCAAAACCCGATCGATCCGACACGACTTTGTTGAATTATCGTATTAACAAAACAAAATTCTCAAATAGTCCACCATCGTGCTTTCTCATGACCCATGGACAGGGTGGGGTGTATCCTATCCACCTCAAAGTCAATTGGTGTCATCTGGGAGACGTCCCCGATCAAAATTAGTCAAAACCCGATCGACCCGACACGATTTAGTTGAGTTATCGTGCTAACAAGATTAAACGACACACACACACACACACATACGCGCGCGTGCGCACACACGCACACACGCACACGCGCGCGCGAACACACAATATGGTTTAAAAACCATTTTTCTTTGATTTTTAGGCCGAAAAACGAAAAATAAACCCTAGAGTAAAAATTTTTTTACACGATTACATTACTTTTCCGCATATAGTGGGGTGCGGAAAAGTAATAAATAAGATTCACATAGTATTGAAAAAATCCAAAGTGAACTATATAATATTTATTTTTAATAAAAAGAATTGTAAAAGTATTAATAAAAACATTATAAAACAATTGAAAAAGGTGTTCTTAATGTTTTGAAGAGTTTCAAATTAGAAAATGTTATTCCAATAAAAACAAATATTCCAATTTAACCGCATCTTGTTGGCAGATCTTTAACCACGAAATTTTTAAGGCAAATATGTATTTAAAAATCATTAAATATTAGTACTAAATTCCTCAAATAAAAAAAAAGTATGCTGTTACCAGGTAACTATTCTGTTTTCCTGTTATTTGATATTATCCAAATTGTAATTTACAATTTTTTATGTGATATGTATAAGATGGTTGATAGGACAACGAATAATTATAGTAAGAAAACTTAAGGTAGTTCAATTTTCATAAAATAACTTTAATAACTTTTCAAAAACATAACTAGAATAGTTACTTAACAGTTCATAAAACTACTGTATCAAGGTACAGTATGCAAATATATTTTATTTTACTAAAAAAATAACGCAAGTGATATATTTAACATTTTTATACGTTAAATTCGTTATGAGTTATTGTTTTATATGCTATCCAGAAATTTCTGTAATATACAAAGTGTTAATTAATTGGTTTAGTTACTTTTTCAAAATTCAAATAAATCTCTATAGTTTGACAATTTGATGCACCTATAAGTAAGAACTTATATATTTCATTTAAAAAATATAAAAAAGAGTTTATAAGAACTTATATACTTCATTTAAAAAATATTTTCAGAAATAGACCAGTACTCTTTTCAGTATTTTTAGTTAAAAATTATTTTCTAATTCCTCAATTTGCCTCGCATAACGGTGTTGTTTCTGCTGTCATCTTATATCTGGCAATTGCTTTCTTTATATGGAATCTGAATAATATGTTTTTGTATATTCATCCCAGTAATATAGCACTTAAGTCATGACTATTTTATATTTGGATAATACGGATCGGTTGTACGCTTTTCGTTGACATAAAAATAATAGTATTATGTGAAAATATGTTCCATTTCTAGGCTAACGAGAACAGTAGAAAAAAAATAATTCACACAGAAACCGTCTTTATTAGTCTCCATAAAAAATGTCTAATGGTGACAGGTCACGGGAACGAGCTGGCCATTCGACTTCTATCCTGGTCCCATGTTATGCACAGGAAATATTTCGTGCAAGCGATCACGAACGTTAAACGCAAAATATGGGAGAGACATATCGTGTCGAGATCAACTATGTTTGTTTTGGCGGTACGCTACGTTTGGGTTTCGGAATAGGGCTAGAACGCAATGATGATATTTGGTTCCTCAATAAATATTAATGGCCTTGGTCTCGTAACCCTTGCGACTATCGTCAAAGTTTTCAACAAGAGGGAATAAGGGATTTGATTTTTATTTGTTGTCTTTTTATTTAGTGTCAACTGATTTTTAATGCATTTGTTTTAGTTTTGCTCTAAACTGTCATAATTCTCTGTTTTTATTTAAATATCATAAATAAGCTGCGCCATTTCCTATCGAACTGAGCAAACAAAGTATTAAAAAATTGTTATTCTTAATTATGTGTGTATGTATGTACGTGCTAGGAATGAATAGATTCGTTAAAAATTCAAGTAATAATTTTTGACAAAGACTCCTGAATCCATCAAATTTTATTCTTAGTTGCGCATTTTTTGAAATATAATTAATATATACAGGGTGATTCGTGTGAAAGATATGACGTTATCAATGTTTTTTTTAGTTTTTATTGCAGAATATGAAAGAACATATGTTTCTACATACCCTACAGTAATAAATGCGTTAGTGTGAGCATAGGTTTGATAGAAAAAGAAGAAAAACGATTTTGCAATTTCAAAATACACAATTTAATGGCAATGATTATTTAAAACATCAACTAAATTAAATGTTCAAACTGTGCACCGTTGGCTGCCTGACAGTAATCGTAGTAACCAATAATGTTTTTCTTTATTGCTGTCAGATAAAAACTTGAAATTGTTAAATAGTTTTTTTTTTAGTTTTTGAAGTCGTTTCTTTATTTTTCGTTTCACAAAAACAGTATGTTTGGAATGTTTATTTGGCAGTAACTTGGTCATTAAAATTTGACACCCCTAGATTACTTTTTGTGGGGATACTTAAAAGCAAAGTTTACGCTACTAGGCCGGAGAATTTACAAGATTTAAAAGCAAGAATTCGTTACCAAATACAAGGTATACCTCCTGAAGTTATCGACAGTGTTCAATTGGGATTTATTAGTCGTCTTGGCTACTGTCAGGTTGCCAACAGTGCAGTTGGCTGCCTGCGGTCAATACAATGACATTGCTTTTAAAAAGCACAATTGATGTAGTTAATAGTAGTCGCTTTTTAAGATACATAATTAAGTGAAATAAATTTTCAAATTATATTTGTCAAAATTTTTATATTGATATTATGTTTTTATTGAACTTTTTTATGTAATTTGATATAACTATCTGTTCTACATCAAATTACGTGTAAAAGTCAAATAATGATGTGTAATTTTTTTTCCGTAAGAGAATTTGAAAATATTTAAACATTTTCGTAATTAAATAAGTGGCAAAAATGATAACTATAAAACAAGAATTAATTAAATATTCTACCTGTGTAACATCCATAACAAAATAGAATTCGATACCTCTCTTTTCAGATATAATGATTAACAATAACATGAATTCTGAATATGGCTAAATTCTAATTATATCCAAACTATAATTTTTTTATTTCACTCAATGTAACATAGGGAATTGATATGATCAGAATGAATTTAATAAAATAATTAAAACACTTTTGATGGCTTGATTAGTTTCATCTGACATAAACCGTTATTTTCTAATGTTAATGTTAATAAGACATATATATATATATATATATATATATATATATATATATATATATATATATATATATATATATATATATATATATATATATATATATATATATATATTAATAATAACTTAATGATATTTCCTGTAGATAATCAAAAGTGGTAAGTAGTTTTATTTAATAATATTTAGTTATTTTAAATAAAAGTAAATCAAGTATTTGTTTGTATTAAATATAGTTTATTTGTTATTATTATATATATTGTTGCATTTGTTATATAATTACATGAGAAGTATAATCTATTGTATACAAACTTGGTCTTTCATAACAAATAGCTTCAATAACAACTACTCTTTAATAACTGTCTCAGTAATAACTAATTTAAAGGCGAAAGCATCCTTTATAGAATTATTTTAATTTTTTGAAAGAATCAAATACCAGAATGCAATAATAATTTGAAAAATTTTGCCATATATAAGTAATTTCTCAATAGCATACTCAATGTTAATGTTAATTTAACACTTTTTCTAAAAAATATTGAATCACTCAAAAACCGTACTTTAGATAAATGAAAATGTACAGCTCGACTAGGAGTAATCCATACTGTTATGGGTTCGATTCTCATACCAGTCGGTTGCATATATCTATGTGTACTTACAGCTCGTCAATAATAGGAAAAAGTGTGAGATTCTCTATGATGCGTAGAAGAAAGAGTGAGACAAGAAAACGACGCACTTTACGCGCAACCAGATAGAACTATGTGTTCCTATTCTTGACGACCGTGGCCGTATGCCTGCTGAGGATCGGGTAGATTAGTAGAACCTCACTTCCGTCAAAATAAAGATAAATATAGAAAAGCATAAAAGAATTTAACAAATTAACAAAACAATATACAATATATCGATACAAGTGATTTCGTTGAGGTTAAATGTGTTGAAGAACTTTTCTTGGCACTCTGTTTGAACCATTGGTAGTTTCAAATGCCCACAACGTCCAATAGTCTACTGAAAGTGTATATTAATAACAGTTAATATACTAGATGTACCCAGTATATTGATTGTCATCAAATAATGTCCCTACGATCTTTTATCCAAGGAAAAATTGAAATTTTAGACGATTCGATTGTGGAAAAAGGTAGTTACTTCTCCGCGGGCATTAGAAACGTAGTATTAACTTACTTACCCCGCCATTTACCTACTGTGAGTACTTAGATAACAGACTAGAGCCTTACTTTTTGACATACTTTGTCTTTTATGACATACCAACACAACCATGTCACACCTACATCATTCCTTTATTTTTATTTCGCAAAAGTAACCGACTGAATAAGTCGATAAAGTTGTTCCACCGACTCGCCGGAGTATCAATACATAACACAGGCGAAATGAAAGTTATTAATCAACACAACAATCTCAAAATTAACATAATCACTTTCAAAATTTCGCAAGCGCGTCGGTCGTGCAAAAAATACGTATCGGAGTTATTAACAATGTGCACTACGGATTTATGCAAATTTAATGCCGTTTGCTGCGGCAACATTGCGTTAAAGATTGACGGATCTGACAGTCAGCCGAAATGTTTGTATACAATAAGACAAGATATCCATCCTCTTCGCTTTGGTAACTAATGTTGTTTCTTTTTTACAGGTAAGCGAGTGGATGCCATACGAGTTGTGCAATATTACATGTGAGTAAAGGTAAAAGCTATATATAGTGTAGTGTTCTTACATTTTCTGAAGCAGGTGTCTAGCAGTGGCGGCGCTAGCATTATTTTGTGGTTGGGCGAAAATAGGCAGGAAATATCTAGGGTGGGCCAGGGAGTTAAATATATTATTTTATGTGCAAATATGATATAGTGGTGTTATAAGAGGTTGGGCGAAAAGGATTTTGCCTGGGCGCTCGCCCACTCGTGCCCACCCCTGTCGCCGCCACTGGTGTCTAGATGGCAAAAGTGTAGCTGTTGGCATTGTGTTAAGTAATATTTAATATTCAGTAATGGATCAAGGTTTAAATCAAACGGTTCAATAAGTGTATCCCAGTTTTGATCCAATATTTGCTAAGGGATAATACCACTGTGATAAGATATAAAAGGGCTTTTTTAACAATTTTTTTATGGAAGCAAAGGTAATAAGATAATAATATTTAAAGAAATCATTAGTCATATATTGAAGTATAACACAAAAAATTATTATAAAAGAAATATTCAAAAATGGCGACACTAGAGCCTTTCTCGCGAGACATATCGAACTTGAGGCGCTCTGCGGCATGCAGTATCAGTGATGCAAATATGAATAAATAATGTTTAAATTAAATTATCTTATTTTAAAGATATTGTTAAAAATTCGCATAAAAAGAATGGAAAACTTGTACGCTGCGTGCCGTTTTGAAAAATCATGTTTCGAGAAAAATCCGTTTAAAGTTTTGAAATGTATTATGAAAAAATTAAAAATCCGACTTTTTAAAATTGTTTACCATTAATCTGCTATCCCAGGACCATAAAGTTGCCCTTCTATATTTGAACATTCTTCCTTATTCTCTTTCCTTGAACATTTTATGTCAGAGCGTGACTCTTTCGTTGCATCTGTCAAAGACGTCTCAGCTTGATTGATGCTCAGCGCTCAGCATCGACTTCTAGACAAAAATTGTATGATTGGACGCCAATATCAATCTTCAAAACTTTCATAATTCGAAGTCACAGGAAATATTTCGTGCAAGCGATCACGAACGTTAAACGCATAATTAGTCAGACCATCATTGAAATTACACACACCCGAATCTTAATATTTGTTATTAACAAACTTGTGACTGACACATCATACTAATAATATTTTTCATCGTATTGAAGTCAAAAGTTTATACTTTGTTTCCCTTAGCAATATTTTTCTTTAATAAAATAGTATCGAGAGTGTTATTACTTTTATTTAAATATATTAGTTGTAAAATTATGTCTAGTCGAACTACTAGGAGCGTGAGCTCGTACAAATATAATAAGCAATCTGTGATCGCGTATGCCTTTAGTAGACATTTCTCATTTCTGTTTTATTAAATTTATTTTTGAAGTTTATCCTTGATTAAAAATTAATGTTAGTTGAGTATTATAATTATCTTATAACTGGTAGACTTCATTTATTACAAAGCAACTTATATTCTACTGTATTGGTTGAACGAAAAATATTCATATCTTTATTCTCAATACAGTTTTAGGGTATTGTGAAATTTTTCTGGACAGTGGCGGCTCGTGATGAAATGAAACGGGTGTTCTGCACAGCGCCGATCCTAGGGTATTGGCCGCCCGCGCCCGCTTGCAAATATCAAATCTATCCAAACTACTGGCGCCGTAGGGGCCGCAAAAAAATTGCCCCGCAGGCGAAAATTTTGAAAATTTTCAAGGTCACGCGTTTTCGTGATACTTCAGAATTTTTATGTAAGATCCGTTTATACAAAAATATAGACTTTCAAAAGAAACATTCTTGGAATTTAATACCTTTTTGAAGAACATTTATGTTTGCCGTCATATTCTTTGGTTAAGAGAAAAGGCTTGTAAGGTGAATTTTTCACTAGAGGGTCTGTGACACTTAAAATATTTTCCGAAAGAGTTTCAGCGTCACATTTTGTAGGTTTCAGGTATGTCCAAAAACGTTCAATCGATTCACCATCGAGAATATATCTTAAAACTATCACTAACTGAGTTTTTGCAGATACATCAGTTGTTTCGTCTACCATAACTGCCAAAAATGAAGGTTTGTTAATTTCTTTAATTATTTCTTCATGACATACTTGTAGTGACGCATTAAACTGGCGCATTAGCAAGGATAATGAGTGTGCCTCGATAGCTCAGCGGTCAGAGCAACTAACCGGAAATTGGGAGAGCCGGGTTCGATTCTCGGTCGAGGCAAAATGCACTTTTATCCTTGCTATCGCCAAAGTGGTGACCCCGACGTGATGTGATTCGCTCCAGTACATCCAACATCCCTTACATCTCAAATTCGCGGATTCGATTCCCGTCCTATCCATCGCCCTATAGTCCCGGGGTTACCGAACAACGGTTCGTAAGAATGGCGAACGCGGTCACATTCCGTTAAATTGTATCGAGACAAACCATGTCTCTAGGGAGGGAGTACTGTAGTGGCGCATTAAAGTGGCGCATTAACAAGGCTAATGAGTGTGCCTCGATAGCTCAGCGGTCAGAGCAACTAACCGGAAATTGGGAGAGCCGGGTTCGATTCCCGGTCGAGGCAAAATGCACTTTTATCCTTGCTATCGCCAAATACTTTTAATATTCAGTCTAAAAGATCATTTTGTATTTCTTTAGAGGTTCCTTTAAATACTGAAGCATTTTGTAAAAGCTCGCTTAAAGTTACATCAAGCTCAGCAGAAAAATTTATCAAACCACGAAATATCCCCGGGTTTTGAGAGGTTTCAGCTTCGTCATGTCCTCGCAGCGCCAGTTCAAAAGCCCCACAAAACTTTATGCAGTTTATAATTTTTGACAAAACGTATCTCTTTTTTGTCACATTATCATTATGCTTTTGTACATTTATCCAATAAGCTGAATCTAGCTGCGCTTTAATATTAGTTGTTCCTAATAAAGCTAATTCCATTGTATTATGTAGATGGCTTTTGGGGTTGTCGTGCTTTTTTACTTTTTCAGTTAAGTGCACCAAATCTGTCACCCCTACCTCCGTCCATGCTTTATCACCGCCAAAAAGTAAACAAGGAAAACAAAGTAACGCATTTTTTTTGCACCCACAAATCCAATTGTTCTTCGAATAAATGTCTCTATTAAATTGACGTTTATATGCTTTTCCGCGGCTTACACCTGCAGTCTCAATAACAATATCGGGAAATGGCCTACCATTGTTTTTTAAATCAATTTTTTCTTCATAAGAGTATTTAAAAAATCGCCTCACATGAACTAAATTATAAACTAAATCCCTTGTCACTATCACAGTATATAAATATTAATAATTAGTACAATAAATCACTACACAAATTCACAAAACAGAATTTAAAATCTCAAATTAACACGAAATACGAAATAGGTACGATTTACGCCCGCCCGAGGAGTAGGAAGGAGTATACATTCATTGATGTTCCCTTAGTTGGAAAAAATACAGCTCACTGACCGTGTAAATTCGCGCATCTACGAGCGCCAAGTGTGAATTGTCGCGGTAGTTGTGGGGGAGTACGGGTGTGCCGAGCCGTGCTGAGAACTACCTCGTGTGGCCCAGTTCAATGTACCGCGACGCGCTCGCGTAGAGACCCAGATAATTCATCTGGTCTACTATTAAATAGAAGACGGCGGGCAGAATGCGATTTTAACGCAAGCACGTGCGGTTTAGCTGCACCAACTAACCAAATTATTTTATTAATAAATTTTAGTAATTATTACACGAAAATATACAAATATCTAATTTTTTTAGTAGTTCTGCAGCTCTGCAGCACCTATACACCAGCCGCCCCTGTTTCTGGATTTGTGCTGTGCACCGTTACAGAAATATTTAATAATACCAAAATGTATTTGTATTTATTAGTAAATCTATATGTACAATCATATTTACCAGTTTAATTTATAAATCATGTACTTATTATAGTTATTATTTCGTTAATTTATTTTATATATCACTGTACGAATGTACGCCTCTGTTCAAAATTTCTGTAAACAATTGCCAATAAAACAATTTATCCCCACCGTTTAGTATATTATGGCCATCTAGTTTTACTAAACAAACATAATGTTTTACTATAGATAATGCCTGTGTGATCTAGTAGTTGAAAGATCGATGCACAATATCAAAATAGCTTTAAATAAACATGTAATCATAAAATTATTGATTGGCTTTCATCATATTGACTGCACACCATACCGAATGTAACGTTTACGTTATGAATTATGAGCTCCAGCTGAGTTATATAACGGACAGGCAATAAAGTTTTCCACTTGTGTAGTAAATATTGTTAAACAATTTACTGTTTTCTTCTTACACGCCTTGTGCGTAATTTTCTCGCATTAAATCACATAATTTTTCTATTTTCGCTACACTGTGGCCTATTTACGGGATAATGCATTTACTTTAAAATAAATACATGGTATTTTCACTCCGCGCCTCGGCTTATACATACATATATTACAGCGAGACGGCTGTTCATTTTAATGCAACCGTTGAACAGATGGTCAAATATTTATTATTTTGTGAATGTTTGGATATTTTTATGCTGGCAAATTATTATTACACGATCGAAATGGAAATTTCTACAAACATTAAACGCTCGACTATCATCGATTCTAAAAAGCACGTCGAGAATATAAAACGTGTTGGTACTACAGAAACTTTTGAAATACATACGGGATGTTCCACGTCAACCGCGACAAGGCTCTGTACAGAATTTATTGCCGCTACAAATAACGTTTCAGGTAGTAGAAGAAGGCTTCATGTTGATATGTATAAGGTCGTCAAGAATAGGAACAAGTCTCAAAACTGCGATTTCGGACCTCCCACGAGGTGCGCAGTAAATTCAGTCGCATCGAGACCTTTACCGAATGAATATCGAGTGTATCGAATGTCCACAGAGTTCGATCTGGCCGCGGATAATGCATACTCCGAATACTGTCTCATAATTTTTTCTACGCATACATAGAGAATTTTACACTTTTTCTTATTCTTGATAAGCTGCAGGTACAGGGTGAGCGAAACTCGATGTCTCAGCTGTATTATACGAAAAGGAAAAACCATAGAAAAAATATGAAAAGAAGTTCTTAAATGAGGTTGAGTAATGTTCATTTTAAGCCGAATTTGCATTTTTTTCCATATTTGGGATAAATTCGATGACGTTATTACTTCAGTTTGTAAATATGGAAAAATATATAAATTCAGCTTAAAGTGGACCTTACTGAATCCCATTTGAGAACTTCTTTTCAGATTGTTTCTATCGCTTTTAATTTTCTTATAATAAAGCTGAGACATCGAGCTTCGCTCACCCTGTACTTTTAAATGCAATCCAGATTTTTCCGAACATTCTATATGGCGGATAAATATGCCGGCAATAACCTATGAAATGTGCCGATTTAACAATGTTATTTATTAAAATGCAAACTGTTCGCAACAACTTGAAATTGATAACCTAGAGGTTGTCGATGTCGCTGATCAAGAATTTTAAGTCAATATTAAGACATTCAAAATGACAAAGATCTTAATCTAATGGACTCAAAATTGTCCGAAACTATCGGAAAATCATTATTTTGAGATTTTTGCGATAGCGAATTACGTGTGAAGTCGGAATTTGGAAATTCCACGTGATGGATTGAATTTGAATATGGTGTAAATGTGTAGAATATAAAATACCTATGGATTATGTTTTATAGATCTCAAAATTATTTGAACTTATTTTAAATATGGTGTGGTAGCTAATTATCTCTTACAGGTTGTTAATTTTTTTTTTTTTTTTTTGAATTGTCATAATACAGCTAATTTGATATGATCGTAAAAGTGTTTATGAAAACGTTTTTATTTCGATTGGTACCTGTAGAAAGCTCCACGGGAAGCATGTAGCTTCCCGACGCGCGCCTCGTGAACTAAGTTAGCATCATCGAGAGATTAATGACACTGAGTTTTCATCATCTTCCGTTAGCCTGCAATAAATTTTGTACAGATCCTTGTCCCGATTAAGGTAGAATGTCCCACATATTAAAATATACAACTTAAAGTACATTTAGATGTTAAAAAATCACGACTCTATGGTGACTTTGACATGGGGTTTAAATTTAATGGCGATTTTAAGATCACCTTGAATGTTGATCACCTCGTTATGAAGATCATCTTACGTTCTTATACCAACCTTACTTAACATCAAATTCTTATAATGATTGATTATAAGAATGCATCTGTTCTTGATGTCGAAAATTCCGCACTATAATACTTCCGTATTCTTTATTTTTCGTATACGGTAAAGTATTGTGTATTTTACAAATATATCCTTACTCTTATAACCAAATCTCACTCTAATATCAAAAGTTATCTTATACGAGGGTGGATAAAATATACACAGCATTTTTGTTTCTGAGCGTTTACGATTGTTAGGCCAGAGCCCGAGGTTCTAGCATGCTTGGGTGGGGTCATTACGAATGGGAAGAGCTGGCCATTACGCGCTCTCAACCAGTTCATCACTCATCAGTAGCGCTTATGATGTCGGAGCGAGAGGTGCACCCCGCTGTTGAGCAACGCAATATTATAAAATTTCTTGTTTATGAAGGAGTTCAAGCGACGGATATTTTCCGTATCAAATATTGTCAAGGACTCGTGTGTTTGTCTGGTATAACGAGTTCAAGGAAGGGGAAGAACCAGTGGAAAATCAGGAACACGATGACCGTCCTCGGATCAGCATTACGGACGAATACATTCGCGCAGTTCAAGACATAATTAAAGACGATCGACGGGTGACCGTATCCGAAATTGCAGAAAAGGTCGGAATAAGTTGTGGGAGCCACCAAACGATCATCAAAAACGACCTGAAGCTCCGTAAAGTGTGTCAGCTGGGTCTCTCGCCTTTTGACCGCAGCTCAGAAGGTGAGATGTTTGGAAGTCTGTCAGAGGCATTTTTGAGTCGGGTTGAGGCCCCATACTGCAGCTATAACGGTCGAAGAACTGAAAGAAATGCACTGCACTCCACTTGGACAGCCTCCCTACAGCCCGGACTTATCGCCCTGCGCTTTTCATTTGTTTGGCCCGCTTAAAGAAGCTGTAAGGGGACAACGATTTGAAGATGATCAAAGCGTAGAGGGATTCGTGTACAACCAGTTACATTCTACGATACTGGGATAAAAAACCTTCCTTCCCGCTTGGGAAAAATGTATTTGTAAATAAGGTGACTATGTAGAAAAATAAAATATCTTTGCCTTTTGTTTTTCAATCAATATATTTTTATATTTTAGAGTCCTGCTTATATTTGATCATTGATCCGCCCTCGTACATACGGTTATTGCGATATCCTATACAAAATAATTGCGTTTTCTCCGTCCTTTCTTCTGAATCTGGATAAAATAATCTCATCGACTTATAAAAATTCCTAATAAACAATGAAGACATGGCCTA
This sequence comes from Rosalia funebris, assembly GCA_037954035.1. Classification (NCBI taxonomy): domain Eukaryota; kingdom Metazoa; phylum Arthropoda; class Insecta; order Coleoptera; family Cerambycidae; genus Rosalia; species Rosalia funebris. The sequence goes on along the minus strand of JAZFAV010000005.1, from coordinate 13,811,810 downwards.
TAGAAGAAAGCCACACGTGCGTAAATAAGAGCCATAACGTTTTCTCCAATTATCGATTTCAAGTCTCGGGTATGCACTGGCATTCCAGATTACTCTTGCAATTAGAATAATTAATTGTAATTAAGCGTTTAACTGTGACGAAATAAACGATCGAGGTGAATTTCGCCCGTTTTCGACATCCAGAATATCCGGTGCATCGTGCATAAAAAACGTGATCGTCTCCGCCGAGCTTTTTTCCCAACAACAAAACGTGAATTTATGATTGCGAATGCAAAAACTGCAGTTTAAAAATAACCGCTATATGTGCATCTGTTAATTTATAATCGCAACACTTGGTTGGTATTATAAATATTGGGTGAATCATGGCGTTGAAAAATACCTCGCTTTTTCCGCTGGATTTTTCGGTAAATTGCATCGTATTCCACAAATTATCAGGAATAACTCATGTCTGGCATATTTCATAAAATGTCGTACGCCGGTGTTTGGTTAACATTAACTCTTTCAAATTACAGGCTCGCAATAAAACAATGAGACCCAGAAATAGGTACAGTTTGTTGGTTTTGCTTGAATGAAATTTTTATGTCAGGATGCATAAAGGTCTTTTTTTTCGGTTTTATTCTGCTCCGAGTTTAATTTTAGCTTTGTTCTTTATAACGACCAATTGGTTTGGATTATATGGCGTTCATGTCAAGATGCGTGTGTAACTCTTGTTAATTTGCAAGGTTTTTAAAACCGAATATTTTTATTTGCCGGTGTTGTCGCCTCGACATGGACAAACTCAACGCTTTTTACTTTTTTGTTTACATTTACATGTTATTGTGTAGCTCTATATGATACGTTTCAAGCCAAAGAGGTAGAAACAAATAAAGGGCGATCCAAATTAAACATTAGGATTTGTATTCTGAATAAAACAATGTATTTTCCTGAAAACTTAAAAAATGCTTAAACTATCAGTATTAAATACAAACTTAGCACTTGGAATGACATGGAATATGATTACTCAAAGGCCATCCACAACTCCGAGCACATGATAATAATATTATTTAATATTTTTTTCATTATAATCCCTAGAGCAAGCAATCTGTTCACATGGACAATAAGCCCTTGTTTAATATAGCACAATGATATACTCGTATATGTACAGGACATTTCAGCACTCTGCAATTTATCATAACTTGTTCTAACTACGAATCAAAGTTCCTATGATTCGTAGTAAGTATTTATAAGTAATATTAAGTATACGATTTAATTAAATTATGTACAAGGTCTGAAGGTTTAAACCCCTTGAGTCTGCGCACTTCATCATTGAACATAAGTTTTGGATTAGCTGGTATATTAGGGTGCACTCAGGTCTTTGACTGTATTTAGCATTAAAAGGTTTGATCTCCTCCCCGATGGAAGCCAATGGTATGACATGTTGAATAGCATTGATGAGTCATCTACAGTCAGTCAAAACTTTACTTTAAAACCTCTGTAATATGTCTAGGTTAGAGTTTGCTGCTGATTCCCAGAGCTGTGTGTCATAAGTCCAGATTGATTGGATTAAACTAATTGAAAGCAAAGTGTTACTCTACAAAGCCATACGCTTTGTAGAGTAATACTTTGCTGTCTATGGAGAGTTGAGATTTTCGTTCAATTATTCAGTACATCTGTTTTAGTTTTAATCCTAGATGCTTGCGTTTAGTAAATAACATAAATAATTGTAACATCCATCAAGTATACAACCTTCATTCATAATTCACGCAGAAGGCCCAAACCAGACCGCTACATGCAGCCATAGTGAACACAGACAACCGTGTTACCCCACTTAACCTCCACTCAGAAATTCGCCAACTGGAGACCAGAACCCAACAACATAATGTGGAAGTCTGTCTAGACCACTCCACGGAAAGTATCCCAACTTAATTTCAGGAGACAGAATTGATCACAAAGTTTAGTTGGCTAATGAACAGTAATTTCTTCCCAGAGATCGAAGGATTACTAATGGCAGGACAAGGTAATAACTACCCGCAATTATATGAAACATATAGCTAGGGACACCACGATTGCCAGGGATAAATGTCGAGCATGGGCGTATATTCTCTGGGGCTGTGGAGAGTATTGAACACATTGAGAGGGCTGTTCCATCATAGCCCCGACCAGCTACACGAAGCGCCACGACAATGTAGCAAAGATAGCTCACCAGGCACTGTTGATGCAAATTAAACTGGACCATCCTCATTTTCTATACTACCAATATATACCCACATCATCATGTTAGCGGAGTGCGTAGCGTATATTTTAGATTCTAAGTATAAAAATAAATCTGAGAGCTTTAGATATGGAGACAGAGCAGCCAACTCCAATCTATCTATTGGGATGCTGTTCTTTGAAATAAACTACTGCTGCACCACAATAGTGTGGACGAACATCATGTTGAATCATTATTTCCAGATTTCGAAATTCGTTAGCATTTTGCTCTAGAATCTCCAAAATTAACGGTTTTTCCACAGACGACGTCTTCAGACGAACACTGAATTACTTAAAATATCTTTAATTCTTTAGACAATTTCCTGAAGAAGGAATAAATCCGCGAATATGTGAAATTCTGAAAATCGAACAGTTCACATCGCGTTTAAAATTTATAAAGTAGGTTAGTAATATACTAAATCATTTTAAGATCAGCTGTGGTTTTTGAAGCTTAGATTATAATTGAAAACAGGACAGAATGCTCCCAGAAAATAAGAATTTTCCTAGAAAGCACGTAATAATAAATATTTTATTTTGGAGTTTTATGTGAAATTTAGCAACTTGCTGTTAAAACCAATGAGTAATATGCAAATTTATCACATTCAGGTCTCCCGTAAGATGGTAATATACTTTTGATTGATACATAAAGTGTTTATTAGTGTTAGTTTTTTAGAGTTGCGCATACGAATTTTATAAACGATGTTTATTAAAATTAAAACAAAAGATATACCTTTATTAATAGCGAGACTCTTTTGTAAGTTTTGTAAATTTTTTCAAAATACCTTCGTAACGACTTTAGAAATTCAAATGAAATGAAGATTATACTTATAATACAATATACTTATACTTAATAAAATATTTTGCCATTAAAATAATTGGTTAGTTTTGTCAGGAACATGGTAAAGCCTGGATACTGTAATAATTTCAAAAATATATATGCAAATATTTTTATGATTTTCTGAGAGCACAATTTTTTGGACATTAAATTAAAAACAATACTTTTTAATAAAATAAAACAAATTGTCAAAGAAAAATGGGAAATCTAAAAAGGTCATTATATTTTGGAGTTTCGGATTCGTTTGGAAGATAAATGAATTTTTAAACTAGAGCTAACGTATATAAATTAGTAATAAAAAATTGTGACTCGTATACACGGGCGCAAAAAGGGAGCTCTATTATTTTTATTGTTCTTACTGTTATGTACTTGTAAATCTGCATATCTCCTGTCTGTCGACTCTGAAGTTCCTTTCTGATCCTTAAAAAATACACTGAGAAAACTGTTTAGCGCCAGATATTCAACTGTTCTGACGGTTAAATAGAGTGTCTGTTTTTTATGAAACAGTTGTTCACGAATTGATAATATAGCTACTTAGTGGACTGTTAAGGGATTATTGTAATGAATAATAAACATATTATATTGATTTATAATATTTATAGACATGTTTTGGTAAAACAGTTTAATTGCCCATTTTTTTCTCGGTCTAGACACTACATTTATTTTAAATAAAATAGTGTAAAATTGTTTATGAATTTACCTTTAAGAAATAGATTAGAGAAAATAGAAACACTTCAATACAAACACAAAGTACTTGATAAAGTAGCACTTTGTCATTTAGTGAGTGAAAATAATTTAACAATTCCTTATCTATAAAGTTAAGTTGTATGACATATAACTGAACGTCTATATAATTATATAATTGTATACTATTTTGGTTGCAAATTTTAGCGCATTTATGGGTGTACAACTAATAAAGTATGTTATAGATGGCGTTGCTTTATATTTCGCTGACATAGACATGACATGACTATACTATTACTATGTAATTTAATTAACGTAAGGTCCAATATTGTAAATAGTAGATTACTTTAACTGCTTCTACACAAATGGTATAAAATACACCTGTACCGATATGAATTTGACAGTCGCGCACAATTCAATTTCTTAACATAAATGCATTCTGAAAAATTGCACACTGTCTATTGATCATTTTTTGGAAATAAACAAAAAATATTACTTAAAAATAGAGCCTCTATTTGTACGCTATAATTACAGTTGTGAAATCCGCATGTTAATATTTCAGTATTTAACTCGACTGAAATAAATCCTTTAAAATTCTGCTTACTCGAGTGACTAATGGAACCGTTAAAAAAGACAGGCAGATATACACAGCAAAAAACTAAAAACAACCTTCTCTTCACTTAATTTAAACGTCATTTGCTCGAGACTGAATCCAAATGGAGTGGTGTAATTTGAACTCATTTGTAAGCATGCAAATGCCTGAGCAAATCGAACAATAATTTCATTATTTATCATTCACAAATGTTGCTGTACAGTATTTACACTGTGCTACTGCTGATTTGTATACAGAGATGCTCACTACAACACCCATAAAACAATAATAGCTTTACACAAGGGTGAGTGGATATACTTATTTTACAATCTTCTTTTACAACGCATACATATGTAAAGTCATTAACTAATTAACATAATTGGAATACTGAAACCTTATTAAATATTTTATTTACATATTTATATACAGTTTTAAACAAGAAAAGAGTTGTGTCGTAATAATTAGCAGTATGTTTTAATTTATTTAAAACTACAATTCAGTAAAACTTAACAATTTGGTAAATGATGTTTGGTATGTAAAGTTATTCATATTATAGCAAGATGTAAATGGCCATTTTGCAGGTGTCAATTACAAAGGATATAAGCCATTACATTATGCAAAAGATCTTTCATATTTTATGCAGAATGCTTAAGAATTAGCTTTACATTTTAAATATTATAAATTGATTTATCTTATATTTATACATTACATTACATTATGATATATGGGTTTGGGCCTCATCAGCCACTGATCGCATAGGTAGTTCCTTGGCGATACCCTCTTATCCGGGTCAATATCCAAAAATTCTATCCCATAAGAGGAGCAATTTAGGCACGTCCCCCGCCTTAAGCCTCGCCTCCTCTAGGATAACAGGGGTCCTAATATAAGGTACCTCTTCTCCTCCAGTGTGGGGCAGGTGTAAAGAAGATGAATCGATGTTTCCTCGTCTTAGTTATATTTATAACTATCATAAAATTTCTAAGCTTGTTTTCAATCAAGCAGTTTTTCATTATATAGATAATGACTTAGACATTTATGAAAACTATCATGTTCTAATAAGTCAATATGACGAATATAATCAAAGCTAAAAAAATTTTTTTTATTTCCAAAAATATACCATATCTTCCAAAAATTTATTTACATGCCAAATCAGAAGTCTCGAAAGAAGAATTATCTTTCGGATAGTTTTATCGATGCGTGCCTCATGAATGTACAGATTCTGGAACAAATTGTGTTAAGTAAAATATATTTAAAAAAGTAAATCACCCTTTTATAAATTCAAACTGATATTCACTAATTATTTCATGAATGTTGAATTATATTTCTTTATTTAGAGAAGAAAAAGGCTTATATGGTTTGTATCAAAGTAATATTATAATGTTATACATATATTTTACATATATTTTCTACATATCTAAAAGTGGATCAGAATACACTTGCTTCATAAATTAAATAAACAATATAAAACAAATAATAATTCTGAAATTTATTTTACATAAATACATTTACTTAGACATTACTTAATATCTTAAATAATAATTAATCATTTTATTTTAAAGTTAATACTTAATTCATACATGAAACGTAAGTCTTGCATAAATGAGAATAACAAATCATATAGGGTACGTTATGTTGCTTTTACCCAATCAATGCAAATATTGTATTGATTGGGGTTTGCTAATGCATTCAAAATTCTGTCTTGTCTGTGAGAAATCAAGCAATATCCAAGAGCAGCATTTTTTACCATAAACGTAATGCAAGCAATTACAATAAATATATACTTCTCTAGTTTCTTTTTTCTCTAGTGTAGTTTTTTTTCAAGCGTTATCTTACAAAACGCCGAAGTATTTGAACGAATTGAAATTAACGAGCAGTATGTACAACACTATAATTTTTATTATCGCAGACGTGTGTTCCTAGTTCTGTTTAGAAATGTTTTCAGTTCGAGTTTCTACAAAAGATATTTTTCGTTGCGAAATCCCTACGTGTTCGGTATACGAAAACTTTTACAGAACACGCAATTTGTCGCTGTGGAATATCACCGATAATTATCTGATTTTATCGAATCTATTACATTAAATGCACAGTTAGCCACTTTTAAACCGGTTCTATAATTGAAATTGCCGGCTGAAATGCTCGTTATTAATTGATTAATATTCATTTAACTTTATTGTATGAAATTACAAATTATTATTCACGTGATTCAAATTAAGCCGATTGGAATTACGTAAGCAAGAAAGTAAATAAGAAAATCGCACGTAAAACATAGGGATTGCATTTTATTTATGTATGCGAGGTATTACGTAACAGAACGACAGGCACATATGCAGCCTGTATTATCAATTTAACTATCTGTTAATACCGATTTAGTTGTTTTAAAGAGGATAAGGCGACTCGTTTTGTCACTTATGCTAGTTAGCGTAAGTGATCAAGTGAATAGAAGATTATATACAACCACCGAATTAAAACCAAGACACTTTGTATTGAACCGTAACTTAAATACGTAGAAGGGGGAGAACAGAGAATACATTTTTCTACTATCTAAAATGGGGTGAAAAACTTTACACTAAATTCTCACAACACAGGATACATATAAAGACAATTCATTCACTTTTAAATTTTATTGCCAGTATTTAGCAAAATCAGTATGATTCTTGTTAAATTAATTTACATTATCTAAAATAATGTGAAAAATTTACTATTATTCTTATAGAGATTTATTTTATATACACATATTTAGCAATCAGCCGTTCACATGCATAAATTTTAATTTAGTACACCGCGCAATAAACAGTGCCTTTTTATTTTATATACGACAATTTGTTGTAGTGTTCGTGGAAAACTGAGGTCAGGGAGAGAGAAACGGGGAGAGTTTGGAACATCTCTATGCGCAAAGGTGTGTTTGTTTTCGTGTCTTACCTTCCTCTATAGGCAGACTCCTTAGAGGGAGAGGACTAATTTGAAGTGTCTAATATTGTAAAACGATGTCATTATATATCTATTTCTATTTATCTATTATCTTCATGGTCCATGGAGACATGGACCTCGCGAAAAATGAAGAAAACCTTAAAGCCATATTGAACTTAAAATATTAAGAACGATATTTGATCCCTTCCAAAAACAAAATGGTACTTGGAGGATGCATATCAACGCTTAAATTCTATCAGAGGAGATTGATAACGCAGTCATCCTGAAGTTAGGACATATCCATGAAATGAGTAGGACTAGAAACACAAAATAAATAATAAGACTGGAAATCCTTAGCTAGACCCAGAAGAAGACCAGGAAAAGGTGTATAGATAATGTTGAAAAAGATTTCAGAGCAACGGAAGTGATTAGGTGGAGAGAATGCAACAATAATAGACAGGAAAGAAGGGTGGGATTGTTGACAAGGCCAAAACCCACATAGGGTTGTCAGACAAAGAAGAATTTCTTTAAGAAAGTATTTTTTCTCACTTTATAAATATAATGTGTAGTTATGGTTTGAAAACTTATCACTGAAGTTATTTTAGGGAAATTTAGAAGTTATAACTCGGTGACTTCCATAACTTGGAAAATCGAACCTAAAAACTTGATTGTATAAGTGATAATATTTAAAATATAATTTAATTTATGTCTCTTGCCATGGTAGATAGTATCTTATAATTAAACTTCTTTGTGGCCCATAGTGATTATATTGAAGGCTCTAGTAGTTAATTTTTTATTGTTGTATAAATATGATTACAAATTGTTTAAAATTTTAAAAGTCGATCGCATATATATTCGCGTTTTTAATATAACAATATTGTATATTGTATTTAATAATTATTACCACATTGTATTAAATTATTGTATTGGTTGTAAACTAAGTTCGCGCCGTTTTTTTTTTATTTTTTAAAACTTTATTTTTCAACGAAACATAACAACTATTAATCAATAATGTATCCTCCGTTGTTGTTTACGACTTCTTCCCAACGTTCAACCAGCTTTTCAATGCCTCGGTGGTAGAAATCGCCCGGTCTCGTGTCGAAATATTTGTCCAATCAAGCCCTCAATTCCACATCATTGTTGAACAAAACTCCACGCATAGCGTTCTAAAGCGATCGAAAGAGATGGAAATCAGATGGCGCCAAGTCGGGAGAATACGGAGGGTGTGGCAGCACTTCCCAGTCAAGTGTTTGAATGGCTTCCTTGGTCATGTTGGCGATATGCGGGCGGGCGTTGTCATGCTGCAGAATAATGCCATGCTGCCGATTAGGTCTTTTCTCTTGAATAACCGTGTTGAGGCGTTGCATTTGTAGAGCGTAAAGATCCGCATTCACTGTTTGGTTTCGTTCAAGCATTTCGTCATGAAGAATGCCTTCCCAGTCCCACCAAACGCATAACATCGTCTTTCGTGGATGAAGATCTTGTTTTGCTCGCGGTGTGGCTTGTTCTTCCCGGCTACGCCATTCCTTGCGCTGCTTTATGTTGACCTAGAGGCACCATTTTTCATTACCAGTGACGATGCGATACAGGAATATTTGCTGAAAAAACATTATTAGTGAAAAAAAGGCAAAAAAAAGCGTGTGTAACCTTGTGCCCATGAGTTGATCGGTGACGAGCAAGCAAACCAGCAGAAGTTGTCGATCTTTGATTTTTGTTGTTGTCATTTAAAGCATGTGGAACCCATGCGCCCAATTTCTGAACCTTTCCCATCGAATGGAGATGTTTCGCTATAGCGGTGTGCGAGCATTCCATTTTCTCTGCCAATTCTCTGGTTGCTTGACGTGGATCTTCATGCAAAATATTGTTTAATCGCTCTTCCTCGAACTCAACTGGCCGCCCGGAACGAGGTGCGTCTTTGAGGTCGAAATTGCCAGTTTTGAATTTGGCACACCAATCACGAGCGGTCCTTTCAGCTATGGCACCCTCTCCGTACACGGCACAAATGTCGCGAGCAGCTTTTGCAGCCTTAGAACCTTGATTGAAGGAATAAAGAAGGATGTGTCGAAAATGCTCATTTTTGTCGACTTGACATTCGATTTTAATGATCTGAAAATTAACAAAAATTAATCCGAGAAAAAAAACTAAATACAGATTCTAGTATAACAAAACATCCTCTTGAATAACACAAAACACTATGCCAAAATATTTCATTTTCAACGCGCAATCTTAAATATAAAAAAACGTGAACTTAGTTTACAACCCATTATAAAAACGTTTACAGAAATACCATGTTTCCCAGAATCGAGGTACTACAAGTACTACATCCTAGCAGTCTGTAATTTGTATTCTAACATAAATTTGTGAACCTTTAAATATTATTCGATGTCCAGATATTAGTAACATTTTTTAATTTAACTAAATGATATTTTTTCACAAATTGTAGAAAATAAATATAAACTAACACCTTTATAGATACCTTTGTATAACCTATCCTATGTACCATCAAGAAAGAATGCATCCAGGTAAGACATCCATCCATAATGAGACAGATTGAATACTATCCCCTGAAAAACAGCCAATTATAGAAACACTTTTGAAGTTAATTATGCTCAAAGCAGTAAGAACATTGACAAAGAAACTATAATTAATTCAGTATTGCTTATATTTCAGGGGAATTTATTGAAAGCGTTTCATTATATTAGTTTTTGATGGTACCTGGAATATTCTAAGAATTTATAATCGCGAAATTAGGCATTATTTCCACATCACTATATACGAAATAGCAAAAACCGTTTTAACAATGAGAAAAAAAATTCTAATAAACCTCTTTTTAACATTTTCGTTTAATACTTTCTGTTTAAAAATTTCAATGTATGCAAACTTTTTGCCATTATTATGATTTCAAATTAATCTCAAATTGACCAATTTTGCTATTCCAACCGTGAAGGTGAAATTGGCCTCAGCAAGTTGGGAAACTTCGCGATTACAACATTCTTTAATGGTAACATTTTTTAAATACTCAGCATTAAATGGCGTTTATTATATCTAAGTAATCAAGGATTTAAAAAAAATGCAAGTGATCTATATACAATTTATGAAAAGGATTTCAAACAGAATAGATTGATGTTAAAACTATTTTATGTATATTTGCAATAAAAGTGGATTTTTGAAAATTCGAGAATTATTATTTATTTAACATAAAACCGAAGTAGAATTTACGTAAAGTGAAAGCGTCGACCAAGAGGCGCCGAAAGACGCTTCTGTCTTTACCCTGATCAAGGGCTAGGGCCGGCGCTATACAAGTATGCACACATTCGATAAAATTGGCACACTGTGTATGTATTCTAAATTAAATAGCTTAATGTAAATGTTTTGAAACTGAAACCTGAATAATATTGCGTAAATATAAATCAAATTAAATAACAAATTAATTGAATAGGTGAGTAGAAGAACAATGCAAAGGCCAAAAATAACGTTTTTAGTTGAGCTAGTTAAAGTGCTTGAAATATGTAAACCTACCAATGAGCAAAACAACAGTACATAAACCAGCCATCTGGCTTTATAATGAATGAGGGTATGTAATTCATGACTGAGCTGAAAAACGGTATAAATATGGCGAAATATAGATATATGGATCTCATAGATACATATATGAATAACACAATTATAAATGATTCATATGGTGGTCAAGTATTGATAACTCAGAGGTTTTATCCTTTTATACCACTAGCAGTGGCGATAATTCAATGAAAAATCTACAACAAAACGGAAAAAGCGATCCTCGAAATTGAAAACAAAATTCGTTGGTTTTGAAAATAGGCCATCTTCGAGGGGAAAATCCAGCCATCCACTGCTCCATCGATCTAATCCATATACAAAAAGTTAATTTTACAGTTTCCTACTACATACACAAGGTTTACACATAGCAGCGCAACTCCTTTTTCAAGGTACCAGTGAAGAAACACATATCAGAGAGAAAATACCGTTGACCTTTAAATACCTTGAAAATAGTTTTAAAACAATTTAATGGCAATAACGCTTTTTTTTTGAAAATTACTATGTCAGAGGATTTATTTTAAACTCCACTTCTAGCTATCCTTGAATTTTTTCGAGCCGTATTCAAAGATACATCAATATATATATTTTTAATTGAAAGCCCCAGTTTTGATTGGGCCACTTGTATAAACATTTTAACTTTGTTGGCTTAAATATTAATCATTACATTTTCATTCGCTTTATAGGATTAGTATCCAAAAAGTCTTATGTAACCAACCTCTTGTTTTACCTTACTGTACGCAAGAAAAAAGTTCTTGCAAATGGTGTAATAAAAAATGGCGCTTTTGTAAAAAAACATCGGTGTCGTCATAACTTAAAAATACATCTTGAAAAAAATTAAGGGTACCTTTCAAAGAGGCACTTTAAATATATATTTTCATGTCCGAGTGATTAAAAAAAAAAACGTTAGTACCAATTTCATCGAATTTATACAATATTTTTTAGACTTACTGCATATTTACTACCACAAAATATATATTTACCTGTCTTTGTTTTTAATAATTAATGTATTATTTCCTTTTATTGACATTTACGCAATATTCTTCAGGTTTCAGTTTTAAAACATATTAAACCATTTGGTTTAGAATACATATACAGAGAGAAAATAACCCTTGATTAAAACAATATCTGCCTCAAAGAAATTCTTTTTTTCACTAAAATGGGTATGTGTACTGACAAAATAAGCAGATCTCTTTTAAATATATAAGTGACATATATAGGAAATTGTTGGTTTCATAATTATTTCTTATATACTTATTTTTTTTTATCTAAATTTTTGTTCACTAAGATGGACAATAGGTATTTGTTACGACTATAAATGACATGTGGGGACCAATTTCAATTAATCATACCCTATTTAAAAGCTAGATTAACAATTATCTGAGCCGTATAACAATAATCTTAAAAATGAACTTAATTAATTAAACCTACATAGTTAATAAGTCTGAAACATTTTTAACGTTTTGATTCCATGTTCTCATCCACTATTGTCTTTACGAGAACGTTGGGATGCACTTTCACTCTTTCTGCGCGTTTTTGACTAAATTTTTATATTTCACATTTTACTGATATCACTTGTAAATTTCGTTCAATATCTATATTTGGAACGTACCACAGTGCATTAACTATTGATCGTAGCACTTTGTTCTGAAACCGCTGAATTATCTCCATATTAGAATGGATTACTGTATTCTAGAGTTGTAAACCGTAGGTCTATATAGGTTCACCGTTGTGTATATTAAAAGTTTATTGTAGGTTGACAACTGAGACTTTCTCCCTATCTTTCCTATTTCTTAGAATTAGAGAAATATAATTCATAGATTTCACAAAGCCATTAATAAAAAATGGTTAGTAATTTATTATACAATATGAAAAAGGTTGTAGCATCTATAGGCGTTGCACAATATTATTCAGTTCTCCCCAAAATTTAGTGAAGTAAACATCTTTCAATGCTTTTATGATATAAAAGTAAACCATCCAAGGTTGATTTTGGAATTTATAGAGGTCTATCGGCTTTTGACAATTTTATGGAATGTTCAGAGTACAGCAACCGATATAAAAAAAAAATGCAATCTGTCTCTTCATAAATACAAAGCAATATATCCGGAAGCTGAAACACAATTTTTTGAATATTGACTGCAGAAAAAAAATTCAAGCAGATAAATATAGGAGACAAAATGGATAAAAATGAGGTAATCATTCACAACAGTTCAAAAAAAAATTGACTGTCCAACTGCTTCGAAAGTTGCTTGGTTCACTTACTTTTAGACAAGTCATCATGAGTGTACTAATCCTTTCTGTTGACTCAGTCTTTTACATATTTTCACTTTTATTTTGCTTCCTTCTTCTTCTTGTAGCATATAGCCATGTTAAAGTAATTACAATTAAAGTAATTCCACACAGTAAAAGTAAAGCCACAGAGACAGCTTCTGTGCCACTTAACATTTTAATTGCACAACAACAAATGTATACTATAATCGGTAGCAAAAATATTGGGCATTATATTGTGCAGTGTAGAGCACCTTATATTATTACATACTAATATTGACGTGTACGGGTCGCTTTATCCCCAGATATATGATTTCATTGATAATTTAGCAATCCGTGAATACCGAACGAAATCGCCAAATATTTATTTCTAATTTGAATATTTATAATTTGAAATGGAAATGATGAATTATTGCAATTTTTCGTCATGTCAACATGATAAAGCAAGTTAACAGTCACCAGACTTGATATTGTAATTCTAGAAAGTATTCACAAAACCATCTTCCCACGACTGCCGTTTATATTCTGTCACGCAAGTTATTATTAGAATAAAAGACGCAGTCGATCTCGTTTTTCACACAATTTACTTGTCGAAAATATCTGATCGATCACGCGTGTTGCTAGGTGAGGTGAATCCTTCAATCATTTTTGAAACGAAATTAAAATGAGGTAGTAAATAACAGGCACATAGAAGTCGACGTATGGGTAACCCTAGATTCAGTAGGTTAGAACTGGGGCCAGAAGGTTACTTCATTATAATACGAGAACAGAAACAAAAATGAAAATTCATATTTAAATATAAGTTTTCAAATACGATCGATTAAATTATCGATTTTCAATATGATAATTTAGTTACAGTAAAGCTCTGGTAATTCGGACCAATTAAAGCCTAGATAATCGCTTTAAAAATGACAAACAAACGAAAATAAAATTACATCCAGTTCTGACAGTCGATTTTTTGTATGTCCTCAATGACTCTGCAGATTGGTTATGAATTATACATTAAATGGCGAATATTACATTCGCCATTTAATTCCTACATCTGGGACCACGATCCTTCTTGGGCATGGTTGTGATCCTGGCCACTTGAGTCGTTCTATTTTTATTTATGTTACCCATATCCCTATTAATATATCCTTATATTTTTCATACTAAGCTGTAACGTAGGCATCACAGATCACCCATTAGGTGATTGGACGAAACAAAAATCATGAGGATAGAATGTATACTAGTAAGGATCGAGATGATAGACTAGACTATCGCTAAAATGTTTCTCCATCTGGAACGGTACAGTACATTTTAAAGAAACAACCCTAAAGAGCCCTGATTTCTTGCGAAAAGATGAACCATAATCTGTGTTTATTAAAAAGCGTTCGAAGTACTTACGTAAACATTGGCGTGTTTCTGTATTGACCTGAATGAGACTAGACCAGATTTTGGAAAAGCCAAGGGAGATCAACGGTCACAAAATCCTTATCCACAAAAATAAAACATAAGTAAATGTTACGTATGTAATATGTAACACGTAAATTACGTATGTAAAATATAATTTGCATATTGGCGTATGTACGATGAAGCGAAAAGTGTTACAGGCAAGGAAGAAATATCTTCAGTTTATGAGTGACGTAGTTGCAATAGTTCAGAAAACAGAAGAATACCAGCAATTTCCATCGTCATGATAATACCAAGGTTAATAAAGCTTGCAGTGCCATAGCTTTTGCTTAACCATATTTTGATTGATTGGAATCAACCCCACTGTCTTCTTCATATTGGATCCCGAACAATGGTCTTTATATGCTTGAAAGTATTCATTAAGAAGCAATCAATTCTCCCACTACACTTGCCCTATATTAAAAATGCTATTACAATAGAAGTATAAACATTGGCGACAGGTGTCTTTGGACAGCAAGAGCATACTAGTTATGTGTAAATTGTAGCACTGCCACAAGGCTTCTTTTCGTAACAGTGATAGAATTTACCCATAATGTTCTTCTGCATGCATATTTATATGAAATGACCTATTATAGTGACGGATATATGAAATATTTTTATCTTAGTGACGTTTTTTACATGGTTTAAGATTTGTTTTTTACATTGATTGCTTGATTTATGTAATACATTTAGCTCTTTCATTTTCTTCGCAATATATTTTTTATTTAGCCGTAAATATATGTAGATGATAAAGTTCCATTCTCAATAATGTATTGTGTAAGAAGATGCGAGGTTTCCACATTTATTAGATTTTATTCCTAGTGGATAGATATACTGACAGATAACTCTTATTTATATGTCGATGAATCTCATTCAGATATCTGTACTACCGATGAATAGATACGTCCGAATTTATATTCTTGGGATTAAATTAATGAAACAACTTCTTGTGGTCTAAACTGGATGATATGGATACCGACGACATGTGGTTCCAACAGGACGGCGCTCCGCGTCACACAGCGCATGCCACGATGGACATTCTACACAAGCGATTTGAGGGCATGGTTATCTCACGCAGCGGCGACATGAACTGATCACCGAAATCATGCAATTTAACGTCTTTAGACTTTTTCCTTTGTAGCTATCTTAAGTCGCGGGTCTATGCGAATAAACTGCAAACAATTGATGCCGTCAAAGTAACATAACGAACGCCATCCAGCAAATTCAACCAGATTTATGTGAATGCATGCCACCAAGCAAAGCCGCGACGGACATTTAAACGACGTTATATTCTATACTTAATATTAATAATATAAGTATATAATATAATTATAATAATATTTTTTCAAATAAAAAAAATTGAGTAGATATCTCACATACAACTTGTTTTATTTACGTTTAAAGATCGAGCGTCCTTATTGAAAGATCCTTAAATCCTTTAAATTGTTAGATCATGATTACAGCTTTTCGGTAATGAACGAAACACCAAACAAGTATCGTACTAAGCCTCGGTTACCGGTTGGAATCGTTACTTTCTTTACGTGATGAAATAAATATTATATATTTTTTATTCGTCTGTTATTACTACCAGATGTTGTACACATGTATAAATGTTATCGCATTACGCAACCAAATATAGTCGTACACAATACACGGAATACAGATTTGGCAGCGATTTTTTCTTGCGGGAATCTTGCCTCGCCGGTCAAAAAGACGTCTTTTACAGCGAACCATCGTCCATCAAACAAAATTGCCCAATATAACGACTAAATCATAACCGCGCTTGTGATGTTTACTATAAAATCTCGGGTACATTAACCGGCTACAATTTATAGTAAAAGCAACAAGCGACGAGCGGCGAATGCCTGGCTGCGAATCTCCCGAACACATGGTGCAATCACCTAAAGCGCAGACGTTTATCTACGAATATAGGTCAGTCACTAAAATTAAATCACTTTTACCTGGGTTAACTACCTCCTGCTAATTATACCGAATCACATGCGGGCGGACGCAGCATTCTCCACTACCCATTGGCGCACTGGGAACGGGTTGCGACTTTTTGGAAAGTTCTCTCAAGTTACGTAATATGTCAATACCGAGATAATTGAGTATGAAGTGAGAAAAATAGATTTAATGCCATGGTTATGTACAAGGTTCGATAATACGTCGCGATGGCCTCAAGTTAGCTTGGAAATAACAAAACCTGCAAATGACATACGTCGAAAACACTTCGTTTCATTTTCCAGGTTATGTTCGAGCAGACATTACAAGTTCTCCCTACAGATAAAATACATAACATGTAAAAATGTTTCTTGCATCCATAAGCGTGTACAAATAAACCAGAAAAGTTTCAATAAAAACGTATTTATAAGTCCAATATACAACCCGCCAGGTGTAGAACTAAATGTAATACAATACATCGCGTATCTTCCTTTTCCAAAAGTTTTTATCCTGTGCATTGTATTCCCTTTTTTTCGCTTCTTGTTGCACTTGGTTCTCAAATCTCAATCGGGAGATTGAGCTTTTAGGACCAAGTGCGGATTCTAGGACACCCTCAATAGGTTGTCCTATTTTATTATTTCCCTGTGCTCCAAATATGTATGTAGATTTTTCTTGTTAGTCTCTCTTCCTTCATCCTATGTATGTATGTGGCCTAGTCAACTCAATTGTCTTTCACCAGTAACTGATTCTATCTGTTTTATATTTACTTCTGCTATTACTGTTTCGTTTCTTATTCTTTCTCTCCTCATGACCCTTTTTATTCTTATTAATAATCTCATTTCGGTAGTTTTTTTCTTTTATTATTTTTGTTAATGTGCAGACTTTACTGCTGTAGTGTATGGTCTTACAACTTTCTGATATAGTTGTGTTTTTATTTCCTTCGATATATCCTTTTTCCCGTGAATGTGAAGAACGTGAATGTTAGGAAGTTGTACAGCCTTCCAGCTTCTTGGTTTATTTCCTTGTCTATTTTCCCTCATTCTCTTATGATTGTGTCTATTGTAAGTTATAACCTGTTCCAGTACTTGTCCTTGTACGACCATTCTATGATTACTTTCATTCTAGGAAAATATCATGGTTTTGCATTTTTCGGTGTTTATTTCGATGTTTATTTTAT
Organism: Rosalia funebris; assembly: GCA_037954035.1. NCBI lineage: Eukaryota > Metazoa > Arthropoda > Insecta > Coleoptera > Cerambycidae > Rosalia > Rosalia funebris. Next base: position 13,794,191 of record JAZFAV010000005.1, on the reverse strand, counting down.
TCAGTTCTTTTTGGTATATTTCTAGGTTTTGTTACAATGTTTCTTCTTGTTGTTTTTCAGCTATCAAAACGATGTCATCTTATTTTGTTCCTGTTGTTCTTATATAGTGCCCAGATGATTGTTGTCATATTTCTGTCAACTCCTCCTTGCCTCATGAAGTAATATATACAAATCTAAGATACAAAATATAAAAAAACAAGATATAAAGCTATACTGTAGATATACAGTTAAAAATAAAACTAACTAATAAATCTATGTATAACCTATAAATATAAATGCGTAAACATAAATAATACATAAATACAAGTATATATTATATATTAATGAAAATAAATACAGTATGTACATTATATATAAGATTATATACACATACGCCATACTATTATGGCGTAATAAGAGTTTATCTCACTGAATATTATTTCAATAGGTGGATTGGATAGGGTACAATAGAGTGGCCTGCTGGATCTCCAGATTTAATGCTCTTAGATTTACTTTTATAGTGTTACTTAAAATCTAAGGTATACTCTATGCAACTCGCTAACGTCGAGGTGTTGAAACAGAGAATTACTGAAGAATATGGATTCATTTCCACAAAAACACTTGAATCTGTAAATACTAAATAGATAGTTGTAGAAGCGGCTCTCAAAAGAGGTGTTACTCCCACATTGTCTTTTGCCATTTAACATTAATTTTTAAGATGCCAGGTTCTGTGATATTATCACTATTTATTAACCAAAACATTATTATTATGCTTTAAACCTTGGACCTTGTAAAGGGTCCGGCAACAGGGTTAAACGGTTTTTAATAGGCCACTGTTAAGAAACAAAGACAATATTTTGACTGATTATGATTACAACTAAAAATATAATTCTGGAAATTTCTTATAACACTTAGTTTACAAAGATCACACCCCTAAGATGACCACCGTTTTCTTCCATACATTGCTGCAATTTGTTTCTGAAATTGGACATAACTGAGTAAATCTTTGTTTATTCAATTTACCTCTTCACTCCACACCACACCGTTACCTTTTGATCATAAAGCAGGTGTTCATTCATTTCTCATGGGTTGTGTTCTGCCAAGTAGCGAAAGTTCTGCTCATTAACGTACCTACTGAGATGGAAGTGAGCTTCGTCAGACATGATCAGTTTATCAAGAATTCCTGCATTGTTGTTTAATGTTTCAAGAAATTGCCTGCAGAAATTGAGGCGATTAACTTTATCAACAGGGTTCAGCCTCTGGACTATCTGTACTTTATACGGATAAAATTTTAAATCCAGATTTAAAATTCGTCGCATACTTCACTCTGAAATTCGCAGTGCAATTGATTGCCGAATTGCAGATCGTTGGCGTTGTGGACTCCGTTCAACAGCTACTCTGGTTCTTTCAATATTGCCTTGTGTACGAACTGTACGTGTACCTCTGAGTATTTTGAGTTTTCACTGCCCCTCTCTTCGAAATCTCTAACCCATCTCAAAATTGCATTCCTTGATGGGACTTCAGCGAGCACTGGCAAATTAAATTCACGGCGAAAACACCTTTGGGCTTGCACGATGGACTGGGTCAGGATAAATGATTTAACAGCAGAGACCCATTGATTAACCGGCCAATTTGTCATTGTAACACAAAACTTTCGATAATAAAATACAATTTTATCACTATTTGATCTTTGTAAAATAACGGTATTTTCACAGCAATCTATTCAAAACCATTTAATCCTATTGCCGGACCCTTTATGTGTTTTTCAAATTTCGTCCCTTTAGATATCTCAGTTTCAAAATTAAAGAGGGAGGGGGCACTGTAGGCTACACTAAATAAATCTCTCTTTAGACTATGGATGATATAACAATTAAAGATAGGTGTAAATATGGATATATGTATTTCTAAAATTTAATGCCTTTGTGATTTGTTCTTTATTTTTTTAATAGGTCCTATATTATATATTTTTTTGCATTAAAATTAAAAAAATATACAGTACCTGAAATATTTAAAACTTACAATTATCAAAAAGGATATAATATAGAATCTATTTATACGAAATGCAACAAAACAAAACTAGAGAAGATTAGTTATTGGAAAAAATCGTTTATTACCTACATCCATACGATAAAAACGCCTTACAAGGTTTCCATTAGGGATATTAATTGCTACATTTTTTCTATTTATGTAAGATTATTATGATTTGCGTTCAATAAAAACCTGTTATTTGTATTATTATTCTAATGTGCATAAACTGCTACCACTTTAGAAAAATATTTCTTTTCAAGTTATTTCGAGAAATTAGGAAAGGTACGGATCTAATTAATTGTAATATAAATAACTTATTTCTAATTAAAACCTCTGCGGTGTTTTCTAGTTCACATCCTTTATTTCCAGTCGATCGTTCCAAAAACTGATAATGTATAATCTGTCCTACATATAGTAAGTGGAAATATTTACACATTCGTTGTTAAGCGGGTTTAATTCCATATTGTTATTTGGATAATAAGTTCATAGATAGTGTAGCTGCGTGGTACTGAACTTAACACCAGAAATATACAAAGTGTCTCATTGAAAAGGGAGCTTTCCAAATTATAAAAAGTGTAACTAATATTTATAATATCAAATAACTGTTGTCGTTTTAATTAGAATAAACTATTTATCTTTGTATAATTTTTGAAAATCAAAACCAGATATATAAGCTACTAGTTGATGTTGTACATACTATATGTATTAATATTAGTTTTATATATTAATGTCACTAATTATCTTAATCTAACTTAACTAATTACAATACACTAACATATTTATTATTGTCTCTTGTTATATATCAAGACGTCACACATGAAATGTCAAAAATTTACAATATGCAAAAATTTTACAATATGTAACAAAACAGCAAAATATTACAGCAAAATATTTACAATATATAACAAACACTTGCTAATTATCTATTTACTAATGGTTTTTCTTTGCTTTCCAAATAAACATTCCGGATTCTGGTTTTGTTTTCAATGTAATACTGGAAACACGCGATTTCTCAGTCCAAATTTGGTCATTCTGCTTCCCAGGCTGTAAGGATTATGAATCATATTCTTGGTAGAGTTATAACCAAAGAACTATTTGTCGTTGGTTACAAAACTTTCTTCAGTAGATATGACCTTCATACGATACGATAATCAACCACATGGGCGACCTTCAACATCAATCGATGATGAACTTTTTATGGAAGCTGTGGAAGAAAATCCTCGTCAAATAGTCAGAGAACTTGCGGCACATCTTGTCACAAATAGCACGACCGTTTCCACATATTTAAAATTGACTGAGATGGTTAAAAGCTCCATACGTGTGAACAAAAAAGGTCCTATCCTGTTACACGATAACGCTCGACCTTATGTTTCGTTACAAACCGTAAACAAATTAAATTATTATGGCTATTAAATTCTACCACATCTCCCACATTCTCCTGATCTGTCCTCTGCAGAGTATCAGTTTCTCGAAGTTTGGACAACTTCATGCGACAACAAATATTTGCAAATGAATTGGTCGTTAAAAAATCGCATTTTTAACTTTGAATCTGTTTCGCACAAACATTTTCAAATCTGGCATAGAAAACTTTGTTAGTCGATGGCAAAATTGTGCTGAAACAGATGGTAAATCTTTTGAATAAAACATATTTGATTATTTAGTCAATTTTTTCATTCACTTATATATTATATTATACACTCGCATTTTACAGTGCCGGTGGGGTTACTTGTGGATTTGGTATTATGTAATGATACCTAGACAAATATACTTAGTTATATTTGTCATAACTAAGGACTCTATTTGTAAGTCAACTTTTCTTCCATTTACAGTAGTCAGTCCTCTGGTTTTTTTTCTCGGGAAAACATTTAAAAAAGTCATGTATTTCATCAGCAAATAGTAAGGAACTAGAGACGGTTTTATTGTGAGTCGATGTGCATACGTCAACGGATCGAGAGACACTGATAGTTGATTTCACTTCTACTCCCCTTCGACAAACATCAGGCGATGGCTGTCAGCGCAGAGGGAAATAAGCTAGCAGCTAAGTCACTATATGAAGTGGGAAATTATATAATTTTACATCAAAATCACTCCAAGCAGGCCTATATAGGGACATATCAGTTTGTTGTGAAATGAACACAGCAAGGCCTTGGTAAATTGAATCAGTACCTGATGTGAATAATCAGTAGTGGAATAAAAATATAACTTCAACTACATACAACTTCATAGTGTTAATTATTACTATTCATATTCTTTAAAGGAGAAAGACATCTTCGAAATAGTATACACTTTATTTCATTTTTTAATCTACATTGCACTAATAAAATATCGGTATATATGTATGCAGTGAAACAATAGAAAATACTTATATCATATAGTCGCGAACAACGCAGTGAAATTTTTAAGCGTCATACCACTTTATTAAACATTATTAAATTTGCCGCAACTTGCCTTTATCGAGATGTCTATTGTAGTTTTCTAATCCGATAATAGTCCTAATGCTGATGATTTTCCTTATAACTAGGCAATAAATGTGCTTCGTTAGTATACAGAGGCCTTTCCATATCCACTAATAAATCTTATAAACAGAGGATTTACTCTTGATAAAACTAACGTATCAGGAACTTAGCAATTGACAACAGCTTAATAAGTAGCAATAAATAAGACATAAATAACAATAAATAAAATGACTGGGAATATAAATGTATGATATAAAATATGCGCTTATGTTACTGTATTTATTTGATTGTAAAACAGAAGTAGGTGCATACCAATTCAATGAAAGCGTCCAACGACTTACTTAAATTGTCAATCGTTTAAGTAATTCTTTTACAATTTGGTCATCATTCTTAATGGTTACTTTTTAGAATAGACAACACCAGTCAGGCATCAGTTACTTAACCAAAAATCATAAACAGGTATATTGCTTCAAGTTTTAACAACTGTCAGTATAAAGCCCACATCCGTGGATAATGTAGTTACATTGTACGGATTATAGTCTATACCATGTGGTACAAAATATATTGCACTGTGGTTTATTTATATTAGTTCTATCCCAGAATATATTAATGTTTATAGTTATAGTAGTGTATTTTTTATCGGCAACAGTGTATTTTATAATAGCAAATAGTTATCTTATTTTCTGATATATGGAAGGTAGAAGTTGTATAAGCATCTTCATTTAATTTAATTAAAATATATATCTTAATTCCAAAAACATTTTGATGGAATTATGCAGTGCATTTGGATAAATAATTTCGTTACTATTATTTTTGAAGTTTGATAAGACAAATTTGAATTTTGTTTTAAAGCTTTGTTGATATTACACTTATATTTTCATCATTATCTTTATTCCACGGGGGAAAATAGTGCATCCAAGAAATTCCTCCATCGGATTTTGAGCAAGAGCTTTCGTTTCCATCCACCCTCTACCAGCTACTCGAGATTCATCGGTAACCGTTCTGCGCCATGTATTTTTAGGCCGACCTCTCTTCTTCTTCCTTGTGAATTTCAGTCCAATGCTATGCGGGCTATGTCCCCATTTGGTTTGTTGAGGGTATGGCCAATCCATTTCCATTTTCGATGTTTCGTTTGGGCTTTTATTTTCTCACAACCTGTTATTCTCCACAGTTCTTGATTGCTTATTGTTTATGCCATCCGATTTTCTACATTCGCCTCAGGTAGTTGTTTATGAAGACTTGCATTTTGTTTTCGATGAACGAAGTTAACTTCCAAGTCTCGCATCCGTACAGTAGTACTGAAATACAATTAGTTTTGAAACAGCGTAATTTCAGATTTCTTGATAGCTGTGTTGAGTTCCATACGTTGTTGAGTGATATAAATGCTTGTCGTGCCTTTTGAATTCTGTTGTTTACATCTGCATCAGCACCTCCATCATTTGTAATATAGCTTCCCAGATAACAGAAGCTGTCCACTTCCTCAATAGTTTTGCCTTCGATCACTAGTGTGTATGGGATTGTTGTGTCGAGAACAAGGCAGAACTCAAAGAAGTTCTCTGAAACCTGAGCGGAATACTTAGCAAGTCGTCGTAAGGATTCAACCATGAATTATACCCAGAACAGGATCGCTTCTGGGTATAATTCAATGCCTGGCGGGGATTTAGCCCGAGGAGCAGTTGTTTCCTAAAGCGATTATGTAATAGCTTTGCTATTCGGGAACTACTTTGATAACCGCTTGGCGGTTTGGCGGTTCCTTTCTCGATTTCCGACTTATATGTTACTGACATACCCTATAATTATCTATCTGTAATACAAATTTTCTTTACCTTTAATATTTTTGGTAGAATGCCGAGGGTTCGAGTTACTGAATTCCATTGTATTTCAATTCCACTATAGATTTTGGTTTTAGGAATCCTTTTACCGGCAACAAACCGATATCTTTGTTGCGAATTAAAAAATTCAAAAAGAATTAACTTTTATTTTATTTTTGAACAGTTTTATTTATATATAATGCTTTGTTCATTTGTTCATACTAAGTAAAATAATAAAGTTTCCTAATCAAATGGCGAACCGTAAATCAGAAAATTTAGAGAAACCTCTACTCCCTTTAAAAACCCGTCCCGTGCCGTACATGACACTTCCCTACCCGAAATTCAATTAACATCTCTTTGACGGTTTGACGCCACATGTGCCCAAGTCATCCCGCTTTTATTTTCGAATTATTCATACGTTTTGATGAAATATGTAATATACGATCCGAGATATTTATGTTGGCGATTTATGTGCGTTGTCAGCAGTCCGCGGCGAGAAAATATGCCAGAAGTTGACAAATTTTCAACTTCGCACTTCCAGCTCGCGGAGCAGCTTTTTTGTGGGTATATTTTTAACGATTCAGTAAATTACCGAGCTGGTAATTAGAATGGAAGCCTGGACCGCAGAAATGGATTTGAGTTATGTATGAAGTGGTCCTGTGGTGGAAAATCGTTGATCGTCATTCACAGCATGACGTTTTTTTATACAACGTCAATTAAAATGACTATTTCTCTATTAATTTGCGATATCATTTAAGGATATATCAATGAAGGTTTTGTAATATATGCCATTTTTATGTTATGACTAGTATTGTGTTCAAAAATAAATAGAAAATTAACATCAAGAAAGCGTTATTGTCATAGAACTTTTAACTAGATATGTAGTTAACTTCAATTTACAAAACATAGAATTTCAAATAATATTGATTTAGTAGACCCCGTTTATAGTGATATTAGTTAAAAGTCTCTCAATGTAGTTATAACAATGCGTCTTCAAATATTCGTTTGGAGTGGCATACTCACTTTATGGAAAACTTCTGATAAACTTGTTCTATTGAAAACGGCGATTCTTAAGATAGTTTTAAAACCTTAAAACGGACTTTTCCGCACGTAGAATATCTCATTGAGTAGCCGAGAAAAAATAAACCAACACATAAATGCAGAATATGTGTTTTATGCGACAGTTTTACTTTTTTCAAATAGTCCACCATCGTGTGTTCTCATGACCCATGGACAGGGTGGAGTGTGTCCTATCCACCTCAAAATCAATGGGTGTCATCTGGGAGACGTTCCCGATCAGAATCAGTCAAGACCCGATCGATCCGACACGATTTAGTTGAGTTATCGTATTAACAAAAAAGAATTCTCACATAGTCCACCATCGTGCCTTCTCATGACTCATGGACAGGGTGGGGTGTGTCCTATTTTTATTATTTAAGGTATTGTTTTATTATTTAAGCTAACATTGGTTATAACGACAATTTCAGAAACTTTTAGAAGCTTCATTTTATCCGATCTTTGAGTACTTAGTTTAGAGTTTCCGTAAAAGCTTGAACGTGAAAATTGAAACGCCGAAAAGACTTAAAAAAATCTATTGAAGAAAACTAGGCTATTATAGTTTAGGAGAATCGAATATTACCGATCTAGCAAGAGAATTCATCGTGTCATCCCACAATTTCTACGATTGTGAAGAATAATTAAAGAAACTTCTAATAGTTTGGACATACAGATACCGACTTCCGTCTCTTAAAGCCTCTGGCTGAGGAGGGAAAAGTTGGACATAAATATAAGGATAAATAGAGCCATGCTCAGGGAGAGGTGACGGGCTCCACCATTTGAGCTCGAACCCAAGCATACAACATCACCACAATACTAGACCCAGTCCACCACCACCGGACCACACTACGACTGACATTGTCATACCTCTATCAGAGAATATGATACATAGGTCGCCCATCCATTTAGTAGCCATGGAGCAGCATCTTGCATTTGTACATCTCCGCGTAGGACTGACCTGAGTGCCCATCGTATTCCCAATTTGATCCCAATTTCTGGTAACAAGAGATTAAGAAAATGAAATCATAAAGTTATATAAATCATGAAGAGTTACTTTTCAAATGATTTAAAATGCAAAAATCTAATGGAGTAACCATTTCGAGGCCAATTTTTAAATAAAAGTCGAATTATATGACAAAATTATCATATAAAAATGATATTAATTATTCTGAAAGGTAGATGAATCGCTTTAAAACTAGACACAAAATAACTTTTAGAAGAACAACAGGTGAAACAGTTAGTGTTTCAGAAGGAGTAAGTGAATCTTCCCTCCAAATAACTTATACAAAATTACTAAGAGAACTATATTGACAAAATATTTTATGTTGATGAAACGGAACTCCTTTCAAATGATCCAGAATCAAACTACAGTTTAGAGGAGAAAAGTGTGTTGCGGGAAATCTTTCTAAAGATAGAATCATCGTCAAAAAATATAAATTGATAGTGATTGGAAATTCCAAGAATCCAAGATGAGTGGATTGATCTTTATGAGTGTAACCAGAAATAGTAGATAACATCATTCATAAAAGTTGTAAGAGATTCGGATAAAGAACTAATGAAGTCAAATTAGCAAAACAGTAATTGTTTAATTGTGGATAATTGTTCAGTACACCCTCGGGTTTAAGAATCGGAAATTCCTAAAATTTTAATTATTATCGCTCAAAAGCATTATGGCTCAATAGGTACAAATGATGATTGAGATGATGAAAAACTTTCAACACCAGAAAGAAAATAAAATCACCTTTTTGGATGTTATAATTATTATATCAGCATCCCATGAAAATATAAAACCGGAAAATATTGCAGTCGATACAGCAACTATTTTTGTTATATCGACTTTATTCAAACAACAGAACTCAGGACAGAATCTGATGATCTTGACAAAGATAAATTCCTTTATCTAAATGAATTACAATTAGTAAAAACACATAAAGAAATAAACAGTTTTAAAACCTTAAAACGGACTTTTCCGCACTTAGAACATCTCTAACTCGAAATTGAGTGACCGAGAAAAAATAAACCAACACATGAATGCAGAATATGTGTTTTACTTTTTTCAAATAGTCCACCATCGTGCATTCTCATGACCCACGGACAGGGTGGGGTGTGTCCTATCCACCTCAAAATCAATAGATTTCGTCTGGTAGATATCCCTAATCAGAATCAGTCGAAACCCGATCAATTCGATACGATTTAATTGAGTGATCGTGCTAATAAAAAAAATTTCTCAAATATTGCATCATTGTACCTTTTCATGACATATGTACATGGTAGAGTGTGTTCTATCCACCTCAAAATCAATAGGTGTCGTCTGGGAGACGTCCTCGATCAGTCAAAACCCGATCGATCCGACACGATTTAGTTGAGTTATCGTGCTAACAAGAATAAAAGTCGACGACAACGACACACACAGCAAACATTTTTTAAAAACCATTTTATTTTGTTTTTAGACTAAAAAACGAAAAGTAAACCCAAAAAAAAATTGTTTTTTCACTTTTCCTTTGCACGATTACATTACTTTTCCGCATATAGTGGAGTGCGGAAAAGTAAAAATAATAGTAAAAGAGTTAGATGGATATGTAAGCATTGGTAATGATTTGACAATTTAGAATAAATTGACAAGGCAATATAAGTGCAGCTATTTGCAACCATTTGATGTTCCTTATCTTTCTTGATGGAAACGTTTTACCTGTTTGTCACAAGTTTTATGAATTTATTTATAAGTTTTATAACCCAGCCTTTATAAGTTATTAATAAATTTACAACTAACACTTCAGAGTTTTCAAGTCGATGATTTCCCAAAAATACTTTAACTATAATTGTCAGTAATGTCCAAGTTTCTGGTTATTTTGCGTTTAGTTTAAGAGAAAATTTGTATCTTTAATTAATTGCCATAGTGCTATAAAAGTTAATTGTATCATATTAAATCTTGAATATAAATATCTGTTACACTTTTACCCATAGCTTTTACGAAATTCTTCATTGACCCTAATTATATAAAAGAGGGAGAAGAATCCTTTGTAGGATTTTGGCATCAAACTTTGGTCCTATCAGACACTAGTAGTATTTTTCTTTAGATCGACTTCTATATACGACAACCATTATTATAATAAAATAATCGTAGTAACATAGGTATTACTTTTGAATGAGCACAAACTTATCCCACGTTAATAATTCAAAAAGGTGATATTTGTATAGTAAACATTACCTTATCGTTTATGTCAAATTATTTACACGACATTCACAATATCCTAAGTTATCATAACATAAATAACAACTAAATGTTGTCACGTAAATAATAAAATAAATAATGGTTTTTTAAATATTCCTTGTAATGAGATATTTTAACTGACTTCATTAAATCTTTCAACAGATTTTTAAAACAATTATAACAGATTTACATATGTAATAATAACAGTAACAGTATTAGCCTTCTCAAAGAAAATGATACTTATTATATAGATACCAATAATATTCGACCAATAGCCTTGTGAGGTCTGTGGGTAATTCCAAAGAACCAATAAAAATTATCAGTTATAATACCTTTCAATCGAGATTAATTTTATGAAATAGGTGAGATATAATGCAATATAGTCTAAAATTCAGTTTTTACAATTTGACAGTTTTATTGTTTAATTTTTTATTGGTATCATAAATGAGAGCATATATATAAAGAATCAACGTTAATTAGGGTGTATTTTTTGAGTCAAATGAGCCGATGGCGTTCTTAACACTGGGTGTAAAGTGTTACCCAACGAATTGGCACAATGGCGCACTCCTTCCCAGACTTTTTGCGAGCGGCAGAAAGCAGTGATATGTGTTTACAATACGTACTGCCATAAGGAAACGAGCAAACTTGGTATACAGTGAAAGTATGATGAAAATAACGAACGACCAAAATCTAGTTTGTTACGTAACGTTCGTTACATACGCCCATTAACAAGTTTGCCGGGATTTATTTATAAACAAATAAGCATTACTGTGCTGTTCGGAATTGTAATGGGCCAATATATTACTCTGCGTTTATTACATTGTACGGTCAATATACAGGGTGTTTCATAAGTAATTGTATAGACTTAAAATTTAAATTCCATGAACTCAAATGAACGAAAAACGTGACCTTTGTGGCATTTTAGGGTTTAAATTGAAAGGAGCTAATAAGTGCTGTTTTGATACAGATATTCTCCTACTAAGAGGGGTGTCAAAAATATTTTCCTAATTATCCTTCATTGTTATGAAGAATCCCTCATTGTTGTGAAGACATGAAGGTATTGAAAAAAATACTATTGTTCTGTCTTTAACTGACGCGATGACCCGTTAAGGTCTTTGGGCTTCGACGGGTTCACTAAAAACAATTGCGATAACCTTAGTTACAATCTGATTGAGAATCATCTAGTATTATTCAAAAAATTATAATTTTTCTCGCAGTTACAAAAACTAACGATCATAAATAAATGTATGCTGTTTCAAATAATAACCTTGGAAATTATGTATCGCATAATGTTTTTATGTGACAAATGAGAATAGTTTTTGGCAATTATGTATACTTACATATATGTACATATGTATTTTGCACTTAGTATAGTCGTATATAATCGTGCATAGGTGCTTGTTTTTCTTATCTTCTTCAGGAATTTAATCCAAACGCATTATTTTACTTTGGGTTGATTTTCTAATACAAATCTGTCCATACGGTCCCAAATGTCACTAAACTCGTTTTTTATTTTTTGAATATGTGATTTGAAATCAGCGATCTTTTTATTTCAGTACCTAATATCTGACATTTTTGTCTGTAGAATTTTAAACAGAATCTGGGAATGTCGGAATATTGCAGAAAATTGCTAAGAAAAAAATTTTAAATCAAAGTCGCGCAATAAAGTTAAAGGGCCGCTAGCACAAATAATGGTTTCTCGATCCCATTCCTCATTTTCATTTTCCACAATTACCTGAAACAGCGCTTCCAAATCATTATTATATTATGGTGACAAAGTCGCTAAGATGCGTTCACATAATTGCATAACTGAGTTCGGAAATAACGACAACACCCACTCGAGGTTTCACTGTTGACTGCGTAAGATTACTGACCTTCTCGGCCGCCTAGCGCGTAGCTTGGATGTAACGTGGAGCATCGCATTTCAGCACTGCAGTAAGTAACACGGGAGTTCAATAATTTCAGGCGCCTTTACGGCCGATTTGGAATAAAAAAGTTGATGGTAGCGTTTAAAGTAAATAATGTATGTTTGCGGTCGGTTTAAAATAACTAAAAAATTGTAATAATTGAATAAATCGATTGAACTTTTAAATAACACTAATTTGCCAATTTTTTAAGGGATGCAACGCATCACTCGCAGCCATGTACGCTACGCCCCTGCTACTAATATACGACTTTCATAAATTAATAATGTCTATAATTAAATTGATTGCATTAGCAACCTCGAAGCAAAAGTCGTAAATATCAGCCACTGAAATTCAATCGATGGGCAAAGCACAGCATTTTTATGTAATAGATTTTTTGCAGCGTTCTGCAACGCAAAAGCGACACCCCCTTAAACGCGGAGTTCACTTTCGCTATCATATATGAACAACTATCACGACTAAGATTAATTAATCTAATGGCAAGAAATTCGTATTACGTCTTGTAAAATCTTTTATCTCAAATTAAATCATAAATAGAAAGCAACTATCTAGTCTGTATATAATCCGGCATAGAGCCTTTAGCTAAAATAAAATGAAAGTCGTAACGCTATTAGTCTTGCCTTTGTAAAGGCCGGGAATATTGAAGGAAAGGAAATTGAAGTTTTCTTTTATCTAATGAATAGACGGAGCTTTTTTCAATAAAGCTGGCGATTTGCGCATAACCAATAACACAGTTGCATTGCTGGATTCCTCAAAGCCAACACTTCTATTCATTGATATTTACAGTGTTCAAGTTATTTAAATTGATTGATATTTAACAAACATAATATCAGTTTATTAATATCCAATTAATTTATTAATGGGTGTTGCATATGTTATGAAAACGATCAAAATAAAATATTCTTTCAAATTGTTCTATTATTTTAATGTCAAAGCTGGCGTAATAAAATGATTATTTATTCAAAACACTACCGAACGATATCAAAATAGTGGTAACATGATATTTTACATAAATATTATTCGATTTGAATAATAACCATTATTCAAAATAAGGAGGTACCAAACTCAATTGATCTAATATTAAATTTAGAAAAAGGAAAACAGATTTGATATCTGGATCAAGCCATAAAAATTCGAGAAAAATCCTGAATGTCTCGTTTTTAAGGGTAGTTGTATTGTATTAGAAATTATCTTGTTCGAGGGTGGCCATGCAATGAAAAACGCCCATCTGAACTTAGTAATTCTGTCAATGTTACGTGTTATGGATATCATTAATACATAACATTTAACACTACATGTCTTAAAATTCAAAATTAAAGACAACTTTTTTATTAACAAAAAAAGTCGATATTTTAATTATGTCTAGTTTATACAATAATTCGCATAAAATAAACATATTACTTAGTAAAAATGAAAAAAGAACAAGACACTAGTTTTCGACGAACACTAAAAGATATCAGTCGAGGCGCATTTGTCAATCAAGGTGGTATCATCAGGAGATAATGCGAACTTAATACTTACTTTTAAGAATATCCTAATCATCCCAACTTAGTTGGCGAAACATGTGTCCTGTTTTTGTTGCATATCGAGTATTCCAGCCCTTCTCCAGCATATTAGTTATTCATAAAACAAATTATATAAAGTTGAAAGGTACTTAGCGATAGGTACGAATAGAAACAATAACAGTATCAACTTAAAAAAATAATCGTCCTAGATATAATTATTTTTATGGAGGTAATACACAGTATCACCTTTTATTACACATACGATGAAGCGAAGTACTTATTTTTTAAGAAAATGACTTTTTTGACGAATAAAAGTTTATACAGGGATATAAGTAATCGATAAATTAATCGAGGAAGCCGTTACGCTATGGTAGTTCATAATTGACAACGGAAATGAGTAAAACAACTACTAAGTTTTATACCACTATATTTTCTAGTTGAGCCATCGTTTGAAAATGACATAAACATTGTCGAAACTGCAGTCACATTTCTGTGAAAATATAGTGGTATAAAACTTAGTAGTTGTTTTACTCATTTCCGTTGTGAATAAGTAATCGACTCAACTGATTGAAAATATGAATGAGAATTTTATTAAATTTGCTGTATTGTATTTTTCAGAACTTATTTATCTTATTTATATATGTACATAGATATTTTTCGAGTTTAACAGGAGTAAAAAAATTATATATTAAATTATAACAAATGAATTTAATAAATATAAGTTAAATCAACAATCTAAGTTCATGTAGTGTTAAATGGTTGAAATTAATTGATAATTTAGTTTTCTGGACTTTCTTTTATAAGATAACAAATTGAATATTCTAAATTATTATTATTATATAAAACTCCTTAGGGCGATCACATAGAAATGAAACGAAGTTTTTATAAAAATCTTACTAAAACCAGCTAGTTCATTTCACAGTTGAAAGATCGCCAATAGTAATGGCGTTCACGGCGTCGCGACGCCCGACAATAATTTTTCAATAGCATGAACTGTAATAGTATAAAGTTATAAAGATATATATAGTACGGAGGCTTTTTTGTTATACAACTTTGCAGAATGTAATATTTATGCAAATACGTCTCCAGACGTAATATTTTTGTATATTAAATTTCGTGTTATGTGTGAATATTCTAATATTATAATATACTCGTAATTAATACATGAACCTTATCTCAATCAGGGATAAGGTTTCTAAATGCAGGTGATTATAATTAACATTATGAATTTAGAAAAGTATTAGATACCTATGCATCTATCATATAAAATCTATTATGTAACTCAGTCAACTGAATAAATTAAAAAAGGAAATATGTATAAATTCCTGTACTATAGTTAGCGAAAGTAAATACTTTAACGACAAGTATATTTTTAAGTATGGATATTAATTTTCAACGCATATGAAACTAAAAAATTAAGCGCTATTATTTTAGATTTATTTAGAGAACAAAATAACCGAACAATAGGTATTTCATTCAAGCATGTGTTTATGTAAGGGTGACCCACCTCTTAAGTATACTGTGAGGGTAGTGTAGGTAGTAGTGCAAGTCTTCCTCATTATAATAGAATAGAATTATTTGGGTATTATAAAACATAGATCAACGAATGGATGTGAAATTTCTTTAGTAACAATATATATATATATATATATATATATATATATATATATATATATATATATATATATATATATATAGGTAAGTTACTAGTTCAATATGTATAAGTTGCTAACGAGATGGACATTTTTCTTATTGATGGAAGTTGTATTCAAGAAAAGATGTAACGCAGCTTCCCAAAATTTGTGTCTATTCAGAAAGTATCCATGATATTCACGGGAAACATTGAAGGTGGATCAAAGTTCATTGTTTCTATACCGATAGCCAAATTAAGTCAAACTCGATACTGGTTAGTGATCGGAGGGTAATCATTACAAATTTTTCATTGACAGGGAAAAGATTCTGATGCTAAACAAGTGATGTATAGATAGGCAGAGCGGTATCCTCAGTATTCTCAGTTTATTATTGATTTTATGCAGATTTTTAGAACACAGAAGAATATTAGGTTCGTCCTACTTCTTCAAAATAATCTCAGATCACACAAAGACCATATTATACTCGTATCAGGGTTTTTCTGCGAAATTGAATTTTGACTTGGAATCAATTCCCTTATCCTTCACACCTTAAAGCCGTCATTAAATGGCAATCAGTTCTTGCACTAGGTGGATTCTTGCGCAACTTTGGAAGTTAAGTTCAAACGAAAATGGGTAAAGAAGTGACAAAATACCTATTCAGCAACAGGAGAAATACTTATAGTTACGTGTAGGTTGTTATCCGATTGGTTCTCGTAACAATTTTTTCCAGACGTGTTTAAATGAGATAACTTCAAATATAGTTTCACTAATGAATGCCATTACATCTGATGCTCTAAAAATGTGTCATTCATTATAGCACTCAATGATATAGCGTTATCAACGACTGACAGAAATAATATGTTCAGTAATTAGAAATATGAGTAGAATCCAATTGAGTTTAACAATATACCCTATGATAATGAAATTAATTTTTGTGTAGATGAATTCTTACTGGAACAATTTCACTAACCCAACAACTTCAAAACATGACAACGTTGTAGACAATAATTCCAATTGTGTATAGCCTCTACCTAAAGAACAGATTATAGCCAGCAGAGTTACAAGCAGTGATTGCCCAAATTCTCTCTTTATTACTTTTAAGATCACTTCATGCATCCTTTTATGTAGTCTGAATAGGAACAACCCCATATATGGGACAGTTTTAAGTTATTCGGGACCATTGACCTATACGTATAAGACGTGCAGAAATGGCTTTTAACAGTTGGCGTTCACTTGAAAGTGGCCCGACAGATATCGAATTTATAGCATGCATTCATTGGCGGATGATTAATTGTATTCAATAAGAGGATACTTGTCGAAAAGAAACGATGTACTTTTACAACTCCATGTAATAACATTTGGGTAACAAAAACATAAGTAACAAGTAAAAGTCGAATATGTATTAAATTAGCTCTTTTTAAATATGCCAAAATATAGGTGTTTCTGGGAAAAAAATTTATGTCATTACTTCAGTTTCCAAATATGGAAAAATATGCAAATTCGGCTTAAAATGGACATTACTCAACCCCATTTAAGAACCTCTTTTCAGATTTTTTCTATCGCTTTTCCTTTTCTTATAATAGAGCTGACACATCGAGTTCCGCTCACCCTGTACTTTGGTTTAGTAAAGCCACTTAACAACATTAAGTAATTTTAGTAACATTTCAAATAAAGTCAGTATCATCATCGTTATGCGGATCGTTATGCGGAAGAACGCAGGACAGTGTGTAGATAGCTACCTACAATACAGCGAGAGAGTAATGATGGTTAGGTTAGATTCGAAGCCAGTGGAAACAGTAATAGTGCAAGTATACATGCCTACTTCTAGCCACAGTGAGGAAGAGTTAGAAGCCGTTTATTCGGACATAGAGCAGGTAATAGGATTTGTGAAGGGTCATGAAAATTTAATAATAGTAGGAGATTTTAACGCAGTCGTAGGTGAGGGGAAAGAAGGAGAATTTGTAGGTCCTTATGGATTAGGAAACAGAAACGAGAGAGGTAGCAGACTGATAGAATTCTGTGAGAAGCACAAGATGGTAGTCGCGAACACATTGTTCAAGAATCACGTTAGGAGGCGGTACACATGGAAAATGCCAGGAGGGATAAACAGGTATCAGATAGACTACATTCTGGTTAGGAAGAGATTTAGAAATCAAGTGAAAGATTGTAAGAGTTATCCAGGAGCAGATGTAGACAGCGATCACAACTTGGTAGTCATGAAAGCTAGATTAAAGTTCAAAAATCTGAAAACCCGGAAGGATAAGAAACGTATAAATGTAGACATATTGAGGGATCAGAATATGAAAGATAAGTTCCAGGAGAAAACAGATCAATTAATAAATAAAACGAGTAAGGACGAAATCAAGAACGCAGAAACTGAGTGGGAGGGTATCAAGAATAGTCTAGCTTCCGCGGCTACGGACGTTTTAGGACACGATAAAAGGGAAGCAAGGAAGCCCTGGATAACGGACGAAATCTTAAACTTAATGCAAAAGAGACGAGGCTACAAAAACATATGAGACGAAGAAGGACTGAAAACGTATAAGTCAATAAAATGGGAAATCATTAGAAAATGTAGAAAAGCGAAAGAACAATAGATAGAGGATAAATGCAAAGAAGATAAGTTGCAAGTAGGTAAGACCGATGAGGCTTACAAAATAATTAAGAGGAACTTCAGGGATATAGGAACAATAAGAAGAAACGTTAGGAGTCAATCGGGGGACATACTGATAGGAAGAGAGGAGAAAGCGGATAGATGGAAGCAGTACTTAGGAAATTTATACGAGGGTCAGGAATTAGGAGAGATATTAGAGGAAGAATCTAGCATCGATAGGGAAGATGTAGGAAAACCTATATTGAGAGAGGAATTTGAAATAGCACTAAGGGGGCTAAAGAATAATAGAGCGCCGGGTGTAGATAAAATACAGGCGGAAATTTTGAAATGTGCGGGACAGAAAGTAGTAAATAGGATGTTTGAACTGGTAAAATACATATACGAAACGGGCGAGATGCCGGAGGATTATAAGAGGAACATTATCGTTACTATACCGAAAAAGAGAGGAGCCGACAAATGCGAGAACTTTAGAACGATTAGCCTAACTTCCCATGCATCAAAAATCTTAACTAGAATAGTGCAGAAGAGGATGGAAAATATAGCGGAGGAAATTCTAGGAGAAGATCAATTCGGGTTTAGGCGAAATAGGGGAACTCCCGAAGCTATTCTGGTGCTAAGAGTAATGTTAGAGAAAACGATAGAAAAAAGAAAGAACGCTTATATAGGATTTGTAGATTTAGAAAAAGCTTTTGATAACGTAAGATGGGAAAAAATGTTCGAGATACTAAAGAGCGCGGGAATGAAGTATAGAGATAGGAGAGTAGTACACAATCTATACATAGAGCAAACTGCTGTTATAGAAGTAGAAGGGGAAAAAAGGGAAGTAGGTATTAGGAAAGGAGTAAGACAAGGATGTACTATCACCACTAATTTTTAATCTGTACATCGAAGAGGCGATTAATGTGGTAAAAGGTAGAGTGGATATCGGGATTAAAGTACAGGGACAGAAACTAAAAATGCTGAGATTCGCGGATGATATAGCAGTATTAGCATCTAGTAAGGAGGAACTATAATCAGCATTGAACGAAATGGAGTCAGTGTTGACAGAGGAATACGGAATGAGGGTGAATAAAAACAAAACTAAAGTGTTAGTGTGCAGAGGGCGCGAGAGCAGAGCAAAAACGAAAGTACAAATTAATAATGAAAGATTGGAGGAAGTTAAAGACTTCACTTATTTAGGAAGTAAAATAAATTGGGATGGAAGAAGCGATAAAGACATAAAACAAAGAATAGCGCAGGGTCGAGTAGCTTTTAACAAAAAGAAAGCACTTTTATGCTCGGGGGTAATAAACTTAGAAACAAGGAAGAGATTTTTGAAAACATATGTATGGAGCACGGCACTATACGGCTGCGAAACCTGGACGGTAGGGGAAGCAAGTAGGAAGAAATTAGAAGCTTTTGAGATGTGGTGTTACCGAAGAATGATGAAAATACCATGGGCTGATAGGGTTAGAAACGAAGAAGTATTGGAGAAAGTCGGCGAGAAAAGAAGTATGTGGAAAAACTTAAAGAAGAGAAGAGATATAATGGTAGGCCACTTGCTGAGACATGGGGGAATAGTCCGCGATATTTTGGAGGCAGAAATAGGAGTGAAGAAAGGCAGAGGTAGGCCTAGATTAGACTACTGCTCGCAAATAGTAAGGGATGTAGGTTGTAGCACAATTAGCGAAATGCGTAGGTTAGCACAAGATAGGAGAAGCTGGAGGTTAGCGTCCAACCAGTCTTAGGACTGATGACCTAATGATGATGATGAGTATCATCATAAGTAATTAGTTAGTGTATGGACGATAAAATAACTTGATGCCAATTTACTAGTTTTGTATTTTTATTAGGAAACGTGTGTGATACAATTATATATTCTCAGTTATTAATGAATATTTAAAAGCATAATACCTATAATATATGCAACAAAAAAATTCAATTTCAATTTCTTCGTCAAAGACTTATCTCTCTACTAAGGTATAGTTTATTTCATCGCTATTTGCCAAATAAAAAATCTTAAAAAGATACCGTGGCTTGTTTTTATGGCTAGGATAAGGTAGACTGTTCCCTTTATCGGCAAGATAAGAGAGTTTTTCATTTGGCAGACAACGATGAAATCAACAGTAACAGAAAATATGGTAGAGGTAACAGTAACAAAAAAATAAAATATGATATATGTATATATTCATTTTTAAAATGAACATTTCTTTCTGAATTTAGACATTTTTCTTAAACTGTTAACATTTGTTTTATAAATATTTTTTTTGTGGATTGAAATTGCAGTGTAAATTAAATTTTATTTCCCCTACTCCTCTTCTTTGCATTCTTCTATATATTTCTACTACATTCTCCTACCTTTCTGTTATATTTAGTTTTATTCATTTTTAGTTTTATAAAACTAATTAAAAACTCCTTCTAAAAAGTGTTGCAATCTAGAAAATCCAAATTTAATTTTATACTAATGAATCAATTATCAAATGATTGTTGAATTTAATTATAAATTAAATTAAATTTGTGAATGGACGGGACATGACTTCAATACCTAACGTTATGTTTATTAACAGTTCTTTTCAAAAAACTGCGTTAGTGTAAAAATTGCGGTATTTATGTCTATTATCTGAATTTTCACTAATTTCGTTGTTTATAATCCAAAGAATTAATTTTATTTAAAAATACATTAAATATGGGTAAGCTTTTGTAAATTTTAATTTCAATTTAATCAAATAAAATAATCAACGAACATTTTGATAAAGTGATTAAATATTATAAATAAATTAATACCACCATACCAAAGAAATCTTCATCACAGAAAATTTTGCATTAAAAAGTGGTATTTGTAACTATTCGAAGATAATACGAAATTATGACACGAAAGGTACTATTTGAACAAATCGTCGCAGATCTTAGAGAGTATATTAATAAAATATTATAAGTTACATCTTTTTTTTTTACAGTTTTACACATGTACAATATATAAACAACAGGAGAATACTTTTCCAGACATACCGAACAATTAACTATTTCTCGACGATCGTTTTGCCAATGAAATTGGCATTACAGGTAGATGATGAAAACTAAACTATACTTATGAATTTGGTGATTTAATTTTAATGGAAGATACATTAGTGTAGATAGGAAAATCTATTGATATCTTAATAAAATCTGCTTAAACAAAACACCATTTCTAAAAAATAATACGTACAATTGTTTGGAGGCCACTTGCTTATAAATATTTAGAATATGGCATTGTTACGAATATTGGCGGTGTCAAAAACTACACTTACAACAGCAGGTTTTATAACCCCATCATTCCCCGGATATATATATATAAGAAGATGTTGACACATTGTTGGCAAACATATATTCTTTCTGGACGATTTTATTTGCATCATATGAAAATTCTTGCGACTGTGTAACATCCTATTGTAACTTCTTTCCACGAATTTTGTATTAAAAAGTTTCCTATCAGTTGTCTGACCTAATATACATATACATATAATCAAAATTAAATATGAAGTACCGACTCCAGAGACCATATACCCTGGGTGAGTGGCGGACTGACCAGTCTTTAATATCTATCATCGTGTATATCAATAGACTAACAGATGCTACACAAAATTAGGTGATATTTGTGTAAAATACCATGCCTTAAATCAAATGTAAAACTGGAGGCTCCTCGTGTTTCTATGTATATGAGTGTAGCATTATCTATAACTAAAATATTATATGTTTTCCATGTGTCATTATCATGTCATTAGCACATTAAATTGTTTCAACTACCGGAGTATACATCTTTATTATAACTACATTCTCAAAATTATTTAAAATCATTACTTTTTTATATATCACTTGTTTCTAAATAATTATTCCTAATACAGTTTGCAATCAAGAGTACTACAAGTATGTTAAGTAGTCCATAATATTAATATCTTTTATCAAAAGGTAGGAATTGAAAATGTTGTTGTAATTTTTGTTCTATGTGCATAATTGTCTATATTCAAAATGCAGTTAATTTAATGATTGCAGTTTTATATCGGTACCATCTAATAACAAAATATTGATTCTTTTGTCAATTTTTATAAATATAATGATTTCATTATAATGATTGATGCTTGACAACGTTTGATGCGCCTACTTCATTATATTGACATAAAATTATTTCCCTTTTATTAGATATTAGTATTTCACTAATTCTCTTCATACTATCAGATCCACTTGATAGTGTGAAGATTGATAGAGATTGTTACACTTTCATTCTTTAATTATAATATATAAAATATCTCATCTAGTCTGCACAATATCTTGGACATCTGTTTTTACTGTTTTGTTTATGCAACTTCTACTAACGTCCCTATTGCAGTCAACCGTTTTTATTTGCATGCATTTTGTATTAAATATTAATCTACAAGTTTGTAAACTATCGGTATATCCACCTCTTACACACATTTAGTTGCCGACTTATTAAATATTTTCTTGACTTTTAAATGTATGTATGCCATATACATATTAGTCTTTATGCTTGTTGAGTAAATTAGTATAGGATAATTTTGTATTAGTACTTTTAAATGCAAGTTATTAAACCTAAGGGATGATAAATGATAAGCATTTAAGGATAATATCATGACCATGAAATACGTAATTTTGATGATCCTTCCTTCATAGGTGTAACACAATAAGGATTAATTTTTAATCAACTATTCACGATTTCAATTTAGAGATTAATTTTTTATGTACATTGCGAACCGTACGAACACAAATAACGCATTGGTTAATGAAACACGAATTCTCGAGAACGGTGCTTGACATTGATGGCAAACCGTAACACATATTCAAGGTCAGTTTTACTATGCATGTGCATCATTATTTTAGATAATTGCTACTTACTACAAATACGTACGTACGTACCATTCACAATCGTTAAGGCCATACAATTTTATATAGGCCAGATATATCGGTCGACTATCGCGCCAATTTTAATTGAAGGTGATATTTTCATGGTTGAAGACAGCTGATGGAAAATTAGTTAGATGTAATGTACAACCACATGTTCCATTTATATACAGTACTTTTGTAAGTAATTATTATACATATATTTAACACTCACTTAATATATTTAACATTTACAACAATTATAAACATTTGTGTGCAGTATTGCTTTCCTCAAACCTCGACATTTGGCAGTGGCGGATGGTCAGAGCTGGCAGGGTGGGCAGTGCCCACCCAGCTGTTTCCTAGAAGAAGAGTAACACACAGTTCCAAAGTTCGTTATTCATCGTTCATAGAAATTAGTGAAGATATAATTATGTAATATGTAATTAATTAAATACATTATATATTACATAACAACAATAATACAATGAAAAGTTCTGATTATATATACTAACAACGCAACCGTGGTGGAAAATTGCAGTGCAAGTATGAAGTGCAGCAATTCACTCTTCTAACCGTGGAACTAATAGTTATCGTGGTTATGCCTAGAGTTGGGGGTGCCGGGCCGGATAATCAGCCACGCCTTTTGCCTTTCTGGCTTTGTACATACGAGACAGCGCAAACGCCTCGCACAAATAAAAAATTATATTTATTGCTTTAATAAATAAATACAAGTAAATAAGTGTCTATCAAGATTAGTTTTAAAATTAATATTGATATTATTGACATAGGTATACTCTCAACATCAAATTTAAATTATTTCACAATAATATAGAAACATGGGAGTCTGGAATATAAAATTAAATAAACACTAAACACATGAATAAAATTAATTAATTAATAGAATTATGAATGATTTGATTGATTTGAAGACATCATCATCATTAGGTCATCAGTCCTAAGACTGGTTGGACGCTAACCTCCAGCTTCTCCTATCTTGTGCTAACCTACGCATTTCGCTAATTGTGCTACAACCTACATCCCTTACTATTTGCGAGCAGTAGTCTAATCTAGGCCTACCTCTGCCTTTCTTCACTCCTATTTCTGCCTCCAAAATATCGCGGACTATTCCCCCATGTCTCAGCAAGTGGCCTACCATTCTATCTCTGCTCTTCTTTAAGTTTTTCCACATACTTCTTTTCTCGCCGACTTTCTCCAATACTTCTTCGTTTCTAACTCTATCAGTCCATGGTATTTTCATCATTCTTCGGTAACACCACATCTCAAAAGCTTCTAATTTCTTCCTACTTGCTTCCCCTACCGTCCAGGTTTCGCAGCCGTATAGTGCCGTGCTCCATACATATGTTTTCAAAAATCTCTTCCTTGTTTCTAAGTTTATTACCCCCGAGCATAAAAGTGCTTTCTTTTTGTTAAAAGCTACTCGACCCTGCGCTATTCTTTGTTTTATGTCTTTATCGCTTCTTCCATCCCAATTTATTTTACTTCCTAAATAGGTTAAGTCTTTAACTTCCTCCAATCTTTCATTATTAATTTGTACTTTCGTTTTTGTTCTTCTCTCGCGCCCTCTGCACACTAACACTTTAGTTTTGTTTTTATTCACCCTCATTCCGTATTCCTCTGCCAACACTGCCTCCATTTCGCTCAATGCTGATTCTAACTCCTCCTTACTAGATGCTAATACTGCTATATCATCCGCGAATCTCAGCATTTTTAGTTTCTGTCCCTGTACTTTAATCCCGAAATCCACTCTATCTTTTACCACATTAATCGCCTCTTCGATGTACAGATTAAAAATTAGTGGTGATAGCGTACATCCTTGTCTTACTCCCTTCCTAATACCTACTTCCCTTTTTTCCCTTCTACTTCTATAACAGCAGTTTGCTCTTTGTATAGATTGTGTACTACTCTCCTATCTCTATACTTCATTCCCGCACTCATTAGTATCTCGAACATTTTTTCCCATCTTACGTTATCAAAAGCTTTTTCTAAATCTACAAATCCTATATAAGCGTTCTTTCCTTTTTCTATTGTTTTCTCTAACATTACTCTTAGCGCCAGAATAGATTCGCGAGTTCCCCTATTTCGCCTAAACCCGAATTGGTCTTCTCCTAGTATTTCCTCCGCTCTATTTTCCATCCTCTTCTGCACTATTCTAGTTAAGATTTTTGACGCATGGGAAGTTAGGTTAATCGTTCTAAAGTTCTCGCATTTGTCGGCTCCTCTCTTTTTCGGTATAATAACGATAATGTTCCTCTTATAATCCTCCGGCATCTCGCCCGTTTCGTATATGTATTTTACCAGTTCAAACATCCTATTTACTACTTTCTGTCCCGCACATTTCAAAATTTCCGCCTGTATTTTATCTACACCCGGCGCTCTATTATTCTTTAGCCCCCTTAGTGCTATTTCAAATTCCTCTCTCAATATAGGTTTTCCTACATCTTCCCTATCGATGCTAGAGTCTTCCTCTAATATCTCTCCTAATTCCTGACCTTCGTATAAATTTCCTAAGTACTGCTTCCATCTATCCGCTTTCTCCTCTCTTCCTATCAGTATGTCCCCCGATTGACTCCTAACGTTTCTACTTATTGTTCCTATATCCCTTAGTTCCTATAAAGTTCCTCTTTATTATTTTGTAAGCCTCATCGGTCTTACCTACTTGCAACTTATCTTCTACTTCTTTGCATTTATCCTCTATCCATTGGTCTTTCGCTTTTCTACATTTTCTAATGATTTCCCACTTTATTGACTTATAAGTTTTCAGTCCTTCTTCGTCTCGTCTGTTTTTGTAGCCTCGTCTCTTTTGCATTAAGTTTAAGATTTCGTCCGTTATCCAGGGCTTCCTAGCTTCCCTTTTATCGTGTCCTAAAACGTCCGTAGCCGCGGAAGCTAGACTATTCTTGATACCCTCCCACTCAGTTTCTGCGTTCTTGATTTCGTCCTTACTCGTTTTATTTATTTGACATAAATACTAAATTATACACGTGTAAACTACATGAAACAATTTGAAACACGGGCACAGCTTACTCGAGTCTCGAGTAAGCTGCGACACGGTTGGGCTAGACCACCCTGCTGAAGAAGCTTTCGGCAAAGCGGGGAAGAAATCGAGAATCTCCGATCAGTCCGATCTCCGTATTTCCGAGTTGAGTTTTCAGAGACGTTGTAGAATGTTGTTTATCTCAGCGAGGTCTGTACTCTGTAATAAAAATTGTGTAGCATTCATAGGAGTCTGTACTAGTTTTATCCAATTTTAGTGCTATGTACTTTCAACTTGAAAGCTGAAAGAATTTTATATCTTAACATAATACTTGTACAATGACTAACATAGAGTGATGAGTCAAAGTTTTTTTTTACGATATTTTACTTCATTATTTTGCACTATATAACCTACTAATAGTTAGTTGTTGCCCACTCAGGACAAATCACCACGAGCCGCCACTGCCATTTGGGCAAAGGAAAACACTAGATATCTGTTACTGCCTTCATCATTGTAACTCCTTAGCATCAATAATATTTAGTTAATTATAGTTAATTAGTTAATTATATTTCAATGAAATAGCATGGGTTAAAAAATTACTTGAAATCTTCCCAGAAAATCGTAAGTAATTTTTAGAATTTTTGTCATAACTTATAATGATGATTAAGTTCATATTTAGAAGATAACGTATTTACTACATTCTCTTCAACCACAACGAACTGAGCTCTTCATCTTCAGCAGCAACAGTTCCTGTCGGGGATGATAACATTTCTTTCTGAATATTACGGGTGCACTAAAACATTGTTTGCGGTTACTGAGTATAATAAATACATTATATTTGTGAAAACTACAGAAACATTATTGATTCACAAATGCTCTTTATCGTTTTATATTAATATTTCGGAAATATAGACAATTATCTATCAAGCATAATGCGGACGTTGAAAGTTGGGAAATATATTGTGGGCAGTTTTGTAATTTGCACAGAAGCGTACCACTATTCTAGAAATGCAAGTTTATTATTTTAAATGGCTGTGCCTATTCTTCTTCTAATTTGAATATACTTCTTTTATTATAACAAAAAGAATGTCTTTAAATCTCGATAAATAATCGAGGTAAATGAAAATTTAAAAATCAATAGACATATATAAATAGAGGTGATAAAGGTTTTCACAATATTTATAATTTTGATACTAAATAGTTTTTTTAACTCTGAAACGCATCAACCTTGTTTTTTAAAATTATAGTGACATGATTAAAAATCTCATCACTATCACGCTACCATTATTATTAAGAGGAAAAGACTAGGAGCAATTTTTTTATTTATATCCAGGTTTTGTTCATTTTCCGGTTTCTTTTATTACTCTTCTTCGATAGGTGGGTTTGTATCTGCTTTTTCTCCTACACGGAAACCTTGGGGTTTCCATTCAAGTGCCTTCTCTGCAATGCTGTTGTCTGGCCATTTTTATCGTCTAATTTCCAAGTCTATTCTCACTTGGTTTATTTGTCTTCATGAACACTAGTTCAAAATTATGTCACTGTCATATTATTTTAAACTTATGATTGTATTTAAGAAGATGCTGTTAGTATAATTCATAAATAAATAATGTATTCCTTATGGTGAATAGATATTTTAATAGAAGTGGATTCAGAATTACTTATCAAACATATTAGTGAAGATGACGGTGCCAAAAATAATAGTTCAATATAGATTACTCAGAAATTTAATCGTGACGAAATTGTTTTAATATCCTCTTGACGAAGATTTGAAGAGATACAAGACTATGCAAACAATTTGTTGCAAGTATTGTGAATATGAATGAAAAAATACGAGATGAAAAATTAAGACACTACATTTATAAAAAAACGTAGCAGAGTATATTTAATATGCGCTATGCAAAAGTAAGATGTAAATAAGATTAAGATAAAGATAAAGTAATTAGAAAGTATGTAAATATAGAAAAAATTGTGGAGCGAAGTAATGTTACATACACCTTTGAATATTCATACAGGAATTAAAAATAATACTTCTTATAACTATTAATATTTACGTTTTATTTATGGCTTGCTCATTCATCTGCTATCATTTCAGTACTCAGTTAACATTTACACGATGATAATGAGCTTAAGAGACAATAAATAACTACAATAGCAATCATTTATATGCGACTATAACCGATACTACTGAATAGATAATTAAAAACCCTTTCAAAAGCAATGTGGCACGTATATTTTGAAAATGGTCACAGGAGCAACTATGACTTCATCCCACTGGAAGTGGGATACATAATTCTTGTTCCTAAAACTATAGACCATAGTATAAATCGTAAAAGGATTGTGCAACATTACCTTTTGTCAATTTTTTGCTCACCTCATCGTACGAGTACTTTCAATTAGGATTCTTAACTACCAAATACTGTGTACGATTATTACACAACAAAAACAAAGTGCTCTCTAGTTTGCAATCCAGATTTATATCTGGTAATATGCGGTGAATCCTGGAAATACACACATCCATTCAATTGTAGCAGAATCTCTCTATTGTTCATTGTTTACATTGTGTAATACCGATATTTTTTTCATTAATTTCATATTTTAGTATATTCAGTATCTCTCAGATGTTGCTTTTATAACACACTATTGCTATTGTAATAAACAGGTCTGTTATGAGAAATCAGGTGTGAAAGATAAGACACTGATTTATCTTAACCGACTATTAAGGGTAGAGTTCATACATTTTTTTTGTAATTTAGAACTAATAAAGAAACCTATTCAATAAGTTTTTGATACGAATTGAATGGGTGTTTTTATTCCAAATAATTCTTTTTCTAACTGAACAAGAGATGGTTGTTCATACCTTAATAAAAATCAACTTTCAAATAGTAGATAAATGTACACATTGTTCTATGGCACGTAATATTTGTAATTCCGTAAGAATAATTATTACAAAAATTTTTAATGAAAAAAAAATCCAATATTATATTTTGGTTTTAAGTAATACTGGTGTTCTTACAATTCATGGAATTGAACACTAATTAGATAGGGAGCCTTTAATTAAGAATTGATGAGAAGTATGTAAAGTTTATTTTTTTAGCAGGACTATCAATTTATACTATTAAATATAGGGGATCCTGTGACCAATTCATGTGTTATTTATTATGGACTTTGCAATATCTTTTTATCCACTAAATGGAACGCTTAAAATTAATTTTGCCAAATATTATGTATAAATCATCTATTAATATATAGATCGTTATCAGGTATGCCTCAGGGTAGATATCTTGGGCATTTGTTGTTTTAATTATCTATTAAGGTACAAAATGAAAAGAAATAAATACAAAAAAAAAGAAGTAATATATTCTATTTCATTATAAGGTGAATAATTACGTCAGTTTTGGAAAATGCTAGGGGGTAAAATTGTAAATACACTACATATGTTGTATTTTGTAACCCACCAATATAACATCAAGTGAATCACAGTGAAAATTTGTAAATATTTCAAGTTTAAAAGCTTTAAAACCAGTTATCGTGTGACATCAAAATTGGAGTACGAATTTGAGGCTTGAAATTCATCCAATGGTTATAAATATAAATGATGGAAATAACTGCTATTTTTTATTTAAATTTGAGACATAATTTAATAGAATAGGTATATTTGAAAATTGTTAATAACTACAAGAATCCCCTTGAAATTTTATTCTAGACCGGTAACTTGTAGTACGGCTTTAGTAGCATGAGTAATCTGTACTCATGAGTTATTTTTTACATATTAACATAACTTAAAAAAACGAAAGTTATCATTGTAATCAAACACTTAAACTAATAAGAACTACAATAAGAACAAAACCACCTTTTTGGAGGTTATAACACAAGCTCTGAGGTACCCCAGCACTACGGCGTCTTCAAGCCAATTAAATGTACTTGGAATAGAGGTAAGTTCCCAGTACTATCCAGTTTCAACCTTAAGAGTGGGTAGAACTTTTATTCCCGTGTAAGTCCAAAATACTCCACGCTACCAATCTAGGATGAAAAATACGAAACATTTTTGAATTGGTAAGGTATATTCTAGTTTAAAATATTACATTTCTTCTAATAGTACAAAAGTAGTTTCATGTCAAAGTCATGCTGACAATGTATAATTAGTCATAATAATATAAGGAACATAATTCTTCTTTAACTTTGATCTAATCTAATTTCTTTTACTTTTTTGTGAACGTTTGTTTATTGCTTTTGCAATTACGGTAACCTATTGGGCAAAGAAATGATTATTACAAAAAAATATAATTTTTTTTCAATATAGTTAAAAATATCGTTAATAAAATAAAAATAGAATTATTTGTAGGCCATATGAATTATTCATAGAACACATTATTCATGTGTCTTGTGGATATGTATATGACATTAATTCGGCATTTGCTTCATATATGAAATAAATTTCTTAGTCAAAGGTGGTTATGAAACTGAAAATGTCCATCTTATATTGGAGGAAACTCAACTTGTGTACTCAAACTTATCAGCTAGTCGTCAAAGAACTTGCGGAGAAGAGCATTTCATGTATAATAGTATGTACTATACATCATCCTGCTCAAAGCAGCTACATTGAAATTCATAATTTTGTAGTTGTTGAAAAAACTCAATTGTTCAACAAAATTCAATTTCTTGATACAGATGTCTCAGAGGTTTTGTAGGCTCTTATTTAATACATTGAAGAACGTCATTAACAACTTCTTTTATAAATAAAATTTTTAAGGCATTCATAAAAAATCCTTTGGTAAAAATTATTGATAAGTCTAGAAGTAATTCTATCTCTACCTAAATCTGCCAAGCCCAGGTAGAATTTTAAGTATTGTCATCCCAACATTTCCTTTTCACTTTTGGATTCCACCCTAGTTGTGGAATAGAATTTTTAGAATTAACACTAGGAACTATTTGATATCTTAAGTTAGTTAATACTGGATAAAAATCAAGCTATTTGATTCATTTTGTTGCTTTGAGCTATCTGACAAGGAAGACAAGTACTTCTTGATTAGATTCTACGTTAGGAAATTAGAAATTCCTCAGCTCCATTAAAGATAAGGGACACTATCTTTTTTTTTTCGCTAAATTAACAGTGCTCTGCGGTTCGGGTATTCATAATATAAAGTGATAACTCGAGATGCTTCTATTCTCCCTATTCATTTCGCTGAGCCTTCAGAATTCCCTTGTTGAATAGCCGCTTAGGATAAAAGGGCATTATATGCATCCTACATAGTGACGCTCAATGGAGCTCCCAATGCCGTGCTTGGCGCCAGTGGGTTGCCAGGGCGACGCCATGTTTTGACGAGTGACGTAACGCTTTGCGTCCATAGCTGACGACGCTCCCGGCGCTTCCGGAATTTCTAATATGCAAAATGCAATGTAGCTCGCCGTATATATCATTCTTAAATGGGATCCAGTTGTGGCTGGCCGCGTCTATGAATTTTTTAAGGCTCATTTGGGAAATATAATTTGTCCCGCTCTTTGAGTATTACTAGGAGAAAGACGTTTCTTATATGTGTAGGGGTAGATCTTGGAAGTATATTAATATATTGGGTTGTCCAAAAAGTTCGTTTGGATTTTCATAAGTATTTATTATTAACATTATAGTTATTATAAATTATTTTAATTAACAATGTACGTTCCTCCATTTTCAATAATTTTCTCCCATCTCTCAGTAAGCTTCATAATATTATGTTTATAAGAACTTTGCGTTTTGCTCGCAAAAAAACGTTTTTAAATGATTTCTGATTCCCTCGTCATTGGCAAATGTTAAGTTTTCTAAACTGTTATCCATGGAGTGGAATAGGTGAAAATCCGAGGACGCCAAGTCTGGAGAATACGGTGGATGGGGTAAAACATCCCACTCTAACTCCAAAAATTTCCTCCGGGTCTGCAGAGAAGTGTAAGGTCGAGCATTGTCGTGATGGAAGACGACCTTCTTACGATTTACAAGTCCTGGGTGCCTTTCCTGCATGGCTTGACTCAATTTTTGTAGTCGTTCGCAGTAAACGTCCGAATCTAGTATTTCGTTCCTCGGGAGTGGCTCAAAATAAATGATTCCTTTGAAATCCCACCAGGCGGCCAACAAAACTTTCCTGGGGTGAAGCCCTGCCTTTGATGTGGATTGAGAACGTTCATCGGACTTTCCCCACGATCTTCTTCGACTGACGTTGTAATTAATCGACTTTTTATCTCCAGTAACCATATTTCTCAAAAATGTATCATTACGTTGACGAATCCTTAACATATCGCAGATGTTGATGCAATACATTAAATTGGATTAACTGAATTCGTGAGGAACCCAAACATCAAGTCTACTGACAAACCCAAGTTGTTTAAGGTGATTCTGTATTTTTTATGCAAGCTCGCGTATGATTTGGCGAGGATTTGCCTCAACTAAGGCTCGTAAATACTCGGAAACGACTTCTTTAAGTCTGCCTGACCTTGGGGTGTCTGTGAGGGAAAATCGACATATCGAGACACGTTCGCTTGTGAATAACATTATTGCCGTACATAGAACACAATTTGCGGCAAGTTTCGCGGCTATTTTGTCTTTTTTTAAATAAAAAAGCATCACGTGCCTAAAATGTTCAGTTTCACTCATTTTCAATTAAACTCACACACAACAATAATAAAACAAGTACACAAGTACAACGGCAGTAAACAACAGTTGAATATCAGGGTTAAATAGGGAGGAAGGCTTCAAGACTGCAGCTGTGCGCATGACATCATAAGTCGTGACGTAAGTGATTAACTCGGAAAAACAAAACGACTTTTTGGACAACCTGATACTTCATTGACATAAAGAATCTCAAAATATTTTATTATTTTAAATTTAACATAATATCTTGGTGATCTTCATATACTCAGCAGCACTGATGTACATCGCAACACTCTACTATCGTTAGATTTTTAGGTTCTGTTGCTAATCATGGTAGAAGGAAATAGTAGAAAATGTACATTAATTTTTGTTTCGCTGCTATATTGCAGGTAATGACCCTATCACAAATCCGTCGTGGTTGCCAAATGGCTACAAAACCGTGTAGGTATCGATACTTCAATGGAACTTCTATGGAATATGAAGCTCTTTCTTCATTTTATACCTCTTAAAAAGAAATTTAGGCGGTAGTTATCAATACTTCTTCCAGGTTAAGACTATATCACTTCCATATCATTTTTATTAATAGTACATATAGTAAAGATAAACAATCCTCAGCTATATATTTGTTGTTGATATATAATAGAAATCAAAATAATCACAATTGTTTTGTCAAATATGATGTGATGAAGTGGACTAAAAAATTTTGTGGACTTCATCTAAATTTAAAAAATGACCTGGTACTTCTTTTTACTGCAGGCATATGTTTATAGTATTTGCCTCTCAACTGATAGTAATGGTAACTGAATATAATCCCTCTTAAATATATAATTACTCTAAAGTATTACTATTCGAAGTCTTTACGATAGCTGTGGTGGATACACAACAACGTCAAAGCAGGGTTTCCTCATGAAATACGATCAATTTATTTGTGCTTAAAAACTAATTTGCTACTTTAAATATATCCTTATTTTATCTCTGAAGTGCATGTGCATGTCTTCCTTTCCAGCAAATTACCTACAACTACAAAAATATTCTATGATAATGAATCAAACATTGGTTCTCTTTTCCTATAATCATAAAAGATACAATAGTAGATCCAATATTACAATTGGAAAATATATGGTAATTATCAGAATCTGTGGTAATTTGACAAATTGTCAGATAATTACTATTACCATTACATTACTTAAATATTAAATTACTACTATATAGTTAATATATTTAAAAATGCAGTTAACATCCCTAAAATATTACTGCTATCTTGAAATTACTTCAAGGTTCTAAACACTCCTAAGTGATGAATAAGTAATAATACACCGTGATTAATACTACAGCATACTACTTCACAATTGCAATAAATTTACGGTAATTTAGTTAGTAAAGGTATAGTATTATCATTGTATATAGTTCAAAGACTACTTAGAAGGAATAATACAACATGAATCTAATAGACATTAGTAGAAATAACTACATGACTACTACAATACAAATGTATGAGCATTTACGATTGTTAACTATTTGAGATATGAATTTTCTTTAAGGATAGTCCTTGATTTTGAATATTCAGTCACCTTTGCTGGTTAAACAAATCAATAACTATCCAAATTTCATCGAATCAATACTGTTTCTTTCTTAAGGGGAGGTTCTCATCAAACTCGACCAAAAAATCGATTTTTTTGCCATTTTTAATACCTTATTATATGTATAATATGTTCCTAAAACGATTTGGCCGAAAACATTTTTGTGAGAAAGATATTGCATAATAATGGAACCCATCTTTTTACGAAAAATTACGTAAAAATAGAGTTCGCGCAGTAGAGCATATTTTGTCCTAATATTTTTTGAAATGCGCGCCTATATTAACATTCTATGGTAAGTATAGTTACCCCAAATGCCACCAGATGTCAGAGTATATGATATAATATTAGAGAGTTTGCCTCTCTATACGTTAATGTCGATGGGTATAGCGTGTAACGTCAGTCGAACGCGCGTTTTTTTTCGAAACCATGTTTTTTAAACTGGTAAGAACTGTAACTCAAAAACTAATTGACGGATTGTATTGATTTTTTTTTATTTTAAAGTAAATTAAATTTATTGGAGCTTATACCTAAGAAAACATTGATTTCTCTGTTATTTTTATAACACTTTAAAGAGAGAAAAATAAGTGAAAATCTATACCGAAAATTCGTATTGAACTACGACCGTCACAGCCGCGGCTCAGTGAGTCGTGAGTAACTAGCCAATAGAGCGGGCTATGTGGAATAGGCCCTTTGTCACTATTCATACTATTTTTACATTTTTCAATTTCTAAACTTTCAAATGCATCTAGCTGTCTTGCATTTGTTACATTCCTAATTAATCCTTAAGTTGCTAACATCTATCTTATGGTTGTTCTCGAAGGCATGTTGGGCAACACTAGACTTATCTATTCTACCATATTTGAGATGGGCCATGTGCTCTTTGAACCTGGTTTGAATAGATCGTCTGGTCTGTCCAACGTACCTTTTACTACAGTCGTTACAGCTGATTTCGTAAATCCCCGACTTATCATTTGTGTTAATTTTATCTTTTGGATTGCCTAAAAGTTCTTTTAATTTATTTTTTGACGAATGAACTACCGTCATTCCTATATCTTTAAAAATCTTACTAATACCGCGAGTGAATCGAGGCTCGTAAGGAATAGATACATATTTTTCTGGACCTTCTCTTTCAGTTTGAAAGGTCGAGGAATTTCGAAGTGTTTCTTTATAT
This sequence comes from Rosalia funebris, assembly GCA_037954035.1. Lineage (NCBI taxonomy): Eukaryota > Metazoa > Arthropoda > Insecta > Coleoptera > Cerambycidae > Rosalia > Rosalia funebris. The sequence continues at coordinate 13,758,756 of JAZFAV010000005.1, read as the reverse complement.
CTACGTTTCCTGATCATTTTTTCAACTGTATCAATAGAATATCCATTACACTCAGCTATATCCTTGATTAACGCTTTTTCTTTTTCAAACCTCTCTTTATTGAGAGGGAAGCTTAGAAGGCGATGGACTAGAAAATTGAGGCTCGCCATTTTGTGTTGAACACAATGGTGGGAATCATTAGGGATATATCTGAGAGTACTAGTGCCTTTTCTGTATATATCGAATTCCAACTTATTTACGCTATTTCTAATAACTAATACATCTAAAAATGGTAGTTGCTCATTAGTTTCAACTTCGTATGTAAATTTTACTGACGCGAAACGGTTATTTAATTTGGAAACGAAATTATCAATGTTCATAACTTTTGTGTCAAATACTGCGAACACGTCATCCACATACCTAAGCCAAACCCTAGGGAAGTAATCCATTTCTTGCTTGGTTTATTCTGTTTCAAATCTATTCATGAAGAGATTGGCAACGAAAGGCGACAATGAGTTACCCATGGCTGTCCCTTCATGTTGTCCAAAGATACTGTTATTAAATTGGAAACAATTCTGTTTCATGCAAATTTTAGTGAGTTCAATATATTCTTTTACTAGATCTGGACTAAGATTATTTGATTCCAATAAATCCCTAAGGTATTCCAAGGTTTGCGGTATCAAAACACTTAGAAATAATGAGCATACATCAAAGGAAATCAAAATTTCACCCTCTTGCAACTGAATGTCTTTTATCTCATTAATAAAATCATTGGAATTTATTACTGAGAAGCTGGATGATGTATTGGGTAAACTTTCAAATTCCTTTGTTAACCATTTCGATAGGTGGTAAGTCGGTGTTTCAATTGCAGACACAATAGGACGCATCGATTTACCTGGTTTATGTATCTTGGGCAAGCAGTACAGCCTGGATATACTTGGATTAGATACATACAACCTTTTTCTGAGAACCGTGATGGTCAGGATTCACTGAGCTATAGTCAATAATTTAGGTATAAATATGATACATTGTTAGCATAAGATTAGTTTTAATCATCTCCAGATGATGCCAACTTTGTTGGAGAAACACGCGTCGAGTGTAGTGTATAGTGTTTTGGTGTTTTGTGGAAAACTCAGTTAGTGTTACCATGTCATTAAAAAAAATTGTTTGTACTCCTAAATACTTGATAAATATGTATAAAAAATTTTGAGTACTTTATTTACTTCCATCTATAAAAAAAATTATCGATTTATGATTTATGGTCACTATTGTTAAACTAAACTTTTCAAATTGAATTTCTAGCAAAATAGTTTCTATTGATTGCCAAACTAATATTCAACGACAGTGGTAATTTCTAAAGAGACTCCTAAAATAATGCCTAGTAACACACAACAATCATAGACTATTAAGATTGAATGTATTAATGTCAAATATATTGTTATTTATACAATCAACATATGAATCTCGTCTCTACGTCAGGTCTCAAAAATATATTATCTGTCTATAATTAATCTTTATATACCCCTGAATCGCTAATTTCTATTCTACGATGCATGATCAACTCTAGTTATTATAATATAGTTTTCATATTCGAGGTACGAAATGGATTGAATGAAAAGTAATGTCCTAGCACCCATACATGCAATATAGTTTTTATCTTAATTTCCTACAGTGTATATGATTTGCTACTAAATCTTTAATAATGTCTTCTTAAATGAGTAAAGAAGTTAATACAAAAATAAAAGAAGATATCTATCACCTTCCACAAGAATACAATACATTCTCAATAATAGTGATTTTCCTTGAACTATATTTAGTTATATTGTCTATCTTTCACTGTATACTGGTTACGAGAAAAGGGTTATAAAATCTTCTGTCCTACTTGGATATTCGACGAATTAGCTTTTGGATATTTTGAAATGGCGGCTCCCTATTATACGGTACAAATTAATTGATCTCTTGTTAATAAAATAATTAAAATCTGTTTCTTTTGCAATTATAAATGTAATTTTTCACGTTTAGAAAGTACTCAAATTAATATTTACAGGTTAAAATTATTGCTTCATAATTAATTGGTTCAAGAATTATATTCGACTGCTGTACCCAACCCGACAATAAAGAGATATTGGTGATATGGAACCGGTAATAAAACTCACAACAAATAAAACAAAACCGTCTCGTTCATTCAAATTTATCTATATGTTTTATGTTACACATGCTTACGTCATAGAACCACCATTTGTTATAAGTTATAACTCATCATATTGCACCATTCGAATATACAATGTATTAATGATGTACGACGTTCATATGTATAAAAAACATATTGGATGACTTTGAAAAAAATAAGAACTGAGACAAGGAGACTTTAATAAAGTACTATAAGCGAAATACTTATTTAGCGATATTGGGTATGTTCAGTAAATTATACTTTATATAGTGCACGTCAAATAGTTCCTTCCCTCCAACTATAGCTGTTTGTGGAGCATCTGCAAAAATTTTGCCAAATGTTTAATCAAGTTACAGAAGATGATCTCGATCACAAACTTCCATTTTGTTATTTATACTGACTTTGACAGGCTTCTACACAAACTTCAGCAGGCAGGTTTTTCAAATAATTTAATAAATCTACTTACAGTTTATTTATATCATAAAAGACGGCATGTGGAATATCGTGATTTTTAGAAAAATTTATTGCTACCTTCGGTGCGACTTAAATTGTTATTACTTACCTTTACTTGTTATTTTGATGAGTTATATTGTCAACTGGAAAATATACAGTAAGAATTCCGAAAACTGATTTCATATACAAGGGGGTACCCAAAAGAAACCGAAATTATTTTATTTATTTATTTATTTAGTTTTAAATAAAGAACATTCAATGCCCTTTAAAGTATTCTCCACTGGCACTAGTATGCTTATCTAATCTTTTATTCCATTGTTCAAAACAGTTTTGAAGAAGTTCACCTTTTGTGATGCTCGACAGCGCCTCCGTTGTTTTTTTCTTCACCTCAAATAATTTCCTTTCATGTCTCTTTTCATTCGGGCAAATAAGATAAAGTCGCATGTTGCGGGCAAGGTCCGGTGAATAGGAAGGATATGACAGAGGCGTCATGCCATTTTTGGTCAAAAGTTGACACACATACAAGGCTGTGTGAGCAGGGGCGTTATAGTGGTAGAAAAATCAGTCGCGCAGCTGCCACAAATCGGGCCAAGTCGCTTCAGACAGCTCCACAACTTCGTCAATGGTCCGTCGTCGATCTTCCAGGATGATTTCACGGAAGAAGACCAGAAGCTAGAAGGACGTTACTTATCAGTTGATATTTCACCTCTTTTGAAATGGGAAAACCACTAAAACACTTAAGTTTTCCCAATAGCATCATCCTTGTAGGCCGTTTCTAACATTTCAAGAGTTTCTATGCGAGTTTTTCCGAGCGGGAAGCAAAACTTTTCAGTCGTGCACTAAAACTTCACACAAGTCGAACGGAATCTTCTGTAGCGATGACGCTTGGCTTACTGACTCCGGAATGGTAGTTCTAGAGGTAGAACGCGGTACTGCGAAAACTCCACCCACTACAACATCAGTTCAGTTTCTTTTGGGTGCCCTCTCGTAAAATAGGTGGTTTTTATATAGTTGCTGGTACGCCTTTTCTATTATAGAATTATTAACTAGGCACAATATTTAAATTTAACTGCTAGAAAAGAAATGCACTCTCTCATCTTTCTATTTAAAATTGTGAATAATTATTTTGATTTTCTCCCTGTGCACCTCATGCTTAAACTTCCTACATTCACAATTTGATGTACTCATACATTTTACTTATCAACTTCATGGATTAACGTACTTAGCCTCCCGTCATGTCCGAAATCATAAATGTATTTTATTTATTTTTATATTATTGTAAAAATGTAACCTCTCGTAAGCCAGAAACACTTCCAAAAGATGCTGTTACGATACCGAAGCACCAGACACAGCTACATACTTACAATTTCCTTTCATACTTGAGTTTTAGATCTGAAAATTGTATTCCAATTTAAAAAAAATGGTGGGCTGATACATGATCAATGATCATGTTTGCACCTGGTAGATACCTTGTCAGGGGTAAGATAATTAGTATTTAAAAATAATCATCACAGTAAAAAAACAGTAAATTACTTAATAAGTTTCACAGCCTACTTTTGTTCTACCTGTTTCAGGTTGAGGGAAGAGAATCCATCTCTTCTAATATTGACTAATTACTCATAAATCAATGTTGGTTGTGACTTTTAGGAAGATTTGACAAGCTAATCCTATTTAGACGTTAACGGACTGACCTGAGATCAACACAACCACCGTAGTAACAGTAGTAAATATTTACAGCCTCTTACTGTAAATACGTTATTTATTCGTCCAACGACAATAATGTCAATAATACAATGGTAAACATGCTACGGTACTTTAAGAGCCGGCTGCCGCAAAAAAGGTTCACATCTTTACCCGTAGGGGTTGGCCTCTTCTATTGTACCTAATGTCGACAGGTAGCGGGTGTTTGGAATATTCTATAACCTGGCATCGCCGCTAACTCAATGCGGAAGTTTTACAGGGGGACATGCATGAAATATTTCCATTACGCTTCTATAACGATATAGATATTGGGTCACCAAAATTTTTATTGTGTCGATGAACATGTTCAATATATTGAAATAATGTAACCTACTAAGAGGATGGATTGCATTATTTTAATAATGTAACAATATATTTATATAAAGTTTTATATCTCAATAGTTACAAATTTAGCAGAATTTACCCAATAATCGCAAATCATATATGTAGATAATAATGGTCCAGTGAATGTGGTGTATACTAATCTTTCCAAGGCCTTTGACGAGATGAATCATAATATACTAATTTCAAAATTAGAATTCTATGGATTCAGTAGTAATCTTATTCACTTAGTAAAATCGTATTTATCCAGATGTACATTATTTGTTTCATATAATGGCTTTAAATCCGAAACCTTCCCATCGTCGTCTGGAGTACCTCAAGGCTCAAATTTAGGATCATTATTCTGTATCTTATTTATTAACGATTTGTCTCTAATACTCATGTCACATCGTCTTCTTTTTGCTGATGACTTAAAATTATTTTTAAATATAACCCGCTTAGATGATCAAATGAGATTGCAAAGATTTATCGACCTTGTTGAAGAAACTTGTTGTCATGGTGTCCAAAGAATTTACTAAGAACTACGTATCAATAAACATAGGCATATTGAAAGTTTTAAATAAGCAACCACTAATATTTGACTATTCTCTTGGTGGTACAGTTTTAATACGTTCCGCAGATATTAAGGTTCTTGGTGTGTACATTGATGATAAATTGTAATTCATCGAGCATATCAATCATGTGACTCTTAGTGCATATAAAACCCTTGGTTTCGTGATTAGAAACACGACATCATTTAATGGCACTGTTACCTTAAAATCCTTAAATTTTGCAAGTTCGTTCAAAATTATAATCTTGTAGCCTTATTTTTAGCCAATATCTAAGTCATATTATCCAACTTGAAAATATTCAATGACGTTTCTTTAAGTACCTGTAATTTCGTATAGATATTTATTATCCAGTAAGAAGTTACCATCATACTCTGCTTCTATAAAGATTTGATATCCGGTCATTGAACACTAGAAGGGTGCCCATACCTAGACTAGGCTCTCGAGAAGAAAGTATGTTTTATATATATAAATAGCCAGAGTGCAGGAACGAACGCCAGTGTTTATAATGCCATACAATTTTAAGGTAATATCTAGTAATTGTGATTTACATAATAGGCAATTTGCATGATTTTTAATTATGTTGTCAAAATATTCTATAGGTCATTAAATCCATACAGTGTTAAATTCACCACTTTTTATGCAATAATAGACAAAATAAATAAATGAAATTTGAAATTATTATCGGCGCGCGTAAACACAAGAAATGCAAATGGCTGTCGCGTGACGTCACTGTATATTATTTTGTTGTGAGATAGATGGGCGTTTAGTGTAATTTCGTTAAATATTCCCTTTTCGGTGTGCGAATCTATTTATTATTATTAATATTGAATAATTGTGTGTAGACTATGGCAACAGACAGTGGATTTGTGCAAGGACAATCTGATAACTTACCAAAGATGAGGTAGAATGCCCTTTTTCGTACTTAACCTCTGTAAATTTCCAGCCGGTCTGTATTGCCAGTAATTTTCCATGTCTTCCTCCAACTGTAAAGATTCAAATGTAAATCTTATTTAAGTATCTATATCTAATGACCTCCAAAACAAACCTTTTCTAAATATTCCATGAGGCAAGTAATTTGAAAACAGCATACAACGTGAAAGTGGGGTTATGTACAAGTACATCCAAAGCAAATAAATGTTATTAGGTACTCACAATAAAATGATCCTCGCAACAATATAGCGGCGTGGAACTTAATTGCTTTATATTTTTCTTTTCGTCCCTTTTCATTGCTACGCACCATTTCTTCCGCATTCTTTCCTCTTTGGGAACCGAGAAAAATTTTTCGGGCGTTGATACCGTAGTATTTGTACACATTGGTACGATGCAATACTTATAAAATTTGTGTTTTATCAGCTCCATACCGTTAGGCACTTTATAAAACGCACTTGTTACAGACTTTAAAAACTGTTAGCACTAAACCAAATCAAAACAGTGACGATTGGGATACTTCCCCATACAATGACGTGGACCAATCAGACTAGCGTTTTCGAACACGTGACTTTGTTTACATAAATGAGTGAATTAATTTTATTAGTTATGCAAAAACTACAGATTTCCATGAAAAATGACTATAATATTCTTCTTAAGTACTTACTATATGGCAGAAAAAAAATATTTTCAGGCGCATAGAAATTTCATGCAAATTGCCTATTGTACTTATAATGAGTTACTATAGGGAAATAACAACTTTTTACTGTCCCGTAAGTTATATGTTACAGAAGTATTCCATTGTTTATTTATGTCAAAGTTATTTAAAAGTTAGCCCTTTTGTATTTATTTTTTAGTTATATACTCTTCACATACATACGAGTATGTATTTATTTGTATATTTGTTCTATAAATGAATTTTTCTATTGGACAATAAAGGTATTATTATTATTATTATATTTATTTTGTAATTATTAATGTTAATCTTATTTCTATAAGATATGATCTATAATATTTATTAATATTGTAGTTTTAAGATGTACTGGGTCATTTAAAATAAATGTCTTCAAACATCTCGTTTTTTCGTAAACTGAAGGTATTTAAAACTTATGTTAATTACGAAAGTCTCACAGTCTTTAACACTTTAACTAGATGGTATCAGTCTTTGAATATGCATCGTTTGAAGAACATTTAAAAACAAATTTATGGTCACCCTTATAAAATACCTTACTTTATATATGTGCATCACGAAATCTTAAAAATGTTCTTGTGAATTAACATTTTTTTGTAATTTACAATGAGATTGGCCAATCAGGTAGCCGAGTTGGTTAGAGCGCATTATGCCGCAAATACGATTAGCTACTGACTGTCGTGATCTTGGTTCAATTCCAAGCGCCGGCACTGACAATGTCTTCGACTCTGTATTTGGGGGATTGTCTAATTTATGCAGTTTCATGTTAATATTTAGGTTTGCTATCATTGAATGTTCTATCACAGAGCTATTATCGTGAAACACACTAATACGAGTTTTAAGGCACGCTTAAAAATCTGTTCATACTAGTCTAGGAAGTATTCTCGAAAATTATTCCAACATAAATGTTAACTGTTTTCCCAAATTCTATTAATCATTATCCCAGTTTTATATAGTCTTCAATCATGAAAATATTGTCTTCAGTCATGTTTTGTGTCAACACTTTATCATATTTTATGGGCCTAAATCTCTCTTTTACACATGTTTGTGTAGCTTTTTAATTACATTGACATACAATCGCTTACGAAGAAGTTATAGCCACGCTAGTCTACCGCCCATCCAAATGATAGGCGCTTCGGCTATTGCTTCATATTTAGTTTCGATGATATGTACAACAAGACAGGCTGGGCAATCACGTACCCATTTTGTAGTTATATAATTAATATTTTTTGAGATCCAAATAATTACCTTTGGCCAAAGCGATATTATATTTTCACTTATACTTAATACATGAGTACATGTGAAATTAATACTTACGATGCTCTGAAGTAAATTAAATTGGAATTTACTGCAGGCCCAAACGGAGTATCTGCTTTAGACTGACGCTATTTTTACCTACCCAATTTTTAATCTGTAATTAGTATGTGATATTTCTCCATATATCTGGAAAAATTTAACTATATGACCCGTTTTCAAAAAAAGTAATAAAAAGCAGTTATTACTTACATCCCAATAACAATTATATATGATTTATTTAGGCTTTTCTTAAATTATGTTATATAAAGAAATACACTTTAACATTCATCGTACAATCAGCGAACATCAGCATAGATTTATAAACTGGCGATCCATTTTTACAATTGCCTCTTACTCGACATAATTCATCCTCAAGTAGACGTCATTCATACTGCATTTGACTTCGGTAGGCACGTTTTTCAAATAAATTAATGAATTTATTTACAGTTTACTTACATCATAGAAGTTACCATGAGTTTTAGAAAAAATATCGCTACATCCGGTGTTCGATAGGACTCGATACTTATACATACGTACCCTTACTTGTTATTTTGAGTTTCGAAAATTTATTTTATAGAAAATAGGTGGTTTTTACACAGTTGCTGCTACACTTCTTCTATTATATAGTTCTTAACTAAGTACGTTTCGATTTTAAAAGGAGATTCACCTTTTTGCTGTTGCAAGGGATTTTCCCCATTCAAATAACAATATATCGAGTTCTGCCCCATGTATTTACAAATTTCTTTTATTTTATTCAGAAGACCTACTGGTACATATTTGTAAAATTTTAAGTCAATTGTTTAAATAATAATAAAGTCATTTTTCACTATGTTTAAAATTTTTGTCCATTCTACGAAATGGCTTTCTCAAAAAGTATCTTATATATTGATTTGATTCATTTCTTCAGTAAAAATAATAATTTCAACTATATTTAAATCTAAAACCAACGAATTATTTTAAAATAATAATAAGAGATTGACTTTTTGGGTGAGGTGAGGTCGATTTTCAGGTGAGTCTCCCCTTAACATAGAAGAAAAAAAACACTGTTGTTTCTTTTTATGTAAAATTATAAATATATCGACTGTGCTCTGTAATGGAACTTTAGTAAGTTGATCCGGGGTGTTGATAACTCCAAGGATTATAGTTTAATGGTTGGTAATTAAGTTGGTCCTAGTTTAATTTATGTGTGTAATAAGATGTGCAAAACATTTTAGGTTTAGTAAATTGTAATATTAATCGAATCAAAGAGTTATACGTAAATGGTTAAGGAGAATCATAATAATTTATGCATATTATTTTATTGTAAAAATCTAACCTTTTGTAAGACTCCAATAATTGGAAAATAAAATCAATCAATTATTGATTGATTTTATATACTCTTATTATATAGAGAAGAGTTATATACTCTTGAATACATGAACAATTAATATTTCTTAAATAAAAAAGAACATTTCTTGAAAAAATAATTAAAAAGTAATTAGTATGTTCATATTATAAATACTCCCAAGAGATTCCGTCAGAATACCTAAACACTAGGCACAGCTGTTTACAATTTCCTGTCATTCCATATATTATAAAAATTATAATATTAATGGGGCTCATAGTGTATCTCTTGATAGCTTGAATATTTACAGTTAAGAACAAATATACAGATTTGAATTTGGAGAATTATGTTTTTTATGTATAAATTATATTACTTTTTATATAATATCAACCATATCTAGTCATACTTACCTGTATATAATATTTTTGGAATTGATGCTTTAAACTATTATACTATAATAAACAAAGACGATGGAAGTATTATATGTAATAATTTTAAAATATATCACGAAAATATCACAAAATAATGGTCTTCATCATTGATTGAACCTAGTAGTTATCCACCCTGTATGAAAACCGAGATTTACAGTTAGATTCAAAGGTGCACCAGATGCTCCAAACCATCTGGGTAGTATAAAATTCGCTTCCATTCTAGACGGTCTAAGAAATAATAATTGTTATGTACCGCGATTCGTGGGAATAACTCCGATAGAATAGATAAGAGAAAATTAAACCATTTGGCGTTTTTTTAAGCGGGACCTTCCTACGTACGATTTCTGATACCTGCGCGACAAAGCATGGGTTATTTTCTCTTCCGCGTCATAAATGCCGAAATTTCAGGTGGACGAGAAAGTTTTATTCTGCACGTAGCTATATTTATAATGCCTACCTACATTATTATACTGTTATTTCGAAGTAAATACACTATTATTTATTCTGGGGACACAAAGGTATTGTAAACATTTCGCTGTGGCGTATTTTCTCCAGATAATTTCCGGTCCAAAGTACTTTTTTAAGTAGACTTAAGTTCTAGAGTATCATCAAAATTTATGAGCATCTGTAATTAATATAATCTGGTAATTACCTGTACTGTAAGATATGCCCAATTAGTATTAGCATAAAGTGAAATCTGTATATAAGGCGTTCGTGACGATTCTCCTAAAAATATTTGCAGATATACTAAATCCGTTATTACATCTAAACAAAATGAAACGCGGTTACCCTCTTCATTCTACTGGTAATATTATAGTTAGTCACCTGAGTCGTTCTTCACTTAGAACTTAAAGTGGACCAACCCTGATTACGTTCAATTGTTGACATGACTTTTACGTTGACCATGGTTCAACGTCACAGTCATGTAACGATTTTTTCACTTTAAGCTCTAAATTGAGGACGACTCTGGAGTTTATAGACGATATGTTGAGTGAGAGCAACACCCACCTAAATTCATTGAATTCAACAACAAAGATATTGACATGTGATTCGAACTGGATAAGTGTGCAACAATGAACATCCAGAAAGAAACCAATGAATGCTTTGTTACCATTGGGTAAAACAAGACGTATAAATACCTAGAAATTACGTAGGGCAGTTACATCGATCATATAACTATAAAACTACGATTCAAAGACAAATACAGAGGTCATCTAACAAAACTGTTGAAGTCATCATTAAATTCGGTTTTCACATACTACTTCAGCATATTGAAATACAGTAATCTGAATCTGAACAAGCTCTGAGGTTAATACATCAACTACTAACTAATTTTAAGAACCGCCACCCTCAATTTGCAGTCGGAAGACTGTGTAAAAAGAAACATCAAGTAGAACAAGGACTAATTAACATCACAAAGTTGTGTAGAAATCAGGAAAGAGAAATCAAGATATACCTCAAATCCACCGATGATACACTTTTCCAGAAAATTGTGCATGTTGACGGAAGATATACTGCACTGAAACTCAGTGTGGGGAACGTCCATATAGTGCCACTAACATCAGACACCACCTGGCATGAAAAAGTAATTCGCGGCAAAAATCCCACCATACTAGGCGACGAGGAGGGCATTGATAAACAGAGCTCGCTGAACTGATTAAATACAGGAGATGTATCTTGAACATAAATTTTCGTCGTAGCAATATAAGACAACATAATATCTACTTGCGACTTCGAGAAATGTATATTGAAAGAGGAGGTGGAAGACAAATGGTGTAAATGTAGAAGACCAGGGGAGACAATCGACAGTAGTGTTGAAGGATGTCCGGCCATGGCAGATTTAGCATATTTAGACAGACACAACCAGTTAGTTAAAATAGAACACGAGAAGATGACACAAAAGCACTACTTGTTGTTGAACTCACTACAGTACTACAAATAAATACTGTCCTAATACAACAGACTGTTGTATTAGGACAGGCCAACAATCACTGACAGAACAGCAATAGTAGACCAGAATTGGCCCCCGTTGATAAAGACTAGCACAAAGGACGCATTACAGACATAGCTTACCTCCTAATCCAAAACATCAGGAAAACGAAAGTCGAGAAGATTAGGAAATAGACTTCCCTTCCATGGAAATTAAGAACATTTAAAGTTTGTATAAATTATTCTAAAAGTCACTACGGCAATACTGTAATAGTTAGGCATCAACATTGTCAAGACCCTGAGAGGTAATATCGAAAAGATAGGACTGAACTGCATATTTAAATAAATGCAGAGAAACGTTATATTGCAAACCTGTACATAACAAGAAACTAGTACTAGTGGGCAGAACGGAGCAAATTGGGATAGTGTGAATTCTTTCCCCCCATCGTCCAAACATAGCTCCTAGGATAATTTCAGGAATGGTCGTTTTCCAACAAGTTGGTTGAGAAAGTCATAAGTCTATAATAATCAAGTGATAAGTCTATAAAACTAAGTCTATAATAATAAATTTATTTTCATGTAAATGACCCAAGTATACAATTATTAATCACAAATTATAATATATGTCACATAGTTTAACTCGATTTTAAGTAAAGTAAGAATGAGTAAGGATTTTCATAAAACAATCAATCAAACTAAATATTTCCTAGCAGCTTATCAAATAAATTATTTATTAATTTAGAAATGAGTCGGAAGAGTAAAATGTAAAGCACCACAAATATGAAAACAATACTGCTACCAACCACAACTGATTATCAGCGCTTGATATATTCTTGGATTGTATGCCCTTAAATATTTGAAAAATCAGAATTTTATTACTTATTCAAATATGTGTGGGAACAGAGTGGGTGCGGGGGTGTATAGGCGACGCGATGGTATAGGTAAAACCTTTCCCCTGGGCGAATACACTACCGCACTCCAGGCCGAGCTAGTTATAATTACATACGGTGTTTTGGGGGCCGACCACAATCACACCCAGGAATGTATCTCGGAAGGTATGTATCTCGGATGCAGGGCGGCGCTGGCAGCCCTGAATTCAGCAACGGCAAAGTCGAAGCTGGTTTATAATTGCTATGAAGCATTGAACCACTTAGCAGGGAAGGGACCGGTTGTGGATACCTGGGCATAATGGCATTAAGGGAAATCTAATTGGAAATGACCTTGCCAGACTAGGGACCAGGGAAAACCTCTATGGACCAGAACCTGCAGTGGGAATAAGTCGGAATGATCAGAGACCGCATCAATGGCTGGACAAGAGACCAGCACAATAAAAGATGGAGAGGAGTAACGGGTTGTCGAATAAGCAAACTCTTCATCGAATACTCAGAGATTGAGAGATGGGCTCAAGAATTCATTAACTTGAACAGGCACAAAGCCAGAAACCTGATGGGAATCATAACGAGCCACCATAGTACTCTGAATGCATATAAGCACAAGCTGAGGCTGACTGACAGCCCGGCCTGCAGATACTGTAAAGAAGACGAGGAAACCTCGATTCATCTTCTTTACACCTACCCCGCACTGGAGGAGAAAAGGTACCTTATATTAGGGACCCCTGTTATCCTAGAAGAAGCGAGACTTAAGGCGGGGGACGTGCCTAAATTGCTCCTTTTATGGGATAGCATTTTTGGATAATGACCCGGATAAGGGGGGATCGACAAGGGACTACCCATGCGATCAGTGACTGACGAGGCCCAAACCCATATACCATAATGTAATGTATTCAAATATATTGAAAAATAGTGGTTGTTGACAATGCGTACCTTTAAAACGCATTATTGTGTACATACTTCAAATTGACTATAACTAAATAATTGCAAAATTTCTTAACATCATTTATGCAATTATAATAAACTCTTTCTTTCTTGCAGGTATGTTTCTATGATAATGGTACTTTGATGGACGTAGTTGGTAAGTCGATTTGTCTTCTAGATGCTATATAAAGCGATAATGTAATTTGTTACGCTTGTAATTACCGTTAAATTATGTTATATATCAATAACAAATTAATCAGTATTGAACTGTCGTTATTGATTAACTTATATTGATTAATATATAAATTCAGCAGGTTTATTCTATCGTTATTTTATTTTTGACAATTATTTAAAAACTAAAATACGAGTACGTTTCATTTAAATCTATGACATATTATTTTTACGTAGATCATTCAGCTAATATCTAGAGAGTTAAATCATAGAAATTATAAAATTTAACTAACAAGTTTATATAGTTTTGTTTATTATGTATAAAATATATGAACATTTCTTCATATATGTATATATATTGTAGAAAATTCATAACAAATTGTAAAAAAATTAATTTTAAATCCCTATGACAAGCTCTGTCACATAAATCCTTAAAAAAGTTTATTTATGATTTTAATAAAAATACCATAACGTAAATTTAATAAATTTTAAATACTTTTTTAAGTACGATTTTTCATAATCATTTTTTAATATACTAACAGAGCGAATAGACGCTTCGCCAATAAAGTTGGCATAGTCAGCAGATAATTTCGTGTACAACTGTTACTCGTAACAGTTTATTGAACAAAAATTAGGTACAAATAACAGAGACGCTAAAATTAATGTTAATCATATTTCGATTATGCCAATTTAGTGGATGAGATACATCTTACGTGTTTTCGGTTTTCTTTTAACTATTTTTTTACAATTTAATAATTTTTTAATTGATTTTAGGGCTTTTAAGTTATGAGCTGATACATAAACTCGATATATTCAGACCTAAAGACATTTAACTCTAAATCTTAAGTTTTTAATAACATTTTCGATAAAAGTAGGATCCCATATTTCAAACGAAAAGATTCATTAATAATGTTTACTATGAAAAACTTTAATAGCTTCAACTAATTTATCTCATAAAGGATTAAAATTCGAAACATAAAATACTAAAATACAAAATATCTTAATGTAACGTGTACGAAACGCAAAGAAAATGTATGAAAATTTATGACAGTCTCCATACATTCTTTTTACGTCATTCATTCTCCTTCAATCTCGATCCTAACCTTTAGAGCCATTTAATATTATACAAACTCATTAAAAAAGAGGTTCAAGAAGGCTATAATATTTGACTGCTAGAAACTAGAATCGGTTATTAGAACGTTTTTTCTAGAATTATAGTACTATCAAGGTATGGAAAATAATTATCATAGAAAATAAATAAAATAATAATGTGTATATTTCTTTAAAAGGCGTTCATCTTTTGAGGTTACATCTGTTTGTAAATTAATTTGAATACACAACACTTACGTCTATAAATTCTAAATGCTGGAAGTCATTGTCAATGTGTCCGATTTCATATAAGTAACTACAGACATAATTCCTCAAATTATATAATAAATAAAGCCTTAACATTAAATTCACTTGGAATAAAATATTATATAAACCCTGTACCATTTAAAAATCTTTATTAAAAGAGTATGTAAGTAAACTTTATATTGACTCAAGAATGACAATTGAAATAACGAATATGATGATTAAATTATGAAACCAGTAAATCATCGGTTTTAAAATTAATATAATAAATATGTATGGTCTTACCTCTAAACATTCTAACAAAGAATATTCTCATATACTTGTCGTCAAGAATGGGAACAAGTCTCTATCGGACCGCCCACGAGGTGCACAGTAAATAGCCTGGTCCAAGTAAATTACTTCCCTCACTTTTCATCTACGCATACATAGAAGAAATCTCACGCTTTTTCCTATTATTGACGAGCAGTAAATAAAGCATATTTCTGGTCCGTAAAGCTCGCTATTTAATATTAAGTTGTAGAACTAAGAACTTGATATTTTGAGAATATTGCAAATGATAAAATTCTGCTTCTAATTTAGCACCAGCGTATTCACCATCGATTAATAATCATAGCCACACAAAAAAGAAATCTGGTCTGGGGGTCCGAAATGTTTTTGGGATCGCTGAATCAGAGGTCTATCTACCCCATCACATTAGAATTTTGCCATAACCTCAAGAAATGCATTATTGAAGCTATTAGACGCATATAACCCTAAGAATAAAGTTGTAATGTGAAGACCCAAGCTTTTAAACCCCAGAACAACCCACTTAACCAAAAATCTGTCAAGTTGATATGTACGTTATATTAATAACATAAAGCACCTTTTCTCGCTCAATTTTTGTTTTGTTTCAAGCACCTGAAACATTCTGATGTGTCCTAATACCACCTTCACCCTAAATCTCTATATTTTTACGTTTATTCAACTATTATTAGTTTTTCAAATCATTGTACCGTCGGCATTGGCGCTACCCGATGTACACCGCGGGTAGGTTGCACGATCGAGTTTTGTACATCATATGTAGCCCATAAACGGGCTGTTTAGTAAAACTGAGGATAAAAGACATATTTAAATTGTTCTATTTTTTCGAGCTGTGTTAGGTTCTTTTCTCTTCAAAAGTCCTACGCAAAGGACTTCTGAGTAATAGCTGAAATTATGGGTTTTTTGAGGTTATGGCAAAATCCTGCTGTGATGGGGTTAAATAGATCCCGGATTCGGATTTAGCGACCCCAAATACACGTAGTAAACATGGTCATACCCCCAGATCAGATATTTTTTGTGTGGCTGTGTAATCGACTGTGAAAGTTCTGGATTACTAGGATACTAGGATAGGATCATGTAATGTAGTTTCAGATGTAATGTATAGTAGAATTATTTTATGAAGACCAAGTCGGCAATAAATCATGCGACAAGGACAGATGCACGTCTGACTTTCTTCCATACCAATCCAATCTGATAAGAGACACAGACCTGCCAATAAATCATTTGCGCGCGCGCGCCCAAGTAAAATTATTTTACTGCATTATGCAGTGGGAGAAGGTAAGCTATACATTGCTCTTTGTGCCGACTTGCTCTTCATAAAATAATTCTACTATAGTTTCATATCAGATGCTGAATTGCTAGTAGATATGTAATCACTGGCTAGTAAATACGTAAATGACGGTTGAAGTGCATCAAGTGTACATACAATAACGTTAACGACATAGTACTTTTTGGAATCTTTTGCTTCGTCCACAGATAACCGCAGTTTTTTATGGCGCATTTAGGATTTAATATTATTTTCAAGTTTCTCGTACACCGATTGTAAATGTCTTTGCAACATACTTCGGCTAAGCAGTATTCATGTAGGATTATATTTATTCCAAAATTGATAAAATGGATATGTATGTATATAATTAAGTTTATAATTAATGTATTATAAAATTAACAACAATAAGTTTTTTTTTAAGTGGGAAGGTGTTTCTGTGTTTCTGATTACCAGTCGTAACTTTCTTTACATCATCGTCATATATTAAACCCCATGCAAATCATCTTACATTGTGCGCAACTATTAGCATATCTACGATATGCTAATAGACGAAATCACAGGATAGAAATGGAATACTATCACAACGAACAAAATAACAGGGGGTTAAACCTAACGGCAAAACTAAGCTGAATTGCTTGAACCTACATGGACTTAAATATATTCAATGTGCCTGGTGGAATTTCGCTGCCGCGGAGTTACCAGAGTGTAACACCAGCGATGCAGCACTCACGTTCGGCAACTTTAGTTAATGGTATTGTAATTAATTGTGTTACTGGTATTATTGTAATACTTCTAAGAAATGTCAGTCATTGTGTTCTAAATCGTTAGTAGAGTTAATGATCTATTTTGAAAGTGAAACTGGTTAATTGTATGCGTTTGGGACACACTGTAACTAACTTATACAAGTAATAGTAATGTTTAAATGAAATAAAAAAAACTAACAGCTCTAAAACATTTCTAGCATGTACATAATTACGAATAAATTGGAATTGGAACACACTCTAATGAAGTAAATTAAAACTATCGAATTAAGTCCATATATGAGAAATGATTGGTTACGTAACCGTCCCGTCGCCGGTACCCAAGTATGTAGTAAACATTACAACGCGCGTAAAGTTCTTATGTTACGGGTTTTCAATGGGAACCGGCCGCCGCAGATTTCTATTTTCTTATTTTGGTATCGATTGTAAAAGCAGTAGAAACTCCCACGTTTTTGCGAATTCGTAGAAAGTAACATTTTGCAAAAATAGACGGGATTCGCGCTTTTACTTCTTTAGCTGTGTTATTAGCAAACTGTCCAACACTGGTAACGTCAATATAATAGAAAGATCATAAGTCAGCCACAAACATACATGTGAACGTTTAATTATATGTAGATTTGTCTATTGTACGAGGATAAATGTTAATTTGTAAGGCCGTCGCCTCAAATCGAAAAATAGATGGAAACCAACATGCGGTTTTAGATAACATTTATTGTTGATAGACGCCAGAGATGAGATTGCAACATCCTACATAAGTTGTTTCTTAATATCGATAGTTGCGTTTTTCATGTCATCCTCCAATTTAAATTTTATAACAACAGTTTATCAATTCACAATACTCGTTGCTAATATCATATAAACATTTTTCATTTTAATATATTTCCTGCGCTTTCTAATGAAATAATTTTTCCTCTTTTCATAGAAATGAGGAGCTGGGGAACAAAATGGTATAATTATAGGTACACGAAATTAAATTTTACAGGAGGAGCAAAAGACTGAATGACATAATTACACGTACTTTACTGCGCTTTTGACGTGTTTTTTTATTTACTCATATGGAGTTTGTGATTTTATTAGACATATGTTAAACCCAAATTCTAATCTCTAATAAAATGGAAAATACTTAAATTTGAAGAATGCAATTATGAAATTATTACGTTTTCATTGCCACTATGATACAGTTAGACAATTTTGAGTGCAGTTTACATAAACTTATTAATCATAGAACATAAAAACAGTCTCTTCTGAGAAAAAACAATGAGTCAGTTCTTTCTCAAAATAAAAAATTACCAGTGCTTTATATACTGACCTCAATTTCCTCATAATCGCAACCTCCGTCGTGTCCATCTTCCTGACATCCTCCTTCATCATTTTACCACTCATCCTTATTGTTTTCCTGTGAACTCCCTAAAATTTCTTTATACCAACTTAATTCTTGATACTGTTCCCAGTTGTTTCCAAAATAGCTCAATAACCTCGAATAAACAATCGACAACCAAGAACTCAAACAGCTGATTACCACAGATTACACTCTTTGACTACAGACTTTATCTTATTTTCTACTAGCAAAAGCTAGTGTAGCCTCATTAAAAACAGTATTGGAAATACAAAAAAAAATGGATGTCACTTATTTCGTTTTGATTGACATGTTACAAATTTGTGAATGAAAATTATTCCATTTTAATTGAAAACGTACTCTCTTATTCAAAACTATTGAAACTTTACTGTAATTGTAGCGTCTTGATAGATATTACGAAGTTTGGACTCGATTTTAGCACAGTTTTAGGTAATTTTGCTTGGAAATGAGTTTAGATTTATACTCAGTGGGCCAAAAACGTCCGGATTAAAAACAAATTATTTTGACCAGAAACGTAATTATATAGATTTGTTCGCCAGCTCCTTAAATATAAGCACTAAACCCCATTTAATAGTAACCAGTTTCTTTTGCCGGAGACTTGAAATTTACAGTACTATAGACGATTACAAAAACGTTTCTGAAATTAATAATGAATTCGAATGACTAGGACATAAATAAAGATATCAGTTTGAAAAAGAAACAGGCGAAGACAATCACCGATAAATTCATGAGGATGTATTTCCTCATATGGCAAGAATATCCCAAAATGTTTCTCGTTTCATTTTTAAACATTAATCTGATCTAAACGATCAAAATTCTTTTTATTTAATCTTAAATAAGAAGAATTTTTATCAGTTGAAATAGTCTCTGAAAAGTTTAATCATCATGATATCGAAAAGAACAGTGTAGTAGATAATAGTATTTTTCCAATATTCTTCATGATAACCTGAATGTTATAGTTTCAAGTTACAGATACAGATTTCGTGCATTTTATATAATGCAAGTGAAAGACTACAAAAATGGAGTTTCTAAATCAACATGTCTAGTTTGTGGGCTTCCTATAGGTATTGGTCAAACTAGTGGATGTTTTGAAACTAGGTATAAGAACAACTCCGGTCCTTGGACCTCACAGAAACGATTAAATCTTGCAAATCATTTTATATGTAATACAATACCGCGTGCGCAAAAAGTAATTTTGTTTTGGTATTAATAAACTGTCAAACATCAAGGCTTCAATTTTTTTTTTCATTTTTTGACAAAGAATTTAATTTTGCTTAGATACGTAATAGTTTTTCCTATCGTACTCCAAATGATTTTTAAAAAGTTCTTGCTGGAATTATCCTGATTTCTTATAGATGAAAGTGAAAAAATACACAGTTATTGAGCCTATTTCATAAGAAAAATATTAGTTGGTTTCATGAGCTGAGTTTTAGTAATATCTAACAAATAAATTGTTTTACGAAACTAATTGTATCCTCTTCATTCGTAAAATTAATAGCTAAATTAGCGTAGATGAATAAATATTACGAAACAAGTCTTATCGTTAAAAATAAAATTGTTAGTAATAGGAAAACAGTAGAAAATGAGTACCTATAGGGAAAGCTATGACGGACCGAAGCTGAGTTAAAATCTATCAAAGAATAGTAGAGACTGAGGCCTTGTGTTGGAAAAAATCGAGATTTAAAGGTTCAATTTAACCCCAAAACAAAGCCCTATAAATAATTCAGCAGTTTTTGCGTATCGACTGAGAATTAGTCATTAGTTTAACCAGGCTTTTAACATTGTACTATTCATTTCCAAGATACAGTACCTATATAATTTAAAATGATATTATGTAAAATCAAAATTCCTAAAAGTAAATAAATATCCCAAGAACGGTTCAATACACCATTATATTTAAAACAAAAAGAAAAAAATCGATAGTGACTTTCGGTATGACCGACAATGCATCCATCTTTACATATACAAGTTAATACGTTTTTACTGAAATATATAGGAAGAAATATTAACAGAACTTCTAGTACTTTTAATGGACGGTTTAGAATCAGCTTATATACAGCATTTTTATAAAGTAATGAATTCGTTAAATTAATTCGAATGAATTTGTTAAAAAATCAAGGAATAATTTTTGATAAAAACTTTCTGATCCGTTAAATTTTATATTTAATTGTGCATTGGTTTAAAATATAATTTGTACATACAGGGTGATTCACGTATGAGGTATGACACCATAGATATATTTTTTAATGGCAAAACACTTTTTTTATTACGGAATGTGTAGCATAACATTTTTTTACATATGCTACGGTAATAATTACATTAGCATGAGTATAGGTTAGATAAAACAAAGTAAAAAAAGTAATAAAAGAATAAATAAATACTAAATTTCAACCAAATTAAATATTGTAGACCCTTGGCTCCCTGATAGTAGCCAATACAATTACTAAATTCTTTTTGAACATTGTCAATAATTTCAGGAGGTATACGTTGTACTTCACCATGAATTTTCTGTGATGAGAATCGTTGAGTTGCTTTCAAATCTTCTAAGTCGTCCAGCCTGGTAAAATATAATTTGCTTTTTAAGTATCCCCACAAAAACCAACCTAAGGGTGTCAAATCTGGACGACCTGGATGGCCACTCAATCGTCCTGACCCCTCTTCTCTATCCAACGTTTAGAGAAGATCTCATCTAGATAAATAAGCACGGACAGATGCGGCACAATGACGAGGTTCACCATCTTCTTGAAGGAAAAAGTAATTTTGCGGAAGATCAGGTTCCTCTACATCTGAATATAAAGTTATTAGTGCAGGAATAAGCTCGTCTCGAAGAAAACCCAAATATCTTGCACCAGTTAGGTTAAGGTCAAATAAATAGAGACCCAGAATTTTCTGTTGGGTATGCTGCACCACACATTCACCTTCTGGAGATTCTGAGTGAGTGAGATCCTATTGACATGACAGATAAAAACAAAGGTAACCTTGTCCGATAAAATTATGTTTCCTACGAAATTATCAGTATTACTCGCAGAATTGATTTCGCCGATCAAAGTCGTCTTCAGACAGATGGACAAGCCATACCTTATAAGGATGGTGCTTTGCTATTTTCAGGATCTTTGTACTCTAGACGCTGCCTTATTGGAATCAGAAGTCAACTAGTTAAGTGTTGCGTAATGATTTTTATGCATTACCAATAAAACACCTATGGGAACATGGATTCTCGGTACAATTTCTTTTCAAATAGTCCACCATCGTGCTTTCTCATGACCCATGGACAGGATGGGGTGTGTCCTATCCACCTCAAAATCAATAGATGTCGTCTGGTAGACGTCTCTAATCAGAATCAGTCGAAACCCGATCAATCCCGATTTAATTGAGTGATCGTGCTAAGAAAGAAAATTTTCAAATAGTCCACCATTATGTTTTCTCATGACCCATGAACATGGTAGAATGTGTTCTATCCACCTCAAAATCAATAGATGTCGTCTGGGAGACGTTCCCGATCGAGCCGACACGATTTAGTTGAGTTATCGTGCTAACAAGAAATTTTTAAAATTCCGACGACAACGACAATGACACACACAGACAATTTTTTTTGTTTTTAGGCCGAAAACGAAAAATAAACGCTAGAAAAAAATTTCCATTTTTCTTTACGCGATTACATTACTTTTCCGCTCTGGTATAGTTGAGTGCGAAAAAGTAAAAACATTATCGGTTACTAAGACTACTGTCAAACAGTTAGCGGTGCACATTTTGAAAATTTAATTTAGGTGATTTCTTAAATAATTATTGCTTTTAAATTGAGCATTTTAAAATTGCAAAATCCTTTTTCCCTCATTTTTTATCTATCTAGGACGTCATACCTCTTACACAAATCACCCGGTGTGTATTACTTATATTAAAAAAAATACGCAACCAAAAATAAAACTTTACGTGTCCCAAGAGTTTTGCCAAAAGTCATTCCTTGAATTTTTAACGAATTTATTCATTACTTTACGAGAGCCCTGCATGTTTATATTTGATTATCTTGCCTATTCAAGAGTTAAGGTGTATGTAAGGTTGATGCAGGCGTTTCGAAATATCTCCCTGTACGTTACACGTTAGTCGTATATTGATGGTATAACACAACGATCATTATCGTCGTGCCATTACATAAGAATACAGTGTCAATAACGTGTATTAAGTACAAACATGTTTTCGTTAGGCTCGGTTAAACCATTGTAAAATAAGAAATGAAATAAACTTAAAAGTTTATTTATATAAAAATCTTGTTTATGTGTATCCCAGGTCATCGACACTCGAGACTTTATATTACATAGCGCGGTTTAAAAATAGTTTGTTTCCCTATTATTACCCATAACTTAATATAGTGTGTTAGTCACTGCAGATTCGATAAATTATTCATGTATTTTCCGATATTGGAGGAAAGTAGGCGAGCCGGAATCGAATTTTCGTCTGGTATTGAAGCACCACCTTTTATTTTTTCGAGTCGTTCACAAGCACATTTCACAATTTGCTGTACAATATTGATTTCGTCTTTGTCTGTATTGTAGAAGAAGTTAAAGCGAGATTCAAATGCAGACAAAGCCATTTCACAGCAATTGCATTTTCGGAATCATATATTCGATTTGCAGCGGATGCGTAATAATAAATATATTCATTTCGCTACATCTACAGACGCGACTAACTCTCAATCTATATATGTAAGTCAACTAGTGCAAATTTGATAAAATATATTTGCCTATTTATTGTCTACTGTTGGAGTGTTTGACAGAATGATTACCTTAATCCAAAAGTTTTATAAATTGAAGATATTTCATTTTAATAAATTTAAAATTTTCAGCAGAAATTGACACATAATAATAGCAATATTGCTTTTATTGCGCAATAGAAAACAATATATTTATAGAACAAAAATAGGGAATGCAAATATGCAAATCTGTAACTAATGAATAAATGTTACTACTTCAGTGACATACAACTTACACAACGGTAGAATGTTGTTGTTTCACTAAATATAGCGATTCATGTGTTCAAGTCACAAATGCTGGATATTACATCAAAATATTTACACATATAAACACTAGAGATTTTAACAACACGTTAGTTCTTGCAGTCTAGCCATAAAATATACTTTTCTCTCAAGATCGTAGTCTTGAGAGAAAAGTATGCGTATACTAAACATGCTTAGTAATGTGAGTGCATCTATACTATCATGGAACAATTTAAATAAATATGAGAGGCTAGTAAGCACCCTTCTAGAGTTCAATTTGACTATATGTCAAATCTTTGTGGAAGCAGGGTATAGTTGTACGCCTTACTGGGTAAAAATTGTTTATACGAAATGGCAAATACATTAATAAACGCTTTTGAATATTTCCAAGCTGATTCATATGATCCCTAGTATCTAACTAGGGATTCGGTGAGATATTCAGCTGACTCGGTTCGATTTGATGATTTTGTGGTAAAAATCTGGCTAAATTTTCCAGATGGCGTTCGTTATGTTGACTTTGCGGCATCAATTGTTTGCAGTTTATTCGCATAGACCTGCAATTTAATATGGCCCCAAAGGAAGAAGTCTAATGGCGTTAAATCGCTCGATTTCGGTGGCCAGTTGACGTCACCGCTGCTCGAGATATCCATTTCCTCAAATCCCTCGTGCAGAATGTCCATTGTTGCATGCGCTGTGTAACATGTAGCGCCGTCCTATTGGAACCAAATGTCGTCGGTATCCATATCATCCGGTCTAGGGCACAAGTTTATCATCGATCTGTAGCGCTCACCGTTGATGGTTATGACCGATAATTCCGCCAGACCAAAATCTGCACCAAACAGTGACTTTCTCGGGATGCATTTGGTGCTTGTGTATCTCGTGAGGATTGGCAAAATCCGAAAATTTCGCTTGTTCACATATCCATTCATCCAAAAATGGGCCTTGTCGCTAAAGATGATTTTTTGGCGAAATTTGGGCCAACTTTCAACTGCGTCAGAGCCCAATCAGCGAATACACAGCGTTATCTATGGTCGTTTACCTTAAGTTCTTGGTTCAATTGGATTTTATATGGGTGCAGATCCAAGTCGCGAATCAAAATTCGCCAAATTCAAGTCGCAGAAAATTCTTGTGAACGACGAGGAATTGACTGCCTCGGGATTTCCCGTACTCTCTCACGCACAGCAGCGATGTTTTCACCAAACGTCGAATAGTCGACTCGGGGGGACGGTTGTGTCGAGAATAAAAATCACGTAATGCGCGGAACATTTCTCGAACAGAACACTGATTTTGGAAATAAAATTTGATGATTTTTCACACGTTGTTGAACGCTATAACCTTCCACGGTGATTTATCATATACTACTAAACAATTCACAATAAATTTTATAGATGTTGCTTTAGCAGCATGGCCGCTATAACCTAACAAATTTCAAACGTCCCTATTGAAATACGCTGTAAATGCCTCCCTCCCATACCTCCCGATCCACTTTGCATCACCTTGTATACATAACTTCACTTCGTAGATACGTGACTAAAAAGAAAAATATTATACAAATATTTCTAGTAGTCTTAAAACCAATAACAATAAGAGAAGAATAAACCACATCGACGTCGAGAAACATTAACATAGTAGATCGTTAATCATTAAAAACTTAAACAAAAATTATTATCCAAGAGATAAGAGTCATAAAGTTAAATCTCTGGCACTGGTTGCTCCACTGCCAGCGTCTATAAAAATTTTTCATTCATCCTCGTCCTTACGGGCATCGGTTAACGACCCTGCCGCGATGAAATAGCACTTTAAACCCAACATCAAATTTAAATAACCTGCCCGGAGTCTACGGCGGGTTTTATTAGAAAAATACTGTTAGCCCAGTACCCAAGAAACTGTTTATGCCGTAATGATGCCCAAGTACACAATTAAACAACAAATTGCCTTGGGAATTATTACTCGAAAAAATCGTAGTATTGCATGCCATTAACGGGTTATAAGTTTAATGTTTACTTACTTTTTATTCTGATGGAGTAATTTATTTTTTGAATAGCAAATGAATCCGAACGAATCGTTGAATAGCATGTGAGGAAAAAATTAATTAGAGTTCGCCATGGACCATAAGTAGGTTATTTTTTCAGTGTGTTTGGCTATATGTATACTACTGAAATTTTAATTCCTGTTTGCATGAAAAAAGTCTATGAATTTGACAATCTTTTATCTCCAACGTGTCCCACTTATTACGTATAAATTTTCCGCCTATTTCCGTTTATGATTATAAAAAAAAATATATTAAAACTATAAAATTTTGATCGGAATCTTGTACTATTAACAAAATCATGATTTTATGTGTTTTATGTATAATTAGAACTTAATACTTAATAGAATGTAATTGTGAATTTAATAAAATCTTAAGAAAATTTCGGGGACATTGCACTTTCAAAATTGAGACGCTGTATATGTATGTATATTACAAGTATTGATACGTAATTACTCTTCTCTTAAGTTACGTAGAAGTACGTAATAAAAATTTAATGTAGCAGACAATAGAACGCCACCACGAACTTACCTATATGTCTAATATATTGTTAATATCCCGAAGGTGCTCCAATAAAAGTATGGAACGTTGGCTAAAAGGAAATAGCATTTTTGCTAGAATAATGACCACCATTAGACTATTTTTATTCGCTACACTGTTGTTAGTAACTTTTCGCCACTTCAGTTTGTCGTACACATTACTACTAAACTTTCTTATGAGAGAAATTACGAGATTTTCCAACGCAGCTTTTTTAAATATTTATATCGGGCGTAGGTCTACCTATTCTGTTAATTCTATCTTTTGTTCTTAAGTTATTGCTGTATTAGTCGATGAAATCAGCTGTAACGACTGCAATCAAAGGTATGTTTGACAGGCCAGATCTATTCAAACCAGGTTCAAAGAGCACATGGCGCATCTCAAATTTGGTAGAACAGATAAGTCCAGTGTTGTCCAACATGCCTTCGAAAACAACCATATGATAGATATTAGTCAATTAAGATCAATTAGGAATGTAACAAATACTAAACAGCTAGATGCTTTTGAAAGTTTGGAAATTGAAAAGTGTAAAAACAGTATGAATACTGATAGCGAGTCTATTCCACATAGCCCCGCTTTATTGGTTAGTTACTCACGATTCATTGGGCCGCAACCGTGACGATCAGGGCTCACTGACCCGCAACAATAATTTAGGTATAAATAGAATACATAAGATTAGATAGCATTAGCATAAGATTAGATTTAATCATCTCTAGATGATGCCAACTTTGTTGGCGAAACGCGCGTCGAGTGTAGTATATAGTGTTTTGGTATTTTTTGGAAAATTAAGTCAGTGTTATCTTCACACCAAAGGTCCTGACCTACTCCAGTACTACTCCAGTATTCCAGTAAGTCGATGAAAAGTCAACGAAACCTATTTTTGAAACTTACGTTACGACTGACGACTATAACACGGCAAACCGAAGAATCAACCACGAGGAGCGGTCACGTATTCGAGTGTGACCATTTGCGACGTAATCTCAAGGAATTTAATTTAATGTCTTTGCCGTCCAACTGCCAACAAAGCATATTTTACCCGCTCAATGAAAAACTTGGACTGGGCATGACTAACATCTAACAGAGGGCCCGTATTCGCTGTGTATCGATACGCAAGTAGTCTAGCCAAAAATTTCAGACTGCAGTGGTCCGATGAAGAGTCTAACGTGTACAATTTGTAGTATAGCAATCCTTTATAGTATAAAAGTATAAATTTGATACATAAAACATTATTATACTTTTTAGAAAGTTCATAATTAATATATTACAAAATTAACAGAAACCAAATGTTTTTCTTCTAAAAAATTGAAGTAAGCCTAAATCTAAAGTAAATCTAGTAAGTAAGTTATGACTAGTAATAAGGGGCCTAGTAAATCTAGGCCCCTTATTACTTATCTAGTTAGCATTATGAGGTTATTTTATTCTTCTTTCTTTTTTAGGGTATAACACTTTGTACATTTTGCAAATATTACTAAGTTTGAATCAAATACTCAAATCAAATTGAGAAATAACTGAGATTGTCATTCAAGATTTTCTGAATAGGTGGATCGGAAGACTCGGTAATTTACTGTCCAGCCTGTTCTCCCGATTTTGCGCCACTTAGCATTTTTTACAAGGTTATCCTCTACTATTGACATAAAGTAACCGGTGCCCAGATTGAACATTAGGTTTAAATGTCTCAGTTTAAAATTTGACATACTATAAAATTTAGTAATGTTAAAAATGTAATATTTAACAATACCGGAAATAAATAATAACGGTTTCTTATAGTCGACAGGGCAATTTAATACATATTTTAAAACTGTAAATATTCCAATATTTAGCTTCCTAATATCTTGAGTCATTTTCAAATCATGTAATAACGTCGTATGGAAAACTTACAAAGGAGTACAGAAATGGATAAGTAACTTATATTCTCTTTATTATTTCTACGTTTATATTAACTTACGTTGATTATTGATATTAATAATAAAATAACGTAAAATAAGAACCTAAACGAGTTTTATCATCAGTAATAAAAAGAACCACACACCACCCTTCACAAAAATGTATTTCAGCTTAATTACTGTGTTTTCACGTACAACAGATTGAATATGTAATTATTTAATTAATTATATATATATATATATATATATATATATATATATATATATATATCTAACCTATACCGAATGTATCTAATTCTAAGTATAACATTAAATACTCTAAAATGTTTAATAGTGCAATTCCCTGACGATGGTTGTGATATAAAACCGAAACAAACAAAAAATATTTTTTATTATTTAATTGACATTCTCAACAAAAAGGAACAAATCAAATACAATATAAAATTTAGTACATAACTCTCTGATAATAATGATCTGATTATGACTGATACAAACCCATATGAAGAAATACTATCCATACAATTATGATATTCATTTTTTCAAATCACAATATTTACGTAAAACAATAGAGTATGTACAGTACATGGGAAACCGAATTAAAGTGCTATATTTTACCTTTGTCTTTCAACGTTTATTCATGAAGCCAGCAACAATTACTATACCTTGACCTAAATATTGCATGCTCCCTGCTCGCCTGTCTCTCAATCAGAAAATCCGTATACGCGAAAAATCTGGATCTGCGTTAAAAGCTCGAACATGCAGGAATAAACTAATCGATAGTTTTTACTAAAAATGGCGTTTCTAGGAGAAACAATAATTCTATGAGTATACATAATTAATCGATTTCAATAAATATGATTTGAATATAATCTTTAACAGAAATGGAGCTATAACTAGTTTAAATTGTTAATTAAATCATCTCCACATTATACCATACTCTAAATTATTCTATATAGGTACTAAATTAATCGGAATTTTTTATATAGAATTATGAAAAATGCTTTTATGTTGCATACATATTAATGTATGCTGATGCTACATTAATATGTATTTTATACTGGTTTCGTATTAGGCTGATATTTAATACTAGTAATAAGTTTTCAATTATTTTAACAACGATAGATTTAACTTAACAAATACAGGAATAATTTAAAAATAATATCAACTTTCAGATTTTTAATATTAAATATATAAATAAAGTAGCTATTTATATATGTAGTTATATTTTCCAAAAGAAAGACATTCCACAAGAAGGTTTATAAGAATATTTTATTGGTTCAAAATTAAAGCTGAAAAATTTGAAAAGAACTATAACTATAGAACCATGTGCTGACTTATAGTGTACTCAAAAATAATAATTGCAACTTATATACTTCTTATATTACGTTTTTGTACGATTCTTATTGGGTTAAACATTATTAAGAAGATCTTGAGAACTTGCAGTTGCAGGAAGTATTTTGGGACTTAGTTTAGGAAGAAACTGCCCAATAATAATAAAATTTTACTTATATAGGTGTTTTTTTTTATAAATAACTTCTCCAAAGGCTTTTTAGAGTATTTCATTTTAAATGAGACATCCCGTATATGTATATTTTTTAAGATAAATAACATGTATGCTGTTTTGTTTAAAAGATTTTTGTGTTATGCAATTATCAATCTGTTTGAGAAAATTAAGTACACCAAAGCAACTTTATTGGTATATCGATTCATAACAGATATTTTCATGGAATATATACTATTTAAAAAACGATTTGGCAATTTTGTGAAAGTAAATAGAAACAACCAAGAATCACCTCCTGAAGACGCCAACTGGGTTAGCAAACTGTACTTCGAGTGATGAGGGATATTTTTTCGGTGTTTGTGGAAACCTAATCAGCTGTTGTTTGTTGCTTCAATCAAGCTTCCAACCCCTTACCAGAAAAAGTAAACAAACATAAACATATATCCCTTTTATTTTTCTTGTAAATGTCATCAAGGTGATTAAAGTGCTATTTTATATAACTTTCAAGCTTTGTTAAATTATTTTCCAGATACAAGACTAACTTGATTTTTTTTTAATAGTTCTATTATTCCTTATTAATATTTTTCATACGTTTTTATCAATAATCACACAAGAATATGTTTATATAAAAAATATTCCTCTTTAAATTAGAATTATTCCTTATTACTATTTTTCATACGTTTTTATCAATAATCACACAAGAATATGTTTTTATAAAAAATATTCATCTTTAAATTAGAATTTCAATTTCGATTAACTTAAAACCAGTCTCTTTTTCATAACTTGTCAGGTTATGTTTCCGCGATAATAAGTAAGACATATCCATTGTCTTATTATTTTTGAAAATTAAAAGAGACAGTTTTTCTTTAATTTGTTGGAAATTAAAAAAAATATGTTATTCCTGTAATCTTATTTCGGTAATTATATCGACTGACTAGCAATAGGAATGTAATCTTAAAACAAAATGATAATAAAAAAAGTAAAAAGAAAAATTGAAAAAAAACAAAATAAAGTTCCTTTTTTAAAATTTTTACAAATTATATTAAAATTCAGTTACACAATCCATGAATTAATATTTTTACCGGACTAACTACAGTATTCAAAATCTATTTGTGTTAATTTAGCAATATTACTTATTCGGTCTTTTAACTTAGCTACAGTGGATGGACGATCTATCAATATCAACTCCATTTCTTACTTCATACTATATAAAAACATTGATGGATTCAAATCAGGTGACCTACAGTGTCCTTCAATCTCTTCCCTTCTTGTTGCCAGAAAAGGTTTCATTTACTCAAATATTTGTGTATTTGACAACCAAGGCTGTTTTATTTATCTTGCTTATTTGAAAATACTGTTTTTAGATATTTTAAAGCGTACTTATTAGCTGCAAATTAGATTCGTAACTCAAGAATAATAATAAGTAATCCTAAAGTCATAGGAAATATTAGGAAATAACACGTTAACAATTATAAACATATTCATGAATAAATCTAAGGACGCGCTTAAGTTCTAGTAGTATTTTATATTTCACCCTTTACATAATTTTTACTGCCTTGTATATATTTATATGTACAATAGTTACTTCCATGCTTATATAAGAACTTTTCCTGTACTCAATATCCGTGAAACGCACGCTAACATTTCTTGTTTCGGTTGCTTCATCATCAACAGAACTAAATTTATTTATGAATACAGTAAATATACAAACAGAACGCCCAACTTTCACAGAAACCGGACGATATAAAGGCTTCATAGTTATTTTATGGCACTATATTTGCAAGTTCCCCGTGGCCACAATAAATTAACAAAGCTGAATTGATGGAATTGCCCCAATAAAATCTCGACTTTTGGCCACAGTGCAAGTCCTATTTAGCATTATGTACTTTGCGTCTGGGTAATTACTGTGATTCTTTTTATTGTAGTTTATAGTCACGGTTGGACGTAGATGTTGTGCCTGAACCCATCGAATTTTCTCATAATGTAGATGGAGACTTCGAAAATAAATAATAAAGTGATGTATAACAAAACAATTCCGTGCTCGTTATTTAATATAATGGAATATAACAAAGTAATAGGCAAATACATCGAGTTCGGAAATGAGGATTTGTGTTATGCACAAGAAACTCTGAAGTACATTTGACCTAATTTGGATTTTCAATGTTTTGTATAGCGTAAAACACATATCACTAGGATGTACTTATATAGTTATTCTATTATTCCCACTAATTCTGTAAATATCTACTTCACATTGGTCCAAAATATATCCATCATTTGAAAAATAATCATGACATTCGATTCACAAATTGCGTAATTAAGTCGTTTAAGGAAAGTTTTTTTCAACGAGTGCTTCCTTCCTTAAATTGATGAGAGTGTATAATAAATTTAGAGATTGATAAAATAATCTGAATAAGAATACAATAGAATGAAAATAACTTTTAACAACATTAAACATTTTAAATTATAGGAATTACTAATTACAAGCAGCAAATCCAAAAAAAACAAAAAGTTGTCGAAACCACTTTCTTAGACGAATCATGAGAGTATCTCGAACAGAAGACATTACCAACGAATACATAAGAAAAAGAAAATGAACAAAAAAAAAGAATGAAAAATGAAGATCCCGGGCTCGATAGTTAGAAAGTATTGAAAGAAATATGATAGATAAACTTAAGAAACACAAGAATACATATTATATGTAATACTATTGGGATTAAGATGCGGTATATGGCGGGAGCCGTAGGACAGCACTTATAAATATAAATAACACCTCTGGTATAGCTTTCTACTGTTTCAATTAAGTTATATTTCACTCTATTAGTTCCTGGAATTTCGGAATCAAAATTAAATAAAATATTCTTATTCTAACGTCTTGGTTTCAAGCACTGTCTTCAGAGGAAAGTCATATATTTGCTATATTTGCTTAATTATTTTGTTAATAATATTTTGGCGTAACTCAACGAAAGAAAACAATATTAGAAGTAATAGTATTTATTCAGAAATCTCTCATTACGCAGTATATGTAACAAGTGCTTTAAAATTCATTAATCGAACGTTCGATCTATCTCCCTATTTTTTAAGGAATGTAATTTGTGTTTGATAATCTTTGAAGATCATTTTTATTGGTAATTAAGAGTTCAAAAGGGTTCCTCCTTTGGGTTTTATTTGTGTTTTGGCATTTGTAAGAAAATCGTCACACACATGCTTGTTCATGTTATTTAATCCAATTTCAATTTTTCAAGATATAAAATTAATTTTTTCCATGTTTTATATATTTTGTTATATTTCCATTGTGCGATTACTATATTTTGTAGCAGCATGGTGAATAAACGAAGAGTTATTGTACTTCTTACACTTTTTATTTTAAATTAAATTATTACTAAATTGAACTAAATTAAGTCAAATATTCTTGTTTCCCATTAATCGCCACCATATACACTTTATAATAATACATTTTTGTTGTAAATACTTGTCATTAAAAAAGGTACATTAAACCATGCCATACTACTATTAACGAAACATTTAAATGTAATTAAAGTGTTCAGTTACAGGCACTATAGAAGTTGCAAGATAAAGTAACAATTCTTGTTAAATAGCAATTGTGTAATTGGAACAAAATCAAAAGTTACGACGCCCCCCCTGAATCATCATATTCGGTTATTTCGATAATTAGTTTCTATAACTAATTACCCATTTCATATCATCAAATTCGTGCAAAATTAACTGCGAGACAAAAACTTGATAAAAGATTATAAAATATAAGTGTAGTTCTTTATGATCCACCTGGTATATGGTCTTCTTTCAGTATGTTTGAATTATTATATATGTCAGTAATGATGTTTTATAAATAGAAATGTTGAAATACATTTTTACCAGAAGTTTATAATAATTTTAACATAGAACAAAATCTGACAAAATTAAACTGATTTTAATTATCCAAACCATACCTTACCATTTTAAACCAGTTTAAAACATGTATTATACATTATAATTTCTCATTAAGTAGATGTTAAGTAGATATTATAGTTAATAGTTTCTGATTGATGACGTATTCACCTTGTTTAACTATTCAGAAAATACTATTTGTGAAACAACAATTAAATTAACAGTTGAATACCCAAAAGTTTTCTCAGTGTACATCATTAGGTTTTAATTTTGGTATGTACTTTGTATATTATTTTATTTCCGCGCAAAAATAATATGGAATAATAGTTTAGCAGTATTCATTTTGTAAGGACTATAGGCAAATTAACATAAACAGTTTTAAAATCTTAAAACGGACTTTTCCGCACGTAGAACATCTATATCTCGAAGTTGAGTGGAAAGAAAAAATAAACCAACACATAAATGCAGAATACGTGTTTCATGCGACAGTTTTTCTTTTTCATTGACGACTGCTTCAGTGCTGTATCAATACGTTTGTGATCGAACGAAATTTCTTTTTTCATTCATCCGTATATGATACAGGCAGAATATATGTTTTTTTCGTTCAATACAAAATCAGCAACGCTTTAAATGTTTATGTTTAAAATGTTTATGTGTTTTACCAATTCACCTCAAAATCAATAGAAGTCGTCTGGTAGACGTCCTTAATCAGAATCAGTCGAAACCCGATCGGTCTGACACGATTTAATTAAGTGATCGCGCTAACAAAAAAAAATTCTCAAATAGTCCACCATTGTGCTTTCTCATGACCCATGAACATAGTAGAGTGTGTTCTATCCACCTCAAAATCAATAAGTGTCGTCTGAGAGACGTCCCCCATCAGAATCATCAGTCAAAACTGGATCGATTCAACATGATTTAGTTGTTATAGTGCTAACAATAAATTTTAATGCCGACGACAACGACAACGACAACGACACACATAGACACAAATTTTGCAAAAACCGTTTTTTTTTTGTTTTTAGGACGAAAAACGAAAAATAAGCGATAGTAAAAAAATTTTCCATTTTTCTTTACACGATTACATTACTTTTCCGCCCTGGTATAGTTGAGTGCGGAAAAGTAAAAGTATAGTTGCATTAATTACCAGGAAACCACTTCCAATATATTTTTAATACATCTATAGTTATAAAAATTAGTCTACTAAACATAAATCGTTATATTTGCAAACACTCCATGTATTATATAGTCGCTTACAGTGAATACATTCCTCGACTGTTGCTATATGTTTTTTTTTTCTGCAACAATTCTCATCACTTTCAAAACAAGACAGTAAATTCGACATAATGGTATTGTGTAGGATGGTATATTATTGCATATGTAAAACACAATTCTGTTTAAATTTTGATAAATATATCGACATCAGGAGATATTAAAATGTAATAATAAAAGTTGTTTCTGGCGATATATAGTCGAGAAGTTATTTTATTATGATTTATACATATAAAAGCCATTTTATTTTATAAATAATTTTTAGCGATATTCACCATGTGTTGTCAGAATTTCATAAATAAATTAAGACGTGCAAAGTTATCTTCGGAGGGATCATGTTTACAGAATTTTGAATGGAAAGCAAACTATGTACAGTTTATCAAGAATAGGAAAAAGTGCGAGATTCTCTGTGATGCGTAGAAGGAAGAGTGAGGCAGCATTCGGAGGGAAAAGGATGCACTTTACGCACGGCTAGATCGAACTCTGTGTGAATTCATACATACTCGATATTCACTCTGGAAAAGTCTCAATGCGAGTGAGTAAAGACCAGGCTATTTACCGCGCACCTCGTGAGGGGTCCGATATAGCAGTTTTGAGACTCGTTCCTATTCTTGACAAGCTGTAGCTTTGTATATATTAAGCATATTAACATTGCAAACGAGCTGAAAAATATATCGATCAGAGTATCACATGCAAAAAATTACAGTTAAATTTATTTATAAGCAATATTTTTTATTTGATTTTCATTATAACGATGAATTCAATAACAAAAGTTCTTATAAAGGAAGCTGATCATTAAATAAGTCGCCAAATTCGTGTAAGCACTCTGTATATTACGTTAATGCCCATAGTAAATACACTTCACCGCTGTTGTTATATATTTTTCTGGAGTAATTCTCATGTAGTGGAAAATAAAGTAATAGACACTAAAATAGAATGGAAAGTTTTTTGTAGAGAAATTAAGACATGGAAAATTGTACTTGAGCGTTCTGAAGGGGTCTAAAAGTTGCATCCACCAGTGTATCACACGTTACAGTTTGTCAAGAATAGAAACAAGTCTCAAAACTGCAGAGTGAATATCGATGGATTTATATTGAATGTGAATGTATACAGAGTTCGATCTGGGTCACAATTCTTCCTGTTATTGACGAATTGTAGAAATATGTGAGATTACATTAACTTTTAACTATGTTTTTTCATTAAACTTTCTTTATCAATATGAATCTTTCACTAAATATAAATGGCTTATATTCCACGTAAGTTCTCAAACACCCTTTTTATACAATATATTGCTTTTGTGTTTAGAGTAAATACGCTTTACATGTGTTCGTACCCATTTTTTGAGAGATCTGAAAAATGCATCGATTAGTGTAGCGTACATAGAAAAAAGTAAGGTTAAATTCACATCTAAGCAACATTTGACAAGATATTTGTTCAATGAATTTTCCTTATCAGGATGAATTTTCCATTAAATATAAATCGGCAAGTTTACAAACACTCTATATGTATATTACTCTACACCCTTTTCAGGTGTTGATAACACAAACTAAAGTATCGTAGTATTGTAAACTGTTTTATGTACCTTTAAAGCATTTAGGTGAAATTAAAGATGAATCTTCCGTTAAATATAAATCGCTTATATTCTACCTAAGTTCCTAAACACCCTATGTATTTACTAGAAAAAACTAAGGTTAATGTAAGCAGTATCATATGTAGAAATAGACAGTTTTAAAACCTTAAAACGGACTTTTCCGCACGTAGAACATCTCTATCTCGAAATTGAGTGGCCGAGAAAAAATAAAATAACACATAAATGCAGAATATGTGTTTTATGCGACAATTTTAGTTTTTTCAATTTTTCTCAAATAGTCCACCACCATGCTTTCTCATGAACAGGGTGGGGTGTATCCTATCCACCTCAAAATTAATAGATGTCGTCTGGTAGACGTCCCTAATCAAAATCAGTCGAAACCCGATCGATCCGACACGATTTAATTGAGTGATCGTGCTAACAAAAACAATTTCTTAAATAGTCCACCATTGTGCTTCCTTATGACCCATGAACATGGTAGAGTGTGTTCTATTCATCTCGAAATCAATAGGTATCGCCTGGGAGACGTTCCCATTCAGAATCAGTCAAAACCCGATCGATCCGACACGATTTAGTTGAGTTATTGTGCTAACAAGAAATTTTAATGGCGACGACAACGCGAACAACAACAATGACAACGACAACGATACACACACACAGATAACATTTTTTAAAAACCCTTTTTTTGTGGTTTTTAGGCCGAAAAACAAAAATAAAGGTATTTTTTTTACATTTTTCTTTACACGATTACTTTTCCGCTAGTATAGTTGAGTGCGGAAAAGTAGAAAGTAAGGTTAAATTCATATCCGAGCAATACTTGCCAAGATATTTTTCCGTTGAATTTTTCTTATCAATATGAATCTTCCATTAAATATAGATCGTCAAGTTTCAAACACCCTGTATATTACGTCTGTGTTAACAGTAAAGTTAATTTCCGTAGTAGTAGTTTCCGGATGTTGATAACACAAACTAAAGTAGTATTGTAATTTTTTTATGAATCTTTCAAACGTTTAGGCGAAATAAAAATTAGTAAGTTTGGGTTTACAACGTATTATTTCATTTCCTTATGATACTAAATAATGTTTTGGTGATAATCGTTGGTCGTAAGGAATTAAGACACGGAAAATCGTATATTTACATATTTCGGACGCGAAAAATGCTACGCCCACTCGTAGCCGTGTGGAGCACATGAACATTTCGAAAAAGCTGAAAAATGCATCGGCCAGTGCATCACATATGGAAAAAAGTACAGTTAAGTACTATGCAGGCATGCGCCGACTAGGTTTATTGCCCACTTTCTACTTCTAGCACTCGATGGTGGTTGCGAGATTTAGTTTTAGTGCTCAACAAGACATCGTTGCGGCATACGCCGAAATTACACTGTGCCCAGTAGGTACCCGTTTCTTTCACTCATCTGACGCACCGTCAATTCGGTAGGTGTACGACCGCACTCTGGATTGGGAACTCTTTCAGCGAATCGGTCGGTGGTGGTTTCAGTGATAGTGTCCGATTGGATGTTGTTTATTTCCGAACTGTCATTTACAAAGCCACGTGCTCACCCCTGTTTACACCGAAAATATGGATTATTATAGAAGGTTTTCGATAAAATGCGTGATAGTGTGTGATGAAGTGTTGTGATCGGTGATTAACGTCGCTCTTTTTGGATTAACTAATTAATTTCTCACTGGAAGGTGTGTAATTAATTTTTATGTCTAGTTATGTAATGCAGTAAAAGCTTATTATTTCAAAAATTTTGAAATGCGTGAGTCCAAACAGATAATTCTCATGTGCAGGGGAATTTCACATCCCGAGATACTGTTTTATATAACTCTTTCTTTCGTTTGTTAAATCATCAGACGCGTTCATATAACCTCAAACCTTATGCTGTATACAAAAATAATAAAAGTAACAACACCGAGTTAAAGATAAAAACATTAAGTATATCTTAATTAAAGCAGTTTTCCAAGTGAAAAAATAACTGGCAAGAAAATAAATTTTTTGACAGCTCATCAAGGAACTGAAAAATATACATTCAAAGTTTGTTTTTGTTTACATTCTGCATAGTTAATTTTAGCTGGTGCTATTTAAAATGAAAAATTCACAGACTTCTTCAATAGGCTTTAACAAATAAAACAAGATGTGGGGCATCCATAAAATAATACCGTACGACAAGAAACTGTATTGCACGTGATGTATTAAAAACTGGATTAAATAATGTATGGCAAACGCACTCGTACATTAATTAATAACTGAAATTAACTAACGATTCTTTGGAAATGTAAAAAATTATGAAAATATTTTATTACTTTTTGGAGAGATTAAATAAAGCGCGTGATACATTCATTTATTGCTGTAATATTAAGGGTTAAATCTACATTTTACAATTAAAAGTCAGTTTAATTTTTTCTTTAAATTGAAAAGCAATTACTTTTCAAAATCAATAAAAGACAAATACTTCATATATTACTGAAAAGTAAGATATAAACAATACAAGTTTTGACTAATCAATTACTGTATTTTCAGCAGAGAATGTAATTCTTCCTTTTAAGGAAGAAAATTTAGTACACATGAATATATTTTTTTCAATTTTAGAAATTTTACTATTAAAATATATCTATATATTTATACATGGTGTATAATTTTCAAATCTTTATAATTGGACATCCCACATTATAATTATAAGAAATAATATATATATATATATATATATATATATATATATATATATATATATATATATATATATATATATATATATATATATATATATATATATTGCTATCCTTTCTTTTAATATAATTTCTAGTTCGATTAATTTTACTATCTGTCTCGTTCATAAGCCAACAATAAAATACTTCATCAGTGTTGCCACATCATTTCGGGTGTCCGTATTCCAAATATTATAAAATAGTATTAACCTCAAAAATAATATTAAATATGTACAAACATAACAGTGGAAGTATCGAGGCAAATAAAATGTGTTATTTCTATATACTTTTTTACATTTCTACGCACTAATTTCATAAAACACTAGCAATGCATATAGTTTAATAAATATTTAAAAATTAATTTTATGCCTGCATAAATTATATGCTTTGTGAAAAAATCTTTTAGCAAATATATGGTAAAGACAAAGATGAGGGTAAAGGGCATAAGCCGAAATTTATAGATGTAATTCGTTTTAAGTTAGGATTTTTTGTCTAATCTAGGAAACTATTATTTTTTGCATTGTTACAAAAAATAAACGATACAGACTTAAATTAGACAATACAACATAATTTCGGATTTTCTTCCCATATTTCCAAAGATATTGTAGAATGATATATAAGTTCAGATATATTCTTATTTTTAACTTTATTTGTTATTTGTTGTCCACTGATTCAACCTGCTATCTGCCACATTTACAATATCTTAACGTTGTTGCCATATCTCTGCCGTTGGTATTTTTAATATATTATGTTCTTAACTTTCTTCTTTTAAAAGAAAATAAATCCTATAGCAATGGAAAAATATCGTATTCAAATAAAAAATTAAAATATAATGAACTGAAGATATAGTATCGATTTATTGTGTATATTGATATTCAACAATATTATCATCGAAATAAGTAGTAATTAATCTTAAGCACATTGAAATCCATTTTTAAGAACCTACACTAAAAAATAGTTAATTAATAATTAGTTAATAATTTGAACGAAAAACAATAGAATTCCGATAATTTACAGCAGTTCAGCAGGCATTATTCCATGGTTTAAACATTTCATATTATTCATGCACACTAATTAATATTTTATATTGATAATTTTTTAATAAAATTTTACACGCGTCTCTCTTAAAGGCTAGTTTTCTTGAACTATTTCTGTATAAAGCAGTTTTACTGCCCTATACAAAATTTTCAGTATATAGTGAAATTATTTTAAAAGACCATTTTCAACATGATTATGTTCTTTTTCTTCTTAACAAACTGGAAAAGTTAGTTCTATTATCAAACGAACTGGTTATCGTAGTATTTATTTCGCTCCTATGTTAGGGAAATCTTCTGAATGCATCTATACTTTTATATAGAAGGTATCTTTTTTACGTCCGATATGTTTTGCTTGCCGAAAATCGACAAGGGTGATTGATTTTCTAATTTTAAATCATATTGGAGAACATTTTTTTTGCGAACTAAAACTTAGACACCGTTAAAATTTCAAATTACTACCAAGAGTGCGAGTTTTTGAAATAGATTCCAATTTGCGAGTATCTTATATCACTGTACTTACTTACATGTACTTACATTTTATGACGTATTTACTTCTGTAATTGCTTATACCCAAAATTTCCCGAAACAAATAACCCATATAGCATTTTTCATGTCACATACAAATTATTCTTCTAGCAATTGTTCATTTCGAGAACGTCATAGTGTTTACATTAATCTGTCTAGGACATGTTTTTTATTACAAGTACGATGTGACTGTATTAAAATTTGCAAACCCTCGTCGTGTTCTTAT
Source organism: Rosalia funebris (assembly GCA_037954035.1). Classification (NCBI taxonomy): domain Eukaryota; kingdom Metazoa; phylum Arthropoda; class Insecta; order Coleoptera; family Cerambycidae; genus Rosalia; species Rosalia funebris. The sequence continues at coordinate 13,717,716 of JAZFAV010000005.1, read as the reverse complement.
TTATCGACAACAAATTAGAAGAAGAGAATCTTCAATATACATATATAAATATGCAATAAGTTTAACAATAAGAGGCATTTTTCATGCGATTTAAGTTTGTCACGCTTTGTTTACGGAAGTGCCGGAGGAAGTTCACATAGATAATATGCATCATCGTTCTTTAATTTACGGAAGTATCAATATTTTTAAGTGGTCGCGTGGAATAAAAGAAACATAACGACAGTTTCTTTGTTTGATCCGGTACAACTCATAAGAATCAAATTACCTATAATTTCTTTCGAATGCTTGGATAAGGATTTAAAATACTACTTCGAGAGAATATCGATTTGTTTGTTTTTGAGATGGAATACTCGAGTTGCTTTTATAGAGATTACATATGAAAAGAGTCTATATGGTAACCTATTTTAATTGTACTGCAGAACTTCAAATATGTATACACTATAAGCGTTTATATTATCAGTAAAATTACTACAGTAAATACTACAGCAAAGCAATACGTGATTAAAAAATATATTACGTGGAATAATATACTTTTTAACTCGAAAGATATACCTTTATTTTGAAATGTTACTTTATAAAAAATAATTAATTGTCCTTACTAAAGAATCAGAAACCTAAATTGATGATGTCTAACCTACCAAATTCCAAAGAACAATTTAAATAAACAGTTTTAAAACCTTAAAACGAACTTTTCCGCATGTAGAACATCTCTATCTCGAAATTGAGTGACCGGGAAAAAATAAACACATAACAACACATAAATGCAGAATATCTGTTTTATGCGACATTTCTACTTTTTTCAAATAGTCCACCCTCGTGCTTTCTCATGACCACTGAATAGGGTGGGGTGTGTCCTATCCATGTCAAGAATAGATGTCGTCTGGTAGACGTCCCTAATCAGAATCAGTTGAAACCCGATCAATCCGACACGATTTAATTGAGTGATCGTGCTAATATCGTGGTAAATTCTCAAATAGTCCACCATTGTGATTTCTCATGACCCATGCACATGGTAGAGTGTGTTCTATCCACCTCAAAATCAATAGGTGTCGTCTGGGAGACGTTCTCGATCAGAATCAGTCAAAACCCGATCGATACAACACGATTTAGTTGAGTTATCGTATTAACAAAACAAATTTCTCAAATAGTCCACCATCCTGCTCTCATGACTCATGAACAGGGTGGGGTGTATCCTATCCACCTCCGAATCAATAGGTGTCGTCTGGGAGACGTCCCCGATCAGAATTAGTCAAAACCCGATCGATCCGACCCGATTTAGTTGAGTTATCGTGCTAACAAAAAAAATTCTCAAATAGACCCAAGGGAGGGGGTGGTGTGTGCTATCCACCTCAAAATCAATAGGTATCATCTGGGAGACGTCCCTGATCAGGATAATTCAACACCCGATCGATCCAACACGATTTAATTAAGTTATCGTGCTAACAAGAAATTTTAATGCCGACGACAACGATGACACACACACAATAAAAATTTTTCAAAAACCATTTTTTTTTGTTTTTAGGCCGAAAAACGGAACATACATTACATTACTTTTCCGCTAATATAGTGGAGCGCGAAAAAGTAAAAATATTACATTTTAATATTTCGTTATACCGATCAAAAGTCTGAATATCTACCGAAGCCTGATCTGACTTCGTTTGGTCCTGCAATGTTCGTGGAAAGAGTATTTAATATGAAACATTACAAGCTTTAGTAAATTAACACGAACAAATATTATCATTTGTGTTCTAGTATTACATTATTTTAATTAGTGACAAAGAAAATAGTTGTACCTACAACTAAGTGAGATCATTAGTCACAACTCACAAATCTTTAGAGTCTCGTTAACTTAGAAATATAATATTCATAGAATTGCATCACGTATGTATTTTTAAACTTATAGCGTAGAAATTCTAGAACCACAGTTTTTCTAGCGTTTTATACGAGTTAATATAGTTTTACTTTTCTATAGACAGCATAGCAGTTATAAAATTATATATTTCATTTGAAAGCTGTTTTTTTTTTAGAATTTGAGATATCATTGTTTATTATGTGTTATTAAATTTTGTCTAAACTATATGAAGTATTAAATCTTAAACTGTCTTTTTTTGTAATTAGATAGTACAATTTTTCAAAAATGTCGACTTGCAAAATAAAACCCCAATGAAAAGACAATGTACTACTCTGAAACCATTGAAAATAATACATAATTTCATCAATAGAAAATCGTTTAATGTTGTAAAAACGTAATTTTAAATTTTCATCGCAAATTTTGTCGAAAATCTCTCACAAAATCTGTCACACCAAAATTTCTAAAATAATAATGAATCGTCATTAAATAGGCCTACTACATTTTTCTATTTTAGCAATTATAAATTAAAAAAATGATAACTAACAATTAATAATTTATTTTGCAAACTGTGAAATAACGTTAACGAAATTACAAAACATATATATTTATTACATGAAACTTAAAAATGATTTTAATTTTAATCGTTTTGTCAAAATGTCTCAACTAATACATAACTGAGATACTAACAATAAGTCTAAACTACTTTGAAATATAAACACGGGAAATACACTGTTATGGAACGGATATTGCCATAAAATATTTCCAAAGATAACATTTCCAGCATGTTTTCTATTGTTCTCAAATTAGACTATGCACATAAATCTAAAATAACTTCTCTTATAATAATTAATTGTGTTCATTTTATTGAATATTTTTGTACATAACTTTTCTTCAACGGACAAAAATAATTTCTTTGTCATGTTAAACTCGCATAATACTTTTTACTTTTTCCGCTGAACTAGTGGGTACAGTAAATATCAAAATCAATTAGTAAATTGCCGTAAATTCAAATCTATTCTCTTGTTTTCGGAAGAAAAAATTATTCCGAAATCTGGCTACTTTTGGCTGCAACATATATATTTCAATATTTCGCAAACATGTATCTCCAAAGTTTACTTTTCAATGAAAAAAAAAACGATAATTACAAATGGTAACAATTTCAATTCGGCATAATAAGTATAGGGTGTCTCAATTGGAACTATAGGATTTTAATTGCGTGCCATTTGTGTTCTGTCAAAGCTAGGGCGTCAATATTTAACGACTGTCATTTTCTATAAACCATGCGGTGTGTTAACTTGTCATAATAGCTTTCCCCATTTACTGTGATAGCATTACCAACTTCATTTTCAAAGAAGTATGGTCCAATTACTCCACTACTCCCAAATGCGCATCAAACCATGCCTCCCTGTGGACGTATTTCTTTTTCGTGGAAAGTATGTGGATTTTCAGCACGCCCAATTCGACAATTTTGTTTGCTGACGTATTCATCAAAATGAAAATGTGCTTCATCGCCGAATAAAATTGTGTTACAAAAATTAGCATTACCTTCTTTCTTCTCTAATACACAATTAGCGAATGTAAGACGTTGTAAATGGTCTGTAACTTTTAATTGTTGTGTCAACTGAATTTTTCATGCTGACAGATGCAGCAGATCTTTCTTTAAAATCCAATGCGTGGTGGCTCCTGACAAATTCAATTCTTGTGCACGACGTTGAATTAATGCGTTTGGATATTCCCGTATACTTTCTCTCACTGCGGCAATATTTTCATCTGACCGACCACTACGAGGACGTATTGGTGTTGTCTTATCAATAACGTAATCCGTCTCCTCAAATTTCTTGATTAAGTTACGCACTGTTAACTCTGTGGGCGCTTCATTTTGTCCTAATTTATGCGAATTTTTCTTAATGCAATTGTAAATGATCGCTCACTTTCATAAAACAGTTGTACACAAACAATTAACTGTCGAACTGTTAATTGCGGTATGTTGACGTCGAAATTTGACGTCCTATATTTGACCGTCTTGACCGTCTTAATGCATATTTGACCAGTTTGACATAACACAAATGGCGCGCAAGTCAAATCCTATAGTTCCAACTGAGACACCCTATAGAAACATTACTAGATTAAATAATAATGTACTTATCGCTTTTGGTCATAAATTTTATTGTGTTAATTTGTTTCGTATTCAGACAAATCACTTTTCTCAATGCTCAATGGAAAATAACAATTTACAAAGCGTCTTTACCTCTTGCCTAGCTGCGTAATACAGATGACCGAAATAGTATTCTAAGTCAATAATCAAAACGAACATATTAGTAGTCGACAACAGAGCAGCCAAGGTTTACAATTTCAACTGAATACGGTTGACATACATTCGTGTTTTTTATTGATACAAGTTAAAATCGCGAGTTGCCTTGAGAAGTTCATTAACCACAAGTTTACTATTTTTAGTTTTGCAACTGCAGCATTGCAACATTGAAAGGGAAAGCGATTTTTTACGGCTTACACATTTATTGTTTTTTTCTACCTAAAAAGTTTAATTTGATTTTGTGCATTAATGATAGACAACTGGTTAATATATTCAGTAGCGTATCTCGATACGAATTTTGTTTTTTTAATCCATTTCAATAACACACTATTGTTTACGCATTGCTAGCGATTGAAGTAACTACGCGTTGCAAAAAAATTGGGTATTAGCTACTAGGTAGGAATTTCATCGAGATGTTAACTCCTTGTCTAAGGATATGTTTAACTATTTAGATATCGTAATTGCTGCTTATCTCACGGCAGGTTAGCGGGAATAAACGTGATCTGCGAAATGCATGACGTACAAATTAAAAAAAGGATATTAGCCTCAAATTACTATTATCGATGGTTTTTTTTATGAACATTTTCGTCTCCAGTCAATTTTACAACGTTTTATCATTAATTTTTACTAATATAGTAACGTAAGAACATAATAACATTAAGAACATAAACTCTAAACAAATTTGTCGTAACTTATTTGCAACAAAAATATTTTGTGAAATTTGAATGAACGGATGTTTCCTGTTATCACGTTGCCGGAGTTTTTTCTATCCCACAAAACTGAACAAATGTTCTTCCAATAACCCCTAAATTCCTTGTCTATTAATACTTCTACCAAGGGGCAACTCACGGGGAATTTGCTTGACAACAAACATCACCTCGAATCAGCTTGAAATTTCTTCGGATTATTAAAAACGGACTTACAAAATAAATGCTTGTTAGATATCTGTAATGTACCTACTTTAGAAGAGTTTTTAAAAAAATTTGTTCATATTTTTTTCGCAAATTTTTATCGAATATATTATTATCGCATAAACATTTTTAAAGAATCTCTGTCTTAGATCCAATCATGTGATTTCGATTAGTGGTTTAGGTTATGATCAAATCGAAGTTACTAATAAATTGTTAAGTCCTGAAATCCTGAGTTTCCTGCAACACATTCTTGGAATACTATTTTGTATCGTCCTTTAGGACTTTCCTGGCAGTACTCACACTTTAATTAAAATTGTTTATAACACGTGTTAAATAACTTCTATATCTTAATAACATAACTGTATTGGAATATTGTAGTTCAGAATAAAATATAAATATAAGTTCCTTAAGAAATAATTAAAATTTTTCTTAATGACTTTAGTATATTCACTAACGCACTTATTTTCAACATCTACCGTGTTTTGCCGTATGGGTAACGTTATAACCATTTTTATGATAAAGTATAGGGGTTATAGTGTGTACAACTTTCAAAATCCAATAAAATAAGAAATAATTTAATAATAATTTATTCATTCAGATGTCTGTCGGGTATGTATCTTTATTATCTTTTATCCAATTATTTTTAACGTTTATAAATATAGATAAAATAAAATAAGTATAGTTAGATTATACCTGAAATATATACATAGTACTGCTTTTGGATCAGTTTACAAATATTTTATTACTCCTATATTTTATCTTATATAACAACATACCCAATTTTTTTTTTGCTCTAACATATTACTTGTGTTATATCGTCGATGATGGCTCCTACAAATATCCTAAATTTCTCATTAGGTTCTGTTTTCCTCTTTGAAATGATTAATAAAGACATTGGATATACGCAACATGCACAAACACATTCTAGGTATAATTCAATGCCTGGCGGGGCTTTAGCCCGAGGAGTAGTTGTTTCCTAGAGCGATTATGTAATAGCTTTGCTATTCGGGAACTGCCTTGATAATCGCTTGGCAGTTTGGTGGTTCCTTTCTCGATTTCCGACTTATATGTTACTGACAGAGATCGTATCGATAAATATGTAGACCCCCTAGAGTTCATTTGGCATTTATCCTAGATCGGCGTACCGTGTACGGCGCTGATGAGAACTAATAAATTAAAAACAGCTGTATGTCGTTCGGTTCCGAACCGGGACAGATGTCTAATCCTACCTGTGGCGGGTTTTATTTTTTAAATCTTATCTGATCGTGCAGAAACACGAGAAAGGGGTCGAGGATCGCTTCTAGGTATAATTCAATGCCTGGTGGGGCTTTAGCCCGAGAAGTAGTTGTTTCCTAGAGCGATTATGTAATAGCTTTGCTATTCGGGAACTACTTTGATAACCGCTTGGCGGTTTGGTGGTTCCTTTCACGATTTCCGACTTATATGTTAATGCACAACTTTGAACATTCTCATATTCAAATTGATAACTTTTTGAACTTCATGGAGATTCCTCAGAATTACTTAGGAGTTCCAGAAAGTTGTATCCCTTTTGAATTGTGAATTCTTTTCACAATTTTTCCACTGACGTCTTACAATTAAATGGTAAAATGTCCACAAAAAATTACATTATTCATAATTCCTTGGAATTGACAGAAAGCTCCGCAGACTTTATTAGAAAATCCATGTGTATATTCTCAATTTCTTTACATTTTCATAGATATCTTATAGAATTTCCCCAATAAATAATTATTCAGTGGTTTATTCCTCGTGAGGAACTCATTATGTTTACATTATTCTTTACATTGTCACGTGCCTAGATTTAGATTCGGCAAAAAATGCGAACATCGAGGTGGAGATAATTAGCTAGGTTAGAATAAACGTACTCGAGGACCAATTAGATTTTAAGAACCTAAACTGCAATTCAGCACAAATCACTAACCTCGACTGACCTGAAGTGGGCGGAGTTTGCTATAATGCATCGCAGAATTTATAGCTTTTTAATCAGGGTAGGTCGTGGAAATGATATAATGTTGATTTAGTAATAATTATTGATTTTTCTCAATTTGTGTCGTTTCTACAATTTAGTATAATAGAAAATATATTTCTAGTTCATTTTTGCCATGTGATTAATAACAGTGAAGATTATTTATAGAACGGACTGCATATTATTTAAATAGATATAATCGAATAAATTTTTATGAGTTATTTTTTCTTTGTCTTGTTTTTTTCAAGCTGATCTAAAAAAAACATAATCCCTGCTGAAGGCAACCGTGGAAGCAAAATTTCAGACTCTAATATAATTAAATTTTATAACTAGATTTTACTCTAAAATGGTTTTCCTTCTTTTATGTAACAGGTTGATATCTTTCTTGAATGCATTTTTTATTATCCTATTTAGAGGCTTTATTTTTATATTTAACCGAGCATCCAGTTAGTAAAAGGATTTAGCAAAGACGCTAGTTACAGCAAAGTTTGTATAAAGGATTCATGTGTATCTATATATTTCTTGTATACTATATACTTCAGATCTGTGTCATTAGGTTAATAAGTGAAAGAATTTTATATAAAAAATCGCCATGGTATCAGCATTTTATATTTATGTTACCGGGATGAAATAATGGCAATATTTTCAGGACGATCGCCAGGATCACTTGTAAATTAATTTTGCTTTGCGTAGATGTGGACAGTTTGGATGATTCCTCAACTTTCCATATATTGACAGTAGTAATGCTTGTGATTCATTCATGAACTAACTAATCCATGAATTAGTGATGCAGAAATATCATCTACGATTACCTCAATACAATAGCTAGTATACTAAGTACCTGACATTTTTCTGAAGTGCATCTTTTCAAATAATATAATGAAGCATTTACAATATTGACCATTTTCGAATAAATACAAAAAGCAAAGATATTTTTCTTAAAAATAATTAGAAGAAAAACAGAGGAAAGTCTTTACATATTTTACGCATCGATGAGAATGATAACTTAGCAGATTGCTCAACATTGAAACAAAAACTATGCAGATGAAAAATTTGCGAAGAAAACTGAACATCTGCCTTAGTGCCAATTACGAACATCCACCAACAAAGTAAGAATGAGTGTAGTGGACGCAAAAAAATACTCACTACATACCAGAAAAGGTAAAAACGCAATATTAAGCTGCAAAATTGAAAAATATAAAGATACAGATGTCTATGAGGAGAGGAGATTTCAGCAGGAAAGCTAAGTCTGCAGTGGAATACTAAAGAGATTCTATTGGTCGATATAATATGTATATATTAGCTGACCCATAACAGGATGTCTACAAAGAACAATAAATAAATGAAAAGCCATCATCAGACTCAGCAAATGCAGAACAAAATTATATCTAACACCATCCGATGTAACAGCGACTGATGTTTTGTTATAAATCTCAAACATGAAACAGGTTGACGTCTTTCTTTTGAGAAGGAGCTAGTAGAAATAATGGAGTATTTTGGAGTTTCACTTATTAACGTATCTTTATTGTATAGGTAACTCTATAGAAAAGCACTGGAATAAATATGTGAATGTTAATAAAACTTATATAAATTCTACCTTTACTCGTATACAAAATCTCCCCTGGTATGCATGCACATTTAAAATGTTTCTGATACTCTCTCTACTCTGCCTATTCAATGCCAGTCAACAAATACCACAATTGCCAAACATCGACTTGACTTTGGATTACGCTTATACAAACTTCGCCGATTTCAGGTCGTGCTGAAATCCCCAGTATAGACATAAAAATAACGGCAATATCATTAAGATTTCTTCGGGCCTTGTCTTTTAGGAATTAGCCAAGACTAGATATTATGTACTGCGGTTTCCTTTACGTAAGGTTGCCTCGCAAAAAATAAGGTTACATTTTTTAATAATTTCAAAAGCTTAATTTAATTCTGTACACAATAAAAATTAGTAATACGCATTGACTGAAAAGAAAAGTCTCGGTCTCGGCGTCTCCGCGAGAAATAAAACGACAGACGCTACGCGTCGTAGGTTCACACTGCCCACAGATACGGATTTCTGTTGTACGTAAGGGGTGCCACCCACGCGCGTATTAATATTCACTGAACGTCCTTGTCGGAGAAAAAGGATAATGGAGATTATTCAGATAATATAGATGAGGAGCTGGCGAACAGAACAATAATTACACGAAATTAAATGTTACAGGGGGAGCAAAAGACTGAATGACATACTTACAGTGTGCTTTCGGCGTGGTTTTTTATTTACCGATATGGAGTTTGTAACTTTATATGACATATGTTAAATCCAGTTTCCTATCTCTAATAAAACGGAAAATACTTAAGTTTAAAAAATTCAATTACATCGTTTTGTTTGTGACCAGTTTCATTGCCACTAGGACGCAACTACGCCATTTTGACTGCAGTTTACATAAACTTATTAATCGCAGGATATAAAAACATTCTCTTCTGAAAAAAAAACAATGAGTCACTTCTCAAAATAAAAAATCACCAGTGCTTTCATTATATATTGAGCTCAATGTCTATTTCTTCACAATCGCAACCTCCGTTGTGTCCATCTTCCTGACATCGTCCTTCATCATCTTCCCTCTCATCCTCATTACTTTCCTGTGGACTCCTTAAAATTTCTTTACACCAATTTAATTCTTGATACTGTTCCCAGTTGTTTCCAAAATAGCTCAATAACCTCGAATAAGCAATCGGCAACCACGAACTCAAACAGCTGATTACCACAAATTATATTCTTTGACCACAGACTTTATCTTATTTTCTACTAATAAAAACAAAAGCTAGTGTAGCCTCATTAAAAACAGTATTGAGAGTGCAAAAAAATGGATGTCACTTATTTCGTTTTGCTTGACATCTTACAAATATGTATGAAAATTATTCCATTTTGAACGAAAACCTGCTCGCTTATTCAAAACTGTTGAAACATTACTGTAATTGTACCGTTTTGATCGAAATCGCGAAATTTGGACTCAATTTGAGCACAGTTTTAGGTAGTTTTGCTTGGAAATGAGTTCAGATTTGTATTCAGTGGGCGAAAAACGTCCGGATTAAAAAAAAAGTATTTTGACCAGAAGCGTAATTATACCGTCTCGTTCGCCAGCTTCTCACATATTTCTTATAACTAGAGCCTAATATTTTTTCTTCAAAATAATACGAAAAAAGAACTAAATCGTAGATACAAATCTGTAAACATTTTAAGAATACACGTGTATTTTTTTAATAGTCAATATTTTTTAATACTAAATCAATCATGGTTTTCATGTGATCGTTCTCAAGAATCTATGCGAAAGAAATAATAAGAAATGTGAAGGAAATAGTATTAATAAAGGCCTGTAGAAATTGAGATTGAGATTAATTGTAGGTACTTTAGTACAATTTTTGAACTTTAAACTAACAGGTATTCCATTAAAACTATAACAATAATTTTGAGCTACTTGGTTAGCAGGGGAAATTGATATTTATTTGATAGCTTTAAATGAACATATTGTGAATAAATCATCAGCATTATATCAATAACAAAGCTTGGCAAAGCTTATAATATTGAGAAAACCCACTTTTTGCCGAGTTTTATATTTATCAAGCTTATAAATTTTCTCAGTGTCTATACAACAGCATTTTGTAAATCCAAATAATATAATTGCTTTATTACTCTGCCCCATTTCTTCCTTAAAATTCAACAGTTGTTTACAAATTATTTTAGTTCACATAAACAGCTTCCGTAATGGGAAAAGCTCAGGGAAAAGTAAAAATAGATATTCTGTCTTTAAATAAATATCCCCGAGAATCTGAAATTTAACATTTAATTGCACCATAAGAAGAGTAATTTGATTAATATGATTAATTAAATTAATTGCTGAAATTCTAAAATGATTTTATTATAAGCTCATATCTCACATTGTCTCTGTCATGGAACTGTAATTAATTATTAATAAGATATGTTATTACAATATTATTTAAAATTATTGAGTAGTTACTCAGATAGTGACTTACATTCTTGTTCACTAATTTTAAATTATTATTTTACTTTTTTCAAATATTTCTCGATGTTTCAATGAAACAAGAATTAAGATTCAATGTTTACCGATCAAATAACATAAAAGGAATGATACAAAAGTCAACATAATATGTAATTCCAGGTTATGTAAATTATCGACTTATGACTTTAACAATTAACTTTAGCTTTGTATAATTAAAGTATGTACATAAAATTATGCGTACAATGTTATATATAAAATGTAAGAAATATTTCGTTCTTCTAAGTCGTAGCGTACAGTTACTATTCAATATTTGAAAAATATATGAGATTAAAAACATCTAAAATGTAAATTATTAAAAATTCTACATTTTTAAGCTCAATTGTTTTCAATGGGAACCATACTTTTCTATTGTATTCTTTGTATTAAACAGACAACGAGTATACCATAGAGAGCAGATGAATTTAAATAAACAGTTTTAAAACCTGAAAACGGACTTTTCCGCACCTAGAACATCTCTATCTCGAAATTGAGTGACCGAGAAAAAATAAACCAACACATAAATGCAGAATATCTATTTTATGCAACAGTTTTACTTTTTTCAAATAGTCCACCCTCGTGCTTTCTCATGACCACTGAACAGGGTGGAGTGTGTCCTATCCACCTCAAAACCAATAGATGTCGTCTGGTAGACGTCCCTAATCAGAATCAGTTGAAACCCGATCAATCCGACACGATTTAATTGAGTGATCGTGCTAACAAAAATAATTCAGAAATAGTCCACCATTGTGCTTTCTCATGACCCATGAACATGGTAGAGTGTGTTCTATCCACCTCAAAATCAATAGGTGTCGTCTGGGAGACGCCCCCGATCAGAATCAGTCAATACCCGGTCGATCCGACATGATTTAGTTGAGTAATCGTGTTAACAAAAAAAAATTCTCAAATAGTCCACCGTCGTGCTTTCTCATGACCCATGGACAGGGTGGGGTGTGTCTTATCCACCTCAAAATCAATAGGTGTCGTCTGGGAGACGTTCACGATCAGAATCAGTCAAAACACGATCGATCCGACACGATTTAGTTGAGTTATCGTATTAACAAGACAAATTTCTCAAATAGTCCACCATCGTGCTCTCATGACTCATGGACAGGATGGGGTGTATCCTATCCACCTCAAAATCAATAGGTGTCGTCTGGGAGACGTCCCCGATCAGAATTAGTCAAAACCCGATCGATCCGACACGATTTAATTGAGTTATCGTGCTAACAAAAACATTTCTCAAATAGACCCAAATAAGGGGGTGGTGTGTGCCATCCACCTCAAAATCAATAGATGTCATCTGGGAGACGTCTCCGATCAGGATCAGTCAAAACCCGATCGATCCGATACGATTTAGTTAAGTTATCGTGCTAACAAGAAATTTCAATGCCGATGACAACGACGACACACACACAGCAAAAATTTTTCAAAAACCATTTTTTTTTGTTTTTAGGCCGAAAAACGAAACATACATTACATTATTTTTCCGCTAGTATAGTGGAGTAAAGTAGAATTCGTAAAATCAATTACGTTATTATATCCATTAGTCTCCACGTTAAAGAATTTGTCTCTTGTGAAATTTCTAAAGTTAACTGTTGTTAAATGTTGTTTTGTATAATTATTTGTATTATGTACTACATATAAACCTCATAAATAATATTGTCAGATAATAACGATTATTGCTTTAACGTCAATTACAATAATGACAGTCGTATATTTTTCCTGAAAATAACTATAAGAAAATAATATCCAAAAAGAAATCAATGCTGTCAAAGTAAATTAATAAAGACAGAGCTGTCACCTCCGTGGCATAAATATGACAAAATATTGAAAAGTGACATGTATATTGGTAATATTTCTATAAATAGTCCCAATTAGTTTTACACAATTTTAAAATTTTAATTTCCATCGGATTATTTTTTTTTTTATTTCTTTCTTTTACGTTTTTCATCAACCACACGTGCGATGCACATGATGGATTATTAACTTAAAATACACTAGGCACAAAAATTAAGGGATGTAAAGAAAGCGCCTAAATTTTTAGACGCTTTTCAAAGGGCTGTAATTTGGAGAAAAATAGTTACAGAGCATATATAGCAAAAATAGTCGAAGAGATCTTGAGTTCAAAATTTTTTACCATCAGCAGTTTTCGTGTAATCATAAGAAAACCATCGGAAAACATTTTTCCAAATTTTTGCTTGACTTTTAAAAGGTCCACTGACTTCAGTCAGTGATTTTATCATGAAGCTTTTCTACATGATTTTCATGATGATAGAAATCAAATTTTTCTATGCGAGAATGATGACTGAAAATGAGGTAAAAAGGTCGCTTAACTTGGCATAACTTGGCATAACAAATAATGGATAGACTAAGGATGTTGTTGACTGTTTCTTTTCAGCCTCAATGTATTCAGGGTTTCCCAAAGAAACCCTGAAAACTATAAAGCGCTGCGATTTTTTTTTCATCCTGTTCGGATTGAATGATTGAATTTGTCTTTTTTTTCAAGGTTGAAAATGTCTTTTGTAGCAATAATCCATATTTTAGTATCAAAAAATGTTAATTATTGTAAAAAAATAAAAGAAAATTCAAAAAAGTATTATTTGAAAACTGACTTTTTTGCTTTGAACGACGATAACTCAGCGAAAAATTACCGTACAAGGCTTTTAGCCGCTTAAATTAAAGAGAACAAAACAATCTAAAAAAGCTTTATGATGCAATCTCCGAAAAGTATTTATTTTATGTCCGTGGACCTTTTGAAAGGCTAGCAAAAATTTGGAATTTTTTTTTTCCGGTGGTTTTCTTAAGATTACCTACTCAAAAATTCTTTAAAATTACTCAAATTCTTAAAACAATTATATAACTCAAGATCTGAAAGCTAGGAAATTGGAGCTTCTATTTACTTTTTTTTAAATTCCCCTGTTACTATTTTTGTCCAAGCTACAGCCCTTTGAAGATCTCTTAAAAATTTAAGATTTTTTTACATTCCTTAATTCTTATGCCTAGTGTACTTTGCTAATACGATACTTTTCACATATCCTTGTGAGAAATTGATCATCAGGAATTTATCGAACGTATTTTTCACATAACACAATTAATGGTTACCGAATATGCTCGTTACACTTTGTACATTAGTGTCGTCATTAGTTTAAGATTGGAAATAAAAATAAAAATCTGCATACGTCGAAATCACGTGCGTAGTAAATTCTAGAACTCTCAATACCTTTGCTTTGGAAGTGAAATAGAAAGGGAAAACCCATTCATATTTTCTTGGCACACTTTAGAGTATATTTTTTGTTGCGGTCGTTAACCTATCGGTACCGCTGTTCGCAAAAATAAACGCTTTTTTATATACATAATATGTATCCATAAATATAAGATTACTATAATAATTTCTCTAGCGATTTATAAACATGTGACTGCAATTAATAATTTCGTAATGGCCCCCGGGGCCACGGCAACTATATCTACCTGTATACGTTAAAAAATGAAAGTAGTTAAACAGTTGCAATTAGTAAGGTATACGTCTGTATAGTTATTTCGTTTACTGTCTGAATCCGGTCTTTCCCACATGATTTTAACAACACATGAAATATTGCGTTCGGCCGAAGTTGCGAATGTTTCGCCATTAAGTAATTAAAAAAAATTAAGATTGTTAGAAGGTACTTCAAGTAAGCGATTAATCATTCAGGTGGATTTCCTAACATGACAGTCGGAATATTAGTAGATATTTTTACATGTAGCCTTCCGTGAAGTATTAGTCAATATAGCGGCTTGTTGAATACAATTTAAGCATGTTTTTACAAATAAAAACCATAGAATTAGCGTTTATTATTTAAATAAATGGTAACAAAAATAAAACTCAAGTTAGAGGTAGACTTTTAAGTTTTTCATGTTGAGGTTTATTCAGAAATGTTTCTATAAAAGATTAATAGTTTCTTATCCTTCCTTCAATTTGCGCACCTCTTGAGAATTCTCTTGAATTGGTTGTCACTTAATAAACGTTTAAAGTGAGGATATAGCGTTGTTGGATGTAGCATAATCCTGGAGGATAATATCTGGATAATAGTAAAGTTAAAATATGATTCTCTAGCAGAAACTCTGACACAATGCGGGCTTCAAGGTTTCAAGGTTTTTTTTGGGTTTTGTAAATTTGCACCAGGTTGCTCAGAAGCTGAAGATATCGCCCAACACTTTTCTCTATCGCTCGCTCTCTTTTTCTCTCTCTCTCTCTCTCTCTCAATATATTGATGTCAGTACGCAACCCCATCAAAAGCCATCTCAGCGATGAATATACATACGTTTATGTTAATCGTCGTATGTATATTTATATGCATATAACTTGAGATTTGCCCTGAATTGATTGTCGTTTAATAAACGTTCCAAAGCGAGGATGTAGCGTTGTTGGATGTAAGACAGTCCTGGATGCTAATATCTGGAGAATAAGTAGTGTAGGATAAAGTATGACTCTCATAATGCGAGATTTAAGGGTTCTAGTATTGTCATAAAGAAGGACGTTGCTAATGTTTTTTTGGGGTTTTAAATCTATCCAGCAAGTTGGCCAGAAGCTGAAGATATCGCTCAACACCTTCTCTCTCTCGCTTTATCAATGTATCGATGCCTGTACGCAACGCCATCAAAAGCCATCGGAACGATATACGTTTATGTTAGTTGTCGTATGTATATTTATATGCCTATAACTTTGGTTTTCATGCGTCTTTTATTTTACGGGTTCAAGCGTTATTTTACAGATATTCTTATACATAGACACATATGTATCGAGCTGATTGACGTGGGCATCGAACCTACACTTGGACTATTCCGAACTGGCAATTAGTCGATGAGGAATTTGTGGCGGTTGTTCTCTAATCACTAGCCAAAGTCGGACTTGGTCTTTTTCAGGGGATAGGAAATAAAAATTTAATAAAAGTAAAATTTAAATATATACACAATTATGAATTGTACAATGCATTACGTTATGCAGTTTTTGATAGTGTACATTGTTAAACTATATTATCGGACACATCAATTTATTCTTTTCTTACCCGGATCGATTATTTTTTTAAATAGTAACTATATTATTCCGGTGGATCTTTTTCTTATTACAGAAATACATCATATTTTATTTTTATTTTGCAAATAAAGACTAAGAAGTTAATGAAAATTCTATGGTTATATAAGAAATTCTAAAAGTGCTACTGTAAAATTAAAAGTAATAATTAGAGATGAGAAATATTATTCGTAAATACATGGAGACGGTAAAATGCTGTTATGTTGACGTATTGTTTGTCGTTTCTATTGGTAATATTCAGATAACAGCATAAGTCAATCAGCAGTGATCAAGATGAAGATCAACAGTGATCAAGAGTGAAACGAAGTGTAGAGAGCATGGTTCTGTTAAAGATCTTCCGACAACTACGTATCAGATTTGTGGAGAACAAAATTTTAAAATATTCCGAAAACGTATGTACGAAAGATGTACCAGAATTGTGAACATTGAAAAAAATTTTAAAATACTTTCAAAAAAGAGGTACCGTGTACACAAAATTCTTTAAACCGATAGTAATGAAATGATATGCACTGATAAGTACTTTTCAGGTTAATAACGGACTTTTTCGTTTTATACTTTGAATTACGGCTCGATATAATTATCTCGGCGAGTTGAGCAGACATGAAAAAACCTTAACCAATATCTCACCATAAAAACATAATATTTTTCCCACATTGCGTTACAAACATTCCGGTGCATACAGTAAACAGATATTAGTATCAATAAATAAGGGGAATATGATCATGTGTATATTAAAATTAAAAGTAACCTTTAAAGTAGTATTGCATAATTTAATTTATATTTGTGGTTATTACCGCTACTAAAAATAAAATGAACCTATCGCATATGCAAGTAACATCGTAATGAGATTCTATTTCAGGAACCTCTGAAGTTTTATCGTAATGATAATAGAACTATGTGGATTATAGTGACGAATTAATGATGAATGATATTTAGGTTATTCAACAGAACTGCCTTGAATTTTCGATACTTAATTTTGTTAATTTATCTTTGTCTTCATTCAGTAACTGTAATGATGAATATTGATTGTAAAATTACCTCGAAGATAAAATTATTATGCAAAGCGGTGCGTGAGAAATTATCTGAAAACATGTCATTAGTTCTTAATTAATCTTATAATTAATAAATAGTCGTTGTAACAAATGACGACAATATTTTTGTAAATTGTAAATAAATTCAAGATGTTCAGTTTTTTTATTAGTAAAAGAATAAGCCGCGATACAAAAAAAATAGTATATACTAACGACTACTTCAAATAAATAATCAAATACAATTAAAGCAAATATGGCCTTATTTTTGATAGAAAATTGTTTAAAATGTTCCCCATTAATGATCTGAGCACTAACTATAAACTATGTGGCTCATCAAAATACATCGCGATTATTAGAAACCCCACAAGAATATATCCAAAGAAGTCAAATCAGGTGAATGTGGTGGCCGTTCGATTGGTCCTCGTCGTCCTATCCATTTGTCAAAGAAAGTATCGTTAATAAATGACTGGACCTTAACTAAATGAGGAGAAATTCTGTATTACTTTTCTGCACTCAACTATACCAGAGTAATGTAATCGTGTAAAAAAAAATGGAAAAAAATGTCTATCGTTTATTTTTCATTTTTTGGCCTAAGAACCACAAGAATTGTTTTTAAACACTTTATTCTGTGTGTGTTGTCGCTGTCGTCGTCGTCGGCATTTTAAACTTGTTGGCACGATAACTCAATTAAATCGTGTCGGATCGATCGGATTTTGACTGATTCTGATTGAAGACGTCTCCCAGCCAACACCTATTGATTTTGAGGTGGATAGAACACACTCTACCATGTTCATGGGTCATGAGAAAGCACAATAGTAGACTATTTGAGAATTTTTTTTTGTTAGCACGATCATTCAATTAAATCGTGTCCAATCGATCGGGTTTCGACTGATCCGGAGTAGGAACGTCTACCAGACGACATCTATTAATTTTGAGGTGAATAGGACATACCCCACCCTGTCCATGGGTCATGAGAAAGCACAATGGTGGACTATTTGAGAAAAATTTGACGATTTTGCATTGAACGAAAAAACATATTCGGCCTGTATCATATACGAATGAATGAAAAAAAAATTATTTCGTTCAATCACAAACGTATTGGATACGGCACTGAAGCAGTCGCCAATGAAAAAAATAAAACTGTCGCATAAAACACATATTCTGCATTTATGTGTTGGTTTATTGTTTCTCGGCCACTCAATTTCGAGATAGAGATGTTCTACGTGCGGAAAAGTCCGTTTTAAGGTTTTAGAACTGTTTATTGTTGAAATCAACTCAATTGATGGGGAAAGAACTGCTAAAACTGGAACGAAGACGAAATGTAGAAATTATAAATATCTAGTAGAAGTAAAATTTTCCTCAAAGAAGGCGCTAAGGCCCTGAAAAGTGACTTCCCATCATTTCGGCAAAGTCGTTGACTTTACTTTGCCTTTCAATCTTTTTTATCTATGAGCAAAAAATTCTTTATTACGTACTAATTATGTAAACAAAAAACGTTTCAAACACAGGAGATCGGTTTCCATGAACATCGACAGATTATACGTCTCTCGATACGTATTTCGCCAACCAAGCTCGCGTCATCGGGAGATGATTAGAACTCATAACGTTACGGTGTTCGTGGAAAATCAGCTGACTGTTTTTGTTGCTGCATCAAAGGCTCCAGCCCCTTCCCAGGATTCAAATACGTTGTTTCATTTTGAAACAAAACTTAATATACGATATAGAACTAATGTTTAGTTCAAATATCTGCTATGTTCAAAAGATCTCTGCTATGAGATATTACATTCAAATATTATTCAATTATAGTTCACAAGCAGTAAAATCTTCTATGAAAATAGTATAAATAATAAATCAAATAGATAATAAAATGTGGTAGTATAGGGTGTCTCAGTTGGAATTATAGGGTTTGAATTGCGCGTCATTAGCGCAATTGAAAATTAAGCTGGTAATGCTATATTAATGATAATGCTGGTAATACCCAAATAAATGGGGAAAGTTATCGTGACATGTTCGTATGGTTTGTAGATAACAGTAGATGACATCTTATCTTTGACAGAACACAAATGACGCGCAATTCAAATCATATAGTACAAACTGAGACACCCTATATAAACAATAAATAATATGACGGCATGACAACTGAAAGCATACAAATCTGAAAGGAAATAACATTTGTACGGTAATAAAAAACTAAAGTTGACGTGTTTTCGAGTTTTTCAAACAATCATTTAGTTATTGCGTCATCCAATTTTTGAAATCGTTTTGAACGGACGCTTTCGCTACTTTTTTTAACAGAATTTTGAATATAATGTGACACCTTGTCCTCACGCTGTAGATACTACTCGAGCAAACAATCCAAAAGCGCTGTAACAAACATTTAGTTAGATCTTAGTTTTTATGGAACTGAAACTTTGTGGAACACACTCGACTTGTAAATGGATGCACAAGTTGAAGCGAGCAGAGAATCAATACCCTGCACTTTAAAGGAGATATGACGGAACATGCGGTTGAGTTATACGTGAGTTTTCTCAACTTTCCTCGTGTTTGAGATTTAAAAAAAAATGCTAGTTATTTAGAAATCGATCGATAGCCACATTCTCTTTTTATCTGTGCCATTATGCAACCGGATTTCCATTGTTCTTCTCATATTTTAGCTAGACATGCTGAATTTCTTTTTAATACAAGAATCACCAGAGGTCACAGAATCAATTCAGGAAAATATACGCAGCGTTTCTCAAAAATGTGCTGTGACCCTCGTATCTCAATATTGAAGTGGGTCAAAATATTGTTAAAGCGCTTTTTTGAGTAGAATTCAATAATGATTAAAAAAATGTTTACGTGCATCAATTTTTAAGTATACAGTATGTCCTAGGATAGATGTAACATGAGGTGTAATGATAAAAAAAATTTCGAATTTTTGGGAATTGAGTCTTGCGTGTTGCAAAACTAATGTGTATTAAAAATAAGTTGAATTGGTTTCCTACAGGGTATTTTATAAATAAAGTTGCAAAAACCCCACTGATAAAGTATCTTGTACTTTTCACAGTTTTCTCATGTTATTTTCATATCATAAAAATATCTGTCTACAGGTATATTTGTCGTTTACTTATACAATGCTAGTAATAATTTTTGGGAAATAGTGGTACTATTTCATGGCCAGCGAGATAACTACCCCAGATTTTTTTCAACTTCGGGGATCTTTAGAAAGCCTTACTTAGAGAACGCATAAATAATATAAATGAGCTAACAGATAGGGCATTAGCTGCAGTTAGCATGACAATGACTGTTGAAGACGGTGAGAATTGCTATAATTAATATAAATAAATATCAAAAATTCATAGACGTTAAGGGAAAATGAGTTGAACATGTAACCTGATATCTGGCATTAATTTTTTTATTATTTTGTTTGTTAACATATCCTTTATACAATTATTTTTACATGTTTTGAGATATGCCATTTTCTCTACATAATTTATTAATTTTCATGGCCTCCCCAATAAATTTACTCTATTAGTAATATTTGTAATATTTATTCTATTCTTGACAAAAAACCTGTATCACAGATTATACATATGTATATCACTGCAACGCATATTTAAAGTGCAATCAAATGATATAACACGATACAGTGTGTTACACATAAGAAATACAAGTTGTAATATATGCCTCAAAAATTGATACACGTAGGTATGTATCCATGTTTTAGCAATTTTTTCTCATTGAACTCTTGGTTTTGAATGCAGGGATAAGTTTAAAGTATACATTTTTGGGAAACACGCTGAAATAGGAAGGGATAAGAAAAGTAAGATATAGTAGTTCAAGTAGTTCACCCTACTATTTTTTTTTATAAAAAAAATTGGCCTTGCATCCCATCTTTGGACCAGTCTGTACAAAAGATTTAAATATTTAGAATTGAATACAAAGTCTATAGATTGAAATAAAAATAAAATTGAGTAGAGTGAAGAATCTGTAAATTATAATCAATGATTTGTATCGAATTATAATTGAATCTACTGCATTAAACGTAATTAGACAAAAATAAACAGTGTTAAAGCATTAAAACGGACTTTTGCTTGCGCACGTAGAACATCTCTATCTCGAAATTTAGTGGCCGAGAAAAAACAAACCAACACATAAATGCAGAATATGTGTTTTATGCGACAGTTTTACTTTTTTCAATTTTATTCAAATAGTCCACCATCGTGCTTTCTCATGACCCGTGGACAGGGTGGGGTGTGTCCTATCCACCTCAAAGTCAATAGGTGTCGTCTGGTAGACGTCCCTAATCAGAATCAATCGAGACCCGATCGATCCGACGCGATTTAATTGAGTGATCGTGCTAACAAACAAATTTCTCAAATAGTCCACCATTGTGCTTTCTCATGACCCATGAACATGGTACAGTGTGTTCTATCCACCTCAAAATCAATAGGTGTCGTCTGGGAGACGTCCCCGATCAGAATCCATCAAGACCCGATCGATCCGACACGATTTAGTTGTGTTATCGTGCTAACAAGATTTTTAAATGCCGATGACGACACACACACACAGAAAATAATTTAAAAACCATTTTTTTTTTGTTTTTAGGCCGAAAGACGAAAAATAAACCCAAAAGAAAATTTTTTTACAATTGTTATTTACACCATTACATTACTTTTCCAGAGTGCGGAACAGTAAAACTATACAGGATAATATAGGTAAAGTCTTTATTTATACGATATATAATCTTTATGTGTGATACCCCGATGTAAAATATACAGAAAGATAGGTTAAACCACTTTTCACATATACTTTGATGTGAATTTATATATATTTTTATGAAATATATATTTTTTCCTATAAAGTATACTGACAAATCTAAGTATGTGACGGTTTACATAAAACTACGACTACTGTGACATGGAAAAATGGTGTTTCTCTCCTTTGAATCTACATAAGTGGCTTATTATTTATTACACAGTTTTTTGAATATTTCGGATATATTATATATAAATAATATAACTTTATTATATGGCAATAACAATATTATTGCACAGTTGTAGAATAATAATTGTCTTGCTATTTCTTTGCCGACACAAATATTCTATTGAATGTAATCTGTATGCCATTTTTTAAACTGCAGAATACCTTTTGATTAAATAGACGAACATTACAAGTCCATTAATACCATATAAAACCATACAACAGCCTCCAGATCTTGACGAAAGATTAAATAAACTAATTAGGTCAAGGTTGATTAAATTTGTTGATATGGTCAAAAACTGGACGAGAGACTAACCATCGTATTTACACAAGGCTGAAAGAGATAAATACCCTCTGCCCTTACATATTAAACTATGACAATTGAGAGATACGGTATGCCAGAGAGCTTATATACGAACGTCTTTCTTATAAATAATGCTAAACAAGTAACGCTCTGTATATAGTCTAACAACCCTACACATCTATACTGATAAAACTTTTCATAGACAGAATAGTATTTCCTCTGCGTGCGTAGGACCGTATTTAGAACTATTATCAAATGTAAGAAATTTCCCAAATCAGCTGAATTAGCTAGAAAAAAATATATTAAAGGTAATATAGGATAGTAAGATCGATATTTTTATCGATATAGATAAATTGATTCGATAGATATATTTTGTTGTAATAAAGACAAGTGAAAAGAACGTTATTTAAAAGAGCTATAATGAATAACATAACATTAATGAGTAAATCCCTTTTATTTTTTTTATTATTAGTAACATTATAAAAAGAATAAACAAAGGAACGCTTAAGAACAAGAACATAACGGTTCTTGATCAAATTGAAAGTAATACTATCGAAAAAAGACACGGTTGTATTGAAGATTAGTTGTCAGGAGAATAGGTATACTTAAAATAGATAACAAAAACTCATTATGTAAACAAGACTATGCACTATGCAAGCAGTTTTTTTGTCTCAATCCGTTTTCGTCTTGTAAAGGGGTTAACTTTATATCTCTCCAATACTCAACATTTATTCAAAAACAGTTAATAATCTAATATATTGTGAAACCCAGAAAAAAATTATGAATCTGAACACTTTTCCAAAGAATGCGTTGTTTTGATATTGATTTTATTGTTCCATACTCTATTATTTATCTCTCTTTTAGTTGCAACATATACAGTAGATAACTATAAATAGTGGAATTTAATATTTAAGGGCCCACAGTAGGTATACATAAGTATAACATTACAGGCTAACAAGGACTTAAACGCGAATTATTCTAATTCATACATAAGATTTGTATCAAAAGTACTAAAATTATTCCTCTCTTCCTTAATTTTGTACCAGTTATGAGCTCGCAATTCACCTATTGTTTTTATTATGTTGTCTATAAGTCCGACATCTTGATGCGCCCATCTATATTGATGCGTAGCAGATGCATTTTATGCAGAATGACAGTACTTTGATGAAATAAACAAAGTGTTGTAACTCTAATAAAACGTTTAACATTTTTATGGGGATACTAGGATTATTTTTTGGTTCGCCGGACTTGTGTTCCGCTAAACACGTGGCAGCAAGTCACTGAATACAGCAGAATGTTGTGAAAATAATACCGAAGGATCTTAATAAAATTTGCCACCCGTTGGTGCGAAATTATATACCAGTAATTCTGAAGAATTAACATGACTCCTGCTGTGAAAGGTACAAATTCATTCTATCCCATGAATGCTTTGTTGTGTGAACTTCAATTTAGTGTATGGTATCTAGTTTGGGGCGTAAAATAAATGGTTATATTGTATTGAAAATGTACTAAAGTTTACAACATCGTGGGGTAAAATTTTATCAATTATAGGGCAAAAGCAATGATAAAATTAAAATTACACCATAAAAAGTCTTATCTCAGCAGATTTTCAACGATATATGAATATCAAACTGCTACACTAGACACAAAAAATAAGGGATGTAAATAATGATCATACAGAATTTTTTTCCATCAATAATTAACATTTTCTGATAAAGGAAATATGGATTATTGTTAAAAAGGAATATTTTCAACGTCAAAAAATGAATAAAAAAGAAAAATTCATCTTTAAATTGATTTTTATTAAAAACGACAAATTCAATCACAAAAATATTAAAAACGACAAAATCAAACGAACACATTCCGCTTTGAAATATTCAGTGGTTCTTTGGGATCCCTTGAGGCTGAATAGAGATAGTCACCATCCTCAGTCTATCCATTATTTGCAAAGTTATGCCAAGTTAAGTGAATATCCCTAAATGCGCAATTTTTTACCTCTTTTTCATTCAACGTTCTCGAATCGAAAATTTGTTTATCAAAAACCAAAAACTACGACTTGTAAAGAATACTTTATAGTTTTCAAAACCCTAAATGAATTTTCTGTGCGATCATTATTTCACGAGTAATTAATTACCAATGTCAAAACTGACTTTTTGCTTTGAACGACGAAAAATCACCATACAAGGCTTTTATACCACTCAAATTAAAGAGGATGAAATTATATAAAAAAGCGTTATGATGATATCACCGAAAGAAATTTATTGACATTCATGGACTTTTTGAAAAGCAAGCAAAAAATTTAAAATTTTTTCTTGCATTTTAAACCTAGAAACTGGAGCTTCAATACACTTTTATTAAAATTATTCTGCGGCTATTTTTCTCCAAGTTAGAGTCCCTTGAATATCAACCAAAAGTTTTGGATATTTTTATGTCTCTTAATTTTTGTGCATAGTGTATTAGATTATTGTAAAATAAACAAATAAAATTATGTATCCCCCAACATGCCTCCCTATCGCGGAAGTCCGGATCCGCCCCTGTTCAAGCCGATATCTTCAATAGCAATGGTGTATATGAGTTGTAATTTAGTCTAACAGTACGGCTTAATGGAACTAGACGCAAAACGACCAATAAGTAAACATAAATTACGTAAGACCCGAGAATGTGGAACGTAACCCATTACCTTAAATAATTAAATTGAAATGTTGACTGCATCATATTTCAGCGAACCTGTGAAATACATTTTCTAGTTTTATCTCAATTTCGCATTGGCTCTGAGTAGATACTCGCTCACGGCAAACCAGGTTAAGATAGGTCGTGTCATACGTGCGGAATACGTTCACAACGTATAAAAATGTCTATCTGAATGTAAACATCGTCCATTTTGTAGAGAAATTATCTGAATAGTTCCAATTTTATCCGCAAATATTTGCCCTAGTCACGCACAATCAAAATTACTGAAACAATAACATCCCGTATTTTGCTTGTAGAAATTTTATGTGTTATTTGTTTAGGGGTTACATCTAGTCGTTTAGATGGCGAAAACGGAACGAAGTCCATCTCTGCGACTAGTATGAAGAGATGGCGGATATATTGTACGAAACGTACGAAGAACAAGGGTGTTATGGCTCGAAAATCACTGCACCACGTCGGTCTTGGCTGAATCGAATTACCGCATCGTCTAAAAACCTCTCTAGGAAAACTATTAAAATCTAATTAACCAGTGAAATACTTTTTATTTTTTTTTTTACGTGGATTAAAAGTGATAACAGTTACCGCGATGGATACGAACAGCAAGTGTGTAGTTCGATGTGTTTCGTAAACGAGGATTTTATCAGTTACCGTCAACATGTTTGAAATGTGGAATAATGTGACTACTAAACTGGAAGTTCAGCAGTCCCAAGCGCAGTCGCAACAACCCCATACCTCTAGTGGATCAATTAAAGGTAGATATTAATAATAATTGCGTTAATTTATATATAAGTAAATACAATTTCTAACAAAAAACAAGTCTAAAATTTAACTTATATAGGGAGCATGTAAAGATTGGAGCAAATTCGATAAAATTGTTATTGGGACAGTAGAAAAAATGTAGGCCTACTCGATATTCCTTGTTAGATACCTCCTTTTTTGGTATACATTTCGTATTCTATTGACGTGATCATTATTGGATCACGTCAAAAGAAGTGTGTTGGAGTTAGCACGTCATCCACAGTGGTTTTTAAGCGATAAAACCCTAACATGATGATGTCATGTAAGAGAATACATTTTTGTTACAGATGGTGTGATAAATCATATTGTAGGTTACATAACAATTGTTTTTAGAGATAAAATATATTTTAGAAAACTAATCAGAATAATATTACAAAAACTAATCATTAATACAAACAAAACTCGCTATATTTAAATTAAATTTAAATTAAACATTTAAATTGTCTACCACACACCCCTTGACATTGCGCAAGTCGAATCTAAAATGTTGTGTAAAAGGCTATTTAGCTTTTCAGTGCTAATTAGTCTTATTCCGAACACTGTCTTTTAATGTTTTAATACCATTTGGCCTCTCAAAATATACCTTTTTTAAGTAACTCCACAGAAATAGTCCAACGGAGTTGGACCCGGAGATTCAGCTGACCACTCAATAATTCCTCTGTAACCAAAGTCCGGTGGAGTTAGATCTCGGGATCTAGCTGGTTAATCAATAATTCATCTTTAACCAATCCACTTATTGGGGAAGACGGTGCTTAAGTAATCACTCACGATTCCTGAATAATGTGGTATCGCGTCATCATGTTACCACCATATTGCTTGTTCTGATATTGAGGAGTTCCAATATTTGGATGCGGTCCCACAAGGGGAGGGTATGTGGTGTACTCCAAATACTCTTCAGCATTAAATCGTTAATATATCATCAATAAAAAATGATCTTACAATTGTAGTACCCACACTTCCTACCAAGTTTATACGTTGACTTTCTCCAGGTACTGGGTGTCTCTCTATCGTCAATTCACCATTGACTTTTCGCTCATTGTCAATAGGTGAGTGGCAGACAATGTAAATAAATAATTTAATGGTTTCTGTTTGTATTAATGATTATCTTTCATAATAATGTCATTTGTTAACATATTTTTCTTTTCAAAACAATTGCTATGTACCTCACCACAAAACTTGATATACCAGACATAAACAAGTGTGATCTCTTAAACAGCGTCATCAAATAAGGATGTTGCTTTAAACAAACTATCATAGACGTCAATATGGACATAGTCAAAAAAAATACGTATATCAAAAAATATCTAAACAAAATCATTTATTCGAGCATTATTTTTTTTTTATTTGCTCAGTAACAATTCTATCAATATTGTTTCAACTATTGCATGCTCACTATATATTGGAATTCTTTTCAAAAACTAAATTTGCGGTTAACCAATAATATCTGATTTCAATAACAAATAAGATGTATTATGTGGAGAGTACCAAGATATAGGTAAATGTACCAAAGAATTTAATTCCAAATTGCATCTTCAGTATATAAAATCGAGGAACAGGTAAACAAAAAAAATCCTCCATGGCTTATCAACCAATATCAGATTTTGAATATCACGAAAACCAATTATAACTGATTTATCATTTCCATAATTGAAGCAATTATTCATTTAAGGTTTAACTCGTCATGAAATCCATAACTAATGAAGTCCATGTTAATAACAACATATTCTTCAAATGGGAAAATTACGATTCAAATTGTTAAAGTGAACCAGTATGCAAATTGCTTTAATTCTCTAAGTTTAACTTAACTAGCCAATTGGAAAGTAAACTTACAAAAAGTTTTTAGTTGTAATTATTAAAAGTTATGCCCTGGAAGTAGTCTAGCGGGCAAAGTGATGGGTGAGAGTCATCGATTAAGGACCTGACATTCGGACTTGATCTCTGCCTGAGGTAATTGTCTCAGGGATTGGTTGTATGTCAAGTGTTTTGTATGGATACCCTCTCTTTATTGCAGGGAGGACGTCTGTTTCTACGGATGTCTGAGTTTGATTATATTATTATTAATTATAGGTACATAGCAATTTTGAAATTTTGCCGATGTTGAGATCACTTATTTCTATACTTAAATAGTTTTAAAATAGGTGTATTACAAAATTAGTAGGCGATGACTTACATTTATTGATTAGTTACCTATCCATATTGTGCCTCTTAAAGAACATAGAATAGTTACATACATGAGATCATGTCTTACGTTGAAATTGTCTTCAAATGAAAGAACTTAATACTAAAAGGAAACCTACCATATGTTTAATGTACCCGGTATCAGTGGCGTGTATAATAAGCAGTGGTGGCTGGTGAAATTCAAGATAGCCATATCTTGATAACGAAGTATGTTGATTATGCTACATTTTAATATCATTTGAATCTGGTAGTGGTATATCAATGTGACCGTAGTCAGTGGTATAAAAACTCCAAATAAATTTTATGCAAAAAAGTTGCAGAAAAGGGGTTGCCCTTCCGGTGATCTCCAAAATTGTTTCATAATTGTTTATAAACATTTGCTTATCCGTTTCTATTTACATTTTAATTTTTATTAAAATCGTATATTGTCAGCGGTACAAGAACTTCAAATGAAGTTGGTGAAAGAAAGTTTCAGTAAAGGGGTTGCTTTTGCAGTGATTAAAATAAATTTACAGATTTATTTATAAATATTTTTTTCCACAACCTAGGGATTAATATATAAATGGTTTTTCTATTTAAAGTTTAAGTTTTGTTAAAGCTTTGTCCAATTCAATTTCTATTTGATAGATTTTTTAATTTCACAAATTTAAAAATCCTGTAGCTGCGAGGAAAAGAAAACATAACTAAACAGAGATTCTTATATGTATCCTCTGACTGCCAAAAAAGTATTTTACAAATATTGCATACACCGTTTTGGGATGGAGATATTTCTTTTCCACGCACATTATTTTAATTTACATGTTTGACCTTTTGATTCCATACTGGGCCTAAAATCGACAGCTAAAGTAAATCGATTGCATGTATCATTTTCAAGATATGGCCACTTTAAATTTGAACAACAGCCCCTGGCAATAGAAAAGGTGTAAAATAAAAAAATCGTTTATATTTTATTCCTGCACTTCTATAAATGCTATTTGATTTTGACAGATTGCACTAGTAATCTGAAACTACACCCGTAATTAAACAGATTGAAATAAAGAGAGACAAAAAGTACTTTCCAATAATATTTACTAAAATCGGATTTGGGGGTTTGGTATTTAATTAACAAATTATTGGCCTTGGAGGCATGGCTATGTTACTTTATCATAGTCAAATTGTTATGTTGTTGTGTACATAATATGCACTTGCCGTGGATACTGTTTTTTTGAAAATTCACATTGTCATCGTCGATATTTTCATTTCATTACAGGCATCGTCGTCCTTGATTCTACTTAAGATCATCAATACTAAATGCCTTTTTCAGACAATACGGATATACATTTTTAAAAGCTGAAAAGTTGGAACTTATCGATGATGATAATTCAATATTGTTTGCTTGGATTTTAAATCCAACATTGATCAGGTGCTAAAGCCGCGTCCACATTATACCGAGCGACCTCCACCGCCCTAGGATGCGCGGCTTTTTGCGGAATGGTGTAGACGTGGCCGTCGGTACGTGCCAGGGGGTGTTACGTGCTGTGATATGCCTACCGGCTTGCCAACCTATATCGCCCAGTGTCGGTCCACTTCAAGGAAAGCCGCGGTGTCCAGAGAGGTGGGAACGCCGCTCTTATTTTTTCGGCATAATGTAGACGTGGCTTAAGACTGAGTTTGAGAATTTACACGACTTGCTTCTTCATGTTATCTTTATTTAAATCAGGGACCATATAATATGTAAAACAATTGATCCTCACGTGTATTCTTACATATGCGTTTTCCTTTTTTTAGGTGAGTAAAACTCCGTTATTAAAAAACACATTTATATTCACTATTTTTATTTAAATCTACATTGTAGGGGAAGTTATGTATGAAAAATAACATCGTCAAGGTACTTTCTTTCAAGCCGCTATACCTTCTCAAAGCGTGACTTAAAATTAGCGATAACCTGTCGACATAATTCCGGTCCAATTATCTGAATTTTCTCGCATATTTTGACTTTTAACTGAAGCAATATTCTAGGAACATCAGTGGTCACTTTAGATTTCAAATAAATCTAAAAGAATCTAGAAGAAATCCATCGGCGTTAAATCGGGACTTCTGGGCGGCCAATTAATATCCCCCCACTTACAGATCACTTTTCCAGGTAACATCGGTATGATGGCTTCCATTGATAAATTTGCAGTATTGACTATATAGCCACATCTTGCTGAAACTACGTGTCCTAATCAAACTCATAATATTCCTCATGTTCAACAAACAAATGAGGAAACTATTTCAAGACACCTTGTACAAGAAGTACCTACTTGGAAAGTAAGAGTAATGACCAATATTTCATTTAAATATATTAAATATATAATTTATCAGTAAATGAAGGTTATTTATTAACCTACCTAACTTCGTTTTATATTCATTGGATCCTCCGTCATTTTCTTCGATTTATTTTTAAGAGCAAAGAGAAACATTTAGCGTAGTGTATAATAAAGTATTCTGTTAAATTAAATGAACGAAAAACCTAATTTGAATTTTATTAATTTTGAAATTAAATTTAACGCGTAAAGTTCATAGTTTCTCCATTAGTTTGGCTAATATTTCTGGTTATACATAATTGCATTTTTGCAAAAACACATCGGTCCATCAAAAAAGGTCAATTAATCTTACTCCATTCTTTGGATTAGGTCGAAACGACCGATTTTACTAATAGTAAATATAACGCTATACGTGCCCATTTCAAAACACAACAGAAAAGAGTTATGACAATTTGTTTCGGGAAGTAAAAAGCCGGCGATTTCGCATTGCAAAATATTAAAAAATTAATGAACCAGGTGACTTCACTTGTGCAGTCTTATGCAAGACGGGATTTCACAAGAATGTAAATATCTCTAACAATAAAAGCCATTTATATTAAAATGCCAATAAGTTTCGAATTTGACTCCGGCCGAAATTTCATAACCCTTCGTTTTTTGCGCGAAAAAAATCCCATATTTCTGTTTTACGCCTTGTCTTGCAGTTATTAAAATTGCGGTCTAATTAATAATGGCAATTTGTAGAAATTTACTTGGTGTAACCTTGTTTGGCAATTGCGCAGAAAAACAGGTGTAATACTGTTTTGCATTTGTCTTCGTAAGTTTCAGAATTAGAATAAGAAACACTATAATAGCTTCGTCTTTATTTCAAAATATTTGTGGGAAAATAGGAAATCGCTCAGGAGAAAGATCATAGGTATAACTGGAAGTATATGGCTGAGTGATTCACAAATGTAAAGCTATAGAAATCTATGTCAACCTACCACAATTCTGTAGTGATAATTTGAGTAATCGATGATGCTGAAGCCTGATAAATTATTATAATAATTATATAAAGTTAATCATCATAAATATACCAATAAAAACGTTTTTACATATTTCACCGTAAATGCTGTGAATATTTATGGTATTTAGCATTAAATCCATGTAACAGTAGGTCTATAAACACGTACTAATTTGCAATTATGAATTATTGTTATATCAATTTCCGGTCTTATTATTCAAATTTGCAGTTGTACTATACTGCACGAGATTACGCTAACAGTTTATGTTGTCAAATTGAAATTAACTGTTATTACGTTATTATACAATATGATGAATTGAAATACTAGTGATAACTATCAGCAGAAGCCGATGGAAGGCTGTTAAACCTCCATAACGCAAATACATTTTTCAGTTGTTTAGTTGCATCCTGCGGATATAATGCCGCGATTTGTGCGGCTTGTGCGGTTTTTGAGAAACACACGGTACGTCATAGAGACACGATACAAATATTTATAAATCAAGTGAAGAATAAAACATACAGAGAGATCCAAATTAATTGAAGGTGGCGTCACAGACAAAATACATTAAAATTATTAAAAAAGTTACTAAAATTATCATATATATATTACAATTATTGTATTTTACCTAGGAATATTTAGCGGTTTATTGATTCATAAAGACCTGTGTATATCACATTAATTGGTAATATTGACTACACCAATCCAATAGTCTTCAATTGCGAATACCATGGGCAATTCATTCGATTTCTCATTAAACTTCTTTAAAAAATAGTGATTTTCAATATTAAACCACTAAAGATTTAGTCTGTTAGACTGTCCATTTTGTGGCAACTTAATAAAGATACCCGTGTTTTGTACATATGACATAATTGACAATGTTCTAAATTAGCAAATGGTTTTCTTTAGAAGACAATATATTTATAGTGGAGGCTACAAGTGCGATAAGCGGTATCTTGTGAATGGTTGTCATCGCAATAAAAATTATTATCATCATCGCAATAAGAATCGTTATCATCCCAATAAGAATGGTTGTCATCGCAATAAGAATGGTTGGAAATACTCTATCTATTCGTGCTTCTTACAGTTTAGAAGAATTTTGAATCGTGACGAAAGTTTTTGAAACACTGAGGCCTCTTTTGAGACCTCTGGTAAATTGTGATTGATATGGAATTGACACAGTTACGATTTTTGGATTCTTCCCGAATGGTCGTGGGGTAAAAAAGAGATTTCATCGGTAACCTACATCATTACTAAGCCTGAATGGGCTTAAATCTAAGAATAGTTTTCTGAGGAATATTCTCCCATTCGACAAGAATGACTTGCTCGAGTTCCTCGACTCATAGGGACAAGTATGTGGCGCTTAACTGATGGTTTTAGTGCATCCCATAGATGCTCTATGTGGTTCATATCTGGGTTTTTTGGTGGCCAGTCCATAGTTGGAATACTCACAAATCCAAAGCAGTAGTTACTCCAGTATATCTCTAACAATGTGGGGATGAGCGTTATGCCGTACAAAAACGAAATTGTCCCCCACAAACGGGGCATATGGTATCACATTTGCCCATGCACATACGTAGAAATGTGCATTCATGGATCTTCCCCGTACAGGAATCAAATCCGTGCGACCATCGAAACAAATTCCTCCCCAGAACATTATTGATCCACCAACAAATAGGATCCTCCGAGAAATATTGCAGGCAGCAAACCTCCCTCCTGGCCGCCGCTAGGCTTGTTAACGTCCATCTGGCGAATTAATACTTATTTCGTCTGAAAACAATACTCGCTTCCAAAGTTTTCCTCATACGTTAATTTTGTCCAGGAGGTATGTCTATTTTCATAGTATCGAAAACCGGAAAACTATTATCCACATATCTCTCACATTCTAGAGAAATATTCGAATTATTTGGCTTCCATCTCAATCATAAAAAGTTTTGCAATAAAATGGGTCAGGGAGTTACCCATTGCAGCTCATTCATGTTCAAAATATTCATTATTGAATATGAAACAATTTTGATTTATGCAGAAATTAGTTAGATACTGTTCGTATTTGCAAGAATAGGAAAAAATGTGAGAATCTGTAGGTATGCGTAGAAGAAAGAGTGAGGCAGCACTGAGCGGGAAAAGGATGCACTTTACGCGCACTCAGATCGAACGCTGTGTACATTCACATTCAATATATATTCACTCTGCAAAGGTCTCAATGCGACTGGGTAAAGACCAGGCTATTTACTGTGTTCAGATATTTCAAGTTCAAGATAATTCAAAGTTTGTAGGAAAAATAGGAACGAAGGAAATAGGAAGACGATTAGATGATTAGAGTATTTAATAGAAAACAGCAATAGAAACAAGCAAACAAAAAATAGATATATTTCACGTTAACAGTTTACTGCTAGATATTATTTTTAGTCAAGCGACGACCTCCAAAATATGCTTTTGGCATTGGTACACTCCGTAAACGATTCCTAAATAAGATAAGTTCCTGTTCGAGACACCCTAAAAAGTACATTACTTCTCCGCGATTTTTTGTTCGGACCGTAACCACGTTATAACAGTTTTATGGCACGGAATAACAATTCATTTCGGTTAAATCGTTGGTTACCTTCCAAAATTCGGACCGTTAAAGTTCAACGTACTCTCGAAAACATAAAGTTGTTCAACTAGTAAACCTCTATTACTGCCGATTTATTATTATGGTGCACGTAAAGTTCTGTTAATCTCGACAGCCTGCACGAACGTAAAAAATGTAAATAATAATCCCGGTTGAGTATGAATAGAGAACAGTTTGTTAGCCTTTATAAAAAGACGCGCTTAAAAACTGCCTGCAACTGCTACAACGTCTAATCGAATTAGTTATTAAGGTGTCAAGAAATAAAAATTATTAACGAGCAATAAATTAAATGCAATTACGAGAGAGAGAGGCTCGCGCTCACACGGAGCTATGTTAAAGATGTTATTTTTTGCTATTACATTATCTTACTGACCCATATATGCCAGGTTCAATACACTACGCGCGATAAGAATTACTAAAGAAAAATATACAAACAATAAGTGTTTACTTCTATTACATGAAATTATCATATTTACTGGTGCTATCATAAAAAACAATTAAAATTTGTTTACTTTTCTATTACAAAAAGGTGAACAAAAGAGTTTGTTTAAATTGTTATCACATTGTTGAAAATTACTGTGACGTCATTGAAGAATAAATTTCAGTTCTGAAGATTGATGTGTCTGTGTGTGTGTAAAAAAGGCGTTCGGAATATTTACACAGTTTGGTTGTTTAATGTAAACATTTCAGGAAGACGCAAGTAGTCAATATTATATAGGGTGCTCGGTTTTAGTTGCCAACTACGAATAAGTCGTTTAGCTCAAGGGAATGGAATAGCTTGCATAGGACAAGGCTGCTCTTTCAAATATTTTACAATATACTATGGGGTTAAATAATAATAAAAAAAGTTATATAATATTAATTTCTTCAATATTTTTAGAATAAAAAATCGTTTAGTCTTCAGTATTTATAGGCGAAATTTTCCAAAATAAATTGTTATGCTGATTTGAACGATATCATACTTAAGTGTGTTTATTCTGACGTTTCGACCTCAAAAGTACATTTTCATGGAAACAAATTTAATGCAGATATATGTATTTTGGCGATAGCAAGGATAAAAGTGCATTTTGCTTCGACCGGGAATCGAACCCGGCTCTCCCAATTTCCGGTTAGTTGCTCTGACCGCTGAGCTATCGAGGCACAGTCATTATCCTTGCTAATGCGTCAGTTTAATGCGTCACTACAGTACTCCCTCCCTAGAGACATGGTTTGTCTCGATACAATTTAACGGAATGTGACCGCGTTCGCCATTCTTACGAACCGTTGTTCGGTAACCCCCGGAACTATAGGGCGATGGATAGGACGGGAATCGAATCCGCGAATTTGAGATGTAAGGGAGGTTGCATATACTGGAATGAATCACATCACGTCGGAGTTAGCACGGATGAAAGTGCATTTTGCCTCGACCGGGAATCTAACCCGGCTCTCCCAATTTCCGGTTAGTTGCTCTGACCGCTGAGCTATCGAGGCACACTCATTATCCTTGCTAATGCACCAGTTTAATGCGTCACTACAGTACTCCCTCCCTAGAGACATGGTTTTGTCTCGATACAATTTAACGGAATGTGACCGCGTTCGCCATTCTTACGAACCGTTGTTCGGTAACCCCTGGGGCTATAGGGCGATGGATAGGACGGGAATCGAATCCGCGAATTTGAGATGTAAGGGAGGTTGCATATACTGGAATGATGAATCACATCACGTCGGGGTCACCACTTTGGCGATAGCAAGGATAAAAGTGCATTTTGCCTCGACCGGGAATCTAACCCGGCTCTCCCAATTTCCGGTTAGTTGCTCTGACCGCTGAGCTATCGAGGCACACTCATTATCCTTGCTAATGCGCCAGTTTAATGCGTCACTACAGTATATATATATATATATATATATATATATATATATATATATATATATATATATATATATATATATATATATAAGTAATTCTTCGGTGTTAGATTATGACGTAGACCCCTCGCTTTGGTGTTTTGATAGTGGTAACTTACTTTTTGATGTCATAAAGGTCAGTCTTGGTTCTTTTATATCCGTTCTTTAATTGTCAGTCGCATAGACGGCGAAGATGTACACACTTTACCATAAATAATTTTGTACTTTATGCTAGTGGATATTCAAAATATGTATATCTAGAGGGAGATATTAATTATAATCTAATAGAAAAATATTTTATTCAGGTTATTACACAAGGTGTTCCAGTATCTACGACGGAACGATAGAGCATCGGAGCACGTTCACCTAATGTGACTCCTATCGTTTTAATGTAATTTAGTTACACGAACTATAATAGTACAGGGTCTTTCAATAGTGAAGCTCAAAATTTGGTTATGCAGCCATGTTGTTAAAGCAACATCTGTCAAATTATGATCATAATTATGATCGGCGTTATATCATCTATTTTTATGATATTAAAAACATAAGAAACCCTGGTTTACACATAAACGAATTAGGAAAGTTTCACTTGAACCAGATTAGACAAGAAAGAAAACGCTTGTATTTGCAACTTATGTTACTAGCTAGCAGTCGTCAACTATCTCACGCTTGTTTAAAGTCCACAATCAAATTAATTAGAAAAATTACATTAAATCTTTTATAATACACAAAACCCATGTTGCGTAATCGATTACTGTTTACACCTGAAAAAATGCACACACACACACTGTTCCGATACCGCTTGTTTACTGTTTATATGACAAGGCCGAAATTTTAGAACCAAATGAGATGGCAATAATAACAAAATCGACTCTAGAAACCTACTGGCAAGGTGAACGAATCTGATTAGTCATTTCATTACTTAAAAGTTTGTTTACTATTTTCCGAGAAAATCCTTGTTTCGTCACTCGCCGCTACATTGTTGACAGCATATTAATTCGGTGGTATTTTTCTACGAGTGCTCGTTCGAAGGATTCTCGTACTGGTTATGGCGTTTTGAAAGTAACAGTCGCACAAGTAAACACATTTATACCGGCGAGGGTTCAGGAGAGGTCGTTTTCAATGATTTTTATGCAACACACTTCAAAGCACGCAATCAAATTCAATTGTATCTTTTATTCATATTTTTTATCTTACCAAACCATGCAACTGGATTGCCATCGAGCATTGTATTATGTAAGCTTACTGTTCGTTTACTGTGAATCATATCTCGAGGGCCCAATTTTGATCGAATAGGATCAGATGTGTGTGGTGTTGATGGCATATGGATGTGCCCATTTTGGAAATGGTATTTTTATTAGAGGCTATGTCCATAAATAGCGATAGTTAATAGAAATGCACGTTTCCATTATTTATGGCAATATTGACTGCCTGCAATTAATTAACTGCGATTTAATTGGGACGCTCTTTAGCTTCCCAAGTGTATTTGTTTGAGAACTATAGAAGAAATGAGTGAACCATGTAACATTAAGAAAGAAAATAATGAAACTATGATACTGAAATCTAGTCAATAATGGATTAACTTATTATGTCTTTGGTCGATAAAGAGCGACACTATTTTGTAACCAATAACATAAATAAGGGCAATGTTACAGATGAATATGTGGTACATTATTTTTCGGTCAATTAACTATTGGGTTGTCCAAAAATTTCGTTTAGTTTTTCCGAATTAACCACTTATGTTACGGCCTATGATGTCATGCGCACAGCTGCAGCCTTGAAGCCTTCCTCTCTATTTAACCCTGATAGTTAACTGTTCTTTACTGCCGTTATACTCGTGAACTTTTTTTATTATTGTTGTGTGTGGGCTTAATTGAAAATGAGTGAAACCAAGCACGTGATGCTTAAAAAAAAAAAAGGCAAAAGAGCCGCTGAAACGCCGCAAATTGTGTTCTGTGTATGGAAAAAATGTTATGCAAGATCGAACGTGTCAAAAGTGGTTCAAGAGATTTTGATGTGGCGATTTTTCCCTCACGGACGCCTTAAAGTCAGGCCGACCTAAAGAAGCCGTTCCCGAGCATTTACGATCGTTAGTTGAGGCAAAACAGTACGTGAGATTATAGAAAAAATTGGGACGTCAATTTTTAGTGTACAAAATCATCTTAAACAACTTGGGTTTGTCAGTAGACTTGATGTTTGGGCTCCTCACGAACTCAGCGAATCCAATTTAATGGATACATCAACATCTGTTATATGTTAAGGATTCGTCAATGTAGCGATCTCTTTTTGAGAAATATGGTTACTCGAGATGAAAAGTGGATCATTTGCGACAACATCAGTCGAAAAAGATCGTGGGGAATGTCCGGTGAACCTAGGACAGTTTTAATGTTCGTCTGGTGGGATTTCAAAGGAACCATTTATTTTGAGCTACTCCCGAGGAACGAAACAATAACGGACGTTTACTGCTAACAACTACAAAAAGTGAACCAAGCCATGCAGGAGAAACACCCAGGACTTGTAAAACGTAAGAAGGTCGTCTTCCATCACGACAACACTCGACCTCACACTTCTCTGCATATCCGGAGGAAATTGTTGGAGTTAGAGCAGGATGTTATACCCCATCCACCATATTCTCCAGACCTTGCGCCGTTCAATTTTCACCTATTCCGTTCCATGGATAACAGTTTACGAAACTTAACATTTGCCAATGACGAGGAAGTCAAGAATCATTTAAAAACGTTTTTTTTTGCAAGCAAACCCCAAATTTTTATGGAAATGGTATTATGAAGCTTACTGAGAGACGGGAGAATGAACTTTTTGAAAAACCCGATAGAAATGGAACACAAAAAATTGTTATAAGCTACGAGTATAAGCTATATGAACTATAATTTCTCATCAAATAACAAACGCTGTTTGACCATCTTCCGACTACCTCTCAAGGTCTTCTGCATTAAAATAAAGCGCGATACTAACCAGCCCCTATGCAAAACATAAATGCAACCCTGTAATTGAAGGAAACAATTTTTATTATTAAAATTATATTTTTACGGTACTTCAGATTAACGTCGATTAGGTTTAAAATGCCCAATTCTATGACATACTGTTATTGCATAATTTAACTAGGTTATAATTTATCTACAACTAAAGCATTTGCTTACCATATTTCTATAAAAGGAGTTTTCAAGTTATTAATAGGGAACGGTACAATATTTCCAAGCTGAATACTTGAGGCCTCAAGGGAAAATAGTTTGTTTTATTTCAATTTAATTACTCAAGAAGTTAACTAATTTTCATTTATATATTTTTTCCAATATTAAAGCCCTTGCACAAATACGATCCTTGTGCATAAAAAGAAAATTTTATGTATTAAATAAGTCATGTGAGAGATGTGATCTAAAATTATTCGTAAAGTTCTTATATACAATTCTGATGCCATAGTGCATTAAAAAGTTATAATCATGTGGTAAACATACGAATAATGTTTCTTCTTTTTTTATGAACCATATCATATACATTATGGGAGGAAACGTTAATATGTTGATTTTTTGATAAACGCCCAATATCTAGCATGAATTTTATCACAAGTGGCGACAATATATATATATGTAATCTATATACATTTCTTACGTGTAAAATAATTGCAGGCATATTTCTCTTGAATAAAAAATAAATAAATAATGATTAATATACTGGCCAATACATTATAGTTACAGTTAGTGTACAGGGGTATCCGCATAACATTCTACCCCCCTTAACTGTTTTATTTTTTGAAATAGGAAAAAATGGTAAATACGAAAGTTGTAGGAAATCTTGCTGCGATCTTAGACACGTATTTAGAAAAACAATCGAATCTTGCATTTCGGAGATCTAGACCAAACTCAAGTTTTTTTAAATCGAGCATTCTGTTTATTTTTCGATTTTTGAAATCTACGTGTTTGCGATTACAACAATGTATACATGTTATATCTTTGCTCCAGTAGTTTGCACAGTATCGCCCTTTGAAATATCGAATATCAAACAAAATCAAGATCGCCATAGAAAATTTGAAACAATAATTACGAGAATTGTTTTAAACAGAGTTTAATAGTTTAAATTAGATTTTATTTTTGATGTTATGAACAATATTCGGCTCATTTAATTGAATTATTAAGTCAGAAATATCTCCTCTTAAAACATCTAAATATTTTTGTCCAGTTAAACCGCCTTCAAAAAGTACTGGTCCAATAATTTTGTTTCGAAAAATACCACAACAAACATTGATTGAAGTACGACCTTGTCGATGAACTAGTACAAACGGGTGTGGGTATTCTGATGATCAGTGGTGAGTATTTCTTCTATTAAAAATACCACATGTTAATAAACTACATCTTCACATTATCAGTCCATATTATAGAATATGTAATCTGAATCTGTAAGTACCTCGTAATAGAGTAATAAAAGTTTAGCAGTAGTAGTAGAAGTAGCATAGTAGTAGTAGTAGCATTAGCTGTAATAATTTGTAAAATAATACGTACCTACAAACAGTTCATATTCCGCTTGTCTTTCCAACATCAAACGGCAATATTCTTGCCTTCTATAATTATCATTTCCATATAGTGTTTGAACTGGACGGAAGCAATATAGTTTAAACTTATGCATTTTCAATATTCTCTGGACCGACGTCCATGAAAATATCTCGATGCATCTTGAATAGAGTATCTCGGATTTTCCACGAAATATAATAAAACTGCTTCCTGCATATTCTCAGTTGAAACATATCTTGGTTTATTTCTCTTATCCTTATTTTTTAAACTTCCACTAATTTTTAATTTATTGTAAATATATTTGAAGTACGTTTTATGTGGTATGATTCTTCCAGGGTATCTTCGTTCGTATTCATGCCTAGCACGCATCGCACAAGACGTAACATTCAACAATGTCATTTTTTTCACTAATATTATAATAATAATATACCATTTTTAAAAAATAATATTTTTAATAAAAATAACTAACACCTTAGACAAGCTGTCAAAGTCAAACTCTGTTTATAATAATTCTCACTATGTTTTTCTAAATACATGTCTGAGATCGTAGTAAAATTTCCTACAACTTTCGTATTTACCATTTCTTTCTATTTCAAAAAATAAAACAGTTAAGGGGGTATGTGGATATATTATGTGGATAACCCTGTACAACATTCATCTAGATGTTAACTATATACGTAAAAACTACTTCTTAAAAACGATCAAAATATAAAATTGGTATGACGTAATATATCCAATAATTGGTATAAACCAATGTAATAAATAGCAAGAATATTGTTATATAGTCTATTTTATTCTGACTATGATGTCTCTAAGAATTCAGTTATTCGTGTCAGGAGGCTGGAGACTATCTTGAAGAAATTAGAAAATTTGGGGCGAGTTCCAAGAAATTACCACCATTTGCATGTTACCACTTTTTGTAGTAAAATAATTTACAAAATACCACTTTTTTTTACGTAAACTCAGTCTCAAGTAATTTTGAAAAAAGTGTATTGTAGATGGGATTGGAAGAGTGTAGAGGTGTCCATATCACTTCAGTTACTATATGGTTTATACATACATCTATAACTATTAACAACAATGATTATAAATGATTTAAATAACAACGTTATTTATTAACTTTGTTGAATAACATAACTATGAAGTCGGTAAATAATACTGCAGCAAGATGAATGTACAAAAGGATTTAAAGGATTTTTATTGTAAATAATATTTAGAAATCTCTTAAAATCTTGAATTTAGAAATAATATAAACGCCAGCTGAAGAAGTTTAAAAGATTCACTGTCTAAAAATGTGCACCCACAAATGTTGTTTAT
Source organism: Rosalia funebris (assembly GCA_037954035.1). NCBI lineage: Eukaryota > Metazoa > Arthropoda > Insecta > Coleoptera > Cerambycidae > Rosalia > Rosalia funebris. Next base: position 13,675,959 of record JAZFAV010000005.1, on the reverse strand, counting down.
ACAGTAATGAACGATTTAATTTTGAAATAACTTACGAAAGAACTAGTAGGTTGTTGGCGATGAAAACAAATCACCGTTAGACAGAATTAAAAAAAGCTATCAAATAAGGTGCCATACGGTCTCCACACGTATTGCGTCAAATTCTGAAAATGAATGACATCAACAACTTAATAGATTCAACAAATAACCCGCCTTTATATCCAGTGACTCTAAACATATCGATTCAAGGAATTTTTTCGAAAAATCAACAATGGCGACTGGTGAAAGGAAGCAGGGTGTAGAAGAAACGACGTTTCCTTTGCTATTATCAGACAATATCTTAATATCAGTATAATATACAAATATGATTTTTTATATAAATACGTCTCGATCTTTATTATAATTTGTTCGTTATTTTTTAATAGTTAATTTACATTTCCATTTCCTTTTAAATGATGAATACGTTAATAACTTGTCTCAAAATATGATAAATTAAAAGAGAAAATGGTGGGCATTAGCGTAAGTAGCCCGAGGCGGACCTAATAAAAGTGCAGCACTTTAGTCCGCGTCCATAACATGGATGGGCGAACTGTCATATTATTACATAGGGATGGTTGTGACAAGGTCACTCGTACTGTGGTTCGAAGTGGCCTGCTGAACCCGATACGGATTCCGTGATATGCTTAGTTTCGAGTTCTAAAGGGAGTAGTTTAGCACCTTCTCCTAATTTTGTCCTCGCCTCTATGTGTAGGCCTCCTCTCCCCAGCCTGAGGCTTTAGAGCAAGGAAGTCGAAGTATGTGTCGAAATCTGTAAACAAAATTAAATACAGAGAACCAGCAGTTTCTTTATGCAACGGATAGTGTTTACAAACTAGCCCTAGATGACTTTTTCTACAAATAAATACATGTAGACAGGTGAAACAGGAGACACCTGTGTAATTATTGACCTGTTTAAAAACAGATGTATCAATAATCAATAGTCATTAAAACCTTGAGGCAATTTTGTATTTTAGACGTAACTTTTACATAAAAAAAATGTTATTCAAACGGTTTTTGCTTCAAGGAAATCTCGTCTTTCAATAGAGCCTAAAATATTCATTAAAACACTAAAACATATATTATTTCTGATATTTAAGAATTGATAGAATCCTTTATTGACTCTTTTGAAACATTTCTACTATGATATATATTTGATTAATTATAAGACTTAATTTTCTTAAGTCAATAAAAAATATAAATTTTAAAATATTTTAAGAAATATGTTTATTATTATATTAAAGAAATGTAATTCATACATTTAATAAAAACGCTATTATTTTGAATGAAGTGAAACCAAACAAATTGATATTATAGATTTAAAAAATCTTTTTTCTCTGTGTAGAAGTCTTGGTGAGTATTCGCTACATTTTCTCCGTAAGTGACTTCCCGTTTCATCAGGGATTAAGAAACCTCTTTTCTCCGTGTGAGAGTCGGTGAGATTTCCCGTGTGTTATTTCCGTTTTGTTTATTTTTTTATTAGAACTTATAATTTGATATGTGGAATAATAGAACTACTAGGCAACAAGTCGCGACAAAAAAATTGAATGCGTTTTCGCCAAAGAATGTGCAAATTATAATACAGGGTCCATCAGGGAGGTATGGTGTTTTTGAAGAGAACGACAAGCATATTTTTGAACGAATTTTAAAATTTATTGTTTTTATACATTAGTCGTGTATTGCCATTGAATAATACATAAGTCAGCTCCACATTTCTTTCGGACATGGCACGAGGAATCCTTTCAATTTCGTGCGTTATGGTTTCAGAAAGAGCTTCAAGAATTAGCAATTTGTCTATGTAAACTTTAGCTTTTAAGTAGCCCCATGAAAAGTAGTCACAAGATGACAGATCTGGTGACCGAGGAGGCCATTCCACATTCGCACGCAACGAAATCAGGCACTCAGGGAAACGTTCCAGAGAGTACCACAGAACGACCAGTTCAATGAGTGTTGTAAATAAACACACGATGACGGCCACAAGCCACGGCTCCATGGCTACTGGAATGGCATCCCGCAACGAGTAGATATCAACATCCTGAAAACATTCGCTCCACGCAGGCGCGCATAAAAGTCGTCTCAAAAACACCATACCTCCCTGACGGACCCTGTATAATACAATAAGAGTTTGGTTTCATAAAAAAAATTAAAATTATTTATTCTCTGCTGTATGAACTTCACGTATCCAAGGTGTTAGCCAGATGGTATGGCATTAAAGATACAAGTTTTTGAAAGCATTTGAACGTCTTCATCGTTTTTTTGCAAATGCAAAGAAAAAATAAACTTTAAGATCTTTCTATGAATTCTCGGGATTTTATTAGCCCATAATTACTTTCTCTTCGCCTCATATGATTTTTTTAGAACAAAAATACATTGCAGAAAATAATAAAAAAAGTTATACATGCTAACAGGCTGATTTTAGGCAAATTTTCAAAAACAATAAAAAATAAAATAATATCTCAAAAATCTTATTATAGACTTGTGATAGAGGAGAGATTAGGACTAAATAACTTCCAAATGACCCCAATTATCCACCATTTCCGTTTGGCGAACCATGTGCCTAACACCCTGTATACGACTTTCTGTTTAAATTGTATGGGTTGGTTCCTGTCTGATTACTATCGCCCATCCTTTCCCGAAAGACAAATGCCTCAATGTAATCACACTTTATTCCGTTCTTGTCACATTTGCTAAATTTGAGGGTATTACATTTTAAAATGCAATGTGAAACCATCGAAAACAGGACGTCCTTGTTAATAAAGTTTCATTTAGTAAACAGGCTTAGCAAAAACTGGACTTATGCAATTCCATTATGCGCCAATGTTTATCGACGAAAAAAAAAAAAGAGTTTGCCAACCGCTGCACTGTCGAAGGCATCGATCGCCTGCCTTATTCAAAAACAAAACACAGGCCTCGCCGGACGATATTAACATTAATTCGAGTAAATTGTTTATACGTGAGATCACAATTTAAAGTGCGCTTACGTAACCGGGAGAATCTTTCGCGTAGAGCGCTTTGGGGTTTCGAAAAATGCGCCAAACCGTGAAACGATCAATTTACAAACCTGTCGATGAAGGCAATCGAATGCCAGCAATTAACAGAGTATAATTACGCCGAACTGTAACTCTTAGACCATGGTGAATCGTACGTTTGCAGACCTCGGTGTCCTTGGTAGAAGTCTTTCAACTTATGGCCTACTTACTAGCGATACCGGCCGGCATCGACGCGGTGCGGCACATACACAGTCGCGGCTTACGGCAACCGACGTTGCCCACGGCCCGCTCGATACGAACAGGCGACGATAATCGTTGCTATTGTGACATAAGATCACATATGCCATGATACTAACGAATGGTGCATACGCAAGAGGTGGGTTCCAAACGCATTGCTGGCACACAAATATTCGCATTAGTCGTTTTATTTACTTTGTACGGCTTTCGGCTTTATGCAACTCTCGCGAGGCTTCTTTCTAGGATACCAGCGCCTCTGCTGCTATTAATTAATGGCCTACAGCGGCGTTGTTGACCGAAAACATTTAACCCAATGATTGTTTTTATTTTTCATGTCGCTTTAGAATGTCGGCGGCGTGTTATTTGCACAACTTGGAACAGTTCCTCTCGTATCCGTCTCAGAACATCTCACTAACTATAGATAATTCCATTTATTCAGGTAATTAGATATTTTTCTAAAATAATATACTAAGTGTTGTGCCTAAGTGTTGTGAGTGTTTGAATTACCTTTATACAGAATGCCCGGTCAATAGATTAATTCAGAAGCATGTAGTGGTCAGTATATGGGGGGCTCCAAAAGTTATCTCTGAATAGTAACTGTGCTGTTATTTTGAAGGAACTTAACCTAACTGTCTACTTATTATAGTTTACACTAACTTTTGGAGCCCTCCCGTATACTAGCCAGTACGTCGCAGTGTGTTGATTCACATGTGGTTTCGTGGAGGGCGCGCACGATTACAATGGATGACGACAACTGCCACATATATATCTTTGTGATATATATATATATATATATATATATATATATATATATATATATATTTATATATATATATATATATATATATATATATATATATATATATATATATATTCTTCTAGATCTATTTATTAGATCTAGAAAAATAAAAAAAATTGTTAGAAAGTAAGATTTAGTATCACTGACAAAAAGTATCACTGACAGATTTTCTACTTAGATACCTTCTTCTATATTTCGATCTATCGATCTAAATATACAATAAGGTATCTAGGTTTCATTTGACAGAATGTTAAAGAAAAAGGACTGTTTTTTTATTTTAATAAGAACACAGAACATAGCTTGCCTGGTTGATACACTAGATAGCTTGCTTTTCAAAACTGATCGTAAACACTTTTTGCAAACATCTGTCATTATTTATTTCCATCCGTAGCCTTTTAGTTCAGTTTGAATATGATAGTATTGATAATCACATTGAATGACCTGTTATATCTAATATATAAAATATCTCCTCGCATATAGAAATCATAAAATCAGCCAAAAAAAACGTCACTGTGAGTAATATATTTAATTATTTATAAAGCACAAAACGAAAACAAACCTTCGCTGTGCATATTTTGTTGTGCATCTCTGTCGACCTTGCCAAGGTATTCGGTGCCGTTACTCATTACCAACGAATAATATGATAAAGAGAAGGTATGTATCTCCTTGCTTCATGCAGACTGTTAACAGTTACTTGCAAATTTCAACTTTGCACAAATTAGTAGTACGAACCAAGCATACAATGAAATATTATTATATGTGGGTTACCACAAGGAACAATTCTCATCCTAATACTTTCTGTTACCTTATAATTGATTTGTTTATTTGAAGGAAGTATGTGGAATTGAAAAATAAAGGGTTACGTATGTCGATCTTTATAAAGTGGTTCTGGATATACGTAACACTTCATTCGCCAAAACACAATCGCATTCGCCAATCAATAAACATGTTTATTATTAATGCTGCGGTTATGCAAAATCAATAAACCAAAGAAGATGTTCTATCTATCAAAAGCAGGATATAAGATACAAATAAAGTGAGATAAAAGAGTAACATCGCGCCCTACTCTGATTTACTGGGCAGTAGTGAACAGAAAGAAATTTATTTTTATTTTTCAATTCGCTGTTTAACATCAGCTTATTCCCGCTACCAAGGCCAGGAGATCAGGGCTATTCCTAACAGTTACAGTTTTATAAAACTGTAACCATGCCGAAACCCTACTATAAAAGTGGGGGTGTGGATGTATCCTTACCATGAAGCTGAACCGTCCTTGGATAGGATACATCCGTGGTAAGATGTATCCTATCCAAGGGATGGTACGGCTTCTACACAAACCTCGCCTAAATTTGTGTAAATTCTGCGAGTCCACTGACCTGCTAAAGGTTATAAGCGAGCCAGCTGGTACGATGGTAACTCATTCCAGTGGTACCACGGTAGCCGTTGCTTGACTAATATGGATGATATGTGTGTCATGATGTACATTATACATTATACATCAAGATATACATAACATTAAATGTCAAACAACGGTCACAGTGTACACTATTTAGATAGATGGTGGATCAGCTTGCCTACTAGAGACAAACTAGGAGCAACTAGTACACTTAGTACAGGGCCTAAAAATCAATTAAGAGTTTCTCACGTCATATTGGTATGAAGAACCAACCCTTTTTCACTGTCGCTACTGAAATATTCTTCGTTTTGTACATGTAATTAATTAGTCGCATTTGTCCCTGACATTTTGGTCTTTCGAACCGGATAACGGAACTTGTATAAAATTATTGTCTCTGGGAGGTGTATCCACCATTTGAACAGGAAAATCTCATTTTTCGCCCTCAAGACACTTCTCACTATAACGACGCTTCTTGCGTGATCAGACTGATCAGTCTCGTTATTCAATGCTCTGAATTTATGAGAGATTATTTACTCTCTGGTCACATTGCTTATTATTATTCCTCCCTTCCTGTAGACTGGTATCTTACCGAATAGATATAGAAGTCCCTATAGTACGCTAATAATATCAAACTACAGTTACTGACCTTATCTATATCACAGTTTTCTCAACTAGAACATAATATACAGTCGGAATACAACAATAATCAATAATGGATATAAAACATGAACCATATTCTTCAGTTTCACAAATTATTTACTCATAATTACCAAACAATAGTATTGATTTGTTGAAAGCTTGCGATTTGATTTTTGGATCGCATTCTGCTGCATCCTCGACAGCATAAACACTGGTCTAATTTATAAATATTCTCATCAGTTCCACTTTGTTGGTCTTTCGGATCGCTTTGTGCAACTGTTGTAGACCTGCTCTCTCAAATATTTACACCACCGCCATACGTTATATCTGAGAAGTTATACAAGTGAGTCTATATTTAGCTGTTGCGGAACAAGATTGCATCTAGACAAACTATGTGATAAAATATACTCTGTGCTGTTTAAATACGCGGCTCCGGCTGTCATATGTGTATTTTGTTCACTTCTACGCAAGCGGATGGTTTTGTAGGTGGCTTGATACGTCCAGGATCGGACCTGGTGCAATGCACTGCAATTTATCACGATATTTTTAAGATCTTACCATTACTGAAACATTTGATTTGGAGCACCGTACATGGTTATATACATACATATTAAAATGCAATTTCCTGTGTTAGAAATATTAACATGTAGCTAATTTCACACCAAACGCCTATTTATTACGAATTCAATTTATCACCTGAAAATGTTTGTGCTATTCTTACGTTATTCTCTAAATCTAAAGAGTTTTCTATATGTCTCTCAAATATGGTACTTTTCCAACCACCATGTTTCTTGAAGATGATTTATCTTGATCATTGAGTATATCACCAACCAATAATGTAAATCAAAATATGCAAGGTCGTGCATGTATGGTTTTTGGCGATAGTAAGGATAAAAGTGCTTTTTGCCTCGACCGGGAATCGAACCCGGCTCTCCCAGTTTCCGGCTAGTTGCTCTGACCGCTGAGCTATCGAGGCACACTCATTATCCCTGCTAATGCGCCAATTTTAATGCGTCACTGCAGTACTCCCTCCCTAGAGACATGATTTGTCTCGATACAATTTAACGGAATGTGACCGCGTTCGCCATTCTTACGAACCGTTGTTCGGTAACCCCCGGACTGTAGGGCGATGGATAGGACGGGAATCGAATCCGCGAATTTGAGATGTAAGGGAGGTTGCATATACTGGAGCGATGAATCACGTCGGGGTCACCACTTTGGCGATAGTAAGGATAAAAGTGCATTTTGCCTCGACCGGGAATCGAACCCGGCTCTCCCAGTTTCCGGCTAGTTGCTCTGACCGCTGAGCTATCGAGGCACACTCATTATCCCTGCTAATGCGCCAATTTTAATGCGTCACTACAGGTTTAAAAAAATTACATCTTCACAGACCGGTCAGAATTTACTAGTTAGTTTAAAACGTATTCCTTTATTTTTGTTACAGTTTATTATGTTTTGTTGTTGTTCTTTCATCATCAAATGATATCATTACAAATACTATCATTAGTGTTAGACAATTGCCTAACAATATAGAATAATTTATTTATAATAACCTATAAAATAGGTAATAATAATAATACAATATATAATAAAATCGTCAGGGCTGGACAATTACTTGACGAGATACAGGGTGCCTCAGTTGGCACTATAGGATGTGATTTGTGAATAAAACTAATAATATTTGACAAACTGGGTCTTTTTTTCTTCAACATAAAATATAGACGATACGACTACAAATGGAAAACAATATCATTCATATGGCTGCCTCGGCTCATCTCGCGTGATGTCATTCGTTTAGAAAAATTTTCCGTAACACGGGTACATAAAACTGGCTCTATGTCCCGAATAACACGTTAAATGTTTGCTTTGAGGTCATTGATTGTTGCTGTTTGGGTGGCGTATACTTTTCCCTTGACATCATTCCAAAGAAAAAAGTCCAATACTGTTAAATCACATGATCTTGCAGGCCAAATTGATGTCAGCATTCCGCGAGACAACATGATCAGGAAATTTGGTATGCAACAGAGTTATGGCTACACGTGCTGTATGGCATGTTGTTTAAATTCAAATCATCAGTTTGATGGAAAAATAAATTGTTTACCATGTCACGAAAGCGTTCCCATTTACTGTGACAACATTACCAGCCTCATTTTCAATGAGGTATGGTCTAATTACTGCAACACTCCAAAATGCGTACCAAACCGTGTATCTCTGTGGATGCATTTATTTTTGTTAATGCAACTGTAAATGATAGCTCACTTTAATAAAACAGTTGTACACAAATTATTCCTTGTTGAACTGTTAATTCCGGCATTTTGACGTCGTGTGGTTCGTAGATGACAGTCATTAAATATTGGCGCCCTACCTTTGACAGAACACAAGTGGAGCACAATTCAAATCCTGTAGTTCCAACTGAGACACCCCACACTTTCAATACACTATAATAAAATATTAGAAATTTAATTATTATGCTCTTTCCGGGTGAAATAACTTTTTGTTTTAATGTTAACTGATAACTCTATTGGTTATCTATATATAAGAATTGTCGAACTTCAAATAAACTTCAGGGAATTCCAATACATTCGCTGATTCTTAATTACAATTATAATAACACACTTGAAGTAAATACATATGGTTTGTATAATGATTCTTTGCGTGCGTGTCACAGGCAACAATCGTATGAACCAATCAACTGACATTTTTGAACAGTGTCGGTGCCGAAAACACATTTTAGGATAACAGTTAGTACAATACAAATCCGTCAAACCTATATGACAGAGTAATGAAAAGGCTCTCCACAAAAATATTCAATGGAAGTGATATTTCCATCAAAATAATTGAAGTAAATTCAACAAAAATCAAAATAAATGAAACAAAAGTGAAACAAATTTTACAGAAATATTGATACGCCAATGAATCAAATTATACAATAAAGCTAAGACGTGATTTCATAATTGCATTTTGTTCGACAAATTATTAACTGTCTATACATACGCAGTTGATTGAAATATATGTCAGTAGACATATATACGTGCTGGTAATTGTGGCATATTAGTAACAATTGTGAGTGGTGTAGCATGTGATCCGTACGTCGTCACTAAATTGATATGCGCGCAAAGATCCATCATACAGATTGTACATATTGAAACATAAAAAGGTATGAAACAGCGAATATGTTTATTCAGTGGTAGATGAATTGGTATATTACCGTTATTATTTTATTTATTACAACCACTATTTTTTACACAAGTTTACTTCACATACACGTTTCATGAGTAAAACACCTCAAAGCGTGATCATCATGAAGTCGGCCCAAAAAAAAAGTAATCATCACACGAAATCCAGTCAATCTATGAGTAACGATAGAAATAATAACTGTAATTTCCTACGCCTTGTGGTTTAGTTTTTAAAATCAAGTCTGTACAAACAAGAGATATTGCCATTTGTATCTTGTATACCAAATGATTTTTTGTCGATGGATACAGTTACTAGTTTCATTAAAAACAGCTGCCTTTCCTGAAACAAATTTGTTTTATTTTATATTAGATTTCGAAGATAGAAATAGTGGTAATAACGTCTGCATTAATCGAGTTATTCCAAAGGTGTGAGATCATTGCAGTACTCAATTGAAGATTAAATTTGTTTTATAATAACTATGCTGTATGTGGGATTTTTCAAATTTGTACGTCTATTTTGTTAACAACAACCGTGAAACAAGATATGATTCATGTTCTCACGACCTCTGTTGGACTTAGAAGCAGCTTAACTAATTTTAAGGCACCATTACTCGATGACCATATACAGAGGGTCTACAAAAATAGACGTTTACTTTTGGTAGATGGTATTAAAAAAGGAGGCGATTTTAACAACTTTCCCTAACTAAAACTAGTTTAAAATATCAAGGAAATATTCACTAAAACGCGCAATGTTTTTTGAGAAATCCTGACATATAGTATAGAGTAATTCTGCCAATATTTTTACCACAAAATAGTTGACAACGATGAAAATCACTTTTTAATATACTAATATATAATAATCCTATATGATTAATCCAGAAATATACGTTGATGTTCTTAAAGAAGATCCTATATAACTTAACACTGCATTAAAAGAAATCAAGTTAAATAATAGTAAACAGGGAATAACTTTACGTTAAGAAAAATAAATAATATTAACAATAGTTGAGATTAATTGTTCCTTATCTATGTAAGTATATATCTCTCTGGCATGTGCAAAAGAAATTACATGGAAGTGATAGGCATAGTGTTTCATATACAGTTTAATACAAAAAATTACAATAAGTATAGTTCTAACAATCTAAATTAAATTTAACATCATTCACTTGGACATCATTATAAATAAATTCTATACACACCACTTCCTATTGGTATTGACTAAAAAATTCTTTAGGACTTGTACTTGCATACTGTAATTTGTATATTACTCAACAAATAAATTTATTTACTAGTGTAAAATGTACCCCAAATACCTGAAAGTGTCAACATTTTAAACAATTAATATTAGTTTATAACTGCTTATGCCAAAGACTGTAAATACTGAAGTAAATGTTGCTGATTGCACTGTTATTTTTATTAAAATGACATACACCTATCACTGTGGTGAACTAGGTGATATATTATTACTCTATGGCAATTTAGATTTTTTATAGAAATATTGCTGCTCTGCGACGTCTATATGCGGAATACTTTCGTGACGACATGACAGTATAAATAAGAATATTGTTTCCAGGTTTCAATAGCAGGATTCTACTTATTGGCAAGGTCTTCTTCTATTTTTTTAATGCTACTTTTATTTGTATATTTATTATTCTATGGCGATGTATCGTCCATTAAAATTAAATAAACATTCCATAAATCTCTTGGGTATAGAGATGTATACACATTACATTTGTAAAAATTAATTTATTTGTAGAGATGATCTAATATACAATTTTGTAAACATCTTTACAATTCTTTAATTTTAACAACTTACAATAACTCTTTTTTCATCAAATAAGAAATTCATCCCTTTAGAAACTTTTTATTTACTTTTTGAAAGACGCTCTCTCAACTATCATAATATATTCGTTGTCATTTGGAAGAAATTCTATGAATCTGAAATATTTGCATCTTCTCTAAACATAATTTCTAAAATGTATTAATAACATTTGTAGTTATTAGAGAATACAGTTAAAAATTCGCTATGTTTTGCCTAATTTTGCTATATAGATAAACAAATTATTACAAAGCACATATATTATTTATAATTTATGTGCATATTATGATATATTTTATTGGGCACAAAATGTAAACTTTAAAAAAGAGAAAGGTGAAATTCGTGTATATTCAGACAACTATATGTATACCAATATGTGTACATAACACCTGTTACGTAAAAGAATAAGTGTAGGTATAATTATATTATACGAGAGAGAAGATAAAAATCAATGCCGATATGTAAACATATATTATCCTTTATAGTTATAATTCCCGATATTACGGCAATTTTTATTTTAGTAATTGCAAGGTGTTTCAGACGTACCTGATGTGGTATTACGAGCTGTAATAAAACGTACAGCGAAATGAAAATTATATACTTTAAAATGTACCATGTATTTATTTCAATAATACAGTTCAACGTTTTTTCTGTATTAAGTTCATACGAAGGTTAAGATGATACTTTTCAAGATTTAAAATTAAACTCAGTTATTTGAATATTGCAAACACAGAGTACGAGGATAGGAATACGTAACCAAGAAAATAAATATGTAAAAGTACAGAGCATCTCTAAAACAAGAAACTAAAGACATGGAGAAGGGAATAATACATGGATAAGAGTATAAGTAAGAACACGATTTGAAGGAAAACCGATGTATTTTGAACAATATACGACTGGAGACATGCTGGGCAAGAAGCATCAGCAGATGCACTATTTGGAGGGCGGAAATAACATTTTAGAAACGTTGTTAGGTAACTTAGGTGTGAAAGCATAAGAAGAAAAAGAAGAAGAAGAGAAATTCCAATAAGAAATAGAAGATGAGGATGAGTTAATGGAACTAACAAAGCAAGAAATCCAGGACTTTCATACATTTTATGAAAAACAATAACAGTCCTGGGGAAAGCGAATTTGTGACTGGAAATTTTGAATACGGTGGGGAAGTTTGAATAGAAATTTTTTATGAGCTTATAAATGAAAATCTGAAATAATGGATTAATGCCCTAACAACGACACAAAGCAGTGCTGGTACCAATGATAAAGAAAGGAGACAATTGTGAATCCAGCAATTATAGGAGAATTAAACTGTTGGATATAGGGAACTGAATATAGGATATGGATATATGACTCCTGTATATAGGGAATTGGCAACCCGCTGAGAATACCTGAAAAGATCACAAGGCTCGTTCAAATGACGTTAACTGAAACAAACTGTTCTGTTAAAGTAAATGGAAATCTCTCAGGGGAATTTGTAGTAAAAAAATAAGTACGTCAAGCTGATCCTCTATCTACAATATAGTTTTATTTAATCTTGGGGTGAATAATAAGAGATAGTGTAATAAATAGAACAGAAATATTGTTTATTAAAAGCTATCAGTTCTTTGCAATGCAGTTGATGTGGTGATAATGTCTTGCGGTACAAAAAAATTAGTGGATAGAGTAACAAGGAAACTGATGGAAGTTGCGAATAAATGTGGGCCTGAGAAATATTAAAACTACAACTAAATATATGAAAAGTATAAGCAAGACAGAAGCTAACATAAAAGGGAAATTGAAATCACAAACACAAAGTGAAGAGGCCATATAATTTGAAGAAACAGATGACTTAGTAGAGAGGGAGTATCCATTGTCGCTGGATTTAACGAGCAGACCGAGATCGATTTAAGAATTACCAACGCAAATAAATGGAAGAGGGTCGAATATAATTATAATATCGAAAAATATATTATGCAAAACAAGAATACAGATATATAAGAGTATATTTCTGTGACGAACCTTGATATATGTACGACTGTGGAATTCGGATATTAGTAAAGGAATACTAGGCAAAAATAAAAATTTAGGAAAAGGAGATTATGATATTCTAAGGGCTTATGGGAAATATAAATGCAGAGGTTTATGAAATGTTTAAGGGGCCGACCCTAGTGGAGGTAGTCCAGATTAGCAGATTATAATAGCTAGGCCATCTAAAAAGAATGAGCGACGATATAATGGTAAAATATATCAGATGGTGAACAGCAGAAAAGAGTTAGATGCCCCTCTTTCGCCGAAAGAAGAAATGGATAGGTGCAGTGAGAGGGAATCTAAAAAACATAGGAACTAGGAACTCGAGAACGATGAAATAATACAAAAACAAATCAAGAATTTGTACGGAGCAAAGATCCAAAAGGACCCATTATGAATTATTAGTTTTTGTATTGTTTCTTTTATCTTCTTTCATACTCTTTTTCTATTCTATATTAATTTATTCTATTAATTTAAAATTGTAATGTGACAAAATGTAAGAAAACAATCAAGCGATTAAGAAATACTTCACAGATTGGCATTCACAAAAATTCACAATTTGTTAGACGACCATAACGTTTTGAATCCAAAAGTACTGAAAAATGGTTTTCAATAGGTATGATGGGTGCATGCGCCGGTTAAGGTACCTCTGTAACGCTTTGTAGGGGTAGTCCAGACCAGCAGATTATAATGGCTAGGCCATCTAAAAGGAATGAGCGACGATATAATGGTAAAATATATCAGATGGTGAACAGCAGAACAGAGTTGGAATGCCCCTCTTGCGCCGAAAGAAGAAATCGAGAGATGCAGTGAGGGGGGATCTAGAATACATAGGAACTAGGAACTCGAGAACGATGAAATAATAAAAAAAAAAATTTGTACGAAGCAAATATCCAAAAGGACCCATTATGAATTATTAGTTTTCGTATTATTTCTTTTATCTTCTTTCATAATTTTTTTGTATTCTATATTAACTTATTCTATTAATATAAAATTGTAATGTGACAAAATGTAAGAAGAGCATCAAGTGATTAAGAAATTTTACACAGATTGGTATTCACAAAAAATCACAATTTGTTAGACGACCATAAAATTTTGAATCCAAAAGTATAGTTTATTTCATCGCCATTTGCCAAATAAAAGATCTCAAAAACTTCCGGTGCCTTGTTTTTATGGCTAGGCTCAGGTAGGCTGTTCCGTTTATCGGCATGATAAGAGAGTTTTTTATTTGGCAAATAGCAATGAAACGAATAGTACTGAAAAATGGTTTTAATATGTATGGGTGCATGCGCCGGTTATCATAGCTATGTGATGCTTTGATACGCATTTATTCTTACATTACGTTATTTTGGTGCCTATTTATAGTTCACGACAGAACATAAATATTTATTATACGCGAGTTAACATTTCCTACATATTTATGTGGTCAGTGGGGTCAACAGGTCTCTCAACATTATTCATTTTATTTATACGTTACGTCAGTTTTCCACATCATCGATGTTGGTATTTATACCAATTGTAAATAGAGATTTTGAAATGAGATTTTGCTTAGGATTTTTCTCGGAACTAATTTTTTAATCACTGCTTCTTGAATATTTTCATACATATATACATGATTTCATAAAAAGAAAGCAATGAAAAAGAGGTTGTTGTAACTTTGTAAGTTGAAAATGTGACCATTGAATTTAAAAATGATTAATTAAAAATTACCCTTAGATTTTTACACAGTACCCTTCCTTACAATTTAAAAGAATTTTTTTAAATTGTAAAATACAAAAAACTGTACACAATGACATTTTTTCGCTGCAATTTTTTATAAAAACCCCTGTGTAATTTATACAAAGTGAAAACGGTAATTATACAGAAGAGATAAAGTCTTGAAAATGCTTACCAAATTTTTCCTACCCCCTATTTTCGAGGGTGCTGAACACGAATCTGGTTTCAGTTTCATCCGCTCGGACACAGTTTTCGAGAAAATGGATTTTCCACTTTTCCACAAGAGAGTCACTTTTTCTTATCAAATAACTGTTATTTCACACTACGTAGATGGCTAATATTAATACGGATAGATGCTACAACACTTCTTTTATAGATATCATATATTAAACCGTCATAAAACCTATTACTCATTACGATGTTCTTAGATTCCTTCAAATGATTACAATTGACATGAAATTATCATTCACTGTAATATTTGTAATAGTGCGCCCTCTATATGAAACCACATATACTAATCAGTATACGGGGGCTCCAAAAGTTAACTATGAATATTAACAACTAAATATGCTGTTATTTTGAAGGAACCTAGCCTAACCTAACTGTCTACTTATTATGGTTAGATTAGGTTAGATTGGGTTAGGTTAAGTTTCTTCAAAGTAACAGCGTATTTAGTTCAGTTAATATTCATAGTTAACTTTTGGAACCCCCTGTATACTAATCAGTACATGTGGTTCTATATAGAGGGCGCATGATTAAAAATATTACAATGAACGACAATTGTATCGGAATTGTAAACATTTGAATTAAATTAAAAAAATCGTCATGAATAATAGGTTTTATAACAGTTTAATATATGATATGTATAAAGGAAGTGTTGTAGCACCTACTCGTATTAAAATGAGCTATCTACGTAGTGTGAAGTGAAATGTATTTGATAAGGAAAGTGGCATGTACTGCGGAAAAGTGGAAAATCCATTTTCTCGAAAACTGTGTCCGAGCGGATGAAAATGAAACCAGATTCATATTCAGCACCCTCGAAAATAGGGGGGGTAGGAAAAATTTGGTAAGCATTTTCAAGGCTTATCACTTGTGTATAATTACTGTGAAAACTTGGGAAAACATATTAGCGACTTTTTAAAAAAGTATGAATACACCAGTAGTTTGCGTATCCCCAAAAATAAGTTTCTGAATTTCATAAAAAAGAAACATTACATATTAATTCTAGAGGCAAAACATCACACTGTTTATGAATTTATTTCAGAATTGCTGTTTTAATTTCAGTACAAACCTATTTTAGACAGGTATATAATCCAGTAGCGTTCATTTCATCGCTATTTGCCAAATAAAAAACTATCTTATCTTGTCGATAAACGGAATAGTCTACCTGAGCCTAACCATAAAAACATGGCACGGCATGTTTTGGGATTTTTTATTTGGCAAATAGCGATGAAATAAACTATACACATATCTATTTTATACAAAATATCGTTAATATGATTTTGAAATTTTTCATACAATAGAATATACGCAGTGGGTCTTGATTTTTGTAAACAAACGGTGTATTGTGTTACAAAGTATAGTCTTTCGTACTTTATGATTTCAATAAATCAAGCCAAAGCGACCATAAATCCCAATTGGTTATTATTTTAATAACAGAAATTATCAAACGACCAATAATGAAATATGACACCTTTTGCATAATTGAGCAGAGCTTAAACGTTTTTTTGAATTCCCACTGATAACAAGATCAAGACGAAGAAATGTAACGAAAAATATGTTTCATACGAACAAAGTATATACATATCTTTTAAATTCCAATCTCTACTAATTTATAAACTGAAAGCAAACAGTAACACAACAAAAGTAGAAATAAATATATTGTAACTACTTTGTAAAACATAAAGGCAGAATAGGACAGAAGAATATAAATAACTTTAAACATCCTTTTTAAATAACGACTTATGTTACGTAGGCCTTAAGATCATTAATTAACTTATAATTTGCAATTAACTTTTAATTGCGTATTTAAATTTAGTATACTGGTGTTTCATATATTCGAAATATAAATGAAATTAGTAGTGATTTATGAAACAACAAGAAATCCATTATGAACAATGTTAAAATCTCTCTTACAAAAGCCTTGGTGAAGTTTTGTTTGAAAGAAAAAGGCTGCAATTATATAATATTCCACTACGAAGTATAATTCGTATTTACAGATTTGCTTACGTAATAGATATAGGTGAAACTGTCTATTAATATACCCTAATTGAGTAACTAACATGCTATAGCCATTAATATCAATGTCTATTATTATATTTTTAACCTTTTTTCTTTTGTTAATCTTTCCTGGTTACAATGTTATCAGTTGAATGCTACTTAGCAGGTGGTAACCTAATCGGTTACAAATTACTTATGTTTAAGTTGTTATTTGAATTTGCTTTCATGCATTTGTAGTTGGATTTAAAAAATATATATTCTTTGAGATTACTTCATATTTATAATCAACAGTATACATCTAAAGTACCTGACACCCACACCCCTTTCCCCTACCCTTTATATTTTTAGATGCAAACTAAGAGATCTCCTGAAAGGACGAAAATTAGCATACATACACTATATAATAAGATTTTAGTAAAAATAAGATTTTACAATAAATAACAATTTTGAAAATAATTTTTAAATGGCAACAGTGTGCGAGTAATATCACATTTAGAAGCTGCTTTAAATATATGTTTATTCAAACGTTGTTCTTATTTTCACATCTACCTTTTGATTTCTGAAAAAAATCGATAAAATATAATATAGGCATGCAATTGTTTTTAGGCAGTGCTTCTTGTAAAAATGTATTTCTTGTAGAAATCACGCGAAAAATCACTTGGACGTTTTTAGATGTACAAATTTTATTTTTCACAAATACATAACCCCCAATTTGCCCACAAATTATTGGCAGTTATGATAGCCTATGTTAATAAGTATCACATCACACATTGCCGAATATTTATATGTCAGGTCCCAAAATCCTATATTTCCTGGATTACTACTGATAACAATATCAAGAAGAAGGAATATAACGAAAAACATGTTTCATACAAACAAATTGTATATATTTTCTTAAAATTCCAATCTCTATTAATTTATAAACTGAATACGGATTACGAACATCTTTAAAGAATTCAACAGTCTAACTCATAATATACTTTTGCAGGAACTAAATTAAATTAGATTTTCATATACACTTCCTTATAAATCTGATCTATCAGATCTAGTGCTATATAGTGTAATTCCGACATTCTTAACCATTTTCATGCTTCATCTGGAATATCCCAGGGTTCTGTATTAGGGCCTTCATTATTTAATATATTTATTAATAGCATAGCAGATACCTTAAAAGCAGATTAAAAACATTAGTTTATTACGAATATTTCGAATTAAAAAAATCGGTTATTGCCCGATTTGTTGAAAAGATAAACATTTTTTAAACATGCCCGTTTAAGATTTGCTCGGTAAGACGAGAACTTGTCAATTAGCATCTGGCAACGCAGTGGCATGAATTTTACCAGTCGCCACTTATGTTATTACTGCACATTCGACACAAACAATATCTAAAATTGATTTAGTCCTAAACGACTTACCTTTTTTATTTTTTCAAATGAAGAACGTTTTTACATTCACATCTTAAATTTTTGCCAAGCTCCCTGAATTCAACAATACGTCGTCCAATGCTTAGATTAGTTTCACTTAGGTTCACTTTTGCAATACAATTTAAACGTTTCTGTATTACTTTCCGCGTTGCAAATTTTCCTGTATTGTCCTACAACTGATCACGACAAAAATTCATTTTTAATTTTTCTATAAATTTTCTTTCACGCTCCGAAAAAGTTTAAAGTTAAGTGTAAGACAGAACGCAACGTTGCCATGTCTTTAGTTTTAACGAATAAACATGGAATTATGCGCATACGTATATATGCGGTGTCTGGATAGAGAGTACAGTCTCTGAACAAAAATAATGAACAGTAGACTACTGATATTCCTTATGTTTCACGTTGACTCGCGCATTTATTTTTGGACCGGACGGACGGTACCGGAGAAACTACCTTAACTAGTCTAAGACTTTTTGGGACCTAAGTGTCTTACTTGATCCTAAGTCAGAAAGAATATTGCGAATACAAATACACTGCAAGTCTTGTATTGCATCTTGTAAGCTCTAAGCTAGAATGTGCATCGCATGCTGCATGTTTGGTGTTCTAATTAGGATCTATACATAAGTACTTTGGCAAATGTTAAACGAATATCTTTAAAATGATTACATCTTAAGTCAGACGGAATATATTTTGCTATTGTGTATCCTACAATCCAACAACAGTTTGCGAGTGAGTTTAATATGTTTAACCTTTAAGACAGATGCCAATATTGTCAATTTTGTATACAGTGTGAAAAGAAAGGTATAGACTACCCCTAATAATTTGGTATTCTTCAGGTTTTATGGAAAACGCTTGAACACGTCGATTTAGTTTCCCAGTTTTCCACATTCTGTTAGAATTCATTTGTTTATTTATTGACATCTGTCAAAAGGATGACGTCATCGACATTTTTCTTAAATGACAATATATGGCGTGTGATACATCATTTGAAAGCTCTTGTTTCACTCAGTATGTTCCTGGATTTTTTTTGCGATCCGCTGTGCCGTATCAAAATGGCGACCGTTCAATTGTGAAAATTATCTTAAATTGATTTCCAGTAAAAGAATAACTTTTTCTTGTTTTATCAGAAAAAAAGCAAACTATTTAACATAAATATTATTATCAATCAAACTAACAACGCGTGATATTAAAAAAAAGAACGCAACAAAGAACAATGAAATAAATAATAAACTAAGAATGAATGTGTTCGGAATAAAACACATAAAACTTATTTCAGTAAATGCTGAAAGTGACGACCGTTGACAACTTATCAGTGCCCAAGTCTAGAAACAAATTCTTATTGAACATTTCGTATCTTTTCTGGTGAAATTGTTTGTATTTCCGTTCTTATTTGGCGCTTTAGATCATCAATATTTCTTGGTCTGTTTAAGAACCTTTGGATTTCAAATAACCCTATAAAAAAAAGTCGAAAGGGGTCATATCAGGTGACCTGGCTGGCCATTCAATTTAACGCCGTCGGCCAATCCATTTTCCTGGTAACATCAAATCGAGATTGCAGAAGAAAAACCAAAACTGTTATTGCAACGACATTGAGATATCGAATTGTTTTCCCACCATGGATGGATTTAAAAACAAGCTCAGGTCAAGAAATATAATGTAAGGACAGGTATTGAATGATAAAGCCTTAGGACTGTCTTGGTGTGATTATGTTTGCTTTTTTTTTCTGATAAAACAAGAAAAAGTTATTATTTTACTGATAATTAATTTAAGATAATTTTCACAATTGAACGGTCGCCATTTTGATACGGCACGGCAGAATCGCAAAAAAAATCTAGGAGCATACTGACTGAAACAAGAGCTTTAAAATGATGTATCACACGCCATATATTGTTATTTAAGAAAAATGTCGATGACGTCATATTTTTGACAGATGTCAATAAAAAACAAATGACTTCTAACAGAATGTGGGAAACTGGAAAACTAAATCGATGTGTTCAAGCGTTTTCCATAGAACCTGAAGACTACCAAATCATTAGGGGTAGTCCATACTTTTTTCCACACTGTATAATGTTATTCACAAAACCCTGGACTGTCGGTAGATATCAAACAAATTAATATTGCATATTTCCAGGCCAGCTTATAGATGAGAAAATACATTTTGTCTACCAATGTAGCCAACTATTATTTTACAATGTTCTCCAAATTTTCATAATTTGTGATATTTATAACTTATTTTTGAGGGAAATTCGTATCTCTAAATGTAACCTTATTAACATCAAAACATATTTTAGATTTGTCATTCATTATTTTCTTACTGCTATAACATGTTTCTTGGGTGTGTCTTGTCCTGCTCTGCAATTCAGTGTAACCTGTTGAACAGTATTACATGAATAAATAAATTAATTAATAAATGACTCGTTCTAATATGGCATTAATTATTAATTATCTACCAAGTCGTTATAAATAGTCCGACTTCATTTTTAACGAAGATGTTCTCACTCCAGTAAGTGTAATACAACTGTTGTGATAACGGGCTCGCTTTTTATCTACTTTTACAACTTATATAAATTTCCTAACTCAAAATAAAATGGTACGCGACGTCGACGTTACTTAACGTTAAATTTTCTACAAACCTCCAGCTATATAATGTATCAAGAGACCGCAATCGGACACGAGCACAAATAATTTCTCTCTAAGTGCTACATACATTTAGTTGCCAGTGTGGTATAACGTTCGTATATTACACTTGAATTAACGGACGCATTAACTATCATTTAACTGTAATCTAATTGTTTACTGTAACGTTGCACATGTACATGTCTGGCTCTATACCGCGAACTTGAGAAAATCTTACGTCCAGTTTCTCAAAGAAAAGTTCTACTGAACTGTTTCTACAGGAAACTGCACATATTTTTCTTTTAATAAATATGTTAATTTATTGATGACGTTGTTACTGTTTTATAACAAAGTATCAACTTTGTTAGAAGAGAAAATTTAATTCAAGGCTATACCTAGTTCCATGGAAAATATGGTAATTGGACTATCAAGATACATTTCGTAAACACTAGAAATTTGGTAGTAAGGGATTAGACATATTCTTATAATACTATTTTTAACCGACTTAAAGAAAGGTTCTGAATTCGTCTGTATATATATATATATATATATATATATATATATATATATATATATATATATATATATATATATATATATATATATATATATTTTTTATTTATTTATGTTCGGGTATAACTGTTATGTTATCATTAACTTAATAACATTAACTGTTACTTAATATCATTGGTATTGGACCTTCGACTTCGAAGGTACACAACGGAACTCCTTATTCAAGTAGTCGTCCTTTTCTCATTCGCAAAGTATCCTTAGTAGGTCTACCTATCACTTAAAATTTTAAAATATAAGTTTAAAAAAAAATCGAAAGAAAAATATATTTGTGTTAATAATTACTATTAATATTAATAATACAAGCAAAATAGGAAAAGGACAAACCTCCAATTTTCAAATGTTTGCATGAGAAAGAAAATACATAGTTTTATTTTAAAGGTCAACAACATTAATGATTGACGTAGATATAATGATTTTCTAAAAACTAAATGGCATAAGTGGTGATCTGTAAGATAGGCATACGTCCTAGAATCCATCTTTTGGAGGCGGACGTGGTTCGAACCCCTCCCATTTTTCTATTTGAAAAGAAGTACTAGACTGAATTTTGATGGCTCTTTGATGCGGGACATTTTAGCCTATACGAATGGCACAAGAATGCTGGGAAAAGTCTAGATATATAGCATATTTTCTGATGATCTAAATCTTCGAGGTAGCACAATAGGCTCGATATGACGGCCTGAGTCTTCCCTCCCCTCGTTACAGATTCCGAAATAGCCTATGTAGAAAATCATCAACGAAATGATTTATGTACACTATGTATCACTATGTATCACACTATGTACACTATGAACGAACTATGTATCAACGAAAAATGAAGAAGTAATATTGGCGATGAAAGTAAAGTTAAACGTAAAAATCTTTTTGATTTAACTTGATAATATTTCAAAAAATAAAACCCGCCACAGATAGGATTCGACATTTGTCCCGGATCGGAACCGAAAGACATACAGCTGTCCGAGACAAATGTCGAATCCTATCTGTGGCGGGTTTTATTTTTTGAAACCTTATCTGATCGTGCAGAAACACGAGAAAGGGGTCGAGGATCGCTTCTGGGTATAATTCAATGCCTGCCGGGGCTTTAGCCCGAGGAGTAGTTGTTTCCTAGAGCGATTATATAATAGCTTTGCTATTCGGGAACTACTTTGATAACCCCTTGGCGGCTTGGTGGTTCCTTTCTCGATTTCCGACTTATAAGTTACTAACTTGATAATAAATTAAAAAAACAGACTTAAAAAAAAGTAACAACTAAATAGCAAGAAATAAATGTTTTCTACAACGATTTAATACTTATTTGTTGTTCCATTTAATGTAATTACGAAATTATTGTTTATTATGTAATTATTATTAATTGTTCTAAATAATTTTGAAGTCGGTGCCATACAATATTTAATATTGTATGGCTCGTATGTTCTCTATCACTCTGTCTAGCCTGATGCATCCCATAGAACATAGACATATAGAGATATATTATAATACTTTATAATATGTTATAAAAGTAAAAACGTATATTTTGCTTTTATTTCTCTACTATGAAAGCTTCAGCCATGAAAAGGATTTACATACATCCCATATGAATATGTCCAGATCTTGAAACCTTAGTTAACAATAGACATTTACCAAGCTATCTCAGATCCAGAAATCCTAATGCCCGATCTCGATAACCTCTTCTCCTGGTTCATGTCTCGCCCAATTACAGCCTGAAGAGAATAACGTAATTAAAATAAAGTCAAGTATCAGTAATATACTGTGTAACAATAGAATAGATTATTGCAAAATATCCAAACAATTTTAATAATATTTTACTAGAGGCACTACAAGAGGCTTAATAGATATTATTTGCTTGATTGGGAAAACTGTGATTGAACTTTGTTTATAACTTTGGAATCCCCTATATCACATGGATGAACATGAATAAATAGATCATTAATTCTATCTAATGTGTAAATCACCTATTTCTGAGTCCTTTTGAGTTGGAAGTCCGCTATCTCCAATTACCGTCCACGACAATATGCCACAAAGTTACCATGCCACTACGATTATTATTAGAACTAATATAAAATAAATACAGTGTTATCTATACGAGCGATAGCAACGTTATTCTAGACACAATAGAAAGGTGCGGTCTTAGCTATAGCTCTCTGTTCTAAAAGCATGTAATGAAGTTGTTTTCACGGTGGAGGCGTGCATATTTCAATAACAATTCCGATCCAGATGTTTCTGCTAGTGAAGCTCTCGGTTCTTTGCCTCGCTACGGCTACCTTCAAGTTAATTGTTGAATTAAATTAAACGTCATATAGTTGCTGACATGCTAGTTTTATGTTTCCTTCTTAAGGGTTTGTCGCATTGCTAACCTGGGACGGATTATAACAAAGTTGACAGGGTGTTAAAGTAACCTACCGCTAGTACACTATACAGTACATATAATATACAGAATTAACGTAGGTATTGATGATTTAGCATAACTAATTGCTTTTAACAAAATAGCTAGTAACGTAAAGTTAAAGCTAAAAACTGACAAGTCTCATAACTTTCAAAACAACCCATCTATATGCCAACTATCATACAGGCTGTCTCCTAAATAACGCCGCAAGCAATAACTCCGTTATTCATAATTTCATTTTAAAAAACAAAAAATCAAATGAAATGGCTCTAAATACACTCTAGAGTGAGAATACCGCAGTGTTTTTAAACTTTTTTGTTTTTGAAAAGCGATAGTCAACTTTTTTTTTTTCGAATGACAATATAGTTTTTTTTTTATTTACTATTGTGCAGATTTCTTTTCTGAATCCAACTATGTATAACAAATGGACTTTTGTGAAATATTTGTCACAGAAAAATGGTGAAAATATTCGCCGATACCGCAATAGGCGCCCGGTCGCTTAATTTATGACAAACGTATTTTGACTAATCATCTGTGCCGTGGAAAACAAAAAATAATACAACAAATCGAGTAAATGTCATTTCAACTTCCATATGTTGACAGATATGATTCAGGTATACTTTCAGGGTAATCAGAATCGTGGTGCAGCAGTCCGCTTATATAGAGAGATTTGAAAAAAAAAAATAAAAACACTACGGTATGCTCACTCTAGAGTGTATTTAGAGCCATTTCATTTAATTTTTTGTTTTTTACAATCAGATTATAAATAACGGAGTTATGGCTTGCGGCGTTTTTAGGAGACACCCCACCCCGTATGTGTATACAGCGTGATTTTTAAAAGAAGAAACATTGTATCTTTAGTAATATTAAATTTATGCTTAGGCTCTTTCTTATATTAATTTATTACTATGATTTATCACTGATTTAACTATATAATAATGACAACTAATATTTTTCATCACTTCTGGTTTCACAGGAATTAACCTTTACTACTTGTTCGTTAACCTGCTATCATAGCTAATAATATCTGTTTGACAAACCTGTAGACAAATAAGAACCTTTTATACAATAAATATAAAAGTTTGTTGTTTAAATTGGACTGTAATAAATTCACGCACTCCTTATATCCCTACTATACAAGAATCTTTTCTTTTTCTCCCAACCCTCAACTCCACCTAAAATTGGGTACACCTACCTGTAATTGTTTCTCAATTACAGGTAGTTCATAATCAGTATATACGACCCTATGATTTATGACCCTGTTAACAGTCCTGAAATTAAGAACATGTTGGAAAACTATGATTCGCTTACATATATAGAGTGTCTCAGTTGAAACTATAGGATTTGAATTGCAGACCATTTGTGTTGTATCAAAGATAGGGTGTTAATATTTAACGACTGTCATCTACAAACCATACGACATGAACATGCCGCGATTAACAGTTCAACAACTAATAGCTTGCGTATAACTGTTTTATGAAAGCGAGCGATTATTTACAGTTTCATTCAGAAAAATTCGCACAAGATTAGAACAAAATAAAGCATCTACAGAGTTAACAGGTGGTAAGTTAATCAAGAAATTTGAACAGCATGACACGCAATTCAAATTCTATAGTTCCATTTGAGACACCCTATACATATACACCTATATATACAACACCACGATATCACAATTCCTAAAACAAAATTTATATATGGTTTTATTCTGCAGATACTAAAACTTCGCTCTTTTATATTAAATGAATAACAATTAGAATATTTTTCTCTATTTTTTCTCTTTACTTTTTTACATATATTTAATACGTATTTTTCTTTACCTGTATATACAAATTTTGTTAAAATTTATAATGTACTTGTAGTTTAAGAATATTATGTTACATATATGGACCTAACCCCTTCATATAAGCTCATTTATTGAGTTTTAAATTAAATTAACAAATACAGTAACACATTTAATCACAATTCGTTTGATTTAGGAACATAAATTTGTCAATTTCCGTTGAATTAAGGGTTTTTTTATTCAAAATATGCGAGTTCTTTCAGTTCTGCGCTCCTGACAACAAATTGAACCAGTTGTGAATCACTGTTCATATAATGATACCAATAATTAGACCACTGCGTGACTAAAACCAATAATTAACTGTTTTACGCGTAAGTAGATTCTAACTAGAAATTTGGAACCACACAATAACTACAGGATAGTGATAATAAGTATGGGTCATTGTCTTTCCGCTTTGTTTTCGACTGGGTATTTGACCCCATGTGCCTATTTTATATCTATTTTACGGATATGTTATTCACAATATTGTGAAATAGCATATTTCTAATTACTAATATTTGGTTAATCTATATCTGACAAACAAAGGGTATTCAGTAAAGAGTACAAGGTGTTTATAAATAATGTCCATAATCTCAATCAAACAAGCATGAATTGTGCTAGGTCTTTCTTCATTCTTGCAAAATCATGGTGCTTTGTATAATGGAAATGGCCCCATTTTCTTTTCTATTCTGATGACATTTTGGGATAATTAGGTATGAACGAATTCACGTCTGTATAACACAAGTTCGTTCTGAATAGAGCAAAGTTCAGCTACCCACGAATATATTCCAGAGAATACCTTCCTCGTCCTTGGGATCGTATTATTAACATTAAATGGAATGCAGGGAGATACGCGAAAATATCGCTGTGCTCAAACTTCAAATTTAATGGAATAAGGCTATGTATAAAGGGGTATACTGGAACCAAACTAAGTTTGTGGGATCTTCATTTATAAATATTTAGGTCTTTCTAAATATGTGACACATCAAACGTTTATAAAAAATGGTATTGTTAATAAAAAATGGAGACTATCAAATGGTCACTAGGGATTAAATCTGGTGAATACGCTGGATGGGGGAACAATTATTCGAACTTTGATTCGTTGATGTTAGCCATTGCAATGACTGACGAATGAGAAGGTGCATTGTCATGGTGAAACTAGGCCTCCTTCTTTGCCAAATGAGGTTATTTTTTCCTTCATTTTGTCACTCAAATGATTTAATAACTCGAAAACCATAAACGATTTAACGTAGTATTTATTCACCATTGATGGTTCTCCGGAGTTGGTTTACTTGCTCCAGTTCACTGTTTTGACCGTTGTTTACTTTCAGGTCTCAAGTTTCATCAACAGTTATAAATCAACACAAGAATTCGGTGGGATTTCGTTTGTACACTGTCAAATTCTCGGTCGAAACAGTCTTCCGGCGCAATTTCATATAGTTATAGTTATCATATATAGTCATAATATCAAAATAGTTATCAAACGCAGCACCCACCTAACAAAGAGAGCTTCTTCATGTACAAATTTTGATGCAAAATATTGCGTACACGTTCAGTTTACATCGCAGTAGTCTCAGCTATCTCACTCACTTTCAATCTGCGGTCCTCTACCACGATTTTATGAAATTTCTCGATCATTTCGTCAGTTGTAACCTAAACGGGGCGTCCTGAGCGTGGTTCACCATCAGTGCCCGTGCGACCTTTCGTAAATTCAAAAACTCACTGTTTGGCTGTTGAGTATGATGGAGAAGAGTCCTTTGACTCCTGAGAGAGAGAGAGAGAGAGAGTTGATGTGATAAAATGTTGAATCCATTTATTGTTTGATTTGAAGTGGTGTTAACCCTTTCAAATAGATTTATTTGATAACCGTATGCTTCTCCAAGTTTTCCATTTTCACGTAAGCAAGCGAGGCGTCTTATTCAATAGGCTGTCAAATATATACTAACAGAAAAATCGACCTGAAAGATATTATACAAGCTAGTCAGGGATAGTACTGTAGAATACGAGTCAAAAATTGGACCTGATGGTACTATATCTGGTTCAGGCCGAAAAATTTTCACCCCACCCTTGTATTCGTCAATTATAATTCCATTCCAAAATATTTAGGTATTTGAAATATTCCGAATGATTTTTTGGTTAAATGCGAATAAAACATATCATTATATGGCATATTATTTCTATTTATATGTGACATAATTTAGTTTTATTTTTTGTTTAACTTAAACTTCTTTTTAACTAAATTTAACTTGTTTCTCTAAATATTCATCGCATTTAAACTCTATAAGGGGTTATTTTGATAATCCTGCACATTAACACAAATCCTGAAAACCCAGTTACAAATTCACGACAATTCAAGTCATTTTATCGCGGCCTGTGATTCAACTCACAACTTACAAAAGTGTTATAGGTTAATAAAACAGCGACAGTCGTTTTTCTTTCTAGGAATCAATTGGATAATACCTGCATATGTAATGGACAAGCTACCATAATATTCATCGCACCGTTCTTATAATAGCGCGGAGTAAATAAATAAATAAGTACATGATTAAAATTTAAATGACGCTTATACATTCGCACAAAAATGCTCATTCGGTGAAAGTTGTTATTGTGTAATTATTATTGTGACACTCAAGGAATGTACATACGTATGTACATAATAACTTTAAACCTTCTATTGTACTGAAAAAATATGGTATACCATACGTAGTATGCACTCAAAGAGATACACAAGGTTTGCCACTTGACGGGGAACAAATAGACAGCTATTATTCTTATTCGTTAGATGGCCTAAATCCAAGCAACAATTTTGTACAACAAACAAATTCTTCTATACAGGGCGATTCATGATGAGTTATACACTCTGGCTGTAGATAGAGTTGCACTGAGTCAGGAATGGCCCATAAAATAATCATCAGGTGATTCCTTAATTGGAATCTAGAATTTCAAGGCGTCTGTTACTGCCATCGTAAGGTGTGTATATTGCAGGAATTCAGTTAAATTTTAATTTGATTGTAGGCTATTACTGAGCTCATAAAAAAAATAAAAAAATCAAAACCCGGTCAAGTAAGCCCATTTTTTACATATATCAAATATTTTACTTTGGGCATGGTTTTTATGCCATTCCCAAAGAGTAACAAACTTTTGCTAAACCTAACAAGTATAAAATTCAGTCTATATAGGCAGGTTACAACATCTGGTGATTTTATATTATGACTGCTTTTATTATTTTGGTGATTTTTATGTGTGTGTGTGTGTGTGTGTGTGTGTGTGTGTGTGTGTGTGTGTGTGTGTGTGTGTGTGCGTGTGTGCGTGTGTGCGTGTGTGCGTGTGTGCGTGTGTGCGTGTGTGCGTGTGTGCGTGTGTGTGGGTGTGGGTGTGTGCGTGTGTGTGTGTGTGTGTGTGTGTGCGTGTGTGTGCGTGTGTGCGTGTGTGCGTGTGTGCGTGTGTGCGTGTGTGCGTGTGTGCGTGTGTGTGTGTGTGCGCGCGCGCGCGCGTGTGTGTGTGTGTGTGTGTGTGTGTGTGTGTGTGTGTGTGTGTGTGTGTGTGTGTGTGTGTGTGTGTGTGTGTGTGTGTGTGTGTGTGTGTGTGTGTGTGTGTGTGTGTGTGTGTGTGTTGCTGTCGTTATCGTCGGCATTTATTCTTGTTAGCACGATAACTCAACTAAATCGTGTCCGATCGATCGGATTTTGGAGACGTCTCTCAGACGACAACGTATTGATTGTGAGGTGGATAGGACACACCCCACCCTGTTCATGGGTCATGAGAAAGCACAATGGTGGGCTATTTGAGAAATTGCTTTTGTTAGCACGATCACTCAATTAAATCGCGTCGAATCGATCGGGTTTCGACTGATTCTGATTAGAGACGTCTATCAGACGACATCTATTGATTTTGAGCTGGATAGGACACACCCCACCCTGTCCATGGGTCATGACAAGCACGATGGTGAACTATTTGAAAAAAGTAAAACTGTCGCATAAAATACATATTCTGCATTTATGTGTTGGTTTATTTTTTCTCGGCCACTCAATTTCGAGATAGAGATGTTCTACGTGCGGAAAAGTCCGTTTTAAGGTTTTAAAACCGTTTATTTTTTATTTTCTTAAGCATTGTTTTTTTATTTCTAATACTTCTATAAATAATAAATCTATCTAATTTTCTGCCTTTATTGCCTAAAAGATTTATTTTTTGGTAGTCCAAAAAATTATTGTTGTACAGTGTTCTACAAAACCAGTGCATTTTCTATTATTAAAAACAGATTTTTTGTGTTCACCATAACGTTTTTTTATCGAACGACCTGAATGGCTGATATAAATAGTCACAATCATTACATTCTATTTCATAAACGCGACTTGTTTGGGATTTGTCACTTTTCCTAATTTATTATTTACGAAACTTATCGCTTGTCAATACTTCATCAAGTTTTTGGTTCCAAGTTCTAGCAGATTGTTTTAAACCGTACAAACTCTTTTTCAATTTGCAAACAAAATTTTTGTTTCTTTCTTCAAATCCTTCGGGTTGTTCCATGTAAATTTCTTCTGTTAGTTCTCCATTTAAGAATGCTGTTTTTGCATCTAGATGTTTTATTATTAGTTTTTGATTCCATGCCTCTGTTAACAATATTCGAAGAGTTGCTTGCCGCACTACAGGCGCAAACACTTCAGAGCCTAAATTATTTTTATTTACACGTATAGATTTTATATTGCGTTTTCTTACTAAGTTTGTTACTTTTTGAGAATGACATAAAAGCCGAAACAACTGTTAGGAATATATTTTGCAATCTTTGTGAAACCTACCAACTGTCTTCTTTCATTTACTAGCCACAAATGTTTTACCAAGTGCCTATAGGGACTCCTCCATTTCGGGTTTACCCTGTAAACACATTTTTTTAACTTCGACATAAGGAGTTAAAAGTAGAGTCATATGAACTTAAAACAAAGTGAGTAGGTTTTTTGTGTGGATATAGAAAAAGTCGCACTTTTGTGTAAATGTACAAAACAAATGCTTTCAATTTATTTTCTCTTACAACTAATAGGGTATAATAAACTAGAGACTAATTTTATTCAGAATTACAATTTCAATAATCTTGCATAGCCCTAGTTAATGGACTTAGATATTCCATGATAGGAATAAATCATATTTTTGAGTAAGTTTTTTGCTCATCTGTAAAATGGGTCCTGCAAATATTTCGACTTTCAATTTATTGGATGTGAAGGGCATGAAATGAGTCTTTTTACAATTCTTATTGAAACAAAATTTGACTAAAGACATATTTCATCAGACAAATACTTTTTGAGAAATACCGTTGAATATTTTCAAGTTGATTCACATGACTGATACCGGGGATACTAAATAAGGCCATAATATTTTAATTTCGAAAGAATCAACGCAAAATATAAACATTTTAAGGTAGCAGTATTATTAAACGAAATTTTGTTCGTAACTAGAAACGTGTTTACTTTGGTTTCAAAATTGTAGGCAGTAAGTAATTCGCTCTTTGTTTGTCTGCTATAATAGGCAGACAAGAGAGACAAGGCGCGAGCCAACTGTCTGCGCGCGACTAAAGATAGCAGAGATCACAGTGCAGGGGGCGGTATTTACAATTTACAAGTAAAACATACACGAGAATTATTGTTGAATTGTATTACCAGCTCATAAAAATAGTGTTCTATACCTTTAAAACACGATACAACAAGGTCGATGAGTTAAGAACTAGTAAGTCATCGGCAAAAATGATGATGCAACATAAGTATTAGAGACAAATCGTTAATAAATAATATACCTAATGAATAATGGTCCCAAATTTGAGCCTCAGGGTATTCCAGAGGACGCTAAGATAGTCTCGGATTTAAAACCATCATATGAAAGAAATAATTTACGTTTGGATAAATACGATTTTACTAAGCGAAGAAGATTACTATTAAATCCATATAATTCTAATTTTGAAATTAATATATAATGATTACCCTATGGTTCACTTGATGAAAAAACAGACGCCTTGAAAGGATGAGGCAGCGTACTCCGTTCATTGTCGGACCTGCGCTATTCGAAGTCAAGTAGCGAAATGCTCGGTTGCGACTTGGATGGGTGACACATGGTCTCATTCTCATGCCGCGGTGGTGCTGAATTGGTGTTTGGTAATAGGGTGGCAACTGGGCCAAGTACTGGACACACTGTCTGCGTGAGTTCGATTTTCACCAGGGGGAACTTGGCACTTCCCTCAGGGCTGGCTATTTGTCCGCGTCTATATGTGTAACCTTCCCCTACTCAAGCCTGCCTGTAGGCTTTCTGGGGAAGGAAGTCTACTTTCTGTATGTTCAAATTTCTTTTTAAATCTCTGTCATAGTAAATTTGTAACTCTTGAGCGTTTTGCTATAAACCAATCACTCACATGTATGCATCGATCGATTCCATTTTCCATATGTTCCATATGAACTCTATGAAATGATAATTACAATGTATATAAAATGTTTAGTTCTATATATTACAAGGGTAGATGAAATGCTTATTTCTATAACAGTAAATTCGAAGTCTTAAGCAGAAATTATTTCAAAGAATTACCTTGTATATTTTACTTTAAAATATACTTTTATATGACATTTCTCATCGCTTACTTCTATTATTGTTAACTTTAGCTGATTCCAAGTGATTTAGATTCAAATCTTCTATCACAACAAAATATACCTGTCTTTTGTACTAATTTTTATGTATTATTGGCTCTAATCTACTTCTACAGTGTGGAAAAAAAGTATGGACTACCCCTAATAATTTGGTAGTCTTCAGGTTTTATGGAAAACGCTTGAACACGTCGATTTAGTTCTACAGTTTCCCACATTCTGTTAGAATTCATTTGTTTTTTTATTGACATCTCTCGAAAATATAACGTCATCGACATTTTTTTAATGACAATATATAGCATGTGATACATCATCTGAAAGCTCTTATTTTACTCAGTATGTTCCTAGATTTTTTTGCGATTCCGTCGTACCGTTTCAAAAGCTCAGGTCAAGAAACTTTATGTTAGGGCAGGCATTGAACGATAAAGCCTTAGGACTGTCTTAGTGTGATTATGTTTGCTTTTTTCTGATAAAACAAGAAAAAGTTCTTTTACTGGGAATTAATTTAAGACAATTTTCACAATTGATTGGTCGCCATTTTGAAACGTCACGACAGAATCGCAAAAAAATCTAGAAACATACTAAGCGAGACAAGAGCTTTCAAATGATGTATCAACACCATATATTGTCATTTAAACAATATGTCGATGACGTCGTATTTTTGACAGATGTCAATAAAAAAGAGCAAATGAATTCTAACTGAATGTGAGAAACTGGAAAACTATATCGACGTATTCCAGCGTTTTCCATGAAACCTGAAGACTGCCAAATTATTAGGAGTAGTCCATACTTTTTTCCACACTGTATATAAATGGAGAAATAGCAGCAAAAGTAGTAGCAAAACATTTTTTTGTAAATAAACATTTGTTTGTAGGACACCTTTGTTGGAATATTACATTCAACAATAATTATTTTAGGTTTAAAAATAGTCTTCATGCGGTGCCTGAAATTAAACATAAACATTAGGTCAGCATTTATGAGTTATGAGTTCGATATTGAGTTCAATATCGAATGTTTAACTGTTCAAATGTCGTTGAAATAAAAATTGATTATTTAGCAAGTCAGTCTGAAAGATTATATGTTACAATACAGATCTTAATTTCTTTGTACGTAATTTAGTTGTTATACAGAGTATCAATAAACTCGTATTGTCTTCAAATTGTATCTTTAATTATTTATTCTCCCAAGTACTTCGAACAGGTTATGGGCCCAGGTGCGTCGCGTAAGCTCACTTGTAAGGGAGAATAATTAAAAGGTACATCGCGAGTGATAACTATTGTTGTATAGACAACTGGAAAATGGCGGAAAGTGCTAAGTATAACATCGAAAAGTTGAACGGGCAAAACTACCAGTCCTGGAACTATTTAGTGAAAATGTTATTAATAAATGCGGATTTATGGGATGTAGTTTCGACTGAATTACCAACACCGGAGGAACGAAACGACACCTGGCAGAAGAAAAATGACAAGGCCTTATCAACCATAGCCTTACTTGTCGATGTTAGTCAACTAGTGCATATCAGAAATAAGGAATACGCGCATGATGCGTGGGAAGCACTAAAGGAGTATCATCAAAAATCGAGTTTATCTAGCATGGTTTTTCTGTTAAAGCAAATTTGCAGGCTATCGCTAGGTGAGAATGGTGATATGGAAGCACACATAAGTTCATTCTTGGAATTATTGAATAAACTGGCCGCTTTAGGGGAAGAAATTAAGGACAGGTTTGCGGCAGGCATTTTGCTGGGAAGTCTTCCAGACTCATACAGTTTTTTAATCACAGCGCTGGAAAGTAAGTCATCGAGTGAATTCACGCTTGAATTCGTAAAAAGTAAATTAATCGATGAGTACAGGAGGCGTCAAGGAGCTTTGAAAAGTCAAAACGAGTCAGCCATGAAATCAGTATATAATAAAAGGATCCAAAGTAATCAAACTGCAAGTACAGATGTAAAGCAATGTTACTTTTGCAACAGGAAAGGTCATTTTAAACGGGACTGTTTCAAGTATAAAGCGTTTAAAAGAGAAAAGGCCAATAAAGTTACTGAAATTAATACTGGTGACAGTGATGAAGCGTGTCTTATGGTAAATTCAAGTTCAACTGACGTAAACAGGGATTCTGCTTCGTGGTATGTGGATTCAGGAGCTTCGAGTCACATGGTAAACTACAAAGAATTTTATACCCAATTTGACGGTAGCAGAAAAGGCGTTGTGAGGTTAGCGGAGAAAGGGCAACACTCCAAGGTTCAGGGTATAGGAACAGGATTCATCAAGTGCGCGAATAGTGCGGGAGTGAATAAGCTAAAAATCGACGACGTGTTGTATGTGCCGGACTTATATTCAAATTTACTTTCTGTGAAAAAGTTAACTAGTGCGGGGTATAACGTGCAGTTCGACAACAATAACTGTAAAATTGTCTCAGGCGGAAAAGTGATTGCGAGTGCGAGGCCGGCGCCCGACTTGTACAAGCTGTCAACTGTAGAACAGGCACTGAGCATCGTGAATGAACACTCCAGCAACTGTCAGCATACGTGGCATCGACGTTTTGGGCACAGGGACATAGAAGCAGTCAAGCGCTTGATGGAAAGAAAAATGGCTATCGGGATTAATATTAAGGATTGTAGGATTAGGGAAACTTGCAACTGCTGTGTAAAAGGTAAAATTATTCGTAAGAGTTTCCCGAAATTTTCTCAAAGCAACACATTTAATATACTTGACTTAATACATACAGATGTTTGCGGTCCCATGAAGACTGTCCATGTTACTCCAGGGGGTAAACGGTACATTCTTACTTTAATAGACGATTTCTCAAGATACACAACTGTGTATTTACTGAAACATAAGAATGAAACTGAAAAATATATTAAAGAGTTTATCGAGTTAATGAGTAATCAGTCAGGCAGGGTACCAAAGGTTATTAGGTCAGATAGGGGTGGCGAGTACGTAAATAATGCGTTAAGGGAATATTTAAGCGGTAAGGGCATAAAGATACAGTACACGGCGGGGTACTCTCCAGAGCAAAACGGTGTTGCAGAGAGAAAGAACAGGTCGCTAGTCGAAATGGCTAGGTGCATGTTAATCGATGCGAATTTACCAAAGAAATTTTGGGGGGAAGCAGTTGTTACAGCCAATTATCTGCAAAATCGACTACCTACTCAGTTAAAACAGAAAACACCGTTTGAGTTGTGGCATAAAGTCAAACCTGATGTGTCGAATTTGCAAATATTTGGATCTAAAGTGTATAGTCATATTCCAAAGGAACAAATTAAAAATAAATTTGATAAAAAGGCAGAATCACTAATTTTCGTAGGATATTCTGATGAATCTAAAGCATATAGATTGTTAGATTTAGATACAGGGTGCATAAAAATTAGCCGTAGTGCGGTATTTCCTGAAAGAAATATTCGTGTTAAAGAAAAAAAGATAAAAGATGAAGAAGCGACTATTGAGTTCAAAAAGGAGCAAGAAAGAACGGAGCCAAATGACACTGGGAGACATGAGGTCGCAGATTTCGAAAAAACTGAAGAAATAGAAGAAGCTACGGAAGAATTTAATGTATATGAAAGTTCAGGTACAGAACAATCTTGTGGCAGCGATAACAGCTATCAACCAAGTGAAGAGTTCTATATAGAGCACGGAGGTGATCGTAGATCAAATAGAATAAATAAAGGAGTCCCACCTGAGCGCTACACAGCAAAGTTAGTTGAACTTCGGGAAATAGAACCTAAAACATTTAAAGAAGCTCTTGCCAGCAGTGATAGCGAAAAATGGAGGAAAGCTATGGAAGAGGAAATGAAATCTTTGAAGAATAACGAAGTATGGGATTTACTATTTACACCGGAAGACAAAAACATTATATCATGTAAATGGGTGTTTAAGCTAAAGACAGGTGAAGATAAGATCTCGAACAAGTACAAGGCACCATTTGTAGCGAGAGGTTTTAGTCAGAAATTCGGTGTGGATTACGATGAAGTGTTTGCGCCTGTAGTGCGGCAAGCAACTCTTCGAATATTGTTAACAGAGGCATGGAATCAAAAACTAATAATAAAACATCTAGATGCAAAAACAGCATTCTTAAATGGAGAACTAACAGAAGAAATTTACATGGAACAACCCGAAGGATTTGAAGAAAGAAACAAAAATTTTGTTTGCAAATTGAAAAAGAGTTTGTACGGTTTAAAACAATCTGCTAGAACTTGGAACCAAAAACTTGATGAAGTATTGACAAGCGATAAGTTTCGTAAAAGTAATATAGATGCATGTTTGTATATTAAGGTTATTGATGATCAAAAGGTTTACATAATAATATACGTAGATGATATATTGATTGCAGCAAGAAATATCGGAATTATCGACTTGTGTGCAGAAAAACTTAAGCGTCATTTCGAAATAACAAGTTTGGGGTTACTGAAAAATTATTTAGGCACAAAGATTGCAAGAAACGATCAAGGAATATACAGTTTAAATCAAGCAGAGTATATAGACAAGCTATTGCATAAGTTTGGAATGAGAGATTCAAAAGAATCAAATATACCATTGGATGTTGGATATTATAAACTTAACGGACGGGAGCCTATGAAGAACAGTGAAAAGTATCAACAAATTATTGGAGGATTATTGTATATTGCAGTGAATACGAGACCAGATATATTAGCTAGTGTAACCATATTAAGTCAACGCAACAAAAATCCGAGAGAAGTAGATTGGAATGAAGCAAAAAGGGTGTTGAGATATTTAAAGAAAACACAAAAGGCTAATATTAGGAGAACACAGTACAGATAATGTATTATATGGGTATGCAGACGCCGATTGGGCGGAAAATAAAGAGGATAGAAAGTCAAATAGTGGATACATATTTATGTTTCGGGGTGCACCTATTAATTGGGGATGCAGAAAGCAGAGTTGCGTATCACTATCATCGACCGAAGCTGAATACATAGCACTGGCCGAAGGATGCCAAGAGGCAATCTGGTTAAAGCAGGCGATAAAGGAGTTTACGAATTTAGAACCGAAAGTGGTTATGTACGAAGATAATCAAAGCTGTTTAAAGCAGCTAGCAAACCATAAATTTAGCAATCGAACGAAGCATATTGATACAAAGTATCATTTTTTAAAAGAATTGTATGAAAATCAGGTTATTGTATTCGAGTATTGTCCGACTGAAAAAATGATAGCTGATATGTTAACCAAGCCGATAAATAAAGTAAAGCTAGAACATTTAAGTACCAAGGGTAGTCTGGTTGACTGATTGAAAAATAATTATAGTTGCGAGGGGGTGTTGGAATATTACATTCAACAATAATTATTTTAGGTTTAAAAATAGTCTTCATGCGGTGCCTGAAATTAAACATAAACATTAGGTCAGCATTTATGAGTTCGGGTAACTCAATATCGAATGTTTAACTGTTCAAATGTCGTTGAAATAAAAATTGATTATTTAGCAAGTCAATCTGAAAGATTATACGTTAGAATACACATCTTAATTTCTTTGTACGTAATTTAGTTGTTATACACGGTATCAATAAACTCATATTGTCCTCAAATTGTATCTTTAATTATTTATTCTCCCAAGTACTTCGAACAACCTTCAGAATTCCTACAGAATTATTCTGTTTATCTAAGGCTGAATATAAATACACAATATGATACTTAAATTAATAGATCAAAATAATGATCCTGATAACGTGTCTTAAAATGCTATCCGATGGAACCTTCAAAACGAGACAACATTTACAAATGAATGATTGGTATACATATACGAAATACAAAATTACATCTCCTAAAATGTAAACATAAATACTCATAATTAACGTAACATAAGTTCACTGTCGCCCGATATATGTTTTTTAAGCGGCTTCCTTTCTTTCTCTAAAGATGTTAATAACTTGCTATTATGCACCAGGAAATTGTTATGTAAATTTTGAATAATAAAATAAATCAAGATAGTTTTGCATCCGATCTATTTTTTATAAACCGTCAGGACTTTCTATTCTATTTTGGGATAAACCGCTAAGTACCTATTCAAAGAAAAACTAACTCAAGAATGTAGGACAAAATAATCTTGAATATTAGACAGCATATTTAATGTTTGTTGCATCCTTTAACATTTTTTTAAAGGATACAAACATATTATTAAAACTTTACTTTACTTACGAGTTTATTATTATAATTTACGTTGACCGATATTTTTATCTTATAATCAGGGGCGTAGCGTGAGTAAATAATCTAGGGATGTAATAAAAATTTTATAATGAGGAAGAGGTATAGTCGGTTGTATGGTAGGCCTTATGAAAATGGTAAAAATAAAAAAACGCTAATCTAAAATGATTATGCCGAAGTATATATCCTAATTTTTAAAAAGTAGATCAATTCTTCGGTTTTTCTTGCTTTTGAGAATGTCTTGCTTGTGACAGGAATAGTCAAAATTAAACGACACAATTTTGATGACTCCAGGAAAACAAAAGATAATTGAAAGCAGTGGCGGTCCTATCAACATTTTTAGATGGTGTGAGATCCAAAAGTGTGGCGCCCCTCCAAATATAAAACTTTATTGTTAAAGTAGTTATTTACTGTTGATTTGATTAGGCTGCTTTTCTACCAGAGAACCGTTTTCACCGTTTCGGTTGATTTCGGCGCCCCCCTCATGATGACGCCCGGTGCGGACGCAACGCTCGCACTGCTCCAGGGCCGCCACTGATTTAAAGGACATAATATATTGGTGAAGCTCATACACAGTGCTCTTTTTCATATCGGGATCACTATAAATCACTGAAAGTTCACTTTTTAAACGATTTGCGTCAAAGAATGTTCCATATGTATCTACGAAAGAAGAAAAAAGTTCGTCAGGAAAACGTTTCACGAATGAAGTAAATTGTGTGGAATCTAGATTTAAGAATTTCAGTTTAGAAATTTCACTAAACCGTTCACTAATGTTTAAAGTAATAACGTCCAAAATTTCATAAAACAATCGTGCGTAGGTGCTTTTCTTATCTTCTTCAGGAATTAAATCCAAACGAATTATTTTAATTGGTGGTTGATTTTCTAACACAAATCTATCCATACTGTCCCAAATGTCACTAAACTCGTTTCTCGTTTTTTGAATATGTGATTTGAAATCGGCGATCTTTTGACTGCAGTAACTAATATCTGATATTTTTGTCTATAGTATCTTAAACAGACTCTCGGAATGTGGGAATATTGCAGAAAACAGTGCTAAAAAAAATTTAAATCAAAGTCGCGCAATAAAGATAAAAGGCCTCTAGCACAAATAACGGTTTCTCGATCCCACTCCTCATTTTCATTTTCCACAATTACCTGAAACAGCGCTTCCAAATCTTCCTCATGTTATAGCGACAGTCGCCAAGATCCGTTCACATAATAGAATAACTGAGTCCGGAAGTAACGGCAACACCCATTCGAGGTTCCACTGTTGACTGCGTAAGATTAGTGACCTTTTCGCCTATCTAACACGTAGCTTGGATGTAACGTGGACCATCGCATTTCATCACTGAAGCAAGTAACGCGGGAGCCCAATAATTTCGGGCGCCTTCACGGCCGATTTCAAATAAAAAAGTTGATGGTAGCGTTTAAAGTAAATATGTATGTTTGCGGTCCGTTTAAAATAATTAAAAAATTGTAATAATCGAATGAATTGATTGAACTTTTAAATAACACTAATTTGTCAATTTTTTAATTGATGCGAAGCATCACTCGTATCCATGTACTTCACGCCCTTGCTTATAATAACATTTACTCGACGTGTAAACAATTAACGTTTATGCTTTAATTATTCCTGCCGAGAAACCCGTAGATCGAGGATAGTATTATTAATCGGCATATTAATTATGGCAACTTTACAACATATTGATTGTCACAAGCGCCATTATAGAAACAAAAGATGTACCTTCAAGAAATAATGTAGACACTTTTGATACGTTGCCCCGACAGATAGGCAATAATGAATTTATTTTTGGAGATAATTGTGGTCTTAGGTCTTTAAATGGTCACGCCTTTCATTAACTAAAAACACAATTCATTGAAATGTTAATTCAGTATTGCCTATATTTTAGGGGAGGGTATTCAGGTGTCCCATTACATTCTTCCTTGGTAGTACCTTTGTTATACATCGCCTTTTTACACTTGTTCCTGAAATGTATCTGCAATTTCTATAAATAAAACGATATTTCCTCCAGAACTAATCTAATTGGATTATTTAATTATTTTATTAGTGTTAAAGTTCAATTATTCATGTGCAATTATAACATTTTTCACACACTATCTGTGTGACTAGAGCAGTGCGTCGTATGAACGGTGAATAAAGCAGTTTTTAGCGAAGATAAACGGTAATATTTTAAACAAAAGATAATTGCACAAGTCAAGGCGTCTAATGAACCGTGAAATGAATTATTTTTTTATTATCCTCACACAAAACGCAATGCGAATATTTGTTTCATTAAAATGTGATGTAATCCAATAATACTAATAATACCGCTATTAATATTTTTAATAGTTTTTCGCTCCTATTGAAATCAGTTCAGAATTTCTAATCATCGCGGAGCAAATCAAATTTTCCAACTAAAGTCTATTACGCTTTTTTCATATGGTAGCTTTTTGTCAACGTTTTTTTGCGGTGCTTTAAAATTGCGTGACTAAATTGTTCAAATACTAAAATAGTTCAGTTATTAAAGAATTAGTTGTAGGCATTTTTTGTTAATAGTACGAACAGTAATCTATGTATTTTTCATAAAATTTCGTATTTCGTTTACGTGTACGTATTAATTTTATTTTTTATAGTGTTTTATTTACCTCAAGAATTTCAGGATTAATTTGTGACTAAAGTTCTAAGAAATTGTGTAAGTAAAAGGTCATAAATTTTAATCCCTTTTCTGGAAAATGCAGTATATATCTGTTCTTATTCATGTGTTTACGTTTATTTGGGTTCTTTTATAAATCGACTTTGAAGTTGTAAAAAAGTAATTGTAATTATAATGTCAGATTTGATATACAAGGTGTTGCAACGGTAAATAACAAAGTTGTATATGTCTTACAGGGTGTCTCAGTCGAAACTATAGGATTTGAATTGCGCACCATTTATGTTCTATCAAAGATGAGGCGTCAATATTTAACGACTGTTATCTACAAACCATACGACTTCAAAATGCCGCGATTAATAGTTCAACAACAAATAGTTTGTGTACAACTGTTTTATGAAAGTGAACCATCATTTATACTTGCATTAAGAAAAATTCACACAAAATTAGGACAAAATGAAGACGCCTACAGAGTGAACAGTTGGTAATTTAATCAAGAAATTTGAAGAGACGGGTTCTGTTATTGATACGGTAACACCAATAGGTTCTCCCTTGTCATGGTCGGTCAGATGAAAATATTGCTACAGCGAGAGAAGGTGTACGAGAGTAGCCAGATATATCAATTCGACGTCATGCACAACAATTGAATCTGCCAAGAGCCACCACGCATCGGATTTAAAAAATATATCTTCATCTGTCAGCATACAATATTCAGTTGACACAACAATTGAAAGTTAAGATTACACCAAACTGATGATTTGGATAATTGGCCGCCCAAAAGTCCCGATTTAACACCAATGGATTTCTTCTTATGGGGTTAGTTAAACTATAAGGTATACAATCATGTTTCTAGGACTCAATTGTTGCAATTAAAATCCTAAATACGCGAGGAAATTTAGAGAATGATGTCGGTGAAATATATAGCAAATTTTAGATTAGAAAATTTATAGCAAATTTTAGATCACGTCTTGAGGAAGTACAACGGCATGAAAGAAGGCACCTTGACGATGTTATCTTTCGTACATAACTTTCCCTATATTGTAAATTTAAATAAAAAGTAGTGAATGTAAATATCATTTTTAGTCGACTTTTATTCACCCAAAAATAAAAGGAAAAGATTCTACGACACTCCACCTAAGGCGGAAAATATTCAAAAGGCTATCGTTGACGTCATAACTTAAACCTGATTATGTCAAAGAATACGTTTATCAAAATATGCACGACTAGAAAATAAACCAGTCCGAAAATTTTTGTTCTCACATTTTATTTTATCGAATACTCCTAACACCAAAAGTGAATGACCCACTTCATTCTGAAGAAAGTGCCTATTATAATTTCATATTTAACGCGCCAGTATAGCTTATATTCATAGACAGACCTGCTAATTTAATTATTGCTCGGCGTACTCCGGTCACACGCAGCGCATCCGCATATTCAGCGTGGAAATAGAATTCCCCGAAGCAGAACCTTATAGAAAATGCGTAACGGCCTTTATCAGCGACGTAACGCGAATATGTGTTTCAGATAACACTCGTTCATGAGTTCATAGCCACGGTAGGTTGTCGGTTTAAATAAGGCAGTAGGAACGCCTCCGTTTGACGTATCGTTAAACGCTGTTCATTACATGAAGTCGACAAACTTTGAATGGGTTTTTTGAAGTGAATACTTCTTTGGCGACGTTCTGATATTTGACGAGAATGGAGAGTGAATTGGAAAAATGTAACGTTTCGAGATTTCGTTACACGAGAGAGAAAAAGATATAACGTAGAGAGAAGGAGAAAGAGAGCTATACATTTGGTATACCTAAAACACAGGCTTCGTTATAAGACAGAATACACAGATATATAACATAGAGAGAAAGAGAAAGAGAGCTATACATCATATATATATATATATATATATATATATATATATATATATATATATATATATATATATATATATATCAGTTTAGGCTATCCGCGTCTCCCTTTTGTGCGGTCCTTCGTCTTTAACGCCCACTCATACGCTAAGTCCAAGGTCTAAGTTGCTTGAAGGGGGAATAGTTTAGGAAGCATCGTACGAGCAAGAGAGAGAGCCACGTATCATTGAATACTAGGCAATAGAAGACAATATAGTATGACGCGCATGCGCGCGAGTACGTACAACTCTGACGCCACACGGGAGTGGAGCAAGAGAGAGCGATATAAACTTAGTACGAAGCGATAGAATAGGATAGATAGATTGTCGCGCATGCGCGCGTTATAGATGTACG
Source organism: Rosalia funebris (assembly GCA_037954035.1). Classification (NCBI taxonomy): domain Eukaryota; kingdom Metazoa; phylum Arthropoda; class Insecta; order Coleoptera; family Cerambycidae; genus Rosalia; species Rosalia funebris. The sequence goes on along the minus strand of JAZFAV010000005.1, from coordinate 13,632,465 downwards.
CGCTATATATTAACAGCTGAAGCAGCACGCGTGTGTACCAAATATTTATCATTGTGTTTTGTAATTATTTACATCTGTGTTCTGTGATTATTTGATAATATCCTTGAACCGTTTAACTTGTTAAAATCTAGAAGATATAATATATTTCATTCACCGCTCCCTACTGGTTTACAGCCACACAGGTGCAAATGCACTTGGAAGAGGCGAAGACAAAATCCCTTTGATTCTCGGGGGAGATTTCAATGTAAATTTCGGATCCAATGATTCTTTGACATTGATTAACTTTCTTCGAGAAACATTTGGTCTGCTTATAAATAACAATCCCAAAGAATCAACAACATAATTCGGAACAACAATAGATGCAATTTTTACACGTTATCTAGAAAATATCGAATCACGAACATATATTTCATATTTTAGTTATCACAAACCAATCATATCAGTATTACCAATTGAACCACCAGCCGATGATAGTGTTGATAATGAATAAACCGAATATTTTTTACACAAATTTTATATTGTTATATTTCTTTTGAAATTACCCCTCTCCCTTTCTCTCTCTCTCTCTCTCTTTCAATCTCCCACTATTAATCTCTCTCATTCTCTATTCTAAAGAAGTATACACTTCTATCACGTGTATTGCACATGATTTTTTTTTTGTTTTTAATCATAATCATGGAAATACTTCATACTGAAAATATTGTCGCACCATGTTGTGACCCAAATTTTGTGTGCCCAAATAGAAAAATATTTCATATTATGCGTCTACTTAATAAACCACTCTACCTGGTCACCGAACAGAAACTAAGACAAGAAGGTTCACTCCCCGTCGGATCTTTTATCGTGCGCTTACAAAGACATGCCTCCACGCAGCTGATAAACGACGGCCTTCTTGAGTATACGGGGGATACCTCGTGTTACGATTACTTATTTCGTTGTGGGTGTTTGTTACGAGGGCTAATAGAATACACTTTGGTAAATTAGTAACATATAAGTCGGAAATCGAGAAAGTAACTACCAAACCGCCAAGCGGTTATCAAAGTAGTTCCCGAATAGCAAAGCTATTACATAATCGCTATAGGAAACAACTACTACTCGGACTAAAGCCCCGCCAGGCACTGAATCGATCGCTAAAAGCGATCCTCAACCCCTTTCTCGTGTTTCTGCACTATCAGATAAGGTTTCAAAAAATAAAACCCGCCACAGGTAGGATTCGACATTTGTCCCGGATTGGAACCGAACGACATACAGCTGTTTCGAACTTATTAGTTCTCATCAGTGCCGTACGTGGTACGCCGATTCAGGACAAATTCCGAATGAAATTTGTGGGGTATACACCTTTATCGATACGATCTATGTCAGTAACATATGAGTCGGAAGTAACATATAAGTTTAGTAAATTAGATATACAGCCGTTTCTTAACGGAAGTATTTTGTTGAAGTAAAATAGTAGTTATGACTTACTAACGTTTATTACATAAATTGTTGACATTTAATAGAGGTAAAACAGTACATAAACTACAAATATTATTATTCAAAAAAAGAAATGTTAATATTGCGAATATATTAAGAACAATATCGCATTATTTACTAACTAGACTGACAAGTTAATAAACAAATTTTCATTATAGTTATTTTGGCATTTGGGTTTTGTAATTTTTTGTTTTTTATATCGCGATTTGCGAATTTTATAGTTTAATAAAGACGCACTCTAATATAGAGGGACAAAAGATAATTTAATGGAAAACTTCTAAACGGATGTGTAAAAGGTGCACTTTTAAATATATCTTTTAGTTTTGCCCCAGTTGAATCGAAACAAGCTAATGTATTGCCTTAGGTCCTAAAAAGTAAACACTTAAGAGTCAAATTGCTTCAATAGGCAGTTTGCATGATTTTTAATTATGTTGTCAAAACATTCTATAGGTCATTAAATCCATACAGCGTTAAATTTACCACTTCTTGTGCAATAATAGACACAAAATAAATAAATGATATTTGAAATTATTATCGGCGCGCGTAAACACAAGAAATGCAAATGGCTGTCGCGTGACGTCACTGTATATTATTCTGTTGAGAGATAGATGGGCATTTAGTGTAATTTCGTTAAATATTCCTGTTTCGGTGTGCGAATCATTACCAATATTGACCAATTTACAGTACCCCAATTTATTATTATTAATATTGAACAATTGTGTGTAGACTATGGCAACAGACAGTGGATTTGTGCAAGGACAATCTGATAACTTGCCAAAGATTGATTCCTTGACCATGTTTTCCTCTCTATTGGAAAATTCACAATTTATGGGTATTGAAATTAGAGGAATTAAAACTGCAAGGTTAGTATATCTATATTTACCATTTACCAATAGTTTTATAGTTTGTAGTTTTATAACCTATCGTAAAGCGCTGGTGCCCTTACTTCTATATTGAGTTCTACTCTTCACTTGGGTAGATTTATCTTGGCTTGAACTCTCACAAACATTCGAGAGAGGTTCCTCTGGAAGATCAAGGAAAGCTGATGTACTAGGCAGCTCAGAGTCGCAAACCGTTGAACTGGAGGCAACTAGTTTACTTTCTGCCTGCTGAATAATTTGCAGCCGTCTGCGTTTTACCCCAGTTTGTCGCTCAGATACTGGTTCTCTCTGACAGCTGAAAATATGAGGTAGAATGCCCTTTTTCAAACTTAATCTCTGTACATTTCCAGCCAGTCTGTATTGCCAGTAATTTTCCATGTCTTCCTCCAACTGTAAAAAATATTCAAATGTAAATCTTATTTAAGTATCTATATCTTGACCTCCAAAACAAACATTTTCTAAATATTCTATGCGGCAAGTAGGTAATATGAAAACAGCATACAACGTTGAAAGTGGGGTTATGTACAAATACATACAAAACAAATAAATGTTATTAGGTACTCACAATAAAATGATCCTCGCAACAATATACCGGCGTCGAATTTGATTGCTTTATATTTTTCTTTTCGTCCCTTTTCATTGCTACGCACCATTTCTTCCGCATTCTTTCCTTTTTGGGAACCGAGAAGAACAATCTTTCGGATGTTGATACCGTAGTATTTGTACACATTGGCACGATGCAATACTTATAAAATTTGTGTTTTATCGGCTCCATACCGTTAGGCACTTTATAAAACGCACTTGTTACAGATTTTACAAACTGTTAGCACTAAACCAAATCAAAACAGTGACGATTGGGATACTTCCCCATACAGTGACGTGAACTAATCAGACTAGCGTTTTCGAATACGTGACTTTGTTTACATAAATGTTAATAAAAATTAATTTCATTAATTATGCAAAAACTACAGATTTTCATGAAAAATGACTATAATATTCTTCTTAAGTACTTATTATATGGCACAAAAAACTATATTTTCAGGCGTATAGAAGTTTTATGCAAATTGCCTATTTTCGCGGGACGACGGGACGGGGTAAGAAGGGAAACTTAGCGGGTAGAGCTTACAGTGGACGTTCTTGTCTTAGTCTCTGTTCGGTGGCGTAGGTGACACTTTGTCGGGTAGCAGGCAGATGGCGTTTGCCAAATTTTTACATGTATTGCTCATTCTCGCTTGGTATAAGACTCGTAGAATATTCTCAGAACGCCCGACGTCGGCATAGTCCGCTATACTTGCACTGACGATTCCTAATAAGAATGAAATGGCGATATGCAGTTCTGGGATAACCTGGTGTAACTGAGAATAGTTAGATCGTAATAGTTCTTTTCGTAATATAACATGAGGAGGTAATCCTCTCACGTGGTGTTACGTCAAAATGTGCGTTAGACGAAGTAATCTGCGCGCTAGAAATTAGAAGTAGCATCGCCTCCCGTAGGTGATCCTTTGTCGTGTAGTAGGAAGATGGCGTTCGCCAAATTTCTAAAAGCTATTTTTATTCAGTTTTACGTGAATTAATGTCAATATGAACTATTGTCAACAACAGCATTCTGACAACTACTGGTATCACAAAAAATATTAAACAATAACCTTGGCCGTCTCATTTACCTAAATTGAATAGGTACCTTTAATTACGAAATAATAATTAAGATAAGGGAGTTACTTAAGAGAAATTAGGAAATAGTACTCTTAGTTTCGTTAAAGATACCGCAGTTTCTATTCCCCAGAACGAATCTCCTGAACATAATTTACATAGAAAATACATCATAATATAACACAATAATCATAATACAATTATCAATATTAGAGTGTACAGAAAAATGGGAAAAGAAATGTGTACCTCGACGCTTATCATTTAACAGTAGTTTACGTGATGAATATGTCCTTTCAACGTCTCCCGTCAGCAAAGGACAGTACGAGAAGTTAACTATCTGTAGACTATATGTTTTAGTAAAGTAGAAGATGTGTACCCTTTAGAAATGAACACATGTGTTCCAAATCGCCGTACTCAGGATTTTTCGTAAACACATCTTGCAGTTTTTTTTATGACATTACTGACTTCACGTGTGTTGTGGTTGTTTATTTTTTGTGTAACGGCATTTAACGCCATAAACTATAATAGCAACGATAATCCGTATGTTTCCAGATTCTTTATTGCAGTAATTAAGATGGAATAGTTACTATTTATGTAACGGACATCATGTCGTATAATTTGTAGTTGCAGTAAGTTCTGTATTATGTGTATGGCGTTGCTTTCGTTAGGATCAAACCAAAAGGCGACACGTTTTATTTCCTCAAAATTCTTATCATAATAAGCTACAGCTTCTAACCAAGTACTCCATCGTGTAACAACTGGTTCAGTAGGTGAAGGTATGTCTGGCAGGACTTCACTATATGTATCTTGCCGCGCTTTTACAAAAAAAAAATGTTCACAGTCACTATTACCTCGTTAACTAAAGAGAAACTCTCTTATTGTTGCTACTATTCGGTTAAAGGCATGAGCTGCACATGTAAATTGTATCATATTTGGAAAAGTTTCAGTTAATAGATCTCTTGCCTTTCGCATGTATGCAGCTATGTCTGTTATCATTACTAATACCTACTTTCTGAGAATTGTCTTCATCTATCCAAACACGGTGAAAGCACCGAGTCAGAAAATCTACAATTTTTTTGTGGTTAGTTCTGTCTAATGTTTTAGAAGCTACTAAATGGTTGTTAGATTTTAACGCACCTTTTAAAACATCTGCCACTAAATGTCCACATACGTTAGTTGCATCGTCTATATGAAGTACACAAAATTTTCCCTAACGCGGTATATATATATATATATATATATATATATATATATATATATATATATATATATATATATATATATATATATATATATATATATATATATATATATATATATATATGCATTGTATATCTGATCAACACATCTGTTTCTTAGTGTATTTGGAATAGAGTTTAAGGTCCACTTGTCTACAAACTGATGTATTGTAGGGGTTCTTCAATTTATCTAACGTAATATCACATGTCAAAAAAGCTACCGTGAGGTCATAAAAATATAGCGTCATCATTATCGTGACTGCTAGACGAAGCATAGTTTTCACGTCTTGTTACATTACTTTTTTTGGTAATTGTATACAAGAAGTGTTCCTGGGCAAATGCTTACGAAACTTTTCCTTCCCCCCTATTTTCGAGGGTACTGAAGACGAATTTGGCTTCATTTTTATCCGCTCGGACACGGTTTTCGAGAAAATTAATTTTCCACTTTTCCGCATGAGGCCATTTCTTCTATCAAATAACTTTCACTTCACATGACATAGATAGCTAATATTAATACCAATAGATGCTACAACACTTCCTTTACACATATCATATTTTAAACTCTCCAGCACCCTCGAAAATAGAGGGGTAGGAAAAGTTTCGTAAGCATTTGCCCAGGAACACTTCTTGTATACAATTACCCTTTTTTTTTTTAGACAAAGTAATTCCTTCACACACATTACAGAATAGATCATTTCCTCTAATACATATGTTGACAAGCAACTCCGGGACACCATCAATCCAAGTTTGCAATAATTCTCGTCCGGATGTTTTGCCTCGTGCCATCTACAAGGCCGCGTAGACAGTGAAAACATAAGAAGCCTCTGTGTAACACGCGGTGGCAATGCCGTTGATATAAAAACAGACATCGGCAACGTATCGATTGTTAGTGTGTTGCGGCTCATTAGAATAGACAATATACTATTCGATATATTTCAAAGGTTACTTAAAATTAATATTTCTGTATGATTTCAATTGGAAGTGGATAATTCTAGTTTAAGGTGATTTTAACTGTAATGTTACCTTATTTAGGTTAAGTTACGTAATAACCACCCGCTGGTAGTTCCTGTCTCAGTTGGAGCAACTTAGATGCTGCTGGGGTAATATCTGAATGAAAGTTACTAACTAATACATGCATAATTCAAGATTTCTCAGTTGATACATTATTTAATTGAAGCGTACAGCTGTACTTATAACGTGCAAATTGACGTTTCCCTTGTGTCTAAAGACATGTTAATATTTATTACGTAACCGGTAATGCTTGGTACTAAAAGAAATTATCGTAGTGGATGTAGTAAGTGACCATTAACAACGAACGCATTATTTAATTAGAACCTATTAATTTTAAAGTGACACCTAATGATCTTCCCCCTGTTAAGAACAGTTTGCTATTCGGATCCTCGAATCAACTCCAAATTATAGGCACATCACATAAACATCATTATGATACCAGTTTTTATGGCCGGTATTAAAGAAAGTTGCCTTGAAGTGCTGTTGCGAAATTCGCCAACGGTGTACGCCGTCCATACCCATACGAATAACGAGAAATTATTTCGAAGGTGTTTCGTAATTGCTCTAGGATACGAACACACACATGGTAATTAATTCAAAATCGCTTAAAAATGTAAAAGGCATTTATAACTTCTAGAGATCAGGTGACGTCGTCGAAAGGCAGCTTACCGAATGACAAAAAAGGAGATTTCACTTCCTTAATTATTTTTAGGAGCCACTAAAGAGATCTGCATAACTTCCGCTATTCGCACTAGAAAACATCATCAATTATCTCAGGTTGGTTTTGGGTATTCAGCTGTGACATCGATTTGTTTCATATTAATTCACAAATCTACAGAAAAGATGGTTACACACGTCTTATGGAAATCAAACGATTATTTTTACAACAGCCACAGGGTACCTAAATAATATATTATCCACATACCCTCTGTTGCACATATTTATGCAGTTTATATGTTTTCAAAGATACCACAAGTTCATCCTTTGTTATTCTTGGTGATCGTTTTTGGCCCATGAAATTATCCGAGCGTTAACTAAAAATTCGGTTAATCGATTGTTAAAATCCGGTGTAATCTACTTATACCGGTAAATAAAAAATTGTCTACACGCCAGTGAGTCGTTTACCAGCATCGGTTTTTTTTTTGATAAACTTTATCAATTTTATGTAAATCGTATTAAAAGTGCTTTGCATTTGCCACAATGAAAAAAAAATCCGTGTATGATAAATTCAAAAGTATACAGTGTGCGTAGAAAAACGAGAGAAATAAGAGTAATTAATTTGTTTAAAAATTTCGATATTAGTGGGTTGCGTAGCGTATACAATTTGAATAATGGATCTTTGCGCGTGTATCAATTTAGTGACGACGCACGGATCACATTCTACACCACTCTCAATTGCTACTAATATGCCACAATTACCAGCACGTATATCTAGCGACATATATTTCAATCAACTACATACGGCATAGACAGTTAATGATTTGCCGAACGAAATACAATTATGAAGTTACGTCTTAGCTTTATTGTATAATTTGATTCATTGGCGTCTCGTTATTTTTTTTAATTTTATTTAATTTTTGTTCTTGTTTCATTTATTTTGATTTTTGTTGAATTCATTTCATTTATTTTGATGCACATACCACTCCCATTGAATGTTTTTGTGGAGAACCTTTTCATTAGGTAATCTGTCATAGGTTGACCGATTTGTATTGTACTAACTGTTATCCTAGAATGTGTTTTCGGCACGACCCTGTTCAAATATGTCAGTGGATTGATTCATACAATTGTTACCTGTGACGCACACGCGAAGAATCATCATCATCATCATTAGGTCATCAGTCCTAAGACTGGTTGGACGCTAACCTCCAGCTTCTTCTATCTTGTGCTAACCTACGCATTTCGCTAATTGTGCTACAACCTACATCCCTTACTATTTGCGAGCAGTAGTCTAGTCTAGGCCTACCTCTGCCTTTCTTCACTCCTATTTCTGCCTCCAAAATATCGCGGACTATTCCCCCATGTCTCAGCAAGTGGCCTACCATTCTATCTCTTCTCTTCTTTATGTTTTTCCACATACTTCTTTTCTCGCCGACTTTCTCCAATACTTCTTCGTTTCTAACCCTATCAGTCCATGGTATTTTCATCATTCTTCGGTAACACCACATCTCAAAAGCTTCTAATTTCTTCCTACTTGCTTCCCCTACCGTCCAGGTTTCCCAACCGTATAGTGCCGTGCTCCATACATATGTTTTCAAAAATCTCTTCCTTGTTTCTAAGTTTATTACCCCCGAGCATAAAAGTGCTTTCTTTTTGTTAAAAGCCACTCGACCCTGCGCTATTCTTTGTTTTATGTCTTTATCGCTTCTTCCATCCCAATTTATTTTACTTCCTAAATAAGTGAAGTCTTTGACTTCCTCCAATCTTTCATTATTAATTTGTACTTTCGTTTTTGCTCTGCTCTCGCGCCCTCTGCACACTAATACTTTAGTTTTGTTCTTATTCACCCTCATTCCGTATTCCTCTGTCAACACTGCCTCCATTTCATTCAATGCTGATTCTAATTCCTCCTTACTAGATGCTAATACTGCGAAGAATCATATACAAACTATATCTTATTTTAAGTAGCCTCATAAAATCAAGATCGAGCAGGTTTGGGATCTGAATTATCTTGTGTTAGCTGGTGAACAGTTTGTAATTTGTAGGGGTGAAATTTTTGTTTGTTTACAATGCTTTGTACAGTTTTTACAGATTCTCCACAACCAGCTACAATTTGATTTGTAGATTGTGTAGAATTCACTACTGTTTCAACGGCGATATTTATATCTTTGTATTCTGCAATGTCTGGGCGTCTACTTCTTTCTTTCTTCGTCCTGTATATTACCCGTTCTCTGGAACTTCTGTAAAATCTGTCGTAAATATGCTCTAGAAACAGGACGACAGGGGTAACTATCATTCAAAATTCTTTCAGCTGCATGCAGATTTCTTCCAGTTTCGCCTATAATTAGAATTGCATTAATTTTTTCTTGCCATGTTATTAGAATCGATCAAAAATACCTTAAAGAAAATTTCTAAATGTAAACACAAAATTCGGGTATTTAAAAACGTCTTAGTGACTGTGCGTGATTTCTCTCAAAAAAAAAAGATACTAAGTATTTACGGAGATGCACTGCCTAAAAAGTTTGATGGTATGTCAATATTAAATGTAATCGATTTTGAATATTTAAACTATGGCTATTTGAATGTTATATAAAAAATATTACAAATACTAAAAATACTGCTACATTCAAAATAATGATTATAATATGAAAAATATCATTCATAAACACTTTAATATATTTGAATATGTACAAGATAGCGGAAATAATTGATAAACAATGACGAAATCGTGGGCTTAAGTTTCCATCATTGCTAATTGTTAGAAAAACTAGTTCTTTCAAAGAAATCCATTAATGGCGTCATCTCCAGAATGAAAATAGAGCTAAACACCTTATCTGTACATCAAAATCTGTACAAGAAAAAATGAGATCGACAAGTTCGAGAATATTGCTCAGCAATGCACACTATTAAAAATAAAAACAGGATACCAGTTTTCCACGAACCACCACATTGCACATTTCACCAGCCAAGATGGCGGTACTGAGAATACTGACTATTAATCATCTTCTAATGATGCCAACTTGGTTGGCGAGACACGGGTTGAGTGACGTGTAATATTTTGATGGTTGTGGTAAACTGGTTTCCGCTTTTTGTTCGAAGGTGTCAGTCCTTTCTCGGGACTATTAAAGATATTAAATTTATTTTTAACGCACTGTATACACAGAGAAGAGGAATTCCTTTATTCAGTAACCATCCCATGGCTACAATCCCTATTTTCAATATAGGCAAAAAATATGTGGATTAAAATAAATTGGATTTTTCGAATTATCAGAGAAATAATTATTTGAATTAATAACATTATTTATTATATCAAACATTTCTACTCTATATTATATGATTTAATCCCTCTAAATCCATAAATTTATGATTTAATTTCTTTAAATCAATAAAATATGTTGACTTTAAAAAATACTCGTTAAGGTAAAAGAAATAGAATTCACAGGTTTAATAGAAACGATTTATTAATACGAATCCATTTTGATCCGGATAATGAATATTCGTTTAACCGAATGAAGTAAAAGCCAAACAAATTGAGATTATGGATTCCAAGAATTTCCTTTTGTCGTGTATGAGTTGATGTATGACGTTGATTACAAAATCGTCGAGGACGAAAATGACGAGAATCGACAAAATCAATAAAAGGTGGAGAGATATTAGTCATATTATTAATATATTCTTTTAAATTTATCCATAATAAAAGCAATATATGTATTAGTGTCTCAAATCTTATAGTTTTCGTGACAATATCTGTTTCATCCTCTAGATGCGTATAGGGAAAAGCTACTATATTTATTATTAAGATCCATGACAAATACTGTGGCAATACACGAACCTGTAATATCTAGTTTCTTGTGTACCCTAATATTATTGTGAAGTATCACAGTAAGTAATATAAAAACTACCTACTGTGTTAATACACTCATACATATAATCATAGATCTTTAGATTTTTGAAAATTTTGAAAATCTCATAGCAAATCATAAAACAGGAAATATCACATTTATGTGAATTGTAATTCAGACAAAAAATGGATACTCTTGTATTTTTAGTAACCTAAACTCATAAAATTGCATCCTCCTTCTGCCATCCTCATGTTGAAGGCCTTGTAAAGTAACGAATGAATAGCGACAAAATGTGCGTGTTTTATATTATATCAAACATTTCTACTCTATATTAAGTGATGATTTAATCCCTCTAAATCCATAAACTTATGATTTAATTTCTTTAAATCAATAAAATATGTTGACTTTAAAAAATACTCGTTAAGGTAAAAGAAATAGAATTAATCACAGGTTTAATAGAAACGATTTATTAATACGAATCCATTTTGATCCGGATAATGAATATTCGTTTAACCGAATGAAGTAAAAGCCAAACAGAGTGTTTTTTAAAGACTTTGGATTATTATGTTGGAAATTCTTAAATCAGTTATCAGAGCTGGACTGTTGACAAGTTTCGAATATTTTTTGTTAATCGGAGTTCAAACACATAAAAACTGATATTTCACTCTTTGAAGTTCCATTTTAGTCAATAGAGAAAAACAAGGACACGTCTTTCTGTATGAACATGTCCTCACATATAAATATATATTTTATACATATAGAATGTAAATATAAGAATATATTCTTATTTTTATCTACGACCGTGCTGTAATATAGGGTTTATTGAACTATTTTGAGTTATGTAATGAACTTTTTGTAATGAACATTACACAACTCATTTTGATTTTCAAAAATTATAAACGAAGAAGTAAACATTTATTGAAACTAGAAACGATACAATAATTATTTGTTATCATAAATATTAATATTATTTTAGCCAGGTTTTAGTAAAATTTTCGATGTAAATAACGCACAACGCGAAGAGAAAATCACAAAACTAAGCGTTATTTAAAACTAGATTGTTACTATGGTTTTAACAAATTTCATGCATCATGTTATTTTGATTTGGTATGAAAATGTTTAAGTGACTTTTAACGGATGTCATAATTATTTAAATGTCAAAGCTGAATTTTTTGTAAATCGGTTTTTAATCTCTTTTTCTTATCCAAGCGGTCGTAGATAAAATATTGTACATCACACGGGGGCTAGAGCACATTACATCACTCGTGTGATTACCCCTATCCCACTCCTAATGTAAATAACTATTATATAACGTAAAATAAACTTAAAATATCGCTATTGGTATCATTGTTTCAAGCGGTATGCATATTGATAATCAATATTGTAATAATGCTGCAATATTGAACAAAAAAGAAAAGTTCTGTTTGAACATTGGTATCAAAAAATCCTTTATAACTGAGAAGTGTTAAAATGAGGTACTGCAATACCTTTAATAATTAAACATTAATTGTGTTCATTGTATTCAAGTATTGCCATATTTGCTATTAAGTTACAAAAACCCTGTATTTTTTTATCAATCAACAGACTATTTTCTGAAAGCTCTAAATCTGAACAATAGCTCATACAAGTATGATATTTACGGTTATGTAAATGTTAATATTTTCAAAAAGGCCGAAATATTTTAAAAGCCGTAAATTTTTCTGATATAAAAAATACATATTAATAAAGAACGTTATATATTCCAGATAACGATTTATTTTAATATATCAAATATTATATAGCTGGCACATTCATATTTAGAAGTTAAGTGAAATGAAAGGGATAACTCTATTGTTTGCTCATAATGTAACTGAGATATCATCCTGTATACTTGCCTATCCGCCGCGCCGTCAGAAGTTGTGTAATGAGTAATGAGTCTTCTTCTGTTCTTATCCATATTGCTCTTTACTATTATTTCACTTTGATAACAAAAATTGTTTAAAATAACTATAATTTTGTTTAAATATTTATAATTTAATGCATACTTGCAGCTTTGAAGAAGACCCAAATATGAATGTTGGAATGTTATAACATAATGTAGTAGATATGTATTTAATACAACACTTTACCTCAATAGTCGAGGTAATACTTGAACAAGTTTCTCTGTATTATAACTGAGGAGATGGCGAACAAAACGGCATAATTACAAGAAAGAAGAAGGCTCAAATTTTATATGAGCAAAAGACTGAATGACATACTTACAGTGTGCTTCTGGCGTGCTTTTATTTACCCATATGGAGTTTGTGACTTTGTTTGATATATGTTTAATCCAGATTCCTAATGAAACGGAAGATACTTAAATTTGAAAAATGCAATTATGTCGTTTTATTTGCGACCGGTGCAATTATTCTGTTTTATTGTCACTAGGATGGAACTAGGCCATTTTGATTGCAATTTACATAAACTTATTAATCATAGAACATAGAAACAGTCTCTTCTGACAACAATGACTCACTTCTCTCTCAAAATAAAAAATCAAAAATCATCAGTGCTTTCATTATATACTGAGCTCAATGTCCATTTCCTCACAATCGTATCTTCCGTCGTGTCCATCTTCCTGACATCCTCCTTCATCATTTTCCCTCGTATCCTCATTGTTTTCCTGTGAATTCCCTAAAACTTCTTTATACCAACTTAATTATTGATACTTTTCCCAGTTATTTCCAAAATAACTCAATAACTCCGAATAAACAATCGACAACCAAGAACTCAAACAGCTGATTATCACAGATTACACTCTTTGATCACATGTTTTATCTTATTTTCTACTAATAATAACAAAAGCTAGTATAGCCTCATTAAAAACAGTATTGAAAGTGCAAAAAAAATGGGTGTTACTTATTTTGTTTTGATCGACATCTTACAAATTTGTATGAAAATTATTCCATTTTGAACTAAAACGTGCTTGCTTATTCAAAACTGTTGAAACTTTACTGTAATTGTACCATTTTGATCGAAATCACGAACTTTGGACTCAATTTTAGCACAGTTTGAGGTAGTTTTGCTTGAAAATGAGTTCAGATTTGTATTCACTATTCAGTGGGCCAAAAACGTCCGGATTAAAAAAAAAGTATTTTGGCCAGAAGCGTAATTATACCGTTTTGTTCGTCAGCTCTCAGCTATGATTATAACTGAAATTTGTATAAAAGCCGTTTGGAGATTTGTAGGCCTTACTTATCTATGTTTTTTATTTTCCTGTTGGTAGTTTTGTAATACGTTTCACGGTAGTTTCATAATCGTTTGATGGTAGTTCCACTATACAAGTGATACTCTTTTAAAGTACGAGTACATATAGTGGAAATCGTTAGACAGCAAGTGTAAATTAACCCACTAATAGGAAAAAATACTGTTCGCCTTTATTAGATAAATTCCTTGCAACATTTCTTATCATTCATGGAAATTACCGGTGATTTATTTACAAGTTTTAACAGGTGATGGATGGAGTTTATACTTTCACTTAATTCCACGAATTTGGTACAGTTGCAAAAATTACGAATAGGTAATAATTTAGTTCAAGGGAACGGCATAAGTTTAGAATATAGCAGATTCGTAATTATTCATTATTAAATTTAAATTTATTCCGTACGTATTTGGATGTTTCAATATATATTGAACCATCTGTAAAATAATATTGTAAACCAAGTTACTAAAATCTCTGAATGGTTGAAAATTTTCATCTATCCGCCCTTACGCAGTAGCGATTTAAAATGTAGGTCGAATAATAGAGATTAGTCATAACTTTCCAGTATTATACTGAGTGATAAAATTATCTCATGTACATGAAAGCTTAAGGGAAAAGCAGCTCTCAAGGAAAACACAAAATGAGACGTTTCCTTTTAACTGTTGTTAACAATTTAAAAAATATCTAAAGCATATACAGAATCTCCATTATTTGCAGTTTCTTATTTAAAAACTAGTGACTTTGGAAACATCTTCAATGTGTCTCATATTGTTACTGTATTGAAAATATTTGAATTACAAAACATGCAGGAATTGTAAATAAAAAAATTAAGGATTTCGTTTTTCAAAACAAGAAGAGTGGGGAAATCAGTTTGATGATGACGTCACGGCTCAAACAGAATTTGAAAAAGAAATTAAATTACTATAGTCAATGTCTGTTAAAACAATTATTAAAGAGATGCAGTATATGTACTATAATAAAGTGTATATAATCTATAGTTATTTAATAAACTGTATTCAACTTATAAAATCAAAGTTATATAGGGTGGATGTAACAAACCCTTCTCAGTCCAGAATAAGTCCTAATCTAAGACCTGATATAACTTCGTTTATATTGCACAATATTTCAGGGAAGCAAAGTCGGTGCTTTCCTAAATTATCTCAAATATGTTTCTGAATCTCAGTTAAGATACTCTATAGTTTTTCTTCTAATATTGCCCGTAACATACGAATATATTTCTTTAAAGGTAATTTATATGGCATATTTGACGTGCTTTAACTACAACCTCTACATTATTTATTAGTATCGTTTAATAGATGTAGGTGACTCTGACCTATAACTTCGCTGTGATCTTTATTGCGATCTTTACATATTGAATATCGACGACTTATTTTTCACATGAACCACTTGCTGCATATGAAACGACGAGTACAATGTGCATATACTTCAGTAAGTACATAATCTTCTTAATATATAATTTAAACTGCCCTATTATTATTGTTATTCTAAATAATATTTTATTAAAGAGTACTCCAGCTTTGTGACCTCAATATATAAGTAGGTACATATATTATTCATTGTAGACGAGTACAGAGTACATACATGCATATATACAAAAATCTATTAAATTCGGAGTTATCTAGTAGGTTACAAAGAATTTAGGAATAACGGCCATATTTATAAAAACTCATAACTTTACAATAATTGTCCAAATAACTTGGTCAAATGTTGGAAGAAATTATGAAGATATTAAGTGACCTTGAAAATTATTAATTCTGCTTCCGCTGGGGCAACAATCTTTTAAACAACAATAATCATTTACTTGACGTAATTTAAAACATATAATTTTCATACCTATATATTTTTTAAACAGTTATCGGACATATCTAATTACATTTCACTGGTCTATTTAAAAATAAATAGTTTTAAAACCTTAAAACGGACTTTTCCGCACATAGAACATCTGTATCTCGAAATTAAGTGGCCGAGAAAAAATAAACCAACACATAAATGCAGAATATGTGTTTTATGCGACAGTTTAACTTTTTTCAAATAGTCCACCATCGTGCTTTCTCATGACCCATGAAGAGGATGGGGTGTGTCCTATCTACCTCAAAAAAAATAGGTGTCGTCTGGGAGACGTTCCCGATCAGAGTCAGTCAAAACCCGATCGATCCGATATGATTTAGTTGAGTTATCGTGTTGACAAAAAAAATTCTCAAATAGTACACCATCGTGCCTCTCATGACCCATGGACAGGGTAGGGTGTGTTCTATCCATCTCAAAATCAATAGGTGTCGTCTGGGAGACGTTCCCGATCAGAATCAGTCAAAACCCGATGGATCCGACACAATTTAGTTTAGTTATCGTATTAATAAAAAAAATTCTCAAATAGTCCACCATCGTGCTTTGTCATGGCCCATGGATAGGGTGGGGTGTGTCCTACCCACCTCAAAGTCAATAGGTGTCATCTGGGAGACGTCCCCGATGAGAATTAATCAAAACCTGATTGATCCGACACGATTTAGTTGAGTTATCGTGCTAACAAGAAATTTTAATGCCGACGACAACTACGACGACGACGACAACGACACACACACACAGACAAAATTTTTTAAAAACCATTCTTTTTGCTTTTAGGCCGAAAAACGAAAAATAAACGAAAAAAAAATTTTTTCCCGTTTTTCCTTATACGATTACATTATTTTTCTGCTAGTATAGTTAAGTGCGGAAAAGTAAAAAATTAATAACTACCATGAACTTATCGCTATTAGTTTAAATGATGTTTATTACTTCTAATGATATTAGAAATCATATATTTTTTATTAACAAATTTACTGTATGTATTACCCTTAAACAACAAAAGGAAT
The DNA here is from genome assembly GCA_037954035.1 of Rosalia funebris. Lineage (NCBI taxonomy): Eukaryota > Metazoa > Arthropoda > Insecta > Coleoptera > Cerambycidae > Rosalia > Rosalia funebris. Next base: position 13,615,623 of record JAZFAV010000005.1, on the reverse strand, counting down.
TGGTGGTAGTTTTAAATCTCTTACTTCTAATAATTTATAAATAATTATATAAGGTTCATGGTTAATATTAATAACATTGGAGAAAAATAAAATTTCGTTGTATCATTATTACAGCATTTGTTCTTGCTTAATCTGAAGACACTGAGTTCAAATCTGTAGGGAGTATGGGTCTGTAAGCTATAGATTTTTTGCAATTTGAGATTTCCATTTTCGCGAAATTTAATGCTTCATATAATGACATGATAGTAAAAAAATCAGTTGCGTAAAATAAAATACATATATTCGAAAATGGGTAGGTACAAACGATTTTTACTTTAAATTAACGTATACATATTTTAACATACGGGTAAATGCGATAGATTGTAGGTGATTCGTAATAACTGACGTGGATGAAAATTTAGATACTCCTATTCGGATAAATATTTACGCTTGTAACTCTTGCGCCTATAGACCTTCTCAGAGCAATCTCGTTTGATGCTCCAGCAGTATTCTGACGTTATATGCTTGCCATAACGCCCTTGATGGTGTTCTTCCATCGTCAAGAGGTCTTGATAAAAACGCTTTCCCTGTTTGCTACTTACAGCACCAAGATTCCTTGGAATCAATCAAGGTAACTATACAGGAAACGGAGCTTGACACTCATATTACAACCAAGATGTCTGAAAAGCTAACAGCATTATAGTAACCATAACTTCATAGTTAAAAACTTATTTGTTACCAAGGAAGTTTTACATAACAGCTACGAAAGATAGCCACCTGCTTTCTCTTTGCTACTTATTCATCGTCATGACAAAGTCCTGTGTATGCAGATATATAATATCTGTTAGACACATATCAAACGTCAAAAATAGCAAAGAGCACAATTCTCAAAAAAGTTGCTACAATCAGTGTCGAAATGATTGAATGGAAGCACGTGTTATTATACATTAAATTAATAAATTCCTCGAAACAATTGTTGAAATTGCCACAAATTTTCACGCCTCATATGTAACAAATATACATAAAATGTAAAAGCTAAAAATTTGTTTTTAAAAAACAACTACCATTTTCGTACTTACTGTATACACGTTCCTACGATCGCTCTAACGTTATATAAATGATTTTAGAGTAATATTTTTCTGTTTGTTCCACGAGCGTTTAAAATTTCATTGACCTTTCATTGCATAATATACCTGTTAAAATGTTGATGCAATATGTTATTGCCATGTGAATTTGCATGTGGAATATTTTTAGACCTGCAGTAACAAACAAAATAATGGAAAGCCAAGTGAGGTGGCACACAACACAATGGGATTTACTTTCCCCGAAATAGTTCTTGAAGTACGCCTAGTTACGATGTGTATTAAAATACATATTAAGGCTATAAATAATTCTCTTAGTTATCATCCTAGATATTGATACATTGAAACTCCTGATAATTGACTCAGGCAGTAGTGGTTTAAGTTACTGTCCTTCTAGAGAGATAAATAATATCTGTTCCTGTGTATGAATGGCCTATCCAGTATTTCGTTAAGATAAAAAAAATATACTTACTCAAACTGATCATTGATCAAAACCCCAGAATACGGTAGGCATTCAGGTCACTGGTCTGACGCGGCATTGATAAAAGTGCACTAGTTTTTTGCGCATCCACAACATCAATGGATGACCTATGATATTTTCTGATAGAGAAAATCCGATAGATCTGAGCATGGTTGTGATTGTCCTCATTTCTATGTGTAACCGTCTCTGCCCAGCCTGAGCCTTCAGAAGAAGGCGATTTTGGTTTCTGCGTATTCTAATTTTAAAAGAAAAATATGACTTCTATAATTTTTCTCTCGCACTGTGAAAACCTTTTCGTTCCCATAACTAATAATCAATATGATTATAGAGGAGAATGGCATGGTAGATGTATGTGATTGTTGTATGAATTTTTAAATGCGGTCTCTTTTATGGGATAACTAACCATAATTGTAAAAATATCTCGTGTAAGTCGATTAGTTATATGTCAATGATCACTCTACATACACTCTACATATATATCATGGGAATTATTCCCATAAGTTCAAGCCATGAGAGCAATGCACATCGAAAACTTTCAGTAGGAGACCAGATATTGAAAATACTGAATTTGGATGAGTTGTTTACTTATTAGTAAATATTCAAGTATACAATAAGTATTGAGCATACCGTGGGCTTCGTATTGGGGATGTTGTTGTATGCTTAGGTGCGAGACCCAACGAGGAAGTTTGGCACCTCCCCATTCGCATGAGTGTGTTTGTCTTCACCTCTGTGTGTAGTCATCTCCTCTGCAGCCTGAGACATAGGGGAAATAAGTTGATTGATGTATGTATGTCCAAAATAAAAATCGTCTGGATCTTACCAAAACTTAAAAACGACAGATTAAGATATTTGGGAGTCATGCCCAACATTGTTTGAGAATCTCTCAATAGGCTAAACCATAAAAATTTTCAATGCACATCGCTCAAAATAAAATGTTTATATTGATGCCAATGATGGCAATGATTTTGATTCGTATATTATCAGTCAACACATGAAGATGAATATAAAATGTCTGCATGTCACCGCAAGCGCAGTACCATTAGTTATATTCCTTGCAATTTGACACCAGTTTTACACCAAACGAGACGCACAAGTTTGGTGTCAAGTAAACACCGCAAAGCCATAATAGATATTTTGCACTCACTGATGTGAATTTTTATACCAACAGTGGAGTAGAATCAATACATCTGGTGTAAAGTGCACCATCTTTTAGCAGCTTTAATAAAATTTTAACCCTTTTACTATTCAAAGTACCAAGAAGCCTTTTAAAATGCAATGCTTTATTGTAATTTTCTTTTAAATGTATTTTATAGTAATGAGATATCGGAGTATGGTGTGTACTGGTGCAAATTTAGGAAATATTTATGTATTCGACACGAATTACGCAAATAAATTTGTAAAATCAATATAAGGTCGATATAAAGAGTGAAGTGTATAACAGTGTAATGTATTTATATTCGTTTTTGTACATAAAATATGTTAAAGCATGTAATTTTAATGGTGTGTAGGCACACGTGGCTCCACATACGCCTACTAACAGCCGTGATGATATTTGTATATATTAGTTTTAAGTTTTGTAAACATTAAAAAGTAGAAACCCCTGTATTTATGCTAATACTCGGAACCAGGATACATCTGTTTCTCAGGTGTAAAAATGCGATTACCTTTGGCAATAATATACTTTATTTACTGTCCCAGTCATCTACTTGTTAAAACCCTTGCAGATTAAGTCAATGGTTTATACCAAATGTGGCGTTTGGTAATAACCCTACCAGACTATCGGTTTTTGGGATCAGTTTTTCAATCAGTCAATTTCCGCAACTCGCCCCTAAACATTATCTCCCCTCGATACTTGCTTTTGTTTAACGCCACGTTTATTTGAGGTATATTAAATAGTTTGCTCGCTATTTAATATATCTCAAATAAACGTGGTAGTAACAACATAACTAATTGTATTATTTCACTACACGCACCCCGAACACCGCCATAAAATTTTAGCAGTTATTCCAGTTATTATTTTTATACCAGAAATAGTGTTTTACACCGTATTATGCGTATTCAGATTATTAAAACCGGTAAAGTTTTACGGATTTTAAAATATCCAACAGTTTGCAAACTACAAAAGAAATATATTTTGCCAGGAAAAGATACGGTGTCTGAAAATGTTTACTATTAAGACTTAAATTAAAAAGGGCTAGTATATACTAGAAATAAGAACGTTTTCTTATTGAAAATTATGTTATTAGAGTGATATATGTAATTCGAAAATATTTTATTAGTTTAATTAGGAATTATAATAATATAAGGGAATTAAACCATTTATACATTTTATGTGCGATTAGGAATGCATTTAAAAAGTTATACGAAGTAAAATTAAAAGTACGGATGATGTATTAACAATTAAACCTTGAGTCTACGCGTCCCACATAGTTTACATCCAGTTGTGTTGCAATTCTACCTTTAACCAAAGTTTACAGAATAAATAATCTGTAAACTTTGCTTTAACAGTTTTGTACAGTTCTAGATGTAGTTAAAATGCTAGTGATAGTACTCTGTACTCTATTGGAGCACTGACTCATAATACTATTTTAACAATAAATTAGGTAATTTAAATATTTATAATCTACTCGTATTAGATTAAAAACGTACTCTGGTTCGCGATGCTGAATCATAAAATTAGTTCTATTGATGTGTAGTTCTCTTCAAAAATGAACGTCCGCGTTGTAAAGACTGTGTATCTCCCAGTGCCTTAATAAAAGTGACATGTTCCCACAACTGGCATTATTAAAATTTATTGCTCTTATGTCATTTACTACAACTCCCTTTCTATTAACGAGAATGGCGTTAACAATATCCGCCGATGTCGCTCGAGTGAGCTATAACAAAGTTTACACATTGTAAAAATAAACATTCTTCGACAAAATCCTGCGGATCGATCCGTCCGTCATGACGGCTCACAACTGAACAGTCAGTCGAACAACGCAACGCGGCCTGGCGACTTGAAGTCCGACAAGGCATCTATCTACACGGCAAAACTGTGAACAACTTGGTGCAATGACCCAACTAGCGATTCGGTCTCAGTGACCTACTTACGGAACATATGTAACGTCGGCTGCGATCGGTAGAGTTCGAAATTGGCGAGGCGATCGTCCTGTACCGTAATGTTTTCGCGAAGGTTAAATATCGCAGTAGGCATGTGTACCATTGAGAAAGAATATAGTGCGACACTCGTGATGCATTTCCCTGAAATATACACGATGCTTAATTAATTTTGCAGTTAATTATGATCGCAATGTCAAAAATGGTTGCGCCCTCTAGTGACCAAGCGCATAATTAACTCTAGAATTAGTTAATTATTGCCTATATTTCACAGGATCATATGGAAAGGGTCTCCTCACTCTCATTAGGTTCTTTCTCAATGGTACAAGGATGCAAAGCTCAAAGTTTTGTGAGTTGATTTAAAACTGCTTTAAAATGTGTTTTACGTTTTATAGAAGTATAAGTAAAACATACGTTTACGTTTCCACTTTAATGATTCAACGTTTGGACCTGTATACATATTAATGATTAATGAAATACCTCTAACCTTGATAAACAGGTTTGGATTAGCCTATAGCGTAAGAGAGCCAAATAAATACATATATCCAGGGAGGTATATGAATATATCATTAGACAAAAAAGATATTAATTAAACACAAACTAAATACTATTCTAAAATTTTTATACGCCAGTTATTTGTATATCCATGTCGTTCAAACTTAATCATTAATTATAACTGATCGGAGTACCATATTAGCTAATTTAGCTGAATTTACATATATAATCATTGGTTAATATATAATATATATATATATATATATATATATATATATATATATATATATATATATATATATATATATATATTAACCAATGATTGGTTTGATAATGATAGAAGTTTTTACTCCAATCAGTATTAGTATTAATTTTAAATAATCCGTTTTTTAACCATTTCTAAAAGTAATAAAGTGCCCATCATATATTTTCATCTATAGATGGCTATATTGCTATAGAGCAATCATGTAGAGACAAGTGAAATCTAGAAATGACGATTGGGGGAGGACACAATAAATCATTTAAAAAGTATTCGATTGTTTCACATAACTGAAATAATATATAAAAATATTTTTACTTTAGAATGACATAATGTGATTAGATAAAGTAGTATTAAAACAAATGTTTACAATTATAGTGAGGTCCAATAACCTACACTGAGGAAACATTTTCCTAAAATGTCAACAATTTTCTTTCAGCCCCCAATTAAATTAAATGTTCAAAATCATTGCGGATTATCTCTTAATAACAAACAAGGCGATCGTTGAATTCTCGGATGACATTTTGTATAACCTGAATGAAGACTTATGTTTTGAATTTCCTGAGTTATCTTACTTTTTAATTTTTTTATATTTTCTGGGCGGTTAACATACATTTTGAAATTTAAATGACAAAAAAAGTAATCCAGTAAGATCAAATCGGGACACTGGGGCGGTTAGTCAATCATTTCACGTCTTCTAAACCACTTATTAAGTTATCTTTCTAAATAAGCACTTACTTTATTTCAACAGTCATCTTATTAGTACCAACTACATGTATTTGTCATTTGGATAATTAACATTAGAGTATTTTTTAATGTAGGTACTAATAAATTATTGAAAACAAATCTAAATAAATATAGCAACCAACGATATTGACAAAAAATAAGAGTCAATAGTTTGCTTATTAACAATACCAGTTCAAATGTTCACTTTTTTGGAAAACTTTGTATAAGCCTCTATCATCCAATGAGCATGTCCTCTGCTTCAATAACGACAGTTCTGTTTTGAATAAATAAAAACAATCTTGTTTAGAAACGGCGAGTCTGTTTGGCATCTGTTCATTAATTCGACTCTAGCCTTCGATTAGGATCATCCTCATTGGACTTCTGAACCAATTCAATTGTTTATTTTACTTTTCCTTTTTAATTGTGGATAATCTAGTCGATTTATGCGTATTTTCCTCACTATATCTATCTATTTTTCTTCATCAATTCGAGGAGGCGTTCCTGGGGTTGGATTACTCCGAGTTTTTATATATGCAGTTTTTTCTTTTGAGTTCTTGTTTTATTACTACATTAAATCATAATTAGAATGTCTATTCTCTGAGATTCATAATAAAAGAAATAAATAAAAAAGCCTTATGAAAAATACTCATACATTTGACAAATAACTTAATATAGTGACGTTACTGATACAGTATTTTTAAAAATTAATTTTCAGTTATTAGCATATCAAATAAAAACCGATAGATAATCAAAATCCCTTTCAAATAAGGTCCCACAAATACCCGTTTCAAGTTTAAAATTTTCAGGGGCCTAGTTGTAATTAAGGGAGTTTAAAATAAGGGATCATCTTTTGATGTAAAGATTAACAATTTAAGACTAGAAATCGGCTTATTTGAGGGATTTCCTAACAAATTAACCCTTAAAATTAAGTTATTCCATACATTTGGACCGTCCTGTATATACTTTTATCCTATTTCAGAGGTGTCAACTGCTCTGTCACATTCCATTGTTCCTCCATCTTAACTTCTTCAACTATATGATGGTTTGGTTTTGTAAGTGATGAAAATAGATGTGATACTTCTAAGTGGATCACGCGGTATACATATATCTTTCACAATAAATTCTTTGTCTCTCCGTCGGGCGCAGCCGATCTGTGAGATCCGGCAGTCACTCTTTTCTTTACCCTTTCTTTTACCTCATAGGAGGCTATGAGGGAATTTGAGTTAATATTCGTAATACACACTTACGAATATTAACTCAAATTCCCTCATAGCCTCCTAGCTTCAAACCAGTCTTCTCGACATTGTGTCGATTTTTTGGGATCTCTACACTTACTTATTCTGGCTTTTTATGGTATTATTATTCAAAATTAACACTTTTGGGTGTTAAATTATTGGTTTATACTAAATATCGTTACCAACAATGTAACGTTTATTTTTGTTTGGAACATGCTAAAATGATGAAGAGGATTTATAATTCTTTACGCTTAAAATAGGCAGTTACTTATAGCTTTTCTTTGTAATTCACGTCCAATATTTTTTTATATAACTTTATGACTTTTACATGAAAAAATAGGTGGTTTATTTTCTATATTCAAAATATTGTTCAATACTAATTTATGTTTGTGTTTTGTCCTTAAAACAGAAAAAAGCTTGTCAATAGCTGGTTCTCCTAGAAAAATCTTCCAAATTCATTGTTTTACAACATTAAATGAGCTCTTTTATGTAAATTTAATTATTTCAATTAAAAACTAGTGTGAAATGTTTATTATTGTATTATATTAATTAAAATAAGCGTTTAATTAAGTCTACACCTTATTAAAATCTAAATTGTGTAAGATTTGATTATGGGATCTTTCAGATGATGGCGCCCGAATGTGTTTAGATTCATACTGCTCCCAAAGGAACGTTGAAAGGATGCACTGGACTGATTATATGAAAAACACTTTTCTCTTAGTGTAACCATCGCATTGGCAAAAATATCGCACGAAAATGCTGTACCTTGTTTAGCGTAGTCTACGTTTTTGCTAAGAAACTATAACCTCTTCGTTTGCGGCTGTTCATAGATTAAAATAATCATGTTTTCGCAACTCAGCAAGCTTCGGCGGGGATCGGCTAACCGCTTTCTTGTTTGTTTTGATTGATGAAATTTTAAATCGGTCGTACGCGCGTAAAGCATACACGGAAGTTGTCAGTTGGCAATTCTTATCGCCTGTTTGATTATTATGCTGGAATATTTATTTCGTTAGTTATTTCAGTTGGGAAATTTCCTGAAAGGAGCAATGTTTGCCACAATAACTTTACTTCCGATACGAGAAATTTATTTAAGCCGGCTATCCGTTAAGGTTAAGGAAACTGTAGGACGAACTCGAATAAATACGAGAGGGAATAAGCTTTGGGAACAGTGGCGGCTCGTGATCAAAAATTTAGGGTAGTGTTGTGTGAAAAAGTTTACACAGATTTTACAACAGGAATCTATAAGATGTTTTGTTTCCTCACAATATATTGTTTTCTAAAATATATAATTTAGACCTTTAGAATGTTCTATCCCCATGATAAATCACATCTCAAAGATCACCCACACCCCCATTTCAACCATATATCTTCATCTGAAAGTCACATGCGTGACCAACAAAATAATTTATTTTGCACTGAATTCTCTTCAGCCACAAACATCTCTTATATCATATATTAACAAACCGATGTAGACGACTAAAATTTGCAGTTTCCATAATCAATACTTATTAAAGACCTTAATTTAAATTAAGGCGTTGAATACCTCCGTCTTTAATACATAACTTATAATTATATAAAAGACTATTTAAATGAAAATTTTACCACTTAACTTACCACGCCACTTACCCCATAAATAAAAAACTTATTACGCCAACTTAACACTTACCATAGGGTGTAACGGACATCCGCTTTGTCACAATCACTAGCTTAATATTTAATCAATTACAAGTACGAAACACGTGCCCTCCACTCGACCACAAAACAAACTATCCGTTATGCAAAGTAGCAGGCCAACGGATTTAAAGTTTCGTATCAGATTAATTTGAATCAAATTCTAGACTGCATCTAGATGGAAATTTAATTGTTCTTTTAGTAGGAAGCAGACTTACCTCTCATTATTCTTACGGTCCTCCTTGTTTCTTACCATTAGATATACTAGACAAACGTCTATATTACGCCTATATATTAGAAATATGTACATATCATCATCATTAGGTCATCAGTCCTAAGACTGGTTGGACGCTAACCTCGAGCTTCTCCTATCTTGTGCTAACCTACGCATTTCGCTAATTGTGCTACAACCTACATCCCTTGCTATTTGCGAGCAGTAGTCTAATCTAGGCCTACCTCTGCCTTTCTTCACTCCTATTTCTGCCTCCAAAATATCGCGGACTATTCCCCCATGTCTCAGCAAGTGGCCTACCATTCTATCTCTTCTCTTCTTTAAGTTTTTCCACATACTTCTTTTCTCGCCGACTTTCTCCAATACTTCTTCGTTTCTAACCCTATCAGTCCATGGTATTTTCATCATTCTTCGGTAACACCACATCTCAAAAGCTTCTAATTTCTTCCTACTTGCTTCTCCTACCGTCCAGGTTTCGCAGCCGTATAGTGCCGTGCTCCATACATATGTTTTCAAAAATCTCTTCCTTGTTTCTAAGTTTATTACCCCCGAGCATAAAAGTGCTTTCTTTTCGTTAAAAGCTACTCGACCCTGCGCTATTCTTTGTTTTATGTCTTTATCGCTTCTTCCATCCCAATTTATTTTACTTCCTAAATAAGTGAAGTCTTTAACTTCCTCCAACCTTTCATTATTAATTTGTACTTTCGTTTTTGCTCTGCTCTCGCGCCCTCTGCACACTAACACTTTAGTTATGTTTTTATTCACCCTCATTCCGTATTCCTCTGTCAACACTGCCTCCATTTCGTTCAATGCTGATTCTAATTCCTCCTTACTAGATGCTAATACTGCTATATCATCCGCGAATCTCAGCATTTTTAGTTTCTGTCCCTGTACTTTAATCCCGAAATCCACTCTATCTTTTACCACATTAATCGATGTACAGATTAAAAATTAGTGGTGATAGCGTACATCCTTGTCTTACTCCTTTCCTAATACCTATTTCCCTTTTTTCCCCTTCTACTTCTATAACAGCAGTTTGCTCTTTGTATAGATTGTGTACTACTCTCCTATCTCTATACTTCATTCCCGCGCTCTTTAGTATCTCGAACATTTTTTCCCATCTTACGTTATCAAAAGCTTTTTCTAAATCTACAAATCCTATATAAGCGTTCTTTTCTTTTTCTATTGTTTTCTCTAACATTACTCTTAGCGCCAGAATAGCTTCGCGAGTTCCCCTATTTCGCCTAAACCCGAATTGGTCTTCTCCTAGTATTTCCTCCGCTCTATTTTCCATCCTCTTCTGCACTATTCTAGTTAAGATTTTTGACGCGTGGGAAGTTAGGCTAATCGTTCTAAAGTTCTCGCATTTGTCGGCTCCTCTCTTTTTCGGTATAGTAACGATAATGTTCCTCTTATAATCCTCCGGCATCTCGCCCGTTTCATATATGTATTTTACCAGTTCAAACATCCTATTTACTACTTTCTGTCTCGCACATTTCAAAATTTCCGCCTGTATTTTATCTACACCCGGCGCTCTATTATTCTTTAGCCCCCTTAGTGCTATTTCAAATTCCTCTCTCAATATAGGTTTTCCTACATCTTCCCTATCGATGCTAGATTCTTCCTCTAATATCTCTCCTAATTCCTGATCCTCGTATAAATTTCCTAAGTACTGCTTCCATCTATCCGCTTTCTCCTCTCTTCCGATCAGTATGTCCCCCGATTGACTCTAACGTTTCTACTTATTGTTCCTACATCCCTGAAGTTCCTCTTAATTATTTTGTAAGCCTCATCGGTCTTACCTACTTGCAACTTATCTTCTACTTCTTTGCATTTATCCTCTATCCATTGTTCTTTCGCTTTTCTACATTTTCTAATGATTTCCCACTTTATTGACTTATAAGTTTTCAGTCCTTCTTCGTCTCGTCTGTTTTTGTAGCCTCGTCTCTTTTGCATTAAGTTTAAGATTTCGTCCGTTATCCAGGGCTTCCTAGCTTCCCTTTTATCGTGTCCTAAAACGTCCGTAGCCGCGGAAGCTAGACTATTCTTGATACCCTCCCACTCAGTTTCTGCGTTCTTGATTTCGTCCTTACTCGTTTTATTTAATAATTGATCTGTTTTATCCTGGAACTTATCTTTCATATTCTGATCCCTCAATATGTCTACATTTATACGTTTCTTATCCTTCCGGTACTGTATATGTACATATACAAATTTAAAAATAGACCGGTACTGAAATGCATACTAATGAATACTTGATCGTTGTCTTTATGTATCATGTTATATAGATTATATCAGCTTAGTATTACAAACGAAAAAGTATAATAAACGATATTTATATGGTAAGTGGCAATTTTGGATATTAAAATTGCTATTATAAATAAATTCAAGTTTATATTGAAACAGAAAACCATTTCTGTGCTCGTTCTTTATTTTAGTGAAAGCAAATGATGCCTTCCTTGTGTCGATTTTAAAATTCAGTATACAGTAGTGGTTTGTCAATAGACTTTCTTTATACGGACTTTTAGGGCCTTATGTCCCCAAAGTAATTACGGCGCCGTTCTTTGTAACAAATGTTCATTATTTTTATACAAAAGAGTGTACACAGAATAATCTGGACAAAATTAATTTTGTGCAAAAATAAAGGCAACCATTATTATGTTATTTAAATAACAAATAATACACAAATCTAAGAATTTGTAACAAAAATGGGTCGATATGTTGAAAATTGCTACGTAAAATGATACTCGTACTTAAGTTAAAGATTTTTTAGCAGTCCGTCGGAATCGAAAGCTTTCAGAGGCAGTCCTTGTGTGACAACAATATTTTTTGTATTCACTATTATTAACCTATCCCTGGATAGTTATTGCAAGTACGAACCAGTATACTAATACAATATGATTATAAATACTTTATTTAATTTTACACAACAATACAGAGACACACAAGAAAACCTTCGAATACCGACAGTATTATTTAGCATTGAAATGTAAGTTAAATAACAAATTAAACTATGTAAAGTATGCAATTGATTAACATACACACTAACTATTGCATAAAACTTAAGATTTATTTTTTCTACTACAGAAATTATGGTTCAGTAAACTTACATATATTGTTTCTTATAGGCAATACGGAAGTCTAACATATTCTTTAAAGGAAATAAAGGTATCTCTTTTTACGATATTGCATGAATTTCCAAGCCCTACAAGTAGAAAAATAATGGCTATTATACAAGTTAAAGAGGATACCAACTTTGCCTTTTTAAGCGTATATTTTCTATTATACTAGTTTTTCGGTTTCTATTATTTATATTCTTCAATTTTTAAGTCAGTATGATAACAAATTACATAAGTTTACGGACATTTTTATTTAATATAAAATCAAACAATCTTCAAGTTCTACACAAGTCTACAACCATTTCCTTCTGTCAATTAATTCTTATTTTTTCTTTATTATTTTGGTATAACTGGATGCAGATAGTGCAACATATCTACATTAAGTTGTAATTGTCTAGATAAAGTAGACCGAAAATTAGTTACAGATATAGACAATTTGTGGTAGCAAAATTTATACATCAAAGTGTTTGTTCGAAGAATAGAATCCGTAAGGAATAGGGACGCCATTAAACATAACAATACAATAACTAAACACAACTATTTACTAACTAGCAATTAACTATCATGCTCTCTTCTGTTTTGATAATCATTTGTTTTAAGAAACTGTAAATTCCATATGGTACCGTTGTAATTGTGAAAAATCCACATTCGAAACATAATCTCAGTACTCCATTTTTCTAAATATAAACTAAGTATGTAACAAGTTGCCCTCGCAACGCAGTGCATTTCAATTATTCGCCACTAATTGATTTAGGACGTCGTCTCCAGAAAAATAATATGCTTACTAATTTTGTGCGGCACTAGTATAAACAACTCAGTTTTAAAAAGTAAAAATTATTTTTTAAATAGAATTTTGTGTGATAAACAACAATCTCAGAAAAAGTAATATGCTTATTAATATTGTGCGGCAGTAGTATAAACAACTCAGTCTTAAAAATGATTTTATAAATAGAATTTTGTGTGATAAACAACAAAGAAGGGAAATAAATATGTGGGCGGTTTGTAATTTAGTCATATGATTTACCTTTGGGAAGAAAAACAAACAATTTTGTATTTCACGCAGTTGTTGTCTCTGATTGTGGGCATCCTTAAGAAAAATACCCTTTATGTTTATCAGTTATACATTATGTGGTAGGTTTTCATGGCCCACGTTAAGTAATTTTCCAACCATTTGGTCTTGTGTGTACATCCTGTGATATATTAGGAAATCTTCTGGCAGAATATGCAATATAACAGCACATATTTAAGATCTGTTATAAATTTTCAATGCCTGTATATAATGAAAATAATCTCAGTAATATATGCGATTACATATCAATATCATCATAATTTCATAAATACATTTTATTGACATAATTATTCAAGGTACCGTCAAGAAGGGAAGTAATGAGACAGTTCCGATATGCTCCCATGAAATATAGGCAATAATAAATTACGTTTAGTTAGGCCCACGGCCTTCAAATGCCCTCTCTTGAGCAAGAGCATAATTAATTCTAAAATGAATTCATTATTATTTACATTCCAGGAAAATGCAACAGTATCTTATAACATTTTTTTTTCCACAGTACGTAACATGGTAAACCAGGTAATATATTTAAGTCAAAATGTTATTTTATTACATGGAGAAATTGAGGGCATTTTAAAATTTCATAATTATCCCTGACCATAGTCAGTTAATGAAAATTACTATTATAGCAATTGTAGTAATAAGAAGAACAATATGCAAACATTTGTTACCATCTGGTTAGTAACAGAGAGTTATAACGATTTCTTTGAAATCGTGTTACAACGTTTTTTTCCGGGCGCAAGACAAAGTTCAGTATCCCATGTATAAACACGATGAGGTTCTGCTCTATCACTTGACCTTTGAAGCTTTAGCTGTTCTTTATCCAAACAATGAAGATGATGATGTTCCCCGCCAAAGAGTGGTTTCAATAATACGAAACTGCACCTCTTTTTGTTGTTGATGCTCAGTCATTTCTTGACCCTGGATATGCAATGGCCAGCAAATTGACCTTATTTGATCCCCCTCGATTAATTTTAAAAATTGCGCATCTATTTATGTAGGCTTATTTATTTAAAATTGCGAATCTATTTTAACGGGTTAAATCAATTAGAGGAGTCGAATTGACGAATTTCATTTGAAATAAAAAAATATAAGCACGAAAATAATTGAACGTTCAATATCAAGTGTGTACGCGCATAACGTGGAAATACATGCCCATGGCTGGACAATGTTAAATGGTTAATGAACATCATTTTTTGAAGAGTTTATTTTCGAAATAAAATTTATGCCCAAAATAAATTCGTATTTGATCTATGTATATTTTTCTTAAAGAAATACCCCTCTGTCTTATAAATGGTAAATAGGAAACCCCTAATATGGGATATTGTACTCGGGAAACTTTAAGGAATTTATTTTCGTTAAAAAAGGGAGAATTGCAATTTACAAACGATAATGACAACGCCATAGTTCAAATATAAAATTAAAAAAGTATTTTCTTACGCCAATCAACGTCTTTTTAAAAAATTAAATTGACATGTCTCGTTTTTCAAAAAAATAAAACATTGAATAATAAATTAATGAATATTGTGCGAAATTTCTGCTTCTACTATCACCACACTGTATATCATTCTTCAAGAATACACGTCCAGTATTTTTCCAATATATCATGTCTTTTTTCATATAAAATGCCCAATAAAATTGGTCACTGATTTTCTTTGTGGACCAAATGTTTCGGACATTTTAGCAGATATTTACGTGATAGATCTGGTATTTATGCCAGAAAGTGTTGCTTAATTATAAATAAAACATCCCATATGTAAATTATCTCATTAATTAAACGGCACTGGTCGAAATCCACCGGAAAGAGCAGGCGCCATGGCGTGACTTCTATATAGAAAAAAAAACTAATTGTAATAAAATATGTAAATAATAAGGAAGGTGATACCTGATGTAATAATATACATATTTATTATCTAATTGAGAAGTTATGTCATAAAGATTACTATAAATATTCATGTAATTAGAACTAAGTTTATTTTTCAAATTCTTGAGTGATGCTTACAATTCTGTTTTTTATTTTAATCTTATGGCCTTTATTTAATCTAGAAAATAGCGAACATTGTAATTTTATAATTAGGTTAAATAAAAAGTAAATAAAATAAAAATGCTTATTTATCAACAGAGTTTTCTTTGAACTAAAGCAAAAATATAATGATATTTGAATCGAAATACTCAGATGTCTAAACAACATGCACTTACCTTAAGTTCTAGATTTCATAAACATGATACACTTTACTATAAACGTGTGAGATTGATATAGGGTTGGTAACTTGAGAAACATGAGTCATTAGACCACAAAATTTTAACTCCTAGCATTACGTAAATTAGTGAAAATCAGAATAGCCCATACTCGACACATTTGCGATACTTTGTTTACTACATCAAAGCCCACTTATTTGATACGTTTCCTATGTATATGTAGCCCTGTCCAAATGCAGCTGCCTCCTGTCTGTTCATCATGACCTACTACAGCATTTTCATGTGACATAATCCTCTAAAGTAAAGGTTTTTTTATTCTTTTTCAAGTTCTTTTATACAATAAAAGAACATGATTTTTTTTATATAACTAGTGACTAATATCTCACATTAACAAATAAGTTTAACTTTATAATATGGAATAGGACAATGTGTATTTTCGGTTAGTTATTGAGGTGAAAGAAAAATATCAAAAAACGAGGCTAGCAGATATTTATAATTTTTCAAGATATATACATAAGTAAAATCTAAATATTTAAATAATTTTAGTAAAATTAAAATATTATCATTAGTGAACGTTCAGTTTCTTCCTTACCACTTCCATTTTCTTCTTAACATTTACACAAAATTGCATACGTCAATAATTCAAATCCCACCAAAGATCTTTTATAATATAGTTCACATCTAGATACTTTTTATTATATATTCTTATTTTTACGGATATTTCGTCCTCAAATAATATGCCAACTTATTTCCGGATGTGTGTAGATGTTTCACAAGTATTTTTGAGCATGTGGGCATATATTGACATCTCAATTATCGGTCTTGGATGATATCTGAAGAATCATAGGGATTAGTAGATGCATTTTGTATTCCAAATGTTACATTAACTGTAGATTCTGCTGATTTGATACCAAATAATTTATCAGAAGAAGTAACCAGAGAATTGCTTGTCGGAAATAGAAACAACTACATAAAAATTAACCGGTATCTACTGTCTGTATACTATATTGATAGCAAAAGTTCTGGGCAATTTCTCAAGGATTAATATATTTGCTCTAGAGATTAATCACGAATTTTCAATGCAAATTCAAGATGTCGATGACTGTTGAATCATGTTTCTTGCATCCTTATGACCTAGTAAGATATCTACTGTCATATATATGACTTAATAAGTGATAATGACACACTTCTATCTTTTTGAATATATTTTATCTAAAACATTTAATCTTGAGGGAGAGCTGTAACCATTGATGCAGCAACAAAAACAGGAGACAAGTTCTTTACGAATACCAAAAGATTATAGATTTCTTGACTCGCGTTTTATTAACTAAGTTGGCATAATCGGGAGACAGTTAAAACCAGAGTTTTAAAATACCTCTATTTTTGGTTTACATTTTCTTCAGGTTCAATAGTGCCTTACGAATATTTTCCAACTTGACCCACTGACTAAACTTACTTAATTATTTTTCTGTATGGTCAGTGAACAGTAGAGGAATAATTTGTTACGGTTTACTGCGTCACTCTTTCTAATACATAATCTCTTATAACTATTTGTATTCATGGTTAGTGAACTATAATGAGCTAAACATTCGGTTCACTGATCCATTAATATCGTCATTCACTATATTCTTGTTCATGCTATCATGACATTTAACTGTCTTACTATTTTCCATGCCATCTAATAGTATGTTATTGGTTGTACCTTTTACTATCTTTAAGTGACTAGAGTCATAGAGTATTCTATGATTGTTTTCGAAAGCATGTTGGGGAACGGATGATTTTTCTAATCTTCCATATTTTAAATGGCTCATATGCTCCTTAAAACTAGTTACAATTTTCTTTGTCTTCCCAATATACTCTTGGCTACAGCCTTGACAATTCATTTCATAAATCCCAACCCTTTCCTTATTTCCAATTATATTTTTCGAATTTCCCAAAAGTTGTTGCAATTTGATTCCAGAAGAATACACTAATGTCATTCCCAAATGTTTTGAGACCCCTGGTAGATTGTAGTTCATATGGAATTGATACAAGTTTATGATTTTTAGAATCTTCCGGAAACGTCGTCGAGTTAAGAAGCATTTTAGCGTAAAAAATGTAATGCTTTTAAAATAAAGAAAAATCAATAATTATTTCACCAACTCTTCATCACTTTTATTAACACTGATCATAAATAATGATCACGGTATTATTGGGTGTTTCTGTAAATATTAAAAATTAATATTTACGGAGCAATATGTAAGAAGAAACATTGTCGTAGATAATTATTATATTATTAAATTTAAGCAATACATGACAATTATTAAGTTTAAGCGCATTGTGATGATAAATGAATGATGCAAGAAGAAACCTAAATAAATATTTATGTTATTGCAGTCAATATCAATGGAAATATAATATGAAATCAAAGTAATGTTATAAAATTACGTAACCTAATAAATGGTCACCATTATTAATAATTACAATCTGATTTCAATGTTTAAGTTCTTTAAATGCATTTCGTGACATCACTGTGCATCGACGAGCACGTGAATTTGTATGGAACGCTTAATAATTTCTGGTCTGATAATTTATTTCGAATTCGTTGGTTCAAATACTCTAAATTATTTGGCGTATTAGAATAAACCAGCGATTTTAAGTAACCCCAAAAAATCCAACGGAGTAAAATCAGCTGAACGTGGTGGCTATTCAGTTAGCCTCGTCACCCTATCCAGTTATTCCCTATCCACCCTGTCCAGACATCAACACCAAAATGGCCTGCACCTTTGCATTGTCATCACAACGTAACATAACGATTCTTCACGAAATTAAATTTGTCGATATGGATCATCATAAAATGTAAGAAAATTAATTGATGAACCAATGTCGGTTCTCTCTTGAAAACCAGTAGGATTAAAATTTTCTTTTAACATATCAAGTCCATATTAATAACGTGCAGTTATAATATAGGGTTCAATACATTTTTTTTATTTGTGCCAATTATTTATTACTATTATGTATTAGTAGTATTTATAATTTACAATCTATTACCTACTATGGATATTTAGGAATTAATGTTTAGAATTCGTGTTTGTCTTGAAGAGACTGCCCAGGAGTCTTCTGATTTTCTATCAATTATTTTTATGATTGCATGTAACCATTGGTTTTGTTAAATAAGTATTCATTTAACGTGCTATAATATGTTAAGCCTTTTGGATCATATCGTATATCGTTCCATAGTATTTTTTTTTGTAATTTTGGCTTACTTTTTAGGAGTACAAAATAAGCAATAATTTCTTTGGGGATGGTTTCTTATAATAACCCCTTGAAATACTCCAACCAAAATAATTATGTATAGTCATTGATTAGACAGCTATTATGTATAAAAATTACATAAGCCTGAATTGGGTGAAACAGTAAGAAAAAATTAAAACTGATGTTACCCATATACTTGTATAAAACATGTATTTCGGTCAAATAACTTTAAAATTTTTATTTTGAAGTTAGTGGTTGTCTTCCTGAAATCTCTTTTACAAGTAAAGTTAGAGGTATGTAATTAGTTGTAATAACACTTGTACAAGCAAGGGACAGTATTAAAGTAGATATATATACGCCCATCAAGAATAGGAACAAGTCTCAAAATGGCGATATCGTATCGCCCATAAGGTGCGCTATAAATAGCCTAGTCCTTACTCAGTAGAATTGAGAACTTTGCAGAGTAAACATCGATGAATATATATTGAATGTGAATGTACACAGAGTTTGATCTGGCCGCGCGTAAAATGCATCCTTTTCCCTCCGAATGCTGCCTCGCTTTTTCTTCTGCGCTTACTTAGAGAATCTCACACTTTTTCCTATTGTTGATGAGCAGCATGTCAGTAGTGCATTTTTGATATGCTAAACCGGCTAGACCCTTTGGAAAAATGTTCTTAATTATGTATTTGCTTATTAGAAAATTTATTTACAGAATTATAAATATTTTTTTATACAAAGGCTCATTAAGTTAAAAGAAAAATAACAAAAAAGTTTAGTTGCAATTTATTTCACTGAGACGCTGTACTTGTCCTTTTAAACACTTTTATTCAAATAGTTTCCCCAATTCTGTATTCGCATTCACATTAGTTAAGAAAACGAATACACGGGAATGTTAATTACGACAATTTTTAACAGCTCGTAAACAGTTTTACGTCGTTTTATTCGGCATTACAAAAATACCGAGGCAGTAAAAAAGTGGAAGGATTAATTGGTCCTAAGATGAATGTCGTCGCAAGTCGAATGTCGAAGGCGCAAGTCAGATTTAGCGTGGCTTAGACGCGCCGGGATGCGTCATGTCTCATATATTTCTTGGCAGAAAGTCAGCGTCGTAATCGTGTTTCAGATATCTAATTTCCACTAATTTACGTGATCCGTTGTGGCACATTATTCGCTTTAATTTTTTCACGCATCCATACGTCGCCGTCGCCTTTCTTTTATGCAAGTGAATTCAATGTGCCCTGTATTTGGCTCAGTTGCCACCCTGTTATCAAATACCAGGTCAGAACCACCGCGGCACTATGAGAGTGAGACCATGTGTCACCCATCCAAATCGCAAGCTATTCGTTGCTTGACTTCGAATAGCGCAGGTCCGACAATGAATGGAGTACACTGCCTCATCCAGCATAATCAAATAAAATAAAATAAATCAATTAAATAAATAATTTCAATATCATCAAAATTAAGAAAGATTTAAAGCTATTTAATCGAATTTTCAAAACGGTGCAATACAAATTTAGTTATTTAGTAGTAAATTATATTTATAAAATTAACCTTTGTTTAAAAATGAGGTGTAAATAGGCATTAGTGTCTCAGATTGGTATCAGAACAACATCCTACGGTATTCGGTTTATTATTATAAAGCTGATATTCGTTAATTTCAGAGACATTTTGGTCAAAATCAACACGAATGAGAATCTAGAGAATTCTGCCACAGAAGAATTAATATCTCGAAAAACAACCATTTCCTGTCAAAAATGGTATTGTCATCAAATTCTACGTTATTTTCTACATAAGATACATAATTTAGAAATACCCATTTCTTTGAGAATTATTTTAAAGAAGACCCGAAAAAAGAAATGGCTAGTCGCAGCACATATCTCGCCTTTTCCCGCCGTCACATCTTGCACATTCATACGATCCGGATATATCAATGATATTTAATGTAGAAGAGTACAAAGAATCGATTGGTTAAAACTAGAAAAATGCACTTTATTTAATTTCAAATATACGATTGTCAAAATCACAAATGAGAATCTACAGCATCTTGCTCGCAAAATTATTAATATCTAGAAAAAAAATTGTTGGTCAAAATTGGTTTTATCATCAAATTCTCCTTTATTTTCTACTTAAGATACATATTTCTCGATACTGTTTTAAAAGTTAATATAGCAAAATAGTCTTCCCCAAAACCCTAAAAAAAAAAGTTTAAGTAAAGAGAAACAACTTAACGTCGCTTACTTCTTGAAAATAAGACTAATGTGCTGTAAAATATGTTTTTCACTATTACATTAATGTATTTAATTTGTATTTAATTATTAGATTACATAACTGTTTCTTAAAAGGCACTGATTATTGAGATACACATTATCAACTGTCTTCTATGTACAGTATGTTTTAAAATACTCGAAAATAACTCAAATTAAAATATTTCACAGAAACATATCTCTAAAATGTATCTACAAGTTTTTTCGATTTATCATTTAATATAGTGTAAAAATCAAATAAACTCGTATTGAATATCTTCAAAACATTGAAAAAATTTGTAGACAATGCCTACTTTTATTTAGTACCACTTTATGTATTATTTGGTTTTATAAAATAAAATGAACATGTTTTCCATTCGATGCAAACTTATTGAAGATCACTGTATATTTTTTCCATGGATTAGGGTTATCTTCTATTTCTAATTTTCTAACTTTACCAGGCTTTGGAATAACTATTTTGGTATTGTTACACACTAAAGTTCACGTCAAATTTGTTTTGTTATAGCTTAGACCTATAAGCTTTAAACATACGGCACCACATGGAGGAGAGGTGGTGAAGACGTTCTCCTACCAGTTTTTCCGCTTAAGTATGCCACTAATATTTGTAAAATCGATCAAAATTTCAAGAAACATCGGTATTAGGTGTAAACTATCCTTTTCCATTTTATTTTCTTTACTTTTTTTATTGAATTTTGAAAAGAACCGTATCAATTTCTGTATCGAGTTTTTGATTAAATAGACAGGGAATTTTTATTTAAGTAATTCATCTTTGTACCCCATATATAGTTCATTTCATCGCTATTTGCCAAATAAAAAATCCCAAATGGCTCTTATCTCATACCGTATTTTGAATTATTCGCAATCACAGATCATGGTTACATTCGTTGTAAATATAGGGAATACTGTTCCTTCTTTTTTCATCATAATAGCTGTAATATATTGAAAAGAAGCACTACCAAATTAGCTGTTCACTGATTATAACAAGTGAACAGCGAATGAACATAATAAATATTACCCAAAATACAAAATCAATTATATTTTTTTAAATGGAATATTTATTTGCGTAAATTGAAGATAATTATCAGTAACTTATGTAGAGTTTTACCGAGAACGATGTGTTTCAAACTTTAGAAATGGAAAAGTATAAGTTTCCAATACTATTTGAG
Source organism: Rosalia funebris (assembly GCA_037954035.1). Lineage (NCBI taxonomy): Eukaryota > Metazoa > Arthropoda > Insecta > Coleoptera > Cerambycidae > Rosalia > Rosalia funebris. The sequence goes on along the minus strand of JAZFAV010000005.1, from coordinate 13,593,316 downwards.
ACTAAATATCTTTAAAGCAATAGGAAAGGACCAATCTTTGTTAACGTCTTTGATGAAAACGCGCTGAGTATACAAAAAATAGTTAATTTTAACAATGGGCTCACTAACTAAATGATTACCAAAATAAAAGTAAACCGTGTCGATTTTCTGTATTTTTTGGCGAAATTTGTAATTTATGTGGCGATTTACTATTGCATTTGTTTTTGATAAATAAGACACGATGTGAAACGAATTCGGCAGCGCCCTGAATGCACCTGAACGTTAACGTCTTGCGTCAATTAATCATCGTTTTCGACGAATTCGTTGCTTCAACCGCCAACCTCATGCAGGTAAGATCTTCTGGCTAATAAAAAATTCTTCGGCATCGTTACGCAATGTTACGCATCCAAATAAACAATCCTATTTTTTTAACAATAGTAATTAATTTCTGATAATGTATCCAATCAATATGTATGTAAACTAGGAATTACACACTCGGTGTCAACGTCTTGTGTTATCTGAACAGCGCGCTTACACCTGTTTTATCTCGTTCCGTTTGCCAGGGATCGTTAACCAGCTGGATTTCGGCTCTCGGCCTAAACGAAATTAATCGCGATTTTTGCAAATGGATTCGTACATTTTTCTGATGGAAAAATGTAAATTTTAAGATGCTAAAAACACGCAAGGCATCGATATCGAACGATAATGTCCGAGGAGTACACACAATCATAGTGTATATGGTGGGGTCAACGAACTCCCCGACCGAGTGGGGATACGCTACGTCAGAGAGCTGGCGCTTAGACATACGTTTCTGTTTACCGCGGCCCGGCGTATACGTTAGATAAGGAAGAAACCTCCGGGGTTCGTCGTTGACTCGCGTACATTCCCATATTACTACACAGATACATGGACAATTTGCTAGGACAGACTTTCTTAAAAAATGTCCAAAATATGTGGTGATTATCCGTGGTGTTTTTATTTTTTACGTAAGGACCACCGTCCCCGCCCGCCTTCTAATAAACGTAATGTTTAGTGTCTGTAGGAAGTGGTTTCAGTGGCGTTAACAACATGCAGTGTTTACTTTTAAAAATGATTTCTAATTCTAAAGCAGTCGTTCTCTTATTAGTGCTAACTAATTAAACAGGTGGTGATTATTTTTTTTCGAACGTGTGCGGTCACAGTTACTTAATTATTTTCACTGGTGTTTAAGCTGCACATAAACCAGATATCTCTGCGAAGGATAATTTCACAGTTTATTAGTGGAAGTGTTTCATAATTACATTCTTACATACCTACCCACACAACGAAAAATAAGTGAAACCTAATAAAATTGCATACAGCATTAAGTAGTAATTATGAAATAAAAATTAGAAATTTACTAACATTGATTAATTGGCCTCCAAATTAAATTTGTCACAACAGTTGTCTGCCTCCAAATTATATAGGTACGTTTGATACACGCGGAATATATTTGCATTTTAAGTATCCACATTTTTCCATACATTCTTAAATTTACGATTATGATAACACTTCAGTATTGTTATTGTTTTGTTATCTCATATCCATAATCGGTCATTCACATTTTATTTAAAAATAGACGCGAGATTCGTATTGTTTTATTGCACAGATACGCATTCATCATTTCATCTAGGAAAAAATCGGGCCGCTGCCGCTCATCGCGCGGGAACCTCGCATTGGGGCATACCCGCGTCGGGATTTATCGAAATTTCTTAGTTAGGTGGTCACTTTTTAGCCTTCTTCGGAATTATTAACGATCACATCTATCGCTCAACCATATTCGGCGGTGAACAACCTCGAGTTCAATGCCTCGCAACCGCGCCTCCAAATACAGACCGCTAGGCATTATGTGGGTCCGGACTAATCGCACACCATCTTAACGTCCAATTTGCCGCTCGATAAAGCGAGCTTCAGATGACGCAGGGTATTTTTAAAACGTCCGTTTTTTTCGATGCCAAAATTTTATTCCGTTTCTGATTGAACTATCCCACCGAAAATCAATAGGAAGAAACTAAATCATTCGGAACAGTCTCGTTTCAATATCAGAAATATCTCACGCACTTAGTCGTATTATGCGGGCAATTACCTAGGTAAAGTTACGTAGTTTATTTACATTAGAGGATAATTTATGTAGGTGACGGAATTTTATTAGTTTTTAACACTAGTTATGTTGTAGTAGGTAATATACGGTCTAGAAAATAACGAATTTATAACTTATTACATATTTTCGAGGTGTGTTTGTTTAAAGACTGTCATAAACTGTAGATTGTAGTGGTTTACTGCTCCCCGCGATTATTACATCCCGAAGTAATTCGTTTTCTTGATCATTAGAACGAGCGTTACGTTAAAATTATGACGAGAAGTGAGCGGGTGAACGACCTTTTTAAAATTTTAAAATAGTTTGATGAACCTCTATTTACATTGTACGTCATTGCTTCGTAAGTATCGGCGATTCCGGCAATAGAGCGGTGATTTTTCGTTTAAAAATTTCGTCGATTAGGTACCTACATCAATTTTTTTATAATTACGTTGACCCGCGGGTAATTCGAGAACGGAGAAGTGGGCTTATTTTTAAATACATATATCTAAGTGTTAATTAAATTAAGAGGCAATACTGTATGTGTGTACCCGCTCGGCAAGGTCAACGAACCCGCGACGAGAAATACTTCACTTTGTGTTGAATTTACCAATGACCCGGCGTCTTATCACCGAGCGTAGTCATGTTCGGCCCATCCTAAATTGATTAACACCCAACACAATTCAAACCTGTAATTTATCACAGCGCGTACGCATCACCGGATAGCAAACTTCAGAATGAACTGGCTGCGAATTCGTCTAGAAATTTAGCACTTCGCAGCGTATTCGCAGTTCCGGAATTTAAGCGGGTTTGGTCTTGTGCTCGGTTCATTCTGATCGTAGTCATCTGGTGGCAAACACTTTTTCGTTGTGTTTTTCGAATTGTTTACAGGTATAATGGAAGTGGATGTGATTAACAAATTCGATATGACAAAACAGAAACTGCCTAGATCTTGTGCAAGAAGACAAAGTGTGATGTGACTAAACCGTCTAGTATCGATAGTGCCGTAGATTTTTCGTACGGAAAAGTGAAAGAAAACTTGTGGCGACAGTCGGAGGTTTTAAACCTTCGGCCATGCGCCGATCGGCACAGCCAAAAGGTGCTGGTGTTCGAACGTTTTTTCGTGTTGTAAAATGGACTCATTTCAAGATTTGTTCAGTGGTGGGGATAACTGGACTACAGGGGAGACCAGAGACATTATAAGGCCGGATAACATTTCCTCGGCGGATTCTACCACCCCACCGCCGCAGCCGGTCGACGAGAAAGATGAGAGGAAAAATGCCAATTCCATCAGAGGTAAATACCCCAAGGATAGACATCACGCCGCGGTTATTGCCTCTAGGTTTTATTTTAGGGCTAAATTTATTCTGATGCTACATGTGACACAGATATGACCTCTTCTAAAGAAATAAAAAAAATAAGATCCAATTCGAGCAACATTTTCGTTAAATATAATAAAAATTTACAAAATTAATTTACAAAAAAAAAATCACAACTCAAGCTTAATTACGAGGGGTCGTCTCTATATCCGAAATTATAGACTTGTTTCAGAATAATTTTCATCTTTTATTATGTAATAATTTTCAGACCGTATATACCTTTGGCAATGAAATACAGACGTTTTAATAATTTAAGTTTAAGAAAACTTTGACAAATTTTGTCATAAATCATGTTGAGAAAATTTCTGTACCCAAATTCGGTAAATACAAATTTCTGTATTTTATTTTCAAAACTACTGTATGATCTGAAACTTCTTCATTAGGTACCTAATGTAAACCTTTCTCTAGCTATAAAAATTAACATTATACTTCTAAAGATAATTTTAGCGATCAAATCTATTCCCGAAATAGATTTGAATTTTCGCATATTCAGAACGCCTTTCTTCAACTGCTTCAATCAAAGCTCCGCCCATTACTTAATATGGTCTTCCCTACCAGGGAGAGAACTTTATAAATTACCAATTCAGAAGGTACATCTGATTTTGTTCTTTATTATTTATTTTATTAACAGTCACATAAATTACGATCCATTATTAATATCGTTAAAAAAATTAATAGTAATCAAAGAACAGCGGAATATAATTATTCACTACCTAGCATCGTGAACATCGGTCTCTAAAGAGTGGATTTTTCTAACCGCTTATTGCTTGAAAAGTGATATGAGTTCGTACTACTGATGCCGAAAATTTTCCTATTGTTTTATGGCTTATTTCATCGCTATTTGCCAAATAAAAAATCTCAAACGGCTCTTATCTCATACCGTGGCTTGTTTTTATGGCTAGGCTCAGGTAGACTGTTCCGTTTATTCGGCAAGATAAGAGTTTTTTATTTGGCAAATAGCAATGAAATGAATAGTACATTTTTTAAACTTTTGTAGTAGAAGAGAATTATTTGTAGTGTAGCGAAGTAAAATTAACAAAAAATAACGACTGTTTGATCGGCACTTACAACTGAGTCAGTTATTACTGTTTCAAGGAATGCGTTTCCTTTATCTGTTCTCCCCTTCGAAGTGAATTAAATTGTTTTTAAAAGAAGAATAAGTATTTCTATGGTGTCATATGGATTTCCGCTGAAATTTATTCATCTGGTTATTAGAAATGTAGATTACGAAATTTCTTCATAATCTGAATTTATTGAATAAAGTTGTCTCTAAAATGAACGTATTTTAGAGGCAACTTCTCCAGCAACGATTCAACTTCTCCAATATACCAATTATTATTTTCAAAACAGCACCTGTAAGGGTTGTTTTCAATTCCGCACAATTAAAATTTAAAATTTTCATAGATATCTCATGTCATACCTAGTCTTAAGGTGTTTTTTATGCCAAATTCAAGGGAAAAGAATTCTAAGTTTAGTTAATAAATAACGGAAATATGCCAAAAAAATCTTTTCGAGTGGTTATGCAGTTCTAGTAACAAAGAGTTTAAAACCATTAGTACAGTAGTCGTTTGCTTTTGGCAAGTAAATTGAAAATCAAACAGTTACATACACAATCACAAACAATACATTTCTTTTGTTGAATTTGGCACAAGAAATGCTTTAGAAGGAGATATTACATGTGGTATATTCGTATTTGGAGTTTTAAAGTTGGAGCTGTTATGGCTTGCGAGGCTGATGGTGAAACACCCCCCCCCCCACACCCAGGGTTTAGTTTTGTCCGAGGAGCTTTTTCAAAAGAATCGCGTTCGTTCATTTTCGATAAAAGGTTTGGCGTTATTTTTTGAGACTTCCTGTATATTTAGACAATAATAATGTCTATGATTATTTTGTTTTGTGTCGACTTTAATAGAAATTACATTGAGGATAAAATAATAAGACAAGTTGAAGGATGCAATTTTTAATTTGATAAATTGTATTCCAAACTTTAGAAATGCACTGTAAGATGAAGGTGAAGAAGTTTGCGTTATAACTTAAGACCACCTGTATATATAATTTTGGTATCCAAGGAACTATATTGTTGTAGATATAGTTTGGATATGTGTTAATTATTTTAAATCCTCCTGGTATGTGTACTAGGTTGCCACAGTGCTAGAGTACTAGACTAATATATTACTAGAGTGCTAGAGCACCGGACTACTAGAACACTAGAATAAATCACTGAGCTAAATTATAGGTATTTATTATAAAAAAAAAAAAGAAAACAACACACAAATTAGGCATAATAATAATTTCTATGATTCTTTTGTTGTTTTTGACTTTTTGAATTAAAATTTCTATCACGATAAAACAACAAAATAACAAGACATTTTAAAGGATACCATTTTTAATTTGATAAATTGTATTTAAAATTTAGACACTGTTAAAATGTAGGTAAAGAGATTTGCGTAATTTTTTGAGATCACCTGTATATATAATTTTGATGTCCAACAATGTATATTAGTTTCTCAGATATAACGTTTATATATACACTAGGCACAAAAATTAAGGGATGTAAAGAAATTATAAATTTTTAGATGGTCTTCAAAGGGCTGTAACTTGGAGAAAAGTAGTCGCAGAGCACTTTAAAAAAAAGCAAATTTAAGCTCCAAGTTTATTGTTTTCAAATTCTGAGTTCAAAATTTTGTTACTGTCAGCAGTTTTTGAGTAATCATAAAAAATCATGGGAAAAAATTTTCCAAATGTTTGCTTATCTTTCAAAAGGCCCACAGACTTCTCTCCAAAGATTTTATCATAAAGCTTTTGCGCATAAAAAATCAGTTTTGACTTTGCTAATTAATTACTTAGGAAATAATGGTCGTACAGAAAATTCAACTAGGGTTTTAAAAACTGCGAAATATTCTTTATAAGTCGTAGTTGTTGGTTTTTGATAAAAAGAAAATTTCGGTACGAGAATCTTGATTGAAGAAAAGGTAAAAAAATTACTTATTTGGAGATATTCGCTTATCTTGGTATAATTTTGCAAACAACGAATAGACTAAGGATGTTCACTGTTTCGTTTCAACCTCAAAGTATCCTAAAGAAACCCTGATAATTTCAAAGCGCTGCGATTTTTTTTTTTTTTTATTATGTTTGAAATGACTGAATTTGTCGTTTTTGCTAAATATCAATTTAAACATCATCATCATTAGGTCATCAGTCCTAAGACTGGTTGGACGCTGACCTCCAGCTTCTCCTATCTTGTGCTAACCTACGCATTTCGCTAATTGTGCTACAACCTACATCCCTTACTATTTGCGAGCAGTAGTCTAATCTAGGCCTACCTCTGCCTTTCTTCACTCCTATTTCTGCCTCCAAAATATCGCGGACTATTCCCCCATGTCTCAGCAAGTGGCCTACCATTCTATCTCTTCTCTTCTTTAAGTTTTTCCACATACTCCTTTTCTCGCCGACTTTCTCCAATACTTCTTCGTTTCTAACCCTATCAGTCCATGGTATTTTCATCATTCTTCGGTAACACCACATCTCAAAAGCTTCTAATTTCTTCCTACTTGCTTCCCCTACCGTCCAGGTTTCGCAGCCGTAAAGTGCCGTGCTCCATACATATGTTTTCAAAAATCTCTTCCTTGTTTCTAAGTTTATTACCCCCGAGCATAAAAGTGCTTTCTTTTTGTTAAAAGCTACTCGACCCTGCGCTATTCTTTGTTTTATGTCTTTATCGCTTCTTCCATCCCAATTTATTTTACTTCCTAAATAAGTGAAGTCTTTAACTTCCTCCAATCTTTCATTATTAATTTGTACTTTCGTTTTTGCTCTGCTCTCGCGCCCTCTGCACACTAACACTTTAGTTTTGTTTTTATTCACCCTCATTCCGTATTCCTCTGTCAACACTGCCTCCATTTCGTTCAATGCTGATTCTAGTTCCTCCTTACTAGATGCTAATACTGCTATATCATCCGCGAATCTCAGCATTTTTAGTTTCTGTCCCTGTACTTTAATCCCGAAATCTACTCTATCTTTTACCACATTAATCGCCTCTTCGATGTACAGATTAAAAATTAGTGGTGATAGCGTACATCCTTGTCTTACTCCTTTCCTAATACCTACTTCCCTTTCTTCCCCTTCTACTTCTATAACAGCAGTTTGCTCTATGTATAGATTGTGTACTACTCTCCTATCTCTATACTTCATTCCCGCGCTCTTTAGTATTTCGAACATTTTTTCCCATCTTACGTTATCAAAAGCTTTTTCTAAATCTACAAATCCTATATAAGCGTTCTTTCCTTTTTCTATTGTTTTCTCTAACATTACTCTTAGCGCCAGAATAGCTTCGCGAGTTCCCCTATTTCGCCTAAACCCGAATTGGTCTTCTCCTAGTATTTCCTCCGCTCTATTTTCCATCCTCTTCTGCACTATTCTAGTTAAGATTTTTGACGCATGGGAAGTTAGGCTAATCGTTCTAAAGTTCTCGCATTTGTCGGCTCCTCTCTTTTTCGGTATAGTAACGATAATGTTCCTCTTATAATCCTCCGGCATCTCGCCCGTTTCGTATATGTATTTTACCAGTTCAAACATCCTATTTACTACTTTCTGTCCCGCACATTTCAAAATTTCCGCCTGTATTTTATCTACACCCGGCGCTCTATTATTCTTTAGCCCCCTTAGTGCTATTTCAAATTCCTCTCTCAATATAGGTTTTCCTACATCTTCCCTATCGATGCTAGATTCTTCCTCTAATATCTCTCCTAATTCCTGACCCTCGTATAAATTTCCTAAGTACTGCTTCCATCTATCCGCTTTCTCCTCTCTTCCTATCAGTATGTCCCCCGATTGACTCCTAACATTTCTACTTATTGTTCCTACATCCCTGAAGTTCCTCTTAATTATTTTGTAAGCCTCATCGGTCTTACCTACTTGCAACTTATCTTCTACTTCTTTGCATTTCTCCTCTATCCATTGTTCTTTCGCTTTTCTACATTTTCTAATGATTTCCCACTTTATTGCCTTATACGTTTTCAGTCCTTCTTCGTCTCGTCTGTTTTTGTAGCCTCGTCTCTTTTGCATTAAGTTTAAGATTTCGTCCGTTATCCAGGGCTTCCTAGCTTCCCTTTTATCGTGTCCTAAAACGTCCGTAGCCGCGGAAGCTAGACTATTCTTGATACCCTCCCACTCAGTTTCTGCGTTCTTGATTTCGTCCTTACTCGTTTTATTTATTAATTGATCTGTTTTCTCCTGGAACTTATCTTTCATATTCTGATCCCTCAATATGTCTACATTTATACGTTTCTTATCCTTCCGGGTTTTCAGATTTTTGAACTTTAATCTAGCTTTCATGACTACCAAGTTGTGATCGCTGTCTACATCTGCTCCTGGAAAACTCTTACAGTCTTTTACTTGATTTCTAAATCTCTTCCTAACCAGAATGTAGTCTATCTGATACCTGTCTATCCCTCCTGGCATTTTCCATGTGTACCGCCTCCTAACGTGATTCTTGAACAATGTGTTCGCGACTACCATCTTGTGCTTCTCACAGAATTCTATCAGTCTGCTACCTCTCTCGTTTCTGTTTCCTAATCCATAAGGCCCTACAAATTCTCCTTCTTTCCCCTCACCTACGACTGCGTTAAAATCTCCTACTATTATTAAATTTTCATGACCCTTCACAAATCCTATTACCTGCTCTATGTCCGAATAAACGGCTTCTAACTCTTCCTCGCTGTGGTTAGAAGTAGGCATGTATACTTGCACTATTACTGTTTCCACTGGCTTCGAATCTAACCTAACCATCATTACTCTCTCGCTGTATTGTAGGTAGCTATCTACACACTGTCCTGCGTTCTTCCGCATAACGATCCCTACTCCCGCGTTTCCATTTACCGATCCTGTGTGTATTACCCTATAGTCACCGCTCCAAAAATCTCCTACTTCCGGCCAGCGCATCTCACTTATACCTACTATATCTAATCCTAACCTATCCATTTCTATCTTCAGATTTTCTAGCTTCCCTGCCTGTCTCATGCTTCTGACATTCCACGCTCCGACTCGTGAAATGCTACACTTCTTATTATGATTGCACTCGATCACGTCTCCCGGAACAGTCCTCACCCGGAGATCCGAACGGAGGACTATTTTACCTCCGGAGTTTTTTGTCCCAGGAGACGCCATCATTAATTTAGGATAAGCTTTCTGCTAGCTGTTCTGAGGATTATAATGTGGTGGTTTCCTCTTGCCTTCCACATCGCAGTCGTGTGTGTCATAGCACCATACCAACTCCCACGGTTTCTGCCACTATGACTACTGAAAGAGCTGCTGCCCTCCTTCAGGGACTTGTCTTAGTCTGGTTTTTCAATAAGGACCCCCCCACTATGGTTAAACCTATGGTACGGCTCCTTAAATCATTAAAACGCGCAAGCCGACCCACCCGTTCCAGTTTGCACTAGAACTTCGTCAAGGTTCAAGTCCTATCGGATCGGAATTTAAACATAAATGTTTAATTTTTTATTCATTTTTTGAGGTTGAAATTTGTTTTTTTAGCAATAATCCATACTTTTTCTTGTCAAAAAATGTTAATTATTGTAAGAAAAAAAATGAAAAAAAGAAAATAAAAAGACAAAACTGGCTTTATTGCTTTGAACGACTATAACTCAGCGAAAAATCATCGTACAAGGCTCTTAGGCCGTTCAAATTAAAGAGGATAGAATCATCTAAAAAAGCTCTATGATTAAATCACTGAAAAAAATTTCCGTCCGTGGACCTTTTCAGAGGCAAATAAAAATTTGGAAATTTTTTTCCCAATGGTTTTTGTAAGTTTACTCAAAAACTGTAGATGGTAAAAAATTTTGAGCTATAAATGAAAACTAGAAACTTGGAGCTTCAATTTACTTTTGTTAAAATTGTTGTGCGACTATTTTTCCCCGAGTTACAACCCTTTGAAAATCACCTAAAAATTTAGGATTTCTTCTATCTTTTAATTGTTGTGCTTAGTGTATAATTTTGGTGTCCAACGATGTACATTGGTTTCTCAGATATAATGTTTGAATATATGTTAAACTATCTTAAGATCTCTCTGGTATGTACACTTTCCGTTACAGATCCCCGGTTTTCCTTTGATGAAAGTGAATCTCCGAATATTTATTTACCTAAACGATATTTGATGTGTTTACGTACTATATAACATACATATATATCTTGTGTTCTTCAGCGTAATATTCGGCCCGGGTGAATGGACCTTGTACCTAATGCACAATAATAAAAATAAAAATGACTAAAAGGTTTCGGCAGGTCAACGATCCTCGCGGAAATTCGACCGAGGTTTATGTATTAGTTTAGGCCTATATGCAATGCTTCTATTGTTGAAAAACGATATGGACGTAAAATGGCACTTTTGTTCGTTAACTTTCGATTTAGTGTTAATATTTTTTATTATTGTCCGGGGGAGGTCAACGAACCACGTCGCGTATGCAATGAATATTAAAGGTGTTTGCTCCATATATTACTTAATTCGACCTACCTAATTTTATTTAATTATGTTTACGATATGTAAGGTAACAAAACGGTGTAACAAATTGCGGTTTTTGTACATATTCTTTAAAAAAAGGGTAATAAAGCAACATACAATGGGATTGTATGTACATCTGTACAATCCCATTATAGAAACAAGAACACGGGGAACAAACAACATAGACATAAAGCATTTTTATTTCATATATGAAAAATTAACATTTTTAATTTGTCAAAAATGTTCTTGTTTATTTGATATTAAATATATCTGTTATTGAAATAAACTTCGACATACACTGAACTAAGTTCGAAGAAAGATATATTTACACCAGTGTCGATTATGTAATAATCTTAATAATTGAAATATTATACAGGGTCCGTAGAAAGTTAAACTACCGGTTTCTTAAAAACTAACCTGGAAAAGATATTGAACGTGCAGTTTCAATTTTTAACCGACTTAAAAAGCGGAGGTTCTTCCTTTTTTGAATATATTTTTTTATATATGTTCGGGTATAATTTTTATGTTTATGAACCGATATTAATTGTTTTTTGTTTTGTTAGATTCAGTATAGCTCCATGGTCCAATCTTAATTTCATTGGTATTGGACCTTGGACTTCGAAGATACACAACGGAACTCCTTACTCAAGTAGCCGTCGTTTTCTCATTCGTAAAGCATTCTTAGTAGGTCTACCCATCAGTTAAAATTGTAAAGTAATAAATTTAACGAAAAACCGACTTTAAAAAAAGTAACTTAACTAAAAAGCAAGAAATAAATGTTTTCTACAGCAATTTAATACTTATTTGTTGTTATGTTTAATGTAATTAAGAAATTATTGTTTATTATGTAATTATTATTAATTGTTTTATATCATTTTGAAGTCGGTGCCATACAATATTAGTAATGCGAATGCCGACCTTCGGCAATTTTAAATGTAAACTCGTTGTTATAGTAGCAAGGTATATATTTTTTTATGTTTTACTTGGTATCTACTTCAAAATGATATAAAACAATAATAATTACATAATAAACAATAATTTCTTAATTACAATAAACGGAACAACAAATACTTATTATTATGGTTGTAGAAAACATTTATTTCTCGCTTTTTAGTTAAGTTACTTTTCTTTTAAATCGGTTCTTTTTTTTAACTTAGGTATATTAAATTAGTGATGCTTTTGTCTCTCTCGGAATTGGAGCGCCATCATATCTTCCACATGAAACCATATTAAATTGATAATAATGGCGATATGGACTTTGTAAATTAATCTGGAACCCCCAGTTCTCCAGAAAATTGGTAAAACATAATATTGTCATTTTCTATATGAACTTCATCCTGTTCATTGTCCTTGATATTCTTGGTGGAATCTTTAATAACATTAATACATTAACCATTAGCACTATTGTGTTTTAATAAACGTTGGCTCTATTCTGAGATCTCAAATATTATACACACCAGGATTTAAAAAATTGTGAGAAATAATTTTGGAAAAAACACGTCATGGTTTCTAATTAACTAATTTAATATTCTATTTGTTGTAACTGTTTAAAACGGATGGACAAAAAATAAGTTTTAGATTATTTAAAACATGTTTTAAACAAACAAATGAAAATTAATATTCTAGAATATTAGAATATGAGAATATTAGAATATCAGAATACAAGAAGGCCAAATACAAGAATACTATATAGGGGAATATTAATAGGATATTAGAGTGCCAGGAGTGCTAGAGTGTTAGGGTGCCAGAATGAAAGAGTTCTAGGATAATATAGAATATTATCCTAGTACTAAGCCAGAATAAGAGTATATCAAAATACTAGAATACGATAATACTAATAGAATATTAGAGTGCTTGGAATGCTAGGGTGCCATAGCGATAGAATACTAGAATAATAGGATCTAAAACACTGGACTACTATATTGTAACATATTACTGAGTATTAAAAATTTAGGATACATATTATTTAATAGTCATAATTTTTATTTTGCTGTAAACTGTAAATTATTTTCAAAATAATGTTTTAAAAATCAACAAACCGAATCCTAAAAAAAAAAAAAAAAAAAAAAAAAAAATAAGAATAGAAAAGTGGTATATACAATTGACAAAAATTGGTAGTTACAAGAAAATCTACAATTTCAGTTTCTTTGAATTTTAGTTTATTCAGGACAAAAACGTTGTCATTCGAATAATATTAGCGGCTTTTGAGTCCATGTGTTATTAAAATAAATATAATGTAATATGTAAAAGATGTATGCTAGACATATGCATTTGATGTGATAAAAAATTTAATGGTTCTGAATATTAGTTACCTTGATATTCCATATAAATACGTTTACCGGTTTAAAATACACACATATTACCTCTATTAAAAGATTGGATTTGTGCAAAACGAATTAATTTTTTTTCTCCAGGGAATATTTTTTCTCTGTGTATATTTTGAGAGATGCTGGACATAATTATCTATAGTTAATTTTTGAAAAATATTTCAATGCAAGCCACTAAATTGTCGATATTAATAACCCTAATAGGCCAGAAAATATACAAGTTGAAAAACTCAGAAAACGTTAGATTGGTTAAGATCACACAAAGATGTAAAGAAGAGACATCAGCAGTCAGCTTGGTCAACAAATAAATAAATTTTATTAAATACTTAGGTCGTCATATATTACTGTAACGTAATAAATAATAAAAATAATAGTTGATAAAAATTATCTTTTAATAATAAATTAATACAACATATGTAAAATTCATCATAACAACTCAAGAGAAGGGTTCAGCGGCAGCACGTGGGCGTGGAAAATATCGAAAATACAAATTCATATTTCTGCGTAAGCGCATAATGATCTGATACGGCATCTTATCAGGGTTTTTGTTGCTACTCATGGAAGGTCATCGACCCTAACGAGAGCTCCCTTTAAACATTAAAGGGAACACGCCACGTCGCCGACGGTCTTGAGCATTTTTTCTCTGGATTTCTGTTTATATTATACAGGCTTCTGTTCTCTAAGGAAATACTGCTCTACATAGTTTATGGGAACTCCACAACATAGAATAGAAAACAGTATAGTGGAATAGAATTTATTAGAAAATATTACAAAGAAATAATATTACGATCATTAACAAAATGGATCTAATGTTTGATTTCATTTAATTTTGCATTCTGAATGTATAGGGTGTCTCAGTTGGAATTATAGGATTTGAATTGCGCGCCACTTGTGTTCTGTCAAAGATAGGGCGTCAATATTTAACGACTGTTATCTTTAAATCATACGACGTCAACATGCCGCGGTTAACAAATAAACAACGAAGAGTTTGTGTACAACTGTTTTATGGAAGTGAGCGATCATCTACAGTTACATTAAGAAAAATTCGCACCAAATTAGTGCAAAATGAAGCGTCTGCAGTATTAATGCTTCGTAACTTAATCAAGAAATTTGAAGAGGTGGATTCTGTTAATGATAAGACAACACTAATACGTCCTCGCCGTGGTCGGTCAGATGAAGATATTACTGCAGTGAGAGAAAGTGTACGGGAGTATCCAAGCACATTAATTCGACGTCGTGCACAACAATTGAATCTGTCAAGAGCCACCACGCATCGGATTTTAAATAAAAATCTGCATCTGTCAGCATACAAAATTTAGTTGACACCACAGTTAAAAGGTACAGACTATTTGTAACGTCATACATTTGTTAATTGGGTGTTAGAAGTGAAAGAAGGTGATGCTAATTTCTGCAACAAAATTTTGGTCAGCGATGAAGCACATTTTCATCTTGACGGATACGCTAACAAATAAAATTGTCGAATTTGGGGTGCTGAAAATCTACATGATGTTCACGAAAAAGAAATGCATCCACAGAGATGTACCGGGTTAGTCATCTAAAATTGACCCCCCCTTTATTTCTCTTAATTTCAATCGAATTGAAAAATTCAAAAAAGGATTTCACATGACTTTTTATAAATTTTTTGAATATTTAAACAAATTTTCAAAAACTCTGCAAATTGAAAGGGGGCGAACAATTTTTTATTTTTTTTAAATGGAACACCCTGTATTTCTTTACTTAAAAAAGTTACCAAAGTTTTCTCATCACAAAAATATATAATTGTTGTATCTTGGTAAGTATAGTTCTTGAGATATTCATACAAATATATAGTCACATCACAGGAATATGTTTAGCATAAGACCATAAATCAGGAGAGCTATGAAGCGAAATGATTTAAAGAAACAATAATGCTTCGTTTGGCAGTTATGTTATGTTTGACTTATGTTTGATTGTTATATTATTAATACGCTTTAAGTTAAGTTTTAATACACTTGTTAATATATCTAATATATTGATATGGGATATTCATTAGTCGAAAGGAAAGAAATATTAGAAATTTACTTAACCAACAATAATAACAAATTATATAGCTAAATGAGAATATGCAAGAAAATATCCTGAAAGACGCGTTCTCTCCAAGAACACTTTCTCTAATATTTATCTCAAGTTTGGGGACAGCGAATCCTTAAAAGATAAGAAACGAGAAAGAAAGAAGCCCGAAACAGGAGAAGATATGGAAATGGACGTTTTACTTTTTTTTACTGAACACCCCAATAAATCTACTAACGCTGCTGCGGAAGAATTTAATATTTCTCAAGCAAGTATAAGACGTATATTAAAACGTCACAAATATAAGCCTTATAGTATTTTGCCAGTTCAGCTTTCAACTGAAAATAACTTTGCCGACAGAAGAGCTTTTTGTAGAGAGATGATTGAGAGAGCAGAAAACGACAATAACTTTTTAAAAAACTTATTTTGGACCGATGAAAGTAGCTTTTCAACGGCTGGACTTTTTAATAGGAAAAATGCACATTATTGTGATTTTGGCTATCTCTCCGTTATTCGAAAGGAAACAAGTACTATATTAAATCCTATGAAGAGAAATCGCTGATTACAAGTTTAAAATCTTGTTTCTTCAACCCTTATGAAACCACCCCCAATTTGTTTTTTCAAACCGCACCATTACTTTTTTATACTAAAAATTAATCCCCCTTTAACTGTGAACACAGAAGTACGATATACTTAATATTTTCAATAAAATTTCTCCATAGAAGAGAATAAATATTATTCTTAAATAAATATTAGTAGCATTACGTCCTAAAATTTTATGTTTCAAAAGAACCACCCCCACTTTGCAGTCTTGTATTCCCCATAACTTAATTTCATTTTAAATACATATAATACTGTTAATAATTTTATATTATATCATATAAGTAATTTGAGTAACTAATAATTATCTTAAAATAAAAAATATATGGAGGATTGTACTTGAATTGTAATAAAGATATTAAAAATATACTGAAGGCTTATTATTCTACTTAAAAAAAGGAACGTACGAATGTGCAAATATTTTTTTAAACCACAAACTAAATTATCGAAGTAGGTATATTGAAAACTAACAAACTAACAAAAATATCGAATTTTGGTTTAAGCTCGAAAACGAAAAGATTATAGAATCAATTCTAATTGAGTTTCCCAGTCAAAGAGAGATCGAGAGAGATAGAGAGAGAGAGAGAGAGAGAGAGAGGGAGGGGGGTTGATTTTTCCACGTCGACTACAATTAATATGGTTCCCTATAAAAACATAACTTGCAACCCGATATATATAAAACCTAACAATCTGGCGAGTATATAGCGCACTCAGTGTACTGATTGTTCTCCTTGTTTACTAGTAAAAGGCATTCGCCTTAAAGTCCCAAAATATTTAAGGCGGATAATTATTTTCGACGCTGGCGTATCCGGGGATTACTCGATGATTTCAGACGAAAATATTATCTCGACAACAAGAACTTTTGTTTTTTATTTGCCAGTGAGATAACGCAAGGTGAACGACCTGTTGCGAAAGATTCTGCGGTGGGTCACTGACCTTCGTACCCCGTAAAATATTACCCTCTGACGGTCGATTCCGCGCGAGCTACGACGAAAACACTTTTCATCGATGACGTTTTGAAATTTCATATCAGAACGAAAATAACGCACTCGACATCTCTATGACGCGATTTTTTTTTCGAGTATATACGGTACTTAAACGGTTTGTCAACAGGTTAAATAGTCGAGTCACGAAATATCCGTAGGTGAATAAAATGATTTATTTGCGAGACGTACAATCTGTGGAAAATGTGGTAAACAGTAAAGATTTTATTTATTTTTTATTACATGGCATCAGGTTGGCGACCTCCGCGACTATTTTAAAATAATTATTTATTTGGAATTATTTTCTTTGTAATATTCGCACGGTTTAAATATAGAATGGATGTTTTATTAGTGTAGCTATCTGTTGTCTATTTTTAAAAGCCAATTGAAGTAAAAATTTTCGTCTAAACAATAATAATTTTTATGGTGGCTCTTCGAAAGGTCAGTCACTTTTCCTAATCCCAAAAAGATAAAGAACGTAAAAAAAAACACGCGACAGTAATATGTAATAATCATCACAAGGAAATGCATTACAGTCTTTCAGTTTCACTCATTTTTCAGTAAAAAAAATATTAACGTGTATTTTTTTGTTACTAAAATTTACATAAGGTGAGTCAGTTGAGAGGTCGTTCACCTTATTTATATACCCTTAGCCGTCAAATAGGGAATTGCTATGCATATATTGCTCAGTTTTAGACAATATTGGCTGTTGCCTAGATCTAGTATCCTGATTCTAATTTGTGTGTAAAAAAATACCGGCGATGAACTCAGGTCAGTTAACTAACAGAATTTTTAGGGCCAATTTAGATTGTTTTAATAAGTATAAAACAACTTGTGATATACTAATTACTATTTAATTTACATACATTAAAATATGATATCATTTTCGATGTTAGTTTCAACATTGTATTGAGAGTTAAATAAAAAATCTTAGAAATAATTTAAATAGTACATTTTCACCATTAACGTTTTAAATTTTGGTTTTAAAATCACATACCTACATATATACAGTGTGGTAATTATTATACCGAATGAAAATACAATTACATAGATTTGTTTAATTATTAGACTTTAATTATTCTTAGGAATAAAAATTTAAAATTTGTAGGTATCATTTGCCCATAAAAAGTAATGGAATTATACGAAATCCTTTTATTTACATGTATGTTTATACAATGTAAAATAAATTGTGATACTTTGTTTAATGGAATAATAACCCAGTTACATAACTTCTCTTAATTGTAGCCTATGGTACTGGAATGGCATTTTGGCGTATTGCACCTTCAGTACGTTAATCTTTGGTACTCTAGCCCTTGGTACTTTGGTGTTTCGACTTTTCTGATGGCAGTTTGGTTTTTAATCCCGATTTTGGAAATTTTATATTAAATTTTCATTTAAATTTTTCGAAATAGATTTTCCGATGAACGTTTATAATTTGAACTAACAGAAATTATAGAAAATAAGGAGCAAAATAGCGATGGATTATGTTAACCCATGATTTATAGTCGTTCTGTATATACAACTTTTTCTGTACACGTCATATTTGAAGTAATCATTTTTCTATCGTGAAAAAATATTTAACAATCTCATCCTCAATAAGATTTAATTAATGCTGTAGGTACTTCTTATTGAACAAAACTTAATTAAGTCGAGTTAAATTAAACTAACAATAAATTAAACAAACCTTTTAAAATTAAATATGTACTTGAACTTTTAGATTTTGTATTCTTTTATTGGTTTAAACTTGATGAAGGACAAATGTCTTAATAAGTGAAAGCAGAAGGAAAGTAAAATGAAGGGATAATAATAAAATATTCATTTACTCTGTCTCTAACCAACAATATTTTCAGGAAAATCAGAAAACATGATTTCTATCCCTTATTTTCCCCATTGCAAGATCATTTTACTTAATTTAAGGTTTACTGATGCGAAGTAATAGATATAGTTATTTTTTGTGATACGTTATGTGAAGTCTCATTTTAAAAAAGTCAATGGGAATGGTCCAAATTTAGAGTAAAGCGTACACTGACCTTCTTGATATTATTAAGAAAAAGGCCAAACAATGGAGAATTATGGGATTTTCTTCTGAATTTTAATGCGATAACAACACAGTCCATTAGTTTTCCAAAGAGATGAAGCAGTAAACTGCTGAACTAGCATTTTATCATCTACAGTTGTTAAAGTTGATTA
The DNA here is from genome assembly GCA_037954035.1 of Rosalia funebris. Taxonomy (NCBI): domain Eukaryota; kingdom Metazoa; phylum Arthropoda; class Insecta; order Coleoptera; family Cerambycidae; genus Rosalia; species Rosalia funebris. Next base: position 13,574,219 of record JAZFAV010000005.1, on the reverse strand, counting down.
TTAAAATAATTTTAATAATCGAAAGGTTGACAATTTTATATACTTATTGCACGGTTATCTTTAAAAAAATATATATGATCCACGTTATATTTTCTTCTAAATAGTTATCTACGTTAATGATTTGATTAGAAGAACTTTGAAGCAACCAATCGTCGGAAAACAATTATTATGACAGTAATTGTCATATTTTTGATGAAAAATGTTATTCAGTTACGTGATTTTTCAGTCACAATGAAAATTAGAGAAAGAAACAATGAAATGTTGGAAACAATGTTACAAATAAATGAAGAAACATAAAAATTCAATAAGAATTTCACCAAAAATGTAACAAGAATGTTATGTATTGAATATATGCACCTGAGACAAAAGAAAAAAAATATATATATTGCTGCTTCTTTTTGATCGATCATTGAATGTCAAAAATTGAAGTACGATTTTAATTTTTCTTCTTAATCTTATTCCGTTATAAAGTAATTGTGTTATTATCTTCGTTTGCTTGGTTCGAAGTTAATGAAAATGATTTTTAAAGTGCGTAATGTTTAAGAACACAAATGGACCTAAGTAGTATAGCTATGTCACTCCTGGACCACCCTCGGATTTGTCCGCGGACATTTGATGCGGATGGTATGTGGTCATTGTTGATCTGAAGAACTCTTGGCGCAGGTATAAAACAGGTCTGTACAGGTATAAAACAGGTGTGTACCGGTTTAAAACAGGTATGGTAACCTGTTTAATGACGTCATGTTTTTTTTTCCTAATACCACCACACCTGTTTTAAACCGGTACACACCTGTTTTATACCTGTGCAGACCTGTTTTATACCTGCGCCAAGAGTTCTTCAGATCAACAATGACCACATGCCATCCGCATCAAATGTCCGCGGACAAATCCGAGGGTGGTCCAGGAGTGACATAGCTATACTACTGACCTATTTTACATATTTTTCAGTTACTACAATTATTCTAGCCTTCCGTTCCACTCTATATGTATTTTTTAAATCTCTTAATTCTCCAATAAGTTCATGATAAAGCGAAACTCATATAAAACATTACTGCAAATTTTTTAGGAAATTGGAACCATATACATTCAAACAGACCATTTAACTCTTGTTTATTTAACATTTGAGTTATTTCACACTAACCTCATCAGCTTAATCTCTGTATAATCCAGATTTGGGTTTTAATGACACCGCAAATAAACTCTCGTTGTGAAAAATAAAATATAATAAAACCTAAAATATGCACGGTATATTCTGTACTACAGATTAATAAGCCGTGTTAATGTATCACAAATTTATTGTTATTTTTTTTAATGAAAGTAAAATATAGATGTTATCAAATTACAAACATACAAATGAGACAAAACAGTGAATTGCTCCATAATCGGATGTAAACACAAAGCCAGAAAAATTTTAGTAAATACTAAAACTTTTTAAGAGAAGCAGAGGTTATCGACCTCGTGGAGTATTTGAAAGATGTGTTTGTTTTATAATGTTCAGTTACAAATAAGTTTTCCTCAAGGCTGAACCTATTTTCGACCAGGGATGAAAAATGTTGTATAAAGGTAACGTTTTCTTTGTAATAGTATGTAGGTACCATAATAAGATTCCATTATTTTTCTATTATAATAATCCTATTTTCAATACATAAGTTAACTAACTGTTGACATTTAAAATAGTTTTAGAGATGCGAACAATAATTAATTATCTTTATTATATTCATAATTGTTATCGTTTAATGATTGAATTTGAATTATTTTATCGATATTATGCGATAGGCAACCAGATGTACGGATAAGCTGTTTTTTAAGTTGCATGTGAATGGTTCTATAGTTAAATGGTTTAAAGATGTTAATTTTAATTTAAATTATTTTGTTGACTGTAGCCATAGTAGTAATTAAGGGTAGTAACTGCAGAAATTAAAGTCCATCCATATATTATTGCATTTATACTAAATTACTACAGTGTTATTTGCTTTGATTATGTATGTTATTGGGTAGACTATTATTTATTTATATAATATGTTTTACTGAAACATTTCGTGAATTCTATACAAAGTATCTAAAGTTTATTCATATCTGAAATTCAGTGATCAGCGTGTGGTCGCCTTGTGACTCGCTGAAATCTGCGATGCTATTGATAGCTACTGCTATTGGGATTTCAAGAGAAGCGATATGACTTCTGGCGACCGAATGCTGAAATAATCTCTAGTACATGATTTCCCAATCTCACTTTTTGGTCGTGTTATTTTCGATATTTTACAGCATTTTTGGCTATTTTCCTGTGTTTCAAAATTATTGTTATTGTTGTTATCGTTAGTTGTTGTTACTTTTACACTATTGTATACACAGTGCATACATTGTTATTATCCTTTTACACTATTATAGTTTTTGTGACTGAAAAAAGCATACCTACCGATGCTTCGCAATGGTAGAATTTGGCAAGTTTTCAATAAAATACAACATAAAATCTACATCACTTGGTTCTGAAACAACATTCCCTTTGGCTCGGATACATGGCATATCTTTAATCGGCACTGCTTTGTACTTTTCTCTTACAGGCCCCTTCTTATTTGACCAGCCGCAGGTCAATTGTGTTTTTGATATATCCTCTAATTTGGACTTCAGGATCTTTCCTGAAACAAATAAAACAGAGATCGAAACCATAGAAATACTGATGGTGAAGTATTTTGTATTTAATTGATTTCACGTGATCTGTTGCTTTTTCTTAGAAAACACACCTGGTCAGCAAAATTAGAAACGCTGATATATGCTTGCAATGTTTACCAGCACCCGATTTACACGAATAAACCATTGATTTTATTTTAGCCGACCCATTTAAAATAATAAGTTCTCCACTAATTTGATGGAGTGCAGACTGCAGAGCACTAGTCTGAAGACAAATGGCAACCAACTTAATGTGAGAAGAGCTACAATCTGTTCTGCCATGTAAAATAATGTGACCAGCATTTAAAACTTCTTCTCCTTCAACCACACATCTTGTATTTATATTTCCACCAACATAGTTAATGTACTCTACTAAACTTAGAGTTATTTGGGCCATGTTCATTCTAAAATAACAATATTTTACATTAAAAATATTTTCTAATCAAAAATGATAATACCTGAGACAGACAAACATGATAATACCTAAGACAAAGACTCCTAATAAGTAGGTACTTACCAGACGTAACCGACAGAACAATCCAATTTTTCAGTCACAAAAACTATAACAGTGTAAAAGGATAATAAATATAACAACAACTAACGATAACAGCAATAACAATAATTTTAAAATACAGGAAAATAGCCAAAAATGCTGCCAAATATCGAAAATAACACGACCAAAAAGTGAGGTTGGGAAACCATGTACTAGAGATTAATTTGCGGATAATCCGTCATAGCGCTGCGATCTTAATTTGAATTCCCAATAAGCTGCGGGACAATTTCTGTAGGTTTTGGTACAAGCGCGTTCTGCTTGCGTTTTATTATATTTCATTGAATGTTCGAATTGCGTCGTTTTAAATACCGTACCTTGTTGCCTGATTTTCTTCTTTAATACTTTCACAGCACAGTTAAATAATAGTGTGTTTGCTGGGCAGTGGCGCATTTTGGAATTGCGATTTATTAAATTATAATAAATTCAAGATGTATAAGAAAATAGAAGAATCTAAGTCAATATTTAGAGTTCGTAGTCTTCTTAAAAGTCTTCTCTTCTCCCCATCCCTCCCCCTTGGAAATATTTCTGCGGACGCCTATGTATGCAAGATATAATGGTACCATTTTTAAGATGCAAGACGAGTAACTTAAACAAATTTCGTTAAATCGCAACTTATTTTGATACATTGAAGTATGTACAGCGTGTTTAATGTTCCTTGTGCCTATCGGTTTCTAAAGACAAAAGTGTTCATACATCATCGAGTTATTTTTGTCGGTATTTACTGAAACATTTCAAAAACTAGTTAAATAGCAACGTACTCCGTCTATTCTGTGCTTGAATACTAAATAAAAAAGACCATGTTATTTGTCTAGAAATTTTATTTCTAGACAATGAATAAAATTTGTTATTAACTACTTTACTTATAGTTTGCTACTATCTATAAAATGTATGTATGGTTTGTATGACGATTTTTTGCGTGTGCGTCACTGGTAACAATTGTCTGAATCAATCAACTGACATTTTTGAACAGTGTTGTGCTGAAAACACATTTTAGAGTAACAGTTAATACAATACAAATCCGTCAACCTATAACAGAGTAATGAAAAGGTTCTCCACAAGAACATTCAATGGAAGCGATATTTCCATCAAAATAAATGAAATAAATTCAACCAAAATCAAAATAAATGAAACAAAAATGAAATAAATTCTACAGAAATATTGAGACGCCAATGAATCAAATTATACAATAAAGCTAAGACGTGACTTCATAATTGCACTTTGTTCGGCAAATTGTTAACTGTCTATGCCGTACGTAGTTGATTGTTCATATGTCGCTAGACATACGTGCTGGTAATTGTTGCATATTAGTAACAATTGCGAGTGGTGTAGCATGTTATCCGTGCGTCGTCACTAAATTGATACACGCGCAAAGATCCATTATACACATTGTATGTACGAGTATATATATTCATTATATATGTTATTCATATGCCTATGAATATATAGTGCTTTCATTATGTTCATAATTCACATGACCTTTTGGTTCTTTTTTCCTAGTAATTCTTTAATAAGGTAACATTCTCACTGAATCCCAACCTTATAGTCTGCTTAACTAACCGTCTTTTGATTAACTATATAATCATGACATAAATTTAGCCAATTAGACAATATTCATCATAAAATTTTACTTATTTGACATTACTGTAGCTTTTCATTGACATCTCTTTCATTGTAATATTCTAGTATGTTTTCCGTCGGTTATTAGTTTCACATTTTATTTACCTAAAGTGTACACAATTATATTAAAAATGTGTTTTTATTATTTAGGAAAAAAGTACATTATTCGTTAATGCTTAATTGTTATTATTGATTTTATATTTTCATTTCTTGTGTTTTAGATTATTTAATACTTTTATCCACGGCCACTATATTAGGAAGGTTTAATACGTCTGTTTTCCGTGGATTAGAGGTCTTCTAATACACTAGTGGATTAAAATTCATAATACCAATATTTTTGTTCAAAATAAATCTGTCAAATATGATGTTATTCAAAACCAGAATTTTCCACCTCCTAATTGACCGGTTTTGCCCGTGGTTGTGGATAAAGCGTTGAATTACATTCAGGATTTAACAGCCTTTAATCCGCTCGAAAAAAAAAACGCTCTCGGCTATGCCTCGAGTGTCCATTTTTTCTCGTAGATTAAATGCTTGTTAATTCCTTTATATAATTAATAACTATTATTATTGGGAATAATTTTAAAACTACTATTTTAAAGTTAATATTCTCGTATTAGCAGAATTTAAAAAATTTAATAATAAAAGTCACTTTTGCGTTATTATACGATAACCTCACTTGATTTTAAAAGTTTCATACATACATAAACCTTTTTATATAAAATATTTCTGTGATTGCTTAATTGTTTTTGTTTTACTGTTTGCCCATTCCCATATCTCTAACGTACGTTTCTTTTCGTTTTCAGCACAAATCGAAATAATCCCGTGCAAAGTATGTGGGGACAAAAGCAGTGGCGTTCACTACGGTGTGATAACGTGTGAAGGCTGTAAAGGATTCTTCAGGAGGTCGCAAAGTTCAGTGGTAAACTATCAGTGTCCGAGGAACAAGAACTGTGTAGTTGACAGAGTGAACAGAAATCGGTGTCAATATTGTAGATTACAAAAATGCCTTCGGCTAGGGATGAGTCGAGATGGTAAGTATCCAGTGTAGTGCGTCCAATCATAATTATGGGTCATAAATACAATAGGCGTTTTATATTTTGTTCCATGTTTGGTAAATTGCTAGATGGAGAGTACATTTTATATCCGGTTGCTACTACCATCAAAGATATATAATAATTATTATCCATTTGAATAGATTTTGACTGAATTTAGTTTGGTACAAAATTGACTGGTAATTACTAAAATTAAATTAAGGTGAAAGTTGTTTTTTAAACTAGAGATTTAAAATCATTGATCGTGAGATCGCTGGTTGTAATAATTATGAAGGATTACGAGTATTCATTTGACCAAACAATGTTTTAGGGTCATTATTATTAACATACTTATTATTTTTTAATAATCGAGAGATAATATTAGGAGCTACAATAACGTTGAACGTGCAATTCGTGAAGTTTCACCATTACAAATCACTGATATACAACAATAACTGGTATCGAAATAAGGGATTGTAAAATTATGGTAAGCTCATCTCTTTGTTTTATAATAATTTATTAAACAGCAATCAGAATTTATAATGGCATGAGCAATTTTGTTAACTGAGAGACGTGGAATGTAGTCTCATATATATCCTGATGAGGTTTCTCCAGCGAGAAAGCCTCCTACATCTTATTTAGGTTTCAAAAAATAAAATAACCGCTGATAACTGCTTGGTGGTTTAGTAGTTCCTTTCTCGATTCCCGACTTATATGTTACTGATCTTATTTAGGGTCCATTAGCCACTTTCTCCTAAGTCTTTCTTATCTTTCCCTGTCGTTATTTTCTGACTAGTGGTATTAAGCAGCTGTTAGAATGGATTTGCAATCATTGGTGGTGTGTCTAGCTTCTGTCTTTGATCATTTCTTGGACTGTTGGGATTCGGAGGTCATGATGCAACATCTGCTCGGTGACATACCACGGGGCGTCTACCATTGCTCGAAGGATCTTCGATTGCGATCGCTGTATGATAGTGATGTTAGACTTACTGTCACAACCCCACAGTTCAAATTCGTATGTCCAGATGGGGATGAGACAGTTTTATAAATTAAAATTTTGTTTTCTAGACACCTTTGTGATTTTCTTCCAAGTAGCCAGTTTAGCGCTTTCATTTTCATGTCTATTTGTTTGGGTTTTTTAGAAATATGTTCTTTAAAATTGAGTTTGGAGTCAAAATGGAGACCTAAGTATTTTGCATTTGATGTTTGCAATATGATTGTCTCATTTGTGAATACTGGTGGACATTAGTCTTCTCCAAGTTTAAAAGTCACGTGTTGCGATTTATTTTCATTTATTTTGATTTTCCATCTTTTGAGCCAATCTTCTATGTGGAAGAGGCGTACTTGGAGATTTGCGTATGCTATTACTGGGTCTTCATGGATTGCCAGAATGACAGTGTCATCTGTAAATGTATCAGTTACAGAGTATTTCGAGGTTATAAGGTCTGCAGTGTATATTAGATATAAAATTTGTTCTAAAACAGTGCCCTGTGGGACTCCAGATTTGATGACTTGAAATTGTGAAGTTTTGCCATTTACTTTTGTCCTAAAATATCTGTCTGTTAGATATGACATAATTAAGAGATAGAATAGTGTAGGAATGGAGTGTTTGATTTTGCGTAAGAGACCACCATGCCAAACCATTAAATCATTATAAAGATCTATTTTAGTCCTTAGTTACATACTTATTGGTATGTACTTTTATATATTTATTGTAGTAAGTTCGATTAGTATGAGAAGAATCTGAGGACAGTAGGCTGTTACATTCCATTGAACTTAAGTTACCGCTAGGTTTAGAATATAATTAAAGGGTCTTTCACATTCCGAGAAAGTTTTAATATTAATAGCGGAGTTAATTAAACTGTAAAAATTAATTCCACTTAAAGTCAGTGTCAGTGGATTGAAATAACGCCATCTAACAGATAGTTGTGAAAGCTACAAGCTCAAAAGGCGTCCAAGTAGGGGCTGATGTTCCTCTGTGGAATAAATGACCAGTATTTTATTTTGTCTGAAGAATCTATGCTAAATGTGTACGCTAAATATTTTAAAGTCTTTCTAAAGTGTGAAAGCTCGGTCCCCCTACTTACAGGTCCTCAAGAATAGGAAAAAGTGTGAGATTATCTGTGTATGCGTAGAAGAAAGAGTGAGGCAGCATTCGGAGGGAAAAGGATGCACTTTATGCGCGGCCAGATCGAACTCTGTGTACATTCACATTCACTCCATATTCACTCTGCAAAGGTTTCAATGTGACTGAGTTAGGACACGGCTATTTACTGCGCATCTTGTGGGCGGTCCGATATTTCAGTTTTGAGATTTGTTTCTATTCTTGACGAGCTGTACACATTCCATCGGTAGATGGATTAATTCCAGTTTGCTGACATGGGCCTTGTAGTCCCTTCAAATTAGGAAAATTGAGGGAAATTTTTGCTACAGCTAAGCGACCTATATAGAAAATTGTGTTGGGGTTGTGTCAACATATTTTTCACCTAGCGCATGATCAAAAAGGGGTAATTCTTTAGATATATATATATATATATATATATATATATATATATATATATATATATATATATATATATATATATATATATATATACGCGTTTTTGACCGTTTTTTCGGTTTTTTTGTGTATTTCTGAAAAACTATACATTTTTGGGAAAAAATTACCTGACTTGATGTTGTAGATTTTGCGACTTTCCACAATTTTTGTTCTTTTCATTTTTTCGAAATTCTGCTTAATTGCGCCGCTAGGGAGCGCTGAAGTATTTTTGAGCTGTTTTTCGATTTTAATCCAAAACTATGCATTGTAGAGAAACATATCAAGAGATCAAAGTTGTAGATATAAAAATTTATGACACATTTTGTTGTTTTGTTTTTTAAGTCGCACAGTTTGCCACTAGAGGGCGAAAACCGTTTTCTTTTTTTTTTGTAATACGCTTGTGCAAATGAAAAAAAAAACACTCTAGCGCATTATTTTTGATTTATAGGCAAAACTGTGCATTTTTTAGAAAAGTTCAATCAAGTAAAAAGTTGGAGAGCAAGATTTGTATGTAAGAAGGCATTCGCGCATAAGTAAAGTATAAAAAATTTCAATTGTAATACATCTTCATTATCAGAACAGGCACACATCTGTACACGCAAACCGTAGATTTAATTTTGACAATGTTCAGGTTACATATTTTTCAAAAACGTGCAATACGTGACATGACTTAAATAAAAAGATACGAAAATTCCATGAATAATCGCACTGATATACGAGATAGGAAACCCGTTATTTCCGAATATTGTAAACAAATAACATCATCCGGTCTTAAAGATTCTTATTAACCTTTTTTAACCTTAAAAAAAACGAAATAAAAACCCAAAAGCTGTTTAGTAAATTTTGAGAAAGGGAAACGTCAAATTTAATAATGCTTGTCTCAATTTCATTTCCTAATATACAGTGAGTCCTGAAAAGTAATGTATAAGTTCGATACAACTGGTACTAATATATATTTTTTAAATCACGCGGACATATCAAAATGTGCAAATAAAATGCCACGTTATGAGTTACGTTTTAATTTTTTCAAGTGTTTTTAAAGGTTATGACGTCATCGACATTTTTCTTTATGGGAAACCTCATGTTTCATTAAGTCATTTGATATAACTCTGTTATAACAAATGATAATAATTTGATATAACTACTGTTTTAAACCGGTACAGACCTGTTTTATACCTGTACACACCTGTTTTATACCTGCGTCAAGAGTTCTTCAGATCAACAATGACTACATGCCATCCGCATCAAATGTCCGCGGACAAATCCGAGGGTGGTCTGGTAGTGACATAGCTATACTACTGATACAATTATCTAAAAAATAAATCACTCAAAAACATTTATTGAAGTCCGTGGACCTCCTGAAAGGCAAGCAAAATTTTGGATTTTTTTCAGATGGTTTTATTTGATTACTCAAAAACTGCTGATGCTTCTTTTAAAATTGTTCTGCGGCTATTTTTCTCCAATTTACAGCCCGTTGAAAATCACCTAAACATTTATGATTATTTTACATTTTTACCCTTAGTTTTTGTGCCTAGTGTATTACGTACTTTTCAAGACTCACTGTATATATCTTAAGGTCTGGAATATTAGATGACTATTTACTAGCCTTCATACTATTCCCAATTTATATAATAATTTATAAAGTGATACTGAAGTTGCTCACAAATTTTTAAATTTTGATACCTATCCAAAATTAGTCTACTACATTTTTCATACTCTTGTTGTATTTCCATGTTTAAAACACAACATGGTTTTTCTTAGTTTCCGCGACTAGGCCATTTTAACGACATCTTATTCATGTATTGTTTAGTTAACTTCCCACATTGCATAATTGTATACTTACTAACCTATAAAGCGTAGCCAACACAGATGCAGTGGATTACAAATACCGACTTCAAACAATGAACTCCAGATGATTACATTATTGCCTGTTTTTCATGTAAAGCCGCTTTCTGTAGAATACGTTTCGTTTTGCCTTTTGCAACGACTCCACTGCAGTTAATTCACAATAAGAATAAATTATGCCTTTGAGATATGATGTTAATTGATCTTTCATTTATTTATTATTTATTAGTATTTTTAAAATATGCTAGGCTAGAGGCAGTTTGTGTTCATTGTAATAGTATGCAAAAAATTCAAATAAAAAATTCCACTCAATATCAATGCATTTTAACTCATACTTTATATTATATTGTGTAGATCTGTACACGTAATTTTCATTTACTTCCTTGTATTTTTTATTTAACTGGATTTAACAATTACAAAACAGATTTTTCCATAAATTTTAAATATGTTCATTTATTTACTATTAACTACTGCTCAGGGTTCATCAATAATGAACATCCAATTTTTTATATCTTATTTATTAATCATGTTTAAAAATTGTGTAATAAAAATTATTTCAATAGCAAGTGTTGACGGACAGTTTTTATTGCATCATTTAAAGTAATAAAAAATAAATAAAAATATGGCTCAAATCTAAAAGCCGTTTAAAATTTGTAAAAAATTGGCAGATAAATTGCGATGACTGTAATTTTCTACAGTTCAGTCAGTGGCGGCTCGTGGGTGTGTTACATGGGTGGGCACAGTAGTCAGGTGACCTGTAGGAGAGGAAAAATGATAGAAAACATGTGTTTTACCGTTGCTTGTAGAGGAAATCAGGTCGTCTATAAAGATAAACAAAATAAAATAATTTATGTCTTTTCAGACACCTACATAACCACTTAAATTTATCGCATACACTACTGTTGAACTTTCTTGCAAAATTGGGAGATTTTCCTACGTCGATTATTGAAACATTTAAATCGCGCATCAGCTATTTAACCGTTTAATTTCCATCCTTTGTTCGTAATTTATTAGTCAATGGAAAATCAACGAAATTTATTTTTGAACATTTAAATTTAGTATCATATAGAGTATCACTACACGCTACGTGGTGAACAGAACAATCAGTTACGAGGGATGGTCACCTACTAAAGTGTGACCATTACGAATGTATTCTTATCCAGCTTAATTAAACACCTTTGCTATCTGTATAATAAATAAAGTGTACTTACTCATTTAACCAAAAAGTACGAGTGGATACGGCTAATTCCGAGAGCGATCTAAAGGGATGCTGAAAGCCGCTGTATACCGATACGCAAGTCTTCCTGAAATTTCAGACTACAGTAATCCGATGAAAATACTAACATGTAGAATTGGCATTATAAAAATCTTTTATAGTATAAAGGTATAAAGGTATTAAGTTACAGTGTACATAATATATTAATTGATTGTTTATCCTGTTCATCTATTATACTAATATACTAGTATCCTGTCACTGTTTATATAATATGTTACTGTTCATATAATATATTCATATCTTGTTACTGTTCATATTAATAAATATTCAGTAACTTTTAAAGAAATTAGTACCATAGTTGAGAAGAAAAATGCAATGATTTGCACACTTTTTGGTGTTTTAATAATTATTAAGGATAAATGATGATGGATAATGTCTTATGTAGCAGAATAATTAAGTAAATTTAAAATTATAATGTAATAATATCATTAAGTGCTTTGCACCAGAAAATGGTGCAAATTTTCTTGCAAGTGGAATTATTAAGAATTTGTTTACGAACGAAACAATTGATGATTTATTGGTTAAATAACTAATCAGAAAAATCCGCCAAACGATAACCACAATTTGACCATTTAAATCAAGGAACAACTGAATAAATGTAAAATTTCGTAGGTAATTATTTGTAGATAACATAAAAAATTAATTGGCTTAATTGTTAATAGTAGATTAATCTAATAATAATAAAAACATGATATAGTTTTTTCAAAAAATTTCACAATTTTTGAAAAATTTTTCCAATTTGATGCTAATCTTTTTGCAGTTCCTGAATGTAGGTCCTATAAAAGTGGCTGTGTTATGTAAAATTCATTAAAGTAAGGCATTTGAAATATCACTAAAAAAATATTTTTTATATATGATCACTATATTCATTTTTTTAAATGCAAATATATTATTATTACGATTAGGACTTAAAAATTAAATCAAGAATAAAGTTGATTTGATACTGCAATTAAAACTAAAAATAATTTTCGATATTTCTAAACAAATTGATTTTCACAAGAAACCTTTGAGAAAAAAAAACAGATTTTGAAAGGCGAAATAAAAATGTTTGTCATTTAATCTTTATTGTAGAAATAATTTCACCACTGTTTATTTGTTTTTAATGCAACATTGCGTGACTTACTGTAATTTCAGCCCTTAACGTCTTAAAGTCTCGTTAAAGGCTAAAACTGCATTCCCTGTGAAGCAAACTCATAATTAGCAGATTTATTAATGCACTTATAAATTTTAAGAAAATTAATAAACTTTAAAACCTTTTCTTGTATATGTAATATACTATAAATGTGATTGAAAAAGATTTATTAAAGTTTAAAAAATGGTTTATAAAGTTCGAGATATTTTTGTTAAATTTAGAGTATCAAAAGTGTGCCTTATATCTAATTTCAAATGATCGACATACATATGTCCTAATATTTAACTTATGTAGAAATTAATTGCTTCTATAATGTCAATGTTTTAACTAGACATTTAAAGAGATATTGTATTCATTCAGCGCGAAAATACAGTCTTAAATTTAACACAAGAAAATACGTGTGTATCTTGTAAAAACTTCGTAAATCATCAACAAGGTTTCAAATGTTTATTTCTGCATGCCTGTATTCAGACAATAGCCTCAAAAATGGCGAAGGTTCCGGGCAGAACACAATCAATTTATTTTTGTAATTACAGATAAAAGGAAATGACGAAAGTTTTACATAAATATACAATACAGATAATTAAATTACTGATTTTAACTAACTTGTTTATCATAAGATTCAGATAGGGATAAATTGTATACTATTCGAAGATGATATAGTAATTCATGAATATGTATATGTGGCGGCTGGTAGTAAGAGTCATAGAGGAATGTGCCCCTGTGCCTCATTAAATTTTTAAGAAAAAAAAACACTTATTTTCAGTTAAGTTTATAATACACTCATTATAAACTTTCTAAAAAATATAATAAAATGTTATGTATAAACTTTACCTTTACCTTTATGTATACCTTTATACTTAAAGGATTTTTACAATATGAATTCTACACACTAGACTCTTCATCGCACTACCGTAGTCTGATTTTAGGGTTTTAAATTAAAGAATTGCGTATTGGGACACAGCAGCCATGGGCACACGTTTAGATCGCCCTCGGAGTTAGTCGTGCCCAGTCGTATTCCTTCGTTGAGTGAGTAAAACATGCTTTGTTGGTAGCTGGACAGCAAGGACATTTAATTAGATTCGATGAGATTACTTCGAAAATGGTCACATTTTAGTAAGTAACCGTCTTGTGGTTGATTTGTATGTCTTTATAGATTAGCCGATTTTCTCTACAAGTTACAGTCAGATATATTTTTATCATTTTGTCACCCCCACATGTTTCGTTACTACTATCCATCCATATAACACCTACGAGCCGCTACTGATCGTCATATAAATATACATAAGGCACTAGTTTCGAGAAATGATAAATGATAAAATATCTCTACGAAGATATCTGTATTCAACACAAATGGGTGGTCGAGGGGTGCAGTTGACTACGCACTCCGGTTTTTGCCGCCGACATCTCCCGGATTTAACCTCAAATGGCGGCAAGAATTGGTCGTTGTTTTTTTACAAAGACTACTCGACCTTCAGTTCGAATCAGGATTGACAATGATGTTAGAGTTATTGCCAGATCTTCTGAGAGTAAATTATCTCATAATTACCTTGCAGAAGGTATCCAAGTTCCCTGGTATGATCTAGGGTAACAATACTAATCACCTGGAGCTAGCCTAGATGGATGGCTTAGAAGTAACTTGGACGTGGGTTCGATTCCCACATCAGTCGGTTGGGTATGTGTGACTGCCTGGGGATAGACAGAAGAAAAGAGTTTGAAAAAATTATGCCAATTATTGAAGAATAATCTTCAAGCTTTTAGTTAATTTATATGAAAGAATATTGATTTGTTTTCATTGCCAGAGAGAAGTATGTATTCGAACGATTTAGTCAAATAACCAGAAAATAAATATGGGTCAATTGAAACACTGTGACAAGTTTTTTGAAATTATGTGGTAGTAATTTCGTTTTAAAAGTGAGATTTATAAAACCACTACTATGTTGCTTAAAAAACAGAAATGTTCATTGAAATGCGACGCCTGTTGCAATCTTATTAGTTTGCAAATATGTCAAGTATAAAGTTCAAATAACAGTATATGCATTATATCACTTATTATTGTCTGCGGTGACAAATACTGTGTTACGACATACTTAAACAATAATAAAACCCTAATACAAAAGTCAGCCGCACTATTTATTTTAAAGCCAATAATTTAATTTATAATTACAAGTTACTTATTTATTTATTTTGTTGTAATAAGCAGATTCATTGCCTGTTTCCAAATAATAATGAAACTACCAAGACTACTACTATTAAGAGTGAAAGAGAATGTAATTTTGCAAGGAACAATTAAAAAAAATTAACATATTGAACAAATTTCTGAATTTTTAAAATGTATATTTAAAAATTGGTACTGGAACTCACTTTAAACAATCTTAGTTTTATTAACAATCCAAAAGGAAGTAAGCCACTTCTGAAAATTATTTTTATGTAAGTTGTTGAAAATATACTCTTGAGTTATTAATTAATTCATTAATTTTTCGCTGTTGTGAAACAATTTAAATAAATTATAAGTTTGTTATAAGTATAACAAACGTTTCTCTGTATGAAAAATATAGAAAAGAAATATAAAAAAATGTACATTGAATGCCAATTGACGGATATATTTGACTTCCAATATTTCTAAGAAATAGAATAAAATATAAATTGGCAAATTATTCATGTTGTTTAATTTAGGCGACTTAATTTAATGTAAGTGAATTGAAATTAATTTAATTAAATTAATAAGTCATATCATGCAAATATTCGCAGGTATAAGGGTGACCTCTTTCCAAGTAGGTATTAATTTACTATCGATGATAGTAGCGCGAGTATTTCACATTATCGTCGAGTGGCAAGGGTGCTAGTGAAATGATCAGCAAGCCCCCACCCCCTTCCCCCGTACCAGACCGAGCCCTATTTTAGCTAACAATAAAAGAACAACCGCCACAAACATTTCATCGATAAAATGTAAATAAATACACCTTCATCACCGTGACATCTTCTGATACCGTTACTCATTAGCATCTACACGATAAATGGAATGTTTTACAACAGAGAAATATATTTAGTTTTTGACTAACGTCGTGTTTAATTGTGGTGTTGATGACGTGGTTCTAATTAAAGACTACTTCTTGACATTGCGTTTTTACTTTAGCACTCTTTGGCAGCCGTTGCCTAATGTGTACCGAACGGGTGAAAATAGCAAAATCGACCATTAGTTTCTCTCGGTTCGTTGACGTATGTACATCGAATACAATTTCAAGGCCACGCGTTAAGAATTCTTTACGATCTGCTAATAATTCTGACGAATGCATACATTTCTTAAACACTTTCCAGACCTCTACTATAAAAATATCCAAAAACCCAGATAACGTTATTGAAAACAGGAAAAATCGACGCTTTAATTACTATTCATAAGTGAACAATACATGGAACAGGACAAATATGAAATATGTATGTTACTTCGTTTACTTCATTGTCGTGAAACACAAGTAGTACATACCAATTTAGTGAACTTGACCATGATTCCTAACATTTGTTTATTAAAGCGGTACCGTTTTGTCATAAATTGATTAGTTGAAAATCAGAAAAATTGCTATTATATTGCTTACAATTTGGTAAAAAATTTCTAATGCTAAACCACATATTGTAAAATAGTAATATCGCATTGTACCACATGCGATGCAAATTATACGGTAATTTCTTTAAATCCAATTACACTGGTGTTAACTAAGCCAAATGGAACTATACCAAAAATGTGCCATATTTAAAATCAAATTCAAAACACTAAATGACATGCTTTAACATTTTCTTGAAAACAAATAAATCCAAAGTTATTTCGTATTTTGTAAACACAACACTGTATGTTTTATTCGCTTTATTTATTTATTTATTTATTGTTTCACTGTTCGTTACGTATACCCAATCACTGAATAGGAAAACATAAAAAACAAAATTAATATATTACAACTACAACAACAAAAAATTGCTGCTAATTTTTGCGAGGTAATTTAATGTCATTAAGGCTGCAATTAAATACTCGTATATCAATTTTTAGTTTAAATCATTTAGTATAACATGAAAATTATATTTGTTCTCTATCACTTAGCAGTCTAGGTTATTATGAATAACTACTCTCAAAGTTATGTTATAGTTGATAACAATCCCCTATTGATCTCAATCGTTTTTGTATCCACAAATATTTCAGGTCATATACATAGAGCAAATAAGATATGCCGTCTAATGCATTTATTGGCTCATTTGAAAATATATTAAATAATAAAGGCCCTAAAACATAACCCTGAGAGACTCCATAAAATTTATAAAATACGGCAGGCTTCATACTATTATACGAAAAATTGTTCTCAATCTGACATGTATGATTTCAATAACTAAGCTATTTGCAAAAGTATTGTATGGTTAAGTCTGTTGCATGCTTTAGAGAAATCTGTATAAGTATATAAAATCAGTTTATGTTATCAGTATTTCAAATCAGTAGTATATGTGTGCTCTAATCTAGATAGTTTGTTGACTTAAATTAGAAATATTGGTATTGGTATCGATTATAGATATGCACCGGAAAAAATATATTAAATAAGGATATCGATCGACCTGAATATCTATTTGCTTTTCGTAATACCAGGGATTCAAGTACGAGGGTGAATTAAATATAAACCGGCATTTTTATTTTAACGCTCGTTAGGTAAAATGACTGGCATGCTGTCTTGATATATATTAGGTGGGGATGGGATAGAAGGGGACTGCCAGTAGCATCGTGTTTGAGCAAGAGGTACACACGTCCGTTGAGCAATGCATTATTATCAAATATTTGACGCGGGAGGGTGTAAAACCGGCCGGAAATTTTTCGTCGTTTGACTGCACAGTTTGCTGACAAAACCCCTTTAAAGGCCCAAGTATATGACTGGCATAACAGATTTGGCATAATCTGAAGAAGACCCACCTCGAAAAGCCAAAACTCGTCTTTCTGTAGGCAAAGAGCAAAAGGTGGCAGCAGGCTTGCCACCGTTTTTTGGGATTGCAGAGGCATACTGTTCATTTATTTTCTTCATGAGCGGCTTACAGTTAACGCCTCCTACTATTGCGAGCTCCTTGATGAAGCAAAACTGAGTTTTCGGCGGAAAAGACGAGATAGGCCTATCCGAAGTGTGAGTCTTCTTCACGACAACGCTCGGCCAAATACAGCTGCTTTGATCCTAGAAAAACTGTAAAGAACTCCATTGGGAAACACTTAAACATCCGCCCTATAGCCCGAATTTGTCACCATGTGACAATCACATGTCTCAGCTCTATTATAAGAAAAGGAAAAACGTTAGAAAAAATTTGAAAAGAGGGTCTTAAATGGAATTGAATAAGGTCCATTTTAAGCTGAATTTGCATATTTTCCATATTTGGAAACTGAATTAATGACGTCATTGAATTTGTTTTCCCAGAAATATACATATATCTTGGCACGTTCAAAAAGAGCCAATTTTTGTGAACAAATCATGTAAAGAAAACAATTTTCTATCTTTTTCCGTTAAAAAATTATAAGCAAATTAAGAAAGAAGTATTATCAAAAATTCGCAATCGTCACGATTTAAACAAGTAGCCTTTGGAAACAAATAGCAAAGTCGCATCTGTCAATAATTAATCTACTGGTTGGAAAATATTGTTTTGTTGTCATTTGACTTTGAAAAATGTTCACGCACAACGAAAAAGTCGATATGTTATTATGTAGTTTATGGGGAATCTCAAAAGAATCCTAGAAGATCAGCTCAGTTATACGCCCAGAGATACCCCGAACGTGTTATTCCAAGCTAAAAAATATTTGCAAGATTGCAACGCAATTTACGTGCAAATAACGAGGCATTTTCTTCTCAAAAGGGAAGAAAAATTGTTAAAAGGGTCAATTCTTACAATGCTGTTTTGTAGTATTTTGAAGACCATCCAAGGAACTCGATTCGGCAAGCCTGTCGTAAGCTGAATTTAAAATATAGTTCGGTACGAAAAATTTTGAAAGAAAATAGTTATCACGATTATAAAAGTCATAACTTAGAACACTTGTCAGATCAACATCAACAACGAAGAATTAATTATGTTGCACAAGTGATGGTAAACTTAGAGATCAATGACAGTCAGTTTTTTCAGCATGTGTTGTGGACGGACGAAAACCGTTTTTTTAGTAACGGTGAGTCTAATAAAAAAAATTATTTTTGGGCTACTGAAAATCCACATTTTGTCAATCCGATTGAAAACCAAGGACACTTCGGAATTAACGTTTGGTGTGGTATTATTAATGGGCATTTTATTAGTCCATATTTTTACGAATTTTAAATAGTGAGCGATATTTGCAATTCCTTCAAGAACAATTTCCTGTGCTTCTCGAAAATGTGCCATTACAGCTGCGAGCAAACATGTGTTTCGCCCCACCGCATAAATCAAGAATTGTCCAAGAATATTTAAATGAATCTTACGGAGAAAATTGGATATGTATAAATGGACCGATACAGTGGGCGCCTAAATCACCGGACTTGACCCCACTAGACTTCTTCTTGTGGAGAACTTTGAAAAATAAAGTTTACAGAACACCATCTGTTAACTTCGAACATTTAAAAGAAAAAATCAGAAATGCTTGCAATGAACTATCTAGAGAAATGTTTCGTAAGGCTTCAGTGAGGGAAGTAAGGCGGAGATTGGATAAGTGTTTAGAAGTAGGAGGTGATCACATTGACAATTTGTTGTAGTGATTGCCTACATACTTTTTTCCTTCTGTGGTAATAGTTGTAACATATTATGTTTTTGTAATGTTAAATTAATAAATAATACTATAATATTTGTTTCCAAAGGCTACTTGTTTAAATCGTGACGATTGCGAATTTTTTACAATACTTTTTTTACAAATTTGCTTATCACTTTTTAACGGAAAAAGATAGAAAATTTCTTTCTTTAGAAAATGTGTTCAGAAATATTAGCTCTTTTTAAATATGCCAAAATATAGTTATGTGTCTGGGAAGAAAGAATTCGATGACGTCATTTCTTCAGTTTCTAAATATAGAAAAATATGTAAATTCGGCATAAAATGGACCTTACTCAACATCATTTAAGAACCTCTTTTCAGACTTTTTTTATGGTTTTTTCTTTTCTTATAATAGAGCTGAGACATCGAGTTTCGCTCGCCCTGTACAACGAGCACACACCTAAAATCGCATCCTACTGGCGGATTGATTACGAGCTGGCTCTCGCACAGATGATACACATCAGCTATCAGCCATCAGCTGTTCCGGCGGCCAAGCGGGTGACGTAAAACGCGTCACGCGCCAGAGTTCCACTGTGCAGATAAATTCTCGCATCAGTTTACAACGAACATTCGTTTGGCTCACAATTAATCAATTTTCCGCTATAACGCGGCATCTAACTGCTAACATGCGAGAACGGTTTTAGTATGCAATTTATTATAAAACAGTTATTGCCGCATTTGTAGGTCATTAGACTCCTTCGAATTCCTGCTGTGAATGAAAAAACATCGGTGCCTTGCGATGCCTTTGCCGGTAGGATTCGACATTCCTGCGACGTAAACAGAATTGCTAATATAGTTTCGTTGTTTTTGTTGTGATACAATTGTCTGCGTGGATTTGCTTTGATATAATTTAATTGCAAAAATTGGACGTATTTTCATAATTAAAGAGTGTAATTAATAAACGGTCTAAGTGCCAAAACATTAGTACACATTACAATGTAGTTTACTTGTCAATAACATAAATACCGGTCTGTGTCCATAAAGCTTTATTTAAGTCTCACCTGTCCTCCGCTAAATGGCAGAAATTGTCCAAGTCCAACACCGCTTTCTGTTATTAATGGTTCTATATGCCATAACCTTCTCTGTGCTTATATTCTTCCGTCTGCGGTCTTTATTTACAAATGTGCTGAACGAGTTGTGAATTTTATACCAAAACGAAGCGAAAGAGAGGGCAAGGCAGGGAAATTCAAGAAAGGAAGAAACAGAGAAACAGTGGTAAATTATACGTGACTCAAAGAGGCAATGTAAAAGATGCGAAGAATCCTCCAAAAGAAGTGATATGAACAGGTGATTCAGGCTTTGGTTACATCATGTATTATTCTGTTTTTTTTCCCAAGAAAATTTCCCAATCTGAGTTTCAAACCACCGAAGAAAGATACATCAGGAAAACCCGTGGCTATAACTGCGGTACCCCCGGCGATCGATAGCATAAGATCACCCATCTATTTTACATGGATGACCTAAAACTTTATGCCTCCTAAGAAAGGGAATTACGTCAGTCCCTAAGGGTGGTACAGGAGTACACGCAGGCCATCGGGTTGGACAAATGTGCACTGGTTCATCTCAAAAGAGGACGAAGCCGGGAATACGCAGAAGATCCACAGCTCGTAGATGGAAGCATTTTACACTACTTAGATGTCGGAGAGTCGTACACCTATTTAGGTGTTGAGCAACGCTCTACCCAAGATGTAGGTGTCGTAAAAAACGCTCTCATCGACAGTATCAGCACCGCCTCCGACAGATCTGGTCTTCAGAACTGTCGGGGAAGAACAAGGTGTCTGCAACAAACATGATTGCCGTTCCGATCCTTGTCTACTCCTTCGGAGTAATCAAATGGACACAGGAGGAGCTGCGACAACTCGACGTAGTAACCCGGAAAAGGATGCATCTCAGTAGGAGTTGCATCCCAGATCGTCCGTTCCACGGTTATATCTTCCACGACATCGCGGAGGCCATGGACTCTTGAGTTTAGAGTGTTTTCATAACAGGATGGTTCTGGACGGAGCCTGTAAAGTTATCAGGAGTTTGGATCCCCTTCTCTGCATGGTCCGAGATCACGAACATGCAGGGATAGGAACATTTTTATTTAAGGTAGCACGAAGAGCAGTCGATGATCTCGGTCGCGTCTTCGACCCCGAACGGGCCAATCACAACTCTGTCACCGAGTTGGAACCTGTTCGGTTAAAAGCCCAAATAAAAGCTGCAGAGCATTTAAGAGCTCTGCAGCTTCACAAGGATAAGCCCATGCACGGGATCTTCTATAGGAATATGGATATGGAAGCCCTGGGCTTATCCGAAAAGCTGACCTTTGCTTTATTAAGCTCAGCCTGGCCAAATTCTGAGACTGGGGGATTCATCATGGCTTACCAAGATGGTGTATTTAACATGCTCGTCTATCAGAGTCGTGTCATGGGTATGGAGGTCTCTGATGTCAGCTACAGAGCCTGCCGCAGGGCGCCGAAGACATTGATGCATTTATTGTCGGCTTGCTCGGTATATACAGTCTCGGCCTATATCCATAAACAACGGAACATTACGAGTGCCTTATTATCATTTAAGGCAGTCGTATCAGATAGACGAGACACCAATGCTGCCTTATGCTCCGGGGGATACTGAGTCCGTTGTGGGAAACGAGAAGTGCCTAATATATTGGTCTGAAACTATCCGTTTCCCACCGTCAGGCACATATAAGCCAACAAGCCTGACGTAGTCCTTCTCGACCACCAACTCGGGACACTGTTCGTCATAGAGTTCTCGGCAGCCGGTGACGGTAATATTGTTTTGAAAGAGGAGGAGAAACGGACAAAATATCGAGATTTAATCTTCGAACTCCGTAGACTCTATCCAGACCATTCTGTTAAACTTAAGGTACTGATTATAGGAGCCTTTGGTGGAGCGAGAGATACGCTGCTTTCAGAATTAAAGAGCATAGTGGCATGCCGAAACTCGGCAGAAATCCTAGCCGGTCGCATGCAGAAGGCTGTAATTCTCGGTTCGTTTCGTCTACTCAGGGTACACGACTCGGCCCAGTAATCACTAACCGCATGGACGTGAGGAGTGATTACTGGTATCACCAGCGTACCTTCTGTGTGAGTCGGAGCCACAGAAAGGATTGACTGGTTTTTAACAAAAAATAAATAAATAAATAAATAAAACGGTTTTATTTGTGAAAAATTATGTATAAACAAAATATGAACAATTTCCTCCTACAAGAGCAAATTTAACTTAATCCTAGTCAAAGGCAGTTTAACTTAAACCTACATACATAAATTAATAACAAATACAATTTTTTTTTTCAAAAAATAAAACCCGCCACGGGTAGGATTCGACATATGTCCCGGACGAGAACTGAATGACAGATAGATGTTTCGAACTTATTAGTTCTCATCAGTGCCGTACACGGTACGCCGATCCAGGACAAATGCCGAATGAAATCCGTGGGGTATACATCTACATCGATACAATCTACAACTAAATACAAAACAAAGTAAAGATGAACTTCTTTTTCCATATAAAAAAAACACTTCGTTTTTATATGAAAACGGCTTAATAAATTTCTACGAAATTTAAATCTTAAGTTTATCATGAATAGTCGATAATATACAAAAAATTTGGTTGAAAACCGATGAAAATTTAGGGCTCACAATTTAATTCAAAATTGACTTCTTTGATATTCAAAAATAGCTCTGACGGTTTTGTTCAAACTTTAACCAACAATGTACTTAACATTAGTTAAAATATGGCGGAGGTGCCATGTCTCACAAAACGATAGTTAATTAGTAATTAATTTTTAAAATTGGAATATTTGTCATTGTAGTAAGAAAAATCGTGCAAGATATCATAGGCCAGTCACACAGTATTCACACCGTGAATACGAATATTCGTAGGGATGTATGAATACAACTGTATATTCACTGCCATGGATACGAATATATTCGTATTAATACCTTTGAATACAAATATATTCGTATTCACACTTTTGAATACGAATACATATATTCGTATTCACACGAGTTTCTATTCACAAGTGTGACTACGAATACATTCGTATTTAAAAGTATGTATATGAATACATTTGTATTCATATTCATAGGAAACGATTTTTGTGAATACATCCGTATTGGTATTTACGATTACGAATATGCCCATCCCTGATACCACGTTTATTAACAGTTATGTTGTGTACTTTACACTTTTTATCATTTTTGTCGGAAGCCTCCGATTCACCGCTAGCCGTTTCTACAAAGAATCCTACACATTATTAGATAATAACGATAAACTGAATACTGAAGCGTAATACAAACTACTCATTTCATGAGTATGTTTAAGGATAGACACACATTTTCAAAACCTGGACATGTGTCTGTGTGTGAGGAACAAGTCCTAGTACAGACATGTATCGTGAAACCTATAAAAATATAATATCTAGCAATCGATCGATATAACTGGTATATTAGGTACCTCTGGCATTTAATACTTACATGTCAGATTTCGTCATCCCACAACTCATCCATTCACCATCACCCGCCTCATCTGCGAACACGCTAGATGTGGACTACGTAATATAAATGTTAAAGTCTCCCACAACAGTATTATTATGTGTATTGTTTTATCTTTGCAGCCGTGAAATTCGGACGGATGTCGAAGAAGCAGAGGGAGAAAGTGGAAGATGAGGTTAGGTTTCACAGGGCACAATTAAGGGCGCAGAGCGACCCCGACAGCTCGGTATTCGAACAACAAACGCCTTCTAGTAGTGACCAATTACACCATAGTTATAACGGAGGGTGAGTATTACGAGTTTATAGTACAAGGTGGGCCAAAAATAGGTAACACATTTATTTTTCAAATATTGTATTTAATAAGTTCAATATAAGATTTTTAAGAAACGATAAGAGAAAGTATATTCCTTTGGGATTTATTTGTGAAAAATAACACTTTGTAGGTGACCGCTTCTTCTTCTTCACATAGTCTTGCTCTAACCATTACATTTTCTATCACTGATGGCAAAGTTTCTATTGGTATTACCCGAATTTCCTTTTTAATATTGTCTTTCAGTTTTAGAAGTATTCGCAGTTTATTTTTGTACACTCTTTCTTTTAGGTACCCCCAGAGAAAGAAATCGGGTGCCGTTAAGTCGGGCGATCTTGAAGGCCAGTCCAGGTCGCAATTTCGAGAAACTATTCTGGAACATAGTTCTTAAAAAGGCAATATTTTGCCTATAAATGTACCATATAGTACCGTCCTGGTGAAGCCATAAATTCTCCTGGTTTAAATAACCTGGGAATAAACAATTCTCTAACCATTATTTGGTAACGCTCTGCATTGACCATCATTGCGTTGCCTTCATTATCCTTAGAAGAAAATGACCCATCATTAGTTGAAGACATCAACCAGTTACACGAATTGAATACAGCTCTTTCTCTTGAATTATTCGAGTATTTGCAATTGTCCAGAATCGAATATTCTGTGTATTAACAGATCCATTCAGATAAAAGTGTGCCTCGTCACTCAGAATTAATTGATGAATAGAATTAAAATTATCAGCAGCTATACTGTACGCTATACTATAGATGCTGTTTTGTTTTTTTCGCGAAACATACTTTGATGAACTGTATTTTATAAAGGAAAAAGTGCAAATTATGTTTCAATACCTGTCTCAGCCTAGTCCTGGTCAATGCCAGTACATTTGATCGTCTTCTGGTCGAACTTAGATCGTCATTTACACTCTCCTTTAGCTCTCTAGTTTCTACTCTAGCGGAACGTGGTCTGTTGGTTTTAGAACGATCTATCATACTTCCTGTTTCTCTAAACTTAGCGACAACATTACGAATTGTTTTTTCAGTGGGCACATCTCTGGTATTTAAATGTGCACGATATTGAGGCTGGGTTAAAATTATGGATTTTTGATTTAAAAAATAAAATTCGATAATTTCTGTCCGCTGGGGAACTCATGGTTGCTCCATTATGAACTTCCCAATTATTCTTCCCAAGTATCCTTTACAATTATGAACAAAATAGAAACAATTAAAAAATAGAAACAATTAAAATAGGTTATCTACTTTTGGCCCACTCTTTATATTACAATAGAACGACATGCTCTATATGTATATAGCTCTGATAGTAGCCCAGTGGACGAGGTTCAGGTAGATACATACTATGTGGTGTCATAGTTGGAGCGAAAATTTACTTAATTTTCTTTACCACCATCTAGGTCCTTGAAGGAAACTGTTTGGTAAAATAATTAATATGTTTATGTCAAAATAATATTCTAAATCTAAATTAAAATATGATCAATTTTTTGATTCTTGTTTAGAATTCCCTTCAACTTATTTAGTTTTCAATTTAGTTTAATTGTTAAACTATTTATATAAATTATGAATAGATTCACTAGACTATTTCCATTTATCGAAAGTCATCGAAAAATAATCCATGATGTAATTAATATAAACTTAAAATATATAGTAAAAATCTGCCGGACTATCGAAATTATGTCAGTAAACTTGGGAAGAGAATTTCAAGAGAGAAAACTAGGTCATCGCGATGTCAATGTTCAGACAGACTTGCCGGTTCGATAATGGCCTGCAATAACCTCAAAGCTCCTGCTTTATATAACATTTTATAAAAGTTCTAAAGAAGTAAGTTTTGAGGACCTACATTATTTACTTAGGTTTAACTGTTTTTTTCCGGCTTAACATTATGTTAAGATTTTATCACGACGAATCAAGATCTAAGCTATTAATTTATTTGTTTTTATATCCTACCATCTGCGTTAAAGTGTCCATTCTATAGAATTATTCAACATTTCAAAAACTGAAATAATTATTTAATTGATGCTATTTAGTTACCATTTAATAGATTCAATTTTGTTTGCAATGTATTGAAAGTTAAAAATCAGGATAATTTGTTTTAATAATGGATCTGTATGCAATGCAATTGCTTGCAAATTTTCAAATAGACAACTTTTTATATAATTTTAGTCACTAATCACTAGATGACAGCACTGTCATCCGTATAAATTGTTTCAATCATATTAGACTGCATAATAAGATCTCTCAAAAACAGTAGCATTACCGATATAATGGTGAGGCTATTATTATTTAGGACTATTATAGCATATACAGATTGATTACGAGTGAGTAAAGATTGAAAGTGAAGAATAAGAGGAAGAAGGACGCAACCAATACCGGCATCGTTTGCATTCTTCAAGTCGCCTCGCCTACCAAGATGAGTTTGTGTCAACAGTTCAGTCCTCTGTATCGTCCCAGTCACAGCCAGTAACATTTACACCGTTGTCAGGGTTGTGCTTATTCCTTATTTCCGTCAAAATAATGTACGCACTCTTAATTATCAACTAACAGAATTAAAGTTTAAAGAGGGACCCTTCGAGGTTTATTTTGAACTTAGAAGGTATTTGAGTACTAGTTTTTGCCGTAAGCAAGTAAAATGGCAATGGAAAAGAGACTAATTAGTAAAAACGATGTTTTTTATAATATTTTCGCTGTCAGTTGAATTTTCCATTACCGCTTTACAAAATTTCAGTCTCCGAGAATGGTTTTCAAAGAGAAATTGTTGGGTTTTTCTATATTTATAACACATTAACCCATTGCTCTTAAGCTCACATCTAGTTCCTCAGCGACATCGCATGTAGACTTTGTATCGTCCTGAGTTATAATGACACATACCTTTACATTCCGATATGTCCGTTGTTCAGCGACTTGGGGAGGTACTGCTTTATTCTGTTAGCATTTTGAGAATCGGTCAAATAACCCGATTGTTCGAGACAATTTATAATATTATAAATTGTTTTAACGCAGGATGTGGGCCGATTTTCGAAATTCACCACAAGCAAATTCTGTGTAGTTCTATGTACAATTACCCCCGCAATACCATTTTATTATCCACAATTTTTCATTTTTGGAGTTATTGAAAATATAATTATTGAAAATTTAATTACCTTCGGAGTAAATAATAATTTTACTTACTTATAATACGGCGACTTTACTTTACTATACATCCACTACTAAGAAACTGTCCACTAAGAATAAATGAGAACGTGACAAGGACTGGAGGCTTGCGGCCGGAAGACGATGATAAACGAAAATACTCGACGCATATTGGCGTCTCGGACCACCTTGCAAATGTTATTCTCGTATCTCCTTAAATTCTCAAAATACATTTTCATTGTAATTCTGTTTCCAACTGTAGGCTAGTCCAACTTAGAGGGCATATTTTGGGACCTCAAAAAAATTCCCTCATTGAGTTTATTAAACTTTTACCGGAGGTCCTTTATAGAATGAAAAATGTTGTGGTGCCTAATTGCATATAGACATGTTTTTAGTCGCAATACCTTTATCTTTTTGTTTATAGGTACACCTACAACAGCGAAGTAGGCACGTATACACCGTATTATACAGGGCAAACGCAGGTTCAGCCTAACTCCATGACGTACGACATTTCAGCGGACTACGTGGATAGTACAACTGCCTACGACCCACGACCGGGCCTAGACGCGTTAAGCGATAATAGTAGTCTAATGGCTAACGTCGTCACTACAGGTAATTTTTTAAAGGTTTCCACTACACTTACACGCATGAATATGATAGTATATATATATATATATATATATATATATATATATATATATATATATATATATATATATATATATATATAACATTATACGCTTCAGCATGTTTCTCTTTAAGGAGCGCCAGATTAAAACAGTTTTCCGTCAACTGATGATACCCACTTACTAGATTGATGATGTCATTGTTTCCAAGCTTTAAAATATAAAATAACATATTGTCATAAATGCATCTTTAATCATCCAAACGATTTCGAATAGATTTCCTCACGAAAGTTAAAATAATTAGCAACAGATTAGAGTAAAGGTTTACGTATAATTTAACAGTGATTCACCAGCAGCCGTTTTTACACTATTGAAAAATTAATTCTTTTACGGCACTACCAAGAAAATGTAAACAGTGTAAGTAAGCCTCAATAAGGTAAATTTCTGATAAACACAAAATATGTATTCAAATATTTTTCATATTAATAATAAAAAATAATATAATAATTCAGATTAATAATTATATTTTTCATAATAATACATATAAATATACGGGGTGTCTCACCAGGAACTGCATCGATCGATATAGAGAAAAGTACACACCAGAGAATTTTGAAAATTTGAGAAGATACTAATGGCAGTATGGCCAATTTAACTAAAATAATTACAAGCATCTGAAACTTCCGGTTATGCCGGAAGTCGATACCAACTTGCTTATTTTAAATAGAACACCCTATATATTTTAGGGTTTTCGAAAAGAGCACAAAATTCAAAAATTCAAAAAAGAGTCAAAATACCCTATGCCTAAAGCCAGCCGTTTTAGAGATATTCGACATTTAAAAAATTTTTTTGACAAGTGTAATGGTTTACAGTAACCTTTATAACTTTCTTCGTGTAAAAGATACTAATTTGATTTTTGGGATGTAGAAAGAACGTAAGGAGAGCTGCACCCTACAATTGAATTACATTCAATAATAGTATATCAAGTGTTCCATCTTTGACGTTACATTTTGTAAACTTCAAACCTAGAAAACTTGTTTAGGTCAAATAGAACACCCTATATTTTTATATCAAGTTATGTAAAATTAAATTCCTCTTTTTCTAATGTAGGCACTGTAGGGGTTTAAGTAACAAATATTTAAAATATTTGCGATTTTCTTAGAAATTCAAGAATTTTTAGTAAAAAAACTAGCCATGATAAGAAACAATCAGTAATGTCAGTCATTCTCTGATGTCAAAAAATGCCACCGCGTTTAAATTACACCCACGAAAACTTTTTTAATTTATTTATTATTTATGGAGAATGTGATAAAGTAATATCAAGAACTTGTAACACATTTGCTACTCAATATCCACAAAAACGTAAACCGTCACCAAACACTCTAAAACGCATACTGAATAATTTTAAAAACTATGGCTCTGTGAAGGCAAGAATTCAAAAGCGGAAGCCTATAGTTGATGACGAAAATGTTGAAATAGCAATTCTGGGGTATTTTAGTGCATTTCCAATGATGTCATTAAGACAAATCATTAAGACATGTTTTTGAATCAGAATTTTATGCTCTTTTCGAAAACCCTAAAATATATAGGGTGTTCCATTTAAAATAAGCAAGTTTGTATCGATTTCCAGTATAACCGGAAGTGCTTGTAATTATTTTAGTTAAATTGACCACACTGCCATTAGTATCTTCCCTAATTTTCGAAATTCTCTGGTGCGTACTTTTCCTTATATCGATCGATGCGGCTTCTGGCGAGACACCCGGTATATTCACATATTTTGTAAGTACGTGAAGTAGCCTGTAAGGAATTTGGTCGTTTTTAGCCCTACATTCATTTGACATAATGAATTAGCACTTTGAAACGCAAAAATATTCGTATCAAAATGCACAGTGCACTAAGAAACAGATGTTTAATAATTACTACGATAGTTGGTTGATCGAGCGGAGATGCTGATTAGCCTACTCACTGTCCCTACGTGTGCGCACATATGCGACAACACTGCCCTGTTGACAAAATCCAGCGGATATACACTTGAGACAGACATAAGGCATACATATGTACTTTAATTTTATCGTCAATAAAGTTTTTCTAGACAATAAAAAAACCTTTTCACTAAATTGCATATATTTTCATTATGAATTTTTTATTGTAACAATTGTAAGACAAAAAGAAGGTGGGTTACTAACTTACTACATTAGCTGTCAAAAATTGAAGTACAACTCCTGTTCAATGTGTTTCGTGTTTAATTATAGTCGAACTATTATTTTTCGATGTACAATTTCAATAATTTCTGGTGAGAAATAGTCGGATTTATTGAGAAATAAGTATACTCCAATCAAGTGTACATTGTAAAATATATCGGTGTTTGTTTTTCTTGAATACTGGTGTTTATTTCTTATTTGAAACACCTTGCGGTCCACTTTATGAAAGTGTGTTAGGTCGTCTTGTACCATGCTGGGACTATTTACTCGTACCTTTAACCCAAATAACTTTAGTAAGTATAAGTGGTTTTCCGCGTCAAAATTTTCTAATCAATGTCTTAGGCGTTTTCCATTTCTTGTGTTTATTATGTTTGGTCTTAAGGAACAAGTATATTAAATTAAGTATGTCGTAGAAAAACTTCTTAAAAGACTTTTAGGAAATATACCAAAGGAAAAATAGTCCTGTTAAAAAATAACAGTCTAATAGAAAATAAATCGAAAATTGGCAAACTACTAAATTAGTATATATATATATATATATATATATATATATATATATATATATATATATATATATATATATATATATATATATATATATATATATATATATATATATATACATAATAAGTAGCTTAATTTTAATTAAGACGTAGTCGATTACAGTGTATTTATGACAATATATCTACATATTTTTCTAAGACTAACAATGGCAATTATTGATTTCGAATTATGTTATTATTTTATAAATAATTCCACTTCTGTTACATTGCATATTTGAAGAATTTCTAAAAATGATAGAGGATAGATATTAAGCATAGATCGATATAGTAGGAGAAAAACTTAGAGGAGGTGCTTACAAGTTTTATCAAGATAGACAGACTAAAATAGAAACAATCGTTTTTGCTTATTAAGTAAAAACATAAAGTGATCTTGTTGAAATTTGACAAACGCTATTTGCCTGCTTACATGATAGAGTGTACCCTACGGAAAGCCATGCTACTTCTCATTTTTACCGCAAGTTATTTCGTCTAACGCAGGCTTAAAAATGTAACTGTAATGGGGATGTAACTGAGAACAATTAAATGGAAATCGTTCATAGAATGATGCAAAATGGTAGTTGCTACTTTCCTAAAGAGTAGAACAGTATGAATATTATAATTAATTAATGTATCTAAATTCTAATCAGGAAAAGGTAAGCTTACATACAATTAGTTTCAATAAGATAATTTTAATATCAGTCAATGTAAAAATATAACATAATCAACAGGAGAAAGCTCATGAAATCCGGTGTAACGAAAGAGGATAAGCTTGTCGTTTATTAGGTTGTATATGTTGAAGTACGATGCAATGAAAATAATCAAATTTATGTAATGTACTAGGCGTGTCAAATATCCGGTACACCATATGGTTTTTTTTTGCTAGAAAACTTTTTGTATCGAAAATTAATAACTATATTCTTAGTTTTACATAAAATTGTTACATATTTATTAGTTTCAGTGCTTGATTGATATTTTCTGTATTCTAAAGTTGTGAGGAAATAGAAAATAGATACTTATAATGCATAGAATATTTATTATTTAATAATTAATACAGTTTTACTATGGTGAATAACATATACTATGGTGAATAACATCTGCCCTCTGCTGAGTGATCTCTTGTAGTTTGTTTAATTTTCATTTTCGAATAGAATTTATTGCTTTAGATCCTCCAAATTATTTTACCCATTAAAATAGACCTACGACATTCTTTGTATGATTTAGGAAAATGGGTTAACACTTATCAGACTTTCTTTCAAGATTACTATGAAGGTAAAATCAATTACTCCCTTATTTTTTAACTTTAGAACTTCATTACGCTCAATTGATGTCAAACAATTTTTAAATCACATCAATTCCATTCGTTAAGTCACCAAAAAAGTATAACAGGTCTCACATCGCACATGCAATATTATTTAGAAAAAGAAAAACAAGAGACCAATTTTCCACGTACACAGAAATATTACATGTTTCTCGATGCGCGATTCGCCAACCAGGTCACCAGGAGATATTGTAACTGAGATGATTTAAAATGAGTTTTAATAATCTCCTGATGATGCCAACTTGGTTGAGGAAACGCTTGCTAAAACTTAGGTCTGTAAACTAGAATACTTTCTAGGTATACAAGGAACGAATAATATGGCCTTAAAAATCCTCGATCTGATTTTCGTTTTTGAATTATTTTGAAAAAAAAAAACAGATTTTGTTCTGATGGAAAAATTAAGTTAAGGTGAATCTGACTTCTTTGTGGCAATTTTTAATTAAATTAAAATTAAATAAAAGAAATTGGTAACTTTTAATTAAATTAAAAATTACCAATTTCTTTTATTCGACGTTTCGTTTTCGAACAACCATCATCAATTTCATGTTTTTAAACGATCTAGATCTTCTGCCTTTAGAAAAACGTTGGAATTATTATTCTGAATTTTGATTTAATTATATTTCAAATATGTTTGACAATCATCAAGAAATTTTTAAATACTGACCTGTATTTTTTAAACAATGCGAAACTTTGCAGTTCGTTTCTGGTATCACAAAAAATAGGCTTTGAGAAAAATTAGTGTCATAGTAGTACACTGTTTCGCTAACTTAACTTGAAATTTATATTGAAATTCTTTAAAAGTTTTTATTAGTAGTTTATGAAGTTCTATAAAATATAGAACGTGCATTTTGATCTGAAGGAAAGTTTGAAAAGCTACATTTCCAGAAAAAAGATATATGACAGGAATGTATTAAATATATTTTCAGAAAAAAGATATTTTGAAACGCCCTGGCTAACATATTCACCCGATGTAACCTTGCTACATATATTTTTTTCTTTCGTCTAACATATAATTTAAAAGTAAAAATTTGAAATGAAATAAGAACTTAGAAGTTTGATTCTTGAAGTTCTTAAAGTATAACGCCAGAAATGCTGGACAATGTTTTAAATTCTAGAAAATGCTGTTTATGCTTAAATAAAGTCGGTCATCTCTATGAATAACTTCTGTAAAAATATAATTCCTATTGAATCATTTCGATGTTTATTTTATGCCCATTTTTCATTTATTTATTGTTTATTATTAATAATTATTGGCTGGTTATTAAATAAAAAATCATAATTTAGACACTGCGAAGTAAACTTCAATATTATAATGAATTTTTAAAATGCCTAACTTACAGTATGAATCTATATTTATAAAATTATGAGAGATACCAAAAATTTCTTGATGTTGGTGAAAATAGGCTCCAAACATAATAAATCACTAAGTGTGGTACATTGTTGAATGCAGAATAGAGATGGCTTCAAAAATTCATATTAGATCAGCATCATATTTAAAAAAATATGTTGATGATGATTGCTCGATGACAAAACGTCGAATAAAATATTAATAACGTAATGTTCAAGTGAATTAAAAACAAATATAAATAAATGCACAAAAAACTGAAACATTTTTACTATCCATTTTTTCACAATATATTTATTGATATTTTAGGAATATAAAAAAAATCGACGAAAAAAAAATTAAGAATTGAAACAGTTAGTTGCTAAAGATGAGAGTAAAAAAGGGGGTAAGCTGGTTGACATGATTGTCATCCTTCCGTTCATCTGCAACAAAATTTAAAACCACATTCTTAATTAGTAAGAATGTCGTTATCACTGGTACCAAAGAAGGAAAACATTCTTTACCCATTTTTTTTCAGTTTTGAATTCTTAAAAAATAGAAAACATATTTTGATATAAAAATGGTAGGAATGATAGAGAATCTGCTGAAGGTCTATGCTAAATTTGAAGTTAATTGGTTGGATAGAACTTTAGATATTATGTCTACCAGGTCGAAAAAAGTAGTTTCGCGAAAAACGCATTTAGTTTTGAACAAAAATTTAAGGCAGCCTACGCTATAACATAAATAATGGGCACTAGAATTGTTTTAACTCCTTAAATATTTTGAATTTTCAAATTTCCTTTGGAGGACATATTCTTAAAGGTTTGAACTTTAAGAATATGCAAGAGAAATCGATTTCTTCAAAATTCTGGACTAGAATACCCCCTTAAGTACGCAATTTTTTTATTATAAAACTAAATTTGCACCTCTCAGTACTAAGGAACTCCCTATACTAGCCCTCCTTAGCTAGAACATAGTGTATAATATAGGATACCTTTTTCTGGAACAAGTTTGATCTATATTTACGTATGCTAAACGGCTGTTTTCGTGTATGTGTCACGAAAGTTTTAGGTCGATGTACGAAATGCTTTTCGTTCGAATTTCGGCATTTTAACAAGATCAATATAGTAAATAGACCCTTGCGAACAACGTGGTTTTGTTTTTTATCCGAAGCCTCTAGAGGCATGCTCTGGAGGTGCCTTCGATATGATCTAGGGAGCGGCGCAATATTATTGCGATTCGCTTACTCATTTAGTATATTAATTCGTGTAGTAAAATACTTCCTAAAGTTTTTCTCTTATATCTACCTAATTATTTACTAAGGTCCGTGCAATTTTCGTACTTCAAAACTATTTAAATATTTATAAACACACCTCCAAGTAAACAATGTAACAGGAATGAATCATTATTCGATTCGCTTTGTATGTTTTAAACACTTTCCACGTACCACAAGAACATCATCTTAATTTGGTTTGTGGTTTAGGGAATACTAACACAAATAATGGAGGTGGAGGTGGTGGTGGCAACAAACAAACGACACTGTCCCTGTCCGATACTCGCACGTTTAAAAGGGTGAGCCAGACATCATCCAGTACGACCCTGTCTGGGGGTACGGTGGTGTCTGTTAAGCAGGAGGGCGCGGTGGAAAGTCTGGTACCGAGCTATGTAGATAGTACGACATTCGTTAACTCCCCCAATGTACAACAAACAAACACGGTCAGGCAACAAAGTAGTACACAAAGTATACAACAGAGAAGCGGAGATGATTGTGAGTCTGTAACGTTACCTAGTAAGTCCTTGTCCCGCAGCCGAGGCCGTACTGAAAACTGTTTGCGTTCTTTGTCAGTAGGAGCGGTTTATTTTGTAGAACTATCAAAAATATATGTCCCAGATCAAATCTGAAAATTGTGGTGTATTTGGCAACGTTGCTAAGTGTATGCAGTACTTTCGTAAAGTACTGAGAATAAGTTTGTTAAAAGTTCAAGTAATAACTTTTGAGAAAAACTTTGGGACCCGTCAAATTTTATTTTTAATTGCTCATTTTTTAAAATACAACTAATACATACAGTGTGAGTCGTGTAGGAAAAGTATGACGTCACCGATATATATATATATATATATATATATATATATATATATATATATATATATATATATATATATATATATATATATATATATATATTAATGACGATCTGATTTTTTATTACTGGATGTGAGGAGAGCACGTTTTTTTGCGTGCGATACGGTAATGGTAATAATTATATTAGGGTAAGTATAGGTTAGATAAAAAGGAAATTAAGAAGAACGACTTTGCAATTTTAAAATACTAAATTTAATGGCAACAATTATTTAAGAAATCAACTAAACTAAATGTTCAAATTGCGTACCAGTGGCTGCCTTAGTAGCCTTAGCCACCGATAATGTTTCATTAATACCATTCAGTAATGGAATATCACTTAAAATCCCCACAAAGTGAATAGTCCAGGGAAGAATTCCCCTATCTTTAACGTGAACCTAACTGGTGCAAGATATTTGGATTTTCTTCGAGATGACCCTATTCCTGCGCTAATAACTTTATATCCAGATGTAGAGGAATCTGATCTTTTATAAGATTACTTTTTCTTTCACAAGATGTTTTTTTAAATCTTTACAATATGGTATACGTTCCCATTATACAGCACCTATCCGTTCTTATTTAGATGAGATATCCTCGAATCGTTGCATAGGGAGAAGGGGGTCGATTGAGTGACCAACCAGATCGCCAGATTTGGCACCTCTGGATTAGTTTTTGTGGGGATACTTAAAAAACAAAGTATACGTTACTAGGCCGAAGAATTTAGCAGATTTAAAAGAAAGAATTCGTCACGAAATACAACGTATACCTCCTAAAGTTATCGACAATGTTCAAAAAGAATTTATTAAACGGTTTGGCTACTGCCGGGCAGTCAACGGTGCATAATTAGAACATGTAATTTAGGTGACTCTTTAAATAATCATTGCCATTCAATTTAAAATTTTAGAATTGTAAAAACGTTTTTCTCCACTTTTTTTATCTGAACTTTTCTCACACTAATGTAATTATTACCATAAGGGGGTTGCCATTTCACAGTCCGAAAAAAATGGGGTTGCCATTAAATAAACATCAATGACGTCATACCTCCTACAAAATCACCCTGTATGTGTTAATTATATTTAAAAAAAATGCACAACTAAAATATATAATTTGACGGGTTCTAGAGTTCTTGCCAAAAGTTGTTACTTGAATTGTTAACCAATTTATTTATTACTTTACGAAAGCATTGTATTTATTAGTTATATTCTAATATAAAAAATATCTATTATTTTTTACATTTATCACCAATAGGTGCAGATCAACAGATATGAGAAGGGCATTTTAATTCATAAATTTTAGCCTATTTAAATTTCAGAGTCCTTGATTTGATAGTCCTACATTCTGCTCACTTCTACCGGGCTTTAAATTATATAAAAGTATAAAAGACTGCGACGTTGCTAAATATTGATTTATTAATTACATTCAAATATGTAGTTCATAAGTGCATGGAATTTGGAAAGGAAATTGATGGTTGCTGGAGTCTTTCGATTTTTTCATGCGCTCTATTTTGACAAATATATCAGAAAACTGGTGGTCATTATATAGTTTCAAAATATTTTTAACAAGATAACAAAAACATTTTTCAGTGGCGTTTCGGTATTAACTGTCTGAATTTACTAATGTCTGTATTTGTTCTAATTTTTGTGTACATGTGACCTACCCCTTGCCATGGTCATTGAAACGATGATAAATGGTTTTTGTAACCGATGTTCCATATTATTTTCAGGTTGCTTCTTTCGAGGAATTACCCAAATATATTTAATTGTTAATATCTTCAATGTATCTCTCAATTATAAATTTATAAAGTACTTAATATTGGAATTATTGATGTAAACTTTTATTCTGAATTATAGATTTAGTTCAATTTAGAGAAAAATGAGTAATAACAATTTTTTTGAGTTATTGGTACTTGTTATCTCTGGAAAATTCACAACATTTTACATTTTGAATTTTGTACACAAATATATTTACAAAAATGGCGAAGGTGCTAGTGTTATACCAATTTAAATATTGCTGTTACTGTACCATCGAGAAAGAAAGTAATGACACATTCGATACGTTCTCTTGAAAGGTTCCCTTCGAGATACCCTGCCGTTGTGTCTTTTTCAATAGAGGACATGACCATGTTGAGGCCAAAAACGTGATTAACTCTAAACTTAATTCACTATTGGTTATACATTTTGTAGAAGAAGACATCTATCTATAGTGTCTCATTATATTTTTGCTCAATGGTACATTATAAAGTGATTTAAAATTATGCTACATTTAAACATTTAGTATTAAATTAAAATTCTTAAGCATTTAGTTTATCCTCTTTATAATAAAAGGAGAATTCGTCATTGAAAAGTTGAGGTAAACAAAATTTTGGTTAAATTGAGTGCACCATGTTACTTTCACATTTCCCTTGAATATACAGTGGGTGGCAAAACTATTTTATAAAACTATTTATTTCGTGTTTTATAGTTTAAACCCACAATCTAGGAATTCTTACATAATAATTCAAATATGTGGGCTTCCACCTAATTTTTCCACAAAAAAATTTTCCTGTAATATAATGAATATTTAAAACGCGGCAGAAATAATTTATCGCTTAAAGAAAATGAGATGAGTTTCCTTCACATTTAAAATTATTTTCAATATGGACAAGAGATTGAAAATAAAAATTACTTCTTGTACATGTTTATCAAAAAATCCTGAGAAAAAAAGTGATCCTTTTATGAAGAACAACATTTATAGTTCTAGAGAATCTGTGATAATTAGTATTTATAATCATTTAATTTTATCTTTCATTTTAAACTATAAATACAAACGATATAATAATTTCATGAGATAGTTTTGCGACCCACTGTATATTTAGGGGAAATTTAATTTACTAATGATTAGTACTAACTATTTCCCCAGTCGCAAATAACTAGAGTCATTATTTGAAGCAATTAAAGTCACACTTAATTCCATATATTTTATGTAATTAATTAATATATTAATTATTTCAGAGGCTAATTTGATTAGATTTGATTCTAAATTTATTTTACTATAAAATATGGGGCGTCATTGTGGAAAACTTAATTTTGTACACGTTTAAAAAGATTTGATTTTCAAAAATAATTTATGTATTTATTTTTTTATTTTTACTATTAAACTTATGAAAGATGGGGTGAAAACTTTAATGTACACTCGTTTAAAAACTCTTCCGTTTCAAATATAATCTATATTAAATATAAAATGAAATGCAAAAAGAGGAAAATACGAGAGCGAGCCAAAAAAAGAATAATCCACGATTAAATACTCAATAACTGATATCGACGACACACCCTATAAATTCAAATTACTTGAATTCTAATAAATCAATGAACGATTTTGTTAACTACGCGCTTAATCTTGATAATCTCCAAATTCTTCATTTTAAATATATTTAAACTGTAATATTTTAATCCTTTTATAAATATTTTTCCAGTCTACATCCTGTTTTTGATATTTTTAAACATTAATCCCGTTGTAAAAATAATCACAGTTATGTGTGAGATGTGTTTTTAGAATTTGTTAACAAAAAAGTTGATCCGCGACACAATTTTTGTATCTCGAAAAAATTTCGAAAACGGAAGTGCTTTGTCATTATTACAATTATTTCACAACAGTACAATAGTACTGAGAATCGATTAATATGGTATGTAGGCTTTAATTGTAAAAAATCGAGTCGCATAAGAATAATTAAACATTAATGATTTTATTAATTTTTAAATTTTTACGATTTTATTATTAATTTTTTATTTTTTACCAAAAGCTATTATGATAAGACCAAATGTGATCTTATACCAAGTTTAATGCCCTACGGTGTTTAGATGATTTTTAATTGATGGAGTTTTCATATATCTTATTAAAGTTAAAAACGAGAATTGCAAGTAAGCACCTTATCATTCAAAACAATAAATAATTTATTTCTAAAGACAACACTTTTGCCGTTGTGCATTAAGAATACAGGGTGATTCAGCTAACCCGTTCATTAAAAGTTTATGAACTTCCCATTGGAATTAATTTTTTAAAATTTGGAATCAGGGGTTAGCGAGGACGATCTATTCAACTAAAGTATATTTGCTTTTCTGACACTTCCGATTATACCGGAAGTAGCTATCAACTTCCTTATTTTAAATAGAATCTTCCTTATTTTAATAGATAATAGTATATTATTACATTTTTGAATTACCCTGCTCATTTTAAGTGAACTTTCTTAATAATTCGCTATACCTATCTTCAGCAGTTTTTGAGATATTTTAATGTTTTTGAAAAAATTAGGTTTTGTAGTATCCCATTGGAATGCTTGTCACTTATTCAAAACAAAAGTTATAGTAGCAAATTTTGGGCTGTAATTAGGCTGACTATTAAGCTTTCAGGTGATATGTAGCTTGATTTTTTATTATTTACAGGGTGTCCAAAAAATTTAGTTCATTCTGATAAACTTCAGTTGCTCAAAAATCAATTTTCTTAAATGAAACACACTGTATTTTATTGATTTCTGTGATGGAGAATTAAGTTATATTTCAATATGTATTAGGATTCCCTATACCTATCTGCTACCGTTTTCTTGCTATCGAGGTATTTTTTATTCGATACCACAGTTTTCCATTTTATTAATTTACTTCTGACCAATTTATTTCCAATGGGAAGTTCATAAACTTTTAATGAACGGGTTAGCTGAATCACCCTGTACATGTATATATTATAAAAAAGTTTTTTACAACTTTTTGTCCTTTGGTTTATATTAATTCTGACAATTTAATTGTGCTGTTAAAGAGTCTGCAGATTGTTATTTTCTGCAATTTCTCCTAATTTTCTCTTTTATATATACAGTATACAAAACAAACAACAAAAACAATTACCGTATAATGAAAATGAATAATGCATAGATATAATCAAATGTCATAATTTATATATCATACATCTACTTATCATATCGATGGTCTGATTTTCAAAGAGATATTCAAACATGGTAGATTTTATATAGCAGCCGCCAAAAAACATTAAAAGGAAAAATAATATTTCAGATCTTCTACATTTTTGAAAAGCGTATAAACATCTAAACACTGATAAATTTTTAGTTTCAAAAGTCAGTGATAAAAATTCGTTATTTTTCAAAAATACGAAAACTTGAGCTTTATTTTTTTAATAGTTTTTTGTTAGAATTGTACATTTTTTCATTTATTGTTTCATATTGATGTTAAAATTTTGAATTTTAGTTGATGTTAGAATTTTGAATTTAAACGATTATTAAAAAATATTTTATTTTTTAAACAGACTTTTAATACTCTTGCATGTAAAAATTTTACCATTTTAAGAGATTTAATGAGAATTGTTATGCAATAGCTTTAAATTTTCCCAATTATTCCATAATAATGCAATTTTGTGTTTTTTTTATAATAAAGAGTCTTGTATAGTGATAAACTAATAAACAAAAATAAATTTTACCAAAAATATTTGATATTTCTAAACAATAATGACTTTTTAGTTAATGATTCCAAGAAAAGCGTTTTCCTTCTAAACAAAACGTATATTTCAAAAAATTGGTTTAGTGTACACTAGACTGCTAAATAAAAATCAACATAATGTCAAATTTTCGTAGTTTATTACTCGATAATTGGCAAAAAAGTGAACTAAAATTTAATGGATAATTAATGATTAACTTGGTGTGATGGGCACATTATGGGTTAAATAATAAGATCTCTCTCTCTCTCTCGCTCTCTCTCTCTCTAGAGAAAGAGAGCGGGGGATTGTGATAGAGAGGGGGTGATAGGGGGAGGAGGAATAGGAAGAGCAAGGGAAGAAAAGGAGACAGGGAAGTGGATGGGGAGAGAGGGGGAGATACTAATGTCATTGACATTATATATGTAAATAATATGGGACCGATTTTTGGGTGACAATTCCCAAACTTCCCATTTATTTAGCTGTGAAGTTTTGTTTCTCGAGAATCAAACTGTTTATATAAAATTCAGTGTATATCAATCAAAAGTTATACATTACTTACAATTAGTGTAATTAATATGATAATCGGTTCTATCATGAACTTTCTATATATTTTTATCTAAATCATCAACCTTATATAATTGGTAGAGTATGGTAACAAACATTCTACAAAACTTGCTATTAAAATACAAAAGGCGAAACCAAAATGTTAAAAATTATTATTTTATAAATATTTTAGTCTGTGGAATGTTA
The DNA here is from genome assembly GCA_037954035.1 of Rosalia funebris. Taxonomy (NCBI): domain Eukaryota; kingdom Metazoa; phylum Arthropoda; class Insecta; order Coleoptera; family Cerambycidae; genus Rosalia; species Rosalia funebris. Next base: position 13,532,507 of record JAZFAV010000005.1, on the reverse strand, counting down.
GTTGTCTAAACAATTATATTCTGTTTTAAAAAACCCTCTAGACATTATTCTTTTAAATCATTAATTTCCCAAAAAATTCTCAGGTAAATGGTAGGGGTAGTTTTTAAATATTCACAAAAAGTTGGAAATATGCCAATTATAACATGAGATACATTGGAAGATAAGATAAGATCATTGCGTTTATGTAAATTGCGTAATTCCAGAAATATCTTATGTTTGCTTGCTTTATTCACTTCATTATATTCGTGCCTACTGTCTATAATAAATATCCCATTCCGCGGCAAGAACATTTCAATAATTGGCACTTTGGCCTTAGAAACGGCATGGAACTAACAATGGCTTATTTCGTTTTCAGATCCGAGTCAGATATCAGAACTCCTATCAAAGACAATATCAGACGCACATACACGTACTTGTTTATATTCACTCGAACATATTCACGAAATGTTTCGAAAACCCCATGATCTCTCTCGACTGTTATTCTACAAAAACATGGCGCACGAGGAGCTGTGGCTCGAATGTGCGCAGAAACTCACCACAATCATACAGCAGATCATTGAATTCGCTAAAATGGTACCTGGATTCATGAAGCTGTCGCAAGACGATCAGATCGTACTACTCAAAGCAGGTAAGTGTCTCTTGAGTGTGTAACAAATTGTTGTAAAAAGTAAACGATGTACCACTGAGAACGAATGTAATGAGACATTGTCGATACGTTCTTCTGAAATGTAGGCAACTAATGTTTTTGAACTAATTTTAGACATAAATATGCTCTTATATATAGGCATAAAGTGACCGTGCCATCTATGGATGAAGAGCATAATTAACTCTAAAAGTAATTCATCATTGCCGATATTTCAAGGAAATGTATCGAAAGTTGCGCATGACATTATTTCTCAATAGTACACAATAAGACCACATACTAAACTCTATCTATAAAAATGTTCATGTAACTATAAAATTGAATCTCAGAATCGTATGTATAAAACAAATAGTCTTGGATTTAGGTATAGGTTTCGAATCGCATCATTAAAAAGAAGGTATATTTATTTTATAAACTGTAAATAAATATAAATTTATTTGATTGTCCTCTAATTCTTTCTAGAGGAAGAACTAAAGAAAAATTAAATACGTTTACATTTTATAGTTTAATAACCTTGCCTAACTACAAATAAGATACTAACAAAAAATAATATTCTACTGTCATCACTAAGTTAGTCTTGTTTATCGGGAAAGCAGTGGCGTAGACTTTCCACACAGACAGATAAAAGACACAAAAAAATAAAATGTATAAAACCTTTTATTACTGAAATCTGATTCGGAAATTTTTGGAGTTTCTGCGAGTTTAATTGAAATGTATAAAATTTGATATTCCGAAAGTATTTGCTACAATATGGTACTGCTTCTAGCCATGTCTTCAATACTAAAATAAGATCAGGTGGTAGTGGAATTTGCGACCAATTTTTTATTAATTAATTAATGTATTTAAGGAATCTGAATAATCATTTCTCTATTCTATTATCTACTACAATATAAACTAATATTGTAATATACTAATAATTTAGTAAACATTTTATCTGAAGTAGGTTCAGAAAAATGTTTTTAGAAATTTTCCAGCTTTAAATAGCATCACTTATATCATAAATTTTGCGTTGGTCATTGGTCTTTGTAAACCATTTACCAAATAATAGTAAATCAAGGTCCATTTTAAAGTGCACCCTAAACTATTTCCTGCACTTTTCTTTGTAAAAGAAGTTGGTTTCTTTACGTTCATCAATATATTGTAATTCTGGTATTCTTGCTATAGGAAATATTTAAATAGTTGTTACGCTCGCGAGAAAGTGGAACGAACACATTCTGTGCCTAATATGTGAAAATTGTCAATTTCGCTATTTAATTCACTTATTTTTAATATATTTTCTGCATCTATATGCGTCATGCTTCAGACGATGTATGTATATTGCAAAATTATGAACGAGATGAAAAGTCTTTGTATTACTTCACCCAGCCAACCAGTGATGTGTATAATGATGCACTATTAGCTATCTCCAACGAAAATATTCCGCAGTGAATCTGTTGCAGAGAAATATACTCTGAATTAATGGCCAATGTATTGTTTCATCAGATTGTGAGATGATTAGATTAACATAGTACTTAAACCAATTGTCTTAATTATACGTAATTTGATCTACATCTACAAGTTTTATCTTTGGCCAATACCAATAAATTTACAATATACAATACAATTTACAATAAACTTTTACCAATAAATTTTGGTATTTTCATAACGGTTTTTTGGTTTATTTATTTTGTTTCGTTTATGTAATCAAAACTACTTTTGATTTTATTTCATAACAATGATTCTTCATGTTAGTATGATATGTTGATTTAATTCAGTAATTCATTGAGCATCATATTCATTAAAATGTTGGCATTATAATTATGCTATCATATTCATTAAATGTTTTGGTTAAACCATAAGACATATTAAATCATAAAAAATCGTTAAGAAAATACGTTTTTGAATTCTTGAATATTGCCCAAACGTTTGTTATCTACTTAAATTATGGTTTAATTTTTTTAGTGAGTTTTAACAATTTCTATACTTTTCATATTTATTTTTTCGGTTTCAACATGAAAAAAGGATCTTTATCTAATGTGTAACAGAGGCATGGTACACCCTCTTTTTTCTCAGTTTTTTTTTAGGTACATTTTTCAAATCTCACCTCTTCTTTTTCTCTTTAAGTTTCATCGGAAGTCACAGCAACTTTTTCAACGTATTTAAATAAGACACCAGTATAGTTTAGTTCATCTGTATTTGTCAAATAGAAAATCCCAAACGGCTCTTACCTCATACCGTGGCTTGTTTTTATGGCTAAGCTCAGGTAGGCTGTTCCGTTTATCGGCAAGATAAGAGAGTTTTCTATTTGGCAAATAGTGATGAATTGAATAGTATATTATTGCATTTTAGATATACCTTATTGATGTTAAGAGTTCAGAAGTACCTTAAATGTAAATGGTCAAGATTTTGAACACTATTATGATTTTTCATGAGTATACATATGCCATTCTTCTTACTTTGTAATTTGATCTAAATCTGTAACTTTTACTATTTAATTAAACTACCAATTTAGGGTTAAATATAATAACGAGTATTCATTCTTGAGTATTCAACCCTTCTTGAGGACTTGGTGTCGACTTTCACTATTATGAATATTTGACATAAAAGGTGGTCCAACCAAAACGCACGATGTTAATTGTAAATAAAACAAAAAGTTTTCAGAGAATTATCTTAATATTTTTTATTATGATCTATACAATTATGTGTGAAACAAAATATCGGCCAAATGCTCGCCACGGCTTCGGTGGCATACCTCTATCCGATGGTCCATATTTTCAATGACTCTGAGACATAATTGAGGTTCAATGTCGTTAATGTGCCGAATTATCTCATCCTTTAGCTCTTCAATTGTTCTTGGCTTATTGACATACACTTTTTCTTTTAAATATCCCCAAAGAAAGAAGTCCAACAGTGTCAAATCACATCATCGTGGCGGCCAATTAACATCGCCACGGCATGAAATAACACGGCCATTGAATTTCTCGCGCAAAAGTGCCATTGTTTCGTTGGCTGTGTAGCAAGTGGCACCATCCTGTTGGAACCACATATCGTCCAGGTCCATTTCCTCAATTTCTGGCCACAAGAGGTCCGTTATCATCTGGCGATAGCGAACACCATTCACGGTAACTGCTTGGCCGACCTCATTTTCGAAGAAGTGCGGCCCGATGACGCCGCCAGCCCATAAACTGCATCAAACAGTCACTCTTTGTGGATGTATCGGCTTTTCAACAATCACTCGTGGATTCTCATTTGCCCAAATACGGCAATTCTGCTTGTTAACGAATCCACTGAGGTGAAAGTGTGCCTCGTCGCTGAAGATGATTTTCTTTGTAAAGTCACCATTCACTTCTGTCTGTTCAACCAACCATTCGGCGTATTGACGACGTTTGAAATGGTTAGTAGGCTTCAGCTCTTGAGTCAGTTGAACCTTGTAAGCGTGTAAATTCAAATCTTTATTCAAAATTCGCATCAGTGATGTTCGTGAGATGTTCAATTGTTGGGCACGACGACGAGTCGAGGTTGATGGCTCTTCTGCTACACTATCGCGAACAACAGCAATGTTTTCCGCAGAACGAACTGGGCGAGCATACACAGGTGTTTTCACATTTCCTACAGACCCGGTTTGCTGAAATTTGCGCACAATTCTCCCGATTGTGGACACATTTGGTCGATTATGCTGACCAAAAATGTCACGAAGTGCACGAAATGCATTTTGATCTGAACGCCCATTTTCGTAAAAGGCTTCAACAATCTTAACGCGCTGCTCAATTGTGTACCTCTCCATGGTTGAATTTGTCAAACACTGAAACAAAGAAATGTCAAATTAGGTTGGGCAAAAAACTTGACGTTAAGGTGTGACTCACAATTAACTTCGTGCATTATGGTTGGACCACCCTTTATTATATGGTTGCTTAATATCTGTTGCTTAATATCGCCTCTGTATTTATTATGGATATTATGGTGAATAATAACATTTATTATTATTACTTGTATAATCTATAAAAATCATGAAAATGAGATTTTATCTTATAGAGTATTAATTTTTAGAGAAACTAAACTCAAATTCAGGATTAATTCCACATATATGGTTAAAAAAAATTGTTTTATGTAAATCCTAGCCAACTACGATTTATATTTAAAAGTACAAAACGATATAACTTGCTCTAAAGAGTATCTTGAGAATAGAATGTGCAAATAGCTTTTCCTTAATTCCACAGACCAGTTAATTTCGATATGTATCAAGAATAAAAAAAAAAAAAATTAACAAGAATTAACCAAAAAAATCTTGGTTACAAACAGGAGGATAACCAATTCTAATTTTCAGCATTCAGCTTTCCTCGAAAATAGAGATATAGAATGGGGGGTCCACTTCGCCATACCTCCTACATTTAACGAAATTCCCTATAAAAACATCTGAATTAATCTACCCGATACATATGCACCGTCATGTTTGATTGAAAAGTTTTCTTTTTGTACTTGTAGGTAGCTTTGAGTTAGCAATAATAAGGATGTCTCGATACTTAGACCTATCCCAGAACTGCGTTCTTTACGGAGATACGATGCTGCCACAAGACGCCTTCTTCACCTCGGACACGGCGGAAATGAAGCTGGTTGCTTGCGTGTTTGAAGTATCGAAGAGTATAGCAGAGTTGAAACTCTCGGAAACCGAATTAGCGCTATATTCAGCATGTGTGCTGTTGTCTCCAGGTAATGAAATTTCATGCTTGCATCGGTCTGCCTCCCTTTACACTTATTATTTCAAGTGGGCAAAAGAGCAAATGATAGTGTTTTTGTTCCTCTTCCAGATCGACCCGGACTAAAGGGGATAGGCGAGATCGGAAGACTTAGCCAGGCTGTTGTTAGAGCTTTAAGACTTGAACTAGATCGAAACCACAGTCTACCTATTAAGGGGGACGTTACTGTTTGTGATGCCTTGCTTACTAAAATACCTACATTACGGTAAGTTCTTACGCTTCTAACCACTTATATTATATATACTGGATGATTAAGAAAACTACATACAGTGCTTTCGGGAAGTGAAGATAAATTCGTTAAAAATTCAGGCATAACTTTTGGTAAAAAACTCTCTGACTCGTCAAATTTTATTTTTAGTTGCACATTTTTAAAATATAACTAACACATACAAAGCGTATAGAGAGTATAAAGTCACCAATATTTTTTTAATGTATATTTACTTTTTTTATTCCGCAATGTGAATTATCACATTTTTCCAAATTAAATAACCTTTTCGCTTCATTAAAATTCACATATGAAGTTGAAGCCAATGACTATTTACTAAGCAACTACCATTTTTAGATGTACTAGTTATTAGAAATGGCGAAAGTAAGTTAGAATTTGACATATACAGAAGAGACACTAGTACTCTCAGATATATCCCTAACGATTCCCACCATTGTGTACAACACAAAATGGCGAATCTCAACTTTCTAGTCCATCGCCTACTAAGCTTCGCTCTCAATAAAAATGGATTGGAAAAAGAAAAAGCGCTAATCAAGGATATAGCTGAGTGTAATGGATATTCTGTTGGTATAGTAGAAAAAATTATAATTTAAAGAAACACTTCGAAATTCCTCGACCTTTCAAAGTAAATGGGAATGTACAAAGAAATATGTATCTATTTTTTACGATCCTCGATTCACCCGTGGTATTAGTATAGGGATGACGGTACTTCATTAATCGAGAAATAAATTAAAACAATTTTTAGGCAATCCAAAAGACAAAACACAAACGACATGTTAGGGGATTTACGAAATCAGCTGTAGCGACTGTAATCAAAGGTATGTTGGACAGACCAGACGATCTATTCAAACTAGGTTCAAAGAGCACATGGCGCATCTCAAATATGGTAGAATAGATAAGTCCAGTGTTGTCCAACATGCCTTCGAGAACAACCATAAGATAGATATTAGAAACTTAAGATTAATTAGGAGTGTAACAAATACCAGACAGCTAGATGCATTTGGATGTTTAGAAATTGAAAAGTGTAAAAATAGTATGAAAAAAAAACAGAGGCGCCCATTCCACATAGCCCGCCTTATTGGTACACTCAAAATCCCCAGAAAGTGAATGTGTGGTGCGTAGTAATAGGTGAAACAATCCTGGGTCTCTATTCCTTTGGCGTGAACTTGCCTGGTGTAATACGAGTATATTGGGATTTTCTTCGAGACGACCTTGTTCCTGCACTAATTCAAGATAACTTTATATCCAGATGTAGAAGAACCTGATCTTTCGGGAAATGACTTTCTTTCAACAAGATACACCATCTTGTTGAAAGAAACCTCCCCATCATACAGCACCTGTAGGATGGGGATATGAAGAAGGGGGCAATAAGATGACACAATCTTCGCCGGCTGTCAGCTCCCGGAGGTGTCTCATCTATCGCGGGTTCGCGATCGGAGCATTCACTAACAGTTTAAATGAAGGCACCGATCTGACAATTCGTCGTCGTTAGACACACATACAGTCGCTATTAAGATCGAGGACTGCAGATGGAATGTATGTACCAGCTCATGTGTGGTCGGTTGAGATAAGGGTCTGAACTGTCAATAGCTGAGAGGCTTAGATCTGCGATGACAGCGCCTCGTGAGCGCAAAGTCAAAATGACACACACTGACAGTTTGACTGCAGTTCCCGTGACGTATGAGTATTTTCTATAAAAACAATAGGCCACGGACGTTTCGCCCCCTCTACCGATTTTACTGACGGAATTATGGACAACAAACCGCAATTTATTTCAGCTTTCATGGATTTTGTATATTGGGACTAACCGTACTTATGGAAAGTGAAGAACGATTGTGACTTAAATACACTGATGAAAGACGAAGCGTACGGGAAATAAAACAAAACTTAAACAATTCATAGAAGTTATAAGTACCTAATTAAGCAAATCGTCCTTGTACGATTGCCATAGTTCACGTAATAAACTCATGAGGGAACGAGTTCCTATTTCTTGAAGCCATTGCTTCATCTAAAATCTGTTTCACTTCGTGATTTGGATATAGTGTTTAATAGTAATACATTGAATATTATAGTGACCTATTATTGCCAGGAATGCGATTTAATACTGTACAGCCAAAACCGACCTGATGACAGTCCCTATTTTGATGAACTGCAGTCCCCCAGACTGACGCTCACGATATGTGTGTGTGTGTGGGCAATTGACAGTCAATCACCTGTAGAGACTACGGCCTGCAGGCTGTAGTCCTTTATATGCATGGTCCTATAAGATTTCAGCCTAGTTTTTCATCGCAGGCGTTGACTTGCAGATGAACTGTTAGTGAATGGGGCCCTTAAATATGGGCATAGTCTGTCTGGTGATCTATGTCTTCACGACGACGTTTGGTGATCTGCCGGCTGGGGCCCCTTCGGGTGCTCTTCTTATCTCCTACCTTTCTTTCTCTCTTCGTCGGCTGTCAACTTTCAGAGGTGCCTCGTCTGTCGCGTGTTCACACTCGGCGTCCCTGGATATGGGGGTGTTGGACTGTCCGACGATCTATATCTTCGCGACGCTCGGCGCCCCGATATCGATCCCTGGCATGGGATTAAACTGTGCAGCTCGGCAGGGTGTACAGCATGTTCCATCTGATGACAAGTAGGGCAAGCCCTAGGGTATCAGGAATTCAAGATACTCAGTCAGCTCGCTCTCCCGGCGTAGGTGTAATATCGGTTTGAATGGGTCTTTGTCGATCTTTTTCAAATGTAAGAGAGATTAGAATTTGGTGTTATCGGACCTGGTCTACCTGAAACAGAAACCCAGAAAGGTGTTCAATGTTTTTTTAACTTACCCTGGATCCACCACTAGTTGGAGTTTCGGCCGTTTATGAGATCTCACTTCTTCCGGGTCGTAGTCCATCGCCGCTCATATCAGCGGGTTCGGATGATCTTCCGCTTGGTCCAAAGTTTTCCTGGCTCTCTGCTTGATCCTGTCCAGTACTGTCATATATTGGGGGTTCCTCCGGATGTCTGCATTTCTCATGAACCACAGGACTCTCACGGTTCGTAGCAGCTCGGGGTTATGATTTCAAAAGCCTAAAGCAGGGGTATGCTACTTCCTATATGCCGTAATGACAAACAGTGCTAGGGGACGTAAACGGCCACTCGAAGCGCTGGCATCAGGATTGTCTCGCCCTCCCTTTCCAATCGCTATACTTCTCCTCGTCCACGCACATAGTTGAAAAGAGAAAACAACACAATCCCGATAGCAGCGCCGCCACTAGGAAATACATTTTTTTGCCACACTCCTTTCCGTAGTAGCATACGTCTGGCCCGAAGTTTCTGGAGGTTTCATTGCGAATACAGTAGAATATAATGTAGTATTTTAATTAGATTATTTATTTATGCTGTAGAAACCTCTGTAGGGATTTTATTATATTGTAAAAAACAAGATGAAAATCATATATTTTTCCTTATTAAGCAAAGTATATAATTAAATACTGAATTATCGAACTAAAATACTAAAAATATTTAGTTGCAGATATTAAAGGATTTACAAAATGCGAACGTTCACAAAAGTCATTACTATTTGACATAGTCATAAATATTGCTTAAATTTCATGGTTGATTATATCAAGGTGAATTTGAATGAAATTCAAGAGATTTTTGGTAATGCGCGTGATAAAAAGCCAGTGATTTATTTAGCAAGAAATTTACAAATAAGGGAGAGTTGGCATGTGAAATCGGGTGTGGCTTTTTTTAAATTAGCTTGTGTTCTGTGCAATATAATATTACCTGATTCACTAGCATTTTTTTTAATATCACGTAGTTATTATTTAGTGTCATGAAATATTACGCTTAAAAAGTGCCATTAAAATTTCAAAACTAATACAAATCATGTACGGCCCCTTATTATATAGATAATCTATAGGGTCCGCAGAACATCGCAAAACATACCGTGGCTTGTTTTTATGGCTAGGCCATAAGCCGCGGTATGTTTTGAGATTTTTTATTTGGCAAATAGCGATGAAATAAACTATTCATATCATTATTATGAAGCTTAATAGTTAATAATCTTTTTATCGTTGGTGTAAACATTTCTGCAAGATAACTGCGTACTATACAAACATGAGTCCTAAATACAAACATCAATGTGTTCAGGCTACAAAAAATGTATATACAAACTAAACGAATTTTATACTCAAAATTTAGTCCAAAGTAATCGATGAAAAAGAAATAAGTATTAGGTGCTGTTTTCATTACATTGGGGATTAAAAACTACAGTTGAGATTACAAAAGTTTCCATTTAAAAAGTAAACCATTCCGAAATTTTCCGTAACCGTTCTATTTTCTTTTCAGAGAGATAAGTATGCTTCACATGGATGCGTTAGGAAAACTCAAGAGGTCCGCGCCGCACCTGGAGTTCCCAGCGTTACATAAGGAGTTGTTTAGTGTGGATAGTTGAGAATCTTCAGACACATCTCCTGAACTGTAGCAGCCGCCTTGTGTAGCTACTGTAAGTATATAAGATCGCTGTGAGACATTCACATCACAATATTGTTTGAAATCAAAACGTACAACTTTAATTTAAAAGCCCACTGATTTAGTGTTTATAATTATATTATAGAGCTTTAGTTCCAATACATGTGATCGAAAATATAAACAAGGATTTCATAAATTGACTATATAAATATAATAATTAAGCCCCGGATTTGACTGCCGACATGACATAAATAACAGAGGCGGACTTACAATGAAGAGCAGATTACATATAAAAAATATTCACATACTAGTTTACATTTCATTGTATGGTCGTTTAGGAACAAATGAGAACTTGTAATTGTATTCCTAAAAATGCGTAGTCAGGTCCGGGGGCAGGGCAAGTCATCACGTTACCGTATTGTCAGAACGATCTGGACAACACAGTAGTTATTCAAGGTAACATCACTACACACCTAACACTATTTACGTGTATGATCACACGAGCATATTCCCTATAGCTGCTGTAAATGTTCAACAGGCAACGTGGGATGTCTGTCAATAAATACCCATTTATAATGTGAGAATGGCCGTTCTACATCGATGGAAGTCAACGGAGCATACCGGAATAATGCTGTAGGGCCTTCATATTGATTTCTGTATTAGAGTCATGAACTTCTTTCTGCTGTAAAATATCTACTATAACTGCTATAGTAGAAAACCCCGGGTTGTTATCCAAAACTGCAGTAATTTTTTTCTTTATAGCTTTCGCAGTATTCCTCTCCAACTGAAAAATATACTGCCGAAGGTCTCAAACAACGTTTATATCATCCACTATTGAAAACTCATCTGTGTTTTTTTCCAACTTCTCAATGACTTTTGGTATGCTCGAAATTTGCCACGTAGGTATATATGTCAAATCTTGTTGAATATCTGGATCCGCTAAAGTGTGTTGCGAATTCGCAATAGCAATAGCATCATTTGGATGCAACTGTTGAAATACCCTGATGATATTATCAAAATTGCAGTATTAATATGAAACTGCCTCGATCCACGTTGCCCACCGGGTTATTGCACCGCACAAATTAAAACAGAAACATAGGACATGATCCACAAGGCTGAGTAAACGGCCACAACAGCGATGAAGGACCCATAACAGACCTCTGGATAACACGCGGTGACAATGTCATTGCTATAGAAATGGACATCGGCAGCGTATCTATTGTCAGTCCGTCCCTGTTGCATCTGGCCGTAATAGACGTTTTAGTCATAACATAAACACAAAATCTGAAAAAAGTTAATTTGTATGTCAATCAATGTCTTTAAAAAATAAGGTTGACATTTTTCAGAGATTTTCATAATAATACTACGAATATTGTGTGAGCCACAATATATTTTGTTATACACAATATGTATATATATATATATATATATATATATATATATATATATATATATATATATATATATATTTACAGTTAGTGTACATATTTTAATTGTCTTTAAATTTAATTTATACTAGTTTATTTATTTAAATTATATTTATACTGTTAAATATAAATTTAATTTATATTTAACAACTAAAGAGTTGTTCTTTAATTGCTGTTGCTAACTGTTGGTAACCGTTTCTGTTAATCACAGAACCCACCTTACAAAGAAATGTAATAGTCTTTTCTGAGGAATGAACTATAGGGTCTTTCAATAAGGATGCTCGATTTTTAAACGTAAATAAAACAAGTTGTGTATAAGATATCCACTCAATTGTTTTTCACTTCGCCGCTTTCAGGTCGCCGCTGCGCGAGATAACGATGCCCTCAAGTCGCTCGTATAGAATGTCCATCGTGGCATCCGCTGTGGGGCACACAGCGCCGTCGTGTTGGAACTACATGTCGTCGATATTCATATCCTCCAGTGTAGACCACAAGAAGTTGCTTTTCATCGGTTCATTAAGGCAGTGTCAGTTTCGTTTGAAGAAGTACGGACCGATGATTCCGTCAGATCAAAATCCGCACCAAACAGTGCCTCTCTCGGTATAAATTTAATGCTGGTTTGTCTCGTGTGGATTGGTATCGTCCCAGATCTGACAATTTTGCTTGTTCACATATCCATTCATCCAAAAATGGGCCTCGTCGCTAAAGATAATTTTTTTGAAATTTGGGTCAACTTCCAACTGCTTCAGAGCCCTATCAGCTAACACACGGCGTTGTCTATAGTCGATTACCTTAAGTTCCTGAGTCAGGTGGATTTTATGGTATATAGGTGCAGACCCAAATCCCGACGCAAAATTCGAAATTTCGAAGTCGCAGAAATTCTAAGTTCTTGTGAACGACGATTAATTGACTGTCTTGCGTTTTCCCGTACAACCTCACGCACAGCAGACCTTGCGTTTCGGTGACGTACGGGTGTTGGCTTAGTATTTATTAAACCGGTTGATTCGAATTTGGCCACCAAACGTCGAATAGTCGACTCGACGGGACGGTTGTGGTAAGGATGAAAATCACGTAATACGCCGAACGCTTCTCGTATAGAGCACTGATTTTGAAAATAAAATTTGATAATTTGTACACGTTGTTGAACGCTATAACCTTCCACGATGATTTTCCATACACTATTGAACAATTCACAACAAATTTGACAGATGTTGCTTCAACAACATGGCCGCTATAACCTAACAAATTTCAAACGTCACTATTTTAAAAACCCTATATATATATATATATATATATATATATATATATATATATATATATATATATATATATATATATATATATATATATATATATATATATATATATATATTCATTTATTTATATCCGTGTATTGTGTCAAAATGATTAACTTTGTGTTTTTCTGTTTTCAGATTCCTTCATACTGAATGTATCGGCCTTAAATACATAAATAATATTAAAGTATAATTTCGTTATTATGAAATAAAAATTTATTGTTGTGACATAGAAATTTAATGAACAGCAGATCTCTGAGATGTTATTTAAAAAACTGCAAAAGTCGTAGAGCCAGGCCCTGATTTCAAAGTACAACTTATTGTTTGTTGTTTGTTATTATATCTATGCAGCGTGTTAAATGGTTCTGAGTCCTAGGTGCTGATTTCTTCGTTTGGAATATGTTTTGCGGTTTTTTAAATGAAATATTTACGTATCGTAATCTGCCACTTAACATAACACGCTACTACACATAAGATAAAAGTTATACACTATTGATATATAATATATAGACACCTTGTTTCAAAATAGTAAGGATTTATTTTAGTTTTTAAAAAACACTAGTTTAGACTGCGTTTATATACGTAACGTATACTGAAATAATATAAATCACTTTAGTTTTAGACTTACTCTAGCTAAAATACAATACAATATAGAAAGACTGTATGCTTAAATTTGTAAGTTTTTACTATTTTCTAACATGGTGCTTTTTAGTTAAGTTTTACTTGGTGACACATGGTTTTATAAAAGTACTATATATAAAGAGATGTATATGTATAAAGTATATGAGATAGAATATAGAATATTTATGAAATAGAACTATATCTGATTCTTTATTTACACTGTTTTGTTTTGTTATGGACTCGAGTCGATTCGCGCTCACTCCAAAATAAAACGAACCACGGACGTGATAAAACGGAAATTTACTTTCAGCTTCGTAAGAGAAATGCAAGTCATTACCTAAACAGAGATTACATAAACACGAGAAACTCTTATATCTGATCGACTGCAAAATTCTCTGAATTGCCAAGATTATTCCATGTCCATATCTTAATTAATATCTCAAATTGGTCTAAGCTTGGCTCTCTAGGTTGAGGAATAATTAATACACAAATTGCGTTTATATTTGTCCTAATAAACCGTTCTTTTATGTATAAATAATTTTAAAAGGCCACATATCATAATTTTTCGTGTGAACTTGTTGAATCAATATTTCCAATGCTGCATTGTTTCCTAAAATTAATTACGTTCCACAGCGATTTTTTCCTAAATTTTCTACAACTGTTGGGTATTTCTCTTTGAACATATTAAAGTTTCTTGCAAAGATAACGTGAAAATAATCCCGAAAACATTCACAGCCATCCAGTAAAATAATGCCATTTTCATGTGAAAATGATGTGATTTCGATCGACTAAGAAATTACGTATTTTTAACGTTATTTTCTTACACCTATTTTTAACATCATGGGGTCTATTCGAGTAAACATTTTCCGTGCGTGTAAAACAATGACAGCACTTTCGTTATTAAAGTATAGTATTTTAGAGAACAATTCTAATCAAGAAAATCTGGATGTACGTATACCACAAGAAATAAAACAAATCATTGCAAAGGCTGGGTACATTTACTAACTCCCTCTTTATAAAATAAGTATAAGTGTGACATTTTAATTTTCGTTACATTTTATTAATTAGTATCATGTTGAATAAAAAAACATTGCGCATAATTACCTTTTTTTTATGACAACAAATTTTTTTTTGGAAAATGTTATTGTTACACGTATTTTTAGTTCAAAAGAAGGAAAACCATTTGCATTAAATTTGTTTTTATTCTCGTTCTTAACGTAACGTTTTCATTTAAGAATCTTTCAAACTCCAAACTTATTGCAAATACACACTGTATGTCATTATCAATTTCGTTGTCACGTCCTTTTATAAAACTCCACCCATGATTTACGTTACTTTAAGTACAGTATATTTAAATATAATTATGACTTGAAAGCACTAAAAGGCAATTGTACTGGACAATTTTTCTGTGGTTTATACAAATGTAACACATTTATATTCCCCTTAATCAGAAACGATATTATAATACACTTGTAAACGCATATTTCGATAGAAATGCTATCTTCTTCAGCAGTCGATTTTGCATTCATTTTGAGTTCGCATTTGAATAATACATGGTTTATTCTGCTGAGAATGATTTCTATCGAAATATACATATGTGTGCGCCTTAAAATATAGTTTATGGTTAAAGAAAATATAATAAACGAGTTATATTAAGTGGAAAACTTACAACTTTAACCATGCTCTACAGATCTCTTAAGTTGAGAATGCTGTAAAATATGACGAATTCTATATACTATTTCGTTCTGAGGAGGAAGAGACGGTTATGGGATCTTCTTGGCAATTTGGGTAAATAGTAAGGACAATTTGTTGTATTTGAAAATATACTTTTAACATTTATGCGACCAACTAAAATTGTCATTAAGTAATTATGTTTATAAAATTTAATTCTATACTTTGACGACATTTTGAAGATAACACATGACTATTTTGAGAGCTAGTGGAAGTCTAGGGTGATCAACTACGTGGCTAAGACTTGTAGATCTAATTATTCTAAGAAAATTATAATAATAAAATTAAAAAAAAATCATTGTGATATTAATTATTACATTCAAAACATCTTTTTTAAAATTTTTTGCATATAGCGTATGAAAATATAATACTTAAGTGTTTTTTATATTTCTTATAGGTATTTTAAAATCACCGCGGAACTTTTCCAAAGTCCACTAGCTGCTACCCACGTTTTTAACTAATACTAATTTCTAATAAGACACAACTGACCCTCTATTTTCGCAAACTACGGTCACAGGCTGTGTGACCTGCATTATTGTATCAGAACGATGATATTTAATGTGATTTTGCCGCAAAATACGTTGGTGCAGTGCCGAGCCTGAAAAATATTGCCAGTTGCAGAAGCTGTCTTGTACATAAAACAAACTTGTTTTCTGTGCAATAGTATATGTTGCATAATAAAAGATTATTATATGTTAAGTAAGAGAGCTGTATATAATTTGGTGTTTATGCAATTTCTCCTTCAAAATGCCAGAATAAATAGTTCTAATTTAAGTTAGGTTTAAAAATGCTTGAAGGTGTTAACCACTGTCAAAGGAGATTGTTAATATTAGTGTTTTCAACCCAGTGTTATAAAACTATTTATAATTTGTTGTTAGTAAAATTAACATCACATTTTATTGTATTTTTCCTGGAAAATATAAAATCTGTATAGAGAGTTTTATATATATTATTATTATTTTTTTTTAGTTGTAAGCGTAAAATTTTTGACAGTGGTTAATGTCAAGTTTTATATCGAGAGGCTATGTTAGTTATTAGCTATATAACGAACCATGTTGTTTTAGATTGAATTGTCCAAGAACACGAAACGCATGGCTGTGTTACATACCTTCTAACTTTTATGATATGTAATGTGCCCTTTTATGTTAACTTTTTGTTAAATAAAGAACTACCTTTTCTATTACCTTACTCTTTTGCATCAAATATTCTAATCTCGATACATTTTATATATAAGGCGATCCGAATGGCGACTATGTTTAATGAAGAGTTAACACAATGTGCGTTACAACATTATAGAATAGCCATTTTGTAAAATTGAGGGTTGGCAATGGGTAATGGTATCCGCTATTGTTAAATATTAATTGATTAAAGGAAAAAAATGTTTAAAACATATTTCTAATGTACCTTTGCTACAAAAGAAAACTGTACATTTTCTTAATTTATTAGACTCTTTACTACTGGTGAAAATTTTAGCGTAGATGTTTCTAACATTTTTTGTTTATATATTTTATTTCTGTTGGTATTTAGCAATTATTATTTTTTGTTAATATTTTTGTTAGCAGTGTCCCGATACACTGTGTAGTTATAGCCCGTACTTGTATATTTTGTGTTTACTGTAGAATTTTTATTGTAATAAAAGTGCAATTTTCAAAAGATCCAACAAAAATATTTACAAACATATTAATTGTTTCCTGCACCAGTAGAAATTATATATATTTTTTTGTATTCATTTCTTTGAATTTATTTCATCCTGTGTCCCTCAGTCCCCCCTTGTGTTTTATGGAGCTCCAAAATATGGAAGCTTATAATTCTGAAAAAAAAACAAGATATATATTCTAATAAGAGAGACACTCTAATAAGACAATACAGATGGTAATTTTTAGAAACTACTGAAGTGGGGAGACAATTCCACACCCAATTTTGATTTGGATTGTTTTCGAAACTGTCGAGAGATGGCTCATGTTACGCTCTACTGTGGTAGAACTTATCGGCGTCTACAAGATGCGAGCCTCGTTTGTCAAAGGTATACTCACACTGCACTGACGAGATCCAAGATAAGGTCGAAACCGGTCTGCAGTTAGGGATATCCTGAGATAGAGGTCGCTGTGCATCTCCCTTGTGGTTTTCGAGCAATCCAAATCACTGTATTTTATTTTAGTGCTAACTCTGTTAGACAAAATGCTGCAAATTTCGCTATATAATTCAGCACTCGTCGATGGCATATAGCCAGGAGAATAGCTGTTTTGGCCTAATTCGTTTAGTCCTTATTATATAAGGCATTTGCAGATGGTGTGGAGATATATTCCCACTTCAGTAGTTTGATTCTAATAAGAATTTCTGTGAACATCTGTGCATATATTTTCTAAATAAAGCCAAACACAAATAATATATTGTATTGACCACTGGTGCAAAGTAAGTATTATAATAACGTACATCTACATCACGACCGTTCTCGAATCTAGCCCATCGAAATATCCAAAGAAATAGAATGAAGTTCATCAACTGTACATCTAAAATTAGTGCGAATGTACTTACAATATTTGATATTTTTATCTAAGTTAAAATGAAAAAGATATTGATTCTAATATATCAGATAAGAATAGATACTTTTGAATAAAAATAAACGAATATAAAGCAAGTTACGTTCAGCGTAACATTGCACACTGCACGTAACTACACCAATTCCCAACAAGGTTGGGAATTGGTGCAGGGAGAGGGGACTCTCGGTCAATCCCTTTAAAACTGAGGTGATGGTGTTCACCAAAAAATATAAGTGGAACAAAACATGTCCGCTGAAACTTGGTGGCCAAGAACTAAGCTATAATAGCGAAGTGAAATACTTAGGAGTAATCCTGGACGGGAAACTGTCATGGGGAAAACATCTAAGTCACATATGTTCCAAGATCACAGCAACACTTTGGCAACTGAGAAGAGCCATTGGTAGTAGCTGGGGCTTGAAACCGGAAACCATGAAATGGATGTATGAGGCAATTCTCAAACCCAGACTGACGTATGCAGCACTGGTCTGGTGGGAGAGAGCCTGTTTAAAGTCGGAAGCCAACCGACTTAACAAATTAAGAGCATCGATTCTTAGAAGTATAACCGGAGCTCCAAGATCAACGCCGATCGAGGCGATGGGGATACTGACGGGGATACCACCTCTTGATGTCATCCTGAAAGCGGAAGCCGCAAAGGCAATGCACAGGGTGGGAAACATGAATAGGAAGGTAAGGGACTAGCTGAGGAGGGACTCCTATGGATGCCCTCTGACGGTACGGGTGTCCACTTCCTGTTTAACAAGAAATATAAGATGACCTTCACCAGTAAGACTGACTGGATGGAGGGTCGAGCTGGATTGCCGCTCAATGGAGACATCTGGTACACGGATGGAGCCAAGAGTACGAACAGAGCGGGTGCGGAGGTGTATAGGCGACGCGACGGGATAGGTAAAACTTTCCCCTTGGGCAAATACACTACCGCACTCCAGGCCGAGCTAGTTGGAATTACATACGGTGTTCTGGGAGCCGACCAAGATCGGACCTAGGAGAAGGTATGTATCTGCTCGGATAGCAGGGCGGCGTTGGCAGCCCTGAATTCAGCAACGACAAAGTCGAAGCTGGTCTATAATTGCTATGAAGCATTGAACCACTTGGCAGGGAAGGGACCGGTGGAACTCTTATGGATACCTGGGCATAATGGCATTAAGGGAAATCTAATTGCAGATGACCTTGCCAGACTAGGGACCAGGGAAAACCTCTATGGACCAGAACCTGCAGTGGGAATAAGTCGGAATCTGATCAGAGACCGCATCAATGACTGGGCAAGAGACCAGCACAATAAAAGATGGAGAGGAGTAACGGGTTGTCGAATAACCAAACTCTTCATCGAATACTCAGAGATTGAGAAATGGGCCCAAGAATTCATTAAATCGAACAGGCACAAAGCCAGAACCCTGGTGGGAACCATAACGGGCCACCATAGTAGCCTGAATGCATATAAGCACAAGCTGTGGCTGACTGATAGCCCGGCCGGCCTGCAGATACTGTAAAAAAGACGAGGAAACCTCGATTCATCTTCTTTACATCTGTTGCGCACTGGAGGAGAAGAGGTATCTTATATTAGGGACCCCTGTTATCCTAGAGGAGGCGAGGCTTAAGGCGGGGGACGTGCCTAAATTGCTCCTTTTATGGGATAGCATTTTTGGATAATGACCCGGATAAGAGGGGATCGCCAAGGGACTACCCATGCGCTCAGTGGCTGATGAGGCCCAAACCTATATAATATAATAATAATAATTAATACGTTCAGCGTTGCCAAATTTATCTATCGTCGGTCAACCTGCTATATTTTCATATAACGTTTTATGATTTGATGTACTCTTCAAAGATTTAATCTTACATAAAACTTGTTTTTAACAGTCTCAAGCAATACTAAGAAATTTAATTTTATTTCAAAAAAATTAAGGGGTAACTCCACTGTAAATTTTTCAAAACATCGATTTTTTTATTAGCATAAATATTGTTTAAACCTTTTAGAATATGGGGCAGAACATTTTCATCCTAAAAAAATTTTTTTTCCTTAAAATTTTCCGCTCTTTTCTAAGCGCGTCGGACTACTTCTAAACGACACGTGCGTCAAATAAATACCTGCTGGGAAGGCACAGTCTGGGTACATCCTAATGTTTTACCTTATGATTTCTAATTTCTCTAATACACAACAGATGTCTTTAAAAGATGTTTATGTTTAGTCAGAAACATTTACAATCAAAAGTACGTTAGTATAACGCCAGAACATGTACAGAAAAGACAATTTCCTCGCTTGAAATCACGGTTTTTGTGTGTAGTGCTGACGTTATTTCGTAAATTATCAAGCCGACGAAAATCCGCAGCACGAGAAGTGCTCAGAGTCTTGGTGTGACTGGAAGAAGGCGCAAGCAGCTGATTCCTTGAACACATTCTATCACAAACCGCCGTTTCCTAAGGAAGTTTTTAAACCCATCAAACCGATTTATAAGGACCTGAGCCGAGGAGAGTTGCTAAACGTTGCTTGGAAGGCTGCATGCAAAATATCAATGAACGTTTCAATGCTACTGTTTGGAAATTGGCTCCGAAGTCTTATTCAAGTGGGAAAAACGTTTTGAATATAGCGACTGATACTGCCGTGTGAACTTTTAATGATGGTATAAGAATAACGTTTTTCGAATTATGAAAGTTTTGGAGATGGATATTAGCGTCCAATCGTGCAATTTTTGTCTAGAAGCCGATACTAAGCGGATCAAGCACGCCAAGATGTCTTTGAGATGCATCGAACGAGGCACGCTCTAATATAAAATGTTAATTGGGATTTAAATCATTTAACACAAACTCACTACGTTTTAAATTTGCAATTTGTGATCAAAAACATTTCAGAAAAATGTTATTGCACTAAATGGATGATAAATCAATCATGTAAACTAAATAACCGGAAATTAAACAAGAAATAATTACTAATAGGAAACTGAAACTATTTGCCGGCGGCAACGATTCTTTTTTAATTACACATTTCTCCTTATTATAATTGGAATGTATCACCTAACTTGTAAAACATTCGCAGATATTGACTATCTGAGCTTGAAGGAGTAAATGCGTCTGTCAAACTATCCATAATCGGTTGAACATCAATGGCAAATTAATGAAATGAATTAAGACCATATTACGTATGATTTATATAGAAATCGTTGATACTCCAAAGAGCTGACTTAATAACCATGGTAAAACGAAAGAATATTATTTATACCTCAAACAATAATAATAATAATAATAATTAATAATAATACATAAGTGATAAAATTTATTCACACATATGTATATCCGGCGCGAAGGACCAAAAAGCGATAGGTGACTCTATTTCATGATTTGTATTTTCGTGGTCGGCAGGGTAAGAATAAACAAAATGGACTTTTTATAATGGTATCGTCAAAATGCTCGGAAGCAGTTGTATGCGCAATAAAATATATCAAAACGTTAACGCATGATTACCAATCAACAAGAAGGGCAACATTATGGTCCTGGGATAGCAGATTAATGGTAAAACTTTTTGAACAGTGGGATTTCTCAATTTTTCATGTCTATAACACACTTCAAAACTTTAAACACCTTTTTCTTGAAACATAATTTTTCAAGACGGCACGCAAAATAACCCCAACAACTTTCATTCTATTCATGCGAATTTACAATATTTATAAAATAAAATCTTGAAGTGAAATACGTACGGAATTTTCGATAAGTTAATTTAAACATTATTTATTAACAAATGAGTGCCCTTTTTTGTCGAAAATGTGACGTTTCTTATTTATATACTTGCTAATCATATATCACATAAAATGTGATTAGCGAGTATATAAATGTCCACGTCTTGCGGGAATAGCTATTATAATACCATAAAAATATTCTTGTAACAATAAGCCACATGTTTTCATTTTTACTTTTCCGCACTCCACCATACGCGGAAAAGTAATGTAATCGTACAAAGAAAAAGTGAAAAAACAAAATTTTCTTTTGGGTTTATTTTTCGTTTTTCGGCCTAAAAGCAAAAAAATGGTTTTTAAAAAATGTTTGTTGTGTTTGTGTCGTTGTCGTCGTTGTTGTCGTTGTCGTCGACATTTATTCTTGTTAGCACGATAACTCAACTAAATCGTGTCGGATCGATCGGGTTTTGACTGATTCTGATTGGGGACGTCTCCCAGACGACACCTATTGATTTTGAGGTGGATAGAACACACTTTACTATGTACATGGGTCATGAGAAAGTACAATGGTGGACTATTTGAGAATTTTTTTTTGTTAGCACGACCACTCAGTTAAATCGTGTCGTATCGATCGGGTTTCAACTTATTCTGATTAGGGCCGTCTACCAGACGACATCTATTGATTTTGAGGTGGATGGGACATACCCCACCCTGTCCATGGGTCATGAGAAAACACGATGGTGGACTATTTGAAAAAAGTGAAACTCACATAAAACACATATTCTGCATTTATGCGTTGGTTTATTTTTTCTCCGCCACTCAATTTCGAAATACAGATATTCTACGTGCGAAAAAGTCCGTTTTAAGGTTTTAAAACTGTTCATTTTTTATTGCAACAGTTAAGATGGAAGAGTTACTATTAGTGTCGAATGTCATTATCTCATATGGTTTCCAGTTGCAGTAAGTTCTGCACTATGTGTGTGGCATTGATTTCGTTGAGATCAAACCTAAAGATCACGAATATATTTTAGTTCCTCAAAATGCTTATCATAATAAGCTACAGCTTCTAACCAAATACACCATCTTGTGAGAACTGGTTCAGGAGTAAAAGTATGTCTGGCAGTTCTATAAAAGTATGTTCTAGCACCAATTATTGATTAGTCGAATATTTTTAAATGTATAAGAATTGTTTATACAAATTCGACAAACCCTAAAGTACAAAAAAGAATTTCTGCAAATTAAATTATTTTGAAGAGGATGCTTCATTATTTTAGGAATTAACACTTTGGCTACCGACTAGGACTACTGAGCTAATTTTGTTTAGACTGACATATTTGCTTTTAATAAATTTATTTGGATCTTACAAAAATAGCAAAAGGAATAAACAGACATATTTTTTCATTTGTTTTTTTTTATATAAATGTATGTGTCCAAAAATAGTACACAGTTTACCCATATAGAAAATAAATTTTTTTCTTTTCGAGGACTATGTATGCCATAATATTTGTTGTAACAACTATTATTTTTTAAACATGCAGTTATGAGAATCAAAAAAAACATTTTAAACATAAAAACGTAACATCAAAGCCTTGATATGCTATTTTTACACGAGGAGTCTTCTGTACAGCGTAGGCGCGTCCATTTTCTTCGCTGTTTAGCTTAAAGCATCTTGTGCGCCTTCGTATTTTTGGAATATCTACAATTCGGTGGATGTTTTTCTGGTTTTCCTTTCTGTACTCTTTCCAAATAAGATATGTCTAGCATCAAAAATTTGGGTGGCTACTTGTTCCCAAAATTTTGTTTTACTTATTGTGCGGCCAGTTATTGAAATATATAGTAAGTGAGCATTCATAATCGTTGTATTCGCGAGAAGTTTCCAATAGCCACTTTCCTATACCATTTTATACCATGACGAATTTCAGATGATCTTATTCATCTGAAATTCGTCAGCTTTCTGGTCTGACACGTCGATGTGTGACTTGATGTAATTATATTGCACTATTATAGATAGTTTTTTGACTCTTCCTCTTTTAGTCTGTACATCCACCAATTCTGGAACAGATTCTTTAGTTAGAAATAACACGTCTCTCTTATCTTTTTATTTTCCAACAATAACATGGGTAGCACTTTCTCGTATTACCATACACCCCTTCTGTAATTTTGCATGAGTAATTGGCTTGGGATTAAATTTACGCCTTTTTCTGAGTGTTCCTACTAAATGAGTAATTTTCTCTAAAATCTGGCCAAACCAATAATGACGTAGGAATTATCAGTGTACTATATCCGACCTGAATTAAAGAGAGGTTGCATCAATTCCAATATAACACGTGTAACAAGAGGCTCCTCGTGTGTTATATTGTCTTTACCAGAATAAATGTTGATGTTGTAAGTGTAACATTTTTCAGTATAAAACTTAAACGGCTTTATTCCATGCTTGTGACCCTTTTCTGGAATATAATGCCGAAAGGTTAAACGCCCTCAAAATGGATTCATAGTTTCGTCGAGGCCCGTTTTTGCCCGGGGTGCGCGTTTCTTGAAATTTTGTGAGCAAATGGTTTTATAATTGTTTAATTTTGTACAGCCTACTGCTTACATTGACCACTTCGTTATTAGCAAAATGTACACTTGCTACAAGAAGAATCTCAGAGGATTCATCCGAATCACTTTCATCTATTTCTTGAGTCTATTCAATCTTATTATTATCATCCAAATCATCTGATAATAACACAAAGTCCGAATCAGTCACTGAGTCATCATCATTATATACATCATATTCTATATCACTCATTTCGTTCACTATTTGATGAAGTTCAGCTTCACTTAGACCTTTACGGTTGATTCTCTATATACGATACGTACGTACACAATACGAAAACTAACGTTAGAACCGATTATAGTTATAACATTGGTAACAACAGCTATAGAGACTTTTAGAACTCCCATCTGTTAATAGAGCCCAAAAGTATATTGCCGATTTTTACCCACAAACTGAAGCAAATGATAAATTAATTTGAATCAACAGTACTTATGTTTATATATTGTACACAACTAAAAGATCACATCTACTTCTTATGACCACATTATGTACACACAGTTACTACGTAAAAGACATGTGTGTACCAATTCTGACGATGACGCCGTCAGCCCATAAACCGCACCAAACAGTCACTCTTTGTGGATGCATCGACTTTTCAACAATCACTCGTGGATTCTCATTTGCCCAAATGCGGCAGTTCTGCTGGTTAACGAATCCACTGAGGTGAAAGTGTGCCTCGTCGTTGAAGATGATTTTCTTTGTAAAGTCACCATTCACTTCTGTCTGTTCAACCAACCATTCGGCGTATTGACGACGCTTAAAATGGTCAGTAGGCTTCAGCTCTTGAGTCAATTGAACCTTGTAAACGTATAAATTCAAATCTTTATTCAAAATTCGCATCAGTGATGTTCGTGAGATGTTCAATTGTTGGGCACGACGACGAGTCGAGGTTGACGGCTCTTCTGCTACACTATCGCGAAAAACAGCAATGTTTTCCGCAGAACGAACTGGGCGAGCATGCACAGGTGATTTCACATTTCCTACAGACCCGGTTTGCTGAAATTTGCGCACAATTCTCCCGATTGTGGACATATTTGGTCGATTATGCTGACCAAAAAAGTCACGAAGTGTACGAAATGCATTTTGATTTGAACGCCGATTTTCGTAAAAGACTTCAACAATCTTAACGCGCTGCTCAATTGTGTACCTCTCCATGGTTGAATTTGTCAAACACTGAAACAAAGAAATGTCAAATTAAATTGGGCAAAAAACTTGACGTTAAGGTGTGACTCACAATTAACATCGTGCATTATGGTTGAACTATTAAAGTTAGCTTTATAATAGAATAGCTAACTTTAATAGTTCCAGAAATGTCCTAATAATTTATACGAATATTTTGAATTCTCAAAATACATTTAAATATTGTCAATAGTGTTGTGGACTACAAAATTTACTTTAAAGTAATAAAACATGATTTCAATAGACAATTTATTTGATTTGTTACTAAGAACCAGCCTGAATCTGATGGTGATCATCTGTAAATAATAAAAAAATTATTCTATGTTAGCATTATTGATAATAATGCCAACATTGCTATCATTGATGAATAAATAATTATGTAGACATCTACTATGTAGTTTAGATATATTTCTATAGCTCTCTTGACCTGTGACATTGAAAATTGGTGGAGTAGGCTACGTCTGTTGTATTTCTGGTTGCAGCATTATTGGCCATCAAATTCTACAGTTACAGGGTTGGTTTAGGTCTAGGGTGTTAGAATATCCGAAGCCTGGCTAAACTATGTGATATGATAATTTATTTAGTATTCCCGCAAATGTATAATTGATGAATAAATTTCAGTAACTGTCATACTTTTTTCGAACATTCCGTCGAGAAACCTTCGCAAAAACTTTCGTGTACACCTTATACTTGTACACTGTCGAAAAGAAGTCTCGAACAGCTGAAATATATTGCAGAACATTTTTTTCTTGTAAAAACGCTCGAAGGGGTCAAACACTATTTTAAATTTGCCATCTTTTGAAATACTTTAGTCCTATGCACAGTGGCGTACATTTAAAGGGTCCAAGGGGATGCACATTTTTCAAGGTAACCCCTTTGCATATTGCATTTTTCTCTTTCAAACTCTTCTTTTGTCCAACTTTCTTTATGCAACTTGATAGAATTGTAATAACAATATTAAAAAAAAAATTTCATTCACCATATTGAACAAAATATAGGGGTTCCCTCTTACATAGACCACTGTACATACAACTAAAGTATTTCAAGAGACGAAAGATTTTATCTACTTTTTGACGCTTTTAAGTGTTTTTGCATGAAAAGAACAGGTGTTCTTCGGGTGGGTTTTTAGGTGTTCTAGACTTATTTTCCTCAGTGTGTACTGTGTAGAACATCATATACATAAAAAGACTTACGCTATAAATAACTAAGTACAAGTGATGAATAATATCAATGGCACTTTTTTTTTTTAATATTTGAAGATATATTTCACATTTATGTCCATTCTACGCTACATACTGTAGTTAATTTATACGATATGATTTAAATTATATCGATATGAAATAACACCAACACTGGCGTCAAGTTTTACATCGAGAATGGATTATCTATTATATGGTCAAAGATCTTATTGTTAGAGATTCTTCTTATTCTTGACTATCCAGCGTTTTGGTAATACATTCCATTGCAATTAAATTATATACTGTTGAGACATACAATTTGCTAGTGAGTCATATAAATGCTCATATAAGCATACCTCCAAGACGTTTGTAAAATTAGGAGACGATTTGTTGCTATTATAATTATGAGCAGTTTTTAAATTTTCTGATTTTCACAGCACAAAACAAAATTCGCATGACTGAAGCATATTTTCGGGTTGGTGTGTTAGTAAATAGGAAGTTAGACAGCCCTTACGTTTGGGTAATTTTCGAGAGCCCCTCCCTTTGGTATTACTTAGCAGTAATACCAAAGGAATTTTATGCATGTCTTAAGCCTGTATTGACGCGATTCTCGAAACTGGCTCTGTGATTCATAAAAAAAGAGCTACTGTAACAAACTTTGACATAATTAGCTTAAAAGGAAGTAAGGTAAAACAGACATTTTTAGAAACTCAAATTGTATGCTAAATACGAAAAACTTAGAACGGTTAGATGTCATTACCACTTGAAACATAGTTTTTGTCAATTTTAATGTTAAAATCTAATATTGTCTTTTAAGCGCTTCAGCTCTCTTTAAAACGTATTATTTATTTTAAAATTCTGCACTATTATCGTTAGAGGCGGTATGATGATGAAAGTGTGTGTCCAAATGCTTTTATACTTCATTAAACGTACTACATATAAACATGTACTTTACAAATATATTTAAAAAAAAACACTCTTTCTATACTGGTAAACAACAAAGTAAACATTACTTTACCTTCTAATACCTAAATCTACTCGTAATCAGGTTAAAAATAAATTAATATATACATAAAATCATAAATTTTATTATTTTATCAACACTGGTTGCAATTAAAATCAGCAGACGTTATTTTTTTTTATTGTTAGGACAGTTAGAGGTCATTAAAAACTGCAGCCAGATGTACCTGAATAAGATAAGAGAAACAACGCAGTGTAAGTCCGCATTATCTTACCATTACAATGGTAATGTAACATTGAACCTGACGAGAAAAGAAATACATATTTCTGCTTTGGAGTCAAATACCTCGGTTGAAATGATATTATAACGTGATTATCGTCAGGAAACAAGTAAAAAACATCCGCCCCGTTTTTCTCACATACATACATACATACCAATGTATAATTATTCTTGTGACGCCTAATAGGGATCATTTTTTGTTCATGGTTAATTACAGGAATTCGCTGTAGAACTTTGTATCATACACGTAATAGGGGAGAAATGACAATAAATATATTTTATGGGAGGTATACCATACGTATATTATATTGCAATAAATTATTAAAGAAATATTGAAGATAACTTTTTTTAAGGGTTATTTTTTTAATGTGGTGTATACTGATTTTTCGAAGGTCTTTAACAAGATGGATCATAACATATTAATTTCAAAATTAGAATTATATAGATTCAGTAGTAATCTTCTTCATTTAGTAAAATCGTATTTATCAAGACGTACGTCATTTGTTTCATATAACGACTTTAATCTGGAGATCCTCTTAGCGTTCTTTGGAGTACTTCAAGGCTCAAATTTATGACCATTACTCTTTATCTTATTTATTAACGATCTGTCTCTATGTGATATAATCATCTATCGATGATTATATCACATCGTCTTCTTTTTTCCGATGGCTTAACATTATTTTAAAATATAACCTGCTAAGATGATCAAGTGTGGTTACAAAAGTGCCTCGGCGTTGTGTCATGGTGTTCAGAGAATAAACCATCAATAAACATAGGTAAATGCAAAGTTTGCTCCTATACCTTAAAGAAGCAACCACTAATATTTGAGTATTTTCTTGGTGGGTACAGATTTAATACGTTCCGACAATAAGAATCTTGGTGTGTACTTTGATTATGAACTATCGTTCTCTGGGCATATCAATCATGTGGCTCTTAAAGCATATACAGCCGTTGGTTTCGTTGTTAGAAACATGATATCATTTAATAACACTACAACCATAAAATCTTCATATTTTGTGTTAGTTCGTTCGAAATTAGAATATTGTAGCTTTATTTGGGTATCCCCAATATCTAAATCACATTAATCAACTTGAAAATATCCAACGGCTTTTCTTGAAGTATCTGTCATTTCGCATAATTATCTAGTAAGAAGTTACGATCATACTCTTCTTCTATAAAGATTCTAGATATCCAGTCATTGAACGCTAGAATAGAACGCTAGGTGGTTAATAGCCTCTCATTTTTATTTAAACTGTTAATAGTATAATAGTGTAGATGCACCCGCATTACTAAGCATGTTTAGTATACGCATACATACCTAGACTACGTTTTTGAGAAGAAAGTATGTTTTATTGTCAGAGTGCAAGAACTAATGTGCCGTTAAAAATGCCAGTATTTGTAATGTCACAAAATTTTAATGTAATATTGTGATGCGTGATTTGAACCATTGTACTCATATTTAGTTACTATCTTTAGGGAAACAACTATTCTTTACTGTCCTATAAGTTCTATGCTATGGAATATTCCATTATTTATTTATTGGAGTGTCATTCATACAGAGTAAATAGAATCTCGTATGTTATGCTCGCATATTGACTACATTTTTCTTTTGTCCAAATTGGATAATGTTGCTATATTGACATCCCCTTTTATTTATATAGTACAACGTGTGTTAATTGCTAGAAACAGAAAATATACTATACGGGGTGAGTAGTATAGCTATGTCACTACCAGGCCACCCTCGGATTTGTCCGCGGACATTTGATGCGGATGGCATGTGGTCATTGTTGATCTGAAGAATTCTTGACGCAGGTATAAAACAGGTGTGTACAGGTATAAAACAGGTCTGTACCGGTTTAAAACAGGTATGGTGGTATTAGGAAAAAAACAAGATGTCATTAAGCAGGTTACCATACCTGTTTTAAACCGGTACAGACCTGTTTTATACCTGTATACCTGAGTCAAGAGTTCTTCAGATCAACAATGACCACATGCCATCCGCATCAAATGTCCGCGGACAAATACAAGGGTGGCCTGGTAGTGACATAGCTATACTACTGGGGTGTTAGTGAATTAGTACGGAATGTTAGAGGTATTAGAGAAGTATCGACTGATCCAAAAACAGTCGTATAATAAACAGTTTTAAACCCTTAAAACGGATTTTTCCGCACGTAGAACATCTCTATCTCGAACTTAAGTGGCCGAGAAAAAATAAACCAACACATAAATGCAGAATATGTGTTTTATGCGACAGCTTTACTTTTTTCATTGGCGACTGCCTCAATGCCGAATCAATACGTTTGTGATCGAACGAAATTATTTCTTTTTTCATTCATTCGTATATGATACAGGCCGAATATATGCTTTTTCGTTCAATGCAAAATCAGCAACGCGTTAAATGCTTATGGTTAAAATCTCAGAATGAACATAAACATTTACATCGTGCTTTCTAATGACCCATGCACAGGGTGCGGTGTGTCCTATCAATAGTGTGTCCTATCACCTCAAAATCAATAGATATCGTCTGGTAGACGTCCCCGATCAGAATCAGTCAAAACCCAATCGATCCGACGCGATTTAGAGTTATCGTGCTAACAAGAAATTTTAATGCCGACGACAACGACACACGCACAGACAAAAATTTTGTAAAAACCATTTTCTTTTGATTTTGATGCCGAAAAACGAAATGAACGGTAGAAATTTTTTTTACACTTTTCATTACACGATTACATTACTTTTCCGCTTTGGTATAGTTGAGTGCGGAAAAGTAAAAAGTGTCGCCGTTTTCAAGATATTCGTAACTTTCGATTTTAAAATTTCTTCGAGATTTCTGCATATTTTTATTAAAATAATTATCTATATATCTTAAAAGTTTGGTGCTTCCATTAATCTTATTTTTTGTTAAAAGTATTATTATTGATGGATAGGTAACTCAATTGGAAAATTTTGAAAATGATTCACTTTTTTATAATGGACTTGAAATTACAACTTTGTAACGGGCGTTCTGTTCTGCACATAAAAATGTTAATATTTACATACAAGCTTAACTAAATTGGTGTTTAATAAAACTTCCTACATCAGTAATTGCCTACAGACTAGCATAGAGTTTGTCAACTAATATATCGGGTGGTCCAGGTTAAACGTCATTAATTTTAATAGGTGATAGTTGAATAAGAAGAAAAAAGTAGAGTTTCATAAGAAAGCTTTGTTTAAAAATGTTTCCTAACAAAAGTACAGGGTGCCAAGGTTGTAAAAGGAACTGGTTTTCTCATCATAACCTCTAAACCACTCGATCGATTTCAATAAAATTTCTCACACAAACTACTGTAGTACATCTCTAAGTAATGGTTAGAATCATTTAAAGAAATTCTCAAGTGGTGTAGATAATGGGGGTCGGCAGCCCCTTCTCCCCTCCCAGTCTTCGGCGCCACTTGATATTTTACAAAGAGGATACAATCTTTGGATTCCTTGTTTAATTTAGAAAACAAAATTAACCTTGCAAATTTTTGATTTATGGATTCATTTTTGAGATACTTATTTTAATTTAAAGTGTTGCAAGCAAAACTTATGACTGAACTACCAAGAAAATACGATATGAGATGCTAACATTTTTTTTAAACATTTTATTACTTATTAGACATAATGTACATCAAAGATACAAAAAAAGCAAATAAACAAATAATTACATTAATAAGTTCATTTCAATAGGTATCGTATTTTCTTGATAGGTCAGTCATAAGGTTTGGCCTGCTTGCAGCACTTTAAATTAAAATAAGTATTTCAAAAACGAATCCATAAATCAAAAACTTGCAAGGGTATCTTTTTTCTAAATTAAACAGGAAATTCAAAAATTGAATCTTTGTAAAATATCAAGTGGCGCGGAAGATTGGGAGGGGAGAAGGGGATGCTCTCCCCCAGTATCTACGCCACTGAAGAATTTCTTTAAACGATTTTAATCATTACTTAGAGATGTACTACACTAGTCTGTGTGAGAAATTTGATGGAATTCGATCGAGTGGTTTAGAAGTTATGATGAGAAAACCAGTTTTTTTTACAACTTTGACACCCTGTATCTTTGTTAGGAATCATTTTTGAACAAAGTTTGTTTATGAAAGTCTACTTTTTTCTTGTAGTTCTATCACCTATCAAAATTAATGATGTTTAAGCTGGACCACCCTGTATATAAGTTATTTTTGTTTAATGTGCAATATGCAGAAACCATTAAAAAATTAAAAAAAATTGGGAAATTGGCAAATATCTCGAAAACGGCGACACTTTGTATGAGACTATTTTTAATTCAATAGATTCTAAATTACCTCCTCTATCATTGCTTTCAAATTTCCCTGTTATTTCTCTAACACCCAATATAATTCTTTAATACTATGGATATGAATATCATGATATGATCTATCGAAACTATTTTTAATTTTGTCTCTTTTTAAAATTCCATTTAGTTATAGCCGAGAAAATTATTCTAAATACAGATACTAATTTAAGGAACAATAATTGTCTCCACGGTAAAATTTTGCAATAAGTATAAATGTTAACTTTGTAAGAATGCTCACAAAAAAAAATTGACAACACGAAAGTCTTCTGTAAAAGCCGTATGCTGCCTTGTGCTGATTTACTAAAACAGCAGCAATTTTAGAATTACGTTGTCTTTGGCGGCGGAGGAAAAAAACTCATACGCTTATATTTATGACATCATTAAGACAGGTTTAAACGAATTGTGAAACCGGATATGACTTTTTTTTCTTAAAATTACTACTGGCATACGTAATTACTACGAATTTATCGACATCATCATTTTATACGCTTCAAACTGTTAACCAAATTATACAATAATTTAACGTATCTAAAATTATTTCGTGCCAATAAACTAACATTCTTTTTTTTTTTTTTTAATGAAAGTACACTGTTGTAGAATATGATTATTTAATACAACTTATATCCAAAAATTCTTAATGCCATAATGAATTTTGTAAACCGCAGTTGAGTATTTACCAACTAAAACTTTCTTTAACGAAAGTTTTAAGTATGAAATGTAAATATGGGTTTGAAAAAACACTAAGTTAAAAATTTAAAATTTACTCAGAAGGCAGATTATTGATATCAATCCAATGGTGAAAGCAGCTTAAATGAGTTAAACGACGCAAAAATTAAAATCTTGAAAAAATACAAGCATTATATGATAAATGAATATGATGGAAATAAAGCGATATGGTGACTATAAAGCGGTGTATGTAATATGAAAATTTTCCTTTTATCATCATCATGTTAGCGCTACAGCCCTTGATGGGCCTTGGCCTACTCCAGGACCTCTTTCCATTCGTTTCTATCCAGTGCCTTTCTTCTCCATCCTCTCACAGCAATGCTTCCTACGCCTCTTCCACGTCATCTAGGTGTCGTAGTCTAGGTCTTCCTCTACGTCGTTGCCCTGTTGGGCTTTGGAACATACATATTTTTGCAGGATCTCTCGGATCCATTCTAAGTACATGTCCAACCCATTTCAAGCGACAAAGTTTAATTGATTTTACAATATGGGGTCTTTATAGAGTCTGTATAGTTCAAAGTTGTAGCGTTTTCTCCAAACCCCGTTATCACTTACCTCCCTTCTTCTTCTTTCTTTAAAATCTTCTATTTTAATATTACTATGTACATTTTATTTTAAAACTATTACTAGGCGTATCTTATATATTTAATATATATTCATTTTATACAAATGTCCTGTGCGTGCTTCTGACAGCTACATCAGTGAGACATTGGTCGTTGTTCTGACCTCCCAGTATGCGTCGTTTTGTGTTCAATTCATTTTTGTTAACCAGCTGCCTTAGTATATCTGGTACTCTCTTTATTGTTTGTTACTTTTTACTTGAAATAGTGCTTATTAACTTCTTGATCGATTCGAATTTCATGTCTTTGCAGTTTATATACAGGAAAAACAACTTACAACTTACCGCCCCGTATATTTTACGTAGAACTTTTCGCTCAAAACACCCCAGCAGCTCCTCACTATTTTTTATTAGGGTCTATGTCTCAGACCCATACATCAATACCGGGCGTATAAGTGTGTTATACAATTTACATTTTGTTTGTCGAGATATGTGTATTGATCTAAGTTGTGAGGCCAGCCCAGAGTAACACCTATTAGCTAGGAGCATACGGTGTTTTATTTTTACTGTGATATTATTTCGGGTGTTTACTATTGAGCCTAAGTAAAGGAATTCATCAACAGCCTCTATTTGCGCTTGATCAACTTGCAATATCATATTTTGTACTGGCTGCAGTGTAAGCATACATTTGGTTTTATTGGTGTTTACCACCAAACCAATTTCTCTTGCTGCTGTATCCAGTGCACTATATGCTTCTTTAACGACCGCTTCTAATTTACCAATGATGTCTATGTCATTGGCGAAGGCGAAGATTTGGATACTTTTGTTAAAAATTGTTTCTGCTGTATTAATTTGAGCAGATCCTATCACCTTTTCTAGGAACAAGGTTGAACAATATATAGTACATGAAAGAGCATCTCCCTGTCGCAGTAAATTGTATGCTATTACTTATCGTTTAAGTGAATAATTTTTAAACTTTCTATACATCTTTTTTATTTTGTTATTTCAATAAGTTGTACCTAATTGATTTTTATTGTGGTACTCCAACAAATCTACCTATCTGACTATGAATTTGGGTCAGACGGTCGCGGAAAAAGTTCGATTGTTATATTAGCACGCGCACTCTCCTTTGCTCTCTTCTCAGTTATCACTCTAACGACCGCGGCTAGCTGCGGAGACTCCGTATCGCTCTCGCGACCGCTACCGGCTTCAAACTGATGAGCACGCCCCCAAACCCCTCTTCACGAGGGCGATGCATGGGAGGCCCAGGGCGAATACCTAAGGGGCCCTGGAACGAAGGGGCCTTGAGGCGGAAGCCCTGGCCTGCGGCGCACCTGTAATTAATACCTGTTTGGCGGCCGATCCTTTGAGCTCAATACGACGCGTGACGGCACCTCAAATTTTTGTGAATTAGGTAAAAACGCAAGTTTCAATTTTCCCATGGTACCGGCGACCACACCTGTTGCCAATTAGCACCTGGCGGCCTTAATATAACGCGTGTCGACGCACCTGTAATTAACATCTGTCTGGCGGCATCCTTTGATCCCAATATAACGCGTGCCCGCGGCAAACATCAAAGGATCTAAAAGTTCCCACGGTCTTCAAAAAGTTCCCAGGCCCAACCGTCCCCATACTACACCCGAGGAGTAGATGTTTCCTGCAGCGATTATGTAATAGCCTTGCTATTTGGAAACCACTTGATAACCGCTTTGCAGTTTGGTGGTTCCTCTGGACTTGAAATAACCCAGAACCTTGTATCCTCGATGCCACGAAGACTTAAGGCCGTAATTGGTGCAAATGGTATAGAATGGTATAAAATATTAATAAATTAATAAAGGTTAAATAATTTTTTTAAGAACTTATTTGAATAAAAATTTTTTAATATTGGCTATGCCAATACTATTTTGATACTTGAAATTCATATTATTATTTATTTTATATATTATTATTATTATTATTACTTATTTATCTTATTTTTAATTCGCTCAATCTATTGCCACTAAAAGTTAATAGCTGGATGGTAGTTCTTAAACAAATTTAGTATCAAATAATTCACCTTTATATTTTTGAGATTTAAGAAAAAAGTGGGAGGGCCAATATTTCTTTGACCCACTGTATATCGTCTCTAATATTGCTGCGAATTTTGTATGTTCTATTTTTCTTAGTACAAAAAACTTCCGCCCCAGAAGCTGTGGATTTTCCATTTTTAATTTAGATGAAAGTAAATTTTTTTTCCGAAACAAAAGGAATTGTCATATTTTTTTGTAAAAAAAGTTTTTTACACAATAACAATGAACAAAGATGTGTAACTAAAGAAATTGTTGAAAAAAGATTTGTTGTTTCTGGAATACGTGCTAACATTTATAAATTCTTTTAACCATTTCCCAAATATACAGTTTGTTATTACATTAGTCCTTTTAGTCCTTTTAGTCCTTTTAGAACCAAGCCACAGATAGCGTTTTCGAATTTTCATTTATTATGATTAATACATTTTTACAAATTTAATTATTTTGCATAATGAGATGAGTCAATTGCACGGTTACCACCTGCTTTAATTGTCCAGTTATTAACATCTATGCATTATTCTGACGTTCCTCGACTGAACTCGTTGATGATGTCAGCTTATGTAAAACAACGATTACCTCTTCGGAAATCATAAGATTATGGTATTAATAAAAAACTTAATATTCAAATTACACTTAATTTACCTGCGGAAGGGACTTTTTTGACCGTGAATTAATAAACAATTTATTTCGTTCTTTAACACACGAATGCAGTCCCCTTTCCGAGAAGCCCGACCTTCGGCCTATACCGGCACAAACAAAACTACTCCCTCTTTCTTTCTTCGACTAATTATCCGGTCTGAAATTTTGTCTGATAAAGGCCCCGCGTTAACTCGATCCTTCAACATTTAAGTGTCTTTCCATGGCCTTCTAGTTCGTGTTAGGTTACTTTCTTGGAGGAGCAACATCGGGAACCATTCCGCTTAGCAGTGGGTTCGCAAAGCGGTCCTGTTTCGATTGCGAAACCTGCTAAGATGGCACTCAAGAAAGTGGATAATAGGATTCGAATTAATTAAGTCGTTCGTTGATGCGGATCACGCACGGAATTGTGTTTGTGTAAGAACTAGTGATGGTTTTATTTATTTAATTTATCGTACGTGTATTTAAGATGCGTATAGGACATAATTCATTTTTCACGATGGTGGCTAGTCTTGCAGTTTTGGGAATCATTCAAGCCTTAACGATAGACAATCAGTTGACTTTAATTAAAAATGGTAAGTGCCATACAACTATAAATTTTGTAATCTACGATAATGTAATTCATTTCTATTAAAAGTGGAAAATTATTCTTCTGATTGCGGTCAATATAAAAAAACAACTGTTTAGTTTTTCTTATCAGACCGCCCGCCGTCACGAATGATAACATGTGATTTTAATATTTATTCAAAAATAAAACATATTTACTTTATATAACTGCACGCGATATTTTTATGCACTTATCGATATGCGTATTTCGATAGCAATCCTATCGTTCTCGGGATGAAATGTTGTTTCTTCAAATGCGAAGTTAAGTGAAAAGTTAAGTTTACAGTTGGATTTGGAATAATCTGGGGATGATATTGTCTTTTCGGGTATATGAATCATCATCATTAGGTCATCAGTCCTAAGACTGGTTGGACGCTAACCTCCAGCTTCTCCTATCTTGTGCTAATGATATATGAATATGTAGGTAAATTAAAACATTGTGATTTATAAATAAATAAAGATTAAAATTTGTGGTTAAGGGTAATACAGTGTTAAACTAAACGGGAATGGTGGATAAATGGGGTACATTATTATTTTAGTGCTTCTGAAAATTTCCCTAAAATCAGGCTTTTAGCATCTTAAAGGATTTCAAATCTACTAAAGAACTTAAAAAAAGTTTTCATTGAAATTCTCTTCGCATTTGAAAGAAAAAACGAAAAGCGATGAAGATGTTTAAGGGATTACCTTGGCGCTCGGAAAATAGGTATAATTTTTTTTTTTGACACAACTATTAAATATATAAAATAATTTTTATTTCACACATATTATATATAGTAGTTTCATGAATACTTTGAAATAATAACATTTTTTTAAGTAAGGTGCATCCGATATTGTGGTAGATTAAATAACATTCTTTCGATCTAGCTAGCACTGGTCATAACTAACTTTTTTTTAAGTTCTACTTTTTGCTGGTCCTACATTACAGTTTTTATGTTACCTGACGTGAATTCCACTCTTTCTAAGATTTTAAATTGTTTTTAAATTACTTGATTACTTACGTCTGTTAAGCCTAGTTCGGCCTATACTAGTAATTTAGTCAAGTAACGAATAATTTAGTAACTAAACGTCTACGAATTGTCCAAAAAACGTTCGCACTACAGTTGTGTACACTACATTAGTGAGTAATGTATTGCAAGGTGAACAGGCAACGCAACAAAGTAAATAAGCTAACAAAGCTTATTGTAACGGCTATTTTAGAAGAAGTGGAAGAAGAAATTAGGAAGTGGAAGAAAAAAACTATGAGTATGAAAATGGATTCAGAAAAGAGACGAACTAGGAGCTACTAATTTTCTTCTTAAGAAAATAGCATTAGAAGATCCTAAAGAATACTTCAGAACTATGAGAATGACTGAAAATTATTTTAATATTGCGTAGGAATTCATCCAATAAACTGAACCATTTTACTGAAGGAACGTAAACTGTGTCAGTCCTGGTGCCGGAATTTTCTCCTGCGAGTAGGTCAATCTAAAAAGAAATCGAAAAGAAAACGATATAGAATATTTTATATACCTACTTGTAATAACTACTTATATGAATAAAATAGTCAACACCACATTACATTACATTATGGTTATGGTATATAGATTTGGGCTTCATCAACCACTGATATCATGGATAGTTCCTTGGCGATCCCGTCTTATCCGGGTCATTATCCCATATGCTATCCCATAAAAGGAACAATTTAGGCGCGTCCCCCGCCTTAAGCCTCGCCTCCTCTACGAAAACAGGGGTCCCTAGTATAAAGCACCTCTTCTCCTCCAGTGAGGGGTAGGTGTAAAGAAGATGAATCGAGGTTTCCTCGTCTTCTTTACAGTATCTGCAGGCCGGGCTGTCAGTCAGCCTCAGCTTGTGCTTATATGCATTCAGAGTACTATGGTGGCCCGTTATGATTCCCACCAGGGTTCTGGCTCTGTGTCTGTTCAATTTAATGAATTCTTGAGGCCATTTCTCAATATCTGAGTATTCGATGAAAAGTTTGGTTATTCGACAACCCGTTACTCCTCTCCAGATTTTATTGTGCTGGTCTCTTGCCCAGCCATTGATGCGGTCTCTTATTAGATTCCCACTTATTCCCACTGCAGGTTCTGGTCCATAGAGGTTCTCTCTGGTCCCTAGTCTGGCAAGGTCATCTACAATTAGATTTCCCTTAATGCCATTATGCCCAGGTATCCATAAGAGTTCAATCGGTCCCTTCCCTGCCAAGTGGCACAATGCTTCATAGTAATTATATACCAGCTTCGACTTTGTCGTTGCTGAGTTCAGGGCTGTCAACGCCGCCCTGCTATCCGAGCGGATATATACCCTCTCCTGGGTCCGATTTTGGTCGGCCCCCAGAACACCGCATGTAATTGCAACTAGCTCGGCCTGGAGTGCAGTAGTGTATTTTCCCAGGGGAAAGGTTTTACCTATCCCATCACGTCGCCTATACACCCCCGCAGCCGCTCTATTCCCACTATTGGCTCCATCCGTGTACCAGATGTCTTCATTGAACGGTAATCCAGCTCGATCCTCCTTCCGGTCGGTCTTACTGGTGAGGGTGATCATATATTTCTTGTCAAACAGGAAGTGAACACCCGTACTGTCAGAGGGCATCCATAGGACTCCCTCCTCAGCTAGCTCTTTTGAGTCTATTCAGGTCCCTTACCTTCCTATTCATGTTTCCCGCCCTGTGCATTGCCTTTACGGCTTCTGCTTTCAAGGTGACATCAAGAGGTGGTATTCCCGTCACTATCCCCATCGCCTCGATTGGTGTTGATCTTGGGACTCCGGTTATAATTCTTAGAGTCAATCCTCTTAGCTTGTTAAGTCGGTTGACTTTCGACTTTAAACAGGCTCTCTCCCACCAGACCAGTGCTGCATACGTCAGTCTGGGTTTGAGAATTGCCTCATACATCCATTTCATCGTCTCCGGTTTCAAGCCCCAACTAGTATCAATGGTCAACACTAACCTCATATTCTTTATTTTTAATTTAATCTCCTCACCAAATCCAGATATGTTCATTGCATATTCCAAATGAACATACGCAGATTGCTTGATTTTTATGTTTTTTTTTTTATAAAATCGAGATTAAGCATTCCAGAGGCACTCATGTTGTAAATATTTCGCAAAAAATTTCAAATTTGTATCTCCGTTCTAACGAAACGACATTTTTGCGACAGCTAATCAACACGTTCGCACTTGTTTAATGAATGAAGCACGATGCAGTGATGCATGGTCGAGGGCCTTACTCGCCCGAAAATATAGAATAAAATGGATCGACTCGACTGAAATTTTGTCATTCAGACACGTTTAGTTACTAAATTACTCGCCGCTCGACTAAATTACTAGCATAGTCCGAACTAGGCTTTAGGCTATGTAACAATTTTAATTATCTACTGCCACAAAATTTAGAAATAATAGAATTGTAGGATATAATTATACCAAAGGTTTTCCTGCCATTTCGCAAAATATTCAGTAGGACGTGTTATTTGCTGCGAAAGAAAACCCTCATCAATCAACTCTCGAATACTAGAATACCAGTCGCCTTCTTTGAAATGTCTGAAAACGAATGAGGGGCATCCACACAAAGGGTAATTAATTCGCGAGTTTTGGGAAGATGATCTTGACCGCAGACTATAGTTAATGATCGATTTAATAATAATCCCCAATTTGTAAACAAGGTTGGTTTCTCTGACCGGACAACTGGCTCACTAAATGGGCAGAATTTCAGGTATTGTGTTCCTGAAAACTTTTATTGGATGACAGAGTAATGCACGCAATATCCAGATGAAGTTGACGTGTGGGCAGGAATTGTCGGTACCACAAATCGTAGGACCATTTTGTCCTACGTATAGAAGAGAGAGTGTATAGAAGAATACTGTAGATATATATGTACACATGAAAAATAAAATTCAGAAATAAGGAGTTTTTAAAGATGTGTAGTTTGAATATTACCCTTTGCGTAGTAAAACTTTTAAAAACCCTTAGACATATTATTTTTAGTTTTGCACTTTTTAAAGTACAGTTAAAATATGCAGGGTGATTCGTATAGGAGGTTCAACGTCAACGATATATTTTTTTAAAAGTAACCCTCTTATTTTATAACGGAATATGAAAGAATACACTTACATATACATATACTTATTGTTAGAGAGAAAAGTAAGAGTATACAAGAGAGAAGAGTACGCTAGAGTAGAATAACGTATACTTAGCTTTTTAAGTATTCCCACGAAAAGTAATCTAGGGGTGTCAAATCTGGCTGGTCACTCAATCGTCCCTCCTTCTCCTTATCCATCGATTCGGGAACATCTCATCTAAATAAGCACGGACAGATACTTCATGATGAGGAGCTGCACCATCTTGTTGAAATAGAGTAATTTTCTGAGAGATTAGGTTCCTCTACATCCGGATATAAAGTTATCAGTGCAAGAATAAGGTCGTCTTGAATAAAATCCTAAAGAATATCTTGCACTAGTTAGGTTCACGTCAAAGAAATAGGGACCCAGAACTCTTCCATCGACTATGCCCCACCACGCATTTTCCTTCTATGGATCTTGAGTGCGATACTCCATCATCCATTGGGGATTTTATGTTCAGTTTCAAATTTTTATCTGAGAGCAATTAAAAATATTATCAGTCACTAAGGCTACTGCCAGGTAGCCAATGATGTATAATTTGAACACTTACTTTAGTTGATTTTTTAAGTAATCAGTGTCATTAAATTTAGCATTTTTAGCAAAATAATTTTTTTATCCTATATTCAAGTTAATGTAATTATTACCGTAATGTATGTAAAAATGTGCTCTTTCACATACCGCAATAAAAAAGAGGATGACGTTATACATCCCACACGAATCGTCCTTTATATATCAATTATATTTTAAAAAATGTGCAACTAAAAATAAAATTTGACGAGTCCAAGAATTTTCCCAAAAGTCATTCCTTGAATTTTTAACGAATTTATTCATAACTTTACGAAAACACTGTATAGTTCTCCGTTAACAATCCTTCCGGTTGCGTAGATATCACCTAGTTTTCGATGCCATCATAAAAGAATGCGCAAGAAATAGCGATCACGCTAGGCGTGATGATATCAGCACAGAATGTGTTAAGCAACCTTTGCCTCGTAAAAACCATCGCTTTGGATTCGCACACGAAATGCCTTATAAAAAATTCCGATTAACTGTACAAACTGCTGCAAATCGGGTCCTTGAACATGAAAAATGTTAATGAACTGTTTTCTGGCCTCCCAGTTAATAATTTAAACACTATCAAATCATCCGCACACTAACCTTAAGATAAAAAATAAACTAGTTTGATTAAAAAATGGGGGAACGATTTGTTTTTTGCTGATGAGAATTATTTAGCGACCAGTTTTTGTGGGACACCTCGTTAATCATAAATTTACATGGTTACATGCCATTTATATGCTTACATGCCATATATATCCATTGTTAGACGTAACATCAATTTGTGACCGCGACATTGAAATTATAAATTATTCATCGATGACAATGAGAATCTAATCTCATTTCGCTTGGATATTGACAAGTCGTTATCGATTTTATATATGTACATATAAAAAATATACAGACGAAAAGCTGCAACATGCAACTCATCCTCAAACTGATGGTCTCTACTGTCTGTATTTAACCCGACAATAGGTTAAACACACATATTATATAAGTAAATAAAAAACCAACCTTGAAGAATATGATTTGCGATTTAGATAGATATTATATAAAAAATGATAAACACGATTTAATTATTACTAATACATATATTAAAAAAAGTTAATCAAGTTGAAAAAAAATAATTACAATCATCTATGTTAACCGGGGTTAACATACATGGGAAAAATAATTTACTTTTGCTGATGTATGGACATGACTAAGTTATACTAATTGTAAGTGACAGAAATTGATGTTACCCGGTAATAAAAAAATTTGGAATAATGTCAGTTAAATTATTTAAAACTGAATGAATGTAAATCGAACTAAAATTGTAAAATTTTGTAAACGTAGATTTAAAAGATCAAGATTCTAATTTTTAGTTTGGAAGACAGTTAGCAGAAGTGGAAGACAAATATATTGTATATGATTAGGTGTTTCAGTCTTAGTATCTTCATTACTTCACGAAATACCTGTATTATATAAAGGGGACAATTTTCACAATTTGCATCTAAGTCATTCATTAGACAATTAATGAAAACTATAAATAATAGAGGCCTAAGAATTGAGTCCTGAAGTATATCTGATGTTGCTACATACAACTGTATTCAAACGATTTTAAACCATACAATAAATATTATATAATGTTTTACAAATATTGTCTGACGTAATTTAGTATATTAAATAAAATTGTATGGCCAGTATACCAAGCAGCTTATGCTCGTACGAATACAAATCCGTATATATAACATCTGTACATAGTTGCTTGTCAATTGGTTCAGCAATTGACAGAAGAGTAAAGCAAGTCTAATACTTTACACCGGACTCCCATTACACAAATCTTTATAGAAATTACATATACATAAAATTGACTTAAGTTGTTGATATAAAATTCTTCACAGTTCTGTAGATATAAACCAAAAACGTGTCTGCCTGTACTAAAGCTAGGAAATCCATTGGTGCTGTTGTGACTCCCACTGAAAGATAAACTCGTGGGAAGTGAGAAAGGAGCTTTACAATTCTCTTGTCTCTTATAGCCATTTGAGGCCTAAGATATATAAATGTTATTAAAAGAGTTCCGTCCGGTTGGGTTTGTTAAAAGTTCAGTACTTCTACCAAAATACACACTAGATCATTTAGTTAGGATAGAGATAAGTACAATAAAACTAGAATTTCTGGCTTTCAAGCAATGCCTTAATTGACTAGAACATCTGGTGTTAATGAACAACTTTATACTGCCAAAAATATGTTCACAGACTACATCTATCACAGACTATGTATCACAGACTACAGCTAGATTAAAAAAAAACAAAATATTAGGTGTAACTGGGCCACTAAAATTAAACAATGTTTTTGTTTGCATGGGCAAGTTTGTATATATGGAATGATATTTCGTTGGCCTTACTTAAATTTAATAGACCTTGCAGGCTTGAGCAATACATTTTTCAAACGGTACAAATTTTTGAATTAATGTATATACATATTCACAAATTAAATTTGATTCCAATGTTTAATATTTCTGTCCATTTGTTGGTTACTGTTACAAATTTGAGTTAAATGTTTATTGTGGCAGTTCGTAAAATAATGAATACTGTCTAAATTAGCCGATTTTATGTACTGATGATTATTTTACATACATGTGCGATAAAGTCTAAGTTCATGAACTGTCAGCAGTGTGTAAATTAGTATTCTATGCA
Organism: Rosalia funebris; assembly: GCA_037954035.1. Classification (NCBI taxonomy): domain Eukaryota; kingdom Metazoa; phylum Arthropoda; class Insecta; order Coleoptera; family Cerambycidae; genus Rosalia; species Rosalia funebris. Next base: position 13,488,691 of record JAZFAV010000005.1, on the reverse strand, counting down.
CAACCGTAGAAAAAATATAATGATACAAGTCGGTCTAACCATATCAATCAGTATTATTGTTAAACTGTAACTGTTGTCATGTAAAATTCTCCTCTATATCAGCAATTTCCCGTACAGTTTCCAATTCCGTTTTCGTCTTTCGCACATCAGCATTCTTGTTTTTTTTTTATTTGAACACAGAAATCGATATCCTTCCCCTAAAGGCTCAAGCTGCTGATATGAAGATTAAACATAACGATAAGGCCAAACACACTATGCTTGAAGAGATGTGCCAAATCGCCCATCTATACAGTAGTCGCGAGGCTGTGTGCTACACTTTTATAGCTCCGCGACAGACATCTTTCATCATTTAAAACCTTTTATTTCTCTATTGTGACTATAATTCTATCTTACGCTAGCAATATATTCAGAGTATTTATATACAATATAGTATATACGAGGATACATGGATACGAATAGGCACTATGTTGATTCTCGCAGATCGCTTTCTCCCCTGAAACAGAAAAGGAGAAGCAAGGCAGCTCGGTCGTTGTTAAAAGACTTCCCTACTGTTAGCATTTCTTTGTTTTTATGGCTACTTTTGTTTCGGTCCCGGAAAAGATTTCTGTATTGGCAGCGGTTTGTTTTTAAATAGTCATTTATGCTTTTTTTAGTTATTTTATTTATATTCATTTATTTATATGCAGAAAAAAATTAAAAACCTGCTTGCGTCAGACAACTGACACTAGCACCCATCATTGACTTGGTCATGTACAATGTCTGTTAACTTATTCATTTATTTATATTGGGATGATTTTACTTGGAATTCAATAACTCTAAAACTTAGCATAATTTGTTAGTATTTACTCCTCATATTTATATGTTTGATTAAACACTTTATGTAGTATTTAATAAGAAAGTTGCATAAGGACAAAATAAATAAAATTTTATCTTTCGCTTTCAGATTGTTACGAACGACTTGCCATTGGTCAACGATTAAACACAAATAATGTTTACAAATCGTTTGACTACAATAGTCTATCAGACTGTCAAATGACGTGCAGTGAGGAGAAGGATAATTGCAAGGCCTTTAGCTTTGGGTAAGTCTTATTTTTTTTTTATCATTATTTGTAACATATTTTTGCAAAAGTTGTTTGGCAAATATAATATACGTCACCCCAAAATATTTAGCAATTTCAGCCTTTTCTTGGAAATATTGGCAACAAGTGGTGTTTATACCATTAACCAAAGCTTTTGATTTCTGATACATTTTATTTTTAGTTAATGTTATTTGTTTTATCGTGCAGTAATATTAAAAAGTAATAGTGGGTCATTACGATAATTGTGTGGAAACTCAAAAACTAAATTTGGCTATAATTTTGCAACCACTTGATAAAACAAATTGTTTTAAATGAGTGATTAATACTATAAACATCATTTGTTGCCAAACTTTTGAAACAGTAGCTAAATAGCAAAATTTTGAGGGTGCTGTCTAATCGGTGCAGCAAAGTAAAGATAAAATATGTGAAATAGTATTTAATTTGTATTGTATCAAATATATCGCTAATAATTGGTACGTTATAATTAAAAATGCTAATGTATGTTAATAATATATAAATATAAATTATGAATTCATGATAAATTACATTTATTCAAAAGTAAGTGACTAACTATACTTTTACAAGTAATTAGTTTCATTTAATTTTACCCATAACTAGTATTTATTTTCATTTGAACTTGGTGGTGTACACCACACGTATGGTGTACTAATTTAAACCTATTTAGTAAAAAATAAAAAAATACAGCTAAATAGGAGTAAATAGTTTTATTGTTCGTAATAATGCGGTACTTAAATTTAGTGGTTCAAGATTTTCTTAAAACTAACAGTTGATTATGAAACTTATGTTGATCTGAGATATCCACAAGAAACATAACCAAAATCCGGGACAGGGTTGGAACCTTGGACGCAGAAACAAAAAAAAGGAAACCAGTTTTTAACAAAACATCGAACGTCATCATTTATCGTTTCACCATATTCTCTCGTGTAATAAATGAACGAGTCATCTTGATAACTATCAAGACGATTCGTTCGTTTATTACACAAGCAATCTGTGAAACATAACGACGAGGAGAGACAGGCATTGTTTTCTCAAGAATTTACTTTTAACTTCAGCGTGTCGCCAAACGAAAAGAAAAAAGTTATGATCTTCTCCATATGATTAGTCATTTCATCAAACTTTTTTGTGTAAGAAGCCAATGAATTGTCTTGATAGTTGTAATCTGTGAAACATAACGCCCAGGAGAGGCAGGCATTGTTTTCTCAAAAATTTACTTTTAAATTCAGCGTGTCGTCAAACGAAAAGCAAAAATATGATAATATTCTCGATATGATTGATCATTTTACCATACATTCTTGTATAAGAAACCTATGAATCGTTCCAATAGTCGCAATATTTGAAACTTAACACCGAGGAGTTACAGGCGGTAATTCCTCAAACATTTACCTTTAAATTCAGCGTGTTGCCAAACAAAAAGCAAAAAAGTTATAATCTTCTCCATACCCCATAATATTAATCATTTCACCATACTTTTTTGTGTAAGAACCCAATGAATCGTCTTGATAGTTGTAATTTATGACACATAACGCCGAAGAGATACAGGCATTGTTTTCTTAAAAATTGACTTTCAAATTCAGCGTGTCTCCAAGCGAATAGCAAAAATATGATAACCTTCTCGATACGATTGATCATTTTAACATACATTCTTGTGTGAAAAACCAAAGAATCGTCTTGATAGTTACAGTCTGCGAAACATAACGCCGAGGAAAGACAAGCATTGTTTTCTCAAAAATTTACCTTTAAATTCAGCGCGTCGCAAAACGAAAAACAAAAATGTGATAATCTTCTCGATATAATTCACCATACATTCTTCTGTAAGAAACCAATTAGTCGTCTTGATAGTTACAGTCTGTGAAACATAACGCCGACGAGAGACAGGCATTGTTTTCTTAAAAATTTACCTTTAAATTGAACGTGTCGCCAAGCGAATAGCAAAATTGTGATAATCTTCTCAATACTATCGATCATTTCACCATACATTCTTGTGTGGGAAACCAGTGAATCGTCTTGATAGTCTCAGTTTGTGAAATATAACGCCAAGGAGAGACAGGCATTGTTTTCTCAAAAATTTACTTTTAAATTCAGCGTGTCGCCAAGCGAATGGCAAAAATGTGATAATCTTCTCGACACGATTGATAATTTCACCATACATTCATGTGTAAGAAACCAGTGAATCGTCTTGATAATTGCAGTCTGTGAAACATAACGCCGAGGAGAGGCAGGCATTGTTTTCTCAAAAATTTACTTTTACAATCAGCGTGTCGTCAAACGAAAAGAAAATAGTTACATACGATTAGTGATTTCATCACACTTTCTTGTGTAATAAACCAATGAACCGTCTTGATAGTTGCAATATGTGAAACATAATGCCGAGGAGAGACAGGTGGTATTTCTTAAAACATTTACCTTTAAATTCAGCGTGTTGCCAAACCAAAAGCAAAAAAGTTATAATCTCGATTTGACTAACCTTTTTATCACACATTCTTGTGTTAGAAATCAATGAATCATCTTAATAGCTTCAATCTATGAAACGTAACGCTGAGGAGAGGTAGGCGATGCTTACTCAATAATTTACCTTCAAATTCAGCATGTCGCCAAATGAAAAGAAAAAAGTAATAATTTTCCCGATATGATTAGTCCTTACATCACATTTTTTTGTGTAAGAAACCAATGAATCATCTTGATAGTTGTAATCTGTGAAACATAACGCCGATGAGAGACGGGTATTGTTTTCTCAAAAGTTTACCTTCAAATTCAGCATGTCAGCAAAGTTATAATCTTCTCCATATGATTGATCATTTCATCATACTTTCTTGTGTAGGAAACCAATGAATCGTCTTGATAGTTGCAATCTGTAAAACATAACGCTGAGGAGAGACAGGCGGTGTTTTCTCAAAAATTTACCTGTAAATTCAGCGTGTTGCCAAACGAAAAGCAAAAAATTTATAATCTTCTCCATACGATTAGTCATCTTATCGCCCTTTTTGTGAAAGAAACCAATGGCACGTCGTGATAGTTGCAATATTTGAAACATAGCGCCGAGAAAAGACCGGCGTTGTTTTATTAAAAATTTACCGCTAAATTCAGCATCTTTCCAAACTGAAAGCAAAAAAGTTATAATCTTTTCGATATCATTAATCATTTTATCATAGTTTATTGTGTAGCAAACCAATACATTATCTTGATGGTTTCAATGTGTGACACGTAACGTCGAGGAGAGGCACGCGTTGTTTTTTCAAAAATTTACCTTTAAATTCAGCGCGTCGCCAAACGAAAGCAAAAAAGTTATAATCTTCATGATATGATTAATCATTTTATCACGCTTTCTTGTGTAAGAAACCAATGAATCGTCTTGATAGTTTCAATCTGTGAAACGTAACGCCAAGGAGAGACAGGCGATGTTTCCTCAATAATTTACCTTTAAATTCAGCGTGTTGCCAATCGGAAAGCAAAAAAGTTATATTCTTCTAAATATGATTAATCATTTATTCATACTTTTTTGTGTAATATACCAACGGATTGTCTTAACAGTTGCAAAGTGTTAAACATAGCGCCAAGGAGAGACAACCGGTGGTCCCTCAAACTTCATCAAGTTCAAGTTCATTCAACATGAGATGAGACTATTAAAACTTAAGTTTAATTCTTAATCTGAAGTTTTGAAGGAGCTTTCAACTTTACATCCAGGGAGGTGATTAGAGGAGCACTAGGCAGATGCTACACCCCCAGAATAATCGCTGAATGGATAGACCATATGTTGGGAAACAGACTTACTACCAATAAAGGCAAGACTACCATCGAGGGCCGGGTCGATTCGGGCTGTCCACAGGGAGGGGTATTGACCCCCTTCTGTGGTGCCTGATAGTGGATGAGCTGATTGAAAGGTTAAAGGATTACCAAGTAATTGGCTATGCCGATGACTTAGTAATAATAACGAAGGACCCTTTCCTGAAGCCGATGCTCGATATAATGCAGGGAGAATTAAACAATGTTAGGAATGGATACAGGTGATGGTGTTCACCAAGAAATATAAGTGGAACATGTCCGCTGAAACTTGGTGCCCAAGAACTAAGCTATAATAGCGAAATGAAATACTTAGGAGTAATCCTGGGAAACTGTCATGGCAAAAACATCTAAGTTTCATATGTTCCAAGATCACAGCAACACTGGCAACTGAGAAGAACCATTGGTAATAGCTGGGGCTTGAAACCGAAGACCATAAAATGGATGTATGCGGCAATTCTCAAACCCAGACTGACGTATACAGCACTGGTTTGGTGCGAGAGAGCCTGTTTAAAGTCGGAAGCCAACCGACTTAACAAGCTAAGAGGATTGATCCCAAGAAGAATAACCGGAGTTCCAAGATCAACACCGATCGAGGCGATGGGGATACTGACGGGGATACCACCTCTTGATGTCACCTTGAAAACGGAAGCCGTAAAGGCTATGCACAGGGTGGGAAACATGAATAGGAAGGTAAGGGGCCTTAATAGACTCTCAAGAGAGCTAGCTGAGGAGGGACTCCTATGGATGCCCTCTGACAGTACGGGTGTCCACTTCCTGTTTGACAAGAAATATAAGATCACCGTCACCAGTAAGACCGACAATGGATGGAGGATCGAGTTGGATTACTGCTCAATGGCGACATATGGTACATGGATGGAGCCAATAGTGGGAACAGAGGGGGCGCGGGGATGTATAGGCGACGCGATGGGATAGGTAAAATCTTCCCCCTGGACAAATACGCTACCGTACTCCAGGCCGAGCTAGTTTGCAGCCCTGAATTTAGCAACGACAAAGTCGAAGCTGGTCTATAATTGCTATGAAGCATTGAACCACTTGGCAGAGAAGGGACTGGTGGAACTCTTATGGATACCTGGGTATAATGGCATTAAGGGAAATCTAATTACAGATGACCTTGCCAGACTAGTTACCAGGGAAAACCGCTATGGACCAGAACCTGCAGTGGGAATAAGTCGGAATCTGATCAGAGACAGCATCAATCGCTGGGCAAGAGACCAGCACAATAAAAGATGAAGAGGAGTAACGGGTTGTTGAATAACTAAAATCTTCATCGAATACTCGAAGTGGGCCCAAGAATTCATTAAATTGGACAGGCACAACGCCAGAACCCTGGCGGTAATCACAACGGGCCACCATATTAGTCCGAATGCATATAAATACAAGCTGAGGCTGACTGATAGCCTGCCCTGCAGATACTGTAAAGAAGACGAGAAAACCTCGATTCATCTTCTTTACACCTGTCCCGCACTGGAGGAGAAGAGGTACCTTATATTAGGGACCCCTGTTATTCTAGGGGAGGCGAGGCTTAAGGCGGGGGACGTGCCTAGATTGCTCCTTTTATGGGATAGTATTTTTGGATAATGACCCTGTTAAGAGGGGATCGCCAAGGGACTACCCATGCGATCAGTAGCTGATGAGGCCCAAACCCATATAACATAATGTGTGTAATTTGAAGTTTCAATCTCCCCCTGAGGAGGTTTCAAGTTCATTTAACATGAGATGAGACGATTAAAACTTAAGTTCAATTCTTAACCTGAATCTTTAATTTCCTCCTGGGGAGGTTTTAAGTTCATTCAACATGAGATGAGATTATTATAACTTAAGTTCAATTCTTAACCTGAAGCTTTAATTATGTCTTGGGGACGCCAACCTTGGGCGGTGAAACTCGCGTCGTGCGACGTACACTTGTTCGGTGCTTTGTGTAAAATTGGTTCTTTTTTTTATAAAAATCGAACCTACACATGATTTTCTTTTCATACTATAGTATTTATGCCCTTTCAATATGATAAATAATTATACCGTTTTGGAAAATTTGTATTAAACACATTGAATTGAAGCAGCATGTGCATGCCCATTGGTAAATTTAGTATTTTAATTTAATATAATTTTCCACAAAATATAAACTAATATGCTATAACGTACTTGAATCCCAATTACAGTGAATAGGAGTGTCACTTTTTGAATATAACAATACTATCCTTGTTTGTTCTGTTGTCACAAAGTGAATACTGAGTAAATATATAATAGGAACATTAATAATGTAGATTATGTTGTTCTTTCTATTTTGTGGCTCTTGACAGATTCAGTTCTCGTGCACGACGTCGAATTGATCTGTTTGGATACTCCCGTACACTTTCTCTCATGGCAGAAATATTTTCATGTGACCAACCACGACGATGATGTATTGGTGTTGCCATATCAATAACAGAACCCGTCTCTTCAAATTTATTGATTAAATTATGGACTGTTAACTCTGTAGGCGCTTCATATTCTCTTAATTTTGTGCGAATTTTTCTTAATGCCACTGTAAATGATCGCTGACTTTCATAAAACAGTTGTACACAAACTATTCGTTGTTGAACTATTAATCGCGGCATGTTGACGTCATATAGTTTGTAGGATTGATGTCGTTAGATATTGATCTTTGACAAAACACAAATAGTGCTCAATTCAAATACTATAGTACCAACTGAGACAGCCGATATATAGATGGATTATGACCTGAAAAAAGAGGAATTGTGGTAGAATAAACACACTCACAAATTAGCACATCATCACGTGGATATCACTCACATGAGCACATTATGTGGACTGTTTCTTTTAGCATAGGACTAATATGAAAGTGCATCAAGGAATAAGACATTGACCAATAGGAGGCCATAGAACTCGTCACTAATATAGAAATACTTAGGAGGGTCATTAATGGAAAGGACACCTTGAAGAATACTGAAGAAAATTATTTGCTAAGAAAAAATTACCACAATTAATTAAAACTGTCTTGATAAGGCCGTTGCATTTTGAAAAAAATATCATGTGCAGCACAGTACACGTGATAGAAGTGAATACTTCTTTAGAATAGAGAATGAGAGAGATTAAGAGTGAGAAATTAAAAGAGAGATAGAGAGAGAGAGAAAGGGAGAGGGATAATTTCAAAAGAAATATAACAATATAAAATTTGTGTAAAAAATATTCGGTTTATTCGTTATCTACACTATCATCGGCTGGTGGTTCAATTGGTAATACTGATATGATTGGTTTGTGATAACTAAAATATGAAATATATGTTCGTGATTCGATATTTTCTAGATAACGTGTAAAAATTGCATCTATTGTTGTTCCAGATTATGTTGTTGATTATTTGGGATGGTTATTTATAAGCAGACCAAATGTTTCTCGAAGAAAGTTAATTAACGTCAAAGAATCATTGGATCCGAAATTTACATTGAAATCTCCCCCGAGAATCAAAGGGATTTTGTCTTCACCTCTTCCAAGTGTATTTGCACCTGTGTGGCTGTAAACCAGTAGGGAGCGGTGAATAAAATATATTATATCTTCCAGATTTTAACAAGTTAAACGGTTCAAGGATATTATCAAATAATCACAGAACGCAGATGTAAATAACGTAAATAACTACAAAACACAATGATAAATATTCGGTACACACGCGTGCTGCTTCAGCTGTCAATATATACCGTCTGGACGCGTACATCTATAACGCGCGCATGCGTTATATAACAATAAGGAGACGCGGATAGCCTAAACTGATATATATGATGTATAGCTCTCTTTCTCTCTCTCTCTATGTTATATATCTGTGTACTCTGTCTTGTAACGAAGCCTGTGTTTCAGGTATACCAAATGTATAGCTCTCTTTCTCCTTCTCTCTACGTTATATATTTTTTCTCTCTCGTGCAACGAAATCTTAAAACGTTACATTTTTTCCAATTCACTCTCCATTCTCATCAAATATCAAAACACCGCCAAAGAAGTATTCACTTCAAAAACTAGACGAAAAATCATCTTTACCTAATTTTATTTTGTGATAAATCAATAGGTGTTAGTAGTATTAACACTTTGGTACAGTTAAATTACACCGTCGGTTTACTGTTACCTAGTAAAAACACCATGGTGAAATTTAGTGTCCATATTTAGTATTTATACAATGCAAGTGAACTTGCAGATTATTACTTTAAGATTAGAATTTGAATTCAGAATTTTCCTGTTTACAATAATTTGTTTAAATACATTTACGATTACAGCATTTAATTTTATTCGTTCTCAAAAACCTCGCTGTTACTCACTATCATTAGTAACCTTTTACAAACATTTGCATACATTGTTAACTGCCCGTAACAAACTGTATACTAGTGAATAATAGACCTTTTTTTAAAGCTTTAATTACTTCATCTACTGAAATCACCGACTAAATATACAACTATTCACTTCCTAAATGGTAATTTGGCATCTTATACTCGTTCCAAGATTTTCTATATAATTATTTAAGTCATGAAGAACAATAAATTACTAAATATTCAAAATATATTTACTAGAACAGAAATAAAAATATGATTACTTTTGAAATAGCCCCTAAATATCCACCTTTTATTGTATTATACGGGAAGTTCCAGAAGTACCCGACCTATCAAAGAAAGCCATAAATTTGAGAAAAAATATCTTTATTTTTCTACATGATCTCCCTTTAGCTCCATGCACTTTTTCCAGCGGTGTTCAATAGCTTCGATACCCTATTTATAGTGAAAATCGTCGAGCTCTTCAAGATAGCCATCAACCGCAAACTCCACCTCGTCATTGTTGGAAATTCTTTTACCACCGAGCCGTTCTTTAAATTTGCTAACATAAATAATGCGAGGGGGGCTAAATCTGGCGAGTAGGGTGTGCGACAAAGCAATTTGAACTTCACCTCATTGATTTTAGCCATCGCGATAACGGATGTGTGAATTGGTGCATTGTCTTGATGAAACAAAACTTTCTTTTTCGCCAAATGCAGCGTTTTCTTCTCGATTTCATCACTCAAACTCTGCAATAAGTTCGCATAATACTTGCCGCTGATTGTTTTTCCTTTCTGAAGATAATTAATGAAAATTATCCCAAGCGCATCCCAAAAAACTGACGCGATGACCTTGCCTGCAGATGAAACTGTCTTTTCCTTATTTGGAGTCAATTCTCCCCTTTCAGGCTATTGTTTTGACTTCACACCTTCATCTCAGGTGTAAAATAATGACCTATGTTTCATCCATGGTTATGAGTCAACGCAAAAACTCGGCTTTATTCTTGTGAAGCTTTGCTAAGCACTCGATTCAAACTTTCTCACGACGCTGTTTTTGTTCCATTGTGACTAATCGTGGTGCCCATCTTGCACACAGCCTTTTCATGTCCAAATTTTCCGTCAATATGCAATGTATAGCACTTTTCGAAATGCCTGTCATGTATGTTAGCTCGCACACTTTAAGTCGACGGTCATCCAATACCATTTGTGGATTTTTTCACCGTTTCTTGGTCACCTCATTTGGTCCACCACTACGATGTTCATCTTGGCATCTCGTACGGCCTCGTTTAAACTCTGCCACTAAATATTTTACTGTTATAAGCGAAGGAGCAGACTCCCCCAGAGTAGAATCTAACTCCATTTCGATGTCGATTGGGCTGAGGTCGTTCAAGTGAAAGTACTGTATCACATAACGATGACCAATTTTTTCCATGTTTACAAATTCACTGAGAGCGTGCATTATTAATAGCTGGCAAACAAATACTAAACAACATAGCGTCGTCAAACTTTAAACATAAGCTTTATAAGGTTGATATTTTCTACCATAGTCATTCTTTTCAAACAACAATCGCCGTTTATACGCCAGGTCGGATACTTCTGGGACATGGAAATTTTATTAAAGAGATATACTCCTATATTGTAAACCTACTATTAGTAGGTTTGCAATAGTTTTTTATAACTTCTTCTATATTAAACTTGTATCATTTTCATATATTATTAAACATTTTTAGTGTTGGCACCAAAGGAAATGGAACCTGCGAGCTCAGTGCCGACCCCATCAAGGAAACCTCCGACGCCAAACCTATCGGAGCAGTACCCCACACCGACTATGATCTCTATATAAAAAAATTCGGATGCAGCGTCGTGGTCGATAAAAGCCCACACTCGAAGCCACTGCCAGGCGACACCAAATCAGGGCCAAACATTGGACCAGATAGTGGCTCAAGTTCAAGCGACCGACCTCCCACACTTTACGAAAAACCTCCTTACGGTTCAAATTATCCCGACCGCCATTATTTGCCTCCAAGTGACGATGAAATTCACTACGTCCAAACTGCGGTTGCTGTCGCGAGCGGTCCCAACAATTATCTCCACCCTGTACATGATATATTAGTAGGAGAGAAACCGTACGTGTATGGAAAAGACTACGGAATAAAATATTATGAACCGAGTAGACCAAGCGGGGGTTGCTGCGAGAAACCTGTTAAGGGCTGCTGTGGTAGTAAAAGCGATGCGCCACCTTTTAGACCACCAGTTTTGAATTACCCCTACGATGATTATAGAGTGAGGCATAAATTGAAACCCGATGAAGGTCGACCATATCCAGAGTACGATCCAAGACGTGGGGATTATAGACCGGGTTTTGGGCATGGGAGGGGAAGGCATCCTAAAAGACCCACAGGACCGGGTTTGCCACCAGATTTTAACGCTGATGACGATTTCAACCCGCATAGGGACAAAGGATTTGGCGAAGTTAGACCTAATAGGCCAAATGACGATAGGTGAGATATGTATTATAAAATATTAAACGTTGTATCGAAAATATTTCCAATCTATGACTAACACAATAACTAAAAAAAATTTACAAACAAAAATATTTATTTTTTTCCGAAATAAAATTTTCAATTATAGGATAGTCAATGTTTTGATAAACACGACAATAGTAGGAAATATGTATATTATAATCGTGACGTTTCATTGTTTAAAATCCAAAGAATTAATTCATTCTTTGAATCTTAAACAATGAAACGTTAACTTGGAAACTTAACTAGGATTTTTTAATAACATATGAGAATATGAATTAAGTTGTCTCCATTTATATATTCAAAATACCTCAGGTATACAGGGTGTTCTATTTAAAACCAAGCACATACATTTTCATAGCAAAACGTCAATTTTCTCTTTTCAGTGGACCGTATTTTATAAATACTGTCACCGTATTTTAATAAATAATGTTACTGTATTTAATAAATACTGACATTCCCTCCGGAAAAGGAGAGTCTCCTTACTATATCGAAGAGGAATAAATCCTGTGGTAGACCAATGAAAGGTTTAGGAATAGAAGAAAAGCTGGTTAAATCGGTGTATTTTGACTTCTGTACCTTGATCTAACTCTATGTAAAAGAGTTAAACGGCTGTCGTAAAAATCTGAAGTGACCAAGAGTTCCTTTCATAAAATCCTTAAAATTTACAGATTTCATCCCTATAAAATTAACTTTTTACATGAATTAAATGAAGATGACGCCTATATTTCTATTTATATATAAGTTATCTGAAGTAAACTATTATCTAAGAGCAGATGTACCGGCCATATTGAGGTCAAGAGTTCTTTCAAATGATGTATTCCTCTACCTCTGTTTCCACTTGAATATTTTAGGAGAGCAGTTGTTTACTGGAGGGGATAGTAATGACTCTTGTATTAAAAAATGTGACCTTGAAAACAAAAATGGACGTGCCAAGGCATTTTGCTGTAAAGATGAATTTCAACTGTTATTTACTGGTGATTCTATTTAAATGGGATATCCTCTATAAAGTTACATAAAAGTTATTTTCTCATTCTTTGGTTAACCTCCAACCATATTGTGATGAGACTTTTATGACTTGGTCAACTTTTTGAGAAAAATAAGACGGCAGGCATAATATCTTTCAATATTCTTTTGTTTTTGAGATATAATACAAAAATTTGGATGTTTTCGTAACTTCATTTACAAAGAAAACATTCAATTGTTCCATATAAACCCTCTATAGACTTTTGTGTAGTCAATTCAGTGTATCTCTGTTATTTATAAGAGTAAATAAAAGTTTACTTTGCGATTTGTATAAGATAGAATTTAATAAGATATGAGAAATAAAATTTCGCAAATTTTTTTTTGTTTTTGAATTATGATACAAAATTTCAGAACCTTTTTTGTAACTTCTTTTGCAAGAAAATATTCAATTATTCCATACAAGTTCTCTAGAGATTTTTTGCCGTAGAATTCAGTGGCGTACGTATAAATTTAACCATTTCTTTAATAAGTGGGCTTCTGAAAATTTAGATCACCATAAGGAATACATATTGTCTTACTTTTTTATAACAAAAACTGTTTAACTTAAAATGGAAGATCTTATTTTAATATTCCGCTATCTTGTGGGGTGATAAATGTATCATAGTCTGAAAATATGTTATATTCTTCTCAAATACAGCTTTCAAGGTACACATTACTTCATACAAAGTCATTAGCCTGTGTTTTTAAGTCAATATAGGCTCGTAGTCTAAATTTAATACACCTTATTTTTTATAACAATATTTTTATATGTAAATATTTTTACGTATTTTAGTTTTTATTTATTTAAAAATTTTTATTGTATGTTTATTTTGATATTTAATATGATATGTGTAAAACTTAGTTATAATAAAGAAAAGGAAATGGCTAAAGTGGTGAAATGTAAAAACATCATTAAATTTCTTTAAAATAAAAAAAAATATTTCAAATAATTAATACATTATTTATAATGTATTAATTATTTTAAATAGTTAATAAGTTATTTAAAATAACGTTAACGAATAAGAAAAGAAAGATAAAAGTGTATCAAGAAAATGAATCAAACAAAGTAAATTCAAACAAATTGAGAAATCACATTATAATTAGGATTAGGGACAATACCAATTCTAATAGATATAAATGGAAATATCATTTAGAAATATTAATTTTTTAATATTGCATAAATAAATACACAATGTTTTATTTAAAATCCGAGTTAAAACCATATCCAGTAAAATCTGAAGTGATGTGAAATATTTCCGTTCATATTTCAGTAGCTTGTATGTCACAAAAAAAGTTCTAATGAACTTGTATCATCATCATGAGGTCATGAGTCCTAAGACTGGTTGGGCGCTAACCTCCAGCTTCTCCTATCTTGTGCTAAGCTAAGCATTTCGCTAATTGTGCTACAACCTACATCCCTTACTATTTGCGAGCAGTAGTCTAATCTAGGCCTACCTCTGCCTTTCTTCACTCCTATTTCTGCCTCCAAAATATCGCAGACTATTCCCCCATGTCTCAGCAAGTGGTCTACCATTCTATCTCTTCTCTTCTTTATGTTTTTACACATACATCTTTTCTCGCCGACTTTCTCTAATACTTCTTCGTTTCTAACCCTATCAGTCCACGGTAGTTTCATCATTCTTCGGTAACACCACATCTCAAAAGCTTCTAATTTCTTCCTACTTGCTTCCTCTACCGTCCAGGTTTCGCAACCGTATAGTGCCGTGCTCCATACATACGGTCTTAAAAATCTCTTCCTTGTTTCTAAATTTATTACCCCCGAGCATAAAAGTGCTTTCTTTTTGTTAAAAGCTACTCGACCCTGCGCTACTCTTTGTTTTATATCTTTATCGCTTCTTCCATCCCAATTTATTTTACTTCCTAAATAAGTGAAGTCTTTAACTTCCTCCAATCGTTTCATTATTAATTTGTACTTTAGTTCTTGCTCTGCTCTCGTGCCCTCTGCACACTAACACTCTAGTTTTGTTTTTATTCACCCTCATTCCGTATTCCTCTGTCAACACTGCCTCCATTTCGTTCAACGCTGATTCCAATTTCTGTTTACTAGATGCTAATACGGCTATATCATCCGCGAATCTCAGCATTTATAGTTTCTGTCCCTGTACCTTAATCCCGAAATCCATCTTTTACGACATTAATCGCCTCTTCGATGTACAGATTAAAAATTAGTGGTGATAGCGTACATCCTTGTCTTACTCCTTTCCTAATACCTACGTCACTTCTTTCCCCTTCTACTTCTATAACAGCAGTTTGTTTTTTGTATAGATTGTGTACTACTCTCCTATCTCTATACTTCATTCGCGCGCTCTTTAGTATCTCTTTAGTATTCTCGCATTGTCGGCTCTTCTCTTTTTCGGTATAGTAACGATAATGCTCCTCTTATAATCCTCCGGTATCTCACCCGTTTCGAATATGTATTTTGTGAGTTCAAACATCCTATCTGTCCCGCACATTTCAAAATTTCCGCCTGTATTTTATCTACACCCGGCGCTTTATTGTTCTTTAGCCCCCTTAGTGCTATCATCAGTTATCAGTATGTCCCCCGATTGACTCCTAACGTTTCTACTTATTGGTCCTATATCCCTGAAGTTCCTCTTAATTATTTTGTAAGCCTTATCGGTCTTACCTACTTGGAGCTTATCTTCTACTTCTTTGCATTTATCCTCTATCCATTGTTCTTTCGCTTTTCTACACTTTCTAATGAGTTCCCACTTTATTGACTTATAAGTTTTCAGTCCTTCCTCGTCTCGTCTGTTTTTGTAGCCTCGTCTCTTTTGTATTAAGTTTAAGATTTCGTCTGTTATCCAGGGTTTCCTTCTCTCGTGTCCTAAAACGTCCGTAGCCGCGGAATCTAGACTATTCTTGATACCCTCCCACTCACTTTCTGCGGAACTTATATCGTGGACCCATTATTAACAGAGATATTTTTCCATTTAAAACATCACCTGGTACATATAGGGTAATAATATTTCCGGGTGAGGATCTATTTAAGGAATGATAATAATTTTCAGGAGATTACAACAGTAATCAATTTAAGTATATCAAGATGATAACCGGCTAAAGCTGTCCTTTCAAATATAAATGCATAATATTCGGTGGATGTTTAGTAGGATTATACAATAATCTTCTACTTTATTAGTTGTTTTAACAATATATTAAAAATTACCTTACAAAAAGGCCATCTTTGCTTATATCACCATTTTAAAATAATTCCGTCAAAGTTTGTCCTGCTATGTAAGTCACTAGCCATACTGATATCATCAATAACAACGTGTACTTTTTAATTTTGAAGGTACTATAGTACTTTATATGATTCTATCTTATTTACAGGCATATCCAAGTTCTTTTTTACAGTCGTTTGGTATGTTCCATAAAGTTAAGTTTCTTGGGATACTCGTATATGTTTAAAAGTTTTCTAGGTTTTTATTCTATACATTTATGAATGATATTAGCAACTTATTCTGTATAAATGGTTATTCCACATCGCCTTTTTTAAAGCGCGTAAAGTGTACCTTTTTCCCTCTGAATGCTGCCTCACTCTTTCTTCTACGCATCATAGATAATTTCACACTTCTTCCAATTCTCAACGAACTGTTCATGTAAAAATAGAAGAAAATAATAATACTATAAACTATATATAAAATTAATGAAACCCGGTAAATTTTATTCAATTCTAATTTATTTTTATTGCTTCAGATATGACGACGACAGGCCTCCAAGAAGGCCTTTCAGGCCAGAACCCCACGACTTCAGACCAAATTTCGAAAGCCATCACCGTCCTTTACCACCTAGATATGGGTCATTAATACCTCACCCGGATGAATATAACAAGAGACCTCAAAACGACGATTACTTCGCTCCTGAAAACGACCGATACGGCCCAAGACCCCCAAAAAGGCCCACCTACGATGGTCCCGGACAAGAAGACGATTATCCTAGTTACCATTACGATAAGCCTTCTCGACCTTTGCCTCCACCCGACTCTCAAATATACGATTCGAATCGAAGACCAATAACTCCAAAACCATCTGGTGACGACGATTATAATAGACCAAATAAACCTGACCGTCCTCTAGATCCAGACGATCCCAATGCAGGTTATGCATATGATAAGCCTACAGGGGGAAACCAGCTGCCTTATGATGTTGGGAAGGGATCAGGATCGAAACCTATAGTGAGCCACAGCATTGGTTATCATGGGGAGCACATTACCTCCATCATTACGGAGATAAAAGGGAGTAAGTATTTTAATTATGGTAAAATATTATGTCCCCAAAGTATGTCCCTAAAGATTGAAATAAACATCATCACACTAATATGAACGTCTTTTTAAGAAATTCCTCAGATACGTTGATTTTTTTTCAAAATAAGACCTGTAGGAGTTGTTTTTAACTTCTCACTCTCAACTCCTAAAGCCCTAACAATCCAATCTTTAAATATGAAGATATCCCGTTCAATACCTCGTTTCAAAGCGTTCGTTGTTCCGAATTTAACATAAAAAACGAAATCTGGTCAATAAATAGCGAAGATACTCAACAAACAGATCCATATATTTTATTTCACTATTATGAACAACAAAAATGAATGAAACAAAATATTCTACAGTTTTGTTCAAAAATGTTTGCAAAATAATACGCAGTAATGCTATTTTGCTGGAACTAAGTATGTTATTGAATCAAATCGGATTACTCATCATATGAGAATAAAATAATTACGCTAATTCTAATTGTAAAAACTTCAAATCTCCGTTCATATTTGCTTCCAAGAAATTTGGCACCAAAAAGCACGATCACCAATTATTTCCGCTCAAACATTTACTTTTTGTAATGTTTGCGAATAGATTTCTTGTATCCAATGGGAATTTATGTCGCATCGTTTTTATGTGTCTATACTGCCATTAAGGTGAAATGTTGCATCGTCTGAGAAAAGTGCATTATGTAAGAAAAGGCCAATGGTTGCCTTGCCATCACTTTATTTTTGAGTCACAGAGACAGCTGAGGAAAACACGCCAACACAATATTTAAAGCACACAAAAATCGTTTGGTGTTACTACTAAGTCTAGGAAATTGTGTTGAAAACAATAATTTAGAAACTGATTAGTATTACAATAGCAGGAAGATTTCAACAAAAGTGCGTAACAAATTGTGACAATCAAAAAATTATTGGGAGAAATGCGTGTTATGGAAGCTTCAATATTTATTTTAAAGTTCACGACTATCTTTTACCAATATATCATAATATTACTACATAAAATATCTATATGAATTATTTACAAAAATCATTTAGTTTAATGTTCGAGACTATTTCTAAAAATTCGAATCTTCTGTTAGCGTCATCAGGTGCTCTTGAACTTTATATATTTGAAATGGGATCATTTTTGTTTCTTTACGTAATAATGATTTGTTGATTCCGAAACGTCGTGTTGCTGTGTTAATTTCCTCATCGAATTAATTGGGTTTTACGTTAAGTCCAGTATTACTAGAAGCCTCAAATAATCATTTAATTGTTTAGCTCGACCTCACCTTTACACTCTTCTACAGGGTGTATCTCTACAGAGTACTTTTTACAGAGCCCATTTGAACAAATTTTATGATAACATCGGTATATGGACAAATTATTTTATGTACAATTACAAAACGACTAGCAACTGCTTCTTTATACCTTATTACGAGTACTAGATCTGCATTAGATTTTTGTTGAATACTTAATTAATCGTAATTTTTTAACCAAATTTGGATTTCTCTTGTTGAATTCGACATTAGAATTACGAGGTATGACAAGAAGTATTTTCATATTTGAAATTTACAGGTTGGGGTTGTTGAGTACTAGAGAGTTGACGAAGAAGAGTTGAAAACAATTCCTGGAGGTGCTGTTGTAAATGTAAAAATCAACGTGATACGTGTAAAAAATGTTATTATACGTATAAGGAAATATTTTACAAAGAAAAAGCGGGAGGTATGATATAAATTATGAGAAATAAAATATTTAAACGTAATCTAGAGAACAACTGAATATCAACAACAATACCAACTTTTTTATGAAGCTTCTAAGGATTGTTCTTGGATTCAACAACAGAACAATAGGTTAATAATCTCTAAGAGACTACTTTTAGACTTTTGTTGATTATAGCTTTTAAAGAACAGTTCCAGGTATTGTCTTTAGGATCAATAATATCTGATGAGAAATCCAAATTATGCTCTTTTAATAAGTTGATATCTGATTATAACTTTCGAAATAAATAATAAGTAACAAGTAATAAGTAACGAGCTAAAATATATAATAAGTAACAAGTACAAGTAGTAAAGAAACTGATAAGACTGTATATAAATCAAATCGTTTTGAATATGCAGCGACGTTTAAATTTTATATATGAAAAAGTGGAACTGTAGGAGACCACATCTTATTGACAACCCATTTACTTTTCCTTGATGATTATTATTGATGAGGTTATGAGATTATTGGACGTAGAACTCATGTCGACTTGCAATTATCATCTAAAATTACAGAGATGCACTGGAGTCGATATAATAAAAATGTTATTTGCAAAGTTGAAATTTTCATCACACCATGACATTATTTTTTGATGGAACTTAGGCTATAAGTGTACTTTATAAGGTTGATATTTTTCAACAAGAAATGTGATTGTTCGATATTGTTGTTTAAATATATTTACATTATAGAACTATAAAGGTTTTCTGCAATTCCACATAATGGGTCAGGTTTCCTGGTTGTCGAGATAAAGCTTTATCAGGACTAACTTCTAGATTCTGAAAATACTGAAACCACTTTGATCACTCTAGATTATATAACATACAATATGCTAGAATAGGTTTTGTTTAAGTACATCATAAACTTCGATAGTTAGCGGCAGAGAATCTAGTTCTGATTATTAAACAAGGTGGTACAACTTGAAAAAAAAACATAAGATATGACTCACAGCATAAAAAAATACTGCCATCATTTTTTAAAATTCACGACAATGTTTTTTGATATACTGAAAAATAAATTCATCTTTCTCTTTTTAACGTGATGAAACTTCAACACGTTGTATATAAAGATGTTACTTGTATGGTGCACCTAGACCTCAGGCAACCACACAACCACGGACATATTTTACGAGTTGTGGGATGTTAAGTTGTTTCAGTAAGAGATATAAATATGGGCCAATTCAGTAATTCGTAGATCAAATTTAGAGACCTAATATATTTTTAGAGTAAAATGATATCACAAAATACAGCAGATTGATTTAACACACCAGAAGATCATCTGCCATAAGCCAATCACTTTTTATCGTTAAACGAATGAAAAAACGACTGCAAATGGTGGTGAAGCATATTGCACTGATGTGTGTTGTAGGTCTTAGGTATGTTTGAACCCTCTTTTTAAATGCAGATAGGCTGAACCCCACAGGAAAGCTATTTATCCTAAAACAGTAATTACATAAAGAAATGAAATTCTGGTGTGGCGTAATTTTAGATCACCTGTAAAAGTGACAATATTACAGGAAATTTACAGCCATGTCCTTCTATATTTCAAGGACGGAGTAAGAATTCCAAATATGCGATGAAAAGTTCAATGACTGGAATATTTAAAATTTTGTGTTGTATTGTTCTAAACTGTTATTTAATGTATTTACTGTACTGTACTGTAATGTATACGAAACTAATTTTTCCTGGTTTGTTAATGTCAAGAGACACAATTATCCTTCGATGAAAGCGGTTAGAAGTAATGACACACATAATCATACAGTATACCTAGTTCATATGCATGGAATAAATGTATTCTAAGGTCTAATTTAATTCGGAAAAGAAGCGATTTTTTTAATTTTCAATTTTTGACATTAAAAGGTTACAAAAAATAAAACCCGCCACAGGTAGGATTCGACGTTTGTCCCGGATTATAACCGAATAACATACAGCTGTTTCGAACTTATTAGTTCTCATCAGTGCCGTACACGGTACGCCGATCCAGGACAAATGCCGAATGAAATTTGTGGGGTATACATCTTTATCGATACGATCTATGTCAGTAACATATAACAGTAAAAATGATGGCAGCATTTTTTTATGTTGTGAGTCATATCTTATATATTTTTTTCAAGTTGTACCACCTTGTTTAATAATCAGAAGTAGATTCTCTGCCGTTAACTATCGAAGAAGTTTATGATGTACTTAAACAAAACCTATTCTAGCATATTGTATGTTATATGATCTAGAGTGATCAAAGTCGTTTCAGTATTTTCAGACGTTAGTCCTGGTATGGCTTTATCTCGACAACCAGGAAACTTAACCCATTATGTGGAATTGCAGAAAATCTTTATAGTTCTACAATGTAAATTCATTCAAACAATAATATCGACCATTCACATTTCTTGTTGAAAAATATCAACCTTATAAAGTACACTTATATCATAGGATCCATCAAAAAATAATGTCATGGTGTGATGAAAATCCCAACTTTGCAAATAACATTTTTATTATATCGACTCCAGTTCATCTCTATAATTGCAGATGATAATTGCAAGTCGACATGAGTTCTACGCCCAATAATCTCATGATCTCATCAACAATAATCATCAAGGAAAAGTAAATGGGTTGTCAATAAGATGTGGTCTCCTACAGTTCCACTTTTTCATATATAAAATTTAAACGTCGCTGCATATTCAAAACGACTTGATTTATATACAGTCTTATCAGTTTCTTTACTACTTGTACTTGTTACTTATTATATATTTTAGCTTTAAAAATATGGAATTTCTCATGATTCAGGTTTAAAATATTAAATATATTGTCATATACACATCAAATATTTATTAATGATTCAAGGAACCCAATTAATTTTGCAGAAATAAAAAATTATTCGAATTCGGTTTTATTTCTTGAAACCTTATCTAATCGTGCAGAAACACGACAAAGAGGTCGAGGATCGCTTTTAGGTATAATTCAATGCCTGGCGGGGCTTTAGCCCCAGGAGTAGTTGTTTCCTATAGTGATTATGTAATAGCCTTACTATTCGGGAATTACTTTGATAACCGCTTGGCGGTTTGGTAGTTCTTTTCTCGATTTCCGACTTATATGTTACTGGTTAAAAGGTTACTCTTTGATGTTGCCGCCTCTGAAATGTGACTAGCCCCACGAGAAGTTTAAATCCGAAAGGAGGTTGCGGGGAGATCTATTTCTATAATAATATAAAGGCTTTCAATTTGTACTTGATGCATTAATAATTGAGAAAATTTAACATCCTGTATATTTTAACATTTTTTTGTAATCATGCAACGGTGACCGGTGACTATATATTTTAACACAACTACTCAAAAAAAATTATGTTACAGTTAGTCGAATACATTTTTATCATAGAATGTCAAAGCTTCTCTAACATAGTTTTTCGTAAATAAATTATTCTCTGTGACATTATGGTGGCTTATCAAATTATTTCAACGCATAAAACATTATATTTATTTGCTATCAAACGGATCCCTAACAGTTGAATGTTTTCATAAGCCAACTATTAATAAATAAAAAGCTTTGTCCGAAATATATTGATACAATAATGAAACAATTCTCTTTCGAAAATTAGAAGTCATTAAAATCAGATCGAAAATTAGTTTTGTGATTTACAAAACTTGACACATGTAAACACAATTAAAAAGGAGCGTTCAAGACATTCCTCTACGTTACAGTTTTCGTTGTAAAGAACAAGGTCGAGTATATTGTTATACAGTATTGAATATAATAGTTGGAACAAAATTAATTTGCACCAATGAAAATGTATTAAATAAATATCCGGCAAGAGTACAGCTGCTCTCGGATTATTAGAATATTTCCTACAGTTTATAAAATTTTTGCTGATATTTGAAGAAAACAAAAGGAAACAAAAACATATTTTTATTTTGTTTTCGGACAAAAAGGTTGGAACTTTCTATATATTATCAAAATATTTCGTGGTATTTACTTATAGAGAGTCAAAGAGTATTTAGAAGTTGAACAGTAAAGCATACCGATATGTTCTGTAATGGAGAAAGGAAAAGCACTTTCTGCAGAATTTCGCAATAGAATTATTAACTATTATAAAGAAGGAAATATCAAGACTTAATGTACGAAAACAGTGTGTCTCGAATTATAATGTGTGGTAATGTGCTTCCAAGTAGAAGTCCAGGGAGATCTAGGAAAGACAACTCCACGCCTGGATTAAAAAATTATTCGTTTATCCCAAAATGATCCATGATTTTATCTCCAGTGAAAATTCTACGGAAACTTGACAAAACTACACCATTCGGCATATGCGACAGAACAATAAGGCGTAGGTTAGCTGAATAAAGTCTTCTGAGCCATAGACCTTTAAGGAAACCATTACTAAGTAAAAATAACGTTAAAGCACGGCTTGCATTTGCAATGGATCACGTCAATTAGATTACTAGAGATTGGAAAAAAGTAATGAGTCTAAATTTAACTTGTTTGGCACTGATGGAATCAAACATGTACGGCGTCCTAAGGGTCAGCGATTAAATAAAAAGTATCTTTGCCCAACCGTAAAACATGGCTGAGGATCTATTATGGTGTGGGGATGTTTTTCGTGGTATGGTATGTGTGCATTACATCGTATACATGGAAAGATGGATGGTTTTATGTACAGAGACATTCTTAGAGATGTACTGGAACCTTACACATTTGCAACCATACCGATAAATTTTTTTCCAGCACGATAACCACCCAAAACATGCGTCGAAGCTTGTAAAGGAGTGGCTATCATGCGAAAAAATAAATGTTCTGAAGTGACCGTCACAAAGTCCCGATTTAAACCCCATAGAAAGTCTATGGGAGATGGTTAATACAAGGGTCCAGCGGGAAAATGTAAAAAATGCAACTTTTTGAAAAACTGACAGAAGCCTGGAATAGCATTGACAGAAATGTTATTGAACATTTAATTGAATCTATGCCGAAAAGGTGTGCAGATGTGATTAGGGCAAAAGGATATCACACCAAATATTAAAAAAAGTTAATTACGTAATCGGTTTTTAGAAAAAGCGTTTCTGTTCCAACCATTTTTATCAACTTATTTTTTATTTTCTCGTCTCAAAAATGTAATATAGGTTTGAACCAAATTACAAGTGTACTTATTTTTGCCCTAAATGGCTTAGCTAACTATTAATAAATATAAGTAATGCATATGTCACATAATTAATTGCAAAAGTTCCAACCATTTTGTTCGATACTATAGTTGTGTGTTTTATATAGTTAAATATAAGGAAATAACAAATTATTTACACATGTTTATATTTTATGAGTTAATAGTTGATGATGATGCGTTAATAGCGAAAGGCTTCCTAGAAAATTATCCGTAGTAAAATGTTTCATTGCAAACTTAAGAGTTAGCTTAATACCAATTCGAAAAAAGATTACTTATTTCCGTAAATCAACCTTCGAAATGTTTGAGAGTCGACAACAGGTCATGTGGCTCAATGTGACAATTTTACTTTTTGAATGATTATTGAAGTAGTCAAAAAGTATTTAGAGTTTGTAGCAGTGGCGGCTCGTGATGAAATGAAACGGGTGTTCTGCACAGGGCCGATCCTAGAGTATTGGGCGCCCGCGTGCAAATTTCAAACGTATCCAAACTACTGGCGCCGTAGGGACCGCAAAAAAATTGCGCAGAAGGCGAAAATTTTTAACATTTTCAAGGTCACGCGTTTTCCTGATATTTCAGAATTTTTATGTAAAATTCGTTTATACAAAAATATAGACTTTCACAAGAAAAATTTTTGGAATTTAATACCTTTTTGAAGAACATTCATGTTTGCCGTCATATTCTTTGGTTAAGAGAAAAGGCTTGTAAGGTGAATTTTCTACTAGAGGGTCTATAACACTTAAAATATTTTCCGAAAGAGTTTCAGCGTCACATTTTGTAGGTTTCAGGTATGTCCAAAAACGTTCAATCGGTTCACCATCGAGAATATATCTTAAAACTACCACTAACTGAGAACATTTGCAGATACATCAGTTGTTTCGTCTGCCAAAAATGAAGGTTTGTTAATGTCATTAATTATTTCTTCATGACATATTTTTAATATACAGTCTAAAAGATCATTTTGTATTTATTTAGAGGTTCCTTTAAATACTGAAGCATTTTGTAGATGCTCGCTTAAAGTTACATCAAGCTCAGCAGAAAAAGTTATCAAACCACGAAATATCCCCGGGTTTTGAGAGGTTTCAGCTTCGTTATGTCCTCGCAGCGCCAGTTCAAAGGCCCCACAAAACTTTATGCAGTTTATAATTTTTGACAAAACGTATCTCTTTTTTGTCACATTATCATTATGCTTTTGCACATTTATCCAATAAGCTAAATCTAGCTGCGCTTTAATATTAGTTGTTCCTAATAAAGCTAATTCCATTGTATTATGTAGATGGCTTTTGGAGCTGTCGTGATTTTTTATTTTTTCAGTTAAGTGCACCAAATCTGTCACCCCTACCTCCGTCCATGCTTTATTACCGCCAAAAAGTAAACAAGCAAAACAAAATAACGCATTTTTTTTGTTGCACCCACAAATCCAATTGTTCTTCGAATAAATGTCTCTATTAAATTGACGTTTATATGCTTTTCCGCGGCTAACACCTGCAGTCTCAATAACAGTATCGGGCAATAGCCTACCATTGTTTTTTAAATCAATTTTTTCTTCATAAGAGTATTTAATAATTAGTACAATAAATCACTACACAAATTCATAAAACAGTATTTAAAATCTCAAATTAACACGAAATACAAAATAGGTACGATTTACGCCCGCCCGAGTAGGAAGGAGTAAACATTCATTGATGTTGCCTTAGCTGGAAAAAATACAGCTCACGAAGTATATTCACTCGTAAATGCGCGAATTTACACGGTCAAATTTCGCGCATTTACGAGCGCCAAGTGTGGACTGTCGCGGGAGTTGAGGGGGAGGACGGGTGTGCCGAGCCGTGCTGAGAACTACCTCGTGTGGCCCAGTTCAATGTACCGCGACACGCTCGCTTAGAGACCCAGATAATTCATCTGGTCTACTACTCAATAAAGGACGGCGGGCAGAATGCGACTTTAACGCAATAATTTGGTTAGCTGCACCAACTAACCAAATCATTTTAATAATAAATTTTAGTAATTATTATGTCGCGAAAATATACAAATATCTAATTTTTTTGGCAGTTCTGCAGCTCTGAAGCACCTATACACCAGCCGCCCCTAGTTCGTAGTTATCTAGATTCATAGTTAACAAAGATAAATCATAATTGTCTGAGAATTAATATTTTGACAAATGCGTTAGATTTTTCTTGCTTAAATTTGATCTCCTTGTGTGGAATGACTATGTATTGACTATGAAAAGTGCAAAAATATGCTCATTTCCTTTAAAATTGTTTTCCGAGGATTCAATGTTCTCGATATTAAACAGTATTCAATCAGTCACAGATACACGTAATTGTTGCTGGATATGCCAAAACTTATTCTAGCATTCTAGAACAGCATTCTAGGTAGGATTCTACACTAATTGGTAAAAAAGTTGGTAACGTATAAAGTACTAATATATAATTGAGAATTTGGTAATCAAGAGAAGTTAACATAAAGACTGTAAAATATTGTTCCATACGTTTTTGAACGTTATAAATAATTTCTTCTATACGAATTTTTGGTTGTCAGTGGTGGTACTTTATATGAGTCATGGAGCCAGTTTCGTAAAAAAATATGTACGTCTATATAACAGTAGATGAGATTTCCGATCAGCTATATCATACCAGCAGAACACCCATAATATTAACGGCAACATCTTCAATACAATGAGCTTTTACTATCGATTTATTAAATTTTCTATAATCAATAATATATTCTTTTAATCTACCAAAACCAGCTTTATTGGGCTGTTTTATTTCTGGATAACGATTAAAATACACTGCCGTCATGTGGAAGGCCTATCCATCTGCACTCCATACTCCAATCCATCTGCAAGTTCCTTAAACATTAAGGAGTAAAACAAATTAAGCCAAAACAGCTATTCCCCGGCTATATGCCGTCGACGGGCGCTGAATTACATGATATTTGCCGTATTTAGTTCTAACATAGAAGAAAAATACAATGATTTGGATTGCTTGAAAATTCCAAGGAAGATGCAAGGCGTCCTCTATCGCAGGATATCGCTAACTGCAGACCGGTTTCTACCTTGTATTGAGTATCATCAGTGTAGTGTAAGCGAGTATACCTTTGACAAACGAGGCTTCACATCTCATAGACACCGTTACGTTCTATAGTAGTAGAACTGTAGAACGTAAAGTAAGCGCCATCTCTCGCGGTAGTTTCGCAAACAATCTGAAATGGTATTAACGATCTACCATCTGAAAACTTTGCGTTATAGATTATTAAAATACATCTCGGATGTCACCTCTAGTTATAAATACTCTGATTTAGCATATTAAACATATCATAATTTACCAAATATCCAATAATTTACTAAATTTATTTGAGTTATTGTCATTCTTCAAAAAGGCATTTGTTTACATTGTAGAAAACGTTGAAATAACACAACAAAGATAAAAGACATTGATTTTTATTAAAATCGAGATAAATTTAGCGTTGATTGTCATATATGGTCCAAAATAGAGAAATAAATCTTTTTTTATCTAATTCATAGCCAACTATGACTTGTACTTTAATAAAATACAAGTTTACGTTATAGCTCGAAACGGTGATAAATATATTAAAAATATATTAAAGGAATTTCATTCTACTCAAAACAGTGGAAGTATTTGCAATACTCCAATAAGATATCCAATTCTAATATTCATCATTAATTTTCCATTGAAAAACAGATTTTGTGAGTACACTAATATGGTACAAGGAAAAAACTACTACATATGTATACAGACAATATAAACTTGGACCAGTACAAACCGCCCAGCTGAGTAATATGTCGTAATAACTTATCTGATAACTTGCAACATTTAAAATGCTATAAATTTCATCCCTGAGATATGGGCCATTAATGAGTAATTGCAAAAGACATATTTTCATTGTTCGCATATCGGGATAGAGAACAGCTTGGACTTAAATGATAGATGGCCATACATTAGTTATGCATGTTAACAACAATAAGTGATCATTGCTGTAACCTGTACTTACAACCTTCGACTATTATTTACTGTGGCAACTTGGTGGAGATCGTTATCGAATGATGTAAGCGCAAAATGCATCACTCATTCAGTGGATCTATTACGGACAGTAGTTAATTAGTAGTTAAGATTAATTTGCCTTTAAATTTGGCATATTAAAAAATACATGGAGCAAGAGCGCAAGGTCTTAAGTGCGGAATTTTGTAAGATATGATTTACTCTCACAACATCTGGGGGTTTAAGAGGGGACATTCATGTACATTCAAGCAAGTCTCTGATGCTATTTTGCGTATTAATGATGAACTAGCAAATTTTTTTGTCATGCAATATTTATGAGGAACATCTAGAACATCATCATTTAGAACATCTAGAACTATCTCGGGACTTCGTGATGTTAAGTAATACCATAAGATGTCTCTTCCCGCTTTGCATATTAACTTGGAAGTTTAAGAGGAAGCTGAACAAGAGTGAAGAAAGGTTTGCATGTATTGGGAAGCGATTCAAAAATTTACAGATGCAAATTTGTCGAACCTCAAATTTGAAAGAATCGAAACTTTTGAACAGCTAAACAAGTTAAGGAAAGTGGAACCTGTGATTTGGAAACGATTTACGACTTACGATTAATGAATCCTTAATGCTTAAGGATTTTCTATGTATTATGAACTGGTAGTAGAATCATTACATACTCGTAATTATCAGCAGAACGATATCAAATATCCCTAAAAATATACATCTACATATCACCTCGGATTTTTCCAAAAACTAACAGTTATGGATGGCTAGCAATGGAAGAATATCATCAGGACATTATCAGTATGGGACAACGATATCAAAGAAATTTTTGTTGCTGTTTTTCTTTTGTTTAGAGGAGAGAAGACAATCTCATAGGGGGAAAAAGTTTGCGAGGTAAACGCTTTTTTCCTGTACAACTCTCTATACAATATTTAGGTCACTTGATCACTGCTATTATAGAATCTATTAATACGAATGTGGCTCTTCACTTTCATGAATTTTTTGGATTTATGTTTTATACTCTTTTTTTTTTGTTTGGTATTGGCATCGACTGTTAAAGTCCTTAACCGTGTTTATTTCATATTTTTGTCGTTCAATTAGTTATAAATCATCAACTATTATACAGGCTGTCTCCTAAAAAACGCCGCAAGCCATAAGCGAGCATACCGCAGTGTTTTTAAACTTTTTTTTTTTTGAAAAGCGATCAACTTTTTTTTTCAAATGGCAATATAGTTTTTTTTTAATTCACTATTGTGCAGATTTCATTTCTGAATCCAACGATGTATAACAAATGGACTTTTGTGAAACATTTGTCACAGAAAAATGGTGAAAATATTCGCCGATACCGCAATAGGCGCTCGGTCGCTTAATTGATGACAAACGTATTTTGACTAATCATCTGTTCCGTGGAAAACAAAAAATAAACAACAATATCTGCTATATCATCCGCGAATCTCAGCATTTTTAGTTTCTGTCCCTGTACTTTAATCCCGAAATCCACTCTATCTGTTACCACATTAATCGCCTCTTCGAATGTACAGATTAAAAATTAATGGTGATAGCGTACATCCTTGTCTTACTCCTTTCCTAATACCTACTTCCCTGTTTTCCCCTTCTACTTCTATAACAGCAGTTTGCTCTTTGTATAGATTGTGTACTACTCTCCTATCTCTATACTTCATTCCCGCGCTCTTTAGTATCTCGAACATTTTTTCCCATCTTACGTTATCAAAAGCTTTTTCTAAATCTACAAATCCTATATAAGCATTCTTTCCTTTTTCTATTGTTTTCTCTAACATTACTCTTAGCGCCAGAATAGCTTCGCGAGTTCCCCTATTTCGCCTAAACCCGAATTGGTCTTCTCCTAGTATTTCCTCCGCTCTATTTTCCATCCTCTTCTGCACTATCCTAGTTAAGATTTTTGACGCATGGGAAGTTAGGCTAATCGTTCTAAAGTTCTCGCATTTGTCGGCTCCTCTCTTTTTCGGTATAGTAACGATAATGTTCCTCTTATAATCCTCCGGCATCTCGCCCGTTTCATATATGTATTTTACCAGTTCAAACATCCTATTTACTACTTTCTGTCCCGCACATTTCAAAATTTCCGCCTGTATTTTATCTACACCCGGCGCTCTATTATTCTTTAGCCCCCTTAGTGCTATTTCAAATTCCTCTCTCAATATAGGTTTTCCTACATCTTCCCTATCGATGCTAGATTCTTTCTCTAATATATCTCCTAGTTCCTGACCCTCGTATAAATTTCCTAAGTACTGCTTCCATCTATCCGCTTTCTCCGCTCTTCCGATCAGTATGTCCCCCGATTGACTCCTATCGTTTCTACTTATTGTTCCTATATCCCTGAAGTTCCTCTCAATTATTTTGTAAGCCTCATCGGTCTTACCTACTTACAACTTATCTTCTACTTCTTTGCATTTATCCTCTATCCATTGTTCTTTCGCTTTTCTACATTTTCTAATGATTTCCCACTTTATTGACTTATACGTTTTCAGTCCTTCTTCGTCTCGTCTGTTTTTGTAGCCAACGATGTCAAATATCCCTAAAAATATACATCTACATATTTCAAAAAATAACAGTTATGGACGACTAGCAATGGAAGAATTTCATCAGGACATTATCAGCATGGGATAACGATGTCAGGAAAATTCTTATTGCTGTTTTTCTTTTAATTCTTGAGAGAAGACAATCTCATAAGAGGAAAAAGGTTGCGAGGTAAACGATTTTTTCCTATACCAATAATTAGGTGCTTGATCACTGATATTATAGAATTTATTAACCTTAAATTCTCTTTCTTTTGTCCATTAAATATAATAACTTTGTCCACTTTCATGAATTTTTTGGATTCATGTTTTTATATATTTTTTATCTTATGAATTTTGTTTCCAAATTTTACAGTTTCATGATTTTTTCTTTTTGCTTGGTATTGGCATAGATTATTAAAACCCTAATTGTGTTTATTTAATATTTTCATCGTTTAATTACTTACAGATCATCAATTATTATATTTTATATAAAAGCGGCAGAACAGTCTATCTCTATGTATTATAAATATAAAGTACAGTAAAAAGAATGTTCAACAGTTGGCGGTTCATTATACCACTGACATCTTGAAGGCGTGTTTTTTTTTAATAGAAGATGTATTGATGTTAAGTCTATGTGTTTTGTTCTTAACCTTTCAATAACGACTTGTTCACGTTCATGTAAAACTTGAGGTACTTTCCAGGGGGTTAGTAATCGTTTATTATATTTTAATGTAATTTTAGTGCATTTTTTGTTCGTTCGTTGAACATACATATAAAATTGGCTCTCCATTTTTAAGAATTTTATAAAAGTTTGAATTTGTTTAATTTTTGCTTTACTTTAAAAAGTATAGTAATTAGGTACAAACCTACATTCATTTCTAAAAATACAAATTTTCGTTTTCTAATTAGTGTTCAATCGAAAAAGAATAATCATCTACCTCTTAATCCTAACATTTTTTAAGTATATTCATATTATTGTCGATATTAGGTAGAAGTATTTCGAAACCAGTATAGATTTCAAAAATATTTTAAAATGTCGTTTCAGCCGAGATTCATTAGAAGAGCATTTGTTTTCGTTATTTTCGTTGAATATGATTTATTGGAGGATTTGTTTTCGTTGGATATGATTTAAGTTATAGGACAAATTGCTACAAAAAATAGTATATTGTACAACAAGTGTCGAAAAATGCTTTTCGCGCTTGTTTTACATTATACATTTCCTACGGTTACACTTAAATCACATTCGAGGGATGTATTCTTTTTCTTGTTTAAGTTTTGATTTCAAAACGATGATTTTTTGACATAATAAAACAATAATTATTTAATTTTAATAAACATTTACTTACTATTATTAGTATTAGAAATAAACATCATTATTAACAGCTATTGATAATTTTTTTAATAATAGGCAATAATAATCTTATTACACATATCTATTTGAAGTTGTAATTAATAGTAAAATTACTGCAATTTTCTAAATGAATTCCTGGCATTTATTTGTGCTGATTGATCAAATTTTTTAGAATAGATATGTTATTGTTTGTTTTTGACGAAGATGGCATTTCATTTTGTGGTAGAACATCAATATGTACCTCTCAATCTACGGAGTTTAACGAATTTACAATTTTATTGGATATTTTGACTTTTTCTTGAATGGATTCATCTATATAGCGTTCCGCCACAGTACTAGAGCACCATCCACCATGACGTTTGAGGATCAGTAAATCAACACCTGCATTAACTAACAAGGTAGCAGAGGATCGGAGGAAACAATGTCCCGTATATTGCTCTGCATTTTTGAGTTTAAGAAAAGCTGCGATTTCTTTCTCCAATTTTCCAATTTTCTCCAATTTTGTTGATTCCCACCGGCTGTTTGGTGCATTTTCCGTTTTTATAGTTTAAAAAGAAATCTCCCATTATTTTTAACATCAGTAGGACGGTAGCCAATATACTTTTTGCAAGTATCGTAAAAATAATCGGTGACCGTAAATGATCTTGGAATTTTATTTTTTGTATTTCTCAGCATAACTAGGAAAGCTACATTTAAATCTGTGACATCTTTGATTGTTAAATTACACAGTTCAATTCGTCTGCAAGCTCCGGCAAGACCAATGGCAACCACACTCTATAGATGGTAAAAAAATAATCAAGGTTACGTCGTTATTTAGTTTTACCTTAATTAGTAAGTAAATATTATCTAGCGCCGACTTCAAAAACTTTGAAAAGTCCTCTTCAGTGAGATTTTTGATTTTGTGGGAACATAATTCTCACACTGTCTTTTAAGAAAGGCTTGTAGTTTCTGATACTTCGATATATCGATCTAATGTTTTATATTTATTGTGCTTTTTAGTATGGGGTATTGGCTCCAATGTTGATGATTTGTAAACTTTGGAAAGGCTCTCAAAATACACTACCAGTATATTTTCGGAAAAGGTTGCAATTCTTTTTTCCTTCCTCTATTCCATGAATTCTTAGTAGGCAGCTTCATATCGCTTTCTAGATACATATGGCAAAAGATTCTGTGTCACTTCGGTGGCTTTTTCCGTTATTTTAGGTGACGTACATTCGAAGGATTCGTCATACATTTTGATATTCTTCTTCTTCTTCTTTCTTCTAATAGGTCTAGAACCTATTCCCCTTCGACGAGTATCATCGGTACTATGAGCTGTTTATCTATTTTTACAGAGGGTAGGCCAGCTATAACCTGGCCCTCTAACCTTCCAAATTTCTTCCGGGCTTGGGACCGCCAACAGTACTACTGGGCTATTCAATCCACCCAGCAGGACTGCAGACTGAAAACGGCAACGGTACGCGGTGTTTTCAAGCGGAACCCATCCAAGTGTTAACTGCGTAGAGGTTGCTTGACATCGGTGATCGGACGAGGATCGATGTTTAGCGTGATATGACCGTTGCCTATTTTGATATTCAATTTATTTAAACCAAAACTCACTAATACTAATCAAAAAAAAAAAAAAAATAATAAGGAATGCCGAAGGCGAAGGCAGAAATTATGCGAAATGGCAAACTAAACGGATTGATTGACAACTAGTGCATTTGTTTACCATGGTAACGCGCCACGTCTCGATCAAAGCCATGGCCCTTTTACAAAAAATATCCGCTTTTTCCGTTCAAATTGTTCCTTAGAATACTATAAAATTACAGATTTTGCATATAATGACTAAAAAATTAATAAAAGCAATTAAAAATATTTAGAACAAATAAAAATTGTTTTAAATGGATATAAATGTATCGAACACGGGTCGCCTGAAT
Source organism: Rosalia funebris (assembly GCA_037954035.1). Lineage (NCBI taxonomy): Eukaryota > Metazoa > Arthropoda > Insecta > Coleoptera > Cerambycidae > Rosalia > Rosalia funebris. The sequence goes on along the minus strand of JAZFAV010000005.1, from coordinate 13,455,007 downwards.
GCTAAGAAAAAACGCTATCACTACTCCACGGTGTTTTGCGCACAGAGTGCGTAAAATTCCGTTTTACAGTTGCGTTTTTAGTGTACTTTTGCTTATTTTTTAAGCAACCGTAGGAAAAATCATTTACGAAGAGAAGAAGTGAACGGAAGATTTGAAAAACCTTGTTAGACACAACTTATTGACGCAGTGTCAAAAACAAATACGTAATGTTTGAACCTAATGCCTTCATTTCTTTGAAATTTCTGCCCATCTAGTGCCTCTTAAAGGACCAAATACATGAGAATCGTTTGAGGTGAGGTCAGGAGATTTATGAGGATATTTTCTACGTAGAAATGTGCATTCATGGATCTCCCCTATATAAGAACCAAAACCGTGCGACCATCGAAACAAATTCCTCTCTAGAACATTACTGATCCACCAAAAAATTGAACCCTCGGAGAGATTTCAGGCAGCAAATCTCTCTCCTGGCCTCCCCAGACTCGTACATGTGTACGTAAATGTAAGTGTATGTAAATGTTCATCTCGTGAAATAAGACTTAAGAACGCACTCTAACTTTATGGTCTTTGGTGAGCAGTGGTGCAATAGTCTACTGTCTGATCCTCCACCATTAAGCTTTCTTTTGACCGTTCCCCCAGAAATTGCTACATTTGCTAGGGTTCTGCTTAGCTCTAAACTGCATAAGATATCGTTTGTCCCTTACATCTGTAGACTTCTTAGGACCTTATTCTGGGGTTCTACAGAGCTTCCAAGTTCATTGAAACAATTAGTCGAACAGTTGACTAATTGTTGATTGCCTAAACTAACATAACTCCTAACAAATTATTCACATATCGCTGGTTATGTCCCTCGTTAACTAGAGTTATTGCTTTCACTGCTTTATCGTTTCCTAAGTTGCGTAGACGATTGATTCCCTCTAGTCTAAGTGTACTGGATAAAGCATTTTATTCACTTGATGACGTTAAATTTACTAGCATCACTGAATTTATTGTCTTTTACAAATCACTTTAAACATCGTTAAATGTATTATTAACAAACAATTATAAAATGTTACTTTACATCTGTCAAACAATTGCAGCTGTTTATCAGTAGTCGCAGAGAATATCCTAGACCATCCACATAAAATGTTTGAGGATTTAAAACTTCGAAGAATTATAAGGACTAATGAAAAGTTTTGCTGATGCGTTAATTTTGTCCAGGAGTGTACTACAATTAGAAATTTAAATATTTGACGGAACAAAGAAAATGTATTCACTTTACGATAAACTAAATGCGTTTGTTTATACGTTTGGTGTATTGTTTGAACTCCACTGCCTACAATTAATCTGGGGATAATCTTCAATGATATACCAGGAAACAGATGCACAGCGATATTTTTAAAATAAGGTGTAACGTAACTGGCAAATTGCTGTAATTAAAATATTAAAATAGTTATCTGATTCCAGCCATCCGAGAAGACTTGAAAACGGTCTCAAGGTCACCGAGGATGATCGCAGAACAAATTGGCCAATTAAAGTGCCGCCATCTGTTTCCTTGAATCTTCGTTACTTGCCCAATCGCTTGTCTTTGTTCCTATCTAAGTAAACAGGATGCGTGCTTTCAGTGAAGGATCTGAAATATAAAAATTTGCCTCATTTGTAGCGATTTACTTCCAGCACGGTCGTCGTTTTCAATTATTATGATTATGCCATTGTTTTAAGCTGTTGCTCAATGGTCAATCATTGTTTTTATATCGCAGGTCATTAAGTGTAATTTTCGAAATCCTCGCAGGAATATTTGTATGGAAGATATGTTACGGAATTTAATTGGGTGTGAACGCGTGACAGCTTCAATTTAAGTGAATAAATTACGTCATAGGATTCAGGTATTTTGAGAACTATAACAAGTATAGCATAATAAAAACATAATTATGCTAAGCTTTGATTATTTAGTGTGTCCTAGGGCCTAGTTAATATTTTTGGAATGAATGAACTTAATTTCGAGTGGGCCTTTTTGAACTTTTATTTCACTCAACTCGTCATTGTGTAATTATTGAATTATTATTCAACTAAGAATTGTTGAATTCTTAGTTAAATCATCGTTTTGAAAATGACATAAAAAGTGTCGAAACTGCAGTCACGATTTGTATAAATATAGTGGTATAAAACTTAAGTTGTTTTACTCAATCGCGTCGGAATCATCAAAGAATCAGGAAACCAGTGGCGAAGCGTACATTAAGGCTGTAAAGCTAGCTAAATTGTACATCATTCCTTGCGTACTCCCCTCTCCCCTCACTTCACCGTGAATCTCAATAAAGTCCGTTAAAACCAAGGCGACGTAGAGTTAGCCCAGACAGCGCATACGCATTACCGGTTATCGGTATGCCGATGCGAAGAATAATATGCAATCCTGCCAGCCTCACAGCCTTAATGAACGCTTCGCCACTGCAGGAAACCGACAAAATACGTCAGTAATTAACCATCCCCTATTTTTAAAATCCTTTCTCTCAATGAAAGTAGTTATCAAACATAAGAATTAATAAATCGACAAAATATGTCACTGATTTATTTGCTTTAATTTTTCATTTCATATTTAATTAAATTTTTTCCAACATTTAAAATATAAGAAGTATAGTTTTCTGACATACTAGAGAGTACATAAGTACCTGTGGAAATTATAATATATCATTGTTATATAACGACTAAAACCAACAGATATTATTATTACAAAAAATTGAGGGTAGATGGCAGAGAAATTTACGCTTGCCTGCTATTTATATCTCTGGAGATTACATTTTTTATTAACCTTAATTATATACTAACATTGCGTATACAATAACAGATTGATATGCATCTAAAACGTTTAATTAAAATAATTAACGGCATAGATTTTGCTTTGTTTATATATTCAAAACCGCTTTATCTGATTAACTATTTTTTTCATGTCTGAGAATTTATCCTTCCGAACACAATACGATTTCTATTCAAATACCAAGTGATAAATAGTTATTTTCAGTGTTTTCAAAATTAATTCACAATACGTTATGGGAAAAACAAAGTAATCTATATATATATATATATATATATATATATATATATATATATATATATATATATATATATATATATATATATATATATATTTTTTTTTTTTTTTTAAATTATCACTAATATCAAGAATAAAGGGAATATACACTATAACATATTATTCTCCTATTACTGGAGCAAATATCAATAGTTCTATATGCTCTAAATTTATTCTTCTAGAAGTCAGATTGACAGCCAATCTGCCATCAATAGATCTGACCTTGACCTGAGTTAGAGCTTTACGACAAACTGTCAGCTGTCATCTTGAAAGATTCACAGTACCTGAGATATTTAGTTCATTTTTTGACACTAGCAATACATAAGAATACATAATGATATAAAATATGTTGCACTTTTAACTGTTTATTCAACAGTGGCCTAATTTTTAAATTCTATTGATTTCTATGAGGATCTTTAATTTATATTTAAATTAATATTTGAATGTGTTAATCTTCGTGTTCTTATTCAATAGTATTCTGTGTAATCGGTTCAGTCCTTGTGGAATTTTATTTATCAGTTTACAATAGAAAGATGATTAATGCATCTGAAAATATCAACAAGGACTCTGACACTGGCCATGTATAATGAACGAATTAAATTGAAAAAAGGATGTGCTATCTGCATTTGTCGGTTGCATTCTGCATATCACGAACAATGCACGATATACATGATGAATGATTGAAATGCTTCATTTAAAATATTAATAATATTTACATGGTGAAAGCATCAGTAATATACCTCCTATTCGTCCTATAATTCGGATAACTCCTCTAAGCGAATCAGATTTTAATTCAGATATATTGATACTTCAAAAGAATGATATTATAAAATATCTTTTGAAATATTATACTACTTTCAATTGTAATTATTTTCAGCGTATTAATATGATATATTTTACCTACTACCATTCCTCTAATTTACATTAACTCCGACTTAGCAAATTACATTTATAATAATTGGTTTAATCGATATACTAGGCTTTTTTTAGTTATCCCAATGACCTATCTCATTCGGTTATATATAGATATTCTTTAATTCCTTGGCTATATGTGTAATATCGTCTTGATTTCTTGGGATTTTCGTCAGTTAAATAAACAAGTTTTCTTGTTTATTTATTGTAATTGTAAATAATTAATTTAATAATGATTGAAAACTTGTTTATTTTAATTTAAATGATCGAAATCCCAAGAAACCCTAGAAAGATAAATAAAATATAAAGCATTCGATTTTATATCATCATGAGGTCATCAGTCCTAAGACTGGTTGGACGCTAACCTCCAGCTTCTCCCATCTTGTACTAACCTACGCATTTCGCTAATTGTGCTACAACCTACATCCCTTACTATTTGCGAGCAGTAGTCTAATCTAGGCCTACCTCTGCCTATCTTCACTCCTATTCCTGCCTCCAAAATATCGCGGACTATTCCTCCATGTCTCAGCAAGTGGCCTACCATTCTATCTCTTCTCTTCTTTATGTTTTTCCACATATTTCTTTTCTCGCCGACTTTCTCTAATACTTCTTCGTTTCTTACCCTATCAGTCCACGGTATTTTCATCATTCTTCGGTAATACCACATCTCAAAAGCTTCTAATTTCTTCCTGCTTGCTTCCCCTACCGTCCAAGTTTCGCAACCGTATAGTGCCGTGATCCATACATACGTTTTCAAAAATCTCTTCCTTGTTTCTAAGTTTATTACCCCCGAGCATAAAAGTGCTTTCTTTTTGTTAAAAGTTACTCGACCCTGCGCTATTCTTTGTTTTATATCTTTATCGCTTCTTCCATCCCAATTTATTTTACTTCCTAAATAAGTGAAGTCTTTAACTTCCTTCAATCTTTCATTATTAATTTGTACTTTCGTTTCTGCTCTACTCTCGCGCCTTCTGCACACTAACACTTTAGTTTTGTTTTTATTCACCCTCATTCCGTATTCCTCTGTCAACACTGCCTCCATTTCGTTCAACGCTGATTCTAATTCCTCCTTACTAGATGCTAATACTGCTATATCATCCGCGAATCTCAGCATTTTTAATTTCTGTCCCTGTACTTTAATCCCGAAATCCACTCTATCTTTTACCACATTAATCGCCTCTTCGATGTACAGATTAAAAATTAGTGCTGATAGCGTACATCCTTGTCTTACTCCTTTCTTAATACCTACTTCCCTTTTTTCCCCTTCTACTTCTATAACAACAGTTTGCTCTTTGTATAAATTGTGTAATACTCTCCTTCTTGTATACTTCATTCCCGCGCTCTTTAGTATCTCGAACATTTTTTCCCATCTTACATTATCAAAAGCTTTTTCTAAATCTACAAATCCTATATAAGCGTTCTTTCCTTTTTCTATTGTTTTCTCTAACATTACTCTTAGCGCCAGAATAGCTTCGCGAGTTCCCCTATTTCGCCTAAACCTGAATTGGTCTTCTCCCAGTATTTCCTCCGCTCTATTTTCCATCTTTTTCTGCGCTATACTGGTTAAGATTTTTGACGCGTGGGAAGTTAGACTAATCGTTCAAAAGTTCTCGCATTTGTCGGCTCCTCTTTTTTTCGGTATAGTAACGATAATGTTCCTCTTATAATCCTCCGGAATCTCGCCCGTTTCGTATATGTATTTTACCACTTCAAACATCCTGTTTACTACTTTCCGTTCCGCACATTTCAAAATTTCCGCCTGTATTTTATCTACACCCGGCGCTTTATTGTTCTATAGCCCCCTTAGTGCTATTTCAAATTCCTCTCTCAATATAGGTTTTGCTACATCTTCCCTATCGATGCTAGATTCTTCCTCTGATATCTCTCCTAATTCCTGACCCTCGTATAAATTTCCTAAGTACTGCTTCCATCTATCCGCTTTCTCCTCTCTTCCGATCAGTATGTCCCCCGATGACTCCTAACGTTTCTACTTATTGTTCCTATATCCCTGAAGTTCCTCTTAATTATTTTGTAAGCCTCATCGGTCTTACCTATTTGCAACTTATCTTCTACTTCTTTGCATTTATCCTCTATCCATTGTTCTTTCGCTTTTCAACACTTTCTAATGATTTCCCACTTTATTATTTATTGTATTCAGTCCAATCAGTTCCCTTACAAGTTTTCAGTCGATTTTATAAGACTTAATAAAATGACTTGCGGTATTAATATTTCCTTACGACAGAAATAAAGCACAAATATAAGTTTGTCGGTAGGGAACTTTATTTTATACTGGTATAACATACAATTGATTTATTTATTTTCATCAGCTAACATAGTTGTTGAAGTAATCTCATCAGTGAAGATGTTTCCATCTAAGTGATCAACAACAAAAAAAAGATCTACGAACACAAACGCATATTTGGAGAATGTTATGTGGACCAAATACAACGAAGTAACTAATATAGGATAATGTGACATTAAAAACATACCAATCTTGGATATACAGGTGAATCGGTTGTAGTAGGACATCTTCACAACAACTAAAACTATAGGGTTCATTTTAAAAACGTTACATATTGGATAGCATACAAGTACAAGCATCAGATGGGAAATGAAAAATGAAACCTAATTTATTGGAGAGAATGGATACCGTCTTAGAGAAACATAAAGAATAGCTTTGCTAAGGATTAGTCGTAAGGATGATTACAGTCAATTCAGCAAAAAGAACAAATCCAGAGGCAAACCACGTTAATAATTTTATGGGAAGACGAGCAGACGATATCTGCATCTGTCTTTGAATTATTTATGAATAAATTGATAGGATAATTATCGAAATGTTAAATCGACTGTGACAACCGGATAAAACGATTTCATTGAACAATGTTTGTGGAAATCTGCACTCTACTGACCTACTTCTTATGTGTCATTTTCTTTGTCAAATTGAAAGTTTTTGATGTTTCCAATATAAGAAAATACAGAAAATTATGAATACTCAAAAAATATATATTAAATTACTCCTAAACATTTAAGCTAATACTGTTCTGTAACTGTTGGGTACTAGAATCTCTACAGTATAGATAGCATATTTTACTTATATCAATATTGAAATATAAAGCAATTAACAAAAGTATTGGTTTAAGTGTAGTCTTCTATTCTAATGAGAACATTAATAACCATAAACCTTGAATTTATATTACTTACTAAATATCTGTGTTTTCTAAAGACTTTACTATTTTATATCTTCATATTCATTGGATAAATCTATTGAAGGCATTTTATTTTCCCCATAGATGGGGAAACCCATCTCATTTAGAGGAGAGGGGAACCTATTCCTAAACGAAGCTAGTGCTAATAAGAATCTAGCAGTTTTCTCCCGCTTCCACCCGTCCCAACCACGAAAAACAAAATCTGTCTCGCTTTTTAGAGAGGTGACTTGGCAACGGTGCATTCATGTAATCCTTTATTGACCCAAACTCGGTATTCTCTGCCGACTGGCACACTTCTGGGGCTCTGCTTATATCTTCTTGTTTATTTTCTTCGTCGGTGATTTACCCCCAGGGATATCTTATTTATTGCAAGCCTTGTGGCCTGCACAAAGCTAGGTGGACGAGGTAACGAGACGATCTGGTGGTGTTGTATCCAATATGTGTAACGTCTTCACTACTTTGGTCGCCTGGCAACATCTTAAGCTATGCAACTCAGGATGGGAGCAGTGTGGAAGCCATAGCCATTCAGAATAGTCCCTAGGATTTTGGAACTTAGGATAGCATCTTTTAGGTGGTCATGGTTCTTCTGGAGTTTGTAGCTGTCGTTATTAGTGGATATGGATGATCTTCCGTTTGAATGTAATTGTTCTTCCATTTTTATTGTATATTTTCCTAACTGCCATGAATTTGAGGTGATTATGGGCTGCGTATTCCCAAGCAGTATATACGTACATCAATTGGAGTTTCCACAAATAGAGATACAAACATTTATAGTGTTATAAGTTGTTCTATTAACAATTCATTTTTCATATTTGTACAATTCCAGGGGCAACAAGGAACCTTTATATCCAGATAACTAAATTACTTTACATTATCCGGAATCCCTAAATTCATTATAATTTCAGTACAATGGCTATGTTTGTTTCTTACGACAAACAAATCATTTGGGAATAACTTGATTATTTAGAAATTATATATAGGTGCATTTCTTGCAGTTTAATTGTGCGATAATAATTGTTAATAATCCTTTTCATTGGAATTTAGGCGTGGATGCATACTTTAGAATAGTTATCACGCAGGGATTTTAATATACTCTACGCGGAGTAAGGTGTATTGTATCGTGGTCTATTTATATTAGTATTATACTTAAAATTTCAAAAAATAAAACCCGCCACAGGTAGGATTCGACATTTGTCTCGGATTGGAACCGAACGACATACAGCTGTTTCGAACTTATTAGTTCTCATCAGTGACATACACGGTACGCCTATCCAGGACAAATGCCCAATGAAATTTGTGGAATATACATCTTTATCGCTACGATCTATGTCAGTAACATATAAGTGGGAAATCGAGAAAGGAACTATATGGATTGTCCCGGATTGACATAGATCGTATCGATAAAGATGTATACCCCACAAATTTCATTCGGCATTTGTCCTGGATCGGCGTACCGTGTACGGCACTCATGAGGACTAATAAGTTCGAAACAGCTGTATGTTGTTCGGTTCCAATCCGGCACAAATGTCGAATCCTATCTGTGGTGGGTTTTATTTTTTGAAACCTTAAGTGATCGTGAAGAAACACGAGAAAGGGGTCGAAGATCGCTTTTAGGTATAATTCAATGCCTGGCGGGGCTTTAACCCGAGGAGTAGTTGTTTCCTATAGCGATTATGTAATAGCCTTGCTATTCGGGAACTACTTTGATAACCGCTTGACGGTTTGGTAGTTCATTTCTCGATTTCCGACTTATATGTTACTGTTATATTTAAAATGTATAATAGTTTACAATTATAGTGCTATAAAATTTTACCAATTACATTGATGTTAAGTTTTATATCAAAAATAATGAAATCAACACCCTCTTTCCACATTAAAAGTAGTAAAGTTTTAACACGAAAAGTTATCAACAGCGTAACATTCTTTAGAACATCTGAGTTACGTTACATTTTATTCTAAACTCTGGCACGCCCGTATTGCAGTAATAGTAGTAGTAAAATTGCCTTTTCACATTAAGCCATTGTAAGTCTATGAATGAGATGAAAAACGCGTAAAACATAAAAATAAAACAGAGTCAATGGCCCATAAAATTGCACATACTGTTGAAAGAAAATGATTATCATCCGGATATTCCAAATTAGTTCCCACAATTTGTCACCGATTTTAATTTGTCTATTTCATTTAGACTTGTGTTAACTTCAGCTTTGGCCATAAACACTGATAACCATATGAGGAAGAGGGGCGGCGATCGTAAACATCCTTGGTTAGAGTGCATATATTCACTGGGACCCTACTACTGTTTCCCAGTAACGACACAAAAGTTGCACATTTTACGTCTAAAACAATGTTCTCATATATGTGCATTGTTTTCGCGCATTCATTATAACACATTCTAACTACTTTCCTAGATACATTCCTTGACTCAAACTCGGCCTTTATTAAAAAATACTCAATACAATTTAAGATAATGCCTTATAGTTTTTCTTGACGCTTTTTTCATTAGCTTTAAAGTAAAGGCAACGACTATTTCGAAAACGTTTCGTTCGGTTTTGTATGCTAATTCACGCCTTGAGAACTGAAGATTTTATTAAGACATGGTCAAATTCAAGTTACGCACTTATTGTCTTAATTAAAAAGCTGCAAAGCAAAAGTGTGTTAGTAATACGCGTTAGATAATATGTAAGGCTAAAATGTGTTCATGAAGTTTGTGTTCCTCGCAATTTAAATATGCAAGTGTTCTATTTTTCTGTGATAGTTTTTGTTGTTATACATGGAGGTTTAGTTGTTGATAGTTCTATTATAATTATTGAGGATGCGAAAGGTAAATTGTAATATGTATTATAATTTAGGTTGAATATAATTTTTAACAAAAAATATGCAATACAAATGCAGTAAAAGTCACATTACTATGCTTAAAACAAACTTAAACAAATTTAAAGTACAAGACCTGTACAAAATTAAGTACTTTCCTATTGAAAATAGTTTCAAATACATTAAACTAAGTTTTTAAGCATACGTTTTAATTTTTATATTCAATTCAAATGAGAATTAATTTTTCATAACTTTATTTCTAATTGCAATGTTAGGAAATTATTATTAATTGTTAATTTAAAAAGCATGTTTTACAGAACTGGAACACGGAATGAGATTTTTAACTCAAATATATTCAGCAATCGAATATAGAGCATACATTTAATAATCTGATATATAATCAATTTTAATTTTTTTTAAATTGGCGTTTTATTTTTGGAATATTATTCAGTTAGAAAAATGTAGTCACCAAATTAATCTACTATTAACGGGCCATTTACATTGGATTAATAACATATTTTTTATTTTTTAATTGGAGTTAAATACTTTTACATGATTAAATTTTGTATTACATTATTATTACAAAACTGTGTATAGTATATGTATATGTATGTACTGAGCATGTACAACCTGCAACTAACAGTAAGATAAAATATTTAAAATTTTCAGCTTTAACTGGTCATATTTAACTGATAATGCTCTTCTTTGAATTTATTCTAAAATACTCAGCCACTTTAAGAACGTCAAACGTTTAATATCTACAATAATAAAAATTAACTCTTAATTTTACTTTAAATATTCCATCGTTCTGACACTCTCAGTGTCAGAACACTGAGAATGTCAGACTCTCTGACACTCTCAACACTGACTTAGTTTTCCACAAAACAATTTACACTACAGTCGACGCGTATTTCGCCAACAAAGTTGGCATCATCTGGAGATGGTTAAAACACTTAATTTTAATCACCTCCAGATGGTCTCAATTTTGTTGAAGAAACGCACGTCGAGTGTAGTGTTTTGGTGTTTTGTAGGAAACTAACTTAGTGTTATCTTCACACCAAAGGTTCCGGCCGACTCCAGTATCATAGTTCTTCTACTGGAATATATAAATGTTATTTTAAATAAGAGCTTTCTGACGACTTCTTTGTAGAAGAAGAAGTTTCAGTTACATTTTATATTAAGTAATTTAAAACTAAGAAATATTCCTGCTACATTACTTAATTCATTTATTGTTTCTACAATGTTAATAGAATCAAATTAATATCTCCAAAAATAAGGACCTAATGTTGAAAATTAATGAAAACAGAGAATAGCACTCGGAATAAATCTCAGTCTAACATATTTCAAATCTTAAGAATTTGTCATGGTTAATATTATTATATTTTTATTAATTTGATTTTCTAAGAATAGATAAAGTTGCCACAATTTCCATAATTTCTCAGCATTCTAAATTCTATCACCATACTTCATTTACCAGAAATAAAATCCTTATTTTTTTAATATACTTAATTGAACTGTTGATTTGAAGTGTATAATTGAACTGTATATCGATTTTTATGTTATGTGTTATTTTTTCAAAAAATAAAACCCGCCACAGGTAGGATTCGACATTTATCCCGGATCGGAACCGAACGACATACAGCTGTTTCGAACTTATTAGTTCTCATCAGTGCCGTACACGGTACGCCGATTCAGGACAAATGCCGAATGAACTTTATGGCGTATACATCTTTATCGATACGATCTCTGTCAGTAACATATAAGTCGAAAATCGAGTAAGGAACCACCAAGCCGCCTACTTTATTACTATTTCGTTGAGAATACAGTAACTATTTTAGTTAAAGCATGAATTTATTATAAAAGTAAATGTAATGACAGAAGTATTGGCTATGTTCCTCATCGCTCATTAAAATTTCTTCGCTATGAGTAAATAAATTAAAAAACACTGAAATAAATTAAACAAATGCATATTTCTATGTATTTTTCCTTTTAAAATATTAATAGTATCCAGATATCAAAAATTATTTTGATTAAAGGGCGTTATGTGTTTTTAAATAATTGTAAAATATATAATAAATATGCCAAGCAGTGCTGGTGTAGATTTCTTGCTGTTGTAATCTTAAGGAGTTTATGAATCATGGTTTTCTCCGCAGAACACTAAATTTACGACATGGAATTAATTTGAGAATGCAGTCAGAACAAGACCAGAAATTTACAAATTCAGCATGAATTTACGTTTGCACAATTTTTGAGAGCATCCTACACTGTCTGAAATGTGGTGTAAAATTGTACACCAATTTGTATTCCTGTATGTACCCCGTGTACATACAGGAATACACCAGTTTGGTGTGGAATTAACACAAGACAGTGGTAATGGGGTAAATAATCATACCTGTGTAATGTGGTAAAATAAAGACAACGGCTGGTATAAACCTCAGTAAACTTCAATATTGCCTTTTTTGCCATATTTATTGTTTAATAAAGAAAAATAAAACGGCTCAGAACTATAATGAACTCTAATGAACTATAAAATATAACTTTATTGTTATATTTTTCTTTTTAATACACAAAGTTAGTTTCATTATCGCAATTTACATGTTAAAAGTAGTAAAATTTAATCTCTGTAGATTTTCAACAGTGATTTCTTGGCAAAGAATGTTTGTGGATTATGAAAAATTTTGTTGGTGTTTCGCAAAACTGATTTTGTGAAAAGAGCCAACTAATGGCCTCATAGAAAGGTACTGATAGACCAAACGTTCGTAGAGAAAAAGTATGGAGAACGTATTTCGTCAAAGTATGAAACGAAACCTTTAAACACCCTTCAAACGTCTGTTTCAAGAAATTTTAGTTTCTTCTGGAATATCTGTAACTAGTTTACAAGAACTGAAAGACTTGTTAAAGAATCTGCAACCATAATGCTAGGAGTACTTCAAAATGATTTTGATAACACAAGGAAGTATGCACAGTTGTGAATTGATCAAGGTGGAGGACATTTCTCTCAGCATTAATTTAATTTGAATTTCTTTATTAATTAAAAAGTGGCTTTATCTGGAGAATGTTTTCTATTTCATTACGATATGTGACTAAAATAAGTTTGATGTCTCGGTATAATTGCATACGAGTAAGCCAATCGCAATAATATTGCGCCGCCCTCTCGGTAATATCGAAGGCACCTCCGGAGCATGCACTTAGAGCCTTCGAATCAAAAAACAAAAGTTACCACGTTGTTCGCAAGGGTCGATTTACTGTATTGATTTTGTCAAAATGCCGAAATTCGAAGAAGAAGCATTTCGTACATTGATCATAAAATGTCGTGACACACACGAAAACAGCCGTTTAGTAAAGTGAGATTTATTTTAAGTTACGCTTCTCATCGCACATTGAAGTCTCCTATTGTGGTATTCTCAACTAAAATACAATTAAGAAAGTAAATAATAACTTCGTATTAAGTACGAGGTAAATGATTTGGAGAAATATAGGTACAAATTAAACAAATATGTATTTCTATATTTTTATGCTGCGGCAATAGCCCGGCAATGAATTAGAGTCATTGATTTTTTCATTAAATCTGAACGTAATTTTTATTTACAAATAGTCAAAGCCTTCATTGCATATACATTTTATATCACTTTTTATTTATATAACTTTTTAAAAACAAATTATTTTTAATTTACGATTTTGAACACTTATGCCAAAAAAGGAGTAACCGGTTTTTATACTTTTAACCTGAAACTTATTCGACGTTTATTCGACGACTAATTGAAGATTACTAACTACTGCTGATTACTGAATTTACCGACTACTTGTGGACTGATTACTATATTTGCCGATTACTATATCTACCGATTACTATATTTGCCGATTACTTGCTGACTGATTATTATACTTATTCACCGATTACTGAAGCTACTGGTGGTTGTTTCTCTATTTAAAACATTTCTGTTGCTGATGCTGCAGGAATGTTCTAAGAAGTGTTTTTCTCGAAGACTTTTAGCATGTGGCAATAATTGCGATAAAATACAATGTAAGTTTATGATAAGCACAAAAGGTTTTTAGTGACGCGATAACCGCAATGACTTTGGTATACTCTTTTCTGGACATAACATCCTGTATGCTAATGGCCTGTTACAATGTATATTACAATATTATAAAGTACAGTATTAATCTAAGTCTTAATCTAATATAAGAGAGGATTCTATATAACATACATATTATTAAAAATAATTCTAGAAAATTTTCGGTCTACTGTTTGTAAACGGTAAATTTTCGAGTTTAGGTAAATTGTTTACCTAAACTCTTTTCTATAATTATGTTAGGCCGTATTCATCATTTCAGTCATGTAATACTGTTTGTAAACGGTAAATTTTCGAGTTTAGGTAAATTGTTTACCTAAACTCTTTTCTATAATTATGTTAGGCCGTATTCATCATTTCAGTTATGTAATACGGATTAATTTGAGTATGAAGAGTAGAAGTATTTATGGAATGCATCGTTATGCTCTAGATTCTAGATTATCAAATCTATGTAGGCTTGAGCTTAAAGTGTATTCGTTTGATTAGAAATATATGCAATGCGGCAAGTTTTTGGGTTAAAATTGAAAGCAGTTTTATCAAAGAATTTCAAGTTACCTCAAGGATCTTTGGAATCAGTTTATTTTTTTTTTTTCATTGTATCTCTCTGATATAAACAATTTTTTTTAAATCCAGTCTTGTTTCCTGGGTTAACATACGGAAAAAAATATTTACTTTTACTAATGTATGCAGATAACTTAGTTATGCTAAGCGACACAGAATTTGATGTTACCTGTAAATTAAAAATTTTAGAGGACTATTGTCAGTCAAATTATTAAATACTGAATTTAGATAAAACTAAAATTGCAAAATTTTCTAAAGGTGGATTTAAAAGAATAATATTTTACTGTAATATAAATTATTATATCATCGATGAAACCATTCAATGTGGTCTGTGTAAGTTGTTTGAATTTGAAAACAGCGCATATTTTCCATAGATGCCCATTATATAATTAAATCTGCCTCTGAGAATTAAAAACTGTTATAACCCTTAAGGATATTGTGTATTTATCTGGAAGTTCAAACATTAGACATTTTTAAATGTTGTCAAACTTTATCATCAGTTTTCTGAAAATTTGGTCACTTATTTTTAATGAGTAACCAATATAATTGAACTCAGCTTTATTCTGTTACTGGAAATTTTCTTAATAATGGTGTACGTAGGTGTACATCATTATATATGTGTAATACAACCATATTTTCTTATCTATTATGTTGATGTTCTATAACGAAATTTTGTGTTATAACTATTGTTTTAATTCCTTCTTCATTCTTTCTGTTAATTATTATTACAAACTCTTGATATATGATTTGTATCATGATAAGCAATGAGGTTAAATATGACTAATCAATTCCAAAAATAATTTAACACAATTCCAAAAAAGGCAATACCTTTAAGATATTTTTTTCGAATTGTGGAGCAACTTTTTTTAATTTGCGTCTTTTAAGCTAATATCTGTCCTTAAGAAACAATAAGAAATAACTATGGTATACACTATAATTATGTTAAATTATATCATCATGAAATATTTTAATAATAGTAGATTAATATTAAACAGATATCCATTAAATGACTACAGAAAAATAATCACGATTATATCTGATTCGATTCGATGACTCAAAAATACTCATACTAACCCAAAATTTTATTTGAACCAATAAATCGAAATAAATATGTGTAAATCGATATTTTCCACTATATATAATACCTATTTAATAACATTTCTCTTTGTTTAGAATATATTTACAAATCTAAATTTAAACTAGTATATATAACTTTCCCTTGCATGGTATTCAAAACAGTGTATTTTTCAAATAACTCAAGCCAGTTTCATAATGAAAACAAGCAACTTAATTATATTGCTACGCATACATAAAACCGTATAATAAAATGTTATTGTTTAAATTCCCAGACAGCCATTTATTATTTGCATCAATATTATTTTCTCAAATATATTTATATTTTCTTTAAGCTAAAACTAAAGCTAAATTAACAAATAGTAGTAGCATACTATTGCTTTTGCTCGTCATTGCTTATTGATTTCTCTTACAGTCTTAATATACTGTGATAAGTAAATACACCATACACCTTACAATTATTACCCAATCAACTTATTAATTCGTTTTTAATCGAATAATAATTCATAGTGCTTGAAAAAATAATAACCAGATTTACGTCTGACAACTTTTGATGCCTTGATAACGATTGCATTGTCTCACGGTTATAGTAGAGTTACATTAACGCAGATGACCGGTAAATTACTCAAACAAACAAAAAAAAAACACCTTGGTTATGCGAGTGTTGTCCAAACTTTTGTTTATAATTTGGAATATTCTCAACATTGTTCTTTCCTCTCCTGTTCATTAAATTCAAAACAATTTATGATGACTTCAAAAAGTGTTTTTATATATCTACAAGAAAAAAGTAGTAATTGTAATTAAGATCGTAATTAAGATTATATTTAATCATAATCCACTATCATGAGTATCCACTCGAAAGAACAAATGGCAGAATTATGTATTGTAAAATATAAATTTTAAAAATGAGGGTTAATATTAGCGAATTAAAATGATAATTAGAACTGAACTACTCTAGTTCGAGGCCAAATGACCTCATTATTATATAGAGTATTGTATAGAGTATATAAAAAAGTATTATAAATAAAGGTGTTTCAATTTACATCTCAATTATCATTTTTTTAATTGTGACTCAAACTGTTGAATCCAGGAGAGCAAAATGGGAACAAGGATGATCCAGCAATTATCATATCAAGAAACCCTCCTCTTAAATAATTGTAAAAACATGAAATGTTACGGATTAGTTACAGTTTTACTTAACGTAAGCTATCATCGTTAAATTTATGTCGGGTTTCTTATATACTCTATATAATACCGACTCTATATAATACTCTACGTATTATATAGAGTATTATATAATAATGCTTTACATGTATGTATTATATGTTATTATATGCTCTATGTATTATATCCTGAATATCTGTGTAAACGTTCGGGGTTAGGTGAAAGAATAACACTAAGCTAAACCGCGCCGTCTTAAAAATAAATGCGCATAAATAAATAATAAGAATAAATAAATTACTTTTGATATTGATGTTATTGTACGCACTTATTTTAGGTTACGCTTCTCATCGCCTATTGAAGTCTCTCATCTTTAACTAAAATACAGTTAAGGAAATTCACAATAATTTCGTGTTAATAGATACCTACAAGGTAAATAACTTTAAAAATTGGTTCAAACTAAACAAATTTATATATCTATAGTGTAGCAGCAGTGTAATAGCTGGCGATGAGTTAAAGTAGTCGATAATTTCATTGGATCTGAAGTTAATTTGTATTCATTTTTAAAATATTTATTAGATGTACGTAATATTGAAAACAACCGATTCAACATCATTTATTAATTCAAAAAAAAAGCAATATAATGTATTAGAAATCTATAAATATTCCTGAAACGGGCGACATAAAATAATTTTTTTTTTCGAATCACGAAGTTAGAATATGCATATTTTAAAGTTGATTTGTATTTTCGCGACTTAATTATTTGCTTTGTTATTATTTATGTCATCGTTTTTTTATCATTTATGTGTTGTTTTATCATTGCGCTCGGTGTTACATTTTTTTTTTGTATATATCCTTTCATTTCGGCATTATCAGCAATTTTGACCAGTAAATTGATTTTGGTCTTAATACAAGTAGGGCAACTTGTATTAAGACTTGGAACATACATCAGTAAAACGTAAACAATGCAGAAAATGACTTTTCCATGATATTTATTGAAAATATTGCATATAAATTATATATGCAAAATTGGTTTTTTTTTTAAACCAGTCTACACTGTTTTTCTTTTAATTTTGTTGTGTAACAGAAATCATATTTACGATATTACTATCAAATCTTCAAATCGATTTTCCTGAAAAGTAATACATGCTATCGAAGTTAAACAAGAATGCTTTCGTTATGTAAAAAAACTTCGAATTTTCATAGTTTCTTTCCATAATCAGAAAAGAAGACGTCTATACAAGGTTAGGTTATATTGACCCCCAAACGCCCTATGTTTTAACACCCCTGAATATCATTTTGGGATGTTTTCTACTATATATTGTTAAATATAGAAAATTTAGTAACATACCAAAATTTCATAATTTCGGATGAAATTATTTTGAAAATATTTGATAAAAACCGTTTTCACCACCACCCATTTAAAGGAGTATATCTTAAGTGGAATTTCGGAAAAATGTAGGGGAGAGCGGGGCTGGAATATCTGATTTTCAAATAACATGAAGTTTTATTATAAAAATTAAAGGTTATCGTTTTTTGTAATATTATAGTCACTTCTACTAATATCTCAATAGTTTTTTTA
The DNA here is from genome assembly GCA_037954035.1 of Rosalia funebris. Lineage (NCBI taxonomy): Eukaryota > Metazoa > Arthropoda > Insecta > Coleoptera > Cerambycidae > Rosalia > Rosalia funebris. The sequence continues at coordinate 13,436,566 of JAZFAV010000005.1, read as the reverse complement.
CAGAAGCTTAAATAAAACAACCATTTCTATAAATGTATGTAGGTATGTAATTTTTATTTTATGCACAACTAAACTTTTAAAAAACAACAAAATATTACTGGTACAAAACATTACTGGTCCAGACAAACTTGTTTTATTTAGTTAAATTATAATTGAGATCTATTAACTTATAAATCTTATCAGATGCATAACTTAACTTTAAAAAAAAACAAAACATAACTGGTGAGGTAAACATAAACGTTTCTTTACGTAGTTAAGTTATAATTGAGATCTATCACCTTATAAATTTTATCACGTGCATAACTAAACTTTAAAAAACAACAAAACATACCTGGTAACCTCCAGATAAACTTATTTTTATTTAGTTAAATTATAATTAGGATTAGTCATCAGGCTTATTTTAATCAGGCGTAATTAACTTTGGCAATATCTATTCTTATTCATCAGTAATCTTATTCATCACTTATTTCTTCATCTGGCTCACATTTGGGCCATATAAGTGTCTTCATCACCTTTATCTAAACATTTGACATGAGCCCAATTTTTATACATGGTACATTCTATCCACTGTTCTCTTGGACGAGAATTTGAATGTGAACAACAAATTATGTAGTACCACTCCAGATAGTTATCGCTGTCATTTTCACTTTCTTGTAATAATCTTCGTTTAGCTTTTTCTTGAGATTTTCCCTTCCCTTTCCCCTTGCCTTTACCTTTTCCTTTACTGTTATCGTTGTTTTCCCTTTTCCCCTATTTGCAATGTCCTCATTCTTTTTTGTCTTCTTCTTTGCCTGTCCTTCAGCCAACGCATTTTTTCTGGCGTGTCAGTTAAAATAGCCGTCCTTCTTATACGTCGCTTTGTAGACATCTGCAATCTTGGTGGTGCCTTTGGTAAAGGTTTCACATTTTCAGGACTAAACGCAGCTGTAGCATTTGTTTTTGCTGGCGTTAATTGAAGTTCTTGGTCAGTATTCAGTGTCGCAGAGTCAGTCTGATGGACATCACTCTGATTTGTTGTCTAATTCTGAGGTTGTTTATCATTCTGCACTGATATTAAAGTCATCAAAGGCGCCTAGGTTTATAATCTATGGCGGAAACCTTGCCAGCTTTTAATTTTGTAACAAATCAATATAACGTCATGTGGAAAACTTCAAGTTCCCTTACCAGAGTTTTAACAAGTTGTCCCGCCCTTATTGACAGTATCTGCAGCTTGACGCAACAATGTCTCGGAAGTTTTATCTCTCTGTCTTTCATTTGTAGTTTCGCATCCTTAAAATAAAAGAAAAATGGTCATAAGAATTTTAGGTACGATTGAAGGTCAATTGGGGTAAGTTGTTCCGGAGAACAGCCAGCCCTGCCAGGAAGGAATTTATAACCCCGAAGTACGTTTATACTCGTATACGAAGACTGACATACTATATCAGATGACATATATATGACATGATATAATCAATTAAAAAATACTTAATATAAGCAATAAAGATACCTTACTAATGTCACTACAATTTAGGAAAGTTACGCATGAATCGGTGCACAATAAACAGAAATAGACCAAATAGCTTAAACACGAAAAAATTTACTAACGTGGTGTTTTGACAGCTACGTGCATACAGTCACTCAACCGCGCCATCGCGTCGGCGTAGTAACTAAAATGGCAGCCGACGCGGCGCGTCATCTGATTCTTTACTCTCTCAAATTCTTTACGCTCTCCCCTACTCAAATTTTTGTCATATATCGACTTCTATCTGCTCCAAAATTTTGAATATTGATTTAAGAAAATACCTTGTATATGTGTGATTCTTGTACATTTTAAATACTTTTCACCAGACTATTTCTGATTATGTTTGTGTCCAAAGCGTAACTGTGTTAATTATTTTAATACAATTTTGTATATTTTCAGCGTGTTTTCGACGAGTTTTGGCGGGCAAACGAGTGGCAAGGCGATGCGTGAAGAGATCCTTGACGCGTGAAACGGTAGAGGCATGCCAAAGAGAATGTGCAGACGAAAAATATTTCATATGCGAGGGTTTCAATTACAGGTAATTAGTTAATAATTATAATTACCCCATTGTTTCGGCGTTAGGCGGAGGTGCGACATTATTGTGTGACACTTACGATGATAAATTTTACGCCACAACTAAAATTAAGGTCAGATATATACAAAAAGAAAAAAACATCTGCAATTACCTCTAAAACTGAAGTAATTAGAACCCACCTTAAATAATATTCTTGTTATACACTAGGAGAACAATGTAATTACCTAAATGATTCATATTTAACAAATGTAGGGTTTTTTAATAAGAAATTATTTTTCTATCGAGTCACTTTCACACATTTTTTTTAGAATTAAATCTTAAAAATCTTCAATTCACTTTTTTCATTTAGTCGATTTGTACAGTTGTTTTAAAGTTAAAACACTTTGCTTCGTAACTGACAAGAATTTTTTAAAGTCAAGTTTTAAGTAAAAATATACATACTCACATACCGCTTTGGTATTAACAGTGTTTTTCTTTTATTTTATGGAGAATACGGTGGGCAGTAAGTTAACTTACTTAAGTTAAGAGCTAATAAAAGTTAAAAATAAATAACACATCACTTTCGTAGTAATAAAGCACAATTGTTTTATTTTATGGAGAGTATATAACGGGGGCGTAGCGGGAGAAAAGAATCTAGGGATGTGATACAAATTTTATAAGGGAAGAGGTATAGTATAAAATGGCAAAAATAAAAAAAGACATTAACCTAAAATGATTATGCCGAGGTATATATCCTAACTTTTAAAATGAAGATTAATTCTTCGGTTTTGTTTGTCCAGCGAAAACGTCTATCACTGTTTCTTCAAATGTTGGAGATGATTTCATATCTTCTAACAAGGCACTTTCAATATTTATTAATGCTAAAGCTGACAGTCTTTCTTGCTTTTGAGAATTTCGCAGATAAGTCTTTATTCTCCTTAAACATAAAAATGATCTTTCCGCGGAACTGCTTGTGGCAGGAATAGTAAAAATTAAACGACACAATTTTGACGGTTCCGGGAAAACAGAAGATAATTGAAGGGATATAATATATTGGAGAAGCTCAAACACAGTGCTCTTTTACATATCGGGATCGCTATAAATCACTGAAAGTTCGCTTTTTGGACGATTTGCGTCAAATAATGTTCCATATGTATCTACTAAAGAAGGAAAAAGTTCGTCAGGAAAACGTTTTACGAATGAAGTAAATTGTGTGGAATCTAGGTTTAAGAATTTCAGTTTAGAAATTTCACTAAACCGTTCACTCATGTTCAAGTAACGTCCAAAATTTCAAAAACAATCGTGCGTAGATGATTTTCTTATCTTCTTAAGGAATTGAATCCAAATGCGTTCTTTTACTTGGTGGTTGATTTTCTAATACAAATCTGTCCATAAGGTCCCAAATGTCACTAAACTCGTTGTTCATTTTTTGAATATGTAATTTGCAATCGGCGATCTTTTTATTGCAGTAACTAATATCTGATATTTTTGTCTATAGAATTTTAAACAGACTCTCGGAATGTGGGAATATTGCAGGAAACATTGCTAAGAAAAAATTAAAATCAAAGTCGCGAAATAAAGTTAAAAGGCCTCTAGCACAAATAACGGTTTCTCGATCCTTTTCCTCATTTTCATTTTCCACAATTACCTGAAACAGCGCTTCCAAATCTTCCTTATGTTATGGCAACAATCGTTAAGATGCTTTCACATAATCGAATAACTGAGTCCGGAAATAACACCCACTCGAGGTTCCACTGTTGATTGCATAAGATTACCTTTTCGGCCGGCCAACGCGTACCTAGGATGTAACGTGGACCATCGCATTTCAGCACTGCAGCAAGTAACGCGGGAGTCCAATAATTTTAAGCGCCTTTACGGCCGATTTGAAAGAAAAAAGTTCATGATAGCGTTTAAAGCAACTAATGTATGTTTGCGGTTAATTTGCCAAATTTTTAAGGGATGCAACGTATCATTCGCATCCATGTACGCTAGGTCCCTGGTATATAGATAAGTGGTATGACACAGAGTTAATGAAAGTGCAGCGCTTTGCTACGCATTCAAAACGTAGATGGGTTCTGGAGACCAATCGTATTCTCATTTGTACCTCATCTCTATGTGTAACCCTTCGTAGTATGAGGATTTATCAGACGGAAGCCTTGTCGAGGAAGAGTTAACAATAACTAAAAACAAACATCACAAGTAAATATATTAGGTATATCCAAAGCTACTTAAATAGAAAACATAATAAAAGGCGATTTGAATTTTCTTTTTCAGTAGGACTAGAAAATCGAGTATGTTAATCACTGGATATTTACTTTTTAACTTCAGTTTCTGCGATGATTTTGTTAATTATTTATGCGCTCATAGCAGACAACGATATATTAAAATAGTGATATTGGCAAAATAGTGATAAAATATAATAGTACCGCGAAATATACTTGAAATATATAGACTTTATCCTCCGAATGATTAAATTTACCTTTAATCTAATTTTTAGTTATATCAACATCAAACATGAGAACAGAGAACGATGTACTGAAACAGTTATAGTAATAAAACAGCGATGAGGCACCATAACATCGCGAAATATTACGAAACATATGAATTATACATAATAGCAATAATAACAAGACCTCATAATTAAGACATTCGTAGCCTTGCCTTAGTGTGAAAGATATAATGATTTAAATAGTGTAAAATCCAACAGAAACTTTTGTGTTTAATTAAGAGTCATAGGCGTGAAGTCTTTCCATTCCATGATCACGAAAGCAGTTTCAACCGAATTGTTCTTATTATGTTTAACATATGTAGACATAAAATGAGTACCAAGGTCAACCACGACAATATTTAGAAGAAAGAGCGTAATAATTGGAATATCATTTAAATGAAACTCCCTTTAATAACTAATTCTAAATTATAATTACGAGCTTGTTTCAGATGTTTCCTATTTTACACATCATAATAATATATTAATTGCAAAATTCCACATTATATTCGAAAAATATACTATGAAATATTTACTGTCGCAGTTTATTTTGGTTTTTCATCTGAATACTGACAAAGAAAACTTGTTACGTCACTTGGGTGATCTACCGATCTATTTCATATATCCAGACACAATTAAAAGAATATTAATTCATAAATACAGTTACTAATAAAAGTATTATATGAAAATGTTCAAAACTACATTTTAGATCAGTACACAAATTAACAACAAATTGTTATTTTCTTCAATACACAAAAGTGTACTTCTTAAAATTTCTTCAAAATTGAGTCAAGAAAATAATGAAGACATTTCTGTAAGTAATTTTTTCTGCTTTATACGTCTGCTGATATATAGCGTGGTGAGAATTTTTCGCATGATATTCATAATTCTATTATTAAACGATTTTTTTAAACTCTTAAACATAAAAATCTTTTAAGATATATTGAATGCTCTGTACATATTACTTTTCCGCACTCCACTATAAGCGGAAAAGTAATGTAATCGTGAAAAAGCGAAATATTGTTTGGGTTTATTCTTTGTTTTTCGGCCTAAAAACAAAAAAAAATGGTTTATAAAAATTTTTTGCTGTGTGCGTGTCGTCGTTGTCGTCGGAATATATTCTTGTTAGCACGATAACTTAACTAAATCGTGTCGGATCGATCGTGATTCTGATCGGGGATGTCTCCCAGACGACACCTATTGATTTTGAGGTGGATAGCACACACCACCCCCTCCCTTGGGTCTATTTGAGATTTTTTTTTAGCACGATAACTCAACTAAATCGTGTCGGATCGATCACGTTTTGATTAATTCTGATCGGGGACATCTCCCAGACGACACCTATTGATTTTGAGGTGAATAGGACACACCTCACCCTGTCCATGCATGGGTCATGAGAAAGCACGATGGCGGATTATTTGAGAAATTTGTTTTGTTACTACGATAACTCAACTAAATCGTGCCGGATCGATCGGGTTTTGACTGATTCTGATCGGGAACGTCTCCTAAACGACATCTATTGATTTTGAGGTGGATAGGACATACCCCACCCTGTCCATGGATCATGAGAAAGCACGACGGTGGACTATTTGGGAAATATTTGTTCTTAACACGATGACTCAACTAAGTCATGTCGGATCGACTGGGTTTTGACTGATTCGGATCGGGGACGTCTCCCAGACGACACCTACTGATTTTGAGGTGGATAGAACACACTCTACCATGTTCATGGGTCATGAAAAGGCACAATGGTGGACTATTTGAGAAATTTGTTTGTTAGCACGATCACTCAACTAAATCGTGTCGGATCGATCGAATTTCGAATAATCCTAATTAGGGACGTCTACCAGATGACATTTATTGATTTTGAGGTGGATAAGACACACGCTACTCTGTTCATGGGTCAAGCACCAGGGTGAACTATTACTGTTCCGCACTTCACTATACGCGGAAAAGTAATGTAATCGTGTAAAGAAAAAGTGAAAAAACAAAATTTGATTTTGGGTTTGTTTCATTATTCGGCCTAAAAACCAAAAAAAAAATGTTTTTTTTTAAATTGCTTGCTGTGTGTTTGTCGTCGTTGTCGTCGGCATTTATGCTTGTTAGCACGATAATTCAACTAAATCGTGTCGGATCGATCGGGTTTTAACTGATTCTGATTGGGGACGTCTCCCAGATGACACCTATTTTGAGGTGAATAGAACACACTCTACCATGTACATGGGTCATGAAAAAGTACAATGGTGGACTATTTAAGAATTTTTTTTTTGTTAGCAAGTTTATTCAATTAAATCATATCGGATCGATCGGGCATCGACTGATTCTGATTAGGGACGTCTACACCAGACGACATCTATTGATTTTGTGGTGGATAGGACACACCCCACTCTGTCCATGGGTGATGAGAAAACACGATGGTGGACTATTTGAAAAAAGTAACACTGTCGTATAAAACACATATTCTGCATTTAAGTGTTGGTTTATTTTTTCTCGGCCACTCAATGTCGAGATAGAAATGTTCTACGTGAGGAAACATGGCCCTTTTAATTTTTGAGTACAACAGTACCCCATATTAGGAGTTTCCTCTCTATCATTTATAATATAGAAGATGTTGAACTTAAAATTGCAAAATACGGTTACATTAAAAAAAATTACAACTACAAGAGTATGTCGTATCAGAGATCTGGTAGACATATTCATTTCTAAAGTATGTTGGTTTTTCGATGAAATTATTTTTTGGGCCAGTACATCATCATAACTACAGACCTCTACAGGTGTGACTTTTTGAAAAATTCCTCATTGGATTAAAAAATCCTAGGGGTAAGTCAATATAATGTAAATGTATAGGCTAGAATGATAGTTCGTCTAAACTGTCCGATAAGTTTGACAGCTTGAAGAAAATTAGGCTAGATATTTCGAATTTCTGCGATGCGGCTTAGTTCCAGCTTTTGCAGTTCTTTATTTAAACAGTAAGAATGATAGTTTTCTCCACCAAAGAATTTTGTATAAACAATATACAGCTCGTCCTCATTTTGCTTTGACATTCCCGTCCCTGCTTGACGTACTTTCTGTGGAAATTGGGCCTAAGGCCCAATGTAATATCAAAAGAGGCACGCCGCTTATGCGCTTCTTGTCAGTCGCCTGTTGAAGCTTTCAAAATCCGGGATGTTAATATTGCTTTTTGTGAGGAAGTGGATAAATTTTCTTATCTGAACGATTTTAACCGAAGAGGTTATTGCAACAGAATGGATGGAAAGAGGAAGCCACAATGGATAAACCCAAAATCGTCACTTTTTTTGCAAATTAGCTATAAAAAATGCATTCATCATCATCATAAGTCTGGATAAATTCATTTTTGAGGCAAATTCATTTCAATCACGTCGAGAAGATTACTGAGTACTGATTTCGTATTTTCCCCGCCCGTTCTGTGTACATACGAGCGTCCCGTCTCTTCCACATCCGTATCCCAGTTCTTGCCACGTCCCCATCCCGTCCCCGCTTGACGTCCTTTCTGTGGAAATTGGGCCTAAGAGAATATGGAAAGGATTTTCTAGTTTCCCCTCAGCTGGGTCGCTTCACCTTTGTGGACCTCCTCTCTCCGGCTCATACGTGGCACTCACACCCGTCGCCCGGTGGCTATTCACTACCTTGGTCTCGTTCATCGACTCACGACGCGGTCGACATGTCCCTCGTTGCAACCCCTGGTCAGAACGTCCTTCCCTCGGTGGTTGCTACCAGTTGTGAACCAAGGATGGGACAGTGAAAACCGCTGGATCCTTCTGTCGATTTTGTAATGCATAGTGAATCCTTTTGTAGATTAATTTTATAAGGAGCTCGGCTAATGAACTAAAATGGACCAAATAGACCAAGACTTGCCCAACCCGTGCTATATATATATATATATATATATATATATATATATATATATATATATATATATATATATATATATATATATATATATATATATATATATATATATACCTTTCTGGAAAATGGACCGTTAGGAAATCATGACGTCACCGAAGTGAAATGATTTTCAGCCAATGATTGGTTAGAGTAATGCGAGTAAAATCTATGTGCGCTATCGTTCCATTGGCTGTGTGATATACTCGGTTCTATGATAGTTTAAGATCTTTTCAAGAAAAAAGTCATTTAATAACAATATTATGAATATAGAAATAGTTTTCTCTCAAAATATCAGACATAAATCAAAAATATTATCACCCATAAACTATAATCCTGATAATTTTAGTTAAACCATAAATTCTCTTAAACGGATACCGTAAACGGATTATTTAAAGAATCAAAAAAGAATGTTACATAAACATTTTCATTACAGACATATCTGAAACATAAAAATACGGCGAATATGGCGTAATTTTTTCCACTCTTGCATAAAATAAACAAAAGTTCTATATTGACTTCAGATAAAAATCTTTAGTGAAAGCAAACTTATATAATACCTTCAAGGTATTATATTTTGAAGATATAACCCCCTGTACGTAGTAGTATTTTTTATAAACTTCACGATGTAAAATTTATGTCTTAAGCTTGATGAAAAGCATTATATTTGCACTAATTTTTTGCAAGGACGCTACGGAATTCGCATGTGATAATAATAACCAAATAATTATGGAATTGACTTGCATTGTGTTATATAATTGTAATTACATTACGTATTATATCAGATATATCATACGTTCCAAATATAAGGGAGAAACTTCTTTGTCCTACTTGTTATTTAACAGACTTGAAGGTAGGTTCAAGGGCATTTTTCTGTGTTCTAAAATCGTGATGCACGATGATTCAAAAATTGAAAATATAGCTCCGTCGTCCTCATCGTATACATGCTAGCTTGAAATATCATAGTGAGATTAACATGCGTTCTTGTTCTAATTTTAATCTATGAGGATTTTGTGGCGGTTTCTTTTCGATCGCTAGCCAAAATGGAATCTGGTTTTGTCGGGTGGCTCGATACAGAAATATCAGATTTTTATTCAGTAAATATCATGGACGTTTACTTAATAAGCTAGGAAGACATATCGCATCCCTGTCTGATTACGTTTTCCATAAGAAAGTGAAGTACACGCCCATCCAACAGCTTCGACATATTAAGGTGTCTAGTAGAAATGCGGCGTATTTGCTGCAAGAATTGTTAGTTAAAGGGGAATATCAGTGGCACTTTGGTCTCTTGGTAGCTTAAGACCCCTAACTGTAGCAACGCGTTTGTACTTTTTTTAGGAATGTCGGGGTCATATATGTTTAGATAATTTATTAGATCATTGCGGCTAAATGAATTAAGCACAATATATGTAGAACCCCCATCATTATCCAGACCATCGTGGATAGTGAAATTATATGTACTTAAAAGGCGGGTCACCTTTATGTATATATATTCATATATTTTATTGTTAATGATGACTTATTAATATGCAAGAACTTTTTTTGGAGCCCTCCAATATAGAGGATGTATGAAAAGAAATGGAATTCAGATTAAACGATCTATCTGAAGTTGAATGAGATCGACTAAACCAAATACATGTTTGCCTTTACTTTGTGTCTTGATCTAAAAATGATTCGTTCAGGTGTTACGTTGTAATTTCTTCTTTATTTGGTAATATTGCGGAAAGAAACGGTCGATTGTCTAAAACTTGGTAGGCACAAATATTGAAATATTATAAGTCAGTCAAACCATTTTGATAACGAAAACATGCAAAATATTATAGTGTGCTATACAGAAATCAATTTGACAAAAACACACTGTACTGATCTGTCTTGATAAAAGAAAAGCTTCATTCCTATTCCTCTACATTTCTATATTCCTACCACCAATTTGCTTACCACATGCTCCACCAGTGTGTGCTTATATGAGGAGTTCACTCGTTAATTCCCCTTCACTCCAATAATCCGTTTAGTGCCGTGCCGCTTTTTTTCATACTATAATACTGTATGGTATTATGTATATAGTGTCATCATATTAATACTACAGAAAATTACTATTTTTCTTTAATTATGAATAAAATATTTGTTTTTAATCAAAAATTCAGTTATTTGTACTCAATTATTTGTCGAAATGAAAATAGTTTTTATTGTTACATAAAACTTCATTCAATTATTACATATCTTTCAGAATTGATCCAACTGGAGGTGGTAAAGGCGAATGTGAATTGCTGGACGTACCCCTATCTCGCCTAGACATCAGGAGGGATTTGTACCCAGACCCCGATTATGACTATTACGAAAGAGATCGAAATTCTGTCTCTGCCAAATGCAAACATTGGTCCAATAATGCGTATCCTTACCCCGACGGATACGATAGAGATCGTGGCAGAGGGAGGTACCCCACTAGGGGATACTATGGGTATGATCATGACCGCGATGGCTATTTCATTGACAGACGATATGACGGACCTCGAAGACCTGATTACAAAGGTAAAACGCTTTAATAGTTTGTATCACCTATTGTTCCGTTAGCAATCATTCAGTTGCAACTTCAAATTTTACATACCAAGCAAACACGAACGAGCTGACGTAGTTTTCCACGATACACCAAAACACCACACTCGACGCGCGTTTCGCTAACAAAGTTGGCATCGTCTGGAGATAATTAAAACTGTTGCTAAAACTGATCCCAGTTTTAATCGTCTCCAAATGATACCAACTTGGTTGGTGAAACGCTACTACTCCAAATTAAAATTATGTCAGTATTATCTTCACACCAAAGGTTCCTACTCACTCCAGTATACAAAGTAAAACCGAAAATGTATTCGTGTTTAATGTTTGAATTCTACCAGACCTGTGGTAGTATCATATTTACCATAATTAAAATAGTGGGTGGAATTTTGGGTGTTAATTATTTATTTAAAGAGATAATTATTTCAGGATAGTGCTGTATGAAACCAATACTGATTAAAGAATTTTTCTTTAATCAAAGAAAGTGATATGGCATTTCAGATATAATTGAAGACACCGGTGCAAAAGGAGGCTCAATATATTTACGATTTATCGTTTTTAATAGCTATAAGGTAACTACAAAGCGCTTCATCGATCGGTAAAAAAGCGAGGCAGCTCCGTTAACTCGTAAGTGAAATATAATGAATATATAGATGCCTCCTTATTAGATTCGGTGTAAAAAGGGGGCAGCTCCGGAGTTGTCTCGTTTTTGTACGGAATAAATAGTTCATACTTTAGCCGCAGCTGGATGCAACACTTACTCATTTGGAAAGCCACGGTCGGACACTTGCCAGACTTGCGACAGACTGGACAACCTCATATCAGCGAAAGATAATGAAGAAGTAAAAAGAAATCTAATAACTTAAAAATAGGTGCATGAGAAGAAAGCAAATTATTTTTACATGAAAGCAGATACTGCAGAAATTTCGGAGAACAAAGATGAGGGGAGCTGTTAGCTTTTGATTTTCAACAGAATATGCCTCTCCCCCACGTACCTAGTGGAGATGATTTTTTTAAAGAACAACTGTGGGAATACAACTTTTGTGTCTTTGCAGCCAGTTCTGGAAAATTGTACTTTTCGATGTACGGTGAAACCATAGCCAAGAAAGGAGCTAATGATGTAGTAAGCTTTTTACATTATTTTCTTGAAAATTTTGTAGCATCAACAGTGACAAAATTATACCTATATTCTAATAACCGCAGCTCACAAAATAAAAAAGTCTTGGCTCAGTATCTTTACACACTTGCAAATACTAATAGAATTGATAAAATTATACACAGATATCCAGAACCAGGACATAGTTTCCTGCCTCGTGATCGGAATCTTCCTGCTTCGTATTAATCGAAAAGGAGAAAAGAAAACGGGAGAGGATCGTGTTGCCAGAAGAATGGGTTGCACTGGTAAAAAATACATGCCGTAAATTTACAGTGGTTCTAGTTTCCCAAGAAATAATTTTGAACTTCAACGGGACTTTTAAAAAGTGCGTGTCAAACCAAAGAAAACAAAATTTTGGTTATATCTTCTTATTGTGTCATGGAGTACACAGCAGAAAGGCGTGGAATGCAGCTGTTCGGCCAGTGATTTACTTAAGCACTTGTTTACTCTTCAAAAACATGGTGTAACGTAACTTTACCTCCTTCTACATTACTCCTCTACTCTGGACCCTGGTGATTTTTCCTCTGGTGAAAGAACTTGCAACAAAATATGTGCCTTCTGACTGTATGCGGTTTTATGACCGGCCGAAGAAGTGCCAAGAAGAAGAAAAACCTACTCAGCCAGAAGAAGATAGCTTTACAGATGATTAGTTTGTGTTTATTTATTACTTTTCATAACATCTTGTTAATAAGTCGCATTAAAATTTGTGTTTGACATTTTTTTTTACTTTCCGGTACAAAAGGAAACAACTCCAACACCTTCTTTTTGATATTGTTATCTAATAAAATTTTCAAAAAGCGTATTTTATGAATATATTATGTATTAAGTACTAGAGTTTAATCCTGCATATGAATAAAACCTTTAAATTAAAAGAATTCGTAGTAAAACAGTTTTTTGCTTCTCCTGAAGTAATTGCTAAAATGGAGTTGCCTCCTTCTTACACCGGTGTCTTCAATTATAAATGAATCGATCATTTATAAACTATGTAATAGATGATAGTGCGATTAACATAAACTTTAGTTAAATAATATACATATAAAACATAGAAGGCCAGCTTTCCACAAATACGCATATATTAGACGCCAGAGAATTATTAAAATTAACATTTAAACTCCTCTCCTCTCTAACCTGGACTAACCTTAGATGTAAATATCCAGGTTCAGTAAACCGTTACAAATATTTTTTTTAGTTCCATACTTTGTCGAGTATCCCTTTCAGTAAACCGAAAGAAGTTAAACTGATAGTTTATTATTCTGTCAATGTCCGCAATCGCAGAATCAACTAAAACAACGAATTATTAGGTATAAGATGCTTGCCCTTGTTCGTGATATTACCACATTTAGCTCTCTTAATTCAAAGGAATGTAATATTCCGTTATTGGTTACATTTTTGATGAGCTAGAATTTAGTTTATGATTATTTTCCAAAGCATGTAGGGCAGCAAGATCTTCTATGCTCAAGTGAATCATATGCTCTTTGAACCTAGTTGCAATTCCTCTTTTAGTCTGCCCTATATAATATATCTACTTTTGACTACAATCTTGATAACTGATTTCATAAATTAAACCTTTCCTTATTATTAATTTCACCTTTGGAATATCCTAAGAATTACTGCATTTTACTGCAATAGGAGTGTACTGCAGTTGTTACTATATCTTTGAAAACTCTTTTGACTTCTATGGTAAAATAGTGGTTCGTATGAAATGGACATAAGGTTAAATTTTTCCCCGGAAAGGTTGTGCAAATAAATAAGTCTCAAATAAAGCTTGCTGCTTAATTCATCTTCATCCTTATTTCAAACCTGTTTAACGATAAGTAAGCAGTAAATTATCAAACGATGGATCAGTAACTTTAAGCTTGACATATTATGACAATATACATCTTAACTAATTTATATTATCTTAATTTTATTCTGTTGCAGGGTGTTGAATAATTTTGTTATACAAGTCGTATTTGTATGTTATATAAAGAATGCGTTGTTTCATATTTGCAATTCTTCTTGAATTAAAGGGTTTTGTACAGATTAAAACATGCACACATTATTGAAAATACTTTGAATGATGATGGTTTTCACATTGAATGTTTAATAGTATAAAGTTCCATAGCTTCAGAACGCAACGTACTCATTGTACACAAATACATACAAAGTCTACAAACTTTAAAAACCTTATACAGGGTGCGGCATAACTGTCTCCTTATTTTCAATGCGGTCTCGTGGAGCCGGACGGCGTTGTAGAAAAGTGGGGGTAGCGTTAGTACACGCGTCAAGACAAACAGTTTTTATTTGAAAACGGTTTTAGTCCGAAACACTATCTGGGTCAACGCACAGTGCGCTTTCAGCGTGAAAGTGTACGTCCGCGAAAATGGATTCGACATCGATGCACAACGAGCGTTCCGCATCCGATTTGAAATTCCTCGTAATCGAGCAGTCCCAGATTGAAAATTTATTTTGTTTGTGGGTAAAAAACTTCAGAGAAACTGAATCTATTATCAAGAAAGGAGGTGGACGTCCACGGATAACTCGGACACCCGAAAACGTCGATATAGTCAGACGATCAGTGTTACGGTCGCCTACACGATCTACACGCATACATGCGACCGCTCTTCGTCTCACTGATCGCAGTGTGTGAAGAATTCTTCATCAGGATCTTCACTTTCATCCATACAAGTTGGTTCCTACACAGGAATTGTCAGAACGTGATTGAAATAGTCGAGTGGCTGCATACGAAAACATGCACTTCAGGAAGTGTTTTTTTTTCAGTGATGAGTCACATTTCCACTTGTCTGGATAAGTAGACAAGCTGATGCCACGACAACCCGAGAAAGATACACGAAAGGCCTCTGCATAGTGAGAATGTTACAGTTTGATGCGCTATGTCACAAATGGGAATAGTCGGGCCTTACTTTTTTGAAGAAAGGAAACGAGCTGTTACCGTCAATTCAGAATGCTACATAGCGACGATTAAGAATTTTTTCGCCCCAGCCCTTGCAGAACATAAAGTGCAAAATGTCTGGTTTCAACAGGATGGGGCGACAGCCCACACATCCCGAGCATCACTGCAACATATAAGAGCACTGTTCCCTGGGCGCTTGATCTCCCAAAGAAGCGATATTCCATGGCCTGCACGCTCGCCAGATTTGACGTCTTGTGACTTCTTTCTGTGGGGTTACCTTAAATCTAAAGGAAATTCGAAGAATACCGCAAGAAATGCTAGCAAGAGTTCCGATAAATTTCAGAAATCGCTTACAGCAGTGTTTCAATAATGGTGGACAGCACTTGGCCGATATTCTTTTTAAAACCACATGAAATAAAACGGTTTTAGTTGTACTCTTAAGATACAAAAATAAATTTATTGCATTTCAAATAATAGTTATTTTATTACACTTTAAAAATAGGGAGACAGTTATGCCGCACCCTGTATTACTGAATCGAGAATACTCTTTCAAATAAAGTATAACATACTACTTCATTTTATTTAAGACATTAACAGTTAAGTAGATAACATTTTGCACAGATAATGTAATTTTCGAATAAAAATTTGACGTGTTCTCGGATCTTATCTACAAGTTATATATAACATCAAGAATTTATAAACCTTTATATTTTTTATGCTTCTAGGAGACAGAAGACCACCAGATTATGATATCGGTCTGAGGCGTCCTGGAGACAAATGGAACGGAGACAGCTACTATGATCGTCGCAGAAGACCACGACCAGACACAGATCGAAGAATCGACGATTACAGACCCAGTGGAAACAGACGCGGAGGTAAATATCTCCCAGACAGCGTAATATGGGATGTACTATGCGTCCGTTACAAATAAACGAATTAGCCACAACGTTAGCACTCGTACCACTTAAGCACACATGTATTCTCTTCTTTCTCTTATTAAAAAGTTTTTTAGCATAGTAATTCGTTTTATTTTTTGCAGACTACTCATATCATCATTCACATTCCCAACACGACTATGAGAATAGTCGCTATAATTATAACGACAGAGACAGAGACGACTACCATGGAAACCATCGGTATTCCGGTATTCATTACCTCCCTGCTCATTATTACAGACCCCATTATGATCGATACGATTTTAAGTCGTACGAACCCTTCTTACCTCCAAAGCGATTCTCGGACAAGTCTTACGACGATGGATACGACAGACCTCATTACAACCACGAAAAAGATACGTACCCCTGGGGTGTGAACAACAAAAATGGTTGGGGCTCCTATGGAGGATCCTACGGTAATTTTGGGTACGCCGACTCTTATTATGGACATCATAATTATAATAATAGAAATAGATATGACTTTGACAGAAGGAACTATTATTTACCCGCGAAAGTTGACATTCCGAAAGACTGGGGCCTCTATGGCGGTACGTATGGCAACGGTGGATACCATCAATATGACAAAGGTTATGGTAATCAGCACAGTTATAACTACTATGGATTTCATAAATACGATGACAAATACAACAATAACTTTTACGATAATTTCTTACCTAGTAAGTCGTCTAGTTATTTACCGAGTCCACATAGAGGCGGTGATTTTTTGCCCGTTCCGAAACCGCCAGGAGTTAGTTACCCGCCGAGACCGACAGTCACTGGAAGTTATTTACCTTCACCACACAAACCTAACATTTATGAAGGTCATTTTGGACACGGAGGTGTGTCCATTCCTCCCGGTCACTTTGACAATTCTATATTGCCAACTGAACCACGAAGACCTTTCACTTATGATTTCATAAAAGACGGTAAGGCTCTACTAATTTTTATACTTGCATATGTATACCGGTTTATTGGCTGGGTTTCGATATGTAAGTTATTTTATCTTTTAAAGCTAATCAGAACTTAAAGAACCACCAGCACAAAAGAGAGATTTTACAGCGAAAATTATATCTACCTGAAAAACGCAAAATAGTTCAAACTGGTGGTCAAAAGGATGGTGCTCTCATGAAGCTTTTTTATCCATTGAGAATCTTTATGATGTTACAGTTATGGTTACTTATTATGATATCACTTTGATTGGCGTCACATATTACTTGTTAGTGATTATTGAATATTGAAGTGGCGAAAGAATTTTAAAAATTTTTACACCCATATGTAGTTGAAGTATGAGGATTTTCTTAAAATGAGAATAAAACATTTAAAGCATTATCTTGATTGGTTGCAGCCTTGGAACGACCAGATATTTTAATATCCTTTACGTGTCCTGCTCGTTTAAATTTTGAAACTATCTTTGCCACAGTAGACTTCAAAATAGGGTCTCTATTCTGATAAGCTGCAGCAAACAAACAACAAACTCTTCCATAAGAACGTGGTAGATCTTCATAACCAGCCAGTGTTAGAATTTCAATGCGTTCAGTTTCATTTAATTTCATCATGATTTCTGGGTATTCAAAATAACCGTTTTACAACTACATATTATTTCCAAAAAATTATATAAAAAAACTCGAAAAAAAATAAGTAAAAACAACAAAAACTGAAAATTTCTATATAACACATCGTACAGCATTTTTTCTGCTCTTTACGAATAAAATATAATATATAGGGTGTTTCAGTTGAAGTAATAAATCTGACATAATTTATGAAAACATTGTGAAAAGATACGGCAACATTGACTGTATCATTTTTGAGTCTGCAGTGCTTTGTTATCCCTATATACCAAATTTCATTGAAATCTGATCAGCGATGTAAGAAATATATGACCGTTTCCTTACTTATGACTAATCCTGTATAGGTACCTTTGTACCTATATGCGCTAATATATTTTATATATTTATTATAATCAACCACCTGCATCTCATTAGAAGGTACTGAGTTATTCACTTATTATCCCAAGTAGAGGATATATACATAATTGTCATCAATACTAATGAAGTATTACTAACTTATGACTGTTACTTCTTTCACAGTTAAATTTATATAATATAATTAATTTATTGTGCGGTGGCAAAAGTTCCAAGCAACTTTTAAGAAAGACAGTATAATTAAAACTTGAAAATATAATCTGAATAACGTATACACTCTATACATCTATTTAAATAAGTCAGTATTACCTGATTTTAAATAGGTTAGATGTAATGTTTTCCAAAAACCCTTTGATAATTTATTTGTAATTTTCCGCTATCATATTCTGTACAAACTTTAAATATATGAAAAAATGGCGTATGTATATATGAAATGGTGTGCCTATAAATGATATCTACATTTTTATTATAATTCTTATTCAGTATTCTACACAGAGAGAACAGTTTATTTCTAATAAGAAGACGCATTTGTGTGATTTTGTTTATTCAGCAAAATATAATTCTTCAGTTCACAAAACACTTTGATACTACCTTTCAGTATTTATCTGGCTCTCTCTTTTATTAAAGTGATCATGCTTTCTAATAAGAGAAGGATCCATAATATTAAATTGGAACATATAAACTTGTGGATCATATACATTATTTGACCTGCAGCTAGTTTGTAAATTCATAGAGATGCTTAATTGGGCTAATTTATATTTTACTTGCTTTTGTAGTAAATAAATGTTAGCCGTTACCAGGTATTTCATATAATATTTTAATATGATTCAGATAAAATAATTCAAATAATGCATCACGTATCATTAATGGAATATAGAACACAATTTAGGAAAGGCAAATACAGAAAAATGTTCCATAAAAACATTTTTCTCTATATCTTTCAATGAGAGGCATAATAAATCACTACGTAATATGATAGATATCAACCAACAGTTTTATTTCAAGAGGCACAAACACATTTTTGCACATAAGAAATATGTTTCTTAAGGTGGCTAAGCTAGGGAAATGTTGCGCAAGCATTATCCTATAGACGCTCAACCATGCTTCTGCAAAAAGATTGATCATACACGCTTGTCAAGCTTGCAGTTACATGTGTAGCCACCTTTATCTAATAAATGAGAAAATTAAACCCTATATAATGTGTTTGCAATAATCACGGTTTGCGGAAACCATTCTCTTGGTGTATAACACGGTTGATAGTTTTTTATGTTTGAAAACATATCTATTATTCATTTCATCGCTATTTGCCAAATAAAAAAACTTTCTTATCTTGCTGATAAACGGAACAGTCTGCCTGAGCCGAGCCATAAAAACAAGCCACGGTATGTTTTGAGATTTTTTATTTGGCAAATAGCGATGAAATAAACTATACTAATTTTGTTGCTTAAATGTGTATTTAATGCATACATTTTTTTGTAACAGGAAGCAATATGGCTGGTGTTTCTATTTCACATTTTAAAATTCCTAAACAACCCAAAAATAATATTATAGATGTAAGACAACTTGTAATGACGAAGACTTAATTATATATAATTATACTCAACTAATTGATAGCATATTTTATGTTATGCTATATACGAAGACTTAATTATATACAATTATACTTAACTAATTAATAGCATACAAATGTACATATGCGTTTTTTTCTATTATTGCAGAATGTTCTCTAAGGAGTGCAGCAGGATTCCGGCTACATAAGGGAATTGTTAAGAAATTCTTCGCAGTCCCAAATATTTATGAGTGCGAACTCTTATGCTTCAAGGAAACAGATTTTCCATGTCAGTCATATGCTTATAGGTGCGATTCATAATTATATAGGGTGTAAGGAGTATAACTGCCATTATTTTAATAGTTAATAGTTTGCACCTAATCAAACAAAACAATCTTATGCAACCAGTGGCGGCGCTAGCATTATTTTGCAGTTGGGCGAAAATAGACAGGAAATATCTAAGGTGGGCGAGGGCGTTAAATATAGTATTTTATGTGCGAATGTGGTATAGTGGTGTTATAAGAGGTTGGGCGACTGGTTGGGCGAAAAAAATTTTGCCTGGGCGCTCGCCCACCCCTGGCGCCGCCACTTTATACAACATGAGTGATCAATTCTGCCAGTTAAGAGAAAGAGAATATGTAAATTTCCTAATTATGGGTGATAAATATATTATGGAACAAAAATAAAAATAAAAACTGTGGAATTTGTGAAATTTCTTAAATAATAAAGCAATATTTCATGTTTAAATTTTTTTTATTTGTAGAAAATAATTTTTATTGTACCAATTCGATTAATCTTGAAAGTCAATAAAGATCCAAACTATGAACTGTTAAAATAATGTCAGTTATACTTCGTACACTATTCCGATAATAATATATTTTTAGATACACAATTACCGTCTCTGCTCCGACATACAACTGCTATCTAAGCAACAGAGACTATAAACAACTTGATCACTACACAGACATAGAACCTGACAGGGATTTTGATATCTATACCATGAATAATAGGAACAGATGCGAATACCCGGTGATACCCAGGAAAGACTACAGTGGTAAGTCCTGGGCATTGTCAAAGTATAAAAATTATAGGAAACCGCCTTTTAATTTTAAAATATTCCAGAATGTTTTTGGAGAGTTAGAAGTGGACAAAGATTGGATCAGAAGGTGGTACGGGATTCTCTGACAACGAAATCTATAGTCGACTGTCAACTCGAATGTTTACAATCAACAAGATTTACCTGCAGAGCGTTCAGCTATAGGTAAATTATAATAATCAAACGGATATACTACTTATATACCTGACATAATTCATTTCACTATTACTTACACCTTATGTGCCCAGCCTCGGTATTGTGTTATTCACGAATATTAATCAAAATATACTACATATTGTGACGTACTTTATTAGTGGCACTCCGTTCTCGCGATCCTGTATACGCTTGTATTCTGCGCACATTGCGATAATTTCTTTGGTTCCCCGTATCTTCAATTTGGATGTTATTTTTCCTCCTTTCCGTTGCTAATAACCGTAGAGTCAGCATCAATTTATAAAGCAAATGGTCTTCTAATAAGAATTAATTAATTGTTTCATTTTGCAATAATTCTTAATGTCTAAATGACGGACTAATTTGAAGAATCAAGCACGACTAATGTCGGATTAGTGTTTTATAAATTCAAGGCGAGACTTATATTGAAAATGTGCAACTGAGATATCTACTTTTCGTTCATATTGTTTTGCAGCTCTGACACTGGGAATTTTCTTCGTGACAAATATTATCAATAGGACTAACGAGCACAATTTTCAAACATATCCAGAGATCCAAACAAATACAACACCTCAGTTGTAGTATTTTAGTTTAATTTGTTTTCCCATTAAGAACGATCGTTGCATAACTGTTTTCTCATAAATATATAAAACAGATCTAATTCAACACATTTATGTTGTACATAATACAATATACAAAGTAAGAGCGTGTACGATGTAATTCATAAAACATTTATTCAACAATTTTTTTTTCTTCTTCATACATTTGACATGTTCGAAGGCAATGCGCAATTATGTTCAAACGAGTCCAATCACCACCAGCATCGATAATCCCTTGGTACCTCCGCGGCATACTATTCACCAAATTTTCGCCGTATTCGAGGGGAAGTGCCTTCCAAATGCGCTGAATTTCTCGAGAGAGCTGCTTCAAAGTAAACACACGTTTTCCTCGCAGCTTCTGCTTGATGTAGGCCCAGACATGTTCGATGGGATTAGGATCAGGCGATTGTGAAGGCCAATCAAGTGTGATGATGCCATTTTTTCGTTTCCAGTTAGTGCATAGTCGGCTCCGATGTTTGGGATCATTGTCCTCCTACAAGATCCACTCTTCGCCTTTTGTGATTAATTGACGTTCGGCAGTCGGTAACAAGGCTTTTTGGTAAATTTTGACCATCTTGGAAGCATTGAGGTTGTCAGTAAATAGGTGCAAAACGCCAAAACTCTTCTCTGAGAAGCAGTCCCAAAGATGCACCTTGATTGGATGTTTGACGGTGCGCTGGACGAACTGATTTGGGGAGGAACACCATGCTCGTGGAATAATTACAAAACCTCAAACAAAAGCTTCATCAGAAAAAATTACATTACTCCAGTCACGAGCAATGTTTTCCTGGGCCCAGGAAAGTCGTTTGGCAGCGTGCTTTTCGGACAGCAGTGGTTTCGTTAATGTACTCCGCCATTTCAAATTATTTTCACACAATTGTTTACGAATAGTAACGTGCGATACGTCCAGTCCTCTTTGCTTCAATTTCGTTTGACCTTGACGCAAGGACAAGCCAGGATTCCGCTAAAACTATGCCATGATCTGTTTTTCAGTCTTTTTGGTCACTTTCTCTATTGAACCACGATTTGGAGGTCGTCGACATTTTTTGACTGTTTAAATCGATTCACCCACTTTTCAACAAACGCCTTCGACTTTTTAATGTACTTGGTCGCCACTGCATACGGCATTTAGGTCTTTTTGGGTGTGTGCAAAGAAACACGGCTTCGAAACATTTCGCGTACACGTCACTCATCGCGGTTTCTATGTTTCTCTGACAAGAAATCGACATAGACTGAAATTTTTTCATCAAAGCACCAAAGGCGGAAGTTCCCTGAACGTGATAAAAAAGATTTAGGTTTGTATAACTTAATGACTGCGAGTAATCCCTTACACGCTATCACTTAACAGACTGTATATGCGTATTTCGATAGCCATACCATTATTTCCATCGAAACAGGTTATGTCATATATCGTCAGCAGGATATGATTATTTTCTGTTCGAATGCGAACTTAAAATTGATCTGTACTTCTATTTTTTAAATAATTTTGGTCTATTTTTGGAAATAACTTTGAAACAATCCTATTTATTTATGCCTGATTTCTCGACGGATTCGAAATCAGTGTTAAATTTGCTACAGCTTTTCTAATTTAACGATTTTCTATGTCTCATATTTTTCGAAATCTCAATGATGGAAGTGAATTTGGAAAATGTATATATAGGACGGATTGGTGAAAACGAAAAGATATTTGCAAGTCAAATGGAAATCAGTCAAATTGGAAATACAGTAGGACTATTTTATTTTGGAAGATAAACTCTTTTGATATTCTCTCAACATCTCACATTCCTTGTGAAAATCATCCTAAAATTTTAAATTCAAAAATAAATCAAGTAATACACGCCGCGGAAGTTGATATATTTTTCTCTATCCTATTATGTCCTTACATCTACTTATGCCATTTCTATATCCACTTCTTTGTTCTTTTTCAAAATAAAGTCGTGAAATAAAATATACACAAAAAGGTATATTATTCAGAATATACTCGTTGTATTCTCCATTTGCCCAACTGTCTTAAAAGTTGGAAAATTTATGTTAGGGAAATAAACTAAAATAAAGTTCTTTGTAATAAAAACGCGATAAAATATGTCAATAAATCCTCGTGATACAAATTTTTGCAATTAAATATTTGTAAAACATAGAGTTAAAACCTAAGTAAAGTGATATAAAACATATCACAGTAGTTCGGTTGTCACAGCAGATCAATACCGAAGAAAAACCTTTCCTTTTGACGCCTTGGCCAAGACAGGTCCTCACTTAATTCCCTATATGTGAAAACATTTCCGCAGTCCCTTTATCGGTGAAGTTAAGGAATGAATACGGATATGTGGAATTTGCTTTATTACGCTTGTTTTTTGATAGAATTCATTTAAGGAATCGAGATTAGGTTACTAGTTGTGGGATTAATGGATGCTATCGAATATTTAACAGATATAAGCTGATAATTTAAAACTAAATAACACAAAATAGAACTGTAACGAAATTGTACAAAAAATTCATTACAAGTTTTATGCTATTATTTCCGTATCCTGTTGGTTACTTATACCAAGTATAGGCTTTAAATTATATTCAACTAGCAACTACTTATTAACTCAAATGTGTTTTGTAAATGAAAGTATGCTTGTCAGGTACGGTTCTCCTATAATCGGTGGAGTGATAGACAACTGTCAACTGACGGACTGCCCCTACTATGAACTGGACCCAAGGATACACTTTGTTCCGGAGCCTGGATTCGAGGTATACGAGAGAGGAAGTTTTGGACATGGCTGTGAACCAGACCACTTTGGAATAGGTGGAAAACCCAAGAAAAATACTGGCATCAAAGTTGATCAATGTATGGTGCAAGTCGCAATATATATAGTTTTTAAATTTGCGTCATGTCAGAAAAAGATATTTTCTAATAGTACATTTTCTAGTCAGTGGCGGCGCTAGCATTATTTTGCGGTTGGGCGAAACTAGGCAGGAAATATCTAGGGTGGGCGAGGGCGTTAAATATATTATTTTATGTGCGAATGTGATATAGTGATGTTATAAGTGTTTGGAAGATTGGTTGGGCGATAAGGATTTTGCCTGGGCGCTCGCCCAGTGCCGTGCCCACCCCTGGCGCCGCCACTGTTTCTAGTAGTAATCAAGTAGTAATATTAATCAAATTAATTATAGTAGTCAGGTGTAACTGTTATGTAACTGATTATCTTCTAAATAAGGTTTAAGTAGTAGTTAAGAGAAATAATTTTTTCAGTATGCTACATAGGATTTGGTTATCCTGCAAGGCTCCTACCACAAGCCACTAAGAAATTCTTATATGTCGCCACCGAGCTGGAGTGTAAAATAGAATGTTCAAAACTTCGAGAAGGGACTCTTTTCCAATGCATGTCATTCAGCTATAGGTAGGTGTATCTAAAACAAGCACACAGTCAATGAACTGGGACTGAAAGTAAAACAATATATCTTTTAGGACCAGCGGACTGAAGAAATTACCAAACTGTCAACTATCTGATATCCTTCAAAGAGACTTATTACCGAACGTGGATTACGTTTACGATTCCGACTCTTGGTTGTTTGCTTGGGACAATTATAATCCAGAATGCATTGCTCTTGCCAACGAACCAGTTCACAACGGCTATCCAGGAAAAGAAAATGGCATATACGACAAGAGCGACTGGGGTAAGACTTTCAATATAGTTAAAATGGACTGTCGCATGTACAGTAATGTAAAATTTTAATAACCACAATAAACTATAACGCCGGGTGGCAAGCTTTTGGTAATATTATTGACAACATTGGCAATGGATGTTATGGATGGCTGTTTTTCTTTGCATAGATCTAGGATATTTACGAACATAAATATTTCCTAGCATGTCAATGAGTTATTCACGTGTTTGTTGTCATTGGTTCGAAAATATATGGTTGAAGAAACTTTTATTAAAAGTATCTTACAATATTTACAAGGTGGTCTTACACATGTTGATTTACAGGCAAAAATTAGATAGTTAAATATTAGCCGACACGATTTGAGAGGAACAAAATACTGAATTTGTTTATGGAAAGTCAAATATGAAAGATTTGCCTCTACTTCACAAAATCTTCCCACTCAAAAAATGCTCCTTTACGGTAGATGTGGCTTTAAATAAATTAAAAGTACGTCTTAGATTGCAGCTATACTGTTTGAGGGTTCCTAGTTGCCTAAGTGGTATTTTTATACTGCTCGAGTAATTACCAATAAATGAAAAATTGTATAATAAATTCTTATCCCAAGGAATTTGGAACAATGTCCCAAATGGAATTAATAAAACAGCAGAGAATGCAGTATAAAGTATACTGTCAGAAAGTCCGAAAAAAACTATGATACCTAATATGATTAGGTAACTACATTTGTTTATTGGGGTTCTGATAATAAAGTTAACAATTATTTGGAAGTTATATTGTTGGCCTATTTTTACGGATAATAAAAGAAAATGAAAATCTCAAAAATGTGGTCACACTGTTCCATGTAAAGGTGATGTTGACAATAATCAGTCATGGTCAATCTCAAAGGAACTTTCCCCTCTTTAAAAAACTCAGGCTGACGAATACAAACCAAATAAATCTAGAATAATTATCAAAAAAATACTGCAAACTTCTTCTAAAGGGAAATACACAAAAAATCAGATTTCTTTTGGAGCAAGTAAGTAATTTGATTTGAATTATTGACTCTGATTTCAATTATTGGAATCTTATCTATTTGACTAGATTGTTGCAACACTGGGCATTACGGTAGTCGAAGGGATGAGTTTGTGAAATTGACTTTCAATAATATAAGACATGGGTTTGTGATAATTCTGAATACACTAGAAACCACAACAAGAAGACATCGTACTGTTACCAACATTAACAATACGTATTTTATGATGTTATGCTAGTCTTAGTCGATCTACGATCATAATCTTTTATTTGTTAATTATGTAGGTAGAAAATGTACCAAGCAACCAGTTGGCATAAACAAAATTAGCAAAGTGTCGTTTCAAATCGTTGCGTTACTAAAATGGCCGAATGCAATGAAGTATGCAGTTCCTTCATTTAGGAGGATATCGGCAACATTATTGGCCGATGCAGGCGGTAATACAACTACGAAATGCTATTCAAAGTAAAAGGGTTATTATTAAAAAAAATACTAAAGATATAAAACACAAGACAATTCGGAAAATAGTCAATCTACTTCAGGCTCTTCGTTAAAAACAGTCTACAATTTAATCAAGAGTAAATTCGGAAGCTGTATTTTTGACAACATTAATGTATTAATATCTGGAGATGGACAACAAGCAAGACATAAAATATCACTTAGAAATATCACAACGTACTCAATGAAATCCTTCAGCGAATTGATCAAAATTTAACATATTTTTAGACATTTAATACCTATTAATTTTAATGAACTTGGGCATGATAATGACTATGTTTGTTTCTTAGGATAGACAAACCATTTGGGCATAAGTTGATTATATCAGGTTTTAACAATTGTTAATAATTCGTATTGGAAATTAGTTCTCACTGAAAATAAAAATTTGGTAATAGTCTTGGTAATATATATATATATATATATATATATATATATATATATATATATATATATATATATATACAGGGTGATTCAGCTAACCCGTTCATTAAAAGTTTATGAACTTCCCATTGGAATTCATTTTTCAAAATTTGGAATCGGGGGTTAGCGAGGACGATCTATTCAGCTAAAGTATTTTTGATTTCCTGACACTTCCGATTATACCGGAAGTAGCTATCAACTTCCTTATTTTAAATAGAACACCCAGTACATTATTACATTTTTGAATTACCCTGCTGATTTTAAGTGAACTTTCTTAACAATTCCCTATACCTATTTTTAGCAGTTTTTGAGATATTTTAATTTTTTTGAAAAAATTAGGTTTTGTAGTATCCTATTGGAATGCTCCTATTGCACTTATTCAAAACAAAAGTTATAGTAGCAAATTTTGGGCTGTAATTAGGCGGACTATTAAGCTTTTAGGTGATATGTAGTTTGATATTTTATTATTTACAGAGTGTCCAAAAAATTTAGTTCATTCTGACAAACTTCAACTGCTCAAAAGTCAATTTTCTTAAATGAAACACCCTGTATTTTATTACCTTCTGTGATGGAGAATTAAGTTATATTTCAATCTGTATTAGGATTCCCTATACCTATCTGCTACCGTTTTCTTGTTATCGAGGTATTTTTATTCGATACCATAGTTTTCCATTTTATTAATTTACTTCTGACCAGCGGGCCATGAAAATTAAAACAACGTAACTTTTATATTAACTTTTTATCATAAACAATGGTGCAAAATTATTGAACAAAAAAAATCATCATGAATAAAAAGCATATTTTAAACGATTGAAAGCTTAATAGTCCGCCTAATTACAGCCTAAAATTTGCTACTATAACTTTTGTTTTGAATAAGTGACGAGCATTCCAATGGGATACTACAAAACCTAATTTTTTCAAAAAAATTAAAATATCTCAAAAACTGCTGAAGATAGGTATAGGGAATTGTTAAGAAAGTTCACTTAAAATCAGCAGGGTAATTCAAAAATGTAATAATATACTGGGTGTTCTATTTAAAATAAGGAAGTTGATAACTACTTCCGATATAATCGGAAGTGTCAGAAAAGCAAAAATACTTTAGTTGAATAGATTGTCCTCGCTAACCTCTGATTCCAAATTTTAAAAAATGAATTTCAATGGGAAGTTCATAAACTTTTAATGAACGGGTTAGCTGAATCACCCTGTATATATATATATATATATATATATATATATATATATATATATATATATATATATATATATATATATATATATATATATATAAATAATAGGGAGCCAATAAATGAGATGTGACAGATACAAACCATGCACTTATGTTACTTGTTTATTTCATCATCGTGAAATATAAATAGGTTAGGTACATATATATAATATCTGTTCGGTGAAATCATCCAGCGAATCATAAAATTCAACACACTATTTAGTCATCTTGGCACACAAATTTAACAAACCTCGTCACTACAGTTAATTTTGTTTCTTGAGACACATTTGGACATGTTGGTTAATCAGAAATCACCAACAGCCTATTGCCTTACGCTTGAACGGTGTCCACGCGACGTGAAGACTACATGGATGCTTACTTTAGAATAGTTACCATGCAGGGACTATAATCTACCACACACGGAGTAAAGTGTACTAGATTGTGGTGTATTGATACTAGTTGTGTACCTAGAATCCATAAAAATTTACAATTATAGTGATATAATATTTTATCCATGTTAATTTTTATACCAGAAATAGTAAAATTTTATACTATTCTCACGCCGCGGCTGTTAAAAGTGGTAGTGTTTTACCATGGCATATTTTCAATAGTGTACGTTTTACAAAATTTTCACTGATATATGTACTTGTTCTTAAATGAGAACAAAAATTTTTAGAAAAATTGCCAATTTCATTCATGATGTAAAAAAATTGTCACGCAGTGTAATCAGTAAACGACCATAATTTACAGTTTTATTTCAGACATTCGCCATTCTTTAGATACCTGGCGAGTATACAGCGTAAGTGGATGGCCATGTCGCAGGGGTAGTCTATGCCAGGAGAATAGAGAGGCTGGATTTTGGTATTGTGAGCTGGAAGGGGGCGACAAGAATACATGGGACTATTGTTGTAGACCTGATCATCAGTGTGGAGCTTCCAACGGTTATCCATATCAATGGTAAATTACCCGCGGGAAAACTGTCATTAGGGTGGGTTGGATCGTTCAGTACTAAACACTGAAATTTGATACTATAATCGACTTGTGTTTCTCCCAGAAAGTTGTTGTGTATAATGTTTCTTCTCTTTTTATTAATCCAAATTCTGGAAATTTCGCATTGTATTAATTCAGTATTAAGGTCATTATTAATTCCATCTTTATAAGCTGAATTCGAGGTAATCGATTAATATAACAAGGACTTACTTAAATAAAGAAGAAACTTTGATATATAAGTAATTATTTCTAGGGGAGGGTTAGAACATTTGATGCAGCAAAAATAAAGACGAGATACAAGGGAGTTTCCCACAGAAGATTAATTAATACATACAGAGTTATTCTACACGAATAATCCTACATGTGTTAATTAAATTTAAAAAAATGTGCAACTAGAAATAAAATTCGACGTGTCCGACAGTTTTTCAAAAGTTATTCTTTGAATTTTTAACAAATTTGGTCATTACTTGTTATGAGCGAAAGCACTACATGTTATGAGATACATATAAACTATTATCTACATGTTCCACTTATTTTAAATTGAGAGTCAATTTTAAAATCTGCTGCAGGTGCTACGTTGGGCCGATAAGAACACAGTGGAGGAAATGCAGCGACAGATACTATCCCTACGTTCACAATATTATTCATTTACAAGAACCCTCAAATCATTATCTACCACCTTCACAGGGGAATCCGTGGCCACCGAGTCAACATCGACCAGGCGCTAGACCAGATAGACCATCAGCGCCTCCATTAGACCCACCTCCAACACCTAGTCTAGATGAATATGAAAAGTTGTTCGATAAAGAATTTTTAGACCCGCCAAAGCCTGGTAAGCTGTTCTTGTTATATGTTATTATTAAGTTACAAAAATGCAAAAGATCCAACTATGTAAACATGGTGATTATTTAAGGATCTACCTTAAATAGAAGGACTCGGTTCTTGTTACTTTATAGACAAATTTCAGAAACGGGTCAGTTTTTGTTTGGATGAGGAGGGCATATGCACTACAAATTGAGATTGCACAACTTCATCCCCCTTATCGAGGTGGCAACTCTTCTATAAATCATTATAAACTATTATGACGAATAGAGGTTGACTGATATCTCATATTGAAGGAGTTTTAATTTTATTTTAAAGATCCCCCATACTCGGGTTCTAAGTTATTTAATTTTGCAGTTATTGATAGGGTTTTTGCAAAATATGGTATTGTATTTGAGGAGCACTGTTTCTTCAATAGCTGTTTAATAGTTCTAAGAAGGAAAACAAGGAAATGGAACTTATGTTGGATGCTGATATAATTCAATTTATATAATGGATCTTTGCTGCGCGTTTATCAATTTAGTTACGACGCACGGATCACATGCTACACCACTCGCAATTGTTACTAATATGCCACAATTACCAACACGTATGTCTAGCGACATATGTTTCAATAAACTACGTACGGCATAGACAGTTAATAATTTGCCGAACACAATGCAATTATGAAGCCACGTCTTAGCTTTATTGTATAATTTGATTCGTTGGCGTCTCAATATTTTTGTGAAATTTATTTCATTTTTGTTTCATTTATTTTGATATTTGTTGAATTTATTCCATTTATTTTGATGGAAATATCACTTCTACTGAATGTTTTTGTGGAGAACCTTATCATTACTCTGTCATAGGTTGACGGATTTGTATTGTACTAACTGTTATCCTAAAATGTGTTTTCGGCACGACACTGTTCAGAAATGTCAGTTGATTGATTCATACGATTGTTACCTGTGACGCATACGCACACATACATACACGTACAAACCATACGCGTCTCCCGGTGTGGATGTTATATACTGAATGTTGTTGCACTGGTTTACACTTTTTTATTGATACACTGTTTTAAAGAGTTTATAGCTACTGGAGCAGAGACTCTATCTTGATGGAATCTGTTTTCTACATGGGAGTCACTTGCCATATTTTACCTACCCGATAGATGTCCATGTATTGTACGGAAAATAATTGTGAGGATATGACGAAGGAGCAAAATATAAAATAAAATTTCTTGCGATATGCCATTTATTTTAAGAAAAAGAAAGAAGAAAGTGAGCTAAGATATCCCGAGTAAGCTTTCTTTTTCAGAAAATTTACTCGGGATATCTTGGAAAATATACTGACAATAAAGTTCCACGTCAATCAACAGTATTCTCAACATTCTGTTACAACTCACCCGCGCAGCTTCATTGACTGTTAAATGGTATTTTTTGGAAGTAGGAGCATAAGGCAGTCTGTAGTTGGCTAGTTATTATCCGTTGCCGTAAATTTAACAAATACTGGTTTCAATTTAATTATATTAATCAAGTAATATCGCTATATAGCCTCTTTTGCAATTTTTTAAGAGACAAGTAAATTTAACGTCAGTATTTTGTGAATTTACGATAACAGATATCTATTTGACTACCTACTACACATGAATTAAGGAGGAAATCAGATGGAATACTCCTTGTCGATTCAAACCTCGATTTGATTGTACAGAAAAATACCCCGTTAGACTATAGTTAAGAAGTAGGGTTTTAAGGGATGTTGATCGGAAGTCATGTGTTTGAGGGAGTTTCATAGCCTCTCTATTTTGCGAAATATACAACGTGGATAGACCCAGTGTTGGGTATCTTAGGGAACTAAAATCTTTTCAATATGAAATTTCCTTCAACCCTCATTCCCAATAATTCGTGGAAGGTTAACTACCTCCATCAAGGGGTGAAGTAGTGCATCTGAATTATCCATACTTATTTGATCCTCCGGTACAAATTGTCCTGTTTCAGGAATTCGTATTAAAATAAACGGTTTTAAAACCTTAAAACGGACTTTTCCGCACGTAGAACATCTCTGTCTCGAAATTGAATGGTCGAGAAAAAATAAACCAACACATAAATGCAGAATATGTGTTTTATGCGATAGTTTTACTTTTTTCAAATAGTACACCATCGTGCTTTATCACGACCCATGGACAGGGGGGTGTGTCCCATCCACCTCAAAATCAATAGATGTCATCTGGTAGACGTCCCCAATCAGAATCAGTCAAAACCCGATCGAGCCGACATGATTTAGTTGAGTTATCATGTTAACAAAAAAATTTCTCAAATAGTTCGCCATCGTGCTTTCTCATGACCCATGGACAGGGTGGGGTGTATTTTATCCACCTCAAAATCAATAGGTGTCGTCTGGGACACATCCCCGATCAGATTCAGTCAAACCCGATCGATCCGACACGATTTAGTTGAGTTATCGTGCTAACAAACAAAATTTGTCAAATAGTCCACCATTGTGCTTTCTCATGACCCATGGGCAGGGTGGAGTGTGTCCTGTCCACCTTAAAATCAATAGGTGTCGTCTGGGAAATGTTCCCGATCAGAATCAGTCAAATCCCGATCGATCCCACACGATTTACTTGAGTTATCGTGCTAATAAGAATAAATGGCAACGACAACGACGACGACACACAAAATGGTTTAAAAACCTTTTTTTTTGGTTTTTAGGCTGAAAAACGAAAAATAAACCCTAGAAAAAAAAACGATTGCATTACTTTTCCGCGTATAGTGGAGTACAGAAAAGTATAAAAACAAAACAGAGTTATTCAGGGCAGGTCCTTTTCAAAAAATCACCCTGTATTAACAAGCCACAGAATCTGTATAAGTGTATTATAGTGATTACATTACTGATATATAGAAAGGCGCATTAAAACGGCTAATATTATGTTAAAAATTTAAAAAATACTAAAATCACTGAAAACATACTCTAATTTGGTAAACAATACACTTTTAACAAATGTAGCCAATTTTTTTGTGGCAAGATTAATATTTTTTCGCTCGTTATTGTATGGCATATTTGGTATAATCCAAAGATATATTAAGCATGTAAATTTGAGGGAGAATAAATAAAAAGCTCAGAAACAAATACGCTATGTCGAATTACCGAACATCAAAAGCGATGACAAACAAGAAATAAAGCCAGGATACAGGACAGTTTTACACAAACAGCAAAAGATTATACAGAATGGCGGCAATCAGTATTCGACAACCATAATTCGACAAATGTAACATTTATTAAAGTGTAACCAAAAGGATCAGCGTGAATCTGTCGTATTTTAGGCATATTTTGAATGAATAATAATGAATTTATTGACATACGAGTATTACAAATATATTTTCAATAGAAAGAACAAAGGAATATGATACAAATATATTTTGATATACTCGTATAGAGTGAAAAGAACATACCAAACAGTATGCACTTTCCCATCAGAGAACCTCAGTCATAAAAAATTCGAAAAGTTTAATTTAAAAAACACAACTTAAGAACACTTGGATCATTTAAAAAGCCGAAAATATTAAAACAGATTCTGGGATAAAAATGTGCCAGCTTACAGTATACTTCAATGTTTTTACTTTCTTTTTCAATTTTTAAAATCGGACTAAAAATACCGACGCTATAGCCTTGGCCGTTTTTTTTTTGTACGTGGTCGTGTATATGATTGGTCTTTAGCTACTAAAATGTAAAACATTAACAGTTAAAAACCTTAATTAGCTTGCATAAAGTAGACACGGTGTCGCAAAATATGGAACGATTATTTATTCAAACGTTATATATTTTGGCATATATTTTAATTTTTGAATATCAATAGGATTTAGTATTGACATACCACAAACGTTTTAAGTAATGCCTCCCTGTAAAAGTGTAATTTTTTTCTGACAGAAATCATATAAACTTTATCCTTGAACTTGGATTATTCAGTAATTCTCTGCTTCAAAACCTTGATGTTAGCAGGTTTCTGCTTCAAAATCTCGACGTTAACCCTATAAGAAGAAATCTTAGTATGTTAAATATGGAGATTGGGCAGGCCACCTTATTGCACCAAGGCGTCCAATCCACCTATGGAATACCGCTTACCGTGGAGAAGCACCATTTTGAAAATTCAGCAGGAATTTGCTCAATTGCATTATGTACCTTGTCCAAATACAGCCTTCCTGTTAAATTTCGATTTAAAAACACAGATCCAACTATGTCCTTACAAATAACACAAGGTCCCTGCCCACACGTTAACTTTTTCTGGAAATTGCATATGGCTCTCATGAAAGATATTCAGGATTCGTATCACCTTCCATTCATCAAGTTTTCACGTCACCGGCTTTATTAAAGAACACGAACGTTTTACTATATACTAATTATATATCTTTTTACAGGTGGTTTCGGCCAAGGAAGACACTGGCCCGTATCCTATCTGCATAAAGAAATGCCTCCCAACACAACCGATTCGGAACCGAGACTCATGCGGATAGAAAAGGAAGAAAATCCAAAATATGCAGCTATCCAAAATCTGATCGACGTTATACGAAATAACGATCTGCAGAATATCCAATACCAAATATCGAATGACTCAAATAAGGCAGACGATATTCTGTTTGTTAGAATACCACTTCCGACGAACTTCACACGAGAATCGACCTCGAAGAAAGATAATAAGTTGGCAAGTAATACTTCGATAAGTTTGGAGCCGGTATACGCCGACGAGGGTAACAACATCCAAACCAAAAGATCTCAGAAGTCGATACCTTTAACGATAAGAGTTTCGGGGGATTATAAAGGAATGAATTATAGACAAAGTGATTTTTCTAGCTCGAATCCTGGAGCTAGTCCTGTTTATAAGCGAGGATTTGTAACTAGAACCAATATTACGCATGGACGATAAAAGCTTTTTAATATGTATTTTGCTAAGATGTATTTTTGCATGCAATGTAGATATTAACAGAGTTTTATGAGTTGTAATTAAAACTAATAAAAAGTAACCTTAACCCCTTAAAACATATATATGTATACGTCTCTAAGAAGTTTCTGGCATTGAATATTCGAGTAAAATGAAAATATGAAAATGGAAAAAGTATTTTTTCAAAGCATTTGTTGCTTAGAAAGAAAAAACTGGTAACATCACTAACTAATTGTGAGTAGTGATAAGAGTTACATTGTTAGTATAAATGATGAAAATAAGAGTTACATCGTCAGTGATATAACATTGATTATGGTGTCAAATACGAGCGAGAAGTACAGTACTGACTACCACTCAATACTGACGGTTTTTGAATGGAGCCAGCACCTGGTAGGGAAGTCTTAGGGGGTCGATGTTGATCTCCTCCTCTTCTCCGGATGTAGAAGTTTACTTACAATGGAGGCTTAGACTCCTGCACACCGCTCATTCGCCGTCGAGGCGTATATTAAAAATAACGATTCTGTGGTGTTAACACAGCGGCATTTCAATGTTCCTCCTCGTGGGCGGATTCCATCTCGGAACACCAATTTTTTGTGGGTTACAAATTTTCGGGGTACAGTAGCTAGAACATCAAGGAGAAGAGGAGGGTCCTTCAGGACGACAAGGTCACCTGCAAACGTTGAGGCTGTACGAGCTGCTTTTGAACAGAGCACCAGTCGTTCAGTTCGTCGTCATGCTCAGGCGCTAAGGATGTTGGATAGGACTGTTCGGTGGATTCTTCATGAAGACTTAAAATTTCACCCGTATAAGATGGCGATTGTTCAAGAATTATAGCCGCAAGATTTCGCAAGAAGGTTAGCTTTTGCAGAAACCTTGTTTGAGAGGATCAATGAAGACCCTCAAATACTCATGTTGACTACGGACGAAACCCACTTCCACCTTAATGGTTGTGTTAATAAACAAAATTTTCGTTATTGGGCCCCACAGAACCCACAACAGTTTCATCAACAGCATCTTCACAACCAAGAGGTTATCGTGTGGGCTGCAGTCTGTAAGTCAGCTATGATAGGGCCCTATTTTTTTGAGGAGATCGGCCGAACTATAATGGTTATTTCCGAGAGCTACATTACAATGCTCCGTGACTTCCCTCTCTCTGAGTTACGTCGCCGCCGACGTAAGGAGGGTTTGGTTTCAGCAGGATGGGGCAACAGCGCACACTTCACGTGCGTCTATGGACCTGCTAAGAACAACATTTCCCGGGAAGTTGATCTTACTGCGAGCTGATATTCCATGGCTGGCACATTCTCCAGATCTGTCCCCATATGACTTTTATCTGTGGGGCTATCTCAAGGGAAAACTTTACCTTGATAAGCCTCGAAATTTGGAAGAACTTAGAGAAAATATTCGGCAAGAAATCCATGTAATCCCACCCCAAACTTTGGCAAGCATGATGACGAATTTTGCCAACCGACTCGAGCAGTACGCCGATAATGGAGATCACCATTTACCTGACGTCGTCACAATGAATTTTCTAAAAAATTTTGGATAAACTAAGAACTCAAACTTGAGGAAGTCATTACTCTGTGGTAGTTCACAATTCACAACGGAAATGAGTAAAACAACTAAGTTTTATACCACTATATTTTCACAGAAACGTGACTGCAGTTTCAACAATTTTTATGTCATTTTCAAACGATGATTCAACTAAGAATAAAATACAAACATTCTGTTTCTATAATATATACTATTCACATACAGCGACTAAGTGTTATTACAATAAACAGGTAGTTAAGGTTTACAAGAAAATGTGTTTTATAAATGGTGCAATCCCGACCATCAAATTGTGGGAATTTCTTTGAATATTATTAAGAACTATTATACAGGGGTTAATAATTTGGGTAACAGTAAAAACAGGAGAATATAGTATATCTACTTGATCATTTAACAAGCTAAAATTATCACTATGGTTGTATTTATAGATTATAAACTCTTCCTCTTTCAAATATATTTTTTTAAATCTTCGAAATTCATTAACTTATCCTATTTCAAAAACCGTAAATATTGACTGCCGCACCTGTATTATTTCAAGATCGTGGTCACCAGACAAGAGTTGTAATATATTCTAACCCATGTATAATATACATACATTCTTACTAGAATCACTTGAATAAAACTAATGATAATCGACTTTCTACTGATTTAATATAACAGGTATCTTGGAATGTGTCCTCTTTTTGGGTAAATAAAACTCGGTTATTAAGAAACATATTTACATTCACTTTTTTTACAATGTAGAGAAAGTTATGTATTAAAAATAATATCGTTAAATGAATATAACGCAATATTCATGAATTGATGTATATATTTCAAGACACTGTTGACAGTACGAATCCAGGAGGTAAGTGAATTACGTCTCTCAGGATAAATTCTTCAAATTCTTAGAAATGGTAGAAAAATTGCCATTTTAACCAGTAACTGCTACATTGTTTCTATAAACCAATGTCCAAAAAACAAATCATTTTTGTGGCAAATAAAAATGATTTGTCTAAATCAGGCTAAAGGCTAATTAAATCAGTATCAGAAGTGATTATTTAAATATGACTGCAAATAAAAATTTAAACAACACAATAGTTATCTACACAATGCTTTCATAGTAAAGTAATGAATAAATTCGTTAAAAATTCAAGTAATAATTTTCGAACTCATCAATTTAATTTTTATTTGCACATTTTGTAAAATATAATATATACAGGGTGATTCATGTAGGGGGTATAAGGTCTAAGATAGTTTTTTAATGGCAATCACTTCTTTTTTATTGAATGTGTAAGAACACATTGTTTTAGAATAATATAATAATAATATAATAATAATTACATTTGTGTGTATAGGTTAGATAAAAAAAATAAGAAAATGATTGTGCACTTTCAAAATACTAAATTTAATAGCAAGAATTATTTAAAAAATCAACTAAATTAAATGCTCAAATTGCGCACTGTTGGCTGCCGGACAATAGCCTCAGCGACCGACGTTTTTTTGTTGCTGTCAGATAAAAACTTGAAAACATACTTCACTGAAGTTTTCTGGAGTTATTCCTCTAAAGAATACATTTCCTATTTGTTTGACAAAGGTAGTGTGCTGGAGGTGTTCTTTGAGTACTGTTATTTAAAAAAAAATAACTGAAATTGTTATGTAATTGTTAAATTACATAACTAAGAACAAGAAACTAAATTATTTGTATGATCAGATTTGGAGACAGAATGAGCATCCAAAAAGAATTGAAAAAGTTCAATGCAACTCATCTTGATTGGCAACCGATTAGTCAAAGCATAGCCAAAGACAAAAACTATTGGTGACATCATACCTCCTACACGAATCACCCTGTATATATTTAAAAAAATTGTATAATTGAAAATATAATTTGATGGGTCTAACAGTTTTTCCCAAGTTATTCTTTCGATTTTAAATTGATTTATTCATTACTTTATGAAAGTGCTGTATGCTTTCAGTAAAGAAATTCTGTAAATTTCATTATGGGGATATATTTCACGTATTCCGCACATTCACTAACCAACTTGGCATCGCTTGATTATTCAAACGTCAGTTTCAATAAATATGTATTTGTATACTGGTAAACACTGTTCTTGAAAGGCTGGTCTATAAAATCAGTACTCTCGAAAATAAGTCTAAATATTTATGTTCAAATTTGGAAAAGCTCCTGATACTTCCAATGATCAGTTACAATCCCTATGCAAAATATTTTGGCGCTTTAGTTTTATACCCTACAAAGCAGGGCAGAAATAAACTCATTTTGGCAGGATATATATACTTTTAATTATGGCACAAAATACATAATTGCATATAAAGGCACAATTCAAGCTCCACTTTATTTAAAACAGTTCTTAACTACTTACATCATAATAACACTTATATTTGTACCCTTTAGTTTATAACGTTATACTAATTGATCTTACCAGCTAAATATTTAAAATATTTAATATTTCAAATTAGAAGCCGGAGTATATTAAAAACTGTAATATCGTTTTAGCACCGCTGATATATGAAATATTTGGCTTCAACACTCTTATTTTTTTGGCAATTTGTACACGCGTTTCTAACAATACAGTAGTACATTACCCTAAATTATCTACGTGGTAATGTAGAGTAAATAATACACCTCTGATAACCATCCCCGTTATTTAAATGTACCTACAAAAATAAGTATTTCTTCATTACTTGGTAACAGAAAATGATTTAACATTTGTATTAACAGTAATAAAACCTGATAATGGCCACCTAAGTTATGGGCTTAAATTCCAAATTCTTTCTTGGGGATCAGAGTATTTTTACAAAATTGTGTATAAAATAATTCTATATTAATATTGTATATTTTCAGCATAACACTAAGTGTCTAAGACACTAAAAAAAAAACTTTAACAAATTGCTGCCTAAATAAACTTAAGCTAAATAAAATCTAACAATAACATACAGGGTACTTACAAAGCATTTCAGCAGTTCCAAAGTATTTTACACCGAATATTAATGCCGTTAATATGAATAACTTTTTAGAGTTTTAGCTTTCTAGTTCTAGCAAAAAAAAATATTCCAAATATTCTTAAAAAAAGTAAGAGTCAATTCCTCTTCCCAAGTCTTTTTATTTTTATTATTGTAATATTCAACTGATATTCCACAATTATTGAGTGACTAAAATTATAAAAAAAGAATTTAAAATATCATAAATTTTTATTGTCAGCAAATTTTAAATATATTTTAGCTTCTTAAAGGACATATGAAACAATATAGTTATTGTTTTTAATAATACTTTGATTAGTCATAAAAAATTGATTTCCATCTGCCTTACTTTGTCCTCATCAATATGCTCGGCCCAACAAATATTTTATTTAGAGTAGCTGCCAAATTGTTTTGTAACACCCTGTTTAACAAACTAAATCATATATACCCCCCTTCTTAATAAATACAAGGATATGGCATCTATCTACATAGGTAGTAGAATATATTTTAATAATTGCCAAAAAGGATAATACAAAAATAATTTGCATGGATTCTGAAAAAAATTTGAGCCACAAGCACAGGAAATACTTAGATGTAATGGTCATTTAATACAAAAAAATATCTCATACTTTAGTGGCTATAGGAACCTAGAATGAACTCACGATTCATTCTCAGGACTCACCGAGAATGAAATGTTATTCTCAAAATATTTAATATCTGTTGTTTAACGTGATTAAAGATTACAAGAAATTTACATCCATTTATACTTTATCAAACGCACTTAATGTCACAAGTGCGATTGTGGTCCGTAAATTGATAAACCCCGTTCAGAACGTTTTTTTTTCTTTCTAAATGAATTCAACTTCTATGACAATCTATTAGTGAATTAAATGATTGAATGCATGTTTCACTTTTAGTTTATTCCTACAAATAAAATGTCCTTTCTGCACGTGTTTGACATAAAAGACATATTATTGTGATTTGTTTTACAGCCGCAAATATGGTTGTACAGGGTGTCCAGAAAGCGTAGGGGGTATTTGTATCTGCGCTGTCCATGTAACGCCGCGGTTTGGAGGGGCGCGGTAGGGATAGGTTGTCGCACCACTCTTTGGAGATTTGGTAATCATGGAAGTGTACCCGGGAGAGCATCGCGCTTTTTGCGTACGCGCCTATTATCGCTATGGCGATTCGATGATCACAGCTCAACGTTTATATCGTGCAGAATTTAATGTACGGAATGCACCGAAGGACGATACCATCAGAAAATGGATTCGAATGTTTGAGAATACCGGTTCGACTGTAAAAATTCGCAATCCAGGTCGCCCGTGCTCTGTTCGAACCCCACAAGCGATTGAAGAAGTGAGAGTTTCAGAGCGTGAAAATCCTTCTCAATCAATTCGCAAACGCAGTCAAGAACTTGACATTAAAAAAACGTCGTTGCAAAAGATTCTGAAACGAGATTTACATCTTACAGCCCACAAAATTCAGTTCGTTCAAAAACTGAACGTTACCGACTACCCTCTCCGACTGCATTTTGCAAATGAAGTGCTTCAACGCTTCCCAACGTTTGAAAACATTCTGCTTAGTGATGAAGCGAACTTTCACTTAAATGGTCACGTAAATAAACAGAACTACCGCTACTGGGCCAACGAAAATCCAAGACAGAAACATGAACAACCACTACATAGTCCAAAAGTTGTTGTGGTGGCTGAAGGCATCATTAGGCCTCATTTTTTTGAAGACCGGCGAGGGCGAGCACTTACGTTAAACAGTGAACGGTATTGCGATATGTTAAGAAACTTTTTGGTTCCACAACTGCAAGAGTTTGAAGGATTTAATGTGGAAACATGGTTTCAACAAGATGGGGCCACTTGCCCTACCTCAAACCAATCGCTTGCGGTTGTCAATGAACTTTTTCCAGGAAAAGTGATCTCTCGTCGAGGCACCATCAACTGGCCTCCGAGAAGCCCCGATCTTACACCTCTTGATTATTTATTATGGGGATACCTTAAAAAGAAAGTGTATGTAAACAAACCACGAACTTCAGTGCAATTAAAGCACAACATTCGCACCGAAATGGCCGCCGTTTCCAGAGAGATGTGTAGACGCGTGGTGGCTAATTTCCGTTTACGGTTAGAGGAGTGCCAGCAGCGTGAGGGTCAACATTTGGAGAACATAATCTTTAGTACTTAATTTTCCAAAACCTTGTCTAAAAACTAACAAAAAAATTTATTTTTTTTGACTTCTAGTTTTTTTTTTTTTTGAACCTACAAATACCCCCTACCCTTTCTGGACACCTGTTATCACGTGGGTTTTAAAAATCAAATAATGCAATGAAAAATAACGTGAAAAATACTATTCTATTAAAAACTAAATAACTCTTTACTGCATTTATGCATATTAACAACCTCGAATACAATTATATATATTTACTAAATAATTATTTTAGCTCACTTTGTGCATCTTAAAGATCTATCTTAAAGCAAATTAGTAATAAAGGCATAATTAATATATAAGGCATCTTTTAATATACGTTTTACCCTTATAAAATATAAACAATAAAATTTAAGCCATTTTTAAGGCTTAAATTGTATTTTTTGAACAATATTGTTCTGAATGGGTATTAACGATTATTTTGTTCTAATAGTATACAAGATATATTCGAAATATATAATTGGATATGTAAATTGATCATTTTATGGTGTCTCTATATTTGTATTAGATGGACGGATGTGTAGATAAAATATCAATAACAAAATAAAATG
The DNA here is from genome assembly GCA_037954035.1 of Rosalia funebris. Classification (NCBI taxonomy): domain Eukaryota; kingdom Metazoa; phylum Arthropoda; class Insecta; order Coleoptera; family Cerambycidae; genus Rosalia; species Rosalia funebris. The sequence continues at coordinate 13,394,488 of JAZFAV010000005.1, read as the reverse complement.
AATTAATACTTTTAGATTTAATTATAATTATTGAATGAAAACATTTTTCTATTTTAATCAGTATCTTGAAAACTGGGTAGTGAAGGTTTTATAGACTTCATATAAAAATTAAATATCAAATTTTGATACATTATATTTAATGTTAAAAATATGAGAGAACTGATAAAACAAAATGTGAAGATTCTCATTACATTCTGTCCCATAAAACTCCGTATTTTTGAATGCACAGGGTGTTCTATGCAACCGTGCAAGATGTAACTTGTAAGAGAACATATATAATTGTACAAATTTTTTGGGTGGATTCTAAGAGGAATCCACCCTATTCCAGTACCGCACGAGTTGGTATATATTGTAGCAAGTTTTGTTTTTCTCATTTTATAATTTTTCTGAATGTTGCATTAACATTCTGATTAGCTAAATCCTTTACAAAAAGTGTCAACTTCTTGTAAGGAATGAAACTGATCTGTCCATAGAAATGAGAAGCACAAAAAAGGATGATTTGCTTTAGAACATAGGAACAAGATTTTTCTATAACACCCATGGGAACGATTTACTTCAAGAGTTGGTAAGTATCAATTTTAACAATGCTTATTTAATAACCAATTCAAACAGTATATTATTCACATTTTGATTAATTAATAATGATTCAGAATGAATAAAATTTTGTAGCAAATTAAATCATTTGAATAAACAAAATAAATAATTACCTCAATCCATAAATACACTGTATACAGAGTGAACAAAATAATAGCACATTACATATTCAAAATGAATTTTGTTTACAGAATATAAACTAGCAGAAGACCAAACACATATAAGATGTTCTTAACTGTATTGTAAATTTAAAAACCTATGGAAAAATTATATAACAAAAACAGACGAGACGAAGAAGGACTGAAAACGTATAAGGCAATAAAGTGGGAAATCATTAGAAAATGTAGAAAAGCGAAAGAACAATGGATAGAGGAGAAATGCAAAGAAGTAGAAGATAAGTTGCAAGTAGGTAAGACCGATGAGGCTTACAAAATAATTAAGAGGAACTTCAGGGATGTAGGAACAATAAGTAGAAATGTTAGGAGTCAATCGGGGGACATACTGATAGGAAGAGAGGAGAAAGCGGATAGATGGAAGCAGTACTTAGGAAATTTATACGAGGGTCAGGAATTAGGAGAGATATTAAAGGAAGAATCTAGCATCGATAGGGAAGATGTAGGAAAACCTATATTGAGAGAGGAATTTGAAATAGCACTAAGGGGGCTAAAGAATAATAGAGCGCCGGGTGTAGATAAAATACAGGCGGAAATTTTGAAATGTGCGGGACAGAAAGTAGTAAATAGGATGTTTGAACTGGTAAAATACATATACGAAACGGGCGAGATGCCGGAGGATTATAAGAGGAACATTATCGTTACTATACCGAAAAAGAGAGGAGCCGACAAATGCGAGAACTTTAGAACGATTAGCCTAACTTCCCATGCGTCAAAAATCTTAACCAGAATAGTGCAGAAGAGGATGGAAAATAGAGCGGAGGAAATACTAGGAGAAGACCAATTCGGGTTTAGGCGAAATAGGGGAACTCGCGAAGCTATTCTGGCGCTAAGAGTAATGTTAGAGAAAACAATAGAAAAAGGAAAGAATGCTTATATAGGATTTGTAGATTTAGAAAAAGCTTTTGATAACGTAAGATGGGAAAAAATGTTCGAGATACTAAAGAGCGCGGGAATGAAGTATAGAGATAGGAGAGTAGTACACAATCTATACATAGAGCAAACTGCTGTTGTAGAAGTAGAAGGGGAAGAAAGGGAAGTAGGTATTAGGAAAGGAGTAAGACAAGGATGTACGCTATCACCACTAATTTTTAATCTGTACATCGAAGAGGCGATTAATGTGGTAAAAGATAGAGTAGATTTCGGGATTAAAGTACAGGGACAGAAACTAAAAATGCTGAGATTCGCGGATGATATAGCAGTATTAGCATCTAGTAAGGAGGAACTAGAATCAGCATTGAACGAAATGGAGGCAGTGTTGACAGAGGAATACGGAATGAGGGTGAATAAAAACAAAACTAAAGTGTTAGTATGCAGGGGGCGCGAGAGCAGAGCAAAGACGAAAGTACAAATTAATAGTGAAAGATTGGAGGAATTTAAAGACTTCACTTATTTAGGAAGTAAAATAAATTGGGATGGAAGAAGCGATAAAGACATAAAACAAAGAATAGCGCAGGGTCGAGTAGCTTTTAACAAAAAGAAAGCACTTTTATGCTCGGGGGTAATAAACTTAGAAACAAGGACGAGATTTTTGAAAACATATGTATGGAGCACGGCACTTTACGGCTGCGAAACCTGGACGGTAGGGGAAGCAAGTAGGAAGAAATTAGAAGCTTTTGAGATGTGGTGTTACCGAAGAATGATGAAAATACCATGGACTGATAGGGTTAGAAACGAAGAAGTATTGGAGAAAGTCGGCGAGAAAAGGAGTATGTGGAAAAACTTAAAGAAGAGAAGAGATAGAATGGCAGGCCACTTGCTGAGACATGGGGGAATAGTCCGCGATATTTTGGAGGCAGAAATAGGAGTGAAGAAAGGCAGAGGTAGGCCTAGATTAGACTACTGCTCGCAAATAGTAAGGGATGTAGGTTGTAGCACAATTAGCGAAATGCGTAGGTTAGCACAAGATAGGAGAAGCTGGAGGTTAGCGTCCAACCAGTCTTAGTAGTGATGACCTAATGATGATGATGGAAAAATTATATTAAAATCGTTCATAAAATACAAATTCATTGGCCTGTCATGTTATTTTCAATATGCTGGGTATAATCTAGCTCTATCAGATTCTAAAAGGTTTTAGAGGAAGGGAATGGTTAGATTTGAGATGGAACAGATATTACAACCACTCAAATTTTACCATTTTAGGCAGAGATCCGCAAACACTAAAATGAAATGTTGATTGAATACAATATCTGCAAAAACCCAGTACTAATTGGTTTTATTATAAAAAAAAAAGAGAGATCGGGGAAGATAAAATGTATTTATCATGTTTGTGTATTCATTTTGAGATATATAAAGGGTTCACTCTGTTAAAGATAATATGAAACATTAAATTTGTATTTGTGTTTAAAAAAGTATATTAATTGAGAAAATGAATATTACACCATAGAACTTGGAAATAAAACTATTTATATAAAAATCTTGAGAAACACAATAATATATTTCGCATTTATCTTGTATAATAGAACATCATAATTAAATAATAAAACTAACATAAATTGAATACAATTATGTTCAAGTACGAAATATTCTCACATAGGCACTGATGATTCTTGTATTAGACTTAGAATTAAAACCGTAAATTCTAAAAACTAGTTACTTCTACCTCCAACTGGCATGCAACGTGGTAAGAAAATATTTTGCCTTCGACAGACGGAAGAAAAATTAATACTTGTGTACGTTAACTGTTACTTCTTGGTATGGCAAGAGTATCTTAAAAATTATATAAAAATTATATAAACATTTCATAATTTTCACAAATCAGAGCTATTTATGCCAAATCCATAGAAAATCTGCTTAAACACTTAAATATGTTTGCGATTAATTGAAGTTAAAGCTTTGTTAAGACACGTTTAGGTGACAGTTGTACCAATATCTAAATATGTATTGTGTAACTTCTCTCTTATTACAACGAACCCACATTACAACAAATTGTCCAACACTAGTCACATCCGAATGGGTATAAAATATTTTTATCCCAGTAAAAAACGTCTCTGACACTGTCTATGATTTTGATTTACTGTTAAACACTCAATTTCGTGATTTCTTATTATTACCGACGATTTATTACTCGCAAGTCCGCAGTAATGACTCTGACAATAGAAACGAAATGTCTGTCACAATAGAGCAGCTGTTTCGCTGTTTACTTAATGGTACGTTTGAGTAAGAATACATAACAATTATTGTCTTGCATCACTTCCAAGGAAAACATAGTTTCTTCTTTGATGTGCTGCAGCAGATCGTTATTTAACTGGATGTGAATGGAGTGTGGCCCCTCCATGTAAATGTCGCGCACCTGATCCTCTGAAACTCCTATCATAGAAGAGAGCTTCTGCAGGAGTTCGGTGTTGCTGTGCGCCGAGAGGAAGATGGCGTTGAATACCGAGGAATTCTCGCGACAGACATAGATTTTCAATTTGGGGGCGATCGTTCTAAAAAGAACACAAAAATAAGAAAATCTGTAGCAAGTCGTTTATTTGTGAAAAATCGAATGTATTAAAACATGAGATTTTGAAAAGATATTAGGTAAGTCGATGGAAAACTCGTGGTCAGTATTGTAACAATGTTACAGTATTACAGAAGTGTAAAATTTTTTTAAACTAAGGTAAAAACAACAACTTAATGTTTTAGCATTACAGGCATTTATTATAGTGTAAAATTACAGGGTTTGGTTTCTGCTTCAAAATTGGCTACCCTGAAAAACATCATCTAAAATACCCTACTATTTTGTGCAAAAACACGTCGGTTTAGATTTTTAGGGGGTTATGTGACCTTTGTTCCACTTTTTCACTTCAAACAACTTTGGAATTTAAGATGGAAGGAATAGCACCTTCTACAGCATAACCCATAATTTTAAAATGTTTCATCGATACAGCAAACACAAACAAGATGGTTAGATTTATTTCTATGAAATAATAATGCACTTACAGAAAATAGTAAGCAGAAGGTAGGCAGAAAATTATAAAAACCATAAACGCTGTAGTATTGAAAATAATAAAGGCTTTTTTCGTGTCTGCAGGGAAGCCAACTTTTTTAGTCAGGGATTACCATAATCTAATGTTAATCCTCTAATGCTCATTACAAATTTAAACGAAAAAGATCAAAGTTATCTCTGGTGTAAATTCTAGAAAATTTTATAATAAGATCTTACTAACCTTAATTAGAAAACACTAAAAAGCACTCTCACTGTAGTGTTTTTATGGTTTAAAAAAGACATTTAAATTAATCAATAATCACTAACAATCATTCATTGCATCTATATATGCATATTTCAATAGCAATACTATCAACATCCTTGGCTGAAAATGTTTCTTATTCGAGATTATATTCAAATAAGACATGGTAGTTTCCAATTTGTATTCGAATAAGCAGTAGCTGAATTAAATACTTCCTGGAAAATTGATAGGACTGAGAGGTACCCAAGAGTGGCTGGTAAGATAACCAGATTTAACACCAATCAATGTATTTCTCTTGCAGAACTCAATCAAGACAATAAGCAAAAAATTAGGGAACAAAACATGAGCTCAAGGTAGGAAAAACTCAAAAATGCAGGCAAATATTCCGGGAACCATTTAGAAAAGTCAAAAACAATAGAGCCCATTTTAAACAGTTAAAAACAATTTTCTGCCTGGGTAAGTGCATTATTACTTCTGTAAATTGAACGATTTAATTTCTAGAACTTACTAAGTCTTTTAAAATAACGGGTTACAGGGCAAAAGGGATGTCATTCGAAAATTAAAAAGTTGAGACAGGTGAAAAGATGAATACAAAGGTAAATACAGAAGAGAAAAAGAAAAGGGAAATACAAAATTCAACTGATGATGATCTTCCCTTTATATAGTTTGAAACTAAATTAACACATACTTTTTTTTTGTAAATATAGTCTATATTTCTTATGGTAAAAATATACAATTTGTTTTGAATCACATGTTTTTTCAATTAGAGAAGGAACATATAAATACAAAAAATTAATAACAAAATTACAAGCCAGTAGTAATAATTTCATTTACACTTATTGGATAGCCAAAAAAAATAAACTTAAATCATTGTAATAAATTATATAAAAGATAATCTTAAATTTAATCGCTGTTTGTACTAATGACTTTTGAGTAGTAAGATAACCGCTATATCACCAAAACGACTTCAAAACTATTTACAGCCAAAAAAATACAATTCCCCAATATCTGACAATTGTTTAGCAAATTTTATCGGTACTTTTTGACTCTGATATTTCACTGAATTACTTACTTTAAATGTATGGCATTATGCAGCCTTATTCCGTCAGCATCGCCGCAAATCTGGATTAGATCGTCTCGGGACATACGCAGCATATCGTCTCCAGAAAATCGCTCGAAAGTCTGCATGTATTTTTCAAATCTATTCATCGATAACCACTGCGCAGTCTCTTCGGGGCAGGAATGTTGGGTTAGCTGAGTGGTGTTGCTCAGGGTACTACTGAGGGTATTACTGAAAGTCTAGAAATTATATATAATTAGAAATTTAAATAAAAGCTTAATAAAATGGACAAAAAATAAATGTTGACGAGTCTATTATTGGACTCTATTTTACATTATAATTAAATGTTTGATTAGAGGTTAATTAAAAATTATTAGGATTATGTATTTCTTTTCGTTAAAGCATTAAAATTTCATAATAAACCGTCAACATTCTGAAGGAATATGGTATGTTCGTTTATTATTAAATCTCATTTTCTTATAGCAAATTATAAATTATTCAAACAAGAGTTGATATAGGTAGAGTCATCGATATCATATAGGGCTAAGTTATATAATCTTCTTAAAAAAGTATTTAGACATTTTGTATAAATTTGTTTTGGTAATTTATAACCAGTAATTATTATCACTAAAATTACAAATTGGAGTAATTGTCGATATACTGCCTGTAAAATCTGTTAGGTGGTTTGGCAGACTCCACTCTTACAATATTGATAAATACTTGTTTGTATTTGCTTCTATTTCGGCATTCAGTTGATAATTTCCAGTAAATTGAATCAGTTATAATGATTTAAATATCCTCATAACAATTATTATAACGACATTAAAAAATTATTGACATTGTAGTATGAAAGATCTCATCATAATGAGTATCTATCTACTGAATTAACTTAAAATATTTTAATAATTGTTATTACTAATAATGTAATAAATTAATGTCAATTAATGGATTCAGAAAAAAATTATATCCCACTAATTATCAGTCCTTCTTAATTTGTAACTTGATTCTAATTGAGCCGTCTTAAATGCCTAACAATTATTTAGAATTATATTTTCTCTTAGACATGGTTTTAATTAACTTTGGGATTTTAATGAAAATCGTAAATCTGTTCATAGCAACTAGATGTAAAATCGGTTATCTGTCGAGTTGTAAAACGAATTTTTGTTTATTGCCTAGAATTTAGGCCGCCTGAAATTTTGCTGAACGATTTGCCACAGACATTTTCTTAAAAATAGTAAGCCCTGTTTTGTGCTTAAATTTATATATTTTTACTTTTCCGCACTCAACTATACTAGCGGAAAAGTAATGTATCGTGTAAAGAAAAATGAAAAAAAAAATTTTTTTCGTTTATTTTTCGTTTTTCGGCCTAAAAACAAAAAAATGGATTTTAAAAAATTCTGCCTGTGTGTGTCGTTGTCGTCGGCATTAAAATTTCTTGTTAGCACGATAACTCAACTAAATCGTGTCGGATCGATCGGGTTTTGACTGATTCTGATCGAGGACATCTCCCAGATGACACCTATTGATTTTGAAGTGGATAGGACACACCCCACCCTGTCCATGGGTCTATTTGAGAAATTTTTTTTGTTAGCACGATAACTCAACTAAAACGTATCGGATCGATAGGGTTTTGACTAATTCTGATCGGGGACGTCTCCCAGACGACACCTATTGATTTTGAGGTAGATAGGACACACCCCACCCTGTCCATGGGTCATGAGAAAGCACGATGGTGGACTATTTGAGAATTCTTTTTGTTCATACGATAACTCAACTAAATCATGTCGGATCGATCGGGTTTTGACTGATTCTGATCGGGGACATCCTCAGACGACACCTATTGATTTTGAGGTGAATAGAACACACTCTACCATGTTCATGGGTCATGAGAAACTACAATGGTGGACTATTTGAGAAATTTTTTTGTTAGCACGATCACTCAATTAAATCGTGTCGGATCGATCGGGTTTCGACTGATTCTGATTAGGGACGCCTACCAGACGAAATCTATTGATTTTGAGGTGGATAGGACACACCCCACCCTGTTCATGGGTCATGAGAAAGTACGCTGGTCGACTATTTGAAAAAAGGAACTATCTCTATTTCGAGATAGAGACGTTCTACGTGCGGAAAAGTCCTTTTTAAGGTTTTAAAACTGTTTATTTGTATATAATTATAATAATATTAGTAATTTTGTTATTCATCGATATTAACAACGATAAAAAGAGTCGTAGTTTCATTTGTTTTGTTGCCGTACAAAAAAGGTACATATGCGGTCGTACCCTTCACTTCGTTTTTAGACTCGTTCGTATACAATTCGCTTTCCTTTAAATCGTAATTTTTCGCTTTCGTTTTTTGCTTTGAATTGAAGACAAATGTAGAACACCACCTCTGACCAAGACCCCAAAGATCCAAAATTTAATGCTCAGGAAAAAGATGAGACTATTCCATACCCCAGTTTATATCGTTTAACATCGATGGAAGTTGTTGTGTAATTAAGGGGTTACTACATCCACCGAAAAACATGAAAAAATAGTCGATCTTCGGGATGAATTTTCTTGGGAACTATTAATGATAAATAAATATTTTTTTTTAATTTGAAGATAAACTTATTGTAAACATGGTGAAATGAACATAATTTAGGAATATTTAAAACCGGAAGAGATATCCCCGAGGGAAGTGGAGCGTCTATTGCGCGACCCGGTTTGCGGTTACCCATCTCCTGCTAAAACTGATCATCTGAAATCAAAGACAATAAGCTTTCATCGCCGTTTCCGAAAATTGTTCTTAGAAAAAGAACGGCACTTGGAACTGAAGAACGAAAATTCGGCAAAAATTTCAGTTATTATCGTAATTTGTTTAAACAATTTTGGTTATTTTTGAAAAATGCTCGCTGTTCTGTTAACAATGGCCTAAAGTGTAAGTGTGCCAAATTTCAAAAAAAGCTGTCGAATCGTTCTTGAGATATGACGGGCACCGTTTCGGATTCAAAGGGCGATGGCCTTTTTTTTTAGAATGATAAATTCTTGTGCCTGTTTCGTCTTTCTTAGCGCGAGAAATGTTGTGCGTATAGATTATTACAATACAGTAGGAAAAAAACAAAATGCATGAAACAATGATACCTCAAATTTGTCGTTGATTAGTTAAGTCGAACATTGTTCGGCGCCCGACGAGGGCGCTCATTGAGGGGCACCGCCCTCAACTGTGTGACTGAAAGCTTTATATCTCTGTAAGTTTTAAATATATCGACTTGAAACTTTCAGAATATATTCTTAAGCCTTCATGCATATACAAAAAAAATTATCCAAAATATTGAAGATTTTAGGTAGATGTAGCCCCTTAAAACTAGCAACCCTTTCAAACCGCTCTAGGCGCTCTTTTCGAAAGACATTTAAAGTTGATCTCTAATATTTCTAAATTGGAATTGATAAAATGTTGATTATAAACAAAAAATAATTTATTGAAAGATCAGTTATTTAAATAAAAGCTGATAGTATTGCACTTTTTCTGTTTAGGTTGGCAGTCCATTAAACGAAAATAACTCGCCATATCTGTAAATCCCACAGATGTCATAGCACACTTACCAAAGTTGCACTAAAAAGAAAAAAATAGGTAATACAATCAAGATACGCGCTAGGTTGCATCTAGCGTAATACCACTAGAACACTATGCTAGTATTATACATTTGTCCAATTTACTTGCTTGAGATTTTTTTTTTTTTATTATTAACTATAAATTTCGAATGATTAAAGTAAAAATATATTAAATTTTGTAGCGCTATATAACTTTAAGCTTTTCAAAAAGCATTTCAACAATTTAATTTATTGATGACATTATTAACCCTTTATAATCAATAAATTTAAATTGATCCTTGAAACATTTAAATAGTACCTTGTCTCGGTCAAGTTTTGGGATATTAATACTAGATATGCTTCAAATTTGTTCCGTGCTAGTATTTCACACTGTCCTGTATGCAGTTTCAAAATGAACAACTATTATAGATATAGTCAGCCATGTTCAATTCATAAATAAGATTATTTATTCGGCCGATAAAAAATAGATAAACCCACAAATGCCCGAACTACTTCTCCACAAACTACCAAAACCTTACATTAAGATTATAAAGTTCTCATCTTTGGGAGATCATTTAAACCGACTGTTATCTACTACATACATACATACCGAAAAAATAATATATGGTGCAATGTTAAAATGAAATGGAAACAGAAATACGAGATAGCAACCAAATTATTGACAGCTACTTACATTTATGACTACACTTTCCTTTTTCTCTGGGACGACACTGGCAACTGCATTATGCGGGATAACGGTGGTGCCCATATCAGCGACACCATTTTCAATCCTCGGAATCAGTTGGTTTCTCTGAATTGGCGATTCACTGAAACAATTTTCAAAGCTATATTCGGTCGCACTCCCCCAATTGTTCAACTGTTAAATATACTTTATAGCTGCAGTAAGCAATTCTACGTTACTTGTAAATTGTTTATTACTACTTCATCGATGTAAATATGCTTAAATGAACCATCTGGCCAAATTAACAAAGACAATTTTAATAAGTGCTCGGGGGGGAGGTCTCTTAACGAAGTGTATTGAAATATTGCGTATAATGTCGTTAATTCATAGAACTTGCTTCGATATTCATGAGAATGCACGCTTAATATTTTAATTTATTATGGCATAGTGTATATGACAAATTTAACAGTGAAAGATTTCGAAATTCAAGATAATGAGAAATATCTATAACATTATTCAAAATTTAAATATTATCGATCTTGAAAATGAAATGTCATCTAATAATCGAAGACTGAGAAAATAGTTTGAAATGTTTATTTTTGCGTAGTTGAACGCAGTAATATGTATACCTATTTAATATTGGAGAAAACAATCAACAATTTCGACAGTTTTGATTACTTTTCCATCAGAATTCGAACAGATTAGTCAGATTACCCAGCGGATAAGATTTGATAATGAAACATCTAACCTTGGCTGCCGAACGTCATAGGTAACTAAGCGGTGTTTACTGGATTAGGCCTGAACTCGAGCTTGAACTCCCTAATGTACTCTCATGTCTATTATCATAATGGAATTGTGACACGTTACCCTTATTCATGTACAATATTCGTCGTTATTCTGTTATATCAACAATAAAATAATTTAATTAAATAATAATAGTTAATTCCTCAATTAAGAATAATTTTTGGTAACTGATTGTGATTATTGTTTTTGGCAGAGCTGACAATCATAGGCGCCTCTAGAGATGTTTTTCTAAAGGAAAGTGCACTGCTTAAAATAATATAAATAGAATGTGTGTTAGTTGTTTTACGGATTTACTGTTACAACTGTTGCAAATAGAAATTTACAGATGATACGAATATAAATTGTTTGTCGATATTTTGGTTTTGTTTATTTTTATTTTCTTTTAATAATAGCACTAAGTTCTGTACAAGACCAGAGGTTCGAATAAATGTTTAATCAATACAAAATATTTTTTGAAGCAAATAAAATTTGAGTAGGTAACTCAAAAGAAGTTTGTGGGATTGAAAACAACTGTAAAGGATAGGATGTAGAGATAAATTTAAACATTGACGACAAATTATAAAAGGGTTAAAAACTATTTAAAGGCATGAATTGCACAAATTCATGAACATGAATGAAATGCTGGAAGTTTCTGTATATCTGGCTGTACACTTTGCTGATAATTCTAGAAATTACGCTGTTATTTCTAAAACCATTTTCATTACTTCGAAATTACCGGTATTACGTTAGGAATGTTGCGGTTTCGGAATTTTAGAAGAATTTTAATGTTCTAAAATTGTGTATCACTTTATGTTAAATCATTTATATTATATCGTCTTTCCTAAAGTTACTGCATTGAGATCAATACAAATTCAGTAAATCCGGGCTCTTCAGTAAATCCTAACTCGGAAACCATTGTTAAAAAACGCAAATTTTACTACAAAATGGTGGCGGAAATAAATCATATTCATATCTTTCATAGGTTTTGGCTAACAGATTTGCAACCTGCTGTGTATATTTGGGTTTTAGTGACAAAAACGACTGTTGAATAGTGCAGGTATTTAATTAATTAACTCGGTAACTCTAACGCATCATAATTAATTAACTCGGTAACTCTAACGCATCACATGAGGAATTTGAAAATTAGGACCATTTAGTTTAGTTGGTACAGAAACAGAAAAATTCTAAATCTAAAAAAATATAGACGTATCGTATCTACAGTACAAAATTATATACAAATTTTTGTGTGTTTTTTAATTTGTTTCATTTGTAAGCGGCCAGTTTTTTTTTTGTAAGACCTTTATTAGGGTGAAATGAGGAAAAAAAATAATAAAATGAGGACCAGAATATTGATTTTCTTTTCTTTTTGGAGTTTCCTGTGATGAATACATCGGTTCATAGCATTATATATCATTGAAATTTATATTATTTCTTGCATAACTATATAGCAGCAATACTATAAATTATTGGTGGCTATTATTGAAATGTATAAATCCCGATTTTTCAGCTTTATCATATTAGCTACGAGTATTGCACTTTTCCATAACTAATTATGGATAGTAAGAGTTTATTTCCCTTTATTGTTTCTTTTAATGATTCTATCGAGTATTCTAATGAACATTTTTCTTCACTCCACTATACGCGGAAAAATAATGTAATCGTATAAAGAAAAAGTGAAAAAACTAAATTTTTTTTGGGTTTATTTTTCGGCCTAAAAACAAAAAAAATGGGTTTTAAAAATTTTTTGCTGTGTGTGTGTCGTCGTCGGAATTTATTCTTGTTAGCACGCTAACTCAAATAAATCGTGTCGGATCGATCGGGTTTTAACTGATTCTGATTGGGGACGTCTCCCAGGCGACACCTATTGATTTTGAGGTGGATAGAACACACTCTACCATGTACATGGGTCATGAGAAAGTACAATGGTGAACGATTTGAAAAATTTTGTTTGTTAGCACGATCACTCAATTAAATCTTGTCGGATCGATCGGATGTCGACTGATTCTTATTAGGGACGTCTACCAGACGACACCTATTGATTTTGAGGTGGACAGAACACACCCCACCATGTCCATGGGTCATGAAAAAGCACGATGGTGGACTATTTGAAAAAAGTATAACTGTCACATAAAACACATATTCTGCATTTATGTGTTGGTTTATTTTTTCTCGGCCACTCAATTTCGAGATAGAGATGTTATACGTGCGGAAAAATCCGTTTTAAGGTTTTAAAACTGTTTATCTTATTATATTTTTATTATCCTGGGAGAGTTAGGATTTGCGATGCAACAACAAAGAACGGGAGAGAGGGAGTTTTCCACATACACTGAATGATTATACGTGACAAATTTCGATGCCTGTTTTGTAAAGCTGGCATCATGAGAAGATTATTAAGTTTTAGTCATCTACCGATGATGTTAGCTTAGTTGGCGAAATGAGCGTTGAGCGGCGTATATATTTCGGTGTTTGTGGAAAACTGGTCTCCTGCTTATGTCTTTTATATTCTTATTAAACAAAGGGGTAACATCAGTGTATTATGATTCTATTTTCTCTTAATATGACATCAAAATTGAAAGTAATTTCATTAGTGGATAATTTCACACCTGTTTTGATTAAAACTTGATAAAATAAATTCACCTATTTGTTGATATTTTCTAATAATAAGTAATTAAAATACATAGCATTTTATAAGTGACCAATATCGAAGAGGTATCTCTGAAGATATCTGTAACGGTATTTTAATAAGTAAATTAATTACACTTGCGTTTACATTTCAAGTGAAATTAAGATATTTTTATCAATTTGCTGTTTAAATAGGTATTTATGTATGTACCTATATTACGATATCTATTTATCCATCTTTTCACCGACAATAAATCATCAGGTTTAATTAAAAGAACACTTGAATCGTCACAAATATCTCGCTAATATTTACATATAAGATTGTTTACAATCTCTATTAAAAAATCTTGAGTGTCTATTTATAGTTCAGCGGCTAATTTTGCTGTGTAAATACTTATGTTTTTTTTTTTTTAAACATAACATAGTAAATTACACCATTCTACAGTAGAAATTAATATATGAACAAGTAAAATAACGATTTATAATTTTTTGTCATTTACTTACGGTAGAGAACTGTCTCGAGTTAATATCAAATTTTCTGTAAACAAATTCTAAATAAACAAAAGATATATCTAATATACATTAATTTTGGACATAATTGAGGTAGTTATATATAATTTAAGATAGTCCTTAATATAGCGAACAGAAATAATGTGAGTTTGGGCTTTTTCTTGCATAATACTATGTTAATTATACGTGTGTACCTTGCACGTTGATGATGGCCTATTGACAGCTGAGACAAATGAAAGAAATATTACATTTCACAGGTATACGAAAATTCGGGTCATTAATCAACGAAATGAACAATCAATTGTATGTAACACTTAGCTTTTATAACTTATAACACATATTTTATTTGATTATATTGTATATGTATCTTCAAGAAATATTCAATAACAACACAGTACTTATACTAGCATATATGTATATTAACAATTAATATCAGATACCCATTACAGACTTTTCATCTATATTTCAAATAAGGCATATTTTAAACGAAATTACATGATTTGGTTTAAAATAGCGGTGTAAAACCGCTTTAAAATATCCGTATAAGTTCAGCTTAACATTTAAACAATGTGATACAGATTAATCATATTCATCAGTAATCACATGATCGGTTATTTATTTTCACATTTCTTGATATTTTGAAAAAGTTTAATGAAGGTTGAAATGACGACCAGTGATTAATATTTACTATACGTAGGTACATATTTCGTCGAGATGAAATAGTATGCTGATTTTAATAGTTAAGTTGTTTCATGTTATTCACCCCGCCATTGTCGAATGTTAATTAAAATATTAAAATGGACGATGGATTCGCTGCAATAAGCCACTTTATCTCGCTAAGTTTGGACAAATTTACTTATTAACTTGTTAGTTGTTACATACTTATTATAGTAGTACATTATTCGAGGAAGTATATTCTCTGTACTTTTAAATATATTGAATTAATATTTAAGTTAAAGTTAAAGTTTTGTAATACCATTAACAGAAAATAAGTGTTAACTACTGACGTAAATGTAGTTTTTCTTGTCAAATATATTTTACAATTAACGGCGTTTATATCGAACAATTACGTGTACGTTATTCGAGTAGATTACATCAAATCAATCATACCATATTTAACATTTGAACAGCTTTTGGTTAGATTTTTCCTGTTACAATGAATCTATAATTATTTTGCTATTCAATGATAGATAATAAATACGCCGGTGCCCGTGTTTTGTAGGTAGTAGCAGCAATATTAATCGAGTTAATGAAACTGAAAAAAATAATAGATGAAGACTAAGCTAAACTATTTAGTTACCATTAAAAAACCACATTAAAAACGATCGCAAAAAATAACCTTAAAGTTTTAGGAGCCTATATGCAGATAAATGATGGAGAAAATACTATACCTATATAATTTTGATTATTAAATATTACGTACATGTGCACTGCTCTTAAGTGATGTTTAATGTTGGAAGAATTTCTCTTCATCAATGTCTTAAGATTCGGTGCGTTCAGTTGTTGAAAAAACGCTTTGCTTCTGTTTCCTCTTAAACTGGGATGAATCCGCAATCTCATTCGCCTACCGACAAGACGGGCATTGCTTATTTGAGAAATATCCTCAGGAACAGTATGAAAAAACTGAGCTTGGACTACATAATCATTTTCAGTGATGGTAATCGTATGGATCAACAGGAAAATTTTATTCATCTCTTGGGGTGCCATCTCATATAAGGGCTATAGAAGTTCTACCGTGGCAAAAATAGACGTTTTTCAAGAGTTGAGAGGTGAAATCTCTTCTTTTTATACCAGCCCTTACAAGGCGAATCCTGATGTCATCTAATGAAATACGTTTGTAATACAACCATGAAATTTGCGTGGCTGTTATTATTTTGCGTTGTCCCATCAACACTAAAGGCAAATTCTTTAACAACACGGCTATTTCTTTCAACCATTCCTGTGGGAGATTACTAATCATCTGCTTAATTTTACTCAAATAATTGACTTCGTAGGCAGAAAAGTAGCTGCCAGCAGTTATTCACTATGCTTTTTAACAAAGTATATTGTATTCCATGGAGTCTAACACCTTTTTTTGACTCACTATTAACGATAAATCATAATTCGGCTAATCCGACAATTAATTTTATTAGGCGGTACGGAAACCGCAAGAGCTAATCACCGTATATAACGTCGAATAACACTAAAACGTCCAATACTGGCACAGGTATTAATAAACACGATACTAAATTACAATTGACAAAGCAGTACCCCAAATAAAATATCGAGTACGGACGCAGATAATAGCCGATATTAACCAGATATTATAATCAGAATCACCGAGAGGTCTCGTCTGGTGAAAAGCAACTATACTGTTAAACAAGCTAACTTGCTAAACGCTGGTACAATCCTCAACTGGATTCAACTGGTTAAGCCAGGAATGAGCGGTTCGATGCGGTGTACGGCTTGTTGCCATCGAACAAAATGAAACCGTTGTTGGCGTTGGCGACGAACTAGCCCAGCTTTTAATCGTAAAACACAGCGTTGCCAATGTGATGAATTTATCATCCTTATACATAATTTGAAACTAAATAAATAAATATTCTATATTATACATGGTATATTTTAATAATTGAACTAATATGTTTCTATTTATTATTAAAATAATTTTTGTTGTTTAACTTTAGGTTTTAAGTTTCGGCACGAAATCGCAGAATTAATTCGTGATTAATATCGTTTGTAAACAGTTTTTTGATGCAGCACCTATTTTCGAGCGTACCTACTGAATATTGTTTGTTAGAAAATATATGTTGCTTATATAAAATGCCATTATAGAAGAGGCGATCTTGTGTCTTAATAACATAACAAACAATATTCAGTAGGTACGCTCGAAAATAGGTACTGCATCAAAAAACTGTTTACAAACGATACAAATCACGAATTAATTCTGCGATTTCGTGTTGAAACTTAAAACCTAAAGCTAAACAACGAAAATTATTTTAATATATAATAACATCCGCAATAATGCTTCTTTCTAATAGAAATGACATAGGAAAATCATCTTTAAAAATTATATTTTATTTTTGTGAATTTTTGTTGTCTAACATTTATTACAGCATCCATTATTTTATGTAATTTGGAGGTTAAAAAATACTGAAATATCGATGAACTTATGGTCTACTAGAAATAAATACTCAAAATACAAACAGCTAATTGTTCCGATCATCTATGTAAATTCGGGCTCAGAGGAGGGTAGAAGTAAAGGAACAAATGGGACGGATTTGGGTATAGCAGGCATACATCAGAAATAGCTACATATATTTTATGTGTGGTTATATCTGAGCTTGTTCTGCACTATGAGCTTTAATTTTCAATTAATCAAATACCTTTTTCTAATACCTTCTATAGTAAATAGATATAATGTAGATATTATGTTTAGATATAGATATAATGTTTCACTAACGGGCAAGGCATAGAAAAATATACATAAAAATAAATCATGCCTCAATGCCTAATAAATTAACAGATATAATTTAAGTTTAAACTGAATTAATATAGATAAGATACAGATAAAATCAATTAGGCTGTAGATATAACTTGAGTAAAATTTAGGCAACGCAAAAGCTATTTTAAAAAGTACGATATTTTAAATGGCACTTGAAAATATAAAATTCATCCAGATCTGATATACCAAAATTATTTATTTGAAATATAACGTTTCTCATTACTGCTGTTATTCAATACTCTATAAATAATCCTATAATTCTATAAACTTATACTTATAACAATTATTAACAAATTACCACATACTTTAAGCGTTTAAAACTTCTAGATATAAATTGTAGGATAATTAAAATATGATTTAAAAATTAATTAACTAATAATTTGATTAAATTCACTTATTTCATTTATAAATGGTAAACGATAATTGAACTATTGGCAACGTGGCTTACCTTCAATATTCCCCACAACATAATTGTTCACTGGCCTGGCTAAATGAAAATGAAATAGACCAGAAAAAAGTTGTCGGAAATGGGTCATCAACGCGATATTATACAGTGCATCGATAAGTTCTTGTACAATTCATAGTGTGCCACAATGTTGACTTAAAATTAAATGACACTCATAAATTTTTATATTAATTTAGCGATACGCACACATATATTAAAGAGAATTCCAATTTACAGGGTGATCCATGTTAAAGGTGGTCTAATTTTATAAATTCGGACACGCAATAATTGAAGTTTGGTTCACCTTGGCAAAGGAAGAAAACATTAATTTCCGAATAGGTATTTTATCATATCAAAATTCATCGTGTCGCTTAAAACGAATTCGGGCTACAATTTATAGAGACGCCGTATATTTCTCAACAAACCAACGGTTTGAGATCTATTTTTCAAATTTCATAAAATATATATTTCCCAAAATATACAAATCGTAAAAATACAGAAAAAAAATCAACATAAATCTCCATATTAAAGTTGAACCTCCATTAAACAATAAAATGGTTAAGTAGTGTGGCTCCCAAGGGTCTATCTCGAAAAGTTTCCTTAGTGTTACAGTAATTTAATTACGAGCTATTTTTAGAGTTCTAGTTCATACATCCGTGTTTTATTAATAGATTTAAAAGATATTTGACCTCCCTCCTATATTTAAATAGAAACATTAAATTCATTGTCTGTTAAGTGGTCTGTGAATTAAATCTAACTGTGAACTAAATCTAAACAGTCGAATAATCTAAACACAGGATATTCAACAGTATAATCATATAAGATGAAGCACGTGAGATTATTTTTGAATATATTCCCTTTCTGATTGGTTGTATTTAATTTCACGACACAAATTCAACCTTTAAATGTCCCACAATACGAGTCACTATACCAATTGAATAACATTAAAGAATAATTATTATTTTGAATATTTGAATAATTATAAGTATACAACATTTTTAAACAGCATGTAGATATAACTTTTTAATTCCTCACTTTTCTATTGGGACTATTTTCTAATGGTTGTGTCAATTACATTTCACTTTGTTTAACATGAACGTGACATTTGATTACATTACAATTATAAACATTGTTTATTATTGCCGATTATTGATTACCGTTATAAACAAAACGATTTTCGATTGTATTTTTTTATTTAAAAGTTAGTAATCAAAAGTATATAAAATTAATAAAAGAGTTTAGGTTATAAAACAATAATCTCTACAATAAAGCGTTAAAAAAAATGTAACATGGAATAGAAAATGACAAATGTGCCCACGTAAAATAAAACTGAATTGAAGAGAAATGTAAATTTGTTGAAGATGTAACACACCAAACAAACCTTATATCACGCATTCTTTAATAAAAAAAAACCTAAGACATTATTATATTATTATGAATTATAGCACAAAAAAATACCAGCCATATTTTTCAGTTTTACAATTTTGAACCCCTTTCATTACACACGCCTCTGGTAAGATAAACAAGGATTATTTTGACTTCAACAAGTATTATTTTTATAAAATTACTTTCAATGGCAGTTTTTTTATTTTCAGGGTATAGAACCGATGTTGTATAAAAGATTATGCAATATTTTTTGCTACCCTCGACAATAATAATAGTAATTAAACGTCACCCAATACAAAGTATTTTCGTACATCTAAATACATATATCCTTTGTAAGACTTAGGCAAGTGAGTAAAAAACTATAAAAGGAAATGTCATGTTGGCAGGAAACAAAGAAGCTAACCAAATATTTACGTATTAAATACAACTATATTGTATATAAATGAATACGTTTTAGATTTCTAGTCAAAAGAATACCTAATAAATTCACGCACAGTATATATATACCTCACCTATTAATTGACGGCTGGAATGAGATACAATAATTAGCGACGTAAAACATAGTTTTCGCGGGACTTGAGTACGCCTAACTTATTGGAAATGGCAAGAAACTGAGGCGAAAACAATATCACAATACGATACAGCAGTCACAGCATGCCGTAGACAGTTTCAGGCGGAGAAAACTGGTGTTAAAAGAAAAACAATGAGTTTTAACAAATTCAATAAACGTAACTGGCAAACGTTAATGTTTTCTTCCTAACGTATTCTTGCTTATTAACGTACAGTGCTCGTCGAAAGGCATAACGGATTTATTGACAGGTTATTAAGTTCAAGAAGTTGATATCCTAGGATACATATTATCTATGTGAAAGATAATGGTAAAACCTGCAGTACAGGATCGATGTTAACTATACTAGATTTTACCAGAAATGAGGGAACTTTACACATAAAAAATATATATAAAATACAAAATTTGGAATAGTTTTGTATGGAAGTACATAGGTATATTACGAGTATATTAGGAGTAACGAAATAACTTGGGATATGTACTCAAATATAAGTTGCCCAATGTGCTAATTTTAATTTTATATTTTACAAACCTGAACACCTTTTTATAAGAAATAAAAATGAGTATCGAGCATGCGTGGCAAAGCCATATATGAGTAACATTTTTAGAAAAAAAAAAGATAAAATGAAATAAAAAAATAATGGAAAAAGGTACGTAGGTATTATGGTAATGATTGGTTGAATGTCTTTCTGCCTGCTGACAAGCATGAAATTAACAAAGATGTCATAACTTTCCAAGAATATAAAATAAACATTAAAGGTAACAAGTTAAAAAAAAACGACTTAAAAAAAGTTGTTTCAGTGCAGCATGTTTTAATAAATTCTTTTACTTTTCCGCACTCCACTATACTAGCGGAAAAGTAATATAATCGTGTAAAGAAAAAGTGAAAAAACAAATTTGTTTTGGGTTTATTTTTCGTTTTTCGGCCTAAAAACAAAAAAAAATAGTTTTTAAAAAATATTTGTTGTGTGTCGTCGTTGTCGTCGGCATTAAAATTTCTTGTTAGCACGATAACTCAACTAAATCGTGTCGGATCGATCGGGTTTTGACTGATCCTGATCGGGGACGTCTCCCAGATGACACCTATCGATTTTGAGGTGGATAGCACACACCACCCCCTCCCTTGGGTCTATTTAAGAATTTTTTTTATTAGCACAATTTTTTTTTTTTGTTAAAGCGAGTAAGGGCGAAATCAAGAACGCAGAAACTGAGTGGGAGGGTATCAAGAATAGTCTAGATTCCGCGGCTACGGACGTTTTAGGACACGAGAAAAGGGAAGCTAGGAATCCCTGGATAACGGACGAAATCTTAAACTTAATGCAAAAGAGACGAGGCTACAAAAACAGACGAGACGAGGAAGGACTGAAAACTTATAAGTCAATAAAGTGGGAAATCATTAGAAAATGTAGAAAAGCAAAAGAACAATGGATAGAGGATAAATGCAAAGAAGTAGAAGATAAGTTGCAAGTAGGTAAGACCGATGAGGCTTACAAAATAATTAAGAGGAACTTCAGGGATATAGGAACTATAAGTAGAAACGTTAAGAGTCGATCGGGGGACATACTGATAGGAAGAGAGGAGAAAGCGGATAGATGGAAGCAGTACTTAGGAAATTTATACGAGGGTCAGGAATTAGGAGAGATATTAGAGGAAGAATCTAGCATCTATAGGGAAGATGTAGGAAAACCTATATTGACAGAGGAATTTGAAATAGCACTAAGGGGGCTAAAGAATAATAGAGCGCCGGGTGTAGATAAAATACACACGGAAATTTTGAAATGTGCGGGACAGAAAGTAGTAAATAGGATGTTTGAACTGGTAAAATACATATACGAAACGGGCGAGATGCCGGAGGATTATAAGAGGAACATTATCGTTACTATACCGGAAAAGAGAGGAGCCGACAAATGCGAGAACTTTAGAACGATTAGCCTAACTTCCCATGCGTCAAAAATCTTAACCAGAATAGTGCAGAAGAGGATGGAAAATAGAGCGAAGGAAATACTACTACAAGACCAATTCGGGTTTAGGCGAAATAGGGGAACTCGCGAAGCTATTCTGGCGCTAAGAGTAATGTTAGAGAAAACAATAGAAAAAGAAAAGAACGCTTATATAGGATTTGTAGATTTGGAAAAAGCTTTTGATAACGTAAGATGGGAAAAAATGTTAGAGATACTAAAGAGCGCGGGAATGAAGTATAGAGATAGGAGAGTAGTACACAATCTATACAAAGAGCAAACTGCTGTTATAGAAGTAGAAGGGGAAAAAAGGGAAGTATGTATTAGGAAAGGAGTAAAACAAGGATGTACGCTATCACCACTAATTTTTAATCTGTACATCGAAGAGGCGATTAATGTGGTAAAAGATAGAGTGGATTTCGGGATTAAAGTACAGGGACAGAAACTAAAAATGCTGAGATTCACGGATGATATAGCTGTATTAGCATCTAGTAAGGAGGAATTAGAATCAGCATTGAACGAAATGGAGGTAGTGTTGACAGAGGAATACGGAATGAGGGTGAATAAAAACAAAACTAAAGTGTTAGTGTGCAGGGGGCGCGAGAGCAGAGCAAAAACGAAAGTACAAATTAATAATGAAAGATTGGAGGAAGTTAAAGACTTCACTTATTTAGGAAGTAAAATAAATTGGGATGGAAGAAGCGATAAAGACATAAAACAAAGGATAGCGCAGGGTCGAGTAGCTTTTAACAAAAAGAAAGCACTTTTATGCTCGGGTGTAATAAACTTAGAAACAAGGAAGAGATTTGAAAACATATGTATGAAGCACGGCACTATACGGTTGCGAAACCTGGACGGTAGGGGAAGCAAGTAGGAAGAAATTAGAAGCTTTTGAGATGTGGTGTTACCGAAGAATGATGAAAATACCATGGACTGATAGGGTTAGAAACGAAGAAGTATTGGAGAAAGTCGGCGAGAAAAGAAGTATGTGGAAAAACATAAACAAGAGAAGAGATAGAATGGTAGGTCACTTGCTGAGACATGGGGGAATAGTCCGCGACATTTTGGAGGCAGAAATAGGAGTGAAGAAAGGCAGAGGTAGGCCTAGATTAGACTACTGCTCGCAAATAGTAAGGGATGTAGGTTGTAGCATAATTAGCGGAATGCGTAGGTTAGCACAAGATAGGAGAAGCTGGAGGTTAGTGTCCAACCAGTCTTAGGACTGATGACCTCATGATGATGATGAGCACGATAACTCAACTAAATCGTGTCGCATCCATCGAGTTTTGACTAATTCTGATCGGTGATGTCTCCCAGACGACAAGTATTGATTTTGAGGTAGATAGGACACACCACACCCTGTCCACGAGTCATGAGAGCACGATGGTGGACTATTTGAGAAATGTGTTTTGTTAATACGATAACTCAACTACATCATGTCGGATCGATCGGATTTTGATGAATTCTGATCGGGGACGTCTCCCAGACGACACCTATTTTGAGGTGGATAGAACACACTCTACTATGTTCATGGGTCATGAGAAAGCACAATGGTGGATTATTTGAGAATTTTTTTTGTTAGCACGATCACTCAATTAAATCGTGTCGGATCGATCGGGTTTCAACTGATTCTGATTAGGTACGTCTACCAGATGACATCTATTGATTTTGAGGTGGATAGGACACATCCCACCCTCTTCAGTGGTCATGAGAAAGCACGAGGGTGGACTATTTGAAAAAAGTAAAACTGTCGCATAAAACAGATATTCTGCATTTATGTGTTGGTTAATTTTTTTTCGGTCACTCAATTTCGAGATAGAGATGTTCTACGTGCGGAAAAGTCCGTTTTAAGGTTTTAAAACTGTTTATTATTGCATTTGAATGCACATACTTATTGTTTTATCCTCTAAATTTGAATAACATAGGACATATGTTCAGTTCTTCAAACAACCCCATAAAATAAATATTGTGAAGGTGGATCTACAAAAAGCTGGAAAAACTATTCAATTGGCTCTCTTCTATTAACCTAGCTTAAAATTACTATACTAGATAGTTTAGTGAAATATTTTATTATGTTATTTTAGTATATTGGATTGTATGCCTTTCTTAAAGTTTAATACATAAATGTTATGATATACCTATAAATATGATCTTCATGTTATCAATGGTTAACTTTACATAGCTCATTTGTGGTAAATAAAAATAAGATTATGTTATGAAAATTAAACGAAATATTCTAGTTACAAATTGTTAATTGTCTTCGATCTTAACAATAGGGTGAGTAGACAACATATATGAAAATTAATATACCTCAAATTACAATTTATGTGATATGTTTTAGTAGACCTTTAAAAAAATGGTTAAAATGTCTCTCAAAGTCGGTTTCTTTCTGGAACATTTTGTCTGAACATGTAGAACATTATTAAAGGTGACTCAGTCAATCTGATATTAATGATATTTCCGAGTAAATTTTAGTTTTCTAGCAAATGCGGTATGTCTGTTTCCACATATTTTTTAAACTATCTACCTCAAAATCTACATAAATTGATAAGTGTTGAACAAGATCATAATGCACCTATATGTTCTTTATGATACTCTAAATATATTTCCATTGATTAATTGTTCGCAATTTGTAAACATTTCGTGGTAATTCATAGTTATCTATAACCTATAACTTATCTTATTAGTTGATCTGTAATTTCTATACAAATTAAGATATTTACACTATCAGAGTCATTAAGGATGTTATACTGTGGTACGATTTAAAAATACATATTTAGGAAAATTATATATAATTGATACTACTATTTAAGTTTTGTTAACCATCGAGCATACATTGTCGAGATAAGCACTGAAAAATGTTGTTGCATCAGATATACCAGGTATTAACTGGATGTAACTTATCTACTTACTGTACTTTGAATATCTATTAATATTTTTAATAGAAATTTTAACAAATATGCGATAACAAATAGATACCGATGAGGATGATAGTTCTCTTTCAATGTAGATAATCGAGATAAAATATAGAAATATGTTTCTCTAGAAATTGACAATGATATTAATACTAACATCACTGAATTAAATTCAAATTCAATACTCAATTTATATCATGTGTAGTAAATGTTTTCCTTTATTGTTGCCTTAGTGTCAAGCATTTAGGTTTTTAAAAATCCATTTTTATATGCCTCTCTATTTTGCAGTATGTCATCTTGCAATCTGAACGATTCTTCAAATTATTCTATATTCTTTTTCTTTCAATATATCTATCAAACTTTTGACAATAACAAAACTAGCTTTATGTTCTTCCAGTTGACAGTAAAACTATAATAAACTGAAAATTGACTGCTAGAATCTACAAATATATATCTCTCACCAGTCGGAATATTTTCATAAAAATATAATTCAATACCCCACTAATTCAACCGAAAACATGAAAACACAACTGATTTTCAAAACGTCTTACCAATGGCTTACTTTTATAATTACTCTTACATGACAAATAATTATTATCAGTATGAATTAAATTGTAATTCATTAGCTTACATTCACAATTTTTTTGAGAAATTGAAAATAATCATGAAATTGCACATAGACAACATTGAAATTGAATTATAAGACTCCTGTTGTGACTATTATGGAAAGAACAGGATGGTGTTAGTATAAGAAAATCAGTAACTTTTTATGCCTCCTTTGATCCATATTCGAAAATATCTGATCATATAGTGATTGCTCCACCATTTGGGAATATTCTCTACTCATCATAAAGCAAACTTGTTTGAAATAAAAATCGGCAATGATGGCAGTGTCTATTATCAAATAGATTAGCTGAATTAGACAATTGTCAGATTGTTAGCATACAGACTAGCAGTCATTGGTCATCATACAGAATAGCAATCATGCAATCACTTGTGCACATTTTGATTATATGTAGACAAGGTTTGACTTATTAATACAATTTACGAAAATTACGTTGAACTTGACTTTATAATTAAACCATAATAGCAGCACAATATTTGTTTTAAAATTGAAGCAGAACCCAAAAATGGAATAATAATAACAATAAGATAAATATACTATATAAAAATTACATTATCAGTTTAATCTAAACTGATAAGATTAAGATTAGATTAAAACTATCATTACTTTTTTTAAGAACACGGAGAAAATGTGGATGTGTTAGTTGCTAATTTACAAAATATTTAAATAATTATATTTAAAGCAGAAGTGTTTCATGCAACAAAAAGAAAAGAAAGACAGTATGTAAGATGCATACTGTGGAAGATGGTAGTTTGTATTTTGTTAACCAACTCAATACATATTTTGAGTGTTTAATATTAACTAACGACTAATCAAATAAGTGTAAACATAAAAGCATGCAAAAATACCTAGAGGATGTTACACATAAGTTGTATTGGTATGAGTTGACATATTTAAAATGTACACACTTCACAGAATTATTTAGATAAGACAATGTATCTGAAAAAAAAATCTACAAGGTTTACAGGCTCTGAGAAAAATATAAATACTTAAATATATCTGTTGTTTAAAACACCATATCAAAGCATGTACATCTATTAAAATCTAAAGTTAGATCTAATCACTGGAAAATGAGCACACACAACAGCGCTAAGATAAATGCTATTGAAGTGTAAGATGTGTAAAAAAACATCACAAAAAAAAACAACATTCAAAAGAACCAAATATTCACAGCAAATACTACGTAAATATAGAAATATATAAAATATATTTTCACCATTTTGTCCCAGATTTTATGTTAACTGGGATAACAAATAATGGAGGATCAAATTAGAATACCGCATAAAAGAGAGAGAGCTATCAATTTAAAATTGAAAAAATACGATTTTTACAAAAGTAAAAATTTAATTTTCTCTAATTGTACCTACTTTTATGATAGTTTAGGAAACAAGGCCTATAACATTTAGAATTTTTTAAATGTATCCCAAAGAAACGATTGCAAAATGTCGTCTGAACAAAATCTAACACATTCTCAGTTTTTAAAAGAAGTATACTCTGTTTTGAATACACCGAGAATAACATGAATTTATGCGAAATTAACTGAATCCACTTTTATTCAATACATAATCTAGTGAACTGTCCAAATAAAGAAAAATAGACACTTGATTGTGGTTAAAGAAAATGAAGCTTTGATATTTTTATATTGCTTATTACAGTAAAACTTCGGTAATCCGGACAGATATAGTTTAGGTATTCATCTGGATTAGTGAATTGCCCGGATTACCGAAGTTCGATGAACATCCTTGATTAATATTTATGACGTCAAGTTTATTTACTCCAATATTAACTCAAATGTTTTACAAATCGACATATTCTAAATGTACGGACACACATATGTACATATACTCGTACATACCTATGAAACTGGCAAAAAGGAATATTTCAAGTCAAAAAGCCAAATTATTTTTTTTTTTTTAGTAATGTTCTCGTTGTGAGGCTTTCTTGCTAGTTCTAGATTTATTTCATTAAGAGGACTTCTTGATAATTCAATTTGTTTTCTTCTATCTAGTGCACACATTTTGAAAAACACTGTACTGCTTCTGAATGTTTGATTTTGTCGGAATTTCTATAACATCCTCTTCTTTTTCATCATTTGTGTTTGATTGTACTATTTCAATTATTTATTCATCGCCAACATTATCAGCAACTACTTCGTCCCTTCCTGTCGTCCAGTTTATAACTTCTTCATCAGTCAGTTCACTTTTCGGATCTACAACTCTTAACATTTTTTTCAAGTCATCCATTTTCGTAGCTTCTTCAAGTGGGAGTCTCTTTCTTAGATCGGCCAGCGAAATATCATCTTCATCTGACACCAACTGAGCATTGTAGCCAATGTCCGGATTACAGAGGTAAAAATCTGAATGTGTCCGAACTGTAACGGGTGTCTGAATTGCCGAAGTTCCACTGTATATGAAACATCGTTATGTGAATGTCATATTTCTATGAAACAATTTCATCCAATATTTCTCTCTTTAAATCCAATGACATTACAAAAACTGCTTTAGACACTTTATATACTGAGGATGATTTACTTTCTGTTGTCTACTACTCTGATAAATGTTTTTTTATTTTTCTTCTATGTATCATATATCTTCTATCTATTAATCTGTTATAGATGCTTTGGCTCTAGAAGAAATCTAGTAGTATCTTGAAAATATTTACTAAAAATTACATGTTTGAAAAAAATGGGTTTCTGTAACGTTATCACCTTTTCATTATCAAATTTTCGTTATCAAATTTCATAAAATACATATTGGCAATTTCTTTGAAGAAATAGGGAGAACAAGAGTTTTTACAAATTATTTCTGTATATGAAAACTATAAAAGCACCAAGTATTAAATTTGTGTTCCCAATAGTACGTCAAATAATTGATACAAACTCATTCTGGCAATCCGATTTTAGAGGGCAGTAAATCCCTTTAGTGGTATTTCTGAACTATGCTAATAGTAGGAACCCTTTTTCTTACTTCTAGATCTAGAATTCGAATCTCTATTTCTAAGTCTAGAATCTAGAATCACCTCACGAAATATATACGCCTTGCTTACAGACATCCTGTATAAACTGTATTGCATGAATAAATTTTTAATTGTTTCTGAACGGTAATGGTACTTTCAATGTTGTTATATACAGTGCAACTTCGTTAAACTGAACACACGTTAATCCTAACACACGCTAGTCCGAACGGCCAAATCATGAAATGATAGTCCGAACGCTGCCTCGATAATCCGAACGAGACTAGTCGTCGCTCTCGGATCGCACTGCCGATGCCGTATGCCGTTAACAGTTTGCGGAGAATCATTATCTAGCGACTATGATGCAGTATTGCCATTTGTGGAAAAGCTTGCAACAATAAATGAAAAAAATATCACTTTTCATCAGATTTACAATGCCGATGAAAGTGGGCTTTTCTGGAAAGTTTTACCAGCTAAAACCTTAGCGCATTCACGGGAAAAATATGCCCCAGGACAAAAAGTAAGCAAAAGAACGCATCACCTTTATGCCCTGTTCCAATGCATCTGGGTCTCATAAGCTAAAAGTGTTGGTCCTCAGTAAAAGTATGAAAGCCCGTGCTTTTTCAGAAATGTTCAAATTCCTGTTTCGTACAAAGGTCAACGAAGAGCTTGGGTAACCAGAGATATTGTTACCGACTGGTTCCACAATGAGTTTGTTCCATCAGTAAGGTGCAAAATGAAGGAGCTCAACCAGGACACCCCACTCAATTGTCCAGCAATGATAATAAGATTTCTGTGGTTTTCGTTCCTCCAAATTGCACGCTATTGATACAGCCAATGGATCAACATATTATACAGGCTATAAAATTTTTCTACCGCAAAAAATTGCTCAAAAAAATTATTGCTTCTGATTGTGGTGTTTCACAGTCACTGAAGAATGCGAATCTAAAGAACGTTATATTTTATTTAGATGAAGCTTGGTAGCATGTATGTACTAACTTAATTAAAAAATCCTGGAGTAAAATATTTCCGCCTGAGATACCTGAAGAAAATTTTTGTGATAGTAATGAAGAAGACGAAATTCCATTAGCTAGATTAGCCAGACAAATCACTGAGCCAAAACCTACAGAGATCGAAATTGAACTGGAAGAAATTACGTACTTGGGTAAGGAGATTAACCAGAGTTTAACGAGAGCAGATATTGAAGAGTGGGTAGTACATGACAAAGAAATCAGCGATGAACTAATAGAAGCTGACATCATTCATGAAATTGATGGAGATTCTGATTCTGACAGTAATTTTCACGACGATATTTCCGTAATTCTATTTTTAGTCAAGGATGGCGATGCCGTCTCAGCTTTCAACACCTGTATTGCTTGGGCAACCCAAACGTCTTTCTGCAGAAAATGCGAGTCCAAGCCCAAGATGCAGCAATAAAAAATAAGAAACAGACGAAAATTACACATTTTTTCACCACTGCAGGCAAAAATTAATGCCTCATTATGTAGATATTCTTTTATTTTAGGTTACTTAAATTGTTAAAGCAATCTACAGTTTTTAGTTGTAATGTAAAATTACGTATATATACATACATACATATATGTATATTACATTTCCTGTTCATACAATAAGTTTTGTTTCTTATAGTATACATATATCTATATCTTGTTATAATACATAGAAATATTTAATACACAATATCTAGAACAAAAAAATATATTTTTATTATAATATAGTCATTAATCCGAACGATTCGATAATCCGAATAAGGTCTGTCAACGAGGTGCCCGGATTAAAGAGGTTGTACTGTACTGAATATTTTCGTATAACAAAATAAACTTTTATTACTTCTCATAGTTCAAAACCAAGAGAGAAAAAAAATCGTTCGCAAAAGATAAACTGTAAATTGCTGAGTAAAACTTGACTACCTTCTAGATATGTTTTACTATGTTGGAAATGTATTCTTTTCTACATTTTCAACATATGTGTATATTAAAAAAGCATGGTATTTAACCTGATTCTGTTTTTCTTTTTTATGTAAAATCACAAAAAGTGCAGAAAGCGTTTAAGGCTGTGATTTATTTGTAAAAATTCAGTTGTGATTTTTTGCAAGTGAATTTTCGAATACACCGATTTAATAAATTAAAATGTCTCCATTTCGACATTTTGTTCGCAATTTGTTCTAATTTTTATCATTTTCTGATATTAATAATTTCTTTCTGATATTGATAAATACATAATGTGCTTTTACTAGTTTCTAAGTTTTATTTATAGATCTTCAATATCATATCATGCATATCCTCGATAACATAAACAGCCTTTGACATTTTTGCATTCACAGTAATAAGCTTGTACTGTACAATAAATATCTATATCTTTGCCTTATTTCTTTTTATATATATATACTTTTATGGGAGCTAAATTAATTATAAGCTATTCCCCCACGTAGCACATAAACAGCTACAAGTAATTGATGCAAGTACCTCAAATTGATTAAAAAATAAACAGTTTTAAAGCCCGTTTAAAGTTTTAAACGGATTTCTCCGCACGTAGAACATCTCTATCTCGACATTGAGTGGCCGAGAAAAAATAAACCAATACATAAATGCAGAATATGTGTTTTCTGCAACAGTTTTACTTTTTTCAAATAGTCCACCATCGTGCTTTCTCATGACCCATGGACAGGGTGGGGTGTGTCGTGTCCACCTCTAAATTAATAGATGCCGTCTGGTAGACGTCCCTAATCAGAATCAGTTGAAACCCGATCGATTTGACACAATTTAATTGAGTGATCGTGCTAACAAAAAAAAAAATTCTCAAATAGGCCACCATTGTACTTTCTCATGACCCATGTACGTCCCCAATCAGAATCAGTCAAAACCCGATCGATCTGACACAATTTAGTTCAGTTATCATGCTAACAAGAATAAATGCCGACGACGAGACACACACAGCAAAAAAAAATTAAAAACCTATTTTTTTGGGTTTTATGCCGAAAAACGAAAAATAAACCCAAAAAAAATTTTTTTTCACTTCTTTACACGATTACATTACTTTTCCGCTAGTATAGTGGAGTGCGGAAAAGTAAAATCTATGCCCACCTAAATAATTGTACAATAATTTGATCTCCGAAGAACTGGCCATGCCTTTAAAAACCAGTGTTTGATCCAGGATCAAATTGAAAGTCAATTTAGGTCTATGAAAAAAAACCAACTAATTCATACTAGTTTCTGAGCCTAAATCCGGGTGGGCAGTACAACAATTAGACAGGCTAGTAGACTGATAATTATTTTGTCTGGTTCATTTAGTTTACTTTTCAATAAAATGTATCTTTACATATAATTTATCAATATCTTACCAATAATATTGAGATGTTAGTTTAGACTTACCTTTCAGAAGGTGCTTCTGAATTTACAGGACTCAGGGGTGAATTCGTCAATACCGCATCCATAGGAAGCTAAAAACAATAATAATTCATTTACAATAAATTTCAAAACAATTTCTTTATAATGAATTTCTAGAAAAGGAAAATTATAGTTTAGAGTTTATATCTGAACTTATATTGAAAGCTAACTTGTCACATTATATTTTACTGAGAATATATAAAATACTGAAATTAGTTCTGTGCATGGTAAATAATAGAAAGCCCTTGGGAAACTTTTTTTAAGGCATACAGGAACGGTGTATATTTCAAAATATATAATACGCAACATAATACATTTATTTGTAAAAACAAGTGATACTTACATCATTGAGTACGGTACATTCATAACTTGGCTGGAATTTTTCCTGTTCAGATAGCGGACGTTTCATAATCTTTTCTTTGTCTTGCTTATGCTTCCTATCTGCACCTTTCAACTTGAACACCTTTATCTGGCAAGCTGCGGCATGTAACCGTTTGGATCCATTCAAACTGTCGGGATGTTGGTAGGTTTCTACCTGTATCCGAAATGGAACCCCCTTTTCTCCGCCGTGTTTCTTTGGAGTAAATTCTGTGCTAATACAATTAACCTGAAAGGAAAAAGTGAAAATGCCATCAAAGAAAACTATTAACGTCAACATTTTATTATAAATAAATATATGTGAATATATTTAATAATACTGATTCACATTTTTTGCAACTAAAGTATATAGGTTTATATGATACATATGTACATATATTACATTATGTATGTAATCTATATGCATTATGTGTTTGCCAAATTCATCATATTTGACTAACTAAGAAATATATCTTGTTTAATTTCCAATCAATGTGCATATTAACAGTCTCAATTTTTGCTCTAGAACTTAAAACAACTAAAAATAATTTGATACTTTGATTTACAAACAGAAAACCGCTTTCAAAAAAGCATTAAAATATCGCCGTTGAGTATACAAAGTAAAGAAACTATTTTCATATAGAAAATTTATGATTTCCTATGATCTGATATATTAAATGAAATATTAAATGAAAGAAAATGACACCATACCGCATCTAGCCAAAGTCGAGATTTTAACTAAA
Organism: Rosalia funebris; assembly: GCA_037954035.1. Lineage (NCBI taxonomy): Eukaryota > Metazoa > Arthropoda > Insecta > Coleoptera > Cerambycidae > Rosalia > Rosalia funebris. Next base: position 13,361,483 of record JAZFAV010000005.1, on the reverse strand, counting down.
AGTACATTGTATATCCAACATTCTTGTGTAGGAAGACATGACTTATTCATCTCGATGCAGCTGGTGCACCATTATTTCACAAATCGGTTCGTCCTTGCTGGCAAATGATATCACTAGCAATCAAATGCAGTTTATTACAATTATTTTATTATTGTTGATGCATCTAAGTGCTATATTAAGTCAGTTAGATTGATGTATTTATTGACAAATTGATCGGCAACTTATGTCCTTAAAAATTAATTGCGTTAAAATATATTAAAAATTTAACAGGTCATTAGAGAAATATTTACTAGGATTGAAAAGTTGTACACTAACACAACATAGAATTGACATAAATTCTGTATATTAATAACGAAACATGACATGTATATTAATAACGAAATGTTAATTAATGTGCCTACATAGACATTTTTAACAATGTATTAGATAACGAATTGTGGATACAGAATCTAATGTAATCTCAATAAAATGTTGCATCAATAGAATCATAATATAAAGATGAGTAAGCAAATCGCAATAATATTGCGCCGCACTGATTCTGTTAATGGTATTACAAAAGTAACTATAAAATTTATTTACCTTTAATTTAAATATTAATTCAATATCTTTAAAAGTACAGGGAATATACTTTCGAATAATATACTAGTACAAGTAAGCAAATCGCAATAATATTGCACCGCCTCCTCGCTAATATCGAATACACCTCCGGAGCATGCCTCTAGAGGCTTTACTATATTTACTATATTGATTTTGTCAAAATGCCGAAATTCGAAGGAAAAGCATTTCATACATCGACTTAAAAATTTCGTGACACACACACGAAAACAGCTATTTAGTAAATAGAGATGATGTATCTAATTTATATTGAGTTTTTGTGAAGATCAAATTTCTGATTGTTTGCAACACATTTTGGGTTCCTTATATTTTGAAAAGATTAACACATCGTTATCTGTTGTCTATCAACAAGACCAACCTGTGTCTTTCCAAACTACACATTAAAGCAACGTTGTGTGGTTTGGAAGAAATAATTTTTATTGCATGTTCCTACTGAAAAGTTAACTTGCCCAGTGACTTCACTACTTTGACCACTTAGACTGGAATCGAAAACAAAAATACATTCATTTAGATTTTGAAGCACCAGGGCTTCAAAAGTTTCCCTCCCCTTACGTTTTAGGGTTGATAAATGATTAAGGCTAGCTTTGTGTGTATTTAGAAATCAATTAAACAAATAAAAAATCCACAAGTCGAGAAACTATTGTGCGGGTGGCAAGTGAAAAAAGAAGTCAAATAGCTCCAAGTAACAAAGTTAGGTGAAACTAAATATGATGAAAGTCATATATCTGAAACTGCTGATGTTCATTAAAAAGAAAGCCACTTATACTGCGTGATTAAACAGTATATTTCTCAATTTTCTGGGATTTGATTAGCATCTAATTTGGTTGTCCCACTCAACTCGAACAGCAGTCCCACTCAACCTGAATAGCACTGAGCGCTTGTCGTGGGCGAAGCAGAAAATGTGTAAGTCAATATTTGTCAGTCAATATTTTTGAACACTTATTACAAAAACACCATAATTACAACAACGTGTGTGGGACATTTTGTTACAATGCTATAACTTCAAAACAAATAAAAATGGGATAACAGCATTTGAGTTTTTTTATATCATTTGTGTTTTTTCTGCCAGCTATGCAGACAGTAATTATTAATAACTGAACAGAACATAGTTACAAAGTTCAATTCAACGTTTCCCTCTCCCTAATAGTAATAACACTAATAACTATATAGACAATATGGACTAGAACTATTTCAAAGATACTGAACTCAATATCTATTCAAAGAAAAAGCCATACTTCTCATGATTTCTGAATTGGCAACTCATTTGTCCTTCACATTTTTCATATCATTTTCATAGAATAATGCTTAATTTTCTTTTGTATTAACTATAAATCATTGTATCTGATATAATGTAATATAGGTATATAATATAATTTTAATTTTTACATTTTTCTCATTTCTTATTTTTAACATTTTTAAATCATGGGTCATATAATAAGTCATAGTTATTGGAAGGGTATTATACATATAGATTTGACCTGTTTGAATAATAAGAGAAAAAAAAAATAGAAAATTAAAATTCACTAAGCTGTTCATTATCTGTCTGCGTTTAATTAGAATTTTTCATCATATCGCTCATTCGAAAGAACAATGACATTTGAAGTTTTCAGAAAACATATTTAAAGTGTTTGGTAATCATTTTTATATAATTTCTCATACTAAAGCTTCTATTTTCGTACTAAAACCTTAATAGAAAGTATGGTTTGAGAATATTTTACTTATCAAGAATACCAGTTTGAAAAAAGAAAGTTGTCAAGTTTATTTTTTATATATTTTTTTACTTTTGTTTTGATTTGTGACGGTATTCCTTATAAAACATCTGATGTTTCTGTGAATAAAATAAATGACATAAATGGCTCAAAAAATGGTTTATTGCCTAAAAGAACTTCTTTACAAAAGTGAAAATAAAGCAACACATACATAACTCTATAAATTGGTGGTATGGAAATTTATAGTTCACGGATAAAAGAATATCAACAATATTAAAACAGTAAAAATAATAAAACAATATTAAATGGAATCTATTAAAGGTTATTGTAATATTCCTTATAGATTTTAGGAACAGCAGAACTTTTATTCGGATTTTCATCAAATAATAAAGGCAGACCTTTCTTTTTATTTTCACTAATTCCAATTTTTTTCTTGCAAGCTGGTAACAATGTGATGGTTTCTACTTTTCTTGTTTTAACACTCTTATGCTTTTCTATATTTACCTCATTAAAATGTTCTTGATCAAAAGACATTTTGTAAAAAATGTTGTTTTGCTGGATTTTTTCAACCTTCAAAATTTTCAATCTCCGAAATTTTAAATGGTAAACTAGTTCCTAAACCTATGGAGTTACCCAAATTTTTTAAATCATAGAAATTATTGTATGCTAATTATTGAACTTTGAAAGGTTCTCTGTTATTTTTTTTGCAATTCTAATTGGTGCCACATATTGCTCTGGTAAGTATCATAATAATATATTGGTTCAGATCGTAAAGAACGTTTTATGTTTTTTCAATTAATGCACACGCATTGTCACCCTCATTTTGAGTGTATTTATGTGTGATACTATTAATTTTTGGTAAATGTGTTACAGCATAAATGTAAACAGAAAATAAAAACCTGTTTCTTGTTGGCCACCGCAGTTATCTGAGTAAAATATCACGTTTTTATAATCTTCAAAGTTCTTATTTAAATGTTCTATTCATCAATTCTGTTCACCAATTCCATCATCATTCTTATCAGTTATTAATGCAGTTTCTTTTTTTTTTCTTTTGAGTAAACATGCTTACCGTACGTAGCATCCGATTTGACAACATTGTTATCGTTAAATATCTCAATACCTACAAATAGATAATAGTCCTAATGAAAGCTGTAACATCATAAGTTCTGGAAAAACTACTACATTCAACACTGACATAAGTCCAATTAAGTCAAATAAACATTATTATTATTTAAAGCATAATGACAACACAAAATGTGGCGTTACTTCTTAAAATAAATTTGAAGAACTTCTTTCAAAATTATAGAAAACAATGACATAACTCAACATATGTCGGTGTTGTCCTCAATATTTATTTATTATATTTTTACATGCCAATAAAGCACTTTCTGAAATATGACACTATTTCGTATAATCGATGTAACCTCTTTTGTTAAACACTGAAATAATACTAGTTGCGACAGTGTTGTACAAAAGATATGTCCGTTTCCGCCTGACAGGAATAACGACACTACTGCCATATCGTGGTCAATAACCGAAACATAATTGTGTCATTCTTCCACAGTATATTTAGGAGTTTTGGGCACTAATTTACAATTTTACTGAAATTTTATAAATTGTGACTTATCACTGTTCTTTCGAATGAGCGATATATTTATATGAATTATAAATAATGTAGATTCTTCTTAATTTTTAATATTTTGTTATATACCTATATGTTACCTCATAATATAAAAAACAAAAAATAGAACAATCAAAATTATAATTTCTAATGTCCAAACTGTCAAATTTTGATTTGACTTTTCCTTTGCAGCTATATTCTCTTATAACTACATAGAGTTTCAGGATAGCATTATCCTGAAACTCTGTAACGACTCAAATGTAGTAGTACCTATTAAAAATGGTAAACTTTATTCACAAGGAATATGCAGATATGCTGTTGGTTTACGAGTTATAATGAAAATTGTGTAATTGAACGACGGGAAGCGCGGACAGAGTAATCAGTGCTTGAATTATGTTATTAATTTATCTTGTCAGGATAGTAAGTCTAGATCAACTAGGTCAAAAATACAAGCCCTTAACTACTTTTAAACATACAAGTTTGCATCGCCCAGAACCTAACGATTTATTAATTCGACACAGCAGTGTTCTGTCATAGGAGACATGACATTTTTTATTTTTATTGGTATGCTTTATAATTTGGGCCTCTGTTATGCCAGAAACTATCCTGAAACTCTGTATATCAATACATCAATATTACTTATCACATAATTTGGAAAAATAATTTATATGGAATTATATGAATTTCTGAAATGATCAATCAAATTACGACAATAGTCTTTTGATAATGTTACTACCTAATTTATTTAGTCTTAAATATCAGAACACAAATCTTGGTAATTACAATATACATTAATCTACACAGGTGCTGGTAAATGAATTTTATTTTAATTTTTAATCACAAGATATGATAATCTGATATCTAATATTATAACATACAACACAACAGCGTACTCACTTTTATATATACTCCAACTTCTTTTGTAGGGTCCCAATTGAAGTGAACAAGATTCAAGGCACTTTTTGGCTGAACGATATCATAGGCTCCATAGGAAAGGGGCACATCAACTTCTAGAATCCTGTCACCCGGCCTAGCTTTCTGCCAGGATAACATCTGTTCCTTCTCCATGTATTGAAGGCGTCTCTCGTGGAAACAAATACGAATAACAGACTGAAATGAAACATAATTATAAATGAAATATACAATTCTAAGTATTTAATTATATACATGCAGTAAAGTACTGGAGTAGGTTGGAACCTTTGGTGTGAAGATAACACTGACTTAGTTTTCCACAAAACACCAAAACACTACACTCGACGCGCGTTTCGCCAACAAAGTTGGCATCATCTGGAGATAATTAAAACTGATTTGAGTTTTAATCATCTCCAGATGATGACAACTGTGTTGGCGAAACGCGCGTCGAGTGTAGTTGGCATCATCTGGAGATAATTAAAACTGATTTGAGTTTTAATCATCTCCAGATAATGACAACTTTGTTGGCGAAACGCGCGTCGAGTGTAGTTGGCATCATCTGGAGATAATTAAAACTGATTTGAGTTTTAATCATCTCCAGATGATGACAACTTTGTTGGCGAAACGCGCGTCGAGTGTAGTGTTTTGGTATTTTGTGGAAAACTAAGTCAGTGTTATGCAGTAATGAATAAATTCGTTTTATTTTACTATATTTCGCAAATGAACTTTTCTTTTAATTTAAGATTCCATACACCTTTCAAAAATTAACAGAAGTTTACATTCTTTGCTATATATGTATATGTTTAATTTTGTGCAAATATTGAACATAAAACGATAGATTATTTTGCATGCAATGATAGAGTATTTAACTCTCGGATTTAAATAGAAATAAAAATACCTTTAACAACTTTCCTCTATATAATGACAAATCTCCCAATTTTTTCAGTTTGATCTCATAGCTCTGCCCTTGGTTCAAATAAGTCAAAGTATCCTCATTCTGTTTCGTAGCAATGCTTGTGGCTGCTGCCAAAACATACTGAAAGCGACAATTTTCGATCAGATTGTAGTTTGTAGAGGATACCGTGAAGCTGTCCTGAGAACCTGGAGATGTTGACAAATTATTATCTAAAAACAATGTAAATATTTTTTTTCTTGTCTAAAAAACAATATGAAATCTTACTGTCTATAACATTATGTATGTTAACAAGGGCCGTCTGGCTCAGAAGTTGATTGATGGTATTGTTGAACATACTCTGGCTATTATTATCTTCCATGGTACTGTTCACGGCATTTCCATGTTGGGTGGAGACGGGGCTCTGGCGACTTTGCCGGGCCACCTGCAGATTTGTCATTTCGTTGGATGTCGGTGATGGAGCTTCTTGTTTGAAAACTGTCATGCCGTTTATGGACAAAATAGCATCACTGTAAAAGAAAACGGTTTATTAATAAAACATTGTCCTTGTCTTTAAGTGTAACCTTCCCCTCTGCAGCTTGCGGCTTTAGGGGAGGGAAGTCGATTTCTATGTGTCCATTAAATTATATCTTTAAGAACCTAATTTTTATATGGTTTGTTGGAACAAGATGTCATCTGTAAAATTTTCCAATATTTATTATTTTTATATTAAATAAATGTAAATAATGAACTTATGAGAATGTGTAATCTCCTCCAATTTGTTTTACATCAAAATTGGATGGTGGAAGCCGTTACATTGTGGTAATTAATCATTACGATATAGTAAAATACATAAATTACTTTGCTTTTTACCACTGTTTATTGTAACAGAAACATTACTGCAGTTTCGGCACTCGGCGTGCCATTTTCAAACGATTCACAAAGAATCATTCATTCTTTGTAAGTAATTTATGTTTTACATAAATTGTTTCGAATAATTATTTTTAAAAAACTGTTGAAGTAATACAAAACATCATCAGAAAAAAGAATTCTGTGAACCGAATTTTGTGTCACTGAATATAGAAAATGAACTTAGAAGATGAACTAATCACTTACATATGTCTATTGCTAGAGTAGTGACTAACTCTGTTAATAGGTATATTTGAATTTAAAATATTGTGAATAATGTGTTTACAAGATTGTCTGGCCATACACAAATCAAACATTACAAACATATGATTTCTGTCTAACAATATGGCTGGCAAGTATAACACTGGGGAACAAAATTTTATTTTTTTTTTTGTCCTACTAGCTAAAGTAGGTAAACTTTGTAGTACTCTTTACAATTATTTCAATTCCGTTTTCAGATTTTTGTGGAGCAGGGTTTAACAGTGACAATGAAATTAAACATTGCGAAGGTATACATATATTAGCTATCAATAAATAATAATGTTGTACAAAGTGATAAATTTACTTTCATATATGATTTTCGGCTGTAGTTTGTATCAGAAACATTTCTTCTTCAGCGTGCAGCAATAGTCTACCAACACAGCGGATCTCCATTTGCCTATATAGAAGTTCGGCTTACTTGTTTGGCAAGTTTAAATCGCGGACAAGGTCGTTGAGATCCCCTTGAAATACAGTGCGCTAGAAGATCAATCTGGTTCAAATGTTGGATCCAAATCCATACTGTCGCCTATATCATTTTCTTTTTCTATTTTGTAATCAGCAGACTCGTCGTGTCTTGCTGTCATTCTCTGGGGGTACAGACACCGGTAACTCAGGGCGGTGAGGGTACTGGTCTCAATGCAGATAATATATAACGATATCTTACAATATGTTTGGATTTAGAAATTATTTCAGTTATATTTGTAAGACAGAAATAACAATCGGAATATGGTCTGTGTGTTTCCTGCAAATCATAAGAATAGCAAAAGGCATATGTCGTGCCACTTCTTCCCACGCTGTAAGAAGCCTGGCATACGTGATAGCAAATATGGATAGCCCAATTTTTGTATTGATTACATACTTTATATACTTAAAATAGTGCTCACAGCATTCTTTAATGAGGGCTGTTAGATATTTGAACGTCAATTCACCGCAGATGTAGCAAACGGAATTCGGGTGGTTTACACAGTTTATTAGTTTTAGATATCTTTATGGATGATTCGGTGATCGAGGTTTCAATACAATAATAAACACAATACAGCACAACACTCTTTAAAACGTTGATGAAGACTGCATTTGATATGTTCACACATTGGTCTAGCCGGCAACTGAGAAAGAATTGCTACTTAAGGTAGCCATACAAATTTCCTGTATTTGTACAGGAAATTGTTGTCCTGTATTTGTATACAAATACAGGATCATTGAGGTTTGGACTGCGCAGTGCAGACCTGTGGAGGCGGCTCTGAGGCCACCTGTGAACTGTGCACTCCCCGAAATCCAGAACAAAAAACAATTATTTTCCCCTTTGCAGACCGAAACTACGTAGTCCTCAAAATATCATCGCAAAATATCATCCGTTGATCACAAACTAAATTTGCAAAATAGCGTGAACAACTAGCGTGAACAACCAACACCCACCATCAGTCAGTACTGAAACTTGAAAAACCTTTTGGAGAAAATCTAAATTCCTCGAGGTAATCCTCTCCGTGTGTGGGCGAGGATTCGGTGGAGGAAATCCCCAAGGAAATTCCGGAGCTGGCTTCTTCCTTGAGAATTTCCCGCACGTATATGGTTACCTTTAGAGGTGGGAACTGCTTGCAGGTCTCAACATGTCAGGACGTGTTGTGCAGGACAGTAGCAACTCATTTTAATAGATTTATGTTTCCAAAAAGAAACTGTTGCACTACACAAATAATAAAATCCCAATGTTTTGCACAAATTAAAAAATGTCTCTTATAGTACATGTACACGCATATTCTATTAGCGACAAGTGAATATACTGAAACACAAAAATTAATGGAAAAATTCTGAAAATATAATTCATTTCAGCATGCAAAAATATACAGGAAATAAGTATTTTCGTACTTGGGACAAAAATCTTATCAAGTATAGTCATTAATTAAATAAAAAGTAACATTTCTGACAATGTTTTATAATTGAACTTAACATTGTGGAAAATTATCAGACAAAATAGATAAGTTGTGCAAACTGCAGTACTCTTTGAAAATGTAAAAGGTTTCTACACAAAAATAAGTTAGCAATCTAATATACAACTACATCTAATTTTTGTTATTCCACTAATGGTACTATATCATAGTGACATTATTTAGGATTATGATCTAATTATTTATTAAATTATCAATAGAAAATTAATTTACAAAAATTAATTACGTTATCGTATAGAGATACTTTTTTTTTATCAATTTCCATATCAAATTATCTAATCAGACAGATTGTGACGTATGTACAAATAAATTTAATGTAAATGGATATATGCTGTAAATGAATATATGCTCTTTATAAATAAAATAGTGAAATACTAATTCTCAAATAAGTTCATCTTATTTCAAATTTAGGAAGTGTAAATATAGACTTTTTGTAAAGCAATGAATAAATTCGTTGAAAATTCAAGGAATAATTTCCTTTCCTCGGAAAAACTCTCGGATTCGTCAAATAAAATTTTTAGTTGTGCATTTTTTAGAATACAATTAATTCATACAGGATAGTTCGTGCAGGGGGGATGACTTCATCAATATTGTTTAATGGTAACCCCCTTTTTTATTACGGTATGTGAAAGAGCATATTTTCTTTATATAGTATAGATAAAAAAATTAACAAAAACGATTTTTCGTTAACAAACTTATTACATTATCAAACTATTAACAGAAACAAGCAGAATTTTTATTCAATGTGTTCAAACAATGAATTCAACTTTTTTCGCAACGCAGTTTTTTTGTAACCTGTATTCAAAATGGACAGTCAATACCTTTGAAACATATAGTAGTCTTAAAATTATGGCGCCTTTTATTGATCTCAACTCTCAAGCCTAAGTAAATCTAGAAGCAATTTATTATTGTTCATATTTTAGGGAAACGTGTCAAAAGTTTTATCGAAAATATTTATTATGTTCGTTGTCAATAATACATTACAAATACAAATATGTTATATGACCCGTAAGTTACTGTCACATATCAATAACATTATTATTATACCATTTAATGGGTAAACTATTTTTTCTTTTATTTTATGTAACTTGTGCAACAAGTTATTGTTTGTTTTGAAATCTGATATATTTTGGGCTTTTAAAAATGAACTTTTTAAAATCTGTTTTATTATTTATAAACCTGTATTATCGAGAGAAAAAAAAATACGATAAAGAGCAGAGTAAATAGAGTATATAGAATGAAAGATATACTCGAATGGTATTGTCTAACTGAATAGAAGTATTTTTACTTACAACAAAGTTAGACATAAAGTTATGTCTGACTTTGTTGTACGATTGTTATGTCTTATTAACAAAGAAAGTCATTATTTTTATTCCCAATGAAATTTTATATGCAATATATGTATCGATATATGTATTATCTCCCATTTGAAAAATAATAGTGATTCTAATTCCGTTTGACTGCTAATTTTGTTCAAAAACTATTTGTTATTTTAATTAAAACTAAAATACCTAAATACTTGACTTGCTTATTTAACTCCTTCGCTAATTTCAGTCATCTAGACCAGATTCATCACACGCAAATCACAAAATATGTCCAAAAAACTATTTATGCACACCCATTGCATATTTGCACTTCACATATTTTCGATTTAATTAAGACACAATTTTAATCAAAATGAACAAAGAAAAGTCACTACTGTACTTCACTCCCATCTTCACTAAGTCGCATCTTTTAACGATTATTCAATAAAACGCCCGGCAAATGTTAACGTTCAGTTTTTTTGCACATAAATATAAAATGAGGTGATATATTTTTCATACCTTATATGAAAAAGGGACGGTGGAAGATTTTAATAAACTGGTATCGGTTGCTGTGGGGCTTACAACATAAAGGCGAATATGGCTGTGCATAGTTCATCTACTCGACAAACAAAATAATTGTTTTAAGTAATTAATAAAATAATTAAGTAAAATAATTTGGAGTTTTTTAAAGAGCGACATACGTACAGATGACGGAAAAAATGGACAACAACTGATACTTTCACGGAGAAAGCAATTGAAATATACATTCATCGCATTTTCTTGCCGTAACTAAACATTTTTAGAAGCCGTTGGCTTTCGGTTTTGGAAATTATAAAACGATAAATCAATAATGAGGATTATTGACTTGTTATTAACGATAACAGTTACATTTTGCAGAAACATTTTGCATGCCAATTATTCTTTCCAGTTCTCGTACTACCGTTAATGTTTTATTTATGACAATTGTATGGCAAAGCATTTCATAAGAATCCTTTGCGATGATAGAGAACTTATTAGGCCCTTCGATGATTTGTATATTGTTGTATCACCCGACTCTGTTGTTACTATCAATCACTTAAATGCTATAAAGGGGCATATATGAGCTAAGGTTGTAATAAACTCTCATAGCTACAGATATACTACAATAGAATAAGCTCCAACGTAGTAACGGGTGTCCAGAAAGGGTAGGGGGTATTTGTATCTGCGCTGTCCATGTAACGCCGCGGTTTGGAGGGGCGCGGTAGGGATAGGTTGTCGCACCACTCTTTGGAGATTTGGTAATCATGGAAGTGTACCCGGGAGAGCATCGCGCTTTTTGCGTACGCGCCTATTATCGCTATGGCGATTCGATGATCACAGCTCAACGTTTATATCGTGCAGAATTTAATGTACGGAATGCACCGAAGGACGATACCATCAGAAAATGGATTCGAATGTTTGAGAATACCGGTTCGACTGTAAAAATTCGCAATCCAGGTCGCCCGTGCTCTGTTCGAACCCCACAAGCGATTGAAGAAGTGAGAGTTTCAGTGCGTGAAAATCCTTCTCAATCAATTCGCAAACGCAGTCAAGAACTTGACATTAAAAAAACGTCGTTGCAAAAGATTCTGAAACGAGATTTACATCTTACAGCCTACAAAATTCAGTTCGTTCAAAAACTGAACGTTACCGACTACCCTCTCCGATTGCATTTTGCAAATGAAGTGCTTCAACGCTTCCCAACGTTTGAAAACATTCTGTTTAGTGATGAAGCGAACTTTCACTTAAATGACCACGTAAATAAACAGAACTGCCGCTACTGGGCCAACGAAAATCCAAGACAGAAACATGAACAACCACTACATAGTCCAAAAGTTGCTATGTGGGCTGCCATGTCTGCTGAAGGCATCATTGGGCATTATTTTTTTGAAGACCGGCGAGGCTGAGGACTTACGGTAAATAGTGAACGGTATTGCGATATGTTAAGAAACTTTTTGGTTCCACAACTGCAGGAGTTTGAAGGATTTAATGTGGAAACATGGTTTCAACAAGATGGGGCCACTTGCCACACCTCAAACCAATCGCTTGCGGTTGTCAATGAACTTTTTCCAGGAAAAGTGATCTCTCGTCGAGGCACCATCAACTGGCCTCCGAGAAGCCACGATCTTACACCTCTTGATTATTTCTTATGGGGATACCTTAAAGAGAAAGTGTACGTAAACAAACCACGAACTTTAGTGCAATTAAAGCACAACATTCGCACCGAAATGGCCGCCGTTTCCAGAGAGATGTGTAGACGCGTGGTAGCTAATTTCCGTTTACGGTTAGAGGAGTACCAATTGCGTGAGGGTCAACATTTGGAGAACATAATCTTTAGTACTTAATTTTCCAAAACCTTGTCTAAAAATTAACAAAAAAATTTATTTTTTTTGACTTCTAGTTTTTTTTTATTGAATCTACAAATACCCCCTACCCTTTCTGGACACCCTTTTGGTTAAGAAAGTTATTTATTGTTGATACCTCAAAATAGGCAATAAAATGAAGGTGATAGCAATAGACATCCGGGGGTCTATCGAATTGGATAGTAGCACTTTACAGATTCTAAAATAATAATTTTGAATCTTTATTAACAATAGTAGTAATAATGTCCTATTTTAAAGGTGGATTTGTTTTAAAAAATTTGTTACATATTGAAGTCTATGAAGTACCATAGAACATATATTTCTTCACTATGGAACCGATTGGAAACCCTTACACTATACAGTAGTATGAAATCAATAGCAATATAAATAATATTGCAGCGCATTTAATACATTTATTCTGAACTATGAAGTTTTATGAAGACAATCAGTAAATATTTACGAAAATATCATAACAGATAGTATCGTGACTGTCTGTCTTAAATTCGAATAACTGGAGATATACGGATCATTGTTTATCAAGGTAATTGATACATCTTACATATATAGAAGATATTATATACATCTCAGATATCTGTATTTTCTCTACACCATTTAATTATTTTCACTCGGTGAATAAAGAAATATTGCTGATAACAGTGACGAGAAATACATTTAGAAGAATGCAAACATTAAGAGGATTGTACTAATCTGTCCGGAATTGAGATAAAAAAACAGCGGTTAGCATTTTCTAAGCAGTCTTTTACAAATACATAATTTGAAAATAATCCCCCTAATATTTACATTTCGACCATACATCTTTGTTAATAATCCCAACGACATTCATCATATAATTACGTCGATGCCCATCTCTGGCTCTTAAGTGCACATCGACAGATATGCAGATATATTCGTCGTATGAAGAAAAAGGTCTAGTGGTATCTTTCGGTTAGGTATTTATACCTTTGCTTCCAAAGTGACATGGGTAAAAACGTTAACACCTTATTATTACTAGTATTACCTGACATTGTAGGAGTTGTTTCCCAGATCCGTTCCAAGGCCAAGCGAAGTCTCGATGTCTGTGTTCAGATCTTCGTAATCTTCAACTTGCCAGTGAGGCATCTTTGCTGTACCTAGAAAACAACGTTATTTTATTGCACAGTTTGTACGGTCCCATAGTCAAACTCGACACCGACATTTCGTGCGCTAAATTACAACGAATATTAAGTGAATTTATTATTTATGATTCATGAGATACGCGGACGATGATCAGCAACAAATTCCAGTACAGATCTGAACAACACGGGCGAAGCTCCAGGAAGATAATTCAAACTACGTTGTATCGGTAACGGTTGACCTTCGTTAACACGAAAATATCGAATGCTTCTTTTATGGCCGAACGTTACCAGTGATGAAGTTGTGTCTAAGTCTGGGGCTTAGGCTTATCATCACGATCCCGTTGACGACTGATAAGGTAATTCGCAAAACAGACACCCGAGAGCCTTCGCATAGGAAAGTTACGAATGGAAAGCAACAAGCAATGGAATAATTATTTCGCATAGGTCACAGTGTCTTCATAAAACTGCCGGTACTATACGGTAAGTTGTAAATAGAGTGTAATACATAAATAAACTTGTATGGAAAGTTCTGTTTGTTTATGGTACGCTATGTTTACATTATACTGTTAGGTGAAATATGAGTTATGTATACTATTATATCCTTCTTATCACTCTTATCAGTTATCACACCTCCTTCCTTATAATCCTTATAGAAGCAAAATATATACCGGAAAAGTTAAAATTACGAGGGCGGATTAAATATAAATGGGACTTCATTAAAAAAAAAAAAGAATTATTGATTTAAAAACAAAAGGCAGATATTTTATTTTTCAACATAGTCTCCTGCAAGTTCCCAGCAAGAGGGAAGGTGTTTCATTCCAGTATCGTAGAATGAAGCTGGTTGCGTCAGGAGCCAATTGCGCACGAATCCCTCTATGACCTGGTCATCTTCAGATCGTTGACCTCTTAGAGCTTCCTTAAGCTACCCAAACGAGGAGGGTGCAAGGAGGATGTTCAAGTAGAGTCCAATGCATTTCTTTCAGCTTTTCGACCGTTAGAGCTGGGCCTGTCATTGTCGTGAAGGATTGTCTCTCGAATCGGTTGGTTTCGTCTTTTGCGGCGATATGCAGCCGTCACCTGGTTCAATAGCTCGCAGCAGTAAGCAGCATTAATTGTACGTCGCTCATGCAGAAAATCAATGAGCAAATTGCCTCGCCGGTCGAAAAAAAACGGTTGAAAGACAGCGTTGCCAGCTGACAGTCGAGTCTTGGCTTTCACTGGGGCCGCCTCCGCCTTCCTCCTCCCTTCATATTGGCTTGTTTGGACTCGGGTGTGTAGTGACGGACCCATGTTTCTTCGCAGGTGACAATCCGACTTAAAAATACATCAACTTCTTCCGCAAACCTTGATGTAAGCCTCTGATAGACCTCCAAACGTCTCAACTTCTGATCTGCGGTCAAAAGGCGATGGACCCACCTAACACACACTTTACGAAACTCCAGGTCGTTTCTAATGATCGCTTGACAGTTCCCATAACTTATTTCAACTTTATCTACAATTTAGGATACGGTCACCCATCGATCTTCTTCAAGAATGTATCGAATCGCGCGAATGTGTTCGTCCAGTGCTAGTTCGAGGACGGCGCTGTGTTCCTGATTTTCCACTCATTCTCGCCCTTCCTTGAACTCTTTATGCCAGGCAAACACGCGAGTCCTTGACAGTGTTTGGTCCCTGAACTGTGCAGTTAATCTACCGAAAATTTCCACCGCTTGAACTCCTCCATGAACAAGACATTTTATAACAATGCGCTACACCACAGGGGGTGCACCTCTCGCTCCGACATCGTGAGCGCTGCTGACGAACTGGTTGAGAGTGGGTAATGGCTGGCTCTTCCCGTTAGTAATAACCCAACCCAAGCATACTAGAACCTCGGGATCGGTCCTAACAAACGTAGACGCTCAGGAATAAAAATCCCGTTTATATTTGATCCACCCTTGCATTTAGTTTTAGATAACTGGTGAACTAAACTAAGAGTAGGTAACTAAATTAAGACTTGTGTTAACGTCGAAGACGGGAATTCCGTTTCTTCCGCTCGCGAAAATAATGATGTGTTAATATTAGTAACTATTTATTTTCCATAATCTCTATATACTTAAAAATACATTATAGATATAAACCATCTTTAGAAAATATTTGTATATAGTTAATGCAGATGCCGTTTCAGTTTTCTTAGCTTTATTTAAGTTCAATTGCTTTTCGATTAAGCTTTTTAGAGACATGGTATATTGAATACGCATATTTATAAGTAAGTTTATAATCTTAAGTATAATTTCCCAATACACATAAAATATCTATATGGCTGAATTTAAGAAAAAATTGCGGAACAATATATGTAGTTCGCAATGTCCGGTATTTTATTGTATGATTTTTCAAGCGAATTTCAGGAAATTCAAATTTTAATATACACACACCGTCAAAAGTATTGGACAAATAAATTCCCATAAATCAGAATATGACAAGTCCAGCTTATATTGAAAGTGTTATCAGGCCCATTATTTATCCCCTACGCGATGAATTAGGTGACAATTTCATCTTCATGGACGACAACGCGAGGCCACATCGTGCAAGTACGGTTCAAGAGGTACTTGAACAAGGAAATATTACCCGATTAGATTGGCCCGCTAATTCCCCAGATATGAATCCCATTGAGAACATGTGGGATTTTGTTTCTAGAGCAATTCACAAATAGATGAACCCACCCCAAAATCTGGAAGAGGTAGCTGCAGCAGCAATAGAGGAATGGAACAATATTTCTCATGAAATTATCAACCGTTTGATTGTTTCAATGCACGGGCGTCTCAATATATTACTGAGAAACAGAGGAGGCCATACTGACTATTAAGTTGTAGTTTACTTTGTTAAAAAATATGTTTTGTTAATTTTTGTCATAATAAATTTACTTAAAAATTGCAAATTTCTTCTCATTGTTTTTTAATTAACTAAATTTTTAAAAAAATATTCCTGTATTACAAAAAAATACATTTAGAAAAAACATACTGTGAAAAACAAATACCATATTTAAAAAAAATATATTTACTAACACAAAACATCAGGGGTCCAAGACTTTTGACGGTGTGTGTATTTAATATATAAAGGAGTTATTAGTATCAATATAGGACAATTATGGTAAACTGACTTTTGTGTTAGGAAGTCGAACGACCACATTGTTGAAAATAAGTTAAAGTAATTCAATTGATGGCACAATTTATGCTTATTCCCATCTAGCAATTGTAGTTTCAAGTTTGTAGCGATTCCTAGTGATTATAACGTGAAATGCAGATTATTCTCGTGATATTTTTTATAAGGCACTTTGTATACTTATACAGTAAGTTTTAACGGAAATATATCTATTAATATGCATAACAAACAAAAAAAAAAGATGGTTTTATTATACAGGGTGTTTACGAAGTTAAATATTGCAAAAATGTTACTCTTAACATTCTTATAAACGGCGGAAAAGGTCTTAAAACGCACATAATTCGAGGAACAATTTGGGAAATTCCATCAAAGAATTAAAGTGTCGCTACGCCATTATTATGATAATTAGAATGAAATTCATCCTTGATACATTGTCTTCCATTTTTGATAATCACATAAAAGACGAGGGTGAATCAAATATAAACGAGACATTTGGTCCTGGACATGCAATAGTAACGCGTGAGGGTTTTCGTTGGGTAGGGATGTCAGGACGGAGGAGAGCAGGTGGGCGACCTCGCTCGTTCTCTTCAGTACCCATCATGACAATGTCTGAGCAGGAGGTGTCTTCGTCAATTGTGCAGCGTGTTGTCATCAAGCTTCTGGCCAGGGAAGGTGTAAAACCAGCTGAAATCCTGACGAGATTGACTGCGCAGTTCAAGGAAGAGACACTGTCCCGAGCTAAAGTGTTTGCATGGCATAAACAGTTTGTGGAAGGTCGTGAGAAAGTTGAAAATGAGAGCCATGACCGCCGACCCCGTACCAGCATTACTAGCGACAACATCGTCCGCGTTCAACAACTTTTTGAGAGTAACAGGCGTCTGACCACCAATGAGATTCCATCTAAGGTTGGAATAAGTTATGGAAGCATTTTTTCGATCATCACAGAGGAGCTAGGGTTTCGTAAAGTGGTGTGCAAGGTGGGACTCTCGCCTTCTGACAACTGAGCAGAAATTGCATCGTTTTCAGGTGTGTGAGTCTCGTAGCGAAATTTCGGGAAGAGGGAGACTCATTTCTCACTCACGGTATCACCTGCGATGAAACGTTGGTGCACCACTATACCCCTGAGTCGAAATAAGCGAGCAATGAGTGGAGACGTCAAGGGGAGACTGGGCCAGTGAAAGCCAAGTCAAGCCTGTTAGCAGGCAAGGTTTTGGCTACAGTTTTTTTTTGACTAACGTGGCTTGTTGCACTTCGATTTTTTGCATGATCGCAGGACTATTAATTGTGTACTACTGCGACATTTTAAGCGAGGTTAGACTTGCATATCGCCGCAAACGACGTGACCTACCGATGAGAGAAGTGAAACTTCTCCATGACAATGCTCGTCCCCATACCGCAGCCCTGACCAGAGAAAAATTGGAGGAATTGGGCTGGGAGATACTTAAACACCCTCCCTATAGGCCCGACCTATCGCCCTGCGACTTTCACCTCTTTGATCCTCTCAAGGAATCCATGGGAGGGCAAATATTCAACAACGATGAGGAGGTTAAGGCCCACGTGCAAAATTGGCTGGAGACACAACCAACTTCATTCTACGAGCAGAGCATTACAAAATTACCTACACGCTGGAAAAAATGTGTTTCCAGATCAGGAGATTATGTAGAAAAATGAGCTGTTATTTTTTTTTTCAAGTTCAAATAAAAAAAATGAAAAAAAAGGCTCATTTATATTTGATTGACCCTCGTAGTTAATTTAAATTTCACTCATATTGTTATGGTCGTTACGTAACTTATCGCTGCAAAATAATCACATTAAACAACAATTAAAAATTAAAGCTTTAAGTCTAAACTAATATGTAATTAGAATACGCCATCGATAAAATCTGCCGATTTTTACCACTTTTAATAGTATCAAAATGGTACAAAATTTATTACATTTCAGGTAAACAAACTAATATAAACACATTACTATGTAGTACACTTTCTTCTATATGGGGGTAGATTATAATTCGAGTGCTGATACATTGTTAAACAATAAGTCAAATTAATTCATTATTACGTTTCAGGAGAACGTATCCAAAGTATTTCATTACAATATTTCTTGATCGTACCTAACCTATTTGCCTCTTGCGACAATAGAGTAAATAAAGTAATCCGAGTATAAGCATATTTTATAATTCACGGCCTTCCTTAATATTCACAAATCATGTGAACTCTTGTTTCCTTTTAGATAGTTTTTGGCTATAGCAAGGATAAAAGTGCATTTTGCCTCGACCGGGAATCGAACCCGGCTCTCCCAGTTTCCGGCTAGTTGCTCTGACCGCTGAGCTATCGAGGCACACTCATTATCCTTGCTAATGCGCCAATTTTAATGCGTCACTACAAGTTCTTTTGTTGTTTCTAAATTGGTCGCATTTTATCTAGTAATCTTGTGACTAAGGTAAAATTTTCGCAAAATCCTAGCCTTATAACGGTCTGGTTAACTTGTGCTCTGACTAGATATAAAAATTGTGACATGGATGTAACCAATTACATATTACAGTGGAGAACGGGTCACAACGCTTTATTTATTATTTCAGTACTAATTTAAAAATACTATTTTCTAAAGATAACGTTTTATGGTTAAAAAAGTAATTACTGGAGTAATTAGAAAAAAATAGTTACTACGCGTATTAAAACGCGCAAATAAACATATATTAGAAGATATGAATAGAGATTACTCAGAAATTATTATATAGATCCGTTCATTTAATGTCCTGAAGATAGCCTTAAAGGTCGAAATGTGATTATCTTTATTCCTCTCCTTATATATTTAAGATGGTTATTGAATCATATCTAGAGTGTAGTATAACGCACAAACGTGACCCTGGTGCTTTTATAACCAGGAAGTAGCAAATGCTTAATGTCATGCCACTGTGATTTAGAATTTCCGAAAGAAGCTAATTCCTAAATTAACGTTAATTTTATTATAAATTGGTGGTGTAATAAGGTGTAGATGTATCAACCAAAACAACGGACATTTAGATAGAGGGGGCTTGTCTTTCTTCACGCTATTATTACACATACGAGGTCTGTTCAAAAAGTAACGGGAATTTTTTAATTTCGCGAGTTGTATTAGTCCGATTCGCGCGATTTTTTGGTTGTTGTATTGGTAAATATGTCTGAAAAGTATCTGTACATTGTTAACAATATCGGATGTTTAGTCTGTTGTCAGCTGTGAAAAAGGTTACATGTGTTTTGGTACGATCGGCAATTACTTATTTAAAGGGTGGTCCAACCATAATGCACGATGTTAATTGTGAGTCACACCTTAACGTCACGTTTTTTGCCCAACTTAATTTGACATTTCTTTGTTTCAGTGTTTGACAAATTCAACCATGGAGAGGTACACAATTGAGCAGCGCATTAAGATTGTTGAAGCCTTTTACGAAAACGGGCGTTCAAATCAAAATGCATTTCGTGCACTTCGTGACTTTTTTGGACAGCATAATCGACCAAATATGTCCACAATCGGGAGAATTGTGCGCAAATTTCAGTAAACCGGGTCTGTAGGAAATGTGAAAACACCTGTGCATGCTCGCCCAGTTCGTTCTGCGGAAAACATTGCTGTTGTTCGCGATAGTGTAGCAGAAGAGCCGTCAACCTCGACTCGTCGTCGTGCCCAACAATTGAACATGTCACGAATATCACTGATGCGAATTTTGAATAAAGATTTGAATTTACACGCTTACAAGGTTCAATTGACTCAAGAGCTGAAGCCTACTGACCATTTCAAGCGTCGTCAATACGCCGAATGGTTGGTTGAACAGACAGAAGTGAATGGTAACTTTACAAAGAACATCATCTTCAGCGACGAGGCACACTTTCACCTCAATGGATTCGTTAACAAGCAGAATTGCCGCAGTTGGGCAAATGAGAATCCACGAGTGATTGTTGAAAAGCCGATGCATCCACAAAGAGTGACTGTTTGGTGCGGTTTATGGCGGCGTCATCGGGCCGTACTTCTTCGAAAATGAGGTCAGCCAAGCAGTTACCGTGAATGGTGTTCGCTATCGCGAGATGATAACGGACTTCTTGTGGCCAGAAATTGAGGATATGGACCTGGACGATATGTGGTTCCAACAGGATGGTGCCACTTGCCACACAGCCAACGAAACAATGGCACTTTTGCGCGAGAAATTCAATGGCCGTATTATCTCACGTCGTGGCGATGTTAATTGGCCGCCACGATCATGTGATTTGACACTGTTGGACTTCTTTCTTTGGGGATATATAAAAGAAAAAGTGTACGTCAATAAGCCAAGAACCATTCAAGAGCTAAAGGATAAGATAATTCGGCACATTAACGACATTGAACCTCAATTATGTTTCAGTCATTGAAAATATGGACCATCGGATAGAGGTATGTCACCGAAGCCGTGGCGAGTATTTGGCCGATATTCTGTTTCACACATAATTGTCATAAATCCTTCTATCACAATAAAAAATATTAAGATAATTCTCTGAAAACTTTTTGTTTTATTTACAATTAACATCGTGCGTTTTGGTTGGACCACCTTTTATTTAAAAAATGGATCCGGGGATTTGCATTGAATTTCGCTGTAAGAGTGGAATAAAGTGCAGCAATGTTTTAGAAATGTTAAACATTCCTTTTGGCGTGTCTACTATGAGTAAAACAAGGGTTTACGAGCGGTATAAGCGTTTCCAAGAAAGCCGTGAAGGCGTTGAAAATGACGAGCGTCCTAGACGCCCCAGCACATCAACAACCGATAAAAACATGGAAAAAGTGAGAAAAATGATTATGAACGATCACCGAATCTCAATCAGAGAAGTCGCTGATCATGTTAGTATATCAATTGACCTATGTCATAACATTTTTTCGGGTGTTTTGGGTATGAAACGTGTGGCAGCAAATTTGTTTCAAAATTGTTGAATTTCGAACAAAAACAGCGGCGAATAGAAGTTGCTCAGAAGTCGCTAAATGAAGTTAACAACGATGCAGAACTACTGAAACGTGTCATAACAGGTAATAAAACATGAATTTATGGATATGACATCGAAACTAAGGCTCAATCATTCCAGTGGAGGCATTGTGGATCGCCAAGACCGAAAAAAGCTCGACAAGTGCGGTCGAATGTGAAGGTTATACTCACTGTGTTCCATTTGACCGGCATAGTCCATGGGTTCTTGCCACAAGGTTAAACGATCAATAAAGAGTACTATCTGCAAGTACAATGCCGTTTGCGTGAAGCAACTCGAAAAAAACGCCCGGATTTGTGGCGAAACAATTCATGGCTTTGCACTATGATGCATGGCTTGTTAGTGAATTCTTGGTCAAAAACAACACTGTAATGATGTTCCAACCTCCATATTCACCAGATATGACTCCGTGACCTTTTTCTGATCCCAAAAATAAAGAGAACCCTAAAGGGCCGTCGTCTTGCAAGCATAGATGAGATTAAAAGCACATAGCTGAGAGAGCTAAACACTATCCCAAAGGTCGAGTTCCAGAAGCGTTTCGGAGATTGGAAGTAGCGCTGGCATAAGTGTATAATATCTAATGGGGCCTTTCTTTGGGGGGGGGGGGATAACATTGATGTTGACGAATAAATAAAATTCTTTCCAAACAACGAAAATTCTCGTTATTTTTTTGAACACATCTCCTAGCTCTCTTGATACTTTCAAAGGCATCCAACAATCTACATCGGTTATATATTTAACTAATTTGAAGTTATTAGAATATATTCTGATTGTTTTCGAAAACATGTTGGGTAATGTAAGATTTCTCTAATATTCCATAATTTAAAAATCCACGTGTTCGTTGAATCTAGTCACAATGACCCTCTTCGCCTGCCAAATATTGTTTTAATAGTCTTGGCAATTGATTTAATAAATTCCGACAAGGTAGGCAAATGTGACAATACATGAACACCGGGAAGATTTCTATGCCTAACAGCCTATTATTTTAGTTACTACAGTGTTGCCGTTCACGTTCATTAATGGTTCGGTAAACAAAAAAATTACCTCCCTACCTACGTTGTCCCCTCACAGTTCATTAAACCATGAAGCACAATTTTTACAGGGAATTAAATTAGACTATTAGTTAACTGTGAGTGAAAAGGCGATTAGTATCTGTTTAAACTTTTTTTCTCTGTTTAAATTTTCTTATTTAACAAGTATAAAAATTGTTATAAATATTTATTAATTTATTTTAGCAAATACGCAGTAGTTCAAACTGCAGACTTGTCATGGGTCTGTCAGGTTTAACATTGTAATATTCAATAGTGTCAATTATATAAAATAAAATCGATATAGCCAATGAACGATGGTGACTTGGAATTCTTCAAAAATAATTTAGAATATATTATTTTGCTGGAAAAATAAACTTAAAAAAAAAGCCAGAATCCCATTTGAAAACATTCTCAGGCCAAATGCAAATGGAACAAAACGCACTTCAGACGGCTTTATTAGACCCTTGCCTACAGCACTCGTCTTTGTAGTTCTGCATATCGTACACAATAACGGGTACAAGTCTGCTCCTCTTAATTGAAAAGGTCGCACTTAATTATCATTGACGTCAGACAGTAATTTTTTACTTAAAGAAATGTGGCTGTAGCCGTTAAATTGATCCCCTCGGCTAATCCGCAACTTGCCACACGCATATGAAACACGGCTTTCAAAACGGTTGCCATTGTGGAAGGATGCTGCAAAAATAATTACACGTGTGACAGGCGTTTTGTGTTTAATTGTGCTATAATGATCTTGCAACGAGTGCACGAGACGTTATAGTAAATGCATCCTTTTCGTGCATTTGTGTTGTATCACGACTGATTTGAGAAGGACATAACATGTTATATACATATTATCGGACGTAGTATTCTACTAATGCCAATATATTTGCATTGCTAATATTTCAGCTGATTAATTTTGTTTTACTCCCTAGCGTTACCACACTAGGACCGACATTGCCGACAGCATTACCATATACAGGTCGTCAAGGGTAGGAAAAAGTGTGAGATTCTCTGTGTATGCGTAGAACAAAGATTGAGGCAGCATTCGAAGCGAAAAACATTTTACACGCAGCCAAATCGAACTCTGTGTACATTCACTCCATATTTATTCTGCAAAGGTCTCAATGCGACTGAATAAAGACCAGGCTGTTTATTGTGCACCTCGTGGGCGGTCCGATATCGCAGTTTTGAGATTTGCTCCTATTCTTGGCGAGCTGCACTTGACCGGATCGCCATATTCCTGATACGATTATCATAAACATACTGTGTATCACACAAAATGCCTATATGGCGTATTCAAGGTATGCTTCCTAGTATACTGACAGTATTTTCTCTGGGCAGCAAAATCCAGTTTTAATTTATTCTTAAATCCTGTTAGTAAATGGTAGGTAGCAGTAAAGTATTGTGGTAAATGTTTATCTTTGTTATCGTGAAGAGGGGCAAATTGCCAAAGCCGTGGTTTGACAGTGTCTCGCAGTTCTGACAAGAAGCCTGCTACTGTGAGTCTATTATGAAGCTCCGACAATAACTCTTCCATAATGCGATATAAAAACGGAAATTATTTAAAGTACACTAGGCGCAAAAATTAAGGGATGTAAAAATATACCAAATTTTTAGGTGATTTTCAAAGGACTGTAAATTGGAAAAAAATTGTCGCAAGAGCAATTTAAAAAAAAGCAAATTTTCAGATCTTGAGTTCAACATTTTTTACCATCAGCAATTTTTAATTAATCATAAGAAAACCATCGGAAAACATTTTTACAAATTTTTGTTTGTCTCAAAAGGTCCACGGACTTATACATTTTTCAATGATTTCATCATAAAGATTTTATAGACAATTTTATCTTCTTTAATTTGAGCGGTCTAAAAGCCTTGTATGATGATTTTTCGTTGAGTTATCGTCGTTCAAAGTAAAAAAGTCAAATTTATAATTTTAAAACTTGTTTATAGATACTTTTAGATTTTTCTATCCTATAAGTAAATAAATATGTTATTTGTTAATTTTCTAAAAAAAATTATCTTGGAAACTAGAAAAATTGTCCTGTAAAAGATTCACAACACAACTTTATTTATATAATGTCTCAAAACTGTTATTAAATTATTTTCTCTTTGTGTTATTCAGAAGTTATTGGTCGTAAATATTTAATTCTCGAAAAAAAATTATCTTGGAAACTAGAAAAATTGTCCTGTAAAAGATTCACAACACAACTTTATTTATATAATGTCTTAAAACTGTTATTAAATTATTTTCTCTTTGTGTTATTCAGAAGTTATTGGTCGTAAATATTTAATTCTCGAAAAAAAATTATCTTGGAAACTAGAAAAATTGTCCTGTAAAAGATTCACAACACAACTTTATTTATATAATGTCTCAAAACTGTTATTAAATTATTTTCTCTTTGTGTTATTCAGAAGTTATTGGTCGTAAATATTTAATTCTCGAAAAAAAATTATCTTGGAAACTAGAAAAATTGTCCTGTAAAAGATTCACAACACAACTTTATTTATATAATGCCTTAAAACTGTTATTAAATTATTTTCTCTTTGTGTTATTCAGAAGTTATTGGTCGTAAATATTTAATTCTCGAAAAAAAATTATCTTGGAAACTAGAAAAATTGTCCTGTAAAAGATTCACAACACAACTTTATTTATATAATGCCTTAAAACTGTTATTAAATTATTTTCTCTTTGTGTTATTCAGAAGTTATTGGTCGTAAATATTTAATTCTCGAAAAAAAATTATCTTGGAAACTAGAAAAATTGTCCTGTAAAAGATTCACAACACAACTTTATTTATATAATGCCTTAAAACTGTTATTAAATTATTTTCTCTTTGTGTTATTCAGAAGTTATTGGTCGTAAATATTTAATTCTCGAAAAAAATTATCTTGGAAACTAGAAAAATTGTCCTGTAAAAGATTCACAACACAACTTTATTTATATAATGCCTTAAAACTGTTATTAAATTATTTTCTCTTTGTGTTATTCAGAAGTTATTGGTCGTAAATATTTAATTCTCGAAAAAAATTATCTTGGAAACTAGAAAAATTGTCCTGTAAAAGATTCACAACACAACTTTATTTATATAATGTCTTAAAACTGTTATTAAATTATTTTCTCTTTGTGTTATTCAGAAGTTATTGGTCGTAAATATTTAATTCTCGAAAAAAAATTATCTTGGAAACTAGAAAAATTGTCCTGTAAAAGATTCACAACACAACTTTATTTATATAATGTCTCAAAACTGTTATTAAATTATTTTCTCTTTGTGTTATTCAGAAGTTATTGGTCGTAAATATTTAATTCTCGAAAAAAAATTATCTTGGAAACTAGAAAAATTGTCCTGTAAAAGATTCACAACACAACTTTATTTATATAATGCCTTAAAACTGTTATTAAATTATTTTCTCTTTGTGTTATTCAGAAGTTATTGGTCGTAAATATTTAATTCTCGAAAAAAAATTATCTTGGAAACTAGAAAAATTGTCCTGTAAAAGATTCACAACACAACTTTATTTATATAATGCCTTAAAACTGTTATTAAATTATTTTCTCTTTGTGTTATTCAGAAGTTATTGGTCGTAAATATTTAATTCTCGAAAAAAAATTATCTTGGAAACTAGAAAAATTGTCCTGTAAAAGATTCACAACACAACTTTATTTATATAATGCCTTAAAACTGTTATTAAATTATTTTCTCTTTGTGTTATTCAGAAGTTATTGGTCGTAAATATTTAATTCTCGAAAAAAAATTATCTTGGAAACTAGAAAAATTGTCCTGTAAAAGATTCACAACACAACTTTATTTATATAATGCCTTAAAACTGTTATTAAATTATTTTCTCTTTGTGTTATTCAGAAGTTATTGGTCGTAAATATTTAATTCTCGAAAAAAAATTATCTTGGAAACTAGAAAAATTGTCCTGTAAAAGATTCACAACACAACTTTATTTATATAATGCCTTAAAACTGTTATTAAATTATTTTCTCTTTGTGTTATTCAGAAGTTATTGGTCGTAAATATTTAATTCTCGAAAAAAATTATCTTGGAAACTAGAAAAATTGTCCTGTAAAAGATTCACAACACAACTTTATTTATATAATGCCTTAAAACTGTTTTAAATTATTTTCTCTTTGTGTTATTCAGAAGTTATTGGTCGTAAATATTTAATTCTC
The DNA here is from genome assembly GCA_037954035.1 of Rosalia funebris. Taxonomy (NCBI): domain Eukaryota; kingdom Metazoa; phylum Arthropoda; class Insecta; order Coleoptera; family Cerambycidae; genus Rosalia; species Rosalia funebris. The sequence goes on along the minus strand of JAZFAV010000005.1, from coordinate 13,334,496 downwards.
GAAAAAAAATTATCTTGGAAACTAGAAAAATTGTCCTGTAAAAGATTCACAACACAACTTTATTTATATAATGCCTTAAAACTGTTATTAAATTATTTTCTCTTTGTGTTATTCAGAAGTTATTGGTCGTAAATATTTAATTCTCGAAAAAAAATTATCTTGGAAACTAGAAAAATTGTCCTGTAAAAGATTCACAACACAACTTTATTTATATAATGCCTTAAAACTGTTATTAAATTATTTTCTCTTTGTGTTATTCAGAAGTTATTGGTCGTAAATATTTAATTCTCGAAAAAAAATTATCTTGGAAACTAGAAAAATTGTCCTGTAAAAGATTCACAACACAACTTTATTTATATAATGCCTTAAAACTGTTATTAAATTATTTTCTCTTTGTGTTATTCAGAAGATATTGGTCGTAAATATTTAATTCTCGAAAAAAAATTATCTTGGAAACTAGAAAAATTGTCCTGTAAAAGATTCACAACACAACTTTATTTATATAATGCCTTAAAACTGTTATTAAATTATTTTCTCTTTGTGTTATTCAGAAGTTATTGGTCGTAAATATTTAATTCTCGAAAAAAATTATCTTGGAAACTAGAAAAATTGTCCTGTAAAAGATTCACAACACAACTTTATTTATATAATGCCTTAAAACTGTTATTAAATTATTTTCTCTTTGTGTTATTCAGAAGTTATTGGTCATAAATATTTAATTCTCGAAAAAAAAATATCTTGGAAACTAGAAAAATTGTCCTGTAAAAGATTCACAACACAACTTTATTTATATAATGTCTTAAAACTGTTATTAAATTATTTTCTCTTTGTTATTCAGAAGTTATTGGTCGTAAATATTTAATTCTCGAAAAAAAATTATCTTGGAAACTAGAAAAATTTGTATTATGAAAGATTCACACCACAAATTTATTTATATAATGTTTTAAAACTGTTTTATTTTCTCGTTGTGTTATTCAGAAGTTATTGGTCGTAAATATTTTTAGCGAGAAACCACTTTATCAAAATATTTTTCCGTTTATATTTGATTTACTTCTTAATTTATGTCGAGCCACTTTTAAGTTCTGTGCGAAAATGAAACAAATTCTTAGCTTGTTTTTCAATTTTTACATCCGGATTGTATTAAATAACGCCACAGAGAAATCGGGCGATATCTACCTCAAATTGAACGCAGAAACGCGTAAATTTCACTATTAACATATATAAAAAATAACATTATATGCGTAGAAGATTTATATTGGGACCCAATAATATTGGGTTGTCCAAAAAGTTCGTTCGGTTTTCCGAGTGATTTAACTGATATTTAACTGTTATTTACTGCCGTTATACTCGTGAACTTGTTTTATTATTGTTGTGTGTGAGCTTAATTGAAAATGAGTGAAACCGAGCACTATAGGCACGTGATGCTTTCTTATTAAAAAAAAAAAGGCAAAAGAGCCGCTGAAATTTGCCGCAAATTGTGTTCTGTGTATGGCAAAAATGTTATTCAAGATCAAACGTGTCAAAAATTTCGATGTGGCGATTTTTCCCTCACGGACGCCCCAAGGTCAGGCCGACCTAGAGAAGTCGTCCCCGAGCATTTACGAGCCTTAGTTGAGGCAAATCTTCGCCAAACCATACGTGAGCTTGCAAAAAAAAATTGGGACGTCAAAATCTAGTGTACAAATTAAACAACTTGGGTTTGTCAGTAGACTCGATGTTTGGGTTCCTCACGAACTTAGCGCATTCAATTTAATGGATCGCATCAACATCTGCGATATGTTAAGGATTCGTCAACGTAGCGATCCCTTTTTGAGAAATATGGTTAATGGAGATGAAAAGTGGATCATTTACGACAACGTCAGTCAAAAAAATCGTGGGCAAAGTCCGATGAACTTTCTCAATCCACACCAAAGGCAGGGCTTCATCCCAGGAAAGTTTTGTTGTCCGTCTGGTGGGATTTCAAAGGAATCATTTATTTTGAGCTACTCCCGAGGAACGAAACAATAAGTTCGAACGTTTACTGCGAACAACTACAAAAATTGGGCCAAGCCATGCAGAAAAAGCGCCCAGGACTTGTAAATCGTAAGGTCGGCTTTCACCACGACAACGCTCGACCCTACATTTCTCTGCAGACCAGGAGGAAATTGTTGGAGTTACAGTGGGACGTTTTATCCCATCCACCGTATTCTCCAGACCTCGCGCGCTTGGAGTTTCACTTATCCCGCTCAATGCAACGTGTTTTGCGAGCAAGCCACAAAGTTTTTATGAAGATGGTATTATGAAGCTTACTGAGAGATGGGAGAAAGTTATTGAAACTGGAGGAACGTACATTATTGATTAAAATTTGTAATAACAATAATGTTAATAATTAGCGAAATGCGTAGGTTAGCACAAGATAGGAGAAGCTGGAGGTTAGCGTCCAACCAGTCTTAGGACTGATGACCTCATGATGATGACAATGTTAATAATACTTATGAAAAAACCAAACGAACTTTTTGGACAAACCGATGTTTTCCTGATGATGAATTATTTTTCTTCGCAATTAAAAAAAATCTTACCTACAGTCGTAAGAACTGAATTATTCAATAAACACTGCTTACATTCCTCACATTTTATTTTAAAACAATCCGTAATTATTCGCCATCACATTATACATGCAGAGTAAATATTTCCCAAGTTACTTTTATGAATATTCACATCACCAATATAAAATATCTAGATGTGAAATCGTTGTATCGATTCTTAACAAGTGTGGAGGCTGAAAATGCGCAGATTGAAAAAAAAATAGTATGATCATGTTTTAGCATACTTTTGCTTAATTTTTAAAATAGGTACTTTTTCTAATACAGATTATCGTAATTCGTATGAAATAAATATTACAATAAATATAAAAATGCCAAGTATTAGTATTTAATCATCTTAATTGCTAGATATACATATTGCCCACAAAAGTTGTTTCGGAATTAAACAGTTTTAATTTAATTCAATAACAAAATATTGATTAGTTATGTCTGAAACTCCACTTTGTTGTTTGAGGATTTTATGGTAATGAGAAGATATGTAGAATCCTAATGGATTAACCTGCATGTCCTTGGCTTAGGTAAAAGTTATATTTAATATACAGTGCTTTCGTAATGTTACGAATAAATTTGGTAAACATTCAAGGAATAACTTTTGCGAAAAGTTACGTATTTTTTGAAATATAATTAATACATACAGGGTGAATCCATATTCTGGGGAGGAAATTGTTTCGATGGTCTCACGGATTTGGTCCCTATAAGGGGGAGATCCATTACTGCACATTTCTACACAGAAAACATCGTACATTTGTCCCGTTGGTCGGGGACAATTTCATTTTTATGCAGGATAACACTCGGCCCCACGTTGTTAGAGAGGTACTGGACTACCTTCGATTTGTGAATATTCCAAATATGGAATGGCCACCAAGAAGCCCAGATATGAACCCTATAGAGCATCTATGGGATGCACTAAATCGATCAGTTAGGCGCCACATATCTGCACCTATGATTCTCGGGGAACTCGAACAAGTCGAATGGGAGAATGTTCCTCAGCAAATCATTCACCAATTGATCATCAATAGCATGCCCAGATGAATGGAAGCACTGATAAGTGCTAGAGGAGAATCTGCACGCTACTGAATTCAAGTTCTTACGATTTAATTTGACCTACAAGTTTTTCAGTAACACTGTTTTCATTGCATTTGACGCTATCGTTTCTTTCTATTATTTATTCATGTCTTACTCCGATAATGCCATTCTAATTTGTTAGACATTCATTTTAAACATTATGATTTAAATCTTCGAAAGAATAAAAGTAACAGTGTGAAGTTTCACTGATTCGTCAATTTTGTACAGGATTTTATTTATATTAAACCATTGAAATGTTAATAAATAAACGCTTCTCCATATTAATGTTAATATTGTCGGCTAGAAAAGAATTTTCGCAGAATTAATTCACTCCTTTAATAAAACGTCAAGGTACGATGATTAATATAACCCTCCGTCCTACTTATTTTAAGATCTACTTTTCAAAACTTTATAAACTGAAGTTGTAATCAAATTTAAATAGAAAAAACAAATTGTAAAATATATTTTAGTAAAGACATTTTTCTCTTACATGGTGTTGCAAAGTGTTTTACTTTTCCGTACTCAACTATATTAGCGGAAAAGTAATGTAATCGTGTAAAGAAAAGTGGAAAAAAAATGTTTTCGTTTATTTTTCGTTCTTCGGTCTAAAAACAAAAAAAAAAACGTTTTTTTTTAATTTGTGTGTGTGTCGTCGTTGTCGTCGGCATTAAATTTTGTTAGCACGATAACTCAACTAAATCGTGTCGGATCGATCGGGTTTTGACTGATTATGATCGGGGACGTCTCCCAGATGACACCTATTGATTTTGAGGGAGATAGGACACACTCCACCCTGTCCATGGGTCTATTTGACAATTTTTTTTTTGTTAGCACGATAACTCAATTAAATCGTGTCGGATCGATCGGGTTTTGACTAATTCTGATCGGGGACGTCTTCCAGACGACACCTATTGATTTTGAGGTGGATAGGACACAACCCACCCTGTCCATGGGTCATGAGAGAGCACGATGGTGGACTATTTGAGAATTTTTTTTTTTGTTAGCACGATCACTCAGTTAAATCGTGTCGGATCGATCGGGTATCAACTGAATCTGATGAGGGACGTCTATCAGATGACATCCATTGATTCTAAGGTGGATAGGACACACCCCACCCTGTTTATGGGTCAAGAGAAAGCACGATTGTGGCCTATTTGAAAAAAGTAAAACTGTCGCATAAAACACTTATTCTGCAGTTCTGTGTTAGTTTATTTTTTCTCGGACACTCAATTTCGAGATAGAGATGTTCTACGTGCGGAAAAGTTCATTTTAAGGTTTTAAAACTGTTTATCTTCAAATGTAGATAGGAAAATCGGAACAGGAACAAGTCGACAAAAGTATGAATTAGTGGACTATCTATAAACAAACCTGCTACCTATTGGAGCATTCTGTATAATTTTTACTCATTTTTTGATGATATTCATGTAATATTCATCGTATACAGTGGCGGCACTGTATACGATGTAGCATTATTTTACGGTAGGGCGAAAATAGGCAGGAAATATCTAGGGTGGGCGAGGGCGTTAAATATATTATTTTATGTGCGACTGTGATACAGTGGTGTTATAAGAGGTTGGGCAACTGGTTGGGCGAAAAGGATTTTGCCCGGGCGCTCGCCCATCCCTCTCGCCGCCACTGATCGTATATATTGATTCCTTTTTTTGGTTTGGTGTATAAAGTTATTTATGTTTATTTAATGTCAAACGTATGTAGTAATTATCACATTTACGATAGGCCTATTAACACTTCATTCATAAATATTTATTTTATTTAATACTTACTCTCATTATTTGTTTGGTACGTTAGTAGTATGAAGTATTGAATTATAACAATACTTCATAGTACTCATATATCAAATTTAAAACAGGTTTGCCTATTATTCATCTAAAATTATGCCTATTCTAATAAATGGAGATATATTTGTTTTCTTTATGGCCTACTTCAAATATTGGAAAATGAAAATTTTAGATTGAAAATTACTGAAAATGGGCATCATGACTCCTTCATAAGATCAGCAAAGAATAAAATCATAGGCATATTTACTAGTTTAATAAAGAACGAATAATAAAGTAACGCACATGTATAGCGAAATGATACATAATTTGATGTATAGCGTGCACCTAAAGTTAGATTTTAAGTAACTCCTTAAAATAAATCTAAGGGTGTTAGATCTGGAGACCGAGTAGGCCATTCTATTGTACTCCGGTGTCCAATCTGCCTATTGGGATACTGTTCATTGAAATATACTCCTCTAGAATCTCCAACATTACCGGCACAATAGTCTATGTTTTATTGCATATTCAAATATATCTCTCCTGTTGAATGAATATTTAATAACACACGACCAACTATGTGATTACCCAAGAAATTACTTTTTCTGAAAATTGTGTATAGCTCTCACTAAATATGACTCACGCTCTGGACGTGCATAGTAGAACACATGGTAGTAAAGAAATAAAAAATCTTATCACATAATCATTACAGCTCATCAATAATAAGAACAAGTCTCAAAACTGCTATATTGACCCGCCCACAAGGTGCGCAGTAAATAGCCTGGTCTTTACTCAGTCGAATTGAGAGCTTTGCAGAGTGAATACCGATGAAAATATATTGAATGTGAATGTACACGCAGTTCGATCTGGCCGCGCTTAAAATGCATCCCTTTCCCTCCGAATGCTGCCTCACTCTTTCATCTACGTATACCTAGACAATTTCACACTTTTTCTTATTCTTGATGAGCGGTACTAAAAAATTACATTTGGAAATTCCGCTGCAACTGCCAATTTTAACAAATAAATGCAATTATTTCAAAAACTACTAGGTAGATAATAAAGAACTAATAAGGAACAATAATGAATTCTACTGAAAGTCGACATTAAATTAGCATGGCAATTAAAAAGTTTAGTAATATACATATTTCATTTAAAATAAGAAAATTAGTAGGCACTTTCATTGCACATCAAAAGTGCAATGACCTTGAAATCTCTTAGATTTTTCAGAATTTTATATGAACTGCAACATAAAACATTCCATATGAATGTGAATGACCCTGCATAATTTATACTACTCGCCTACTGTACTGGTTTCCTTTAGCTTATATTGATAACCTTTCTTTAGGTGTTTCGGTCCACCGCTATTATGGAGAGCTCGATATAATTTTAGTTTTATATATATTTTTTAGTTTTCTAGAATGGAGAAAAAATAAGATTTTTATTCCTTAATCTTTGGTACCCATTGTACTGTGTGAAAAAAAAGTATAGACTACCCCTAATAATTTGGTAGTCTTCATGTTTCATGGAAAACGCTTGAACACCGATTTATTTATTTTTCCAGTTTCCCATATTCTGTTAGAATTCTTTTGTCTTTTAACTGAAATCTGTCAAAAATATGACGTCATCGACATTTTTCTTAAATAACAATATATGACGTGTGATACATCATCTGAAAGCTCTTGTTTCACTCAGTATGTTCCTATATTTTTGCGACTCTATCATGCCGCTTCAAAATGGCGACCGTTAAATGTAAAAATTAAACCGGTAAAGTGTGAAAATTATCTTAAATTAATTCCCAGTAAAAGAATAACTTTTTCTTATAAAAGAATAACTTTTCTTTGTCAGGAAAAAAGCAAACATAATCACACTAAGACAGTCCTAAGGCTTTATCATTTAATGCCTGCCCTTACATTAAGTTTCTTGACCTGAGCTTGTTTTTAAATCCCTGGTGGGAAAAAATCAATGTCGTTGCAATAGCAGTTTTGGTCATATCTCGATTTGATGTTTCCAGGAAAATGGATTGGCCGGCGGGGTCCTATTGAATGGCCAGCCGGGTCACCTGATATGACCCCTTTGGACTTCTTTTTGTAGGGTTACTTGAAATTCAAAGTTTCTTTTAAATAGGCCAAGAGATATTGATGATTTAAAGTGCCGCATAAGAACGGAAATACGGAAAATTTAACCAGAGATGATACGAAATGTTCAAGAAGAATTTGTTTCTAGACTTGGGCACCGTCAAGTTGTCAACGGTCATCATCAAGTTGTCATGTGTTTTATACTCAACACATAATTCTTAGTTTATTATTTATTTGATCGTTCTTTACTGTGTTCTTGTTTTGTTTTATTTAACATTACGCGTTATTAGTTTGATTGATAATACTCATGTTCAATAGTTTGCTTTTCTTTCTGATAAAAGAAGAAAAGGTTATTTTTTTACTAGGAATTAATTTAAGATAATATTCACAATTAAACGGTCGTCATTTTGAAACGGCACAACAGAATCGCAAAAACATCTAGGAACACACTGAGTGAAACAGGAGCTTTTAGATGATGTATCACACGCCATATATTGTCATTTAAGAAAAATGTCGAACACGTCATATTTTTGACAGATGTCAATAAAAAAACAAATGAATTTTAACAGCATGTGGGAAACTGGAAAGCTAAATCGACGTGTTCAAACGTTTTCCATAAAACCTGAAGACTACCAAATTCTTAGGGGTAGTCTATACTTTTTTTCCACACTGTATATATGTACATACATGTTTACTTATTATCCGTTTGATTCATACATACATATCTTTCGATTCGACAAATTAAAACACACGTGGAGAAACGTTACCTTGCGATGTTATCTACATAAATAATAAACAAAAAACCGCAAGAATTAATTCATGCACGTTCTTCCAGTAACTGTACTCATAAGTAAACAATACGTAATTTTTACAACCCAGCAACTGATACTGCAGTTATGTAACGTAACATTAATTTGGTATATAGCAACAGTTTTAACAATACAATTTCTTGTTTCATACGCGCCACACTGAACGTACTGCATAAGGCAAGGTTTTTTATAGAAAAATATAAACATACTTTTTAAAAAGAAGTCCATTATAACCAGAGAGGGTGCTCCAGAGATAATTGAATGAATATCCACCACAGTAATATTTTGTCGTTAAACTATAAATTTTCTTCGATTCGGCATGTACGTCCGCGTTTCGTATAGTTTAACATAAGATAAACACATGTCACTTCAACGATAAGGAAAGATAAGTTCGATTCGTACGTAAATAAGTACGTAATAATAATTACTGTGTATACTGCGATATTCTGATTTAAATATTAGGCCGTACATATTAAACGCTCAGTTGATACTGCAGCATACAGTCGACGACTAACTTATTTCTACATTTCATAAAGATAACATTTAGTCGTTTTATTAGATTAAAAACAATTGGTCAATTATCAAGGGTATTTTATTTCATCTGGGGTATTTAAAATTCTTTTGTGTATGTATATGTAACACATTTATCGGATTTTATCTTTAATTGATCATTAATATATCTACAGGCTGTTTGGAAACTTGAGATGTTTATTTTAACAATGGATACATCTTGATAGAATAAATTATACGGTGTAATTGTCCTGTTTCTATTGATATTTTTGTTATTTATTTTTTATCATTACTACTTTGTTAACATATAACTAACTATAAGGGTGTGTCTTTATTTATCAGAATATACTTCTGTCTCGGTTGCTGCTTCAATATATCGGGTTGTCTAAAAAGTTCGCTCGGTTTTCTCATAAGTATTTATTATTAACATTATAAGCTTCATTTCATAATACAATTTTCATAAAAACCTAGCGGTTTGCTCGCAAAGAAAAACGTTTTAAAATGATTTCTAACTTCCTCGTCATTGGCAAATGTTAAGTTTCGTAAACTGCTATGTATGGAGCGGAATAGGTGAGGTCTGGAGAATACGGTGGACGGGGTAAACGATCCCACTCTACCAGCAATTTCCTCCGGATCTGCTGAGAAGTGTGAGGTCGAGCGTTGTCGTGATGGAAGACGATCTTATGATTTACAAGTCCTGGGCGCTTTTCCTGCATGGCTTGGCTCAATTTTTGTAGTTGTTCGCAGTGAATGTCCGAATTTACTGTTTCGTTCCTCGGGAGTAGCTCAAAATAAATGATTCGTTTCGAATCCCACCAGACGGACAAGAAAACTGTCCTGGGGTTTGTTGTTTCCACACCAAAAGTCCTGATTTTGGTGTGGATTGAGAAGGTTCACCGGACTTTCTTCACTATCTTTTCCGACTGACGTAAATGATCCACTTTTCATCTCCAGTAACCATATTTCTCAATAAGGGATCGCTACGTTGACGAATCTTTAACATATCGCAGATGTTGATGCGAGCCATTAAATTGGATTCCTAATTTAATGAATGAGCAATTGAACCCAAGCATCGAGTCTTCTGACAAACCCAAGTTGTTTAAGGTGATTCTGAACACTACTCGTAAATTTTTACGTCCCGATTTTTTCTACAAGTTCACGTATAGTTTGGCGAGGATTTGCCTCAACTAAGGCTCGTAAATGCTTGGGAACCACTTTTTTAGGTCGGCCTGACTTTGGGGCGTCCGTGAGGAAAAAATCGCCAGATCGAAATCTCTTGAACAACTTTTGACACGTTCGATCTTGAATAACATTTTTGCCGTACACAGAACATAATTTGCGGCAAGTTTCAGCGGCTTTTTTGCCTTTGTTAACATAAAAAAGCATCACGTACCTAAAATGCTCGGTTTCACTCATTTTCCAATATTTATTTAATACGCAATTGCTGTTCAATTTACCACCTTGGCTCATCCTACATTTTCAATTTATTATTTTGGTGTACCCTATACACAAATAACTTTTAGCCTTTTATCTCCATAGCCGTACTTTTCATAATTCGTTTTTTAAATTACAAAAGAAAAAACTTAGGAATTCAGTAGACATACATACTAATTTTTCAATTTCTGAATAAATATGTCCGACGAGTTATTTTTGTCTAAACTGTCTTTAAAATTTGTCTTCTGGCTGTTCATTGCTGCACCACAAGATTATCCGAGACAATAGGGTCTCTTTTATTAAATAAGACAAACATTATTTTTTATTCCATAGATAATTTTTCATTGTTTTTTTTTTCATTTCTGCCTCCTTTTCACTATATCATACGTGCAGTTTTCATGATACAACGCATTTATCCGTACATTAACCTAATTTCGAATGTTTATAATATTGAACAGGAAAAAAATTTAATATAAGAAAATAACAATCAAATTTCCCAACAAAAACTGCTGAAACAGTTGAGAGCGGAAATTCTGAGCTGACCCAGTTTTATACTGAGTTTATTAGGATTAGGATTATTATTTATTTAGGATATTTTGCTCATTCACTTTTGGAAACGTCTTGTCAAATTAAAGTACTATGTAAAAATACAGTTACGAGGTATGTAAATTAAGTAATGAGACTGGCAAGGTAGCGTTCGATGCGGCAACACTTGGAACGCGGGACTTTGCAGTATTTTAAGTACAACCCTGTTGAAAATGATGCCTGATCTATGTTATTTTACCCCCTGTTTATCGCGGATTTACGCAACCCACGGTGCATGGCGTATGTACTATTGTTATATTCGTTTAGTTGACGCTTTACCTAGAATTCTTCTCAAAAATTAACAGACATAGTGTTAGTTAATAGGTACTGAAAATAGTGCCCGAGGGACATTATTTATATTTTGAGCCTTGGCAATACTAAGTGTTGTCAGACGCCATCTGACGCTTCCAGTGGAAAGTTTGACTGACATTATTGACCATAACCTTTTATCATTTAAGCGCGCTTTGTATTGTTTACAGTAATTTGAAAATTGTATCTCAGCGAAAAAATCGAATTAACTCGTGAAAATTCTCGTGGGATAATTTATTACGACTTTCGATGATAAAGCCCTATCCTTTGCCACTGTGAAACGCTGGTATAACGAATCTAATCGTGGCTGCCATTCGCTCACCGACGAAAGTCGTAGAAGGTCATCCAAAATTAGTTGTTGTGCCAGAAAATATTGGTGATGTGCAAAAACTGATAATGGAAGATCGTTATGTGACATATTGTGAGATTGAGGCAACCTTAGGCATTAGTTCGACTAGTATATGTAACATATTGCATGATCATTTAACTGTAAAAAAGGTTTGTTCCCGATGGATCCCGCATCATCATCATTAGGTCATCAGTCCTAAGACTGGTTGGACGCTAACCTCCAGCTTCTCCTATCTTGTGCTAACCTACGCATTTCGCTAATTGTGCTACAACCTACATCCCTTACTATTTGCGAGCAGTAGTCTAATCTAGGCCTACCTCTGCCTCTCCTATCTTGTGCTAACCTACGCATTTCGCTAATTGTGCTACAACCTACATCCGTATCGTCACGGTATCGTCATGATACCGTTTTAAATACTGTCCAAAGATAAAGCAATACGCGTCGTGTCCAGTTTTGAAGGAGGTGGCAGGGAACGAACATGGCGCGTTTTGCAAACAGATATTATTTAAAATTTAATTGTTTGAAATGTTCGTTTTACACAAAATGGCGTTTTAAATTTCCACAACACACATGTACGAATCGACGTAAATTCTCATGTAATACGAGATCCTCTATATACCAGAAGTTGTTCCCCATCAAGGAAGACGAGAAATGTATTCGATGGGATACATCGTCGCATAACATTATCTGTCCATAACTTCTGAACGGTATAGAACACAGGACGTAACTCGTATGTTACGCGCAGGACATAACATTGCTGCACGTTGGCCCGCCCGTAGACCGGATATGAATCCATCGGATTTATTTCTATGGGGGACATAAAATGTGTTGTTTATAAAACAGAGGTGAATACTATCGATACTTGCCTGAATGCATTTTTGCAGCGGCCACAGATATTCGGAATACACCTGTGTTTGTGCGTGTACGCGAAAGTTAATAGACGCATTGCGACTTGTATTTCTACTGGTGGCGCCAATTAGTACAGTGGATACAATGAAATGTATGTTCCTTTCCTTGATTTTGTGATGCAGGCTATAATATTGTTTTGGTTAAGTGCCTTATCTTGCGTCTTGATTAGTTCTTTTTTTAATAATGTGTTTATTGATAAAATTCAGATAGCGTTCTAATAACAAAATAAAAATTCCACTTTACTACTTACGTATATCTTAAAATCTGGCAACATTACCTTTCTAAGTCGCTTTAAATATTAAGAAGGGGCGGCTTCAAATATTATGCGCCCAATTTGGAGCCCGCGAAACGGGCTAAAGCGTTTATTTTAGACTAACCCTGTATAAAGGAAAGATACAGTCAAATCGTTATAACTTTACCACAAGTCACAAGCGATATTCGTATGAACTAAGATGAAAAATCAAAGTCAAGTGAGTGACTGTTTACGTAATATAAATTACCGCCCGTACAGTCAACTGTATTACCGGCACCAAAGGAAACTAGAAAATGCCTTTCAAATAAGTTATCACGGCGACAAACCTTACAATCCATGGGCTCTAACATATATTAAAGGGCGTCAGTATATACGCAATGAAATAGGCTCAAACATTTGCAGAAAACGAAACGACGTTAGCAGTCAGATGTGAAACAACTATCAATATCTGTCGAAAATTATCTACTACGTTAGTCAATAGAAGAGTTTCATATTTTTAACCTAATACAAATAGTATGTTACTATTTGTCATTTCACCGATCAGCGTGAAAATATGAAAACAGTTGTCGGTGATATATTCAGGTCATCTCCGATGACCGAAGACACACGTAACATCACCTGCCTCTTGTTTACCTATTATAGCAAATGCGTTCATAGGGATAGCGGGTTGTCTGTGATATTACCGTATGGTGCTGACAAACATACATAGTGATAAACTTATAACGGTTTTAGTTTTTTATAACTATTTAATATGATACGATTTATGTGTTGCAAATGTTTTCGTATTTAGTTAGTATTTAGATTTGGCTGGTTTTTTTTTTTTTGTATTTAAACCGGAGAGTGTGTTTGCAATATTTAGAGATCATGATTTATGATGCCAATCAGAAGAGAGTCTTTCCCCAAGAGTGCGGTTGTATTAGAGTGCAACCCTAAGAGGTTGGTAAAATTCAAGACCAAAATAAGTAAGTAAAAGTTCTCTCTTGGAAGCTCTCACAACTTTGATGTTCACCTCACACAACCCTTAGAGCCTCTACTATGTTACTCTAAAGATAAACCTACCCTATTTCTTTACAGAACCTACGACTTTTTTAATCAAGAAAATACAACATTTTTAGGGAAGAAAATTATAAAAAATCGCCACACCCCCCAGTAAGCTCTCTACAATCTTGATATTTACGACAAATAATTTATTAAAATGTAATTTTTAATTTGTTCTGATTATTCAGTTGAACAAAAACCTTACGGTAGATTTAAAATCAGCGATCAGATTTAAAAAAAATAACTCACTTATAATCACTTATCAAACCCAAATCAACTTTCAAAATGTCATATTTTGTAGGCTTGTGTAATAGATATATCAAGAGCCAGTATAACCGGAGGTGTTTAGAGCCGTTAATATTTTTGAAACCAATAGTAGGGTTGTTTATCCATATGAATTAAAAATATATAAATATTTTCGAAATATTTCAAAACAAAAAATATCCAGATTTTGTATTAATTAAGAATAATAAACAATAAAAATAAGTAACGAAGTAACTCTAATACATTCTAATATTAATACATACATAACCGAAATATTCTGATTGTTTTGAATTATTTGGTTGTATATTATTTGATAATATACAACCAACCCTGCAAAAGTGTTTTATTTCATTCTGAAAGTAAGTGTAAGTCCAGTAATAGAAGTCCTGTAGTGGGACTCTTTTATCTATTTTTTTTTTTTTATTGAAGAATTAGAATATTAATATTAAGTCAATGACTAATCATATAGGTTGGATTTGATTGGTAAAACAGTGGCATTACTCAGTGGCACCATCATAAATAAGAATTAAAACAGGTAGAGTATGTATTGAACGTGTACGGATGGGAGCAAACTTATCTTTTTTAAAAGTTTATGTTTCCCTAATAGCAAGTCAAAAATTAGCTCTGTATCTACGGAAATCTACAGTTGCATAGGATTATTATGAGATAGAAGCATCATTACAATGATTCTAATTGCACTCCATAGGACCAAGTCGTGGTAACATGAGTGGTTGTTAAACCACTTAAAAAATTCGATACATGTTTAATTGAAGTAAAAATCCTTCACTAAAAATCAAACTTTATGTATTATGTTTCTTCGTTTATCAATGAATTCGTTGAATGTTTTTCAATTCACGCATATCTAAGAAAATTCAATTTAAGATTTTTAATAACTGAAGCATATCATAGCTCTTGGAGGCATGAAAAGTAACCTACATTGCATAAGGCGATTCTTCCTGAAATAGTACTGAATTTTGAGACTTTAGTAAAAATTAATAAAAGACTTCTTCGTAGGTAAGACTATTTCTTCTATAAGATAAAATTGTTTAATTCCATATCACAGCATCGATAGCAAATTGTGCTTCTACAATATAGTAAAAAACATCACTACCTTCTCCAATACAAAATAAAAATGAACACAGTTTATTTAATATTTTTTTAACGCTGCCCTCTTATGTTCCTCAGCCACCCTCAGTGACACATTTGAGAACATAATAATTGTCCCCTTATTATCATTCCCCCTAAATTAGATAATGGCAGTAATTAATGACAATAAGCTTATTATCTTTTTTGTACTAGCCTTTCTTTTATCAATTGCAGATGTACTACCAAAAAAGGAAGTAATGTAACACATTCGACATGTTCATTTTGAAATAGGGGCAATAATAAATCAGTTTTAGAGTTAATTATGTGACTCTTACCTTGAAAATGGTTACACTGAATTAAGCAAGGGTGGGGAAGCTATAAAATTAATTTATGATTACCTATGTTTCAGGAAAACCTATCGAAAGTGCCTCATTACATTTCTTGTCAATGGTAAATTTCTTTAAAATGGTTATATTTAGTGGAAGACATGAATGTCTCTATAGAAACAACTTAATCCTATCCAAATTCTAAACAAAGTAATTGAGAAGAGTTTTTAATAAATGATTATAAGTAATGTGAAACGAAAATTTTAGTAGTCTTTATTTTCGTTGCAAGATATGTTAGGAATGTTTTTCGCATTTTAAGTCATAGAATGCGGTGTCGAAGTTTGACATACTATTTCGGTAACGTATTGTACATGATCGGCCAGGTTTGTATACGACAGTGTAACGAATAACCTACCTTTTTGTATAGGAGTCTTCTTCATCGGGATGACCTTGTCTTCGATAGAAAGCGGATCTTTGGTTAACTTGAAGCTATGCTGCTTCGTAATTTTGTGATCCTCGGAACAAGCCGACAACTTTCGTTTGCGCGAAACCTTGTGATCTTCATCGTTCTCATTGATCTTTAGGGTGTTCCATCCGAAATATTCGCTGTTGTTGTCCATGCTACAGTCGCTGGGTATCGTCCACGAATTCTTCGAGTTCGAATCTTCATTCAACAAGATATCGGAGTTCCCATAGAGTTGATAATCCATAATAACGAACGCCGATAAAGTGAGGAATATACGACCCTCGCAAAATAATTGGAAAGGGTTTTATTCTATTCGCAGCTATTGGTCTATCTACACCTCGAATTTATATCTTCTATAAGAGTTTTTCCTATAGGCCGGGGTTGGTCCCGACCCGTCTAATAAGTCCTGGTGAATCGCAGACACCACGATAGTTTAGAACATAACGAAAAACGAGTTGTACAATTTTTTAATGCCAGTTGTTTCGCGCTGACGATGATTTTGTAGAAAGCTGTTGTATATGTTTAGCATTTTAATTTGCAAGTAACGCGACTCAATATCCATTTATCACAAGGTAGCCAGTTAAACCCCTGTTCGCAAGGGAGAGGAATAGCGAAAACACAATGTAGCTATCGAGAGAGGTTCACAGTCGAAGCCGTCTTGGCGAATCCGTAAAATCCTACTGGAGTGAAACGTGGAAAAATGCGACACATCCGACTTCGAGCACCAATAAAGACGGCCTTCTGCTAGATCACTAGAAACGAAACCTACAAGCAGCAACCACAGGCGCCTGGACAACTAGGTACGATAAAACCTAACTTCAGCAACAATGATCGAGGACTGACTGAATGATATTTGTACAACTGCTTAGTCCATCAACAGTTGAATTACTTAAATTAGTCTCAATTTACACAATGCTATTTATTTCGTCTTATGTGAGGCTTAGAACGGGCCTGCTAAATACAATTTAAGCGTTCGTAGCAGTAGAATCGTCCTACTTTGGTTTGTTACTGCATACAAAGGAAATTATGCGACAATTGATTAAATTAGGCCCCTCTTCCTCTCTCTTTTCGGTATGAAAAAGCCGGACCTTCGAAGTAGCCTCGCTGGATCCGCAGACGACGGCTTCAATAACAAAAAAACACCGATTTTTCCCTTGAAGTTCGAATACATTCAGATTCTGAAACAAAGGAAAATATACGTGAATTTAATTTATAACCATAACAAGATAAATACAGGTAAATAAACTTTTGATAGAAAACAAAATAAAATATATAAAACAATAAAAAAATTATCGCTGTATACAGTGTGTCTCCAGATCAGATAGCACTCTTGTATTTTTATTATTGATTTTTCAAGAAAAGGGTCATTCTTTATAAAAAGTTGGTTACCAGGGAACTCATGACCACTGACCAGTAAATACGAGGCTTAGTTAAAAAAAACTCAGTAGTCACTGAACATTTATTGAATTTATTTTTCTTAATCCTGATATATCAACTGTCAATTTTTAGATTAGTAATGTCCTGTAGCTTCAGACGCAAATTTTACTAGCTCTTCACCATCCGCACCGAAAATATACTATTCCACTAACAAAAGAAATTGACATCGACATGGCCATTAAATTTTCCCTTGGAGTTAAATTATTAGCGCCATTTGTTAGGTTTCGAAGACCCATGAAAATTTTGTATTTTAAATTTTTAGTGAGGTAGTTTTTGACAAAACCAGCCGTGTCCACCCTTTTGCCCTACCCTGTATAACAGGTCATTTTTATATAATTTATCCTATTATATCTTCATTCCATTGTACGCACAAACTGGAACCTTATGGCATGTATGGTGTAAATAAATATTGTTATTATTTATTATTAAAGTATAGTTATGTTATTAGGTAGCATCTAGAAAGAATGTTATGAGATACATTCAATCCTCCTAAAATAGAGACAATAGCACGTAAATTTTAGTTATTTACTCTATAGACGAACAGTACAAATAATTCAAAAATTAATTTACTATTGCTTATATTTCAAGGAAATGTATCGAACGTGTTTTATAACACTATTTCTCAATGGTACATTTTCATAAATATATGAAATGTATTTGGGTTCACTTTCGTACACAATTTTTAGACTGCTTTAATATTCGGGGTGTCCAGAGCTTGGCGAAGGAACGAACTCACTAACATATTAATTGGCGGGATAGAAGACAACACGTCAATCTTGATGATAAAAGTTCCGAATACCAACACCAAATCCTACGCACATTTATTATGTTAAAATGCAAAGAAAACCTTAATTACTTTTTAGTCCACCGACAATACATTAAATTGTGTTAATCAAATTCCACTACACGCATTCTTTTGATATATAAAAATGGAAAATGAAAAACCAAAGTTGTTATAATTTGGGATGTTGGAGTTTTTTAAAACAGCCTAATATGGCAAATCGTGATTATGGCAATTTGGCAATTGAGCATTCGGCAAGAAGTTTTCATTTATCACAAACACAGGCGCATTCACCGATATTTTAATTATTACGACCAACTGTTTTTCTACTTGATCTTATTTCTTCCTCTAATCAATAGATTCGAAAGTACTTATATTGATAGTACCAGTTTTATTTTGTACCTTCATTCTTACAGAAGAAAGGTTAGTGCTATTAGTGGCCTTAATTGTTCCTCCTAATCCCTTAACACCCACATGGGGATGCCCAGCTGACTGATGTGGGAATCTAACCCACGTCTGGATTATTCTCAGCCGACAATCTACGCCAACTTCAAGCGATTGACAGCGTTGCCTCGGATCAATCTAGGCAACTTGGATACCTTCTTCTAGTTCTCTTATATTAGTTTATTATAGCCCTTAAAATATTGATTGAATCATTATCGTTTATTTTAACTTTTCTTGTATTCATACAATTCAAGCTATTATATACACATTTTGTATTCATTCAAGCTAATGATGAATAATGCCTTATTGTTTTTTAAACTGTATGAGATTGCCAGTATGAGATTGCTAAGAGTACAATATTCTTTTAAATAAAATTTGCATATTACTCGAATAAAATGGGTTATAGGTTTTAAAGATATATTAAATTACAAATAACGTTAGAAGGTACCCCTTAAACTGAAAAGTTTAAAAAACTGAAAAAAAAAAATTTAGTACAAAGTATGTTCTTTTCTCATTTCATTTTTTAACACATATAATTAATTGATTCTATTGAAAAACTTTTGAAGGAAATCAGAGAATTTCTTCGAAATATGCTTTTACACAAAATTTTCTTAGAAACATGAAGAATATCACCTCGTCTAGGTATTTGTAGTTTTTCCCAGATAGGGCCAACTGGGAAATATAAAAATGTAGGCAATGGAAGGTTTTCTCTTTCAACAATATAAATATAGACGTAATGTTTATATCCTCGGTACAGTCACACATATAACTAATTTACAAATATTTGCTTAGAAACAGATATATTGGATCTAGGATAATTAGAATGTATACGGTAATTTGCCCTGAAAGGAAATGACAAATTAGTTATTGATTGTAAAATGTTACTAAGATGTTTCTGGATATTTTATTTTAGTCTAACTAGCATATAGTAGAGTAGAATTTCATGTACACTGTTTTATATTAACAATTAACGTGATTCGGTTCTCCTACAGGAATAATGGCAATTTCTTAAATCATTATGATACAAAGAATGGGAAATATACAGTGCGCATCTAATGTATAGGGTATATCCGTTGAAACTATAGGATTTGAATTGCGCGCCATTTGTGTTCTGTCAAAGTTAGGGCATCAATATTTAACAACTGTCGTCTACAAACCGTACGACGTTAACATGCCTCCATTACGTACATGTCAACATTAACAGTTCAACAACGATTAGTTTGTGTACAACTATTTTATGAAAGTGAGCGATCATTTACAGTTGCCATAAGAAAAATTCGCAGAAAATTAGAACAAAACAAAGCGCCTACAGAGATAACAGTTCGTAACTTAATCAATAGATT
Organism: Rosalia funebris; assembly: GCA_037954035.1. NCBI lineage: Eukaryota > Metazoa > Arthropoda > Insecta > Coleoptera > Cerambycidae > Rosalia > Rosalia funebris. The sequence continues at coordinate 13,314,659 of JAZFAV010000005.1, read as the reverse complement.
TGAAGAGACGGGTTCTGTTATTGATAAGGCAACACCAATACGTTCTCGTCGTGGTCGGTCAGATGAAAACATTGCTGTAGTGAGAGAAAGTGTATGGGAGTATCCACACACATCAGTTCGACGTCATGCACAACAATTAAATATGTCAAGGGTCACCACGCATCGGATTTTAAAGAAAGATATCCATCTGTCAGCACACAAAATTCAGTTGACACAACATTTAAAAGTTATAGATCATCTACAACGTCGTATCTATTTACTAAACGGCTGTTTTCGGGTGTGCCACGAAATATTTAGGTCGATGAATGAAATGCTTTTGGTTCGAATTTCGGCATTTTGACAACACCAATATAGTAATTCGATCCTTGCGAACAACGTGGTAACTTTTATTTTTTGATCCGAAGCGTCTAGAGGCATGCTGCGGAGGTGCCTTCGATATGACCGAGGGGGCGCGGGCGGCGCAGTATTATTGCGATTTGCTTACTCGTACATATATTAACTGGCTGTTAGAAAAAAAGGTAATGCTGATTTTTGAAACAAAATTTTGTTCAGCGATGAAGCACACTTTCATCTTGACGGATACGTCAGCAAATAAAATTGTCGAATAAGGAGTGCTGAAAATTCACATGATGTTCACGATGAAGAAATGCATCCACAAAGATACACGGTTTGGTGCGCACTTTGGTGTGGTGGAGTAATTGGATTTTTTTGAAAATAAAGCTGGTAATGCTATCGCAGTAAATGGGGAACGCTATAGTGACACAATTTCTTTTTCCACCAAATTGATAATTTGGATTGGAGCAACATGTGGTTTCAGCAAAACGGTACAACGTGTCATACAGCACGTGAAACCATAACTCTGTTGCATACTAAATTTTCAGATCATGTCTCGCGAAATTCTGACATCAATTGGCCTGCAAAGTGTACGCCACCCAGCCAGTAACAATTCATGGCTTTAAAGCAAACATTCAACGTGCTATTCGGGAAATAGAGGCAGTTTTATGTGCCTTTGTTATGGATAATTTTTCTAAATGAATGACATCGTGCCAGATGAGTCGAGGCGGCCATATGAATGATATTCTTTTCCATTTGTAGCCGTGTCGTCTCCATTTTATGTTGAAGAATAAAAAACCTCAGTTTGCCAAATAGTATTAGTTTTATTCACAAATCACATCCTATAGTTCCAAATGAGACACCCTATATTATATATATAATACATGAACTTCGAGTAACTGTGACGAAAACGTCAATTTTCTCTTCTAAAGCAAAATATTTTGTAACAAGATATACCCCCTGACATTTTCTTTTTACATTTAATACCGTCTTTAGACACAAAAATCAACTAATGATGGCATAGCAATAAAAGTAATAAAGATTTATTGAACATTCATACATCTACGAAGCGCGTTTTATAAAACGGGTATTTAAAAAAAAGCTACATCTAACAAAAAAGAAGCTACAATGTTTAGATATTTTTATACTATTAAACTAGTCAGCGAATGAGGTAAAGACATACTCGTATATCTTCTATGAAAGTGCCTCAACAATTAAACGTGACAGAAAAAAATTCTACGGGCAAGTGATATAAGATGGTGTAAAAATGTAAATCCAAAATGAGAAAATATAAAAAGCGTCCTAAATAAAATTTTATAAAAAAAAATCTGAATGAGAAACATTCATCTATTAATAATAGATTACGTGCCACATATCGATGCTTCTTAAATTCATGACTAATATTTTTCTCGATATTCATGACATGATTGAACGAAGCAATACTCAGATATAATTGATTTAAATTTGTAGCAATAAAAAAGGCCATGAAGGAATGGCAATTAAATCAATTAGAAACTGGTACCCCACTTGAGACATGTACAGTGAATGTTGGCACATTTTGAATCCGTTAAGATAATGGCGAGATACAATTGCTATTTACCTCTTCTTAGTAGCTTCTCTTATTCGTAGTATTTGATATAATTACACGGAAATAAGATTATACAGTGTGTCCATACGTATAATACATATAGTTAGTTAAGAATATGAAGAAGTCTCAAAACTGTGATATAGGACAGCCCACGAGGTGCGCAGCAAATAGCCTGTTTTACTTAGTCGCATTGAGACATTTGCAGAGTGAATATCGAGTTCGATCTGGTCGCGTGTAAAGTGCATCCTTTTCCCTCCGAATGCTGTCTCACTCTATCTTCTACGCATACATCTTACACTTTTTCCTATTCTTGATAAGCTGTATTATTTTTTATTCTGGTTTTGCATGTTTTGGAACAATTATTCCAGGCAGTGGCGGCTGGTCAGGGGTGGCAGGATGGGCAGTGCCCACCCAGCTGTTTACTAGAAGAAGAGGAACACATAGTTCCAAAGGTCGTTATTTATCGTTTATAGAAATTGGTGAAGATATAATTATGTAATATGTAATTAATCAAATACACTATATATTACATAACAACAATAATACAATGAAAAGTTCTGATTATATATACTCGCACTAATACTAACAGCACAACCGTGGTGGAAAATTGCAGTGCAAGTAAGTGCAGCAATTCACTCTTCTAACCGTGGAATAATTACCGTGGTTGCCTAGCGTGGTAGGTACCGCGCCGGGTGGCCAGTCACGCCTTTTGCCTTCCTGGCTTTGTAAGTACATACGAGACAGCGCCAGCGCAAGCGCCTCGCACAAATAAATAATTATATTTATTGCTTTAATAAATAAATACAAGTAAATAAGTGTCTACCAAGATTAGTTTTAAAATTAATATTGATATTATTGACATAGGTATACTTTCAACATCTCTTGAAAGTTTAAATTATTTCACAATAATATAGAAACATGGGAATCTGGAATATAAAATTAAATAAACAGTAAACACATGAATAGAATTAATTAATAGAATTACGAATGATTTGAAGATATAAAAACAAAATTATACACGTGTATAATTACTACATGAAACTATTTGAAACACGGGCACAGCTTACTCGAGTCTCGAGTAAGCTGTGACACGGGTGGGCTAGATCACCCTGCTGAAGAAGCCTTCGGCATAGCGGGGGATGAATCGAGAATCTCCGATCTCCGTATTTCCGAGTTCAGTTTTCAGAGACATTGTAGAACGTTGTATCTCAGCGAGGTCTGTACTCTGTAGGTTAGGATTTTCAAAATTTTAACGGTTTTTTAACAATAATTACAATAAATTAGTGCGGCGCGGCGGTCTGTCTATGAAAGTTGGTACTTTACATTTGTGTTTGTTTAGTATTGTATTTATTTAGTATTTATACCATGGCGAACGTGAGAGAATTTCTCTATAACAGTATTCGTTATATTATTAAGTAAAATTATTTTGGTTTTTAATGTATTAGAAAATGTGTAAATATAAAAATTGTGTAGCATTCATAAGAGTCTGTACTAGTTTTATGCAATTTTAGTGCCATGCATTTTCAACTTGAAAGCTGAAAGAATTTTAAATCTTAACATATACTTGTACAGTGACTAACATAGAGTGATGAGTCAAAGTATTTTTTTAGTATATTTTACTTTATTATTTTGCACTATATAACCTACTAATAGTTAGTTGTTGCCCACCCATGACAAATCACCACGAGCCGCCACTGATTCCAGGTGTTTTGCTTTAAGTGGGACACTCTGTATTTGATATATTCTATATACATATAACTACAAGGAAACTGTGTCGTCAATTAGTCATCTATCAAATGCAAAATCCTCTCATTCTTTTAAATCATATACGTAATGAGTTCCATAAAGTTTTAAAGAAAATAAATGAAATTTATATTAATTCCTTTTTGTGCATAAGGTTTAAATTACTTTGAAGTTTAATCTCGTACAATAATGAGTAGATAATTAAAAGATTTTTCACCGAAATTTGAATCTAAAGACATGTTGCGGTATTACTCAAAATAATATAAAATAGGAATTGAGTGAAACACGCCGCCGACTTTCATGTACACATACATGTGGCATGCGTGTGTAGCGGGGGCCTCGAACACTTAACGTGAAGTTCAATTCACGCTGATTTAGGCTGAGCGCGCACAACGATATTAAATTATGCGATTATTTTATCGCAGAAATGTGATGCACTGAAATGTATTGTACTACACGCACATGACATATACGCGTAATACAATACATTTCAGTGCATCATATTTTTGCGATAAAATAATCGCACAATTTAATATCGTTGTGCGCGCTCTTAATCGAACTTTTCACTTTTTCACGTGCAGATAGTACATAGCTGCGCACTGTGGCCGTAGTCGGTAATGGGTACTTAGGGTTGTATTTCTTCCGAAAGTCCTTAAACGCTGGTGTGTCAAGTAATGTAAGTGGTGAATGACAGGTAATTAACATGAGAAGTAGATCAAAAATGAACTCCGTTTTCCGTGGCAGGCCCTTTTTTATATTAATATGTTCCGCACTATTTATACGTATTTTGCAGTCTCTCTTGTCCCAACCCAACAAACCTTTTTCACAAACTTTACACACTATATTCGCCCCATCATACAACAAATCTGGAAAGTCCTGAATAAACTTATTCACATTGTCGGTAAGCGGCCGTTTTTTCGCCTTTGGAACTGTGGGCATTTTTTTGTAACGCACGTACGACGTACAAATTATGTATGTAACTACGATCGCAAAGTGATTTAGTTCTTTCGCGAAGCAGACCCACACAGTCTCAATGTTAAACAGTAACAGGATACCTAGCACAAATCGAGTGTCTTGTGATACCTAATTTGTTTACAGTTAACGTGCTTAAGGCCCCCGCTACACCTTCCCATACGCAAGCCACATGTACGAGGCACTGATTACACAGCTCTAAAAATAAGCAACAAATTTTATGAAACAAACATATTTGTAAGTAAATATATAACACGAGTATAATAAATGTACAATTTAAAAAAATATAAAAATCATAAGAAAACAACTAAACATATATTTATTATTCCTTATTAGATTCATGAGTTACCGCGAGTTATTTTTTTCAATAAAAACTGACAAAATCTGAATAAAATATCCACTTACCGTAGCCTGTAACAGTCCATACCTCCACTTACCGTACGCCGTAACGTATGATATTACACGAGTTAGTAAAAAAACTCATTAAGAAACGATTTATTAGAAGCTTGCGCGAACATGGGTATAATGCTTTAGACCATAAGCAAGATTTGATTCTTTTGAAAGCGATGAAAGCTCACTTTCTAGTGGTTGTGGATCAGCAATTACTGTGATGTCCGATATTGAACAAACAGCTTATAAACAAGGCAGTATCCGAAAACGAGACCTTTAGAGTGGAATAGTAGAGGCTTTAAGCAATGTGTAGGAAATATTGAGATTATATAAAGCCTGCTGACAGTGCAGTAAATTTCTTATTATGTTTACCAGAAATCTTGTACTTTTTAATACAAAAATTCGTGGCGCCTGTAAACAAATTATTTGAGCAACTTCGAATTTAAATTGGTGTAGTAGAGGTTCTGAGGAATAGCTGTGATAAATATAGATGTGGAAGGCCTACTGACGGAGCAGTGAATTTTTTTAAATTTTGTTTACTAAAAATCTTGTACTTTTTCATCAAAAAAATTGTGGCGCCTGTAAACAAATTATTTGAGGCGTTTCGCCTTTGTGTTGGGATGGTAGAGGCTCTGATGAAAGTCTGTGGTAAATATTGAGGTTGTGGAAGGCCTACCGACCGAGCAGTGATTTTTTTAATATTTTGTTATATTGTTTGATAAAAATCTTGGAGTTTTTCATAAAAAAAAATATGTAGCGCCTGTAAACAACTTATTCAAAGGTATTTCGCGTTTGTAGTGGGAGAGAAGAGGCCCTGAGGAATGTCCGTGGTAAATATCAAGATTGTGTAAAATCTGCTGACAGAGCACTGTCAGTCAATAACTAATTTTTAAAAATATTTCATTTTAATGTACATGAAACTCACTCACAGGAAATATCATAAACTGTCCTTTGCGCAAACCGTCTCGTACCTGATTAGTTCGAAGCTGCCCTCGTATGTTATAAATTTCCTTGCTTTTTACCCACGAACATGTTAGACTTACTTAGAGTTCTATTAAATCAATAATAAGGAGGAAGGCCTCTCGTTAAAATTCGGAAACGATCGTTTCTTATCGTTGGCGTTACTTGAAAAACGCAAATACCATATAAATTTAAAAAGTAACGATATTTAAATGCATACCATTTAATATTTGACCGTTCTTTTCATTTAAGATTATATGTGTATTATGTTTGGTCTGTTAGTAAGTATACATTAAAATTAATGTAGATGATTATAAATACAATAATAAATAATTACGCATTAATAGCAATTATAAATATTAGAATTACGATTACAAATAAATAACTCTAGATATTAAAACAGCACCAACTAAAAATATAATTTATTTCCTCATTTCTTGTTGGCGAGGCAGTGCCCCACTTGCCTATGCGAACGAGCCGCCCTTGATAGGAAGGAATATACCGAGATATTAAATATCATCTTGGTCAAAGATGGTCATGACATGAAAAACGTTCGTCTTCTAAGTTTGTCAAGTTACGTGTCATTCTGAGATCATCTACAATGTGCAAATGTGTTATATGAAATACTAAAATTAATTCTAAATCTTGTAAAAAAAGGGTACACAAAACACTACATATCCATATATTTTAAGTAAACGAACAGAAATAACAACAACCATTGGCAGTATGTAAGACGCGTAGGGCGTCAAAAGAATTTGATTGCATCTGACATGAATGCACGTCCAAGTTCTCTGCAATCATTCGGTAGTGCTATAAAAGTGAAAATTTCTTCAGACAGGGGATTCAAAGATTTTGCAGGCTCTTGTAAAAGTTGCGCGGCCTAGGCCGCTGGAGGTCGCTCGTCATAATGAGGATGCAATGTGGACGCATACTTTGACGAATGTCAATAATAACTTTTTCTATACGAACGTTTGGTATAACAGGACATAACTTATTTTAAGAGTCGCAAAGGTAGCTTTTCAAAATAACACAATTTTTAAAGCACGCAGAAAAATCCTTGCAAGTCTAGGAAGTGCTTCCAAAAATAGTTGTGTGCAAACGTTGCTTGTTTGCTTGTTGTCCCAAATTCCATTAATTAATCCCAGTTCGAAATAGTTAATTTTGTCGGAAATTAATTTTAACTGATTAGATTAACATTAATGCACGGTATTAGCTCCGACAATTATTTTAAAACTCTGGTCCATTTTTGAGCGAACAACATTTCCCTGCATTAATTTTGATTTTGTAAATACTGCACACCTTCCACCATTTGTCACTCTCTATGACTCAGCGTACATTTTTAAAATGACTTACTAAAGGTCGAAACTGCAATAATGTTGAGTTTTAATTAATGTGGTAAATAAGAACAAAGTAAAATTATGTTTATATATACTTGTTAAATTGAACTAAAACCTTGAAGGAAGCATCTTAATTACTTAAATCTATCTGACTCTAAAGCGACTTAAAATACTTTTAGAAGTACTTTAAATTTGAAATTTTTTTCTGAAAATTATTTAGATAATGAATTTATATATTTAATCAATAATATCTGGGATATATGTTTCCAGTAATTTTTCACGATATCTATACAGCGTTTCACGATAGTTTCTGGCATAATTTCATATATACATAACTCAGATACTAAAAACAAAAAAAATAAGTAAAAACCTCACGTGAGGCAAAAGTATTGTCACGCACGCCTCGAGCGATCCCGAATGCCAGGAATATTCGAAATCATCAAGAGCATGTGGAGTTAACTGCCAGTGGGTTCTATACTAGAAGGTTCGCCAAATTTTTGTATCTAGAAACGTCTGTAGAGACGTCCTACTGCCTATATAAGAATTGTGTCGTCCAGCGAAGAATTAGTTAAATCTGGACCGCGATAGTGAGCGATACGGTGCAAAGAAAGTGACATTGTGTAATACAGTGCGAAAGTTAGTTAAATCCGTACCGCGATAGTGAGCGATACGGTGCAAAGAAAGTGACATTGTGTAATACAGCGCGAAAGTTAGTTAGTTAAATCTGAACCGCGATACGGTGCGAAGAAAGTAACATTGTGTAATACAGTGCGAAAGTTAGTTTATAAAGTTAAAATCGAAAGAAAGTTAGTTAGTTAGTGGGACTTGTAAATAGTTGATTTGTAAATAAGTGTTCGAAATAAAGAACTTTCGAGTAAATTCATTACAGTATAATTAACAGTTTTTTAACTCCGCCCTACGCTAATGGTAAGATTCATAGTATCATACTCAATATCACATAGAGTGAGTAAGTCATTGCACGTTCATAATCGGAAATTTAGTTCACCACCTATTCACGTGTTGAACAGGCATAATTATTTATAGCATGTGGGGTTGTGTAGTATCTTGTTCATCCAGAATTCTCGAAAATAAATCAAGTTTAGTTTGTCTCGCAAATTACGTCAATACGGCCACACGCGTTGTCATGATGATTGAAACTTAGTGTGCGCGCGAGTTTTCCCTTTTTTATCAGAAAAACACTGGCAAGATTGAGTTTTAACAAAGACACGTTTATTTTCCTTTATGTATATATTAAAGTAAAAAGATGACAAGTGAAACCGTATAATACATGTGAGAAACTGACTAAACTATTATCTACTCTGGGCTTAAGTATAAATCGTATCTAAACGACAAGGGTTGTTTACGCATTCCGATGTAAGGGCGACATGAGTGTTCCCATATCGATGTGAAACGTCCTGAGTTGATGCTGATATAATTATATATACACTATAACCTACCACAATAAGTTCGTTAGTACTAAAAATGGACCGTTGCGGCTGAAGTTGATGACTAGGCTTTGTTTTGAGTTTAACAATTTATTGATCTAACGGCTGCTCTAAATCCAACGGTCAATGATATTAGGTAACATTAATAAGCAATAGCATAAAAAATACGTTGAGGATTGCACATTTCCTCCCCGCCTTTGACATATTATAATGTCAAGATTTAAAGAACATGAAAATAAAACTTGAATAAGACTGGTTAGCATTAAACATAAAAATACAAGTATATAACGAATCTAAATACTAGTGTCTTTGTAATAATTATAAATGTTTCCAACTTTAGCCATTCACAGACGCGCACATACACGGAATTGACTTTTTGACTAAAGTTGATGACTAGGCTTTGTTTTGAGTTTAACAATTTATTGATCTAGCTCTATATCCAACGGTCAATGATATTAGGTGACATTAATAAGCAATAGCATAAAAAATACGTTGAGGATTGCACACTTAGCAATATTAAAAATGCCAGATTTTACTCATTATAGTCTGGTTTCAAAATTGTAGTCAGTAAGTAATTCGTAACATGTGGACCAGACAAGGCAAACATATAAAGCGCGTGCCCTGTCTCGCGCGCGACTAAAGAAAGCAGAGATCACAGAGTGCAGGGAGTGGTCTTTACAATTTACATGTAAAACAGACACGAGAATTTTTGAATGTTCTATACCTTACTGCCCACTATTTTGAAACCGAAGTATAGTAATTAGTATATTACTATACTTAGTATAGTATAGTGGCTAAGGTTGGCAAAGGATCCTGGAGGTGATGTGAACTGCCGATGTTCACATTGCAACAAAACTCCGAGAGATGCCCACTGTGTTCCGTCAGAAAAGTCGGAGGTTCTAGGAATAGAATTCAGCTCTGCCAACAAATCCTACTCTCACGTCCTCGAAGACATGATGTCGCGTAGCCACTGGGTGCATGGCGTACAATGGATGTGCGTTATGTAGCCGACGAGAGGGGGTATAAGGCGAGTTTTCGGCGCCTAAAAACCGGGATAAATCGGCTAAGGGAGAGAATCCTAACAGAAAATCCTGGCCCTGCAAGTCTGGAGGTTGAATCGGCGTGCCAGCGACTCGCCATTCGCAAAAACAACAAAAGATGCTAAAAATTTCATATGCTAAGGAAAAGGACTATGAAATTTGCAACATGGAATGTACAATGTTTTAGAACTAAACAAGAAGTCTTCCAGGAACTAAAAAAGATGAAAATCGATATCTGCGTTCTCACTGAAACTAAGAAGAAGGGGAAAGGAAATAAGGCTGGGAGGAAGTAGACGATCAGATAATAACTGTAGAATTAAATAAAAATGGCCACCAAATTGTAATAGTAGGGGTATATGCACCCAGTGATGATGCTGATATAACCGTGAAAGATGCATTTTATGAAAAATTTACAACTGTACTTACTAACATCAAGGATAAGAAAGAAATTATTATACTAGGAGACTTGAACGGAAGAACTGGAACAGAAGATAACAGTAACGAGGTAGGAAAGTATGGAGAATCGGTAACCAATGATAACGGAATACGCCTTAGAAACTTGTGTGAGTCCATGTCTTTAAGAATTATGAATGGATACTTCCCTCATAAAGATATCCATAAATTTACTTGGGTACAAGCAACCAGAGGGTTGCGCTCTATAATTGATTATGTAATCCAAAGACAGCATTCGAAGCTAAAGACAACTGACGTGAAGGTACACCGTGGACCAGAATGCGGATCAGATCACCATCTGGTAGTGGCAAAAATAATAGTGAATTACAAGAAAGACGAATACCTTACTACAGAATAATCAACAGCAGCGCAACAATGTAAATGAATGTAAATATAATTTAGATAGCCTCAAACAAGAGTCAATTCAGTTTCTATACAAACTAAGATTAGCTAACAAATTACAAACTATAAGAAATACGAACACAGATGCAGAACAGATGTATGGACGGATTAGAGTGCATACATGAAGCGGCAAAAGAAGCGTTAGGTTATAAAGGAGAACAGAAGAAAGGAAATTCAGAATGGTATTCCGAAAAGATAGAGGACCTTGTTAAAAAGAAAAAGAAAGCTTATAACACCTGGCTAAATACTGGTAGAGGAGAAGATAGAAGAGCGTACGCTTGCTGGAATAGAGAAGTTAAAAAAGAGGTAATAAAGAGTAAGAATGAAATGTGGGAACAAAAATGTGAGGAAGTAGACAGATATATGGGGGAAACAAAAGTGGCTGAAGCATGGAAAACTATAGCAAGCTTGAGAAAAGAAGGAAAACACAACAGCAAGTTAAACCTGATAGGTTTGAGAGAATGGGTTGACCACTATAAAACACTGCTTAAGGAAAACAGAAAAGACTTTGAAATAACAAACATAAAAATTGAAACAGTACAGAGATCATGAAGTGACTGAAACAACCCTGGAATAAATAAGGAAAGCCTTGGAAAAATCCAAAAACGGAAAGGCTGCAGGGCCTGGAAACGTCCCCATTGAGTTAATTAGGTATGGACCAGATATACTACTTGAAAATCTGGCAAACTTATTTAATAAATGCTTACTAAACGGAGATAAAATCCCGGAAGACTGGAATATAGCATACATAAGCTCCATTTACAAAAAGGGTGATAAAAAGGTATGTCAAAATTATAGGGGCATAAGTGTGACCAGTGCAATGGGGAGGTTGTACGGCAGAATACTGAAGCAAAGAATAGAAATGGTTATAGAAGACATAGAAGAACAGTCGGGTTTCCGTGCAGGGCGATCATGTATTGACAATATATGTGTATTACAGCAAATATTAGAAAGACGAACGTCTGGTAATCTGTCTACCCACCTAGTATTTCTCGATCTAGAAAAGGCCTATGACACAGTACCTTTAAAGAAACTTTTTGAAACTCTGACAAGGTTTGGCCTGAGTAAAACTTATGTCAACGCTATATGGAATATATATAAGGAACCAAAGAGTTTGGTGAAAGTGGGAAATGCCCTGTCAGAAAGTTTTCCTACCACAAAGGGGCTTAAACAAGGGTGTAGTTTGTCACCTACCCTGTTTAAAATATATATATATTCAAGAAGCCATAAGTAATTGGAGGAGGAAAACTTCAGAAATGGGAATACAGGTAAACGAACAATGCTTGGCAACTCTTTTATTCGCTGACGACCAGATAATTATAACAAGTGACGAGGACGATGCAGACTACATGTTTAGAAAGTTGGAAGAAGAATATGAGAAATGGGGACTAAAGATAAACATCGATAAAACTGAATATCTGAAAATAGGAGACACGCATGTAGAAGACCCAGATCTACAACTGCATAAATTAAAAAAATGTAGACAGTTTAAATACTTGGGAAGCATTGTTTCGGATGATGGAACAACAAAAAATGAAATCAAAAATAGAGCACGTCAAGGAAAGAAGGCTGTTTGTTTACTGAACTCATTACTCTGGCCAAACAAGATGAAACTACAAAACCAAAATGACAATTTACACAACTATTGTGGAGCCTATTTTAACTTATGGCTGTGAATGCTGGCAATTGTCGGAGAAAGAGAAAAGGATGATAGAAACGATAGAAATGGACTTCTTAAGAAGATCATGTAATATTTCCAGAATTCAATGTATTAGGAACGAAGAAGTAAGAAGGAAAACGGGACGCGTTACAACAACAGAAAGAGTAGAATCTAGACAGCTACTATGGTACGGTCATATAAAGAGGATGGAGGAGACACGATGGCCAAAGAGAGCTTTGAAGTTTATACCATACAATAGGAGAAGAAGAGGAAGACCGACAACACAATGGATAGAAGGAATTAGAAAAAATATGAGAGATCGAGCAATCGGAGATGATGACTGGAGGGATAGAAGGAAATGGCGATCGAAATGCGGGATGCGGCACAGGCTGTAGGACCCCCGCTAAAAAAAAAAAAAAGTATAGTAATACGCAGATATGATATTAGGTTACGATCCATGCAATGAAAATGGCCGCTGTGTAGCTGCACGACGGGAACAAGCAAACAGATTTCCATGGATAGTTTAGGTTGATTTAATCGGTGTTTGCATTATGTTATTTGTCTATCTCGTTAGAATAGTAACAGCCTTAACATCGCTTAAATTAATCTGATCATTAAACCAGTTCCACAAGGTCAAAAATATAAGCCACTAATCAATTTTAAGCGTGCCAGCAAATTGAAGCTGACAGTCTCAAGCCTGTGTTTTAAAATGCGAGAGGAAGGATTTGATTTCAAAAAAGGAATAAATTAACGCTACGATGATTGAGAAATGGGTCCAAGAATTCATTAAATTGAACAGGCACAAAGCCAGAACCCTGGTGGGAATCATAACGGGCCACCATAGTAGCCTGAATGTATATAAGCACAAGCTGAGGCTGACTGACAGCCCGGCCTGCAGATACTGTAAAAAAGACGATGAAACCTCGATTCATCTTTTTTACACCTGCCCCGCACTGGAGAAGAAGAGGTATCTTATCTTAGGGGCCCCTGTTATCCTAGAGGAGACGAGGCTTAAGGCGGGGGACGGCCTAAATTGCTCCTTTTATGGGATAGCATTTTTGGACAATGACTCGGATAAGAGGGGATCGCCAAGGGACTACCCATGCGATCAGTAGCTGATGAGGCACCAACCTATATAATATAATAATAATAAAACGCTACGAAAAGTGTGTACATCATTCTAATTAACTGGGGAAGTATTATCACAATAAGACACTAGCTTAAATATTCACATTCCAAATGCCAACAAAAAAAAAAATCGATTGTAATTAGTGAAAGAAAAAGATTAATGTAAAGCAACAGTCGACACGACAAGGAATATCAACGTCAACTACCGCACATTTATCCAAAACACCGCAATATTTCCCTTGATGACCTGGTCAAGAAAAATACTGGCAACACTGACGATCGAGTTTTCGTTTAGTAATACGCCAGACCTTCTTATGTGGCTAGTATGTTGCTTGCCATTTAAATTTGTCTATGTTCGTGTAGCAAAAAGGATTGAAATATTAAATAATTAGTTAAATGTATAACATTGTCCAATGAATCGACCACAAGAAAACAAATTGTAACAGATATTCAAACAGACTCCCTTGAGTTAAATGGTGATCCGACATGTCCATGCAACAACTATTAGGACTAATCTATCATGTCAGAAATTGATTTGGAGAAGTGTGTCTGAATTCATTAGCAGTTCAGACAATTTATATCCCTCATTTCGGCCTTATTATTAATCGGGAACGCTCTTCTTGTATGACTTCTGGAAGAAATCTATTCATGTGTTTCAAACGTGAAGCCCTATTTGGAAATACTTCGCTAAAAATATTTTAAATTTCGTCTTTAATCGGCAACCAAAATGTTTATTAACATTAATTGTTTGCACAACAAAGCAAACCTAATTGTTTGCACCTTTTAGGTAATCTCTTATCATTTTTTATTATTAAAAACGTATTACATTTAATTCACCTTGCCTGATACATCAGCCTAGTAGCCCGCCGCGTTCTGTATAATGCATTTCAATCACCATCAGTTTTAATATCAGATATTCAAGTTAAACTAAACGACAATTAAAACTTTCCGGAATCACAAAACTACTGCAATTAAAGGTGTCCAATGGCAACCATACAATTTTATTTTTATGAGTAATACTAATAAGAAATAATCATTTGTATACATTTGCAGAGGACAAGTATAATGCAAAGCGAAAGTAAGCAGTATTTATTTACAACTAAAAAGTTGATGTTACATCAACGGATTCTCAAAAAATCGTGAGTCAACCATTGATCAATTAAGCAATAATCAACGTTACTACTGTTTTAACCGGCCACTTCCTGGCGTTTTCATTCGAAAGGAAAACCGTCATCAATGACGCCCCATGCTGTTACGTCTCCACGCATAAAAATAGTCGTACCAGTGGCGTTACTTCTACGTACCGTCTGTATATACATAGGTTGCATTTGGCAAAGGTGAATATAATATTGGAATCGAATAGTGCATATTTTTAAACTTGACTGAAGGCCAAAGATATAATGAATGTAAGTTTTGTACGACTATCGTCGGCAGAATCTCCAATAAAATTTTCAAAGTATCATCGACCATTTATGACAGTGTGCTCTAACTTAAGAGGGTGAGCAAAACATCGAAAACGTATTCAGAGCAAAGCTAGATGAGTACATATGGAAAAATTTACTACCCGACTCCAATATTTCTCTCGGAGAAAAATTCATTGGTGAAAATTGACGTCGTATTTTTGAGTTATAAACAAAAGTTTATAATTATAATAAAAAAATATATAAATATATTTTTCCCGATACATGTCTACAGCGCATCAGTTTAGTTAAATTAGAATAATGTTATTTGCAAGTTCTTCTAACATATTTTTAAATAAAATAACATTTTCCCAATAGATTTTAATGGTTTATGAATACATTTTATTTAACTATAAATTCATCATTGGTTGTGGCTCAGTTAATGAAGATATATTTTTTTACAATATACACAACGAACTTTAAATATACAAGGGTGATCAATTGAGTGTAGTGAGATGCTTTATTACTTTTTAATACAAGAGAAACTTACATTTTATATATTTTTATATTGTTATAAACTTAAATAAAAAAGCAAAAATAGCTAAAGAGATGATTTTTGAAACCAAATTTATTATATTGATAAACCAAATATCCTTGTTTAATATGTATCCAGGTTTATGTGAAATATAAAATAATATTAAATATATAAATTTATGTATTATTTTATTTTTAAATTTATATAAAATAATATATGAGGAATATAAAATATAATACGAATATTAAATACAGTATATATACACAGTAATATGCAGTGTATATTAAAACACTTGTATATTCAGTGTGGGGCATAGTAACCTGATGATTCTTAATTGTTGTTTACCGGCGACTGCGTGGGCTGATCATGCCCAGTGTGAGGGAGGGGAGTGCTCACCTAATGCCGTTTCAGTCGACATGAAGCTGTGAACTGGGCAGTACTATGCATTCCTGATAGAAGTTGTTCTATCAGAGATGAGGCTGTACCAATCCTCACGCAATGACACAGACAATAACGGAGCTCATCTCATAGACGTTCTATCCCAAAAATAAAATGGCATAGAATTAATTATCTTTGCCATGATATAAAACGTCGAATAAAAACTTTTATATTTTCAACGTTATTTCATTTTAAAAATCATCAGGTTCCTATGCCCCACCCCGCCTAAATTGATCTAACTTAGATCTCTTGTATCGGAACATGATCTCTTATCTCAAACCCAACAGTGACAATGAATGTCTCAATTCCAGTGAATACGATGTCAATTTACTACTGATTTCAAATAAAAATTACAACTTTTATATTATCCCATGATATTACTTGCAATTTTCAACAGCCAATTCATAGATACAGGTTTACATCTAACGTTGTTGATGTACTCGTCACGATCCTTGACTTTCTTGTTCAGTAAATAGTATCTACACCACGTTGTTATACTGATATCAAAAATTGTCTTGGTCAAAGGTAGTTGTGGATATTAAAACGAACTATCAGATCTGTATTTGTCTCTGTCTCTATGTGTAACCTTCTTCTCTGCAGCCTGAGACTTTAGAGAAAAGAAGTCGATTTCTGTATAGCCAAACTTTTTATTCCTGTCTGAATTTTACAATTTGCTAGAACTGTAAAAAATAGTTCGTGAAGAATAAATCAGTAATGCTAGAATTACTGCAAAATGCCTTTGATAGCATGAAGGAGGCGTATAAACTTGTGCAATGAATAAGACGGGGGACATTTCCAACAGTTAACTTTAATTTGTTTTGTTTTTTGTTAAAAAAAACGTTACTAGTCTTTTATTTTCATTTTCAAACTAGTAGTTCATTATTATTTTATCTCCAGAATTCATAAAATAATACATTTGAATGTTGTTAATGATGACAGTATGGCGCACAAGTATTTCAAAAGTTATAAGCTAAGACGGATGTTTTTCATTTCATGACCACTTTTAACCAAGATAATTTTGGAAATCTCGGTATAAAGCCACCCCTGTTAACAAACAATTATATATATGAACAATTAACAACAATACTTATTAACGGCTAAAATAATGTAACTATAATCTACCTAATAGTTCATCGTTATTACATAACACACATATATATATATATATATATATATATATATATATATATATATATATATATATATATATATATATATAACGTTACGTCACAGTTCACTACAGTAGTTCTCTAATAAACCACCGAACACTTCATAATGATGATTCAGATCCTTAAGAGTATGAAGTTTACACAAAGTCTCCAACGCACCATTAGAACTCTTAGCACCGTAGAACACCCGTTTTGCCCTACTGTGAATAAGGCCCATTGCGCACATGACGCACGGTTCCTGCGTTAAATAAACATAGTAGTCAGTACATAAATATGGGCCATCGGCTGGCTCCTCCAGCTCCGACTTTCGCTTGAACCAAGTAGCACCGAAACGGACCGTTCCGTGTTTTTCTCGTAGGAATTCAAGTAAATTTTTTGGGAAACCATTTAAATTTAATTCATGTTGTTGGCTGTGGATATTGTTGGTATTCCACACGCCTCCGTTCTGAGTTTTGGCCACGTTGTCTACAGCTACCATTGCGGCATGGCGACAAGGCCCCTCGTCGACCTTCCGATAACCTGCAGCGACTATGGAATTGATTTTTGGGTCTACAACGACAACGCCTATTTGCGGTCCATTAAAGTAATTCGCCTGGGCATACTTAGCTACATCAATGCTAACATTCATAAAATTGGCATGAGTCTGTATTTCCTTGTCGGAGAATAAATTGTTAGTACTTAGCTTCTCTAGGTACTTATTGCTGTGGAAATTGCAGGGCCAAATCTTATGAACTTCTTCGTACTGTTTACGAACTTTCGGCGGTATTTCGGCTACCATTATGGTTCTTAAATTGTTTTCTAAGAGAGATGTGTCGAATTTTTTCTCTTCCAATACAGCATAAACCCGTTCTCTCTCCGTTCCGTTTGTTGGAAGTAACAGCACGTCTCTTCCTTTGACTCTTTTCAAATGCATCAGTTCTGGAATGGGCAAAATGGAATTTAGTTCTAGTATTACCTTGGATATGTTCTTTGGGTTCGTTATGGTATCCACGTAGACCTCAGTTAATGGGACGCCGTCCACCAGTTCATCGGGTAAAACAGGATATAATGTTGGCTTAGATTCCAGTTTCATTCGTTTAACTTCTTGCATCTCTTTAAAAAGTCGGAATCTTATTAGGAATATTTCGGAATTATAGCTAAACCTCTTCTAATTTCCCTCTTATCCATCCTTCCACGAAAATCCTTCATTGCATGGCCACCTATTACAGTATTGTATTATAATTGATTTACTGATTTAACACATGCACTACAAACTAAAGCCCCATACCATCATTTTTATATTGAAGTCAAGGCAAAAATAATTATGATAGTTACGAAACAAGTGACAACATATATGGGTAAATTTTATTACATTTTATGTAGACGCAGTCTTGAACCAACATTGATAACATTTTACCAGTACAATCAACATTTTTTCATGAGTTCGTTCATTTTATGATTATCGACGTTTATTGTACGAAAACAACACAATAATTTTGTATGGATATCGAGTATAATAGTTATAAATAGAAAAATATAATTCAAATACTGATCATGAGGGTTTTATATATTGCGGAAAAAACTGTATCGGACATTAAAGATTTGAATCTTTGGAACTTAACAGAGATTAGATAAATTGACCCAAGATTGGATAGACTAAACAATGGGCATATGATAACTGATTAAATCTACATTAACAGAGTTAACTAAAATTACATAGACTAACAAGAAACTGAAATCATTATCTGCTGACTTAATAAAAACTGATTAATTTTTTGCGCCTTTGTCTTCACAACGGCGGGGTTTAGCTTAGTGATGTTCTTCCAGGTAACTTCAAATATTCACACAAACACACACCGAAACATCCAGCAGATTTTATGTGGGAATCAAACCCACGACCGGATTGTTACCAGTCGGCAATCTAGGCCAGCTCCCAGCGATTGGCATCATCGTCCCAGATTAATCCAGGGAACTTGCAAACCTTTTGCAAGGTAATTATGGGATGATTTACCCTCAGAAGATCTGGCCATACCTATAAACATCCATGTCGATTCGGATTCGAACCGGAAGTCATACGAAAACATCCCGAAAAATTCTTGCCGCTGCTCAGAGTTGCACCTATGTAGAAGTCCGGCATGAAAGGCGCAAGAATTGTTTACTACGCCACTTTACCGACACTTTATTAGAGATATTTAGATGTGGGCGATAATTAAAATTACCCACCCTGAGTGCTATATCAGTGGTTTTACCCTCGGCTAACTCCGCAGCTGACGAGAATTCAACTTTAAACACATTAAATGTTACTATTTCTTAATAATAGTGCCGTAGATATGCCTTCTAGACAATCGTACCTATGTAAATTATGGATTTGGTGGTATTATTTATTATTTACCATGTCTAACATTAACATTCAAACTTTTTGAAATAATTGGCCTGAAACAACAAAAATATATGTAAAAGCCTAACACGACGTAACATCTTTTATATAGAAAAAAAAAAAAAAAATAACGAGCCAGTCACAAATGAGCAAAAGAACAGGAACCACAGTTGACTCGAATACTAGCCGTAAAACCCGAAAATTTAGCAACATCAAATGAAGACTGTGGATAATCAAAGCTTGTATAAGAAACTTATTTGTGTTGTTTACTCGCGCCTTCTTATATCAGCAATCGATATATTTAATACGTAACAAGAGTTTTAACTGCATTTTAACTGAAGTATGTAATAATTAATGTCCTGGAGGAAATCGTACGTCCAGGTTCGGACCTACAGGTATATGTGTATACACGTAGATATGAAATTAAATTATGAAATTTCATATTATCAATAAAAACATGAAACTCATATTTGTATCGATAATAATCAAAGCTATCTTACACATGTGACACCGGAAAGGGTCAGTAACCTAACGACTACTTGCGATAAGAAAAAATGGTCTCTGCCACTAATTGCACACCTTCACTGTGAGATGTAATGAGTGCTGGGCACTTGCTGAACGCATGAAAACTGTTTCACTTTACAGTAAATAAGTTTTACAATATAATCCCGAATTTTGGTCACTGCGCTGTATTTTAAACCTCCTTGTAGGTAAAGAAGTAGACTTTTCTCAACTCAACATACACGTGATCTTCTTCAGAAACTCCATATATTTTAAATATGCTTCCTTTACCTCTGTATGCGTTGAATTTTTTTCCATATATAACTGGATTTTGAATGATAGACGTCAACGTTTCACTTTTGAACAGATTGGAAATTATTGACATGTAGTGTTGTGTGTTCGGTGACATTTATTACCCTGTTGTTTTGGATACTACAAAATCGACAATGAAAAGGTACTATATTATATTGTTTATCATACCTTTACAGGTGTACGTTAACGCGGTATCCTGAATACGCCCCTGACTTTTACGTCATGTACGATTTACTCGCGGCCATTAGTAATAATAATCGATATTTGTCAGGTATGTTTGTATAATGGATCTTTGCGCGTGTATTAATTTAGTGGCGACACACGGATCACATGCTACACCACTCGCAATTGTTACTAATATGCCACAATTACCAGCACGTATGTCTAGCGACATATGTTTCAATCAACTACGTATGGTATAGACAGTTAATAATTTGCAGAACAAAATGCAATTATTGAAGTCACATCTTAGCTTTATTATTTCAGTTAATAATTTGATTCATTGGCGTCTCTATATTTCTGTAAAATTTATTTAGTTTTGGTCTTATTTAACGCATTTTCCTCCTACATATTTTGATGGAAGTATCACTTCCATTGAATGTTTTTGTGGAGAACCTTTTCATTACTCTGTCATAGGTTGCCGGATTTGTATTGTACTAACTGTTCCCTACCTTAAAATGTGCTTTCGGCATGACACTGTTCAAAAATATCAATTGATTGATTCATACGATTGTTACCTGTGATGTACACGCAAAGAACCATTATACAAATTATAGATGTATTGTATTTCATGGCTTGCATATCCTGTTTATTAGGCTATCATTTAACTTAAAATATGCTGGTATATTGGTGTATACGTATATCAAATTACTGTCGGTCTCTAAAAATAAGAGTGTGAAACACTTTTTGGTTTTATTAACAATAATTAATTAAAACAACAATTACTGAGGTCTATGCTCATGGCCGAGAAAGAGTGGATATCATCTAAATGTTCATTGCATGTGGGTTATATTTTAATCCTCAATCAATTATCGTATTTGATAATTACCTGTCACCATAAGGAATATATAAAATGATATCTCATATTGTCTACGTATTTGATAATAAAAAGAATATGTACACCGTTTCGAATGTAGGTGACACACAATTTGTAGAACCTGAAATTTTAGAGCAAGGCATTAATTTTGTATTATTCGAGTCGAAGTTATCGATCCCTGTATATTATTTTACACTTAGACATGTTTTAGTATTACGATGAATGAAAAATAAACATGCCATATGACTCAATACACAGAAATTTTCTTATTCTCTATCGGTTCTAGTTAAAAAAATATATGTGCACTTGTATTGTTAGAATGTAGGTATGTGTATCGTATCGCGCATGTGTCCATTTAATGTATTACACTATCCTAAAGTGTCTACATAACGCAAACGATCATAAGGTAGTAAATTTATTTGATGAGTGTCCACAGTAGACCCATTTGCAAAGCTCATACAACTGAATTGGCGGGTGGCTGACCTCATAAATAAGTATTAGGCTTCTGGCTCGATTCTCTAGGTCTGGTTGGATTATCGAACGTTTTTATAATAAAATGCCATTAAATGCCCTTTACTTTTATATAAAAATTAAATCTAAGGGTGGATAATCAAAAATACAAAACAATATGTACGTATATGTACGGGTTTTTCAATACGGACGCTCGAAATTTGTTAGGTTATACAGTTATGTTCTTAAAGCAATATCTGTCAAAATTGTTGTGAATTGTTCAGTAGTGTATGGGAAATCACCATGGAAGGTTATAGCGTTCAACAACGCGTGAAAATCATCAAATTTTATTGTCAGAATCAGTGCTCCGTTCTAGAAACGTTCCGCGAATTACGTGACTTTGATCCTCGACACAACTGTCCCGCCGAGTCGACTATTCGACGTTTGGTGGCCAAATTCGAGTCAACCGGTTTGTTAAATAATCAGACAGCACCTGTAAGTCACAAAAACGCAAGGTCTGCTGAAAACATCGCTGCTGTGCGTGAGTGTAGGGGAAAAATCGGTTTTTCCCCTACATATAAGACGCGCCGTTGGCTTTTCTGCGAATTTAACTGTTGCATCGGGACTTGGGCCTGTACCCGTATAAAATTTAACTGACCCAGGAATTTAAGGTAAACGAGCATAGATAACGCCATGTGTTCGCTGATTTGGCTCTGAGGCAGTTGCAGTTGACCCAAATTTCGCCAAAAAAATCATCTTTAGTGACGAGGCCCATTTTTGGATGAATATATATGTGAATAATAATATGTGAATCCATTGTTGCATGGATACGTGAACAAGCCAAATTGTCGGATTTGGGACGATACCAATCCACACGAGATACACCAGCCCCAAATGCATTCCGAGAAAGTCACTGTTTGATGCGGATTTTGGTTTGGCAGAACCATCGGTTCGTACTTCTTCCAAAACGAAACTGGCATGGCTATAACCGTCCAGCGCTAACATATAACATATAACAGCGAGCGCTACAGATCGATAATAAGCAACTTCTTGTGGCTTAACTGGATGATATGGATACCGACATGTGGTTCCAATAGAACAGCGCTACATGCCACGATGGACATTCTGCACGAGCGATTTGAGGGCATGGTTATCTCGCGCAGCGGCGACTTGAAATACTCACCGAAATCGTGCGATTAACGCCTTTGGACTTTTTCCTTTGAGGCTATATTAAATCGCAGGTCTATGCGAATAAACCGCTAATAATTGATGTCATCAAAGTCATAACAAACTCCATCGAGCAAATTCAGCCAGATTTATGAGACAAATTCATCTAAAATTGGACCTCCCGAATACGTGCCACAAAGCAAAGCCGCGGCGGACGTTTGAACGACGTTATATTACATACCTAACGCCATAAAATAAAATAAAAAACAAATAGATATTTATGAAATGAGTAGATATTTCGCACACAACTTGTTTTATTTACGTTTAAATATCGAGCGCACTTATTGGAATACCCTGTATAAAAATAACCGTAGTGGTTCAATTCAGTACAAGAGGTTTCAACGGTGTTATAAATCATACCAACACTCATGGAAAAATATATACAATTATGGAAGAGAAAATATAGAATTATGGGGTATAAAAGTTGTCTTTCAAGTGGTGGTCGAATTTAATTTGAAGATTCTAGAAACATCATCAACGATATAATAACGATTATTTATTTTTTTCGAGAATTTCCAAGTTGGTTGTTCTTGTCTCTCATATCTGTATAAATTAAAGCAAATTGTTTCCTTAATTTATACTGAATTAATAAATTCGAACATTCGACCTATTTGCTGCCTAATACAGTGAGAAACCAGCCATAAACCGTGAACCAGCCAAGGTAACTATTTCGATTTATTATAGCCAGTAATTATGGTAATCCAAGTAAGCGTTTCATATATTTGAGATTACAAAACATTTCTGGTATTTTTTATAAGGTACAAACGAGTTATAGGTATACTAAATTCCCCGAGATCAGAAAATAATTGAGAGATAAATAACATTATTTATGATTTGATAGACCCCTGAATAACGGAATAAATTTGATTGTCAATTTTGTAACTTGAATTTACCAGATGTGCAATATGTTGTTTTCCTAAAACATGTAAGCAATGTAAGCATAAGCAATCGAAATTTGATTTTGGCGTTTAGAATATTCTTTTATTGTTCATAATCAATGTTTGGCGATAGCACGGATAAAGAGTGCATTTTGCCTCGACCGGGAATCGAACCCGGCTCTCCCAATTTCCGGTTAGTTGCTCTGACCGCAGAGCTATCGAGGCACACTCATTATCCCTGCTAATGCGCCAGTTTAATGCGTCACTACAAATGTTTAAATATGCCTCGATTTCGACAAAATATGTTCGAATAAAAATAAAAAACACTGCCAATAAAATAATTTATTCTATACTGCATTCTTCGATAGTCACCAATATTTCGTATACCACATATTAACAAACCGATTACTAGAATTTATACTGTTTCAGAATTCTTTATTAAAAATGTACTAATCACAGTGTAGAATATCCGAGTCTTCAATATACAATTTATCATCATACAAAAGCTAAATAAACGGAAATGTTCCACTTTTCACAACCGTGGGGTATAAGATACTCCGTTTATCACATTCATTAACTTAATAATTAAAAAGTAACGTAATAAATACGTTTTGTAACGAAACTGAAGCAATGACAATCACGGAATATGTGCCCTCCGAGACTGCACAAAGAACTGTCCACAGCACAAAGTACTAGCACACGCTATTTAAAGTTTTGTGTAAGATTGGTTTGAGGCAAATATGAGGAGGTTACTTCAATATTCTACAAACTTCGTTGCTCTTTCACGTGGGAAAATGTTAGATAGCTAATTTTCTGTTTGCCAGTAATCTAAAAAAAAAAACAACAAATATTTGTAATACATTTTATAGTACTAATTATTATATAAAACAGTTTATATAACTAATTTATTTATTATTTATATAATAAATATAATTAGTTTATATAACTAAATTTGGAAAACATACAATATTGAAATAATACTTAACTAATACATTTCTAAACATATTTTAGCTATTATAATATTTTAAAATACATACCTATTTATAAATATTTCACTATACAAGTTCTTTCATGATAAGGATTTAGCAATTTACTTTTTTATTATTTTCCAATCTTTAGTTACGCCTATAATAATTTCACTTACCTGTCAAAAGATATGTCAAAGCGAGATTGATATAAGTATAAGAACAAAATATATCACCATTGTTACTTCAGTACAACAAAATTAAATCGCCTTTTTTGACACTCAAATTTCTAACAATCTAATGGCAGGCTAATGAGTACGATTTACTAAAATTCGAAAATCTATTACACAAGCGCACAACCACCAAGGCGTTTCTATGTTTGAAATGGTTAAGGAACAGGCAACTTTGTTTACGATGACTTATTTCTAACATGGGAAAAAACGTCAAAAAAGATGAATTCACTGTCTACATGGCATTTTCAAAGTGTTAATTTAAGGGAAAATTAAAGATACTGCGTAAAATAATAGAGAAAAGTGGAAATAAAATGTATTTATTAGCATGGAAGTTTGTCAGCCAAAATTGCAATTTCTGCAATTGATAAATTTAAGTTTCTTACCACGTCAACCCTTTGTTTACAATTCTGATTTAGCAAATACAACAGATGTTTGTAAATAAACGTGAGTAAATGGGCACGTGATGTTATGTAGTTTTGTATCTTGAGTGACTGGCGAACTGACTAAAAAAATATTTTCAATATGCAAGAAAAAAATATATTTGAATATTATTAATGATACTAGACGGCCGCAAAATCATAAACATATGCATATTACAATAGTACACAATGAAAAATACTTGAAATTAAAACTCAGTGGTATGTCTATACCATACGACTTTTAACACAACATAAACGTGATAGGTATTATTAAGACGCCATAATTTGAAAAACAAACTAGTCATATAAATTATAGCCATGATTTTCCGAAACCAAAAGTAAGTTGAAATAAAAAATAAAATAGGATACAATTGAATAAACACACATATAAATATTAAATAGGTGTAAATTAATATGTCGCGTCATATAACCTAATAATTGCTAAATTAAACAAAAAAAAATGGTGATAGTTTGTGGCATTATAAGATAAGCATAGGTATAGGTAGTTATAGTATGCATGTACATTATGTATGTACATACATCGTGCATGTACATATGATATACATTGTATGTATGTACGATATACATATACACAGTATGTACATACGATATACAGTAGATATACGTTATGTATGTACATACGATATACATTGTATATCTATCTATGCGCGAATAAATTTTTTAATTTACAGATTTGATGATGAATTTTGCAATACTTCTATAAATATAAACACATTAATTATTAATTAACAAAGTGTCTTTAATTGGGCTTAATGAATACTTTTATGGAGTGTGTATTTTCATGTTAACTATAATATATATACATACATATATTCTCAACTTACTTTTTGCTCTGATAAATGTCTTAATACCAGCTCTTACATCTTGTAATTTTGCCTCAGATTATTATTTTGTCCTCCATTGAATACAAACCATTTAACCTTAATTTAAAGTGTCAATTGATAAAAGAGGTTTAAAACCAGAGGAAAATATAAAACTGTCTTTTAATTCTACTATTCGCTCTTACCACAACAATATTGTTGGCCACATAACCTATAATTATTAAATCAATTAATTATTTTACTTCGTGCTAAATCCATCCAAGCATTGACGGTAATCAGTATGACAGTAATGTGGGTAATCTGTGACAGTAATCAGTCACTCTTCGTGAAAATATTATTTTATCAACTCCAAGGTTACATTTTAAATCGATTATTTCCATAATAAACAAAATTCTCCTACCTAAATAAACAAATGAAAGGTGAGGTAAGCCACTGTTACACTTTCTTGAACATTTTAAATAAGCCACTTGATGTACATTTTTACAACACGGAAATATTTCATATATTTAACACTCGCATAAAATGAGACACTACGTAGAACGTGATTTTTACAGGTGATAACATAACATTCGCTAAAGATGAAAGATATCTATCACAACCAGAAAAAAATTGCCTGTGGGGACATCTAACCAATGTTTTTCGAACTTAGTATGACAGCCCAAATGACATTCATAAAAATATCAACAGTATCACCACATTAGTTTTTTTTAGTTCTTTTAACTCTGAAATTTTAATTAAAAATAAGTTAGTTTAATTTTCGTCAATTTGTTAAATAATTCAGTCCAATTTTCTATAAATATATTTCTAAAGAGTTTATTGCTATATGATACATGATCAGAACGGAACGTTTAATAATTCTTACTTAATCTCGATATGTGATATTCAATGAAACATGCAGCGATACAGTGTGATTTAAAAATACTTTGGTAAAATTTTAATAATAATTTGGTGATCTTGAATGAATTGGTATATTGTCGAAATATTTAATATTCAACGACAATAATACACTGACGATCTTTTGAAAGCAATAGCAAGTGCTTTTGACTAATCATGATATTTTAAAAGTTTTATAACTTATAAAATATGGCAAAATAATTAGTCGGTCTATGCGTTTTATTGTATATAAATATGTACATGCATTAAAGCCCGTTGAAATATAATATATTCGGGCTTATGGAACATTCATATTTACTATGTGCGTCTGCTAAAAGTTCTATCCAATTAGAGACAAGTTTCTTTTTAATATATGCTTCTGACTGGCTATAATTATTAACAATCGCATGTTATAAAAATATAAACGTTCTATTATAAGCCCGGTTATGAAACTATAAGGGAGTTTTGGGCCAGTTGAACTAATCACTCACTCAGTCACTTGGTTCGTGTTGTGGTTAACCCCATTAATGATAACCTTTACGACATACATATTATATGATTGTTTAAAAATCTTTTTTTATTATTTTGTTTTGCTGTAGTGCATGACAAGGATTCTGCGATACTCAGTATATATTATATGAATCTATGGTATTATATTCTATGGACCAGTGCTGGTCTGTCATTTGTCAAGTAATATAACCTGTAATTTGTAACAGATCATTGCTATGAGCACTTTTTGCTCGTAGGATTATTGTTAGTTGTTCTTTAAATTACAGAAAAACAAACAAGACGCATAATGTCGGATGGTATGTTTCCGAATTATTTTGTTTATACTGTAATTACTTCTGTATCCTCGCTTATTATATGTGTTGCTTTCAGAGGAGGTTATTAAAAGGAGGCTAATATTTGATGGAGACGGTACGGGCGATGATAGGCGTTTTAATTTAATGCTTAAAATGATAACTAAATGGGTAAATTCAGCTGATGAATCTCCAGAAGAAAGCCGCCAGATGTATGATAAAATATTAGGCCAATTAAATTTAGTAGAACATTCTCGTCGGCGATCTGAATTGGTAACAAAATCCAATGATGAGCAGTTAACGAAATATCAGGGATTATATGGAGATTACGAGACAAAGATCAATGAAATAAAAGACGACATAGCAAATCAAAGAAGTGAATTAGAGAAAGCAAAAATTATAAAACAAAACCGAATCCAATATGATCTGTTAGCCAGAGCTATTGCTGCAGAACCGCCTAGAACGGAGATGAACAACCAGCTTATCACCCTTCAGAAAGAACTGAAAGAATTGGGTGAGGAAAAGAAGAGACTAGTCCAAAAATTAGATAAGAGGAAGAAGCAATTTCATGTTTTATCAACATCTGCCAATCAGTTGAAAGTATATCTAGATGAAGAGGATGATTCTGAAATGAATACATCCTTAGATGATGTTACAGCAAATAGTCCAGGTCCAGAACCAATGTCTGAGTAAGAGCAAGATATATTTGAAGGACTAATTATACATCGGTTCTTCATGATTATGAATTTATTAAATTATAAATTTATTATATATAATTCAAGTATCTTAATACAAATGCTTACAGGAAATAGAAATAAGAAATACACATCTTGTCTCATAGATTTAAGATATGAACAGTTAGAGATTTTCTTGATGCCATTGTATTACAGTATACATATAATATAATAAGATACAGATACAATTGAGATATTGGCCACATCTAGTTAAAATTAATATATATTCTTCGTAAGATATTTGTATTGCAGCTACGTTGTTAATTTGTGTATATAAATTATTTTTATTATTCATTAAAAAAAAAATCACAAGAACTCGTTGTTTAAACATATAAATTTCTGTACACACTGTAGTCACTTTTTGCTAGCATGAAATTTGAATTATAGTAATTGAATTTAACCATTTATCTTTATAACAACGTAGGGTAGATTTGTATTATATTATTGTTTCTTTATATTTAAAATTATATTTTTTGACATCTATATAAAAAGGAAAATGTAACCCGTTATTATTTGAACAATATGGCAATGTCATGATTTACTGCTTTTCGATATTTATTGTAGTGAATATTGATATGAATAGAATCATAAATAACTACTGTGACCAATATATACCTAGTATTTATGATTACATTTGTTTTTTCCCCATTATTAAATATATCGACCAATAGTAAAAACGTAATGTAAAGTTTGAAGTAAAAGTTACTTTATTAGAAACTAGAAGTGACAGATCAATATCTGTCACTTCTTGTTTCTGTTCTGTACCTGTTCTCTTTTTATCAATCTATAACTATAATTATGGGTTTTCCAATATTTATTATTATATTAAATATTAACTTTGCAAAAATTGGGCGTATATTATGTATGATATACATGATTTTTTTGATAGACATGATATTTTTTCTATTGTATAAAATGTTCACAAAGAAATAAAAATATATCAATTGTGTATTAATTAGGGTTTTCATTTGAATATAAAGTTGGTATATTATTGTTAGTTTATATAAATATAAACTTGAACAAGTTGATATACAGCCTGTTTCAAAAATTGGAGAATTGTTTTCAGTGGGCAGTTCAGGTACGTATGACAGAGTTGGGACATTCTTTTTAAATTCAGTTGTGGACACCCGCGCCTTATTCTAACTTTTATCACTATAACAAAATGTATCGGATATGCGATGAAGGTGGTATCCCTAGTATTAACTACTATCCCTAACCGCATCCTCACTAGACCTAATAATTTTACTTGGTAAATGACACTTTCAACTTGTTAGATTGCCAAGTGGTCAGACAAAAAGTGGAATATTTGTTTTTGATTTTGAACACTATTCTCCGCTGTACGTAACATATGTGTTCTTCAAAGCTATTGATGGTCTGTCAATGGGATAATTTTGTATTGAGGTATATAACTTCAATCTTAAGTGACAATTTGTAGATTTCATAAAAGATAATGTGAAAGTAACATTTATTTAAATATTATTAAGATAACATCCAATATCAAGTTTATGCCAAATTGCCTTCAAAAGTAACATTAGCCATACAACTGTATTGAAGTGTTTCCATAAAGAAATAAACTTCAACCCTATAAAGTGATATTTAACAGACAACAAGGGAGTTAACAAGACAATCCAGATCATAGAGTTCATTTCTGTGAAAATATCATAAATTGGACAAAAATGAGACAACATTTGATTACGCAAATATAATGCCTATAACTAATTAATTAATCAGTCTTCAAACTACTGAAATCACATCAATGAGAGTTTCAGGTTGTTCCATTAAAATACATATACCCTGTACCACACGTGTAATAATCACCCTGTATATTTAAAATTTTGTTTGAAGGTGTACTTCTTAGATCAAAATTAACATGTCCGAGTGTTTGTTACAAATACCTAATATAACGCCAAAAATAATTTTATCCTGTTTACTGGTTTCTACCCCCTCCAGCAGTAACAGTACTAATTGGACCACTAATTGCAAATGTTAGTACAAGATCCGTTTTGATTGGAACTGCCAATGCATTCAATCACAGGGCATTTTGGATATTAACATGTATATGACAATTCTGAAGCTCTTTCCATATCACAAAACCACAATTACATAATGATCAAGGATGACGTAGGGTATCCTTTAATATAACTACTCTAATAAAAGGGATGTATAAGAATGTCCCATTGAAATAATAACACATTTCACATAGTAACAGCGTCACATAGTAATCCCAGTATTTATTAAGATACTATTAGTGGTATGGTTACAATAGAAGAATTTTCTTATGAATTGTGGTTGCAATATTTTGGAATAATCATCATCACTGACGAATTCATAATTTTCTGTTTTCTATCGAACACATTAAAATATTTTGCACAATATAAAAAAATGTGTCTCCTATTTTAGTACTTGGTATAGACCTTGGTAGGAAACCTATAGACTTCCAGTGAGAATCAAAATATTAATGTGCTAATGCTAGTAACAGATACAGCCACCTATATACATGCTGTACACATACCCTAGTGTGACAGTAAATTTGAAAACAGTATATAGTGGTTTATTCATTGATTGCGGAGCACACGAAAAAACATTCATTAGAGCAAGTTCAGAGGAACACAAATTTGAAAAAAGGTTTCTTAATGTTATTTTGTGTTTTTAAGCTATGGATTCAAGATGCAATTTATATTGCCATGAATTTGGGAATGCAAGACATTTATTTGATAGTTATATTTTAAAAGACAAACTGTTTAAAACCAAACATTTAAGTAGATTTATAACAGAGGAATGTCTTCAAATGTTGAATGAATGATTCAAGAAATGTTTGTAAATGTATATCTTTAGAAACATTGCATATTACTTATTTCCATGCTTAATGCAAGAATTTATAAAAAATTTAGATATTGGTATAAACCTATAGAAATAAACGATATGAAATGTGTAAAATTTATAAAAATGTCTGGTCAAAGTAGATATTACAATAAAAAAGGGCAATAATTACTTCTCTTGTATTAGTTGTACATAAGAGAATGGAATAATAAAGGATATACCAAGTTGTATGAAATAAAATAACATTCATTATTCATAATTTATTTCATTACTGACCTATCTATTTATAATTATTTAAGACCTTACACCCGCAAGATAGTATCAACTTGGGACTAGCTCTAACTTTCCATAATTTCTTGTCATAATAATATAAAAAAATAATTTAAACTTACCCATAACAGAAAAAAAGAAATGCCGATAAAAATGGAATACAATTCAAGGGTAGAAATGTCTTTCTGGATAAAACCTTTACGAAAGAAAATGCAGATATAAAAGTTTCAACTTTTTTATTATTTCAGTCACATTTATAGTAATAGTACTACTTACAGTAAAAAACGATCTTCGTAAAATATGTATCTTACATCATACAAAATGTAAAAATACCTAGAACATAGTTCTAAATATTTAATAAGGCTTATTTGTTTTGCCTTCATTTGCACTTAAATTATAATAAAATCTCACACATCACATATAAAAGTACTCAAATTGAAATAAATATGGGTCGAAATGTTGTAGGCATACCAACAAAACTATGTACAAAATTAACTTAAAATACTGTTATAATTTGTTTAAAGCATGATTAGTGTTTATACGTCACATTTTGTACTACTGTAGCAAAAATATTTTTATGTGCATAATATAATAGGCGTGATTATACAATAATACAAAATATTAATTTGCTGTAATTATAACTAATTTATACACATTCATTATATACAACAATTGTTTTCTCTCTGGGTAAACAACATGAAAATTTATTCCTCAATGATTCTGTTACAGTATACATGATAACGATGCATAAAAATAGACAATAGTCTTCGGAGAAATTATGAGATTAATGATTTCATTAACAAAAACTTTGAATTTTTATACTTTTGATTCATAATTGATATAATTTTAAAAAATACTCATTTTTCTAGTTCTCTTTTTTGTATACTTTTTAATAATGCAATAGAACCTCAAATTTAAGATTAATTCAATGATTTTAAGCTTCAGACTATCGATATTATTTATTTTGATTCATTTTTACCACTTTTTTGTTTTGCCAAAAAATATTTAACTGTTTTGTTTTACCAACAGGAGATATCCTGGCATAATATTGCCTATTAGTTAAAATCATATGATATTGCAACACTGAAATCTCGAGAGTTTTTAAAACCTCATGAACTTTTCATGTCACCTACCACTTATCTAAATATTTAATAACAATTGTGCAAAAACATTAATAAATATAAAAATAAATACCATTCATCAAAAGGGAATGGCTATACACGAATCATAAGTTACCTCTTGTATTGATTATTAAATATTTAAAATAGGATAAATAGAATACGGAAACGGAAATATGCTGTAGTTAAATGGTCTCTGGGGCAAGGGCAAGAATACTGTAATTACGGACAGTATTATTTGTAGTAACAACACCTTAAGGCAATAAAGTTAATAGTTAGGCAAATAAATAAACAATTTATAAAAATATCACATTTTATTATGTAAATTAAAAATATTATTACTACAAATAAATAAGTTATGTATACAAAAATTGAGCTGTACGGTATATATTAGCGAGAAACTAGACACTTAGTTAAAATTAACATCACATGTTATATTAAATATATATATATATATTATATGCTTAAAAATATTTACCATTATTTCCAATCAAGAGAATGGCTAGTTTCTCTTAGCTGATTATAAGACCAGTACTGTGTAAATTTATTATAATTGATTTAGTCTGTTCAATTGGCACAAATAAACTATTAATGTAATAATTTTAGATTGTTGCCTTAAAAATTACAACAAAGCCTACCTATTTTAGTATAAAATTTACATTTTTATACAGTTATACATATAAAAGTAAACACCTCAAAATAATCGAGGGTATTGCAGTGTCTTGGCACTTCTAGCCAACAGCAAAAATTAGACATTAACTTAAACGTATATCCACGTCCACTATCAATATTTAATTTGGAAATTTTACTTTGTATATTTGTTTATTTATATCCAGAGCTCACGTACGTTTTTTCATAAGCTTCTTTTTTACCTTCTGTTGTGCAACATTTGAGTTGTGTAAAATGAATATTTCTTTCAGCATTGTTGATTATTTCATAGACACTTGAATTTTGGGATCTAATGTTAAAGTTTAAGAGGGGCGTTTTCATTATGCGACGTATCCTTCAGAATAGTTTTCATCATTAATATAATTTTTAGAAATATATCCTTGAGTTGCATAGCTGGGTAAAAGTTATTTAATAATGAAGTTTCAATTCATATACTATATTTAAGAATAAAATATACACAATTTAAAGCAAATTTTACAAACTTTGTCCCATAGATTGTGTTGAGAAGACCAATTTTCTAAATTGGATAATTAAAAACTTCTATATTTTATTCCTAAATGTAAAATATAATCTGACTCTTCTGCATTTTCTAAGCTTATCTAACTTAAAAATGATTTTAGTAATTAATACTATTCTCGAATTTACTATGAATGAGGGATCGCGGCCAAGCAGAACTACTGCTTTTCACCCATTCCTGATGGAATAAAGTTTACATTACTACATCTCCTATAGTATACTCAGAGGTCTTGTTCCGTAAGTACAGCTTAGAGTAGCATTACAAGGATTTATTTGCTGTTAACTAGAATCACCACCTATTAATATATATTTAATTTTTGAGAGCTTTATATAGGCCTAGATAATTTGTACTGGACTTTCCTACCTAGTGAAAATATAAGCTCCTAAATGGATTTCAGGACAGCTTCTAACCATAGAAATAAAAAAAATTATTACATTATTCTTACTATATTTAAATATTATTTTCTCAGCTTTACTATATAAAAAGAAGTCAATGAATGGTTTCAGAGCTCTAGGTTTACAATTATAAATAACTGAAAAGATTTGTAAGAGAATATATGAAATCAATTAGTCTGTCAGAAAGATTTTTTAAAGTAAGTAAAAAAAAATTGAAACCTCCAGTTATGTTATTTCAGATATAGTTAGAAGATATACTGCATTACAACTTATGTCCAGAAATATTTTAATATTATATAAAGACATATAATTAAAATTATGTATATTCTGAGATCTCCACATCAAAATGATATTGAATTGAATTTAGTCAGTTAATTTGACCGTGTTCAAAAATATAACTCATATTGGGTTTAAATATTTCGTAATGACACTTTTATATAGCACGTTTTAATTATTTACACCAAGACTATAGGATGCCGTAAAGGACAGAGCGCCAGTTAAGAAACATTTATAGAATTAGGCTCATTTAAAGCGTGTTAAACAATAGCTCAGTATTGGAAAATCAAAATTACATTTCTATTCCACTAGAAATATAAATTTTGACTAAAAAAGTTTGGCAAAGTGTGGCGCTTGTATGAGAAAATCTGACGAAATATATTTTGCACAAAATGTAGACTGTGGAAGATGCAGTTCATATTTCAAAAGAAAGCTGCCTCTATGTATTAATGATTCTATTGAATTATTATCGCAAAATTATATAAAACATAGTTAAGTACTTTAAGATTTTGATTTTAAAAGTGTATGAGCATAACTCATGTAATATTTTATTTTATAAATGTTTATCTTATTATATAAGATTAGCGGAGTACTTGTTTCTATCTTTCTTTATTGTTATTTTATATAAATTAAGTTATGCATCTCTTTAATACCATTATCGAAGTTATTATATGAACTCTCTCATTTTGCGGATAAGGCATCTCTATACAATGTATTACCATAATATGGTAATAATAAACAGTACTCTTTTGTCTCGCTGATGCACGCAATGTATTCTTTCCATTATTATTTATTTTTCTACCAGATTTTTCGTGGTTAGATTTGTTACCAGAAGTCATATCAGGGATATCAAATTACCATATTTAATTATATTATTTGTAACATAGGACTCAACAACTTTTACAAAGAACATCCTGAAGAGATAATAAATAAGGTAAATATAGCTTCTTTGGATTCCAGGATTTTCCGACTAATCCTGCAATGCTGAGGCTGTAGATTACAGTAAAAGTTTGAGTTCAAAAAGTGACCAAGAGAACAATGAACTACTACATTTCCGATTGAAGATGCAACGAGTATTTTAAGAAACTTTGTGACATAGAAATATTAAAAAAATCTACCATCTGTGCCAATTATTGATACATGTACAACAATCACTGATAACTCCTGGAGTCATTCAAAAATCACTAAGATGCAGCACCCCCTTGAATTTGACTTGACCGCCTCTCAAAATCAAAGTATAAGTCCCCTATTACCGTCACAATTTCTACCAACACAATGGATGAAGTTGCTCCATGCTATTCTCTTAGTAACAAATTTTGTTTTCTACTTTTGAAAACAAAATGCCAAATATACTAGGCAAAGATTATTTAAATTGCTCATCTAAACCTTCTCCATTTTTAGTCTGGCATAAATTTTCAAAAGGAAGGAATAAACATCAAATAGAGAGGACATCTATCTAAGCTCTAACCTCAAAAATATCGAAAAATCTTTGATTAAAATAGTTTTGGAATCTCAATGAGAGGGAAAAAGAAGAAACAGGACTAGAGAAAGTAAGAAAAGAAGGACAAGAGAAAGGGGAAAAGTTGCAAAAAAACGAAAACCTGCAATTCTTTATACATGTCTTCATAGCATATGAGAAAAATGAGGATAAATTGCTTTAACTACTAAAAATATTTTCATTGTTCCTATTACACACAATGAACATATACTACATGTAAAGTTTTTTACAAATAGTATTGAGAAGACAATTACAATGTGGATTTAAATGAAAATATGTGATCATTTTGATTCACTCTATATCATGTATCAATCGGCACAAAAGCAAAAATGGCTTCCGATTTCTTACTTTTACATTTTCAGTTCATTCAACAGTAGACTGAATTATAAAAACTGCATCCAATTACTACATCTTGTCTGTCTTACTTTTAAGTGTTTTTACTGTACTTACTTAAGTGTTCTTTGTATTATTTTTTTTCTAAATAGAAATACAGAAAATTGACGCCCAAAACTTGAATGTAATGTGGTACTTTTTTTGAATATATATCATTTTTCAAACTGAAATTGTCGCTTAACTGTTGGCATTCCTTGTACCATGGTACTACCTCATATGGAGATCATATTACGTCAATATGACAGTTTTAGTTTTTAATTTAGAAACATTTTTCATTTGTATCACCAAATTGCAGATACAAAACATGACAGGAAATAATTTCGCAATACACTACTTTATATAGTGCGAAAAATAAATGAAATGAACAAAACTTTGTAATCCATTTTGTAGCAGGAGCTTTTCAGTGGTATCTTTTAAGAAATAATTAATCAAAAGCTATATTTCTACCAATTAAAGAATAAATATTCATAACTTGATACTACAATTAAAATTAATATGAACTAGATATTAAAAAAGTATATACATATATATCTAGTTTCTCTTTGAATATCAAATACGAAACTAGAATTGTTATTATACAAGGTATAAGAGGTATGTGCCATTATTGGAAGTTGATATTTTGCACCTAAACAAACAAAAGTGTTATATAACATGGATGCTTAATTCTACTATTTAAGAGGAAAAAAAAATGTAAATTCCCTAATCTTGGGTATAATAAATGCATACATTATGGGATAAAAATAAAAGTAAAAACTGCAAAGTTTATGGAATTCCTTAAATAAAGCAATATTTCATGTTCAAAATCATTTAATTTGTAGAAATTTTTTGTTATTGCCCTTTAAGCTTTTTCGAAGTTGGATGATCATATCCATGGATTTGTTGGATCCATGTGGCAACGGTGGTAACGAATTATGTCTGAACGCCGGCCTGTCGACAACCAGTTTTCGATAAGCGCTGTAAAATGACCCATACAGTGACTCACCTAGTTATTAGTTATCTTCATTCTTGATTACGATTATTTAATAATACTATAAAATGCTTAGTAACTTTGAGTATGATATGCTACTCATTTATAGGCAGGTTCGATGTAATTCGCAAGAAGCATGGCATATTTATTCTGCTTGTTTCCCTCAAAGACATCTTTGAGGGAAACAGAAAATAGATAAGCTTTGGTACAAATATCTCAACGATATATCTACAAAAGAAATCTGAGTAGATTATTTCCACTGCACAATCTACCTTCCTGGGTCATCTTAGAATGTAGGAGCTGTACTTTCATAAAGTGGGTCATAGTTAATGACATAATGATCCACTTTACTGCATGATAAATTCGGGACGCGATATACTGCAATGTTGGCAAGTTGTACCAAATATCTGGGGTCTACTTTGATAATTCACATGATACCTGAAAAACCGTTGGGTTAAGGACTCTTGCTGTATAATACTATATTGTTGGTTTAGGCCCAAGTTATCAACTGTTAAATAATGGCAGTTACATTTCTTACACCCTGCATATGTAACCAACTTCGGAATTAAAAGCAATATAACATTTATTTTGAATGAAATACGATTTCTGTGTCCTAAAGCCACTACAGAGTTAGGTATTTCTATTTCACGTAATAAAACTTTATAAAAGTTTTATTTGATGCAATATGGAATAATCATTTATAGTTTGTAATTATTGAATGCAACTTTCCTTGCAGGCAAGTGTTACCAACATAAAAATATTTTAAATAAAAAAATAAACAATGCATTAGGTTCTAACCTAACTTTATTTTTTTATTTAATTTATTACGCGATGTACCTGTAGTTTTTATGTGTACTCTGGCAATAAAATTTAAATATAATAGAAACCAAATTGAAATTCATTTAGCTATTATTACCGCCCTATCTTACTTATGACAAATGAGACAAAAATTATACAATGATGGCTAGTACAGCAATAGTTCAATCCTTCACGATCTATACGCGAAGTTATGTATAGGGAGTTTAAGATATGGTAGTATTACATTTAGCGTTGAAGACTCCTAAAATTATTCTACTGCAATTGCAGTACAAACAGCGTCTGTGGCATTTGTCTCCATGCAATGCAAACATATATGCGTCAACGCAAGAAAAATGTTTATTGCTCGAAAGGAAAAGACCAGACTGGAAAGTAGCTTTTATGTCTTTCATATTTTATTCAACAATTTTAAACATTGTTGAACAATTGTAACAAGGTTATATACTTTTTTAAAATTCTGTGCTAAACCAAGAGTGAAATTGATAGCTTTCTATTAAATGTTTATATTTGATGTCTTCCAATAAAAATTTTGTGTAAACTACTTCTAAATTTCGTATTTGTTTTTAAATATTTTGTATTTGCTCATCGTTTCAACTATTCACGGCAAAATTTATTTGCGAACAAAAAGTATCGTTTTCCCTTTTTTTGCAGTAGCCATGCAAATCTCGTGCTACGTACACAGATAACTGATTAATTTCCAATTCAATGACACAATTATTATTCTAAGCACAGCCTCTTTGCATCAATTCGATAATAAAAATAAGCGCCCTTTTATCAACATTATTATATAATCCGAGATTATATAAGAGCAACATCAAGACTGTCTCTACTAAAAATTTAAACCCAATTCTCAAGCTGCTAGCGCCTCGTAAAAATATAAAACAAAAATAAAACTGGTAACAAATCTTATTTGAAATCAGTCTCAAATTTTATGTCGCAAAAAGTACGATTAAATCTTTTAGACCGAATTTGTAACTTTTAGCACTCAAATTCGTTTGCAGTAATAGCGTTAAGGGTCAACATGAGGCCTTCCAAATTGGCCATTTCCTGATTTAGCTCCTCCGTGGAATGGGAGGGTTGCAGTCTTTGCACCTCCTCGGCAGTGTGCGGAGGCGGATTAGAGGCACTGATTCTGGAGGGCGGCGTGCTGGTTAAGGTACTTGAGCTACTCGTTGGAGGCTTTTTGTATGGCGATGCGTTGGGTCGGACTGTAACTGAAGGCGTTGAGACGTTTAACTTTTTAAGTTTACCATGCAAGATGTATTCATTTGTCAAGAAATATTTAGAACGTAGGTGCCTATTTTATGACACAGACTGACTTACCAATATGTTTAGGTTGTGGAGTACCGGGGGCTGAAATAGGAGGAGGTGCAGGCACTGTGAAACTTTTAAGGGGATGGCCTTGGGCTTGTACTCTTTTACCCCCTTGGCTTTCGGCAAGAACACTTAGGCCTGGTGCATATGTGCTTCCAGGTGGAATATGAGCTGGAGGAGGTGGCTGGCTGCAAGAAAACATGACCAAGGTAATTTGAGGTAGACAACATTTACTATACTTACTTTATATAGCCAGCATTTGATGAACTGTTGCTGTCATATCCGGGATGGGAGGGATGCGAGGAATATAAGTTTTCAGGAGTTGGATTATTAGGCGAAGATGAATCCAGCGACACGTGGGCTCTCGGCATAGAATATTGCGTCCTTGGATATGCCGGCCTACTCGATGGAGTTGAATCTGAACTAGACTGGCTTAATGCAGCCGTATTTATGGGTGTTGCAATAGCTGAAACAAGAAGAGACAATACGTAAGGCTGCAATTGCAATGCAGTTTTTGCAAATATAACACGCACCTTTAAAAATTTTTCATTATAACAAATAACAGCAAAATTATTCCATGCACAAATTTATACTCAAAATAATACTGTGAGTCTTAGCTAATTATGTATATTCTGTCACTAAGTTTTTTCCTGAAATTAATATATAAATTTTCCTTTGTACACTTTTTTTGGAGCTAGTAATATTAGCTAGAGGAGAGACGATGTGAATTGATTCTTATATTTTATTGTGCAATATACAATGCCTTCGAAAGTTATCTACTACTATGTGATCAGCAAAACTGAATTTTATTCTTGTTATTGGCAGCATTAAAACAAGGATAGTTTTTCAAGCCTAATTATTTATTATTAGCCTTTGTCAGTGTATTTGTGGTTATTTCATTTCTATTTTTGGTTGCTTTTGGTTTTTTCGTTGTAATTATGAACTATGAAACATTGGTAACATAACCTTACAATTATACTAAATATGCTGTTAAAGGCGCTCTTATGCTTATGGCACATTTCCACAGGAGAAGTAGAAATGTGAATAAAACATAGACATATTGCTTATAGTCTTGTATAGAGTAACTTCCTGATGCTTGTTGACCTGTGGAATAACAATATCGCATGTCATAAATAGATGCTAACCTGCCATTTTGAAAATAAGTACTATTTGAAAAGAAAAGCCTACAGGTAGACCTAGTCACATAATGGAAGAAATCTTTGAATATATTAAAACTCAAATTCAGAGAAGTCCACAAAATTAAATCGCTAAGCTCTCTACACAAACTGGTAAGTACATGATATTGAAATGTTATCTATACTAGTTTGAATTTGTCTATTAGGTATTTCTTATGGTCCTTGTCAAAATGCTCTGTAGATATGCAAAAAAGTACATATGCACCCCTATAAAGTTTCAATTGTTGAAGAATTATATCCCCTCGATTTTGAGTCACAGACACAATACTGTCAATGGTTTATTGAGAACTTAAATGACGATAGTTGATTAGGCATTACTCTGATGGTAAATAAGGTATGGTTCCATTTATCACAATATGTTGATAGCAAACATGGAATGTGGGTCACAGAAAATTCACTAAATTACAAGGAAACCAGTTTGCAGCTACTTAGATCAGGTGTGGGTTTCCATGTTGAAAAGAATTATTGGCCCAATATTTTTTCATGAAATTGATAGATACTGTAATAACGTCTTGCAACCATTTATGGAATAGTCATATGATGAAGAACTAAGAAATGGATGTTTTCAACAAGATGCAAGAGTAAATTTTTTACAAGAATATCTGTATTTTAATAATTCAAACAGAATTACCAACAAATTAAGAATTACTGGATAAGATAAAGTTTGTACAAAGGAAAATAAAGATTTCTTTGACGTTATCCCACTACCATAAACCACTTCTAAGAGTTCAGAAAGTAATGGGAGGAATAAGGTAAGCAGGTGCGGGTGAAAAAAGATCCCAACCAATATTATTGCTCAGAGCATCATTTAAAACAGATCACTTCTGCAGACATTTCTTTGCAAGTAGTCAAGATGTTATATTTTGTTACTTCCCTTATTATTCACTCAGTTTTGCAACATCACTAGATGTACAATTTTGCTATACTATATTCTCTTACTTTTATAATCATGATTTAGAAAATATCCTACATACATATGGTATTTCATTTTCTAGGTTAGGATTTAGGATTTAACATTCTTAATAAACTGTTCGACAATGTTAATTAATCCTGAATAAACACAAATTTGCAAATAAAATTGTCTTTGGACAAATTCCTTATATGACAGTATAAGACTAGAGAACAGGAGACATAACTCGAGTGGTGGGGGTAGCACGAA
Organism: Rosalia funebris; assembly: GCA_037954035.1. Classification (NCBI taxonomy): domain Eukaryota; kingdom Metazoa; phylum Arthropoda; class Insecta; order Coleoptera; family Cerambycidae; genus Rosalia; species Rosalia funebris. The sequence continues at coordinate 13,272,632 of JAZFAV010000005.1, read as the reverse complement.
AAGCGTCCGCACTGTGATTACGTGGTGTGCTTCATCATGGCGGTCATTGCGTAGAATCGAGCGAGGTTATTTTTGTTTGCTGTTTCTTGAGCATTTCCAGTTTTTCTGTTGAATATGTCAAAAGCGTCGAGATACTGTTGCGTTGTGAATTGTTCCTGCAAAAGCCCTGATCGTGGCTCAATGGAACCTGACATTTCGATAGTGTGAGAGAGAAACCGCGATAGACGAGGATAAACGGCATACGCAGATCCCGCGCGCTTCTACGCGAGCCTGTCATATCGCCGACGTTTTTCGTGCCACCCCCACCACTGATTTTTCGAGGAGCTATGTCTACTTATTCTCTAGTCTTCTTGGTATACACATTAGCATGTGTATAACTTTCTTTTAATAACTCAATTATTTAAAAATGTATTCCCGTCATTTTTCTCCAATCATACGCGGCCGAATTGAACAGCTGACTGTGGCCAACCCAATGTCACCAACGTGAAAAAAAGAAAACTTGTGTTCAGGGGCTCAAGTGATCATTTTCAATGGCATTGTAGAATGTAGAACTAGAAACAATAAAGTATGGGGATTAGAGAACATGTGAAATTGAAAGAGGGAATTTGGAGAGGGGTTTAAACTGGGAAATGAAATTGGAAATTATTAGGAATGAGAGCAGAACAGAATGTAAGAAGTCACAATATACCATATTGAACTGCACCGGGTGGATTAGATTCAATTGCTTTTATATTTAGCACAATTTAGCTGTTATTCAAAAAAGATAATAAATAACAGCAAATAAATAGGGGTTAAGAAGGTCACTCGGTTAATTTCACAGTTATTTTGAGCTACATTAAATCCAAAGTGGGTAAATGCAAGCAGAGTATTGTGTGGTGTGCAAAAAGCATGTATACTTACGTTCTCTTGGTGGCTTTGAATCTACCGGTAAAGTGATTGGCTTGGATTTCAGAGACCTTTTGTTTTTATCATCACCTGTGTGCGTCAAAAAGCGAGTATGTGCATAAATTATGAAATAACACATCGACGAAATCCAATGAGCATGCAAGATGAATAATCGAAAAATACTTATAATAAAGCCCTTAAATATACATACAATTGAGGATTTCTGTATTTTAAATTAACAATAAGTGTGAAAATAAATGAAAACCTAACTATTACTTACCAACATAATTGGGAGCGTAAGACCTTTTATCTAATGAATTTGTATGAATAGTATCGTGCGCGTCATACTCGTTACCACCGACACTTCTTGGCAGGGTCATGGCACCACTGCTACTGGCACCATCATTATTCGAATGTCTTTTTTCTATCTGTTTTAAATCCATCTGGTCGTGATGTATCCACAGATCGGGAGGTTTCACTCCCTGAGTGCCTTTCAGATAGCCCTTCTTATTTCTGTCAGGCGAAGTGCCTATGTCGCGTTTTCTACAGCAGAAGAAACCCACCACCAACGCGATGGTCATCAAAGCAAGAAGACAACCTCCGATGATGATGTATAGAAGCATGTCGCCGGAGAACACTCCCTTTAGGTCTAAAAGAAACATTAAAATATTCTATTGGTATTATATAAGTTTTTAGATTATAGAGGGTTATTCATACAAATTGTTCATAAACGTTTTTGGTCCAGTTCTAACCTAAAATTCTGAACATTTAGGTTAGGATTAAGGCGATGTGTTACAGCAATATGAAATACTGTACTGTACTGTACTGGTGATCATAGCATTTCATGTAGCATACTAGAAATGGCTTAAAATTTCCCCATTTTAAATGAAAAATTATCTTGTTTATATCAATTTACTTTTCTGTGTATTACAAATTCTACGCAATAATTCTGAATAATTTATATTAGGTTTCCCTATAATTAAAATTAAACATTTATGAGTTACCTTGATTAAAAAAATTGAATTAAACCAAGTATTTTACTAATTGTATAATTTGTAAAATACTTGGTCAAGTCTTGAATAACGTCATCAGTAGCTTTATCGGGACTTATATTCTGTCCCGAATTTATAAGGAGAACCGCGCCTTCGTTAGTTACAAACATTAATGCGTAATTGTAAGAAAAATACGTTGACTTTCTAGTTTCCCTTAAGAATCCAAATAGGTTTTTTTTTTTTAGAAAATAACAGTTTGAGCAACTGAGTATACTCTAAGTTCATCTACTATATCTAGGCAAAGATCTACAAAAATTTTTTATTATGTTCTTTCTTCATGAAGGGGTTTTAAAGAGATAGGTACATTAAGAGTATAGCGCAGAAATCTCGCAGAAAACCTTTTAAGAAACCGCAAATTTACAAGAGAACAAAAAATGTTGCCAATATATCATGCTTTCAAAGTAGAGTATAGACAAACGTCAATGCCGTACGACAAGAGAGTTCTAGTGTTTTAGATCTTGCCTTGACCTCAGAAAATGAACATCCAGTATATCACTGATCATGAAAACAATATGATATATTTGTCTTGATTCCGTAAACAAGTCTACCAAATTTGGAAACTATCTCCATCTTTTCGGAAAATATTAATGAAAATTAAAAACATAAACTTAGGAACCCAGATAGGAGGTATGTTTATAGGAACTTTTTTACTCAGACCGAGATTGTCTACATATCTGTGAAGTGTGACTGTTTCAAACTGGGAAACCCTGTATAATTGAAATAAATAAAATAAGATAATAGCATATTTTCACTTTACTTCACCTCAAAGACACCTGTTTAATAAAATAGAGTAATTTAGTATTCGGAAAGTAACAAATAATGATGAAGAAATACCTAAGTATAAGTATATAGATATATACCTAGCAAATAACTAATACCTGATAAAATATTGTTTGAAAAATTAAAAATTATTCATTGGCTTTGACTTTGGCTACAATCTAGTCGGGCAGTTTAAACATTCTGACCTGAACATGTTAAGCACTACCACTGCCTTTTTGATATATTTTTAATACTTATACACTTCAAGTGAAAATATTGAAGGCATTGAAATATGAAGACTTTACATTTAATTGAAGTGATGCAGGAATCCGACATTGTTTCGCATAACACACCACACATTTCGTACAGATATGATATTTATTACCGTCCTTTTTGGATAACATATTTTGTAGAATATTCCAGCCGTTTCCAGTCAAAAATGGCCGAATTAGGGAGAGATCAACGGCGGGATCCAGAACGACGCTGACGTGTGGACGTGAGTTAGGGTTTTGTGTCCTCAAAAAAACCTATTTGGATTCCTAAGGGAAACTAGAGAGTTAACTTATTTTTCTTACAATTACGCATTATAAGCTCACATTTTGCGTCAATTTTACACTTTAAGTGTATCTAAAATGTTTTAAAAACATTTTTTTTTGTTATGTGCAAAAATTTTGCAGCATGCGTAAGAAATTAGAATATCTCGAAAACCGTTCGAGATATCGCAAACTTACAAGAGGAAAAATATTACGAATATACCATGCTTTAAAAGTAGTGTACCTACTATAGACATGGCGCACGACAAAAAATTCTAGTGTTTGAAATCTTGCCCGGACTTCAGAAAATGAAGATCCAGAATATTACTGACCACGAAAATAATAGGATATATTATTCTTCCTTCCATAAACAAGTGTATAGTTGAACTTCAACACCCTGTATCCCCCTCAGGAAGCCAGGTGATAGGTGTGTTTATAGAAACTTTTTTTACTCAGAATAAGATTGTCTACATGTCTGTGAGTTTGGATGTTTAAAACTCGGACACCGTATATACCATGTACATATGTAAATGATGTTTGTAACTAACGAAGGTGCGGTTCTCCTTATACATAAATTCGGGACCGGATGAGGGTCCCGCGTCGGGGCGGAATATAAGTCCCGATAAAGCTACTGATGACGGTATTTAATGACGTTACTCGGGACCGGATGCTGGTCCCGAGTCGGTAAGGAATATCAGTCCCAAAATGCTACCTAAGACTTCATTTCATGACATTATTCGGGACTTGACCTGGGTCCCGACGTGGGACTCTAGTCACAGCCTTTTTAAAATAACAATAGTAATATTTTGAGTTATGAAATCTTTGAAATACTTGTTCTAACAACTTTTTTCTAAAAATCCGATCACTCAAAAACGGTTAATTTTAGGTATAGGAAAGCCTAATATGGAATGTTCAGGCTTAATGCGTAGAATATAGATATATTCTATATTCAAAAATGATATAACGATATAGACATACACTGATCGCGGAAAGTAAGTTGAAAACGCATTTATCATAGAAATAAAGTTTATTATTACAAAATATGCATGTAGATTAATACGTAATGAAACTACATCTAATTAAATATCTACTTCAACAAAACTTATCCAAGAAGTATTATTAATGTTTAAATACATTTTAAGAAAAAAATAAATAAACCCAATATTTAGTAACAAAAATCTTAATCGGAAAGTAAGTTGAAATGTTATTATGGCAGATGTTATATAAATTTTAGTAAGATGTTTGATATCCACCGGCCTTAATAAGGGCATAAAGACGTTTTGGCATACTGGTAATTAATTTGTATATGGTGTTCTGGTCAATTTCAGACCAGGCTTTCATGAGCCCTGCAGTGAATGCCAGCTTAGGTTTTGGCAAACGTTCGTGCGTTTTCTGGTACGGTACAATCCAAGTAATCCCATACATGCTCAATGGGGTTCAAGTCGGGACTTTGTGGTGGCCAGGGATGTAATTCTGTGTTATTATTTGTGAAATATTGTTTAGCAACCCTTGAAGTGCACTTGGGATCGTTATGTTGCTGGAAGATGAACGATCCCCTGAGACCTAGTTTATCCACTGACTGGTAAAGATTGTCTTCAAGTAGATCTACATAACGTTGACCAGTCAGTTTATTGTTTATAACCACTAAATTGACGACTCCTGCAGCCCCACGCGAAAATCGATCCACCGCCGTGTTTAATAGTAATAGTATGAACCATTGACGGTTTACACTCATAGCCGTCTTTTCTTCATACAGTTTTACGTCTATGTCCTCCTAAAAGTTCAAATTTGGATTAGTCGCTGAATATAACGCGATTCCAAAATTCTGCGGGTTTATCAACATGATGTCTAGCAAACAACAGTCTTTTACGGTCATTTGCCTTAGAAATGTACGGTCGCCTACGTGCAACAATTCCATGCAATCCAGCTTCCTCTAGGCGTTGGCGAATTTGTGTTGCTCTCAGAGGTAGTTGTAAGCGATTTTGTAATTCTCTGACAGTAATCAACGGATTTGTGCGTATTTCTCGTAAAATACGTCTGTCTTGCCGCTCCATAGTATTACGTTTGCGACCTGATCTGGACATATTTTCTGCACTACGGCGTTGTTCTAAACGTCGAACTATTTTATTTACCCCTTCTGGAGATATACTATAATCTCGTGGAATACTTGTTAATGTTCCAGTCTTTATACAATTATAAATTACCGAGCGTTCGGCCGGTGTCAGCTTGCGCAGTTTAGGAACTTTAGATCTATTTGCTGAGTATGCTTCAACCTCAGATGATAATAATAATCTTAAAAAAGTATTAGTTTTCATCATATTTGTACATTAATTTTACATGTTCAATTTTTAATGCATTTTAATATGAAATACAATTCTTTCAATTTTCCGCACGCTATCCCTCACAATCTATACCACTATTTTATTTATGTTTGCTTTAAATTATTATATACCACGTCCTGTGCAACTCTACGGTAGACTGACTATTGCATATTGCATCACGTTATAACGAACGGGGAGTCACCGAAACAGTTGACTGTGCGTTGTTGCCACGTTTCAACTTACTTTCCGCGATCAGTGTATGTCTATTTAAAATAAAGTACAGAATTACACGCTTTGGCTTGATCCCAATATAAAATTTTCTAACTTTCAAAGAAATTAGATCCCAAAAAAGTTTTAATGAACAGGTTGTATGAACGACTCTGTATATTATATATTCACAAAAAAAAAGTAAATAAATAAAAAAGACAATTAATTACCCAATTTCTTTCCTTGAATGGATGCATGCGAAGCCACATCTATATCAAACAAAAAATAATAATGAAAGGAACAGACACTAAAAATAAGTACAGGATAAAGCTAGCATTCATAACAAACCAGAATTGAAATGTTATCAAGGGTAAGTTGGAACATAACATAAAAAAATATATACTTTCATATGCAAATATATTAAATATCACATAGTTTTAGTTATAAAGTAAATAAAGTAAAACATAAGTCATTCTATTTATTTATTTTTGTTTTGACAGAAAATTAAACAAATCTGCAAACTCTAATGTTTTTAAAATTCCCATTAGCAAATTTCACTATTGTACTATTTTATACCTGGAAAAGTATACGAATAAATTTCTACTCATTTAATAAACATATAAGTATTTGGATAACCAGGAAACTATAGTTTATATAGGATTATATATAGTTTTATATATAAAACTTTACCGTCTATATAGGACTGACTGTTCTATATAGACTAGACTGAAATATATTTCTTATTGACAAGAAATATTTAAACTGAAAAGACAAATAAAGTTATTTCATATGGTACCATGGACCACTTCGAACACTACAGACTGATTTTTTTTTTTAATCAGTTGCCACACTCCATAATATGTAGAGCTGCTCAAAGTGGATCACACTGTATGGTAGTTTTGTACAACGCATTATAACTAAGGTTTGAGAACAACAGTGTTAAAACAAGGGTTGCTGCTTTGTAAAATAATTTTGTAATATGGTTTTAGTTTACGAAACTGAATTCGAATACTAAAATTATTATTTAAGCCATCAATCAAGCAATTTACTAAGCAACATTGATTAAGCAATTTATTAAAGTAGTCCTTATAGATAATTTTTATAATATGTACAAGTAATGATACAATCAATTATAAAAAAACGTTACACACAACTTTTATATACAACTAAAATTGGATATATAACTAGTGTATTCCTATTTTTTTCTTCTATATTTTTAGAAATTTATTTGGGTGAATATTTATTTAATTTATTTTTTAAATATTGAAATGTCTCGAGGATTATTGCAATTTGCAGAGAAAGCAAGTTTTAAAGTAAATTTTAATTGTAAGATACATTAATAATTTATATCTCAAGGCCTTAAAAATTACCTTTGTGTTTCCTGCTCGGTGTAATTCAGGCAATGAAAATAGATATATAAAAATATGTATTATAAATTTTGAAGATTCGGAAAATTAAATGAAAAACTTGTAATGAGTTACTACATTTAACATTACATATAATTTATATGAAATAAAATATAAATTATAGAAAATGGCAACATCCAGAATTTTAAAGAAAATTCCCAGCCAAAAAAACCAAAAGGTTTACATAGTTGAATACACATTCGATTTACCAATTATGCATCATTTATTAAGAATATTATTTATATTTATTTATATTTTAAACCCCTCTAAAAATGTACGCCCCTGCTTAAAATTCCTATGAATATTCACGAATTGGATGTGGACAGGGTGAGCGAAACTCGATGTCTCGGCTCTTTTATAAGAAAACGAAAAACAATAGAAAAAATCTGAAGAGATTCTTAAATGCGATTGAGCAAGGTCCATTTTAAACCAAATCTGCATATTTTTCCATATTTGGAAACTGAATTAATGACGTTATAAACATTTTTTTCTCAAAAACACCTATATTTTGGCATATCTAAAATGAGCTAATTTTTGTGAACAAATTTTGTAAAGAAATAAATTTGCTATCCTTTTCCGTTAAACAATTATAAGCAAATTTGCGAAAAGAAAGTATTATCAAAAACTCGCAATCGTCACGATTTAAACAAGTAGCCTTTGGAAACAAATAGCAAAGTCGCATTTGTCAATAATTAATCTAGTGGTTAACAAATATTGTTTTGTTGTCATTTGACTTTGAAAAATGTTCACGCACAAGAAAAAGATATGTTATTAGTTTACAGGGAATCTCAAAAGAACCCTAGAAGAGCAAGCAGTTCAGTTATACGCCCAGAGATACCCTGAGCGTGTTATTCTAAACTTAAAAATATTTTCAAGATTGGAATGCAATTTACGTGCAAATAACGAGGCATTTTCTTCTCAAAAGGGAAGAAAAATTGTTAAAATGGTCAATTCTGACAATACTGTTGCCACTGTTTTGCAGTATTTTGAAAACCATCCAAGGAATTCGATTTGCCAAGCCTATCATGGGTTGAATTTGAGTTGACGGTTTCTTCAGCATGTGTTGTGGACAGACGAAAACCGGTTTGTTAGTAACGGTAAGCCCAATAAAAAATGAACATTTTTGGGCTGCTGAAATTGCACATTTTATCAATCCGATTGAAAACCAAGGACACTTCGGAATTAACGTTTGACGTAGTATTATTAATGGGCACTTGATTGGTCCATATTTTTATGAGAGAATTTTAAATACTGAGTGATATTTGAAATTTCTTCAAGAACAACTTTCTGTGCGTCTTGAAAATGTGCCATTACAGCTGCGAGCAAACATGTGTTTCCAGTATAACGGAGCTCCACTGCATAAAGCAAGAATTATTGTCCAACAATATTTAAATGAAACTTACGGAGAAAATTATTAGATAGGTATAAATGGACAGATACAGTGGGCGCCTAAATCACCGGACTTGACACCACTAGACTTCTTCTTGTGGGGAACCTTCTATTAATCTGTTAACAACAACTCTGTTAGAACACCATCTGTTAACTTGGAACATTTAAAAGAAAAAATAAGAAATGCTTGTGATGAACTATCTAGAGAAATGTTTCGTAAGGCTTCAATGAAGAGAAGTAAGGCGGAGATTGGATAAATGTTTAGAAGTAGGAGGTGGTCACATTGAATATTTGTTGTAGTGATTGCTTATATACTTTGTTTCTTTCTGTGGTAAGTAATAGTTGTAATATATTATGTGCCTTGTAATGTTAAATTAATACTCACCTAAATAATACTAATTAATAATATTTAATTATTGACAGATGCAACTTTGCTATTTGTTTCCAAAGGCTACTTGTTTAAATCGTGACAATTGCGAATTTTTCATAATACCTTTGACGGAAAGAAATAGCAAATTTCTTTCTTTACAAAATTTGTTTAGAAAAATCAGGTCTTTTTAAAATATGTCAAAATATAGATATGTTTCAGAGAAAAATAATTCGATGACATTATTACTTCAGTTTCCAAATATGAAAAAATATGTAAATTCGACTTAGAATGGACCTTACTCAATCGCATTTAATAACCTCTTCAGATTTTTTCTATCGTTTTTCCTTTTCTTATAATAGAGGCGAGACATCGAGTTTCGCTCACCCTGTACATAAAGCACACTTTGTAAATTAGAGGTTATATAGAAAATTAATTTTCAGTGTTTCCCTTATTGTAAAAATCAATAGAATTTTATGGATTTCTTTCAGATATCTAGTTGTTAATATTTATACATAATTATGATAATTATTGGTTCTATAACTTTAGTCACAATAAAAAGGACAAAAAATTACTACATTTTACACGATTCATAAACTACTGAAAGTTCAAACAATACAAAGATATTCTACATCTATACATGACAGTGACTTACTTTGACCGGTCCTGAACGACACCAAATTAGAGAAAGGGCCGTATCCCCTACTATTCCTTGCTTGCACTTTAAAGTAATATTCCGTGAAAGGCTTCAGTTTGTATATTATGCTCGAATGAACGTCCCCTTTTACTGCCAGCACGTTCCATTCTGGTTCCGGTCTCGTTTTGTTGTCAGTGTATAAAATGACGTAGCCAGTTATACGTCCGCTTAAACTTTTGGGAGGCTGCCACGTCAATTCTACTAGTTGAGATTTTTCGTCCTTTAAATGGACATCGAGATCTCTTGGCGCTACATTCGGAGGCAGTTCCCACGTCCTGTTCTGCACCACCATACTCCAAGAGCTTTCTTTACGACCTACAAATTTAAATATATAAAATTTAAAGTTAACAGAATATGAATAAAGTGAAGAGACATGTTTGGACAAATCAAAAGATGCAACAAACTAAAAATTATATAAATGAAATGACAATTAATAAGGTTAACAATTCCTTATTAAATTAATTGTATATTTTGTAACACTATGCACTATGCAAAAAACTCCTACAAAAATTTAAATAAAAAATTGTAATATCTGCAATGCTTTCATGATAAAAAAAAAAAACCTTGAGAAACCCAGATAGCAAATTTTTAGTACCATTACACATATTCATATGAGTGTTAATAATAAATATTTTCAATTGTTCTGAGTTGATTTCTTAGAACATGTTTCTTAATACTACAATACTATGAAAAATTGAAATAAAATTAAAAAAACAACTAACCTTTGACAAGCTTGACAGAAAAGTCATATAAGGTGTTGGGTTTCAGATCATCAATCATCACATTTAAGTCAGTTATATTAAGAGTACGTGTGCGTCTCGACTTCTCATCTGTATATTTAACGATGTAGTAGCGATTATCTCGGACATACTAAAATGCATAAAATAAATACACGAAAAGCATAATCAATTAGGAAATTTACTTGGCTTTGTTTCAATGTGGGGTCGGTCCAATACAACACGACGGATGTTGTGCTTAAAACTTGTGCTTTAAGACCCATAGGGGGGTACAGAGCAGCCGATGGTTCTGGAGGAGGCTCGTCTTGAGTTCTGACAGTAGCATAGATAGGAGGACCAGCTCCAATTTGATTGCTAGCTCGCAAACTTAGAACATACTCAGAATTTGGTTCTGAAATAAAATTTTAAATATTGCCATCTTCGTATTAAAAACAACTATACGAGTAAGATAAATTGAATGTATCTTTTATTTAATCCAAATATAAAAAAGTTTAGTTAATATTGAAATGTTAAAACAAAATGTCTTAAGTTAAATAGTTACCCAGTCTTTCAATAATGTAAGTCCTGTTCCTCTCTTCTAATTCATGAGAAAACATATCAGGTATGCCTTTTCCCCAGCCAAGGATATAATGGCGGACTCGCACATTTTGATTAACTGGAGGGGACCACAGCACATATAGCTTATCAAAAGTTGGACGGACTAGAAAAAAAATTAAATATAATTCACTTCAATGAAAAGAAAAACAAATGAACCTAAATCTTAGTACTGCTTTAACTTAGTTTCAAGTATACAAGAGACATTTTTAGGCACTAAAATTAGTGCAGAATTTAGTTGAATCTCAAGCCTTGGGCATTCGCCAAAATTTTAAAATAAAATCAGCCCAAGTTCAAATCATTAGTAATACCTAATTTAATGTGGATACAAGATCAGATGATTATTGAAAGGTGACATTTACAATTTGACAGATTCCTGACTAAAATCTAAAAAACGCATTTGCCTGGTATACCATTCAGCAACACCACTTATACCAATCTTGATAATTAACAATTAAAACTCTTCAGGCTCTTAAATTCTTTTAATTATCACCTTTCAATTGCCATCTGATCTGTGAAATTCACTATAGATATTATTTAACGTCTTGGTTGGCTTTAATAGTTATTTATGTACCAAGGGTGTTACTTAGATGATATTGCCCGGAGGTCGATGTGATCCGGCCCGAGGGCCTTTGGCCCGAGGGAAGGATATCGACCGATGGGCATTATCATCAAGTAACGCCAGTGGTGCATACAACACTTTATTTTTCAATTACATGGCGAAAATAAAACTAAATGCAATGATTTTTTACATAATTATTGAATAGGTAGGGATTCTAGGATATCTAGTAACATTTACGTTGCTAAGGAAGCTGTTTGTTGTGTACTTGTCATTATTTAAACGTCACGTTGTTTGTACTTTTGGAAGATGGAATTTGTCTCACAAAATATTGTTAAAAAAGCCGAAAAAGCAAGAAAACAACTGTTGTCAGTGAAATCAAGAGCGGTATATGACAAAGAGTATAAAATATTTCTTAACTGGAAAGCAGAAAATTCGGTGACTGGTCTAAACGAGGTGGTCATGTTGGCTTACTTCCAGGAACTGGTATGTAGAGTTAGAATTTTACCTTATTTATATGTGCTACTCTATTAATAATTATCTTTATATTTATTTTAGTCGGAAAAGTATGCTGCTAATTCTTTATGGACTAAGTATTCAATTTTAAAAGCGATTTTGGACAAATGAAAATACTGACATTTCTAAATACAAGCGTTTATTTTCATTTTTAACACAAATATCTAAAGGATACCTCCCAAAGAAGTCGAAATTTTTGACTGGAGATCAGGTTTTTTTTATGTTTCAGTTATATGTTATATTGCTAAGCTGAATAAATACATAAGTAAATGAGCGTGTAATTTAATTTATAGTCCGCGGCATTATAGGGAGCATTATGGATATAACGCCCGCTGTAATGCCCAGGTTTTTATGCAGCTGTTTACATGTCTTGTATCCTAGGCATTATTGATACATAATGAGTAATTGAAAAATAAAATATTTAATATATACTAATTTAAAGAAATCGATCCATCCAGCCAAATTTTCATAAATTTTGAAAAAAATCGATTTATTGAATCAAATTTCCAATCCATGGATTATTTAACATAAAATAGAGTAATCCATGAAAACCTAGTTAAAACAGAAAATAAATCAAAATTTAGAAAACCCTATTCCTGAAAGAATTACAATTTTAACTAAATTCACGGTTTTAAATAAACCTACTCAAGATTTGAACTACTGACCTTTTATAGAAGAAGGCTGATCCGGAACCTTACTTTCATCCAGATCATTTTGAAATGTTTCTACATCGATCCAATCCGAAGGAGGCCCCGTACCATTAACATTCATTGCCCATAACCTAATCTGGTACACCGTCCCCCTTTCCAAATCACTGATAACCCAGTGCCTATCACTCGGTTGAGTAGTATATGTTGTACCCTTACCTTTGCCTTGCTTTCGATATTTTATCTTGTACCCTAATATTACACCGTTTTGGGATTCAGTTGGTGGCGGCTCCCATCTCACAACAATGCTCTGAAATTAAAACATAAATGATAATATAACTTGTTCAAATAAGTGTGAACATGTCATATTTATAAGTACTCACTGTGCTAGAGGGTTCCACGGTGACATTACTTGGTGGTTCTGATGGTGTGGTACTAAACGTCCTCACTAACTTTTCCTCCGTCGCTGCTCCTGCCCCATTATGGTTGACAGCAACGACCCATACACTATACTCGGTATATGGGTTTAACCCATTCAAATCGAACGATAATTCCGTTGTATCTACATTGTGTTCCACAGAGGCACTCGTCTAAAGAACAAAAATTTGAGAAACAGATTTTTTTATTACACTGTTTTCTAACCTCCATATAATAAATAGTATATCGTAGAATGTTTCCATTTGGAGTCTCAGGTGGTTGCCAACTGATGTGGATATTTCTAGGGCTTGTAGCGTAAACATCAAAGTTTTGGGGGGCACTGGAGACGTGTTCTTCTGACTGGGTTGTGATAGTTAAAATTTCTGACGAGACACCTGTGCCTTGTGCATTGATGGGTACCACTCGGAAATAGTAAACGCGGCCTGGTAGAAGGCCCCCTATATTAATTTCCTCCAGTTTAGATCTAGTGGTGTTTTGATATCGTTCTCTATAAGAATGAATATATATATAACACGTTACATATATGAGAAATATTTTGAAATATGAAGTACAAAGAGTATAAAATGATTAGAGTTGAAAATGTGGACATAACTGATTGATCAACTATTCGATTAAAAAAACTCAATTAGATAAATGTATGAAAATTTACAATTTCTATCATATATTTGAAATCTCTAGCTTTTTTTTTGACTTTTAAGTTTTATGATAATGATCTTTTATTTATATGTTTGAATGTAGTTTGAGAATATACTGTGTAATAAAAAATACTGTATTGCCATTTAATCTTCATTAAACAATTACATACACAAAATACAGTGTGTACAAAGAAAAAATAAAAAATGTTTCTATTTAAAGCAATAACTTAACAATAATTTAAAAAATTACAACCTTCATAATGTGTATATACATAAATAAGGTATATAATAAACCTAGATCTGATAACTCTAGAAGCAAAATTCCAAACTATAATTGGCATGACTACAAAATGCAAGGAAATTTATCGAAAACTTCACAAACTTGACAGATATTCATGATAATTTTAGGCACTCTAAGGTATAAATGAAAACGCAAAAAATATTTTCACAATAAAATAAAAAAAAAGGTAAAAATGATTTATATACATAAATTTATGTTCTCTCTTAATTGCATGGTAACAATTTTATTTAATAATAATTTCTTTGATTTCTCGGTTTAATCAATTTTTAGATGAACAGCCATATTACACTTATATTTTCCCATATCCTTAATACAAAAAATAAATTTATCTGGTTACTCCTGCCAATGTGATAATATATCTTACCTGTCGCTTCCCTCCTGTCGGTAATACACCGAATAGGCCTGAATACTATCGCCGTTTTCCACCGGTGGCTTCCAGCTAAGAATAACAAACCTCGCCTTAATCACGGGGGCCTTCAGGTCTTGGGGTCGTCCTGGCAGGCCATCTGTGATCGTCGTATCCGTGTTTCCAGCTGCAAGGGATTTTGGGGAGGCGGGAGTGAAAGCAGATTGTATATCACCCAGGTTAATATTATCGTTAGATTCACTACTTTTTAAAGAGGTGAAGGCACTATGAGGATCGTAAATGCTGCTATCTAAATTTTGCACGTTATTTTTTAGTAAGTGACCAAAATCTACATCACCCAGTTTGGCATTGTTGTCAGATTTAAGAGATGAAAACAAAGATATGGACTGCTGCTTGTAAGAGGTTTCAGTATTTCTAAGACCAGACTGTGCCTTTTTAGGTCTAATTTTTGTCAGTGTCTTTTTCTTATCTATTACGAGTGCGCATTTAAGGTTAGAACGTCATGCAAAGTACCATGCAAAAAAATCGTGACCAAACCATGCAAAATTAGTTCAAATTAGTAGTATAACAGGAGTAGGAGCAGGATAAGGGGACCGGGCAAGGGAGAAATAAAAAGAAAATAAAAAATTAATTCCTTGTAATACATATCCTGATTTTGATTATGTATATACAAATAAAAAGATTCTCAGCATTTATATCCACACCCAAAGTAATATATTTATGTTTATAGACCACACCACTTATGCAAATAACAGACAGCAGAAGTATCTAGATTTATGTGACTAGTTTCAGCCATGCATTATATACAGTGTACCCAAAAAAATGTGACAAACTTAGTAACGCAGTTCTTGAAGTCAAATAAATATGGTTTGATTAAATTTGTCTCATGCAAACTAAATGTGCCCTTAAATCATTTTTAAATGTATCTATCTTCTGCATAAATGCATTATACAATTTGATGTTGCAGGTCAATAGGATGTCAACAGTTTGTATCGCATATTACCACCACATGCTAAATTGAAATATATAAATATGGGATCATTGGTGGTAAGATGATTTATGGCTCTTACCCAGTGGAATCTATTCTAGCAGGACAGATACCATGGTCATCGTTCAATTCGTCTTGAAGCTTCGCTAATGATCCTATCAACTTCTTTAAAAGAAATCATACGTTTCCCCGGGCTTTGGGTGTTTTCTGAATAAACTGCTAGGATGATCATTTAGTAATAAAGTGAATATTAAATTTCATATACTATACGAATATTTGAATAAATAAGTATATTCTAATCAGATTAATAAAAAAGTTATATGATTTATAATTGTCATAATTTTCATCTTAAATATTAATAAGGTCAAATATGAGGCAATAAATACATTTTTATAATCATCAAGCTGAATAATATATTAATTTCTAAATTTAACTTAAAATTAAAATTTCTCTAAACAAATGCGTATTTTTTGAAGATTGGCGGTCAATTGCATTCGACCAATTTGAATAAATGTATAAATACAATGTACAGGGTGAGTGAAACGCGATGTCTCAGCTCTATTGTAAGAAAAGGAAAATCGACAGAAAAAATCTGAAAAGAAATTCCTAAATGGGATTGAGTAAGGTCCATTTTAAGCCGAATTTACATTTTTTTCATGTTTGGTAACTGAAGTAATGACGTCATCGAATTGCTTTTTCCCAGAAATATGCCTGTTTTGGCATATTTAAAAAGAGAT
This sequence comes from Rosalia funebris, assembly GCA_037954035.1. Classification (NCBI taxonomy): domain Eukaryota; kingdom Metazoa; phylum Arthropoda; class Insecta; order Coleoptera; family Cerambycidae; genus Rosalia; species Rosalia funebris. The sequence goes on along the minus strand of JAZFAV010000005.1, from coordinate 13,256,497 downwards.
ATTTTTTCTGAATAAATTTTGTAAAGAAAAAATTAGCTATCTCTTTCCGTTAAAAAATTATAAGCATATTTGTAAAAAAAAAGTATTATTAAAAATTCGCAATCGTCACGATTTAAACAAATAGCCTTTGGAAACAAATAGCAAAGTCGCATCTGTCAAAATATAGATATGTTTCTGGGAAAAAAAATTCGATGACGTCATTACTTCGGTTTCAAAATATGGAGAAATATGAAAATTTGGCTTAAAATGGACCTTAGTAAATCCCATTTAAGAACCTCTTTTCAGATTTTTTCTATCGTTTTTTCTTTTCTTATAATAGAGCTAAGACATCGAGCTTCGCTCACCCTGTACATACAAATGTTTCTGAAATGAAACTGTACATACAAATAGTTCAAATGGCATTTCAAATGGCATGCTGAATTCTTAAGAAAACTTGCACCCTTTTTCTATTTTATTTAATACCATGTTAATGTATAAATTTTTCTTTCTATTATCAAATAATAATTTAATTTAAATTTAGCACACTTTCTCTTTCTTTCTATTATCAAAGGTCGGAAGATGATCGTGATTGAAAATAATACATCAATACAAAAAGCACGAATAAAACTTAAATGTAGTATACATTTTTTTGTCATTTTTATTCGCAACTTATACTTATGAATTAAATGCGTGAGAAGGCATCGGTAGTACTGTAAAAAAAAACAACAAAAACAAAATATTTATGTATGTGGTATCAATTGAAAGTAGGTTTCTCTGACTTAAGGTATACAAATTGAAGACACATTAATTGCAATGTGGGAACATTTGATGTCAATATGCAAATATGTCCATAGCAGGATTGCATGCACCATGTAATCATGCCTTATGTAGACATCTCCGAATACATTTGCTATAATATCTAATAGTTTACATACTTATTTTGTAAGTTTATCTACAAATGGTGTTTGCAAAATAACATTATTTCAATTTCAATACCAACAAAATATTTTTATACATTCAAATGATTATTGAATTTTTTCTTTGATTAACTATTTTTTAGATAGGGACACATTTTTGTTGAGGTAAGTTAGGTTAAATCATATTTAATTGACCGTAGACTAAAGTCACTTTTTTGGTACACTCTATATTTTACCTGCGGGCCTATGTTAAGTTGCTAGAACAAATCATTCTGTTCCCTTGAGTTAGTTAGCTCACAAATAAGAGTGTGTTGTTTCGGTGTATCTCCTGATAACGACTTTATAATTATACTTATACTGTATAACATATATTTTTTATTTATATAGTATTTATTATTCACAACTGCATTTACAATTCACTGGTTTGCTAACCAACAAATCGTGTAAGCAATATTTGTTATGATTCATCACGTTATTAGGAAGTTGTGTCCATTAGAAAAAACGAGATCACAGCTAGCAACAGTCTGGTTGAGGATTTGGGTAATTCTCTTTCGGATTTAGTAATTTAAACAATTTGTTTATACATGAAACAAATTAAAATATTGCTTTTTCCATTTACCAGTTTTGAAAAGTAATTTTGTAAGTGCATTTTAATTTTATAGATGTAAAATAATAAATAAATGTGTGTGTGTGTGACCTATAAACGATAAATACTATTCTGTCTAGAAAAGGCAATAGCTATATCTATAAACTGAATGTAAAATTACTTCAAGTAATTTTACATTCAGTAATCAAGTATTAATTTTTCACAATCGAATAAGATTGTAAATGAGTGGTAAATAATGAAGACTTAATTGAAAATTATAATAGATCGATATGGTATGCATGTTTTCTAGACAGAAAAGTATTTATACAAAGAATAAAAATATATATTAGAGAAATAATGTTTAAGAAGCTTAACTTCTTAATAAGATAGCAATATCGGATAGTTATAACAATGGAACAATATGATTATAGTATTTGTTGTAAATAAAAGGATTTCTAAACATAAAACGCATGTCTTCATTATTTTATACAATCTAACCATAAACAAAACAATATTTAAAGCGAGATCGTCTAAGATTTAGATTTAAATATGTGATAATGTAGTGATAAATCAATTGTATCAAATAATTTCATATTAAAATATATGGGAATATTAGATAAAAACCTAATGTTTTACTAAAAACATTATACTTGATGATAAAATGTTGAATTAGATCATTCAAATATAAATTGACTGGACATTTCACGATTTCGAATATACAGGGTGTAAGAAGTATAACTGAGTGCTCAACTCTAACATCCGGGAAAAAAAAGTGTGAAATATATGTAATTAGGGAATAAATACATTATATGACAAAAATAAAAGTAAGAACTGTAGGATTTGTTGAATTTCTTAAATAATAAAGTAATATTTCATGTTAAAAATAATTTAATTTGTAGAAAATAATTCTTATTGTCCTTTTAAGTTTTCGCGAATCTGTACAATAAAATATTTAGTACAATAAAAATTATTTTCTACAAATTACATTATTTTGAACATGAAATATTGCTTTATTATCTAAAGAATTCCACAAATTTTGCTTTTCCACTTTTATTTTTGTTCCATAATGTATTTATTCATTATAATCACAATTAGGTGTTTTATACTTTTTTTCTTTCTTGTAATGGTAGATTTGAGCACCTGTGTTGTAGATCGCTTTTTCTTCGTTTGCTTAGGTCTAAATAATCAACTGTTAAAATAATGACGATTACTTCTTTCATCCTGTATATATGGTTTGTTGCAGTAACAGTCCCAAGTGCTCTAAATTATTAGAGGCTTGTACCAAAAAAATTGACTGATAATGAGATTTTTCAACAGATTTTTATTGCAGGTTCAAACTAACAAAAAACGGTTCATATGCTCATCTCATGCAGCTCATGCAACAAACTGTCACAAGTTTGGGCAGTATGGATGAAATTTACATGTAAATTAAAGTAGTTCATATACAAATGTTGTTCATGAATTTATACTACTCATATTATGTGTATATTGAGTTAGAAAATTAAAATTGTCGAAAGAAATATCAGATATTGTTTATATCTAATAGAGATTCTAGTGTTGTAATTCGGAATTTCCATCAGTGATGAGGATATTTGGATGAGGTATCTTATTGACAAAGCTCTCATCAATAATAAAAACATTGATTCTATTAATATACAGTTTGTATACATTTCTTTTACTAGAATTACAAGGTTGGAAGTTACCACAGGAAATAAAGAAATAAAACCCAGAAACTGGGCAAGTGAATGGAAATTTATTAGAGAATACATATTTGAGTGTTTTATTTAATTATCATAATCATATCTGCAGTAAAAAAATTCATCAAACCCTTTAGATCTTTTTTTTGCTAAGAGATAGCAAACTTTTAATTATTATTATTTCAATGGAGAAGCTGCTATAATTTGCCAAAAAAATAAGTACATTTTAATTTTTAAATTGGAAAATCAAGATGTAACATGAAATGATGTACAATTAATGAAATTATTCCAAATTTTTATTTGACTCTTGACCTGATTGAAAATAAAAATTCACCATAAATATGTATCTTTTGTTTTTCTGAAAACGTACCGTGAACTGAAAAGCACCTCCTGTTTTGTTTTAAAATTAATTTGATTTGTATGAAATATATTACAAAATTGACATTGAGTCTGTATCGATATAATAAAGACAATTGTTTTATAGTACATAAGCTATTATATGCTTAAAAATATTTCATTTAAATGCATTAGTAAAAATGCACGCAGAGAATTATCCCATTGATAAGTTTTATAGTCCATTTTATAGTCGTTTTTAATTGTCTTGGGTTCGCATATTATAATAGAAAATATGCATATTTAGAATTTAGCATTCCAAATAAGAATATTTTCCCAAAGTAAAAAAAAAGGAAGAAAAAATACGCACCAGGATTGGAAAGAACCTTCAAACTTGCAGCTGCCTGGATGTTACCAGCAGGGTTTGAAGCGAAACATTGGAACAATCCAGAATCGGACGTCATGAGACCCATAATTTTTAGGTTGTATCTGTAATATAAGTGCATAATATTAAGTCTATTAGTAGTACTTGAATTTGATGTAATTGGAAGTTTGGATTTTCTGAAAATGAGGGGTTTCTAACACTAAAAAATGAATATATATATATATATATATATATATATATATATATATATATATATATATATATATATATATATATATATATATATACAATTCAAGCGAATAATGTTTCCATTATTTAAAGTTAAATTAAAACCAAACTTGAAAAGAGGTAATAAATATATGCATTATAATTATTAAGGGAAAATATAACAGGAAGACTAATAGTATGAGACAAAGTACTAAAGCAGGCAGAAGCAGGCCTTCAGGCAGAAGACCAACTTTTTCCATTGAAATATAATTTTCCAGGAGATACAAGGAAAAATTATAAATTTTCTATTCTTAATGTGCCAACAGACTAAAAACAGGACAATTTGCAGATGATAAGCAAAAGTAACGCTACCACAAATACTAATAAACTTCTGTGGTACTTCTTTTATTTTTCTCAAAGTTAATAGGATTGTTAATTTTAAAATTTAAATACTTTTACTTATAAGAAAAAAAAAAAAAATTATGTAACGCATACATAACATGTACCTGAGTTCAATATGCAATAAAAGAAAGTCCCTTAATACATTAACAATGGAACAATGTAATGATAATTCCACACTTTAAAATCTTTAGATAAATTCAGATTAGATAATGATAAAAATTATATTTACCTTTGTTGTACGCTTTTATGAAACAATAATATTTATGTAATATTTACTGTAAGTGATAAAGGCTACAGAAAAAAATAAAAATAAACAAATATCTGGTTGTTAAACGATAGACATTGATTACTAAGTTCGCAATTGATAAAGCTCATTTACCTGCTATAAAAATATCAGATATTGTTTGTGTTTTCCTCATATGTTCCTCATGTCATAATACATTGTTTTCATACAAATAGTATCGGAATAATACTTAATAACATTGATTATCACCCTCTTTTCAATACATGATTTGAAAATAGAAAATAAAAACCTTTGTCTGTCTATTAATTGCCATACAATGTATGAATTAAGTCAAATATAAATTCAATATTTTCTAAAAGTAGATAGATAACTCTCTAGTAAAGTTTAATTTCGGATATCTCACAGGAAAATGGTAATCCAAATTGTATCACAATGTTTTTTAGGTTCTTATATTATTTTTCTTTTTGAGGTAATTTCTTCCTTAATCAAAAACTATACCGCTTGGCATTCAATTCGGTTATTTGCCTAATGTTAAGGTCTCCGGTTTTAGAAAGATCCTTCACAATACAACGTTCCCAAAACGCGTTCTTTCTTACTATGAATCATTTTACAAGAGAATTGTCTTGTCCCATTCATTCCTAATGGGATATCACATAGAACTGTATATCAGAATTTCATCCTTATTGAAAATAGTCGTTGTTGTTGAGATTTTGATAAAGAAAAATCACATAAACAGGTTTGCGACAATGAAAGTAAATGCATACATTTAATAGCACCATTTCTATCGGGAGGGTGATAAAGATGCCATTTGTTACATAGACTCTGCTAACTGTAACTACTCTCAATAAAACTCTATCAAAATAAAGCATAAAGCACATTATAGTTCAAAAATAATAATAAAAACATAAAATACCTTTTATACATTGTTCCCCAAAAAAATTAATATCAATTAAAATTACACAAATTCATTTGTTACTTAATTTTCATACAGTGAATCGCAAATTTCAGTAATATAATCTGTAATGAAGATCAACAATAACACACCGGAAAAAATTTGATATCCACTGAAAAATAGGTTTTTCCTTACTTACCCATTCACAAGCTTATAATATTCTGAATATTTCACAAGTTCACCATTCTTAAACCACTGTATTTTCGGTTCGGGTATACCGTACACCATACATTCCAATTCAATATCTTTAGTAGGATATTCAGTTTTATCTTGGGGTTTCTTCAGAAACTTAGGAGGCACCTAAAAGAAAATCGCCACCGGTAGATTAATTATATGGATGAAATAACAAGTAAAAGTGACTTACTTGAATCTCAATTAAAGCCGAAGCATCTAAACTATCTTCTCTATTTTCTGCTCTACATTGGTAAGTTCCACCGTCCTGTTCCTGTATCTTTGTAATCCTTAACGATTTCGTCGTACCGACCAAGGTGAACCTACTATCTAAGTAACTGAAGAATAAACAAAATAATTACATTGGAAATAACACAAATTACGTTAGCCAACATACTTTATGTCTATTGGATAACCGTCTTTAAGCCACGTTATAGTAGGATTTGGGTTACCATTAGCTGCACAATCCAGTGATACATTTTGTCCTTCTATGAAAATTCCAGGCAACGGTTGAGCTATAAAACTAGGGGGCGCCACATTAGCTGCCTGTTCTTGGTCCCCGTTTATGTACAGAACTGCTTTATTACTTAATTTGTACGAATTAAAACCAGTCGCATTACATCTGAAATTAGACAAATGCAGGTTATGAGAAATTTGGTAAATACAGGTTGAGTGTTATAATTTGTATTTCAATACATAAAAGTACAAAAGGAGATATACATATGTATAAAACTGTCCACCGTGAGTGTTGTATCAGTGGTGTTACATTCGGGTACTTTTACGACATCCGAGATGCCGTCGTACATATATTTGAATTGATGTCGGTACAAACAGCATAGTTTAGCTTTGTCGATTTGTTTAACTACACTTGTTTTGGATGTTGTGGCAGCGTAAATATATATATTATTATCCCGTATTTGTAAGTCTAATATAGCGTAAATATGCAGAAAGTTTTCAGTACCACGCGACCATTTGTGAACAAAGCAAGAATATTTATATATGTCCTTATTTAAATTATAACGGGTCTCAAATATGTTTGCTGTTCTTGGCGGCATGTTGGTATATGTTTGTTGGCCTTCAAGAAATCTTTATATGTATATAACTGTAAGCGTATATATTGGGGTATTATATGTATAAGTCACCTTCATGAAAGGATTAGATTTCAATAATAGTAATAAATTAATAAGAGGTGTCGTATATATAAAATTACCTTTTTTAAGCTTTTGCTTAATCTTCATGGGCCAAAAGAATTGGTTATAATCAGAAACAAAACTGTGCCACCAGCAAAACCCTGTATATGTGTATATTTATATCTTGAAATTATACCAATTATCTTGCATATACCTCAATATTTAGTTTAATAAGTAGATATCTCTGTTTATTACTCCACCAAAATAAAATATATTTATAACTAACCAATAAAGATACAAACAACACGACATTTATAAAACATTTTTAAATACAATATTATATTTACATCAATTATCAATATAACAAATACTGTCGTGTTATAGTAAAACCTAGTAAGTCGAGTTACTAGGTTTTGAATTATTATCAATTTTTTAATTTGGCACGCCAAAATTACCCTATAAGAATTGTTTCCGCGCTGATATCACTGTAAATAGAGGCTATTTGTGCATGCTGTTTTCTAGTAAGTATAAGAAATATAGCATTTTACTTCTTTAAAATTCAGTAAGTCAAGTTACTAGGTTTTACACGTTCTTTTTTTATTTATTTCTCTTTTTCGTTAACAGATTTATATAGTATGTCGGAGTTACTATATTTTACTTTATTATTCTCAGTTGAGTTTGGACCACCGAGTGGAGTGCACTCGTGTAAAAGTTATTATGTTAGTTTTAATATTATGGAATCTCGGTCAAGAAAAATAGTGCAAGTGTGCCTAAATAGGTCTGGTAAAATAATGTTAAAAGTAGATTAGTTATATTGTTGTTTAGTTTGTTTAGTTGTATGTTATTAAAAATAAAGTTATAATTACATCACGTATATGATAGATAATTTATTTATATTTTAAGGGTATCGACTCCCGTTCATGATGATTTGCCTTCAGATGGTGATCATAAAATTTATTCTGACTTTGACGATAGTGATAAAGATCCAGATTATACCCCTGTTGAGACATAAAAAAAATTTATACAGTTTTTCAATCGTGACGATTTATGTGACGAAAATAATCAAAAATACTAAAAGAAAATCAAAAAGTCCCTGTCAGGAGGTTGAGGTTTTAAATAATAATAATGAAATATTAGCGTCTATCGCTGGAGCTGAAGGACAATGTGAAAATATACAAGACTTTCATGATTCTAACCATGAAAAAAATAAATAACATTTATAGCTCATTGCTAAAAGAAATGATAGACAATGTTATAAAAGCATTAAAAGGAAAAGGAGAACTCAAAAAGAAATCGTTAAATAATAATAGAAAACATGGCTTGCTACCTCTTTGTACTAATAAGTGTAGACAAAAGTGTTATCAAAAAGTTGATGACGTTTCAAGAGAAGAAATTAGAAAAAACTTTTGGAAATTCAATTTTGGAGGAAGAAGGCTTTTTCTAGAAGCATACATAACGCAAAATAAAATAAAGTGCAGTAGTCAGAAGGCCATACATTTTAAAGAGTTTTCTTTGCATTATCTTTTACCATCGAATAGTGATAATGATGAACATAAACTACAAGTATGCAAGACAATGTTTTTGCACACTTTGGGATTAAAAACTGATATGATTACAAGCCTTTTCAGTTCAAAAATAAATAGTAATGATGGGTTTACCAAAGTAGAAGACGAAAGATGATTGATTGCAATAGGATTGCTTCAAACCAAAAAAGAAGAAACAGAAAAGCTAGTAACATCCCACATTGAAAAATTCTATCCAGTTGTGTCACATTATAATTTGCTGCATTCGCCTAATAGGTGCTATCTTCCTTCAGAACTGACGATTAAATATTTATAGACAGACTATTGTGGCACATATGATAACATTTCATATGATCTGTACAGAAAAATATTTGAAAAACAAAATATTGGGTTTAATCGCCCTTCGCAGGATGAATGTGATACTTGTCTGAAGTATGAAGGTCATCTATCAGATGACAATACATGTTCTACTAAATATTGTGAGACTTGCATTAAAATAACACAACACAAAATTAGATACACGATCGCCAGAAAGGCTTATCAGTCTGATAAAGATTCAAATTTGGATGATCATCAAAAGATATACAGCGTGAATATGCAGAAAGTCCTTCTGCTTCCGCCGTTTTCTGTACCTCAGGAAGTAAACACCTCTAAAAAAGAAAGAAATATTGTAGTTATTATGCCCAGCTTTTCAAGATCAACGACGCAAACTGTTTTAGCAATTCTTACCGACAAATGATAATGCACCAGATTTGTGTAACGTTTCGGAACGTTGATTTCCTTTATAAATTAACATGTGAATTATATCTGTCCATTTTATTTGTTTTGTGGTTCTTGACAAAATAGGCCATACCTATTTTCTTATGTTAATAATTATACGAACATTTAGCTCTTTTGCGTTAAAGTTTGTAATTAATAAAGTTACTTTCTCCTATTTCGGTTTTAATTTTAGTAAGTAGATATGCCAGTTTTTTCATTCATAATTTACTTACATTTCTACATTTCTAAACCTAGTTAAAATAAAGTGAGTCGAGTTGCTTAATTTATATCTGCATGTTAATTTGAAAATTCACTTTTTGTAAAACCTAGCAAATATTGTTACTATTTTTTAAAACTAAACCAGTACCTATATTTAATAAACTGAGTCTTCATAAAAATCTAATAACTTTAGTTACTATATTTTAGAATATTAGAATTCAATTTGTTTCAAGTTGTTTAATTCAGCAAAATATAGTAAGTATTATTTCTTCCTTTTGTATTAACTTTAGACCGATTTTAAGTTCATATTTAGAATCAGCATATGAAAAAACCCATATCACCGTTTAAAAATTCTTAATAAATGTTAAGAAGACAAAAGGCTGAAAGAAAGTCGATAAAATGCGTTTCCTGAAATTATCAAATATTTGACTTACTAGGTTTTCCAATATTACGGCAGAATATATTTAGTTTCTTAGTAGTAGTATTATGAGAGTAATCTTATCACTTCACAATTAGAATTACAAGTACAGATATAGTATTTTACATTTATTTCCAATTTTATATTTAATTCCATTAAAATTTCAATATCAGCCTCTCAATTACTGCATTGTAACTGTTAAAATGGTTTGGTATGAGTGTGTGTATATGTAGATGGTTTAATATACGTACATATATGGATATATATTATGGCAGGATATATATTATGACAGAATACTTATTTATTTTTATATAGCATTATTATTTGAAGTATTTAAGGCTGATATACATACATAATGAACACAATAAATAGCTTCTATTAGTAAAACAATAAAAATATATATTTACATTTCATACAATACAAGATCTTGTTAAAAGGCAGAGTTTAGAAACTTAATTCCAATCCTTCACTCAACTTGGGGTAGGTAACAAATTAATATCACATAAATGCTATAATTACATACTATATATTATGGTTATGGTATAATTAACAACCCATCGAATAGATCAATTAGTAAGCTTTAAAGTATGAAGCAGGATGTAAATAATAATTAAGTAAATAATTTCAATAATAAACAAAAAGTGTAATATAAAGAAAAAATCGATAAATCGCATACAGATTTAATTTTAAGTAAATTTTTTTATAAAACAAAAAAAATTGTAAACAATTTGACACAATGAGAGGACAAAAAAAGAATAACAAAAATATGAAACATTCTTAATTGTAAGCATATTATTTGCAAAAAATACTAAGTCAAATTTTAGAATTAACCTTTTTCTTAAATTGCGAAGGTGAAATTAATATTAGATGAGATTTTATTGTAGTAATATAGGGCAATATTCAAAAATGAATGTTGATATATGAAATGAAGTCTCATATGCTGATGATCTGTGAAGAGGAATAGCCAGAGAACGTTTATTTCTGATATTTACATTGTCATCATGATGTCAGATCTATAAGGGATGTCGGACCTATAAGACATTTTTTTTTCATAAATATGGTGGTGTTTTTTGTGAATTGTTTTAGATAAAAAACAATAAATGTGCGTATATCTTTGCTTTACATCAGGCCTTTTAGAGTGGAAAATGTTGTGAGTGACTGAGATATGTTAAACTTTCCGCAATTCAAATTTGCAAAACGTATACATGCATTTTGAATTTTGTGTAGGTATTGGTAGATTTTGAAATTTACTCAAGAAGTACCAATAAACAATTTGTCTATTGATGTTTATTGCTTGAAAAAAATATAGATTTATTTTCCACTGTATTCCACATTATTAACGGTTAGTTTTCACTTAGGATTTTATTAAAATCGAAATATCTCAGAAGCTGATGTTTTAAGAGATAGAGAATATTGATATTGTAAGTTACCTAAAAGAAGTGAATAGAATTCGGATGCACCAAGAAAATGGTGTACTATTTAAGATAAACACGTTGCTGTCTACTTCAAGCAGAATTGAAAATATCACACAGGCATTGGCATCAAATAGAGCACTTGTGAAAACTTCTAATGATACATTTTCAATTTTGTATTACCTGCAGTTTCCCAAAAACGTCTAATATATCAGTTAGCGTGATGTGCCCTGTATATTTTCGATACTTACAAGGTGTTTAACATGGCGATTTATTTTAAACAGAAAATACATCTCGATGACCTTGCAATTGCTACAATTAAAAAAGAAAAACATTGGCGACCCCTCCTAACAAAATTGCGTCAACCTATTAAGAGATGCCCCGGTGGGGTAGAGTAAACTCTTACAGCCCATCAAAAATAGTAACAAGCCTCAGAACTACGATATCGGACCGCCCACGAGGTGCGCAGCAAATAGCCTGGTCTTTACTCAGTCGAATTGAGACTTTTTCAGAGTGAATATCGATGAATATATATTGAATGTACACGGAGTTCGATCTGGCCGCGCGTCTAGAGCATAAATTTTCCTGCGATGCTGCCTCACTCTTTCTTCTACGCATACCTAGAGAATATCACATTTTTTCCTCTTCTTCTCTTATGAGCAGTACTCATAATTACAACGCAATTGTGAAAATATTTCGTATAAAAACATAATAGCAATATTTTGCGGCTTTAATTATAATACATTACTGTATATTTCCTATACTCCATTTCTATTATCAATATCTCTTATATATTATCAATATATTCCATTAATAAATCTCCAAAATTATAAGCACCCTGTGTACGACGATAGCCACGCCATGTACGGCTAGGCCATTCAATGTTTACCTCAAAATGGAAATGTTCCCTTAAGGCCAAACTATATTTGCTCTTTCCTTACCTATACGATCCTTGATCGGAGTCAACAACTTCGTCTATCTCCAAAGCCCCCGAAGGAAGAATCACCATTCGGAGGTCGTCGATTTGCAACGGCCTTTCGTCTTTTAACCATCGAATTCTCGGCGGAGGTGTACCGTTTGCGTAACAAGCGAAGTAAGCTTTTTGCCCTATGTACACTGTAATGTCGCGCGGTTCTTCGCGGAAGCCTGTAAGACCTGAAAAAAAAAACAAGATTGCTAGAAAAAATAATTAAAAAACACATACTAAAGGAAATATATTCTGTGCTTCTTCGAATTCTGATAATATTTAGTTAAGCTGTCCACGGATGAGGGACTTATATCGTGGAGTTATTTCAGTTGATGTAGGTACAAGCATCTCAGTATGGCTTGCATAATGATTCTTTGCGTGTGCGTCACAGGTAACAATCGTATGAATCAATCATCTGACATTTTTGAACAGTGTCGTGCCGAAAATACATTTTAGGATAACAGTTAGTACAATACAAATCCGTCAACATATGACAGAGTAAAGCTGCATTCATAGTAGCAGTAAAGTTAACTTTAAAAAGTAACACAAGACGTAAGAAAATTCAATACAATGTTTCATACGGCGCCATTCATAGCGCATTTTAAGCAAAAATTAAGGAATAAGCCGTTAGTCTTAAGAAGTAAGAAATGACCAATTTTTATTTCTTAAGTTTTACTGATAACTGATTCGTATAAAATCGTGATTAATCGTTTATTTACGGGGAATTTCTTTTAATTCTATGTTCAGTAAGTTCTGTTTCTGTGATTTGTTTGCTAAGTCTATGGTTTATGTTTGTTTTAAGCACAGTTTTTAAGGTTATATCTGTATTTTTTGGCGGTCTAGTCGTATCACACTCAGAATAGTTCATCTTCATCTAATTGCATTTTTTCTACCTTAAAATACCTTCAATTTCTTCACACTTTTATTTTTAATGTCGACAACAAATCTACAAATAAATCGAGAATGACGTGAATCTGACATTTGACATTGTCAAAACAAATGCAGGCTCAATTTAGTGCGCATGATTACTTCTTAACTTATTTTAAACTATGAACACATTACTTCTAAATCCATAATGCTTAATGCTAACTTCTTACTGTTTACTTTTTAAAGTTAACTTTACTGCTACTATGAGCGCACCTTAATGAAAAGGTTCTCCACAAAAACATTCAACAGAAGTGATATTTCCATCAAAATAAATTAAATATATTCAACAAAAATGAAATAAATTTTACAGAAATATTGAGATGCCAATGAATCAAATTATACAATAAGGTTAAGACGTGACTTCATAATTGCATTTTGTTCGGTAAATAATTAACTGTCAATGCCGTATGTAGTTGATCGAAACATATTAGACTTACGTGCTGGTAATTGTGGCATATTAGTAACAGTTCCGGCTGGTGTAGCATGTGATTCGTACGTCGTCACTAATTGATACACGCGCAAAGATCCATTATACAAATTGTATTTATATTTCTGCCCCGTTTCTGTGATTTTCGTAAAGCCGAAAGTTTGTAGTAATACACGATTGTATGCACATGTGAGGTTTATAAAGAATTTCCTGATTTAAAATATGTAAGCCTCAAATAATATATTTGGTTTGTCATCGCAGCTTCTAGGTCTTGTAGAAAGAAGTCTTTATACACTGTGAAAAAGAAATCTGAAAGAACACTTGAAAGATCTCGCAAAATATTTTTTCTTGCAATAACGCTCGAAAGGGTCAAAAGATATTTTAAATTTGCCGTCTTTAGAAATATTTTAGTTTTATATACAGTGGCGTATGTTTGCAGGACCAAAGGGGTCGCATTTTTTTCAATGACAACCCCTATTTTTTATTTGATACAGTGAAAGAGTAATTATTTTGAGTATTGCTATAAAAATTTTATTAAGTAGCATGACAGTTTCGAAAATAATTTAAATACAGTTTTAACTGTACAAAATGGTTTATTTGTAAATAAAATAAAATAAATACATTAACTAATAAAGTGTCCAAACTGTGTAAAATTAGCCATTTCAAATATTGCGTATTCCCTGTTGAAATCGTTCCTCTAAATCATCTGTTCTCGTGTTTATCGATATTTTAAATGACGCCATAAGATAAAATCAAGAGGTGTAAGATCTGGGGAACGAGTTGCTTACTATATAGCTCCACGTCGCCCTACCCATCGTTGTGGAAAGATGGTACCCAAGTAAGTGCAAACAGGAAGAGCGTAATGAAGAGGCGCACCGTCCTGTTGATATCAAAGACTACTATCAGGTATGTATGTCTGGTTCATTTGCATTTGGGTATAAAATTGTCAGTGTTGGATTCAACTCTTGCTATACAAATCGCAAATACCATTGCGCCAGTCAAGCTTGTCATATAAAAACGAGCCTAAAATTTGTTCCTGACTATAACTGCTCAAACGTTTACTTTTCTTGGAGATTCAGTATGTGATTTCTGTATCCATCGTGGATTTTGTTAGGATACCTACAGTTTTGTCTATTTACAGTTTCCATTAAGGAAAAATGCGGGTTCATTCGAAAAAATAATATTTTTCGCAATGATATGGTCATTATTACAACATATTTGCATTTTTTAAATCAATGTAACTTTTTAAAGGTGAAATTTATGTTTATGTAAAATATTAAAAATATTCATATCTAAACCGATCTGACGTGAATTGAAATATGAATTTTCACCATTTTCTTAGCAAAATGTCAACTTGCGTATCTGTATTGATTGCTTGGCGACCAGCTCTGGGTAAATCGGGTACATGTCCACATTTTTGGAAACACCTACACTTTTACTGAAAATAGATCGTGCTATATAGGCGGACGATCTCGATCAGCCTCATTAAAGAGAGACAGATTTCCACTGTAGTTCTTCTGCTATCTCCATAACCATACATCATAAGAATTTCAACGTGACCTTTTGCCGAAACCTAATTTGACATAACTGATATTACATAAATCAATTTTCACAGTTAAAACGTTTTGCATTTTTTATCACAACTTTCTTTATGCCGTTTTTAATAAAATTTTTATAAAACTGAAAAAATTAAAAAAAAATGCTATTTAAAAAAATGCACTCCCAATGGCCCTGCAAAGGTACGCCACTGTACATAGAACGAAAGTATTTCAAAAGACAGCAAACTTAAAATACCCTTTTTACATCGTCCAAAATATTTTGTAAGATTTTTCAGGTGTCTCAGACTTCTTTTTGACAGTGTATATAAAGCATGCAGAAAGTACAACATCAAGTATAAATAAATGAAAAAAAAAGTGGCCATAGGTTTTACACGGAATTTATCTTCGATTTATTTTTGTTCCTGTATTCTCGTAATGTGTCGTTAGTTGTATCGAATAGAGGACGATTTAATCAGTTTTGCAATAAATATAATGGTTACATGGAAATTGCCTAGTTGGAATACGATGCAAATGCATTATCCATATTTAATTTAATATATATTTTTTATAGAATATACTGGTAGGGAGACTATAAAATAATATTCAATTCAAAATGCACATTTAAAAACTGTGATTAGCCGTGGACGAGATAACAGATCTAGAAAAAATATATGTGATCAACCTTATAGTAGGCATACTTGGTCTACACACTTGATTTATAGCGCGTACATTGCGTCAGAGAAAATTTGACAGCCTAATAAACTTTTAATGTTAAATAAAATAATTAAAATGTTTACGGATGATGTTGGTACTAGAATATTCAAGGAAACTCATTTTGATGATAAGCCAATTTCCGCGTTATAGTGAATTCGATAGAGACAATAGTAGATACATTAAGGATCAACGTTCTATAGTCATAATGGAGTTAGATAGAATAATGATAAAATACATCAAGACTTTATATGAGATAAATAATTATTTTCTGGTTTTCATAGGAAGTTTCATTATTTCACACCATAGTTAGTTACTTTAACGAAAACTGAGTAAAAAAGAAACACCAAAATTTTACAATCCAATTTGAAATATTTTTGAATTTAGTTTATTTATTTCTTATCTTTTAGGTAAAAAAATGCCTTCACTGGTGCACCCAAACGGCGCTCATGCTATAGCAAACGAATAAGGCAAATTGAAATATTTACGGTTACTTCAAAGTTTATAAAGCTAATGAAATTATTTCCTTTTCCCCTTTCCGTTCGCATTAAAATTTCAAACTGCTACTAAACCGAATTTATAAAGCGATTATTTAATGGAAAGAGTGGCTACATTAAGTTAGCAGATGATTATGAAGTTTATTCAATAATTCCACTTTCAAATTAACACAAGCGACTACGTACAATACCTACGGTTTAATTAAAATCGTCTTCAGAAATTAGAAATGGTATATTCGCCGATGAAAATTATAATTATTCCAGACTGCTATTCTAGGGAGTTCAAAAGTCGTAACATTGAGTCATTTACATTCTCAGTTAGTAGAGTAATAATAGTACATTGTACAACAAGTGTCGAAAAATGCTTTTCGCACGTGTTTTACATTATACTCGTACTTTTCCTACGGTTGCACTTAAATCACATTCGAGGAATCTTTTTCTTGTTTAAGTTTTGCTTTCAAAACGATGATTTTTTGACATAACAAAACAATAATTATTTAGTTTTAATAAACATTTACTTACTATTATTAGTATTAGCAATAAACGTCATTATTAACAGCTAATGATATTTTTTTTAATAATAGGCAATAATAATCTTGTTACAAACAATATCTATTTGAAGTTGTAATTAATAGTAAAATTACTGCAATTTTCTAAATGAATTCCTGGCATTTTTTGTGCTGATTGATCAAATTTTTTACAATAGATATGTTATTGTTTGTTTTTGAAGAAGATGGCAATTCATTTTGTGGTAGAACATCAACATGTATCTCTGAATCTACGGTGTTTAACGAATTTACAATTTTATTGGACATTTTGACTTTCTTGAATGGATTCATCTATGTAGCCTTCCGTCACATTGCTAGAGCGCCATCCACCATGACGTTTGAGGATCAGTAAATCAACACCTGCATTAACTAACAAGGTAGCAGAGAATCGGCGGAAACAGTGTTCCGTATATCGCTCTGGATTTTTGAGTTTAAAAAAAGCTGCAATTTTTTAGCCATACCTCCAATTTTGTTGATTCCCACCGGCTGTTTGGTGCATTTTCCATTTTTATAGTTTAAAAAACATATTTAAAAAATTGTTTTAAATGGATATAAATGGAAAAAAAAAATTACGAAACGCCGAGTATCAAACACGGGTCGCCTGGACGTTAAGAAAAAAAGTATTAGCTATCACTACTCCACGGCGTTTCGCGCACAGCGTGCGTAAAATGCCATTTTACAGTTGCGTTTTTAGTGTGCTTTTGCTTATTTTCTAAACAACCGTAGGAAAAATCATTTGTAGATAATATTAATAATAATGATATGCCTTTATTTTCATAGTAACTAGCGATAATATTACGTAGCCTATGGGTAGGGCGAAGTGTCAGCATGTCACTGCTTTCCAACTTAACACTATAACTAAAGTTATACAAAAGAAATATAGTTATAACTTTATAACACTAGAACTAACATATAATATATACAAAGTGTCTCAGTTGGAAATATACGATTTAAATTGCGCGCCATTTGTATTCTGTCAAAGATGAGGCGTCAATATTTGACGACTGTCATCTACAAAGCATACGACGTCAACCTGCTGCAATTAACAGTTCAACAACGAATAGTTTGTGTACAAATGTTTTATGAAAGCGAACGATCATTTACAGTCGCATTAAGAACAATTCGCACGAAATGAAACGCGTACAGAGTTAATAGTTCATAACCCAATCAAGAAATTTGAAGAGACGGGTTATGTTATTGATAAGGTAACACCAATACGCCCTCGTCGTGGTCGGTCAGACGAAAATATTGCTGCAGTGAGAGAAAGTGTACGGGCATATCCAACCACATCAAACGACGTCGTGCACAACAATTGAATCTGTCAAGAGCCACCACGCATCAGATTTTAAAGAAAGATCTGCATCTGTCAGCATACCAAATTCAGTTGGCATAACAATTAAAAGTTACAGACCGTTTACAACGTCGTACATTTGTTAATTGGATGTTAGAAAAGGAAAGAGATGATACTGATTTTTGCGACAAAATTTAAAATTTGTTTAAAATAATTGTCGGAGGACCTGGTATAGTGAAATCAAAAATGTATTTGATAGAATGATGAGGTGCATACATTTGTCCCGTGAACAAGGCGGGGACATTTCTAAGAGCTATTTTAATTTATTTATTTTCTTGTTATTATAAACGGTATTAGTTTATTAACTTATTTCCATTACCATTTTACTTCTGGAATTACTAAACATATTTGAACGTTATTGGTGATGTCAGTTAGATCATGACAGAATTATATCAAAAGAAAGTAAAGGCGGCCGTTTCCCATTTCACGTCTACCATCAGTTTTGATATCGGTACTTTTCAATATCAGTTTTATTTTATGTCTTAGGGCTTCTGTCATGATACGCCGTCACGAAACCCAATGTCTTAGTTAAATATGCCAGCGCTATGAATTGCTGATTATTTATAATCCGACTTGAACCTGTGGCTATTGTTAATCATCATCATCATTAGGTCATCAGTCCTAAGACTGGTTGGACGCTAACCTCCAGCTTCTCCTATCTTGTGTTAACCTACGCATTTCGCTAATTGTGCTACAACCTACATCCCTTACTATTTGCGAGCAGTAGTCTAATCAAGGCCTACCTCTGCCTTTCTTCACTCCTATTTCTGCCTCCAAAATATCGCGGACTATTCCCCCATGTCTCAGCAAGTGGCCTACCATTCTATCTCTTCTCTTCTTTAAGTTTTTCCACATACTCCTTTTCTCGCCGACTGTCTCCAATACTTCTTCGTTTCTAACCCTATCAGTCCATGGTATTTTCATCATTCTTCGGTAACACCACATCTCAAAAGCTTCTAATTTCTTCCTACTTGCTTCCCCTACCGTCCAGGTTTCGCAGCCGTAAAGTGCCGTGCTCCATACATATGTTTTCAAAAATCTCTTCCTTGTTTCTAAGTTTATTACCCCCGAGCATAAAAGTGCTTTCTTTTTGTTAAAAGCTACTCGACCCTGCGCTATTCTTTGTTTTATGTCTTTATCGCTTCTTCCATCCCAATTTATTTTACTTCCTAAATAAGTGAAGTCTTAATTTCTATTGTTAATAGAAAATAATTATTTAATTATTTTCAAGGTATGGTAATTATTTACTTAATCTACAGAAAAGACCTTCAAATCATCTCTGGCGTTAAGACCACGTTCTAGAGTACCCACACAGGGGGAGGGTTAAAGTAGAAATCAATTACTGCAATTTACTTAAAGGGCAAATTAAACTTTTCAGAAACTACGAGGGTAGTTCCAGAAGTACCAAAAAGTACCAACCTTATCTTATAAAGCTTAAGTTTGAAGTTTGATGACGCTATGTTGTTTAATATTTGTTTGGCAGCTATCAATAGTGAACGCTCTCAATGAGTTTGTAAACATGGAAAAAATTGGTAATCGTTAAGTGATACAATACTTTCATTTGAAAGGCCTCAGTCCCACCGATATCAAAGTGGAGCTAGATTCTACTCTGGGGGAGTCTGCTCTTTCGTTTATAACAGTAAAATATTGGGCGGCAGAGTTTAAACGAGGTCATACGAGCTGTCAAGACGAACATCGCAGTGGTGGATCAAATGAGGTGACCACGTCAGAAACGGTGAAGAAAATCCACAAAATGGTATTGGATGACCGTCGATTGAAGGTGCGCGAGCTAACAGACATGGTAGGCATTTCAAAAAGTGCTGTACATAGCATATTGACTAAATATGTGGACATGAAAAAGTTCTGCGCAAGATGGGTGCCGCGATTACTCACAAGGGAAAAAAATAGCGTCGTGAGGATATTTCAATCGAGTTTTTGGTGAAGTTTCACAGGAGCAATTCCGAGTTTTTTCGTCTTCTGAGAAGACGCAAGAGAGACATACATCACACCTGAGACGAATGAACAGTCAAAACAATGAACTGAAAGAATCGGCTCCGAAGAAGATAAAGACAGTTCCATCTGCAGACAAGGTCATGGCGTCAGTTTTTTGGGATGCGCGTGGGATAATTAGGTTACGCCGATGACATAGCTATGATGGTTGTCGCCAAAGGGGAAAATCTCCTAATGAACACATCCAATACTGCTGTTCAGCGAGTCTCCAATTGGCTGGAGATGAAAGGGCTCCAACTGGCCCTGGAAAAGACAGAGAGCTCTTCTAACTTGAAGGAGGAAGATATCGCCGATTTTGTTTGCGATACAAGATGTGACAGTAACCCTAGCGGAAGCGATAAAGTACTTGGGGGTGAGGCTGGACACGAAGCTTACCTTTTCAGTGCATGTAACTAGAACCACTCAAAAAGCCGAAAAAACAATTACAGCACTGGCCAGCCTTTTACTAAATATTGGTGGACCCAGAACATCAAAGAGAATACTGCTATCGTGTGTAGTAAACTCTCAGATACTGTACGCAGATCCAGCATGGTACACCGTGACAGGAAATCAACCAGACAAGGACAGCCAGAAAACTACTAAGCCTGCAAAGAAAGATGAACATCAGAATTTGCTCTGCTTATAGAACGATATCGATGGAGAGAGTGGGGGGTCATAGCTGGAGTACCACCAATCGATCTCCAGATTCAGAAACACCAAGAGAAATACAGAGGAGTAGATGCGGTAACGGCAAGAGCAAATCTCATGAGGAGATGGCAGAATAAATGGAGAGAAGATACTTACGGGAGGTGCACATATCGCCTGATACCCGATATCACACTGTGGATAGGAAGACCTCACGGAGAAGTATACCACTATCTCACACAGGCGCTCTCCGGACATGGATGTTTCAGAAAGTACCTCCACACGCGTCATCGAGCCGACACAGATTCCTGTAAATACTGCGGGGGACTAGACGATTCAGAATACACATTATTTGCATGCCCAAGATGGACCGACCTGCGGGAAAACTATGCTCGACAAAGAGAGAGGCACATTCGACATCGAAAATATGATGGCTGGTCTCGTAACAATCGAGGAAACTTGGACCCGAGAGTATAGGGTAATAAGAGCAATATTAGAGAATAAAGAAAGGGAAGACAGATAAGAAGGAATATAAGGGCAAACTACCAGATAGCGGTCTCACTGAAGTAATGCTAACGCGGTTCCAGTGAGACAAGCGAGACGGGGGTGGGGGTTCGGTAAGAATCTGACACTCCCGAACAGACCGGGGTCTCATGCAAGATTTCCCTTCCTCCTTAAAAAAAAAAAACTCGGTGGTTAAAGATTTGCCAACAATAAAGAGGTGGAGTTTGCGGTTGATGGCTATTTTGAGGAGCTCGACGATTTTCACTATAAACAGGGTATCGAAGCTATTGAACATCGCTGGAAAAAGTGTATCGAGCTAAAATGGGACTATGTACTAAAATCAAGATATTTTTTTCTGAAAATTGTGTTTTCTTTGTTAGGTCGGGTACTTCTGGGACTACCCCCGTACTAGACAATCTTAGAAACTTAATTTTTTAGGATATCGCCTAAATACATTATATTTTATTAATCGACAAGAATTTGAAACACCATATTTATTTCTCTTCGTTAAAAGGCGTAACGTCCCTTTTTAAACCACATATTTCTTCTGCTCGGGAAACTCTATGAAATATTTATAACGCTGTTTATGGCAAACAATATTACTATAAAACTATCCGTAGCGCAATTAATTCTGCTAATAAGGTTAGGGGAGAGAAATATTTCATCGATAGATAAATTATTCCACGTCTTTTAGTCCTATAAGGTTTTAGCACGACTGGAATGGAAATAAATCCGATATTTCTCTCAAGTAAGAGCCAATTAAGAGTGTAGATAATCTGTTTCTAGAATAATTAAGGCACATAAGTAATAAGTGTAATAACACATAGTTTTAATGATTATGATACGTGGCCTGGAAATGGTATATTAATTTTCAGCAATCGCCGTATTTATCAACGAAATGCTGATATATGTAAAACATTGTGGAATGTCAAAATATGCACATATTTGTATAATAAGTTTTGAACGCGATCCTTTCTAACGGGTGGTCCAACCATAATGCACGATGTTAATTGTGAGTCACACCTTAACGTTAAGTTTTTTGCCCAACTTAATTTGACATTTCTTTGTTTCAGTATTTGACAAATTCAACTATGGAGAGGTACACAATTGAGCAGCGCGTTAAGATTATTGAAGCCTTTTACGAAAATGGGCGTTCAAATCAAAATGCATTTCTTGCACTTCGT
This sequence comes from Rosalia funebris, assembly GCA_037954035.1. NCBI lineage: Eukaryota > Metazoa > Arthropoda > Insecta > Coleoptera > Cerambycidae > Rosalia > Rosalia funebris. The sequence goes on along the minus strand of JAZFAV010000005.1, from coordinate 13,233,875 downwards.
GACTTTTTTGGTCAGCATAATCGACCAAATGTGTCCACAATCGGGAGAATTGTGCGCAAATTTCAGCAAACCGGGTCTGTAGGAAATGTGAAAACATCTGTGCATGCTCGCCCAGTTCGTTCTGCGGAAAACATTGCTGTTGTTCGCGATAGTGAAGCAACCTCGACTCGTCGTCGTGCCCAACAATTGAACATTTCACGAACATCACTGATGCGAATTTTGAATAAAGATTTGAATTTACACGCTTACAAGGTTCAATTGACTCAAGAGCTGAAGCCTACTGACCATTTCAAGCGTCGTCAATACGCCGAATGGTTGGTTGAACAGACAGAAGTGAATGGTGACTTTACAAAGAAAATCATCTTCAGCGACGAGGCACACTCTCACCTCAGTGGATTCGTTAACAAGCAGAATTGCCGCATTTGGGCAAATGAGAATCCACGAGTGATTGTTGAAAAGCCGATGCATCCACAAAGAGTGGCTGTTTGGTGCGGTTTATGGGCTGGCGGCGTCATCGGGCCGTACTTCTTCGAAAATGAGGTCGGCCAAGCAGTTATCGTGAATGGTGTTCGCTATCGCGAGATGATAACGGACTTTCTTGTGGCCAGAAATTGAGGACATGGACCTAGACGATATGTGGTTCCAACAGGATGGTGCCACTTGCCACACAGCCAACGAAACAATGGCACTTTTGCGCGAGAAATTCAATGGCCGTGTTACCTCACGTCGTGGCGATGTTAATTGGCCGCCACGATCATGTGATTTGACACCGTTGGACTTCTTTCTTTGGGGATATTTAAAAGAAAAAGCGTACGTCAATAAGCCAAGAACAATTCAAGAGCTAAAGGATGAGATAATTCGGCACATTAACGACATTGAACCTCAATTATGTCTCAGAGTTATTGAAAATATGGACCATCGGATAGAGGTATGTCACCGAAGCCGTGGCGAGCATTTGGCCGATATTTTGCTTCACATACAATTCTCATAAATCCTTCTATCATAATAAAAAATATTAAGATAATTCTCTGAAAACTTTTTGTTTTATTTATAATTAACATCGTGCGTTTTGGTTGGACCACCTTTTATCTAATAAAATATTCATGGTAGATAAAGGACATTCTATAATATTCTAATTCTGTTTTTTTGTACTTGCAGCACAAAGAAATATTAAATGTACGGAGATGGATATTAATTTTATAATGTAGTTAATATTTAATGTTATTTTGATTAACTATTATGCAGTACATAAATAATGTGTATTTATTTATTTAAAATAGGTACCATATACTGTTAAAATCTGCCGTGGTAAAACTATGTCATTTTTAATGGTGAGCAAATGGTGTAAAATTTCACTATTTCACCTATGCACTTACAAATCTTTAAACCAGTATAAAACTTAACACCATAAATATAAAATAACTATATTAAATATAGTTATTTTATATTTATGGTGTTTTAAAATATAGTATATTTTAACACTTAACACCGCTATAAAACTTAACACCAGTGTAAAATTAATATAAATACCTACACCACACTATAGTACACTGTATGGTAATGATTTTAGACAGAGGCGCAGCGTGAGAAAAGAATATAGGGATGTGATAAAAATTTTATAAGGGGAAGAGGTATAGTTGAATGTATGGTGGGCCATATGAAAATGGTAAAATTAAAAAAAAGACACTAACCTAAAATAATTATGCCGAGGTATATATCCTAATTTTTAAAATAAAGAAGATCAATTCTCCGATTTTTGTTTGTCCAGCGAAAACCTCTATCACTGTTATTCAAATGTTGGAGACGATCTCATATCTTCTAACAAGGCACTTTCGATATTTATTAATGCTAAAGCTGACAGTCTTTCTTGTTTTTGAGAATTTCGCAGATAAGTCATTATTCTCTTTAAACATGAAAATGATCTTTCCGCGGAATTGCTTGTGGCAGGAATAGTCAAAATTAAACGACACAATTTTGATGACTCCGGGAAAACAGAAGATAATTGAAGGGACATTGCTCTTTTTCATATCGGGATCACTATAAATCACTGAAAGTTCACTTTTTAAACGATTTGCGTCAAAGAATGTTCCATATGCATCTATTAAAGAAGAAAAAAGTTCGCCAGGAAAACGTTTCACGAATAAAGTAAATTGTCTGGAATCTAGATTTAAGAATTTCTAAACTGAAAAGTTTAGAAATTTCACTAAACCGTTCGCCAATTACGCATTCTTTTACTTGGTGGTTGATTTTCTAACACAAATCTGTCCATACGGTTCCAAATGTCACTAAACTCGTTTCTCAATTTTTGAATATGTGATTTGAAATCGGCGATATTTTTATTGCAGTAACTAATATCTGATATTTTTATCTGTAGAATTTTAAACAGACTCTCGGAATGTGGGAATATTGCAGAAAACATTGCTAAGAAAAAATTAAAATCAAAGTCGCGCAATAAAGTTAAAAGGCCTTTAGCACAAATAACAGTTTCTCGATCCCGTTTTTCATTTTCATTTTCCACAATTATCTGAAACAGCGCTTCCAAATCTTCCTTATGTTATGGCGACAGTCGCCAAGATGCGTTCACATAATCGCATAATTGAGTCCGGAAATAACGACAACACCCACTCGAGGTTCCATTGCTGACTGCATAAGAGTACTGACCTTTTCGCGCATCTAACGCGTAGCTTGGATGTAACGTAGACCATCGCATTTCAGCACTGCAGCAAGTAACGCGGGAGTCCAATAATTTCGGGCGCCTTCATGGTCGATTTGAAATAAAAAAAGTCGATGGTAGCGTTTAAAGTAAATGTATGTTTGAGGTCGGTTTAAAATAATAAAAAAATTGTAATAATTGAATAAATCGCTTGAACTTTTAAATAACACTAATTTGTCAATTTTTTAAGGGATGCAATGCATCATTCGCATCCATGTACGCTACGCCCCTGATTCTAGAGTACATACACTTCTATGTAGTCTTCACGTTGACACTGTCGATTAACCAATTTATGCCTAAATGCTGTTGTGTCTTAAGAAGCAAAAATTGTGTTGGTTGTAATTAAAATGTATTAAAATATTTTGTCAAGATGACTGAATGATGTGTTGAGTTTTATGTTTGAGACGCTGGATGATTTCACCAGAGATATTATGTATATGTACCTAACATATTTGTGTTAGGGGCCATGAAGTAAACGATTTTTTTTATTCTAATCTTTAGGGATATATTGCACATTATTGTCCTATGTCATGGTTCTCTCAATGTTTTGAGATTATTCAGTTTATAGATTATAAATATAATTTATTTCTGATAATGTAAGAAGGTGTTCCATTTACTGATGTATGTTTAAATTGGCAGTTTAAATGCTTGAAAAACGTTGTGTCTCGGTAAATTAGTAGAACGAATATTTCATGATGGTAAAAACTGACCCAATACATCAAGAAAGATGAAAGAACCTAAACAATTAGACATACTAAATATGTTCAAATAATGCGAGATACATTTTACAAATATTTAACATGGTCTACATATAAATGAAGATACAAATTACACAGGGCGAATCAATACTACTTCATTTACAATATTAAGAATTCATATACAAGCCGTTACTTACTAGCCACACTAAGTTTCGCTGTTCTGCTCACGATTGACCCTACGTTTGGCAGGGTTGCCATACACTGATACGTTCCTGTCAATCTTTGCTCCTCTACTACACTGTTTATGTACAAGGATCCGTTTGCAAGCTGAGACCTGTAAAAATAAGAACGATTTTAATGTTTTTTTGACGGGTGTGAATTATAAAAAAAAAAAGAACAATTGTGGCGTTATGGACAAAAAAACTCATTCACATATTTTACAGTCGGTCAAGTAAAAGCGTGGCAGGCCTTACACGCAACTGGTAAAAGGTGTCGCTCTAAATTTTTCGATAGAGGGAACTTTTGTCCTTGATGCACTGTTATAAAATATTCGGTTGTGGTTGATGCTTTGGAAGAGAGACACATTAAGAACCATAAAAGCCAAATACCACTCGCCCTACAGGGCTGTACTTCTGCTGACCCGAAAAGTCTGAAAGTGTCGCAACTAGCGGCTGTTAAATACATGAAAAAGTATTTCACCATACGGATAGAAGTGGGTTCAGCGATATAATGTGGCAAAAAATGTTGATGATTTTCCAGAACGTAGGCAAATTGGACCAAAAAGACGTTAAAAAAGTTCTGCATCTGTTTCCGCGGAATCCTTGCTTAACACTGCCTCAAACACAATCAATATTGAAGCAAAAAGTTCAAACATTATCTAATAATTTTTCATACCTATTACAGTTATTCCATGTTTTTGTGAAAACATCAGAATTTTCACACCCGGACATTTACAATCATTGAAGGGTTCTCTTTTGTAAATAATTTTTCAATACACAAAAAGAGAAATCTTACCATTTGCTTGATGACCATTTAGAAGAGTATAATTACGTATCTTCAAATATAATTAGGTATTTATAGAAGTGATTTTTTATTTTTGAATATGTTAAAAAAATACATGATTTATACTTATATATGAAATTTATAGATTATTTTTTCTGGTGCAATAAAAAATTGTACGGACTTACGATTTGGCAACAAGCGCATTTATGTCCATTTTCTTTTTGTGAAATTTTCCCGCATGTATTTTGTATATCAATATTTATTTAACAATATTTAAATTTCAGTTTAATCGAATATGATACGATAGATTATGAGTCACATCCTATTAAAAGAGCTATTGTCAAGTTCAGTTCTATTTATTTGACTCGTAAAGATAGATATAATTATTATCGTTAAGGCATTCACTTCAGGATTCTTGTAATAGAGTTCATTTTGAGTATTTCCAAGAAGGTTCATTTACAATTTACATTGTTACGTCGTTATTTATGGTTCGATAAAAAAAAAACAGAATAAAACCATTGAAAATATTGTATAATCTTCAAACTAGTTTACTATTACATATATGCTTCTTTTCAAGGGCAAGGTATATCTTTTCCCCTATTATTGTAGGAAGTTTTTCGTCTGAATGCAAAGGACAATTGCTTTAAACGTCAAAATAATGTTTAAACCAACGTTTACCTTAAACGAATGATACGGAAAATTAGTGGACACACTTGTTCATATTTGAAGGGTTCGGGTGTAAACAACGGTAACTGACAATTTTGGGAATTTCAAGTTTTTTGGCGTAAAAATGGTATGTGCGTTCCCTCACTCTATTATAGTGGTTAATTTAATTTTACGCTAATAGAGGCGCTTTGCACTCATTGAAAATTATGGTAACTGTCAGTGTGAGCAAGTAAATACTGGTATATGCAATCAACATGCATGCAGGCATAGCGTAGACTCGACTTCAGTTTTCCTGAATGTTCCTCGGTTTTATCGTCGGAAACTGAACCAGATGATGAAAATAATGACCCTACGTTTGATCCTTCATATCCAGAAAAGAAGTCGCTTTCCCAACGACTGGCATGATTAGGCAATACGGCAAGGAAAATATTCTAACCTTTAAAAACAACCTGCATGTAAATAATGGTACCTGCAGCACATACCATTTTATACTTGCGAATATTCGTAGATACCATTATTCACATGCAAAAATGCAAGTTTACTGGTAAACTGGATGCAGTAAAGTGGTACCTGTCTTGGATGCCAGAAACATATCACCAATACTACAATGATTTAGTTCAAGGATGAGTACCTATATGTAAAATTTTTGCTAATAAAAGTTTGTCCAATTATGTGATGTTTACTGCAACTTATTACGATGGTATCTGCATGGTATCTCCCCTTGAAAAAGTACAAAGCAAGGTAAACAATGGTATCTACGTGACTTTGGAATAAAAAAAATGTATAAAAGTGAAAACAAAATACTTTTGTAATATATTTGCCTATATTTCATTCATATTTCATTATCCATTAAAAATTGATGTAAGTAGAAATCTGAATTCAGTTCAACATTTAGGTATAAATTATCTCCAAACTTAAGAAATGTCAGTTACCATTGTTTACACCCGACCCTTCGTTTCATTGATAGAACCCTCAACCAAGAGAAATATGATCAGTTGCTAGCAAAACACCTCCAGCACTTTTTAGGCGATTTACCGCTTACTGAAATTAATTAATAAGAACATATTTTCAGCAAGATGAGTGTCTTATTCACAAAGTTCGTATTAATGTTAATTCTTTTTACGGTAGCTAGGTGGCTGGCTGGATACCCTGATATGACACTTACAATATAGATTAATTTCTATTGGGCCATATTCAACACATAGTTATTTACTTAGACAAACTTGCCACTCCCGGCCTGACCCCGCTACTAACAGTATTTTAAGGGTCCTAACTGTCAACACTTGCCGTGTTGTTGCGTGCCTTATACGAGGGCGAATAAAAAAATACGGTGAACGAATTTTTATAGTAGAAACTGCTGACGCTACTTCTGTGTGAAATAATGCGTCCGATAGAATGATTATTTGAGAAAGCCAGGATCAAGTTTGAACAAGTTGTGACTTGTCAATTGACTTCCAGAGCCGGAAGAGTGAGAACGTGTTTACCGTGTCTGTCGTGCATCATGGATTTCGGACAACACATTAACATTAAGTTTCAAGTTGCAAAAAAGTGTCAACGAGTCTCATGAAATGTTAAAATCAGTATATGATGATAATGTGGTGACTCTGAAGATTGTTTACAAGTGATATGAGCGATTTAAAAGCGGAAACGAGTCTGTTGAAGAAGAGCAACGGTCGGGACGTTCTGCAACCTCAGAAACAGACGAAAAAGTTGCAAAAATTGCAATAATGGGAAAATGATGAGTTCAAACAGGGATTGACTATTCGAAAGATCGATGTATGGAGAAAGAGCCCAGAAAAGTGGGCCAACGGCTTCCTCCTTCCTCAGGACGACACACCATGCCACACCACGCTTCTGATGATTTTGGCTGGAAAAAAGATTCCTGCCTGTCCACATACGCCTTACTCTTCGGAATTAAAACCATGTGACTTGTAGCTCTTTCCAAAAATCAAAGCCGCACTAAAAGGAACGTTTTGACACTATTTCCAACATTGAGAAGACATGACAGAGCAGCTGCAGGCCCTTCCGAAAGAAGCCTTCCAGAAATGCTTCCAATCATGGAAGCAACGTTGGTATAATTGCATCGATAGCCAACAACTGTACTTTGAAGGAGATTAGTTCAAATTTGAAGTAAGCTTATTACTTTGTACATAATAAAAGTATTCACCGTATTTTCTGATCAGACCTTGTATGTTATTGAGCTGTAACAAGACAAAAACTTGATTAAGCATGCTCTAACTCCTTTATTATTACTAAAAGGCAATTTCAGGTATATTTCGTAAAGATTCACTTGTTAAATAAATTGGTTAGCATTTTGGCTGACTTTTTTTTGTATTCTAGTATATTTTATATCAATTAAAGTGCTTACAACTGCGGAAAAAGTTAAAATTGTTAGATTAGTTGGTGATAATTCTCGTACGGTCAGGGAAACTGCTACATCATTTTATAATCGACCAGCATCTGTAGATGGACCAACAGGCCATGTAAACGTATGGCGAATTCATAGTTTATTCAATAGAACATGCAAAGTATGTGACAAACAAGAACAATGTGTGAGGGATTATGTTAGAGATGCATAAATTCCTCAGTTTGTGAGATAAAATTCAAAGTGGAGTCTAAAGAGAACGTCCACAATTTTAAATGTACTCAGGGAGAGAATTTGGCGGCGCTTCTGTCGAAATAAATTCTTTCCTTTCAATCCATATTTTCTTATACACGTTAACAAGGAGACGGAGAAAGGCGGTTGGAATATTGCTTTTGGTATTAGGGAGTATTTGAATAACCATTTTCTTTTACTATTTTATTCTCAGATCAAACAACATTTATAAGACGACACAGTTAACTCTCCAAAATGTTGAATGTGTGGTGCGGTATTTCGAATGAACAAATAATTAGGCCATATTTCTTTGCGGGAAATTTAAATGCGGAATGGTTAAAATGTGTTTGCAATTTGAATTTTCAATCAAATATTGAAAACTTGCTCTTGATTGTATACAGCAATCTGATATTTCAGTTTGATGGAGTCCCAATCCACAATGCAATCATAGTAGGGAATTAGTTAAAAAAAATAAAGTCTTTTTATTAATTGGCTTCCTAGGTCGTCTGACCTCACGCCTTTGGACTTTGTTATGGGGGTTTCTAAAGAATGAATTTTATAAAACGGAGCAACAAAATAACCTATAAATACAAAATCAAGAATAAGCAAGATTGTACTGCAATCTTGCTTAATGGAATGAGATTACACTTGCAATATTTTGAAAAATTATGAACAATAGAAAGCGAATTGAGGTATGTATTACGGTTGACTTAGGTTTGATAGAACATAATATTTAATTATTTTGCATTATATTTATTATAAATTTGTATAAATTGTTTCTTAAAAAAAAATAAATATAGAAATATTTATTTTTTATTAAAATACCTAAAATAATGTTTTCACTAAAATCCGTTTTTTATTTAAGTAAACTTAAGATTCCGGATTTTTTAATTTCTTAAGTTAAGTTTTGTTGAATTTTTTTTATTAAAAAGTGCTTGCTATGATTTTTTGATTATTTTCATTATCCATATATATTCCATCTTAAAGATCGAAATTGATTTGATGATTAAAAAGTGCGGTCTCAAATAGGCCTGGGTGACCTCTATCTTTGGAGACCATTTTGATTTAAATCGGATATAAAATAGAAGAATTATTCAGCTGTTACACTCATAACTGTTAACTTGAGACACCCTGTATTAACAAAAAAAATTACTATTGTGTAGACTAACTTGAAATCCCTAAAATGTGTGCCGGGTGTCAAATTATATGTTTTCAGTGATTTTGTTTTTAATTTTTAAAATCGGACCATAAATAACGACGCTATAGCCTTAGCCGCTGTTTGTGTGTTACCCTGTATAGTTATATAAATGAATAATATTATTAAATGTACAAAATAAAGAAAAAACACATTTTAAGTATATCGTAGAAAAATTAAGTGAGATTATATACAGGGTGGAGAGTAGTTTCGATTCTTGAGGAATAAATGGCAAATGTATAAATAATTAATTATTTTGACAGACATATTTAGAAACTCAACCACTTAACACATTTATTATACTAGGCACGTTGAGGATTTTTTTTGTATACAATTGCAATGAAAATAAACAGTTTTAAAACCTTAAAACGGACTTTTCCGCACGTAGAACATCTCTATCTCGAAATTGAGTGGCCGAGAAAAAATAAACCAACACATAAATTCAGAGTATGTGTTTTATGCGACAGTTTTACTTTTTTCAATTTTTCTCAAATAGTCCACCATCGTGCTTTCTCATGACCCATGACAGGGAGGGGTGTGTCCTATCCACTTCGAAATTAATAGATGTCGTCTGGTATACGTCCCCAATCAGAATCAGTCGAAACCCGATCGATCCGACACTTAATTGAGTGATCGTGTTAACAACAAAAAATTCTCAAATAGTCCACCATTGTGCTTTCCATGACCCATGAATATGGTAGAGTATATTCTATCCACCTCAAAATCAATAGGTGTCGTCTGGAAGACGTCCCCGATCAGAATCAGTTAAAACCCGATCGATCCGACACGATTTAGTTGCGTTATCGTGCTAACAAAAAATTTTATTAATGTCGACGACAATGACACACACAAAATGGTTTAAAAACCTTTTTTTTTTTAGGCCGAAAAACGAAAAGGCTAGAATTTTTTTTACACGAGTACATTACTTTTCCGCGTATAGTGGAGTGCGGAAAAGTAAAAATTCTTTTTAATTCGCACTTTTCGAAGCTAGAATTTGTCTCCATTCGCATCACAGAACGCATAACATGGTATTTCGTTCACATCAGAGAACTGTTTTTTTTTCAACTATTTCGCCCCTACAACTTTAATAAAATCTATTTTTCAAACATAGGGATTTGGGAAATCCACCTTCATATCATTATTAACTTGCAGGAAAACATCGGTAGGATTCCAGCGGCCGAGGGCCACGCCTGGGCGGCAAAACACATGGAGATGGTATATTAAACAGTGCCCCCTTAAAAATAAAAATCGACATGTATGAGCGCATTTTTTTTCCTTCTTCAAGAGTTCCTTAGGGAGTTTTGTTTGAAATGGTCTAGAACGTAAGATTCAAATAATTCTAAAACAGGTTTTATAGGCCACTCGCGTTTATGTAGGACAAATATCTCGTGCCCTTCGCCTAGAAGGGCGAAAAGCGAGAATTCCGTCGCAATACTCACCGATACGAATCGCCGATGAACGTTAATTTGGTGCCGTCCTGGTCCAGCCATTGTGTGAGGACGCTCTGCTGATGATGTGAAGCTTTTACAACGCAGTCAAGCACAGCTGACTGGCTGGCCTCTACCACGGTGTCAGATGGTTCGACAGTGAATTCGAGTACATGTCCTGAAACAAATGATGGATTTTAGAAAAAGCGGTGGAAATGCGATGGATTATTGTGATGACATATTTCGCGAACGAGTGTATAGAAATCGCGGTTTTGATTAATGATAACGGCAATAATCTTTTTTTAGTTTGTGGTCACAGTATGTTCCACGTTAACGCCCAGGGAACTCCATATTTTTAACCTCAAACTAGAGATCTTTTAAACGCCCTATTTTTTTTTTTTTATTTATTTAAGGTAGTTTCTCCGGAAACCCACTTCTCTATAGAGTTTCATCAAATTACACATAAAGAATAAACTTCCCGAAAGAAATTGCTAAAATGAAAAATTTTTGCCCGTACAATAAAGGAGATATTCACCATCAAAGCTGGAACTTTTTGTATGGTTTTAATGCACCAGTTGACTAAAAGTTACACATTTTACTTCATAACTCGAAAACATTTTTATATAGATTTTTCCAAAAAACAACTCATCTATGCATTATTTTAATACGAATATTTTGAATTAAAAAAATCGGTTGTTAGTTCATAGTTCCAAAGTTAAAGGGGAGGAAGTGGTTTTAAACTTGCATTATATATTTTTGATACACAAATTTACAAATTGCGATTAAAACGATACCCTCAGAGAGTGAATACAAAAAAATAGCGTTCAAAAATGTATATAATGTTCGTTTAAACTTTAGACTTTATAATTGTCAGGCAGTTTATTGCAGATTTTCCTTAATTATATCTCTATATTCTGTTATATATTTGAACTGCTCAGTTCATATCTGATCAAGACATCATATAGGGTGGGGCACAGGAACCTGACGGTATTTGAAATTAAATACCAGATATGTAAATATGAAACACGGATTTTTTGTATAGAACATACACGTTTTTTGTATGAAAATGATAAAAAAAATATTCCAAGTATTGCCTATTGCTAGTTATACATTCTTCCCACCTCTCTGACAATTTGTGGATTTCAAGCCAAAAAAATGTTTGCTCTTTTGAGGCAAACCAGTCATCGAGTCGTTTTCGTACACTTTTGTACGAAGTGAAGTCCTGCTCAGCAAGTGCGTGTCCCATCGATGCAAATAACTAGTAATCGGACGGAGCCAAGCCTGGTGAGTAAGCCACATGCGGAAGTATTTCCCAACTAAACGCCTTAATTGTTTTCTTGATCGGTTTAGCTGTGATGGCGCATTATCATGAATCAAAATCACTTTGTGTTGCCTTTTTTGATATTCTGGTCGTTTTTCACGCAAAGCTTGATTTAAATTGGTCATTTGTTGTCGGTAGCGTTCAGTATTAACGGTTTGGCCAGATTTTAGCTACTCATAATAGATCACACCCTTCTGATCCTACCAAACACAGATCATTGTCTTTCGTCCATAGCGATTTGGTCTTGCAGTCGATGTCGATGGTTCGCCTGGAGTTGCCCATGATATTTTACGCTTAGGATTCTTGAAATATATCCACTTCATTGCCAGTCACAATTCGACGGAGAAATGACTTTCTTTTGTACCTGGCCAGTAGCATTTCGCAAATGATTTTTCGGTTTTCCTGCTGTCTTTCATTCAGTTCATGTGAAACCCATTTTCCGAGCTTCTGGATCTTTCCCATGGCTTTCAAACGTGAGACGGCTTCTCGTGTCACAGTTATTTAATTCGCGAGTTCTTGTTGCGTTTGAGTGTCACTCTTATCCAACAATGCCTGCAATTCGCTCTCTTCAAACTTTCTCGGTGGTCTTCCACGTTCTTTGTTTCTCACGTCAAAATTGCCCCTTTTGAATTCTTTAAACCACTCAAAGCACTGTAATTTACCAAAAGCATGCTCACCGTAGGCCTCGACAAGCATTCAATGCGATTCTGTAGGAGTTTTCTTCAAATGGTAACAGAAAATCAATGCTGTCCGCAAATCGTAGTTTCCAGGTACACAATTGCGAATTCAAATAAGTGGGCGCCAATAATGTCCCCAATTAATTAAATTTTATTAATCGTTTCTTTAATTATATCCTCAAATAAATTCTAAACGATGAAATACCTTGAAAATCTATAAAATTTTAATAAAACCATTTTTTTGGAGTCCTGCTGACTTAAGAGAATATCTTTACCTACTTGTACGCTTCTAATTGCTCAGTTGTTACATTAAAGATGAAATTAATATCCACCATCCAATAAAAACCGTTGCAATAAACATTCGAATAATATCTATTATTCTCACGCTATTCTCATTCTAACAAAGGTCATTACTGTAATAAAAAATAGACATAAACGACAATAGATGACCAATGACAAATGGATAACATCAGACATATAAAACACTCGTCTGAAATTAACTAACGAAAATATGAAGACAGTAAAAACAGATAATGGTCATATAAAGCAATTTATGATTAGACGAGGGTTAACGACTTACTTTCGTGGTGGTTTCATTGACGTTTAAATGGGCCATTGTAGTTCACTTAACAACATAATTAACCGCATTAAGAAACGTATTTGTCCTATTACCGTTTATAGGGGAAGGGTTGCCCTAAATTAATTAATGCAGAGACTAGTGCACAGATTATTATTTGTGACACAGGATGGAGTGAACAATAATGATATAATAAATATGTTGAAGAAATTGTCTTCAATCGGTACAGAGAATTACTAAAACGTTTTTTGTAGAAGAAGGTCGATGTACTATATCAAAGGAATTTTGTCGAAAATACGAAAGTCTCAAAATCGATGCAAATTACTAGAAAACCTCTGGATTTAGGGAAAACTGAATGCGTTTTTCTGAAGTCAACAATCTTCTTTCTCATGAAAGCGCTTTGTGGAAGAAAACCGGTGGACTATAGCAAGAGAAATTTGTTAAAAATATGAAAGTATCAAAATATAAAAATACTTTTTTTATTACACCAAAATGCATTTACACTCTCTGGAGCTATCCGAGAATTCCGACGTAATTTGCCTAACATTACCATTGTTTGTTTAGTTTAATTTTAATAACGTGGAAGGTGGAAGCATTATCAAAGGTGCTCCAACCAGTACGAAATTTATTGATTATTTCACTTAAAATAGAGTGGTAATTAACCATTACCATTGATTATACGCGAAAACTGGACACAAGTCCTCAAAATGCTTCCAATTGTCCCACGCTCTTTGCACCGAATCCGACCAACAGCGTTTGATCGACGGTTCTGAATTTCGATATTATAAAGAACATGCATTATGATTATCAGAATAGACGCGTATTTCCAGTGGCTTAATCCACGTGGGATTAATAAAACTAAAATGCAAACATTCTCATATATACCTATTCAAGGAAGCAACATAGTGTTAATACACTTCTGGATAAAGTTAACGCATCAGCAAAACTACACTTATACTTCTTCGAAGTTTTAAATCCTTAAACATTTTATGTAGGTGGCCTAGGATACCCTCTGTCATCACTGATAAACAATTGCAGTTGTTTGTCAGTGAAACACTTTGTCCAGTACACTTAGAGTAGAAGAAATTAATCGTCCACGCAACTTAAGGGAAGATGAAATAGTGAAAGCGGAAAATCTGGTTAACGAGGGATGTAGCCAGCGATATGCGGCTAACTTGTTAGGAGTTAGACAATTAACAATTAGTCAAGCGGTTCATTGAACCGCTTAACTGTTCAAGCGGTTCAATGAAGTTCGAAGATATTGTAGAACCCCAGGACAAGGTCGTAAGAACCAAGGTTTACAGATGCAAGATATGAGCGATATCGTATGCAAATCGCCTTAAGAAACAGGCATTCTATCAGTTTAGAGCTAAGCAGAGTCCTGGAAGCAGCTTGAAATGTAGCAATTTCTGAACGAACGGCCAGAAGAAGCCTAACTAATGAATCCTCCTTAATGAAGGAGGATTGGACAATAGAAGACTAGCTATTGCACCAGCACCAGCAGACCAGCTCACCAAAGAATACAGAGTTACTGTTCTCTTGCAAAACTGCGTTTTAATACGTAAGTTGGACAATTGTAGACTGGAAGCGAGTTTTGTTTTCAGACGAAACAAGAGTAAGTCTTAATTCACCAGATGAACGTCAGAGGGCCTGGCGGAGGCAATGAGAGAGGTTTGCTGCTTGCAATATCTCGCCGAGAATCCCATTTTTAGTGGATCAATAATGTTCTGGGGAGGAATAGGTTTTGATGGTATCACGGATTTGGTTCCTATAGGGAGTGCATGAATGCACATTTCTATGTAAAAACATCGTAGAAGAACATGTGATGCCATTTGACCCGTTTGTCAGGGACAATTTAATTTTTATGCAGGATAACGCTCGGCCTCACGTTGCTGGACATGTACCGGACTACCTTCACTTTGTGAATATTCCAACTATAGATTGGCCACCAAGAAGCCCGAATGCGCACTCCATACATATGGGATGTACTAAAACGAGCAGTTAGGCGCCACATACCTGCCCCTACGACTCTTAGGCAACTCCAACAAATCGTTTTTGTCAAATGCGAGAATATTCCTCAGAAAACAATTCACCATCTGATTAACAGCATGCCAAGCAGACGAATGGAAGCAGTGATAAGAGCTAGAGAAAGATCTACACGCTACCGAATTCAAATTCTTAGATTTAATTTCACCTTTAATTTTTTCTGAAGTCCTTCGTTAATACCGTTTTCACTGAATTTGACATTACTGTTCCTTTCTATTATTTGTTCATGTTTTTTACGACAATAGAATTTTATGTTGGTAAAGATTAATTGAAATCACTTAATGATAATATCACGTAGTTCCTATGATTTAAATCTTCGATATAATAAAAGTAATAATGTGAATTTTCACTGATTTTGCGTTAATTTTGTCCAGGAGTTTATTTGAAGAAATTCAGGATCTTCTTTTCTGAATACCTTGTACATTTGAAAACATTTGTAATTTGTACATTATAGAAGCTCTATATTTTATTGCCATGTCATCATCATTAGGTCATCAGTCCTAAGACTGGTTGGACGCTAACCTCCAGCTTCTCCTATCTTGTGCTAACCTACGCATTTCGCTAATTGTGCTACAACCTACATCCCTTACTATTTGCGAGCAGTAGTCTAATCTAGGCCTACCTCTGCCTTTCTTCACTAATATTTCTGCCTCCAAAATATCGCGGACTATTCCCCCATGTCTCAGCAAGTGGCCTACCATTTTATCTCTTCTCTTCTTTATGTTTTTCCACATACTTCTTTTCTCGCCTACTTTCTCCAATACTTCTTCGTTTCTAACCCTATCAGTCCATGGTATTTTCATCATTCTACGGTAACACCACATCTCAAAAGCTTCTAATTTCTTCCTACTTGCTTCCCCTACCGTCCAGGTTTCGCAACCCTATAGTGCCGTGCTCCATACATATGTTTTCAAAAATCTCTTCCTTGTTTCTAAGTTTATTACCCCCGAGCATAAAAGTGCTTTCTTTTTGTTAAAAGCTACTCGACCCTGCGCTATTCTTTGTTTTATGTCTTTATCGCTTCTTCCATCCCAATTTATTTTACTTCCTAAATAAGTGAAGTCTATAACTTCCTCCAATCTTTCATTATAAATTTGTACTTTCGTTTTTGTTCTGCTCTCACGCCCTCTGCACACTAACACTTTAGTTTTGTTCTTATTCACCCTCATTCCGTATTCCTCTGTCAACACTGCCCCCATTTCGTTCAATGCTGATTCTAATTCATCCTTACTAGATGCTAATACTGCTATATCATCCGCGAATCTCAGCATTTTTAGTTTCTGTCCTTGTACTTTAATCCCGAAATCCACTCTATCTTTTACCACATTAATCGCTTAGTGATTAATGTGGTAAAATTCGATTGAAGCCATTAAAAATTAGTGGTGATAGCGTACATCCTTGTCTAACTCCTTTCCTAATACCTACTTCCCTTTTTTCCCCTTCTACTTCTATAACAGCAGTTTGTATAGATTGTGTACTACTCTCCTATCTCTATACTTCATTCCCGCCCTCTTTAGTATCTCGAACATTTTTTCCCATCTTACGTTATCAAAAGCTTTTTCTAAATCTACAAATCCTATATAAGCGTTTTTCCTTTTTCTATTGTTTTCTCTAACATTACTCTTGGCGCCAGAATAGCTTCGCGAGTTCCCCTATTTCGCCTAAACCCGAATTGGTCTTCTCCTAGTATTTCCTCCGCTCTATTTTCCATCCTCTTCTGTACTATTCTGGTTAAGATTTTTGACGCATGGGAGGTTAGGCTAATCGTTCTAAAGTTCTCGCATTTGTCGGCTCCTCTCTTTTTCGGTATAGTAACGATAATGTTCCTTTTATAATCCTCCGGCATCTCGCCCGTTTCGTATATGTATTTTACCAGTTCAAACATCCTATATACTACTTTCTGTCCCGCACATTTCAAAATTTCCGCCTGTATTTTATCTACACCCGGCGCTCTATTACTCTTATTGCCATGTAGGAAAATATAATTAGTTATTAGAATCTATCATAACGGAAGTTATTAATATTCATTTCATATATTCACATTCATAAATGTATGGTTTCGCATAAGATTTAATTAAAATCTAATTATTTCAAAAAATACTAATTTTAGAGATAAGAATGACAGGGAAAGCAAGTTTAAAATAGTACTTAAAATCCGATTCTTATGGTGTCATTTAAAATAATAAAGTTCTGGCACAATAGCACTTGATGTTGCACAAAAATCTGAAAAAAGTAGTTTTACATATTATTTATTCTCCTCTCTTGCATAATATTTCCGATTAAAATGCTCAATATAACGAGTGCATTTACATATTGCTCTTTTGATTTAACGTTGCATAAAACATCAAAGCCATTTCCCGCGCGTTTCTAAACGTTGCAATTAGCGAATATCAAAACAGACGTAATAATTAATAACAACAGATTATATGGAAAAATGTTATCTTGACAGCTTGATATACGCTTGGTACATATCGGTACACATATATAACATAGACTACACTTGTGAGAACAGTACGTAGACGACTGTACACAGTGTCTCAAAGTATTTAAAAAATGATGCATAAATTTGTTTCGCATATCCGCAGGTGGCTCATAAAAAGCGCGATATATGTACAAAGAAGTTAATATGCACATATTTTTTAATTTTTTGTATGGCAAGATCCGTGAAGATCTTAGATGGAAGTCACCAAACCGCAAAGCGATTATCGTGTTAGCGTGTTTTTGCACGATCAGCAAGTTTTCACCGGCGCCGGCGTACTGATGAGAACTAATAAGTTCGAAACAGCTGTCCGTCATTCGATTCCCATCCTGGATAGATGTTGAATCCTACCCGTGGCGGTTTTTTTTTTCTGAAACCTTGCTGATCGTGTAGAAACATGAGAAAGAGGTCGAGGATCGCTATTAGGTATAATTCAACGCCTGGCGGGGCTTTAGTCCGAGAAGTAGTTGTTTCCTATAGTGATTATGTTAATAGCCTTGCTATTCGGAAACTACTTGATAACCGCTTTGCGGTTTGGTGGTTCCTTTCTCGATTCCCGACTTTCTCGATATCCCACGGATTTGATTCGGTATTTGTCCTGGACCGCCGTACCGTGTATGGCACTGGTGAGAACTAATAAGTTCGAAACAGCTGTCTGTCGTTTGGTTCCCATCCGGGACAGATGTTGAATCCTACCCATGGCGGGCTTTCTTTTCTGAAACGGTCAATAGAATTTCGCAACTTACAGCTCATCAAGAATAGGAACAACTCTCAAAACTGCACTACCGGACCGCCCACGAGGTGCGCAGTAAATTAGCCTAGTCTTTGCTCAGTCGAATTGAGACTTTTGCAGAGTGAATATCGATGAATATAAATATTGAATGTGAATGTACAGAGTTCGATCTGGCCTCGCGTAAAGTGCATCCTATTCCCTCTGAAAACTGCCTCACTCTTTCTTCTACACACACACACACACACACACACACACACACACACACACACACACACACAGATAATCTCACACTTTTTCCTATTCTTGACAAGCTTGTAATTTTCATACGATTATTTTAAAAATATTCAATAAAAAATTCATACTAAAATAAATCGCTTAAGTTGTACACGCTTTACAACTTTGAAACTTCTTATATCTTCTCTGAAAACAATATTTTCCTTAATATATTTTGTATGACATTTGATTTTAAGATAAAGTTGAGCAGGAATATAAATCTAGAGCCCTGAAATTTACTCAATTAAATGTTTTATATATCTCTTCCATCTTCCTCTTTGATGTTCCCGCGATAAATAAATTAGATGCATACTTTCTATAAGACTCTTAAAAATCAAAGTACATAAAATGTTAATATCAAAAGAGAATGTTAATTAGGTTAGAGGCTTACGAGAGATTTCTTAACGGGGAGTATAGATCTTATCCCGATCCTGGAAGCGTTTCCTAAGGGAGGATCAAAACTGAACTATTATTTTGATTAACAGCTGATGCAATAATAATTATATTTTAATTAAACAAATTTAAATTAGTTTTTCCTTCATTGTATAAGGTAATTACAGGTTTCGCTTTTTTTAACCTTGTGCATTATATAAAGCAAGCGGAAAAACTGACAATATACTCGTATTACTCTTGCAAATTTTAACAGGGTGTATAAATAATTACACCTTTTATGTTATGGTTATGCTCGTGAACTCATTTTGCGAAAATTTTACAGCAACGGGTGTTTGCATACTTTAACGAAGTATCATTTTCCGCAAGTTATGTTTACTATCATCTGCGAGAAAGGAAAACTAGAGGCTAAAATTATGATCACCTGCTTCTTGTACATTCATACACAAATGAACTATTGTAAATGTTACTACTATACCTTATAATCCACAATTAAGTAATTTTAAAAACGACTCAGAATCCTGTTTTTATCTACAGTTTGTCAATAATAGGAAAAAGTGTGAATTCTCTATGATGCGTAGAAAGAAAGAGTGAGGCAGCATTCGGAGGGAAGGGGATGCACTTTACGCGCGGCCAGATAGAACTCTGTCTACATTCACAGTCAATATATATTCATCGACATTCACTCTGCAAAGTTCTCAGTGCGGCTAAGTAAAGACCAGGCTCTTTACTGCGCACTTCGTGGGCGGTCCGATATCGCAGTTTTGAGGCTTCTTCCTATCCTTGATAAGCTGTAATGTGGATGACTTATCATCAGCTGACTACGTTAACACTGAATATTATAAGCGGTTATAAATGAGATTATATAATAGTTATGCAGCCAAACTAAAATTACATTCAAATGGGTTGTCACCACTTGATTTGACATTCGTTTGTTCTTATTTGGTAATAAGTAAAGGCATGGCATTTAGTCTGCACACATGCTGGTTTATTTGCCTGTATTTTTCAGCAAGTTGCTTCATATTTTAAGTGTTTATTTAGTTGACAGGTACATTCGGGACACTGTCCTAATAGAGAGACCGCCTCAAGGGAGCCAGCACGCTTATCAAGCTGGTAATCAACAGAAACAGCTCTGGATAAGGTCGTGTCATCGATACGACCACAACTGGACTCCGGAGGATACGTTGTCGGCACCTTCCTTGATATTGAAGGAGCCTTCAACTTTATATCCAGGGGGGTGATTAGCGGAGGTAGATGCTATACCCCCAGAATAATCGCTGAATGGATAGACCATATGTTGGGAAACAGACAGCTTATTGCCAACAAAGGCAAGACAACAAACAAAGGCATCGAGGGCCGGGTCGACTCGGGCTGTCCTCAAGGAGGGTATTGTCCCCCCTTCTATGGTGCCTGGTAGTGGATGAGCTGCTTGAAAGGTTAAAGGATTACCAAGTAATTGGCTATGCTGATGACTTAGTAATAATAACGAAGGGTCCTTTCCTGGAGCCGATTCTTGATATAATGCAGGAAGCATTAAACAAGGTTGGGAATTGGTGCAGGGATAAGGGACTCTCGGTCAATCCCTCTAAGACTGAGGTGATGGTGTTCACCAAGAAATATAAGTGGAACAGAACATGTCCGCTGAAACTTGGTAGTCAAGAACTAACGTATAATAGCGAAGTGAAATACTTAGGAGTAATCCCGGACGGGAAACTATCATGGGAAAACATCTAAGTCATATATGTTCCAAGATCACAGCAACACTTTGGCAACTGAGAAGAGCCATTGGTAATAGCTGGGGCTTGAAACCGGAGACCATGAAATGGATGTATGTATGAGGCAATTCTCAAACCCAGACTGACTTATGGAGCACTGGTCTGGTGGGAGAGAGTCTGTTTAAAGTCGGAAGTCAACCGACTTAACAAGCTAAGAGGATTGATTCTAAGAAGTATAACCGGAGCCTCAAGATCGACACCGATCGAGGCGATGGGGATACTAACGGGAATACCACCTCTTGATGTCACCCTGAAAGCGGAAGCTGTAAAGGCAATGCACAGCGTGGGAAACATGAACAGGAAGGTAGGGGACCTGAATAGACTCTCAAGAGAGCTAGATGAGGAGGGGCTCCTCAGCTAGCTCTCACTTCCTGTTTGACAAGAAATATAAGATCACCCTCACTAGTGAGACCGACTGGATAGAGGGTCGAGCTAGATTACCGCTCAATGGAGACATCTGGTACACGGATGCAGCCAAGAGTGGGAACAGAGCGGGCGCGGGGGTGTATAGGCGACACGATGGGATGGGTAAAACCTTCCCCCTGGGTAAATACACTACCGCACTCCTGGCCGAGCTAGTTGCAACTACATACGATGTTCTGGGTGCCGACCAAAATCGGACCCAGGAGAGGATATGTATCTGCTCGGATAGCAGGGCGGCGTTGACAGCCCTGAATTCAGCAATAACAAAGTCGAAGCTGGTCTATAATTGCTATGAAGCATTGAACCACTTGGCAGGGAAGGGACCGGTGGAATTCTTATGGATACCTGGGCATAATGGCATTAAGGGAAATCTAATTGCAGATAATCTTACCAGACTAGGGACCAGGGAAAACCTCTATGGACCAGAACCTACAGTGGGAATAAGTCGGAATCTGATCAGAGACCGCATCAATGACTGGGCAAGAGACCAGCACAGAGAAAGATGGAGAGGAGTAACGGGTTGTCGAATAACCAAACTCTTCATCGAATACTCAGAGATTGAGAAATGGACCCAAGAATTCATTAAATTGAACAGGCACAAAGCCAGAACTCTGGTGGGAATCGTAACGGGCCACCATAGTAGCCTGAATGCACATAAGCACAAGCTGAGGTTGACTGACAGCCCGGCCTGAAGATACTGTAAAGAAGACGAGGAAACCTCGATTCATCTTCTTCACACCTGCTCCGCACTGGGGGGAGAAGAGGTACCTTATATTAGGGACCCCTGTTATCCTAGAGGAGGCGAGGCTTAAGGCGGGGGACGTGCCTAAATTGCTCCTTTTATGGGACAGCATTTTTGGATAATGACCCGGATAAGAGGGGATCGCCAAGGGACTACCCATGCGATCAGTGGCTGATGAGGCCCAAACCCACAGAACATAATAATAATAGTGGCGGAGGACTAATGTACAAAATGATGGTTAATGCTTATAGTAGTTATTTGTAGTATTGGCTAAAACCAATAGCGTGGTATTTTTATAATGAATACATTTTGTTCTTTATCTTCCTCCTGATTGGACGGTCTATGCGTACCAGGAAAATATTATTAATACTTTCTAGATAAGAAATTAAATGCAGATAAGTTATTATCGTATTAGAGAAGTTTGAGTGCAAATTAAGTAAAAGATTGGTTTTGCAAAAAATAGTTTTACACACTATTTTACTTAATTTGCACTCAAATCTCTCTAATACGATAACTTATCTATATTTAATTTCATCTACTAAGCATTAATAGTATTTTTTGACAACAAAAACATTGCTTTTGTAAAACATATTTTTACACGCTGCTTTAGTTGTCATAATCTGTTCGACATTCCAACTGTTTTTGTGTCAGGTTATTTGAAATGAAATCCACTCTTGGTCAGATATTTTTTAAATAAAGAGTCAATAGTGTCCACTACAAGTATATTATAACTTTAATCGTGCATGTAGTTGATCTAGTAGGCCAGAAATTTTCAAAATGTAAAATAAACAATATTTTAAGTAATTAGGGAATAACAACGATATAAGTCAAGTGGATGTGGTTATTTTTTGAAGGCTCTCGACAAGGTGAATCATAATATTTCAAAATTACAATTACATGGATTCAGTAGTAATCTTCTTCACTTATTGTTAATAAAATCGTATTTAGTCAGACGTACTATTTCTTTCGTATAATGGTTTTAAATTCGAGACCTCCTTAGCGTCCACTGGAGGTACCTCAAGGCTCAAATTTAGGGCCGTTATTCTTTATCTTATTTATTAATGATTTGTCTCCAATGCTTATGTCGCATCATCTTTTCGCAGATAACAAAGTTATTTTTAAATCCTGCTAAGACGATCACTTGAGGTTACCAAAAGCCATCGACCTTGTGTCTTGGTGTTCAGAGAATAATCTATCAATAAGCATAGATAAACGTTAAGTTTGCTCCTGTACTTAAAGAAGCAACCACCAATATTTGACAATTCCCTTGGTGCTAAGTTTTCATACGTTCCGAATATATTAAGGATCTTGGTGTATACTTTGATGATAAGCTATCTTTCTCTAGGCATATCAATCATGTGGCTCTTAATGCATATAAAATCCTGTTCTATAACAGTATAGATGCACTCGCATGTTTAATATATGTCTACCTAGACTAGGCTCTCGAGAAGAAAGTATGTTTATGACATGGCTAACGTGTGGATGATATAGAGTAACGGCTTCCTCGATTAATTTCTTAGATGTAGATTAACTACATCAAATTAGGTTTAAAAGGCCCATATGGAACAGATGCATTTCTGAAACAGTTTTTATCAAATACCCCGAGAAAATAAAAAATATACATAAATCAAAAATATTTCGATAGTTATTCCATGTGTTTTGTTTTAAATGGGATATACCATATCTCCCAAGGAGGATATGCCCTATATCTACAAGGAATATTTCCAGAATTTAGGTCGCATTTTACTTTCCCGCACTCAACTATACTAGCGGAAAAGTAATGTAATCGTGTAAAGAAAAATGAGAAAAAAATTTTTCGTTTATTTTTCGTTTTTCGGACTAAAAAAAAATGGTTTTTAAAAATGTTTTCTGTGTGTGTGTCGTTGTCGGCATTAAAATTTACTGTTAGCACGATAACTCAACTAAACCGTGTCGGATCGATCGGGTTTGGACTGATTCTGATCGGGAACGTCTCCCAGATGACTTATTGATTTTGAGGTGGATAGGACACACCCCACCCCGTCCATGGGTCTATTTGAGAAATTTTTTTTGTTAGCACGACAACTCAACTAAATCGTGTCGGATCGATCAGGTTTTGACTAATCCTGATCGGGGACGTCTCCCAGAAGACACCTATTGATTTTGAGGTGAATAGGACACACCCCACCCTGTCCATGGGTCATAAGAAAGCACGATGGTGGACTGTTTGAGAATTATTTTTTTTGTTAATACGATAACTCAACTAAATCGCGTGGGATCGATTGGGTTTTAACTGATTCTGATCGGGAATGTCTCTCAGACGATACCTATTGATTTTGAGGTGGATAGGACACACCCCACCCTGTCCATGGGTCATGAGAAAGCACGGCGGTGGACTATTTGAGATTTTTTTTTTGTTAACACGATAACTCAACTAAATCATGTCGGATCGATCGGGTTTTGACTGATTCTGATCGGGGACGTCTCCCAGACGACACCCATTGATTTTGAGGTGGATATAACACACTCTACCATGTTCATGGGTCACGAGAAAGCACAATGGTGGACTATTTGAGAAATTTTTTGTTATCACGATCACTCAATTAAATCGTTTCGGATCGATCGGGTTTCGACTGATTCTGATTAGGGACATCTACCAGACGACATCTATTGATTTTGAGGTGGATAGGACACACCCCACCCTGTTCATGGGTCATGAGAAAGCACGATGGTGGACTATTTGAAAAAAGTAAAACTGTCGCATAAAACACATATTCTACATTTATGTGTTGGTTTATTTTTTCTCGGCCACTCAATTTCGAGATAGAGATGTTCTACGTGTGGAAAAGTCCGTTTTAAAGTTATAAAACTGTTTATTTTTAAATCAACTCTTTTATGACTAACACTAACTTAGTTTTACACAAAACACCTGAGATGATTAAAACTGTGAAATGGTTACAATTCAGTTTTAATCATCTCCAAATGATGCCAACTTTGTTGGCAAAACGCGCGTCGAGTGTAGTGTAGAGTGTTTTGTGGAAAACTAAGTTAGTGTTATCTTCACACCAAAGGTTCCGACCTACTCCAGTATCTTTTATGACCAACTCTCCAACCCTCTGACCAACTATGAGCTACTGATCACACAAATTATGCGTTTACTATTTGAACAATCGCCGAAATAGAAAATTTTACGCGAAATAAAACCAGGACGTAAAAAGCCATCCTAATTTGGATCACACTGTACACCTCATATTTTTAGGTCGCAGGTAAGCCAACGCAACGTAATCAGACGAACGACCTTGCGCCAATCAATCAACTAAAAAATCATTTATTAAATGGATCTGTCAAATATAATCCGATACAATAATAAACGCAATTCAATTAAGGTACTTAAAACTTCGAACCCCGCCTATACTTTAACGATAATATTTCATTTCGTATACACACGACATTGCACGCATCGAGTCTCCTGTATCTAGTATTAAATTATTTCGAAACCCTACTTTTGTATCCAGTATAAATTACCTAGGCCATAATGGAAATTCGATATATTGCTCCACTAACATAGGTTATGTTGAAATGTGTTCCTTTGTCGATATAATAATGGACTCGAAACATCTGTTCCGCTATAATAGCGAGTGCTTTCACGAGGTCGTACCACCTTCCGCTCTTATCTCTTCCACAGCATCTGTAGCTGTTTACATTTTTAGTTTAACGTTTTAATTTATACGGGGTCGTAATTTATTGGGTGTACGGTTTAAAATAATTATTAAATTATATATTATGTGCGCTTTATTGCCCCGAGATAAATTATTTTGACACATTAGTATTTATGACTAATTATTGTAATCGTAACTGTAAAGAATACGAAGGGTATATAACTTACGTAACGAGCATAACGTGCATGTATTCGCATGTGATGGTTAGAAAAACAATTCAAATTTACCTTCAAAAGTGTTAACTTCGATAACAGCAGTTTTAACTTGATAAACAGGTATTCTAAAAGAACAACGCAGGAAGGAATAATATTGGTCTATACCTTTAACGGCGTCTTAAGGTTTCAGTACTGGCCAAAAGCGTTAAAGACTTCGGAAATCATTCTAATAACAAAATCTGGAAAGGAACTAACTGACGTAACCTATAGACGAATGAGTCTGTTGTCATTCATCCCTAAATTACTTGAAAAGTTAATTCTGCAACGCATTAATCCTATCTCCCAAGACAGTAGTTTGGTTTCCGCCACAAGCACTCAACAAGGCCACCGCATAGTCTTTCAATAGCGGCGCTCGAATTTGGTTAGGTTATAGCGGCCATATTGTTAAAACAACATCTGTCAAATTTGTTGTGAATTGTTCAGTAGTGTATGGCAAACTACCGTGAAAGATTATAGCGTTCAACAAAGTGTGCAAATAATGAAAATTTTATTTTCAAAATTACGTGATTTTTATCCTCGCCCCAACCGTCCCACCGAGTCGACTATTCGACGTTTGGTAGCTCGTTGCTGTGCGGGAAAACACGAAGCAGTCAATTTCTCGTCGTTCACAAGAACTTCGCCTTTTTGCGACTTCTACTTGGCGAATTTTGCGTCGAAACTTGGGTCTGCACCCGTATAAATTCCAACTGACCTAGGAACTTGGTAAACAACTATAAAAAACGCCGTGTGTTTGTTTGGGGTCTGAATCAGGTGGAAATTTACCCAAATTTCGCCAAAAAATCATCTTTAGCGACGAGGCACATTTTTGGATGAATGGATATGTGAACAAGCAAAATTGTCGGATTTGGGACGATACCAATCCAACGAGATACACCAGCACCAAATGCATCTCGAGAAAGTCACTGTTTGATGCGGATTTTGGCCTGGCGGAATAATCGGACCATACTTCTTCTAAAACGAAACTGGCATTGCCATAATCGTCAACGGTGAGCGCTACAGATCGATGATAAGCAACTTCTTGTGGCTTAAACTGAATGACGTGGATACCGACATCATGTGGATCAAACAGGACGGCGCTACGTGCCACATAGCGCATGCCACGGTGAAATTTCTGCACGAGCGATTTGAGCTCATTTCGCGCAGCGACGACGAGTACTAGCCACCGAGATAGTGCGATTTAACGCCTTTAGACTTCTTCCTTTGGAGCTATTTTAAATCATAGATTTAAGATAGTCCCTCACTTGATGCCCTCAAAGTCAACATAACGAACGCTATCCGGCAAATTCAGCCAGATTTATGCGACAAAGTCATCGAAAATGGGACCTCCCGAATACGTGCCACAAAGCAAAGCCCCGGAGGACACTTGAATCACGTTATATTCCATACTTCATGCCATAAAATATTATTTCAAATAATAAAAAAAAAATTGAGTGGAAATCTCACGCAACTTATTTTATTTACGTTTAAAAATCGAGCGTCCTTACTGAAAAACCCTTTACATACAATCAATTAAGCAGTAGATAAGAAACAGTTTTGCACTGCTATCTTTCTAGACATCAGCCAAGCATTTGATAAGATTTGGCACTATGGTCTCTTATACAAAGTCAAACACTCCATTCCTATATAATATTATCTCTTAATTAAGTTATATATCACAGGCAGCTATTTTAGGACAGAAGTAAATGGCAAAAATTCACAATCTGGAGTTCCACAGGGCAGCGTTTTAGGTCCAGGTCCAATATTATATCTAATATTCACTTCCATTACATCTCACGCGAAGTAAAGTTTCCTATATTCTGGTGTATTTATATTACTTTTATACCTAAAATGTATAATGTATGTAAGTTTATCTGGAAAAATTAATCTGGTTATGTCTACCAAAAACGTTATCGATTTGCCGCTACACCTAGCTTATTTCCAAGACGATCAACGCTCTTAATTTCAGAAGGTATTAAATTTCGCGTTGTACCACCTTCTTCTGCCTCGTTTTGGCAATATATTAAATCCGTAATATTTACTGGTTTGCTACTACATCCAATTAGCGGCTTCTGTGTTAATTATAATTGTGGAACGAGCTCCTGACGTTGATGCATTTCAATCATTAAAATTCCCACAAAGTACACAGATGGCATATTAATAGCTGAAATGCGTCCCATTAAGGTATCTGCCGAATGTAAACGTGCTCTATTAAGCCCGATATAGACGCGCTGCTAGATTCCTGCTCTGTTTACATTAATATAATAATCGTATAATTAATTAGAATTAGAATTGCCTCGGAGGCAATTATATTTTATCGTGTTATGCGCGGTGAAGCGGCTTAACTGGAAGCCAATTCGTTTTCTGTAAATGTCAGGCAGGTAGTAAAAATATTCGAGATTATTGGTGATCGTGATAAATTTTTTCATTCGCTCATAGTTTCGTAGTTGATTGTACGAAACTCAGAAAATTAACAAAATCATAAATAAAATAACGTTTTTGGAATAATATCATCCACTTGCATACTCGATCAAGGAGACTATTAAAAAACTAACGGACGTGTTTGTACGATAGAATCCTTGCCAAAATGAAATATATGAAAGTCGAACAGTTCACGGAAAGGGAAGGTCCCCAACCCGGAAATAACATCGATAAAATTCAACGAATAAGTATTATTTATTGAGATATGAAAAAGACTATTTTTTGTTTAGGAAAAGCCCATTTAGGGATTGAAAACACTAATAAAAAGATGTCTTTAATGGAGTATATTTTACTATATTCCCTTTTATTATATTTATATCCTTTTTCTTATATTTCGCCAGCTTCACGTAATGTGGAATTTTAATTGTATTAAAAGCAAGTACATAGTTACACATTATGCTAAATATGCACCTGAATAAATTTAAATACAAATCAGTATAAAACGCAGTCCATAATAACGAATTTCAATTATTTGACAAGAACTCAGAGCAATGGAAATGATAATTGTAATATATTAGAGGGAGACAGCATATAAGTTTTTGCTCATTTTATATTGAAAGGTTTAAATTATCTACAATTTAGAATATTGTCGCGAACACCTCGAGCGATCCCGAACGCCGGGAATATTCGAAACCATCAAGAGCGTGGTGAGTTGACTTCCAGTGCGTTCTATGCTAGAAGGTTCCCCAAATTTCTTTATCTAGAAACGTCTGGAGAGACGTCCTACTGCCTATATAAGAATTGTGTCGTCCAGCCAGTAGTTAGTTAAATCTGGACCGCGATAGTGAGCGATACGGTGCGAAGAAAGTGACATTGTGTAATACAGTGCGAAAGTTAGTTTATAAAGTTAAAGTAGAAAGAAAGTTAGTTAGTTAGTTGGACTTGTAAATAAGTATTCGAAATAAAGAACTTTCTAGTAAATTCATTATAATATTTACATTGATTAAATGAGCATCAAATGTACACCCTTTCTTATGAGAAATAAACTGTTCAATCGATGTAATTTGCAGCAAAATCAAAGGTTCCTTAAAAAAGTATATAAATAAATAAATATGATTCGTCCTTTAGCTACACAAATGTGACCCAGAAAATGAAAAATTTCTTCTTAATCCTTGCGCATATATCCACATGTAATAACGTATATATTTTAAAGCATCCATGCAATTTTATAATCCGACATGGACGTAATTCATTGGATGAACTTTATACCTACTCATTTTTTTAACATCGGCCGACATATACACCTTTTGTTTTTCGCGTTACGTAAAACGCTGGCGATAACAGTAAACGCAGGTAAAAGTACATCAACAATGGATCGAACACAATACATTTTTACCTATTGGACCGTAGTAGGAATCGCATTTTCGATTAGTCGAGGTGGTATTAGCTCCACTCGTTCGTTCACAGATTAGATATGCGACGATAAAATTTGCAAATATTACCATATTTGATGGAGTAATATCGAGTTAAAAAATTCATAAAATAGGCCAACGATTACAAAAAAATAGAATTAATAAATACAAATTGTCGTTTACGAATACCTACACGACTATTTCTTGTCAACAGTTCTTGTTTTTTACCGTTTATTTTTCGCTTTGTCGGCCTAAAAACAAAAAAATGGCTCTTAACAAATTTTGCTGTGTATGTGTCGTTGTCGGCATTAAAAAATCTTGTTAGCACGATAACTCAACTAAATCGTGTTGGATCGATTGGGTTTCGACTGATTCTAATTAGGGACGTCTACCAGACGACATCTATTGATTTTGAGGTGGATAGGACACACCCCACCCTGTCCATGGGCCATGAGAAAGCACGATGGTGGACTACTTGAGAATTTTTTTGTTAGCACGATCAGTCAATTAAATCTTGTCGGATCGATCGAGTTTCGACTGATTCTGATTAGGAACGTCTACCAGATGACATCTATTGATTTTGAGGTGGATAGGACACACCCCACCCTGTCCATGGGCCATCAGAAAGCACGATGGTGGACCATTTGAGAATTTTTCTTATTAGCATGATCAGTCAATTAAATCGTGTCGGATCGATCGGGTTTCGACTGATTCTGATTAGAGACGTCTACCAGACGACATCTATTGATTTTGAGGTGGATAGGATACACCCCACCCTGTACATGAGTCATGAGAAAGCACAATTGTGGAGTATTTGAAAAAAGTAAAACTGTCGCATAAAACACATATTCTGCATTTATGTGTTAGTTTATTTTTTCTCGGCCACTCAATTTCGAGATAGCGATGTTCCACGTGCGGAAAAGTCCGTTTCAAGGTTTTAAAAGTGTTCATTTTATTTAATTAACAAAAGTAATACAAAAAATAGGCATAAAAATCCATTCGTTCTGTTTCCATGAAAAAAATTGAAATATTGGAAAACCAGAATATTGAAAAACCAGAAAATAGTAATTAAAAATTGTAATATTTTAAGGTTATCACTCACAACACTAACTGAGTTTTCCATAAAACACCAAAACACTACACTCGACGCGCGTTTCGCCAACAAAGTTGGCATCATCTGGAGATGATTAAAACTGCAGCAAAGTTGGTGAAACGCGCGTCGAGTGTAGTGTATAGTGTTTTGCTGCTTTGTGGAAAACTAAGGTAGTGTTATCTTCACACCAAAGGTTCCAACCTACTCCAGGGTTATTACTCATATTTATGTAAAGAACTAAATACCAACGTAAGACTTGAAATTAGATAAGGTGGCACTAATCTATTAATCATATAACATATATTATTTAATTATTCTTTATAAAAAAGGTGGCGTTATTTTCTACTCTTCTCTCCTTCGGTATATACATGGGCGCCGGCAGGATTACTTTTAGGGAGATGCATCTGAATCTACACATTAATATAACAACATACATACATAATTTATAACAATGCGCCCTTATACGGGGTCTGATAAAAAAAATACGGTGAACGAATTTCTATAGCAGAAACTACTGACGCCATATATGTGTGAAATAATGCGTCGGATAGAGGATCCTTTGAGATAGGCAGTGTCAAGTTTGAACAAGTTGTGACTGATCAATTGGCTTCCAGAGCTGGAAGAGTGAGGACGTATTTATCGTGCCTGACGGGCATCGTGGATTTCGAACAACGCATTAACATTAAGGTTTGTTTTAAGTTGTAAAAAAGTGCCAAAGAATATTATGAAATGTTAAAATCAGTATATGGTGATAATGCGGTGACTCTGAAGACTGTTTACAAGTGGTATGAGCGATTTAACGGAGGAAATGAGTCGGTTGAATACGAGCAACGGTTGGGACGTCCTTCGACCTCAAAAAAAGACGAAAATATTGCAAAAGTGAAAAAAATTATTCGTTCAAACAGGCGATTGACTATTTGAGAGAATAGTGAAAAACTGAATATCTCATACGGGCCAATGGCTTTCTCCTTCATCACGACAACGCGCCCTGTCACACCTCGCTTCTGATCCGCGAGTTTTTTGCTGAAAAAAAGGGTTCTGTCTATCTATATCCGCCTTACTCTCCGGATTTGGCACCATGCGATTTCTGGATCTTTCCAAAAATCAAAGTCGTACTAAAAGGAAAACGTTTTGACACCATTCTCGGCATTGAGAGGGCCACGATGAAGCAGCTGCAGGCCCATCCGAAATAAGCGTTCCAGAAATGCTTTCGATCATGGAAGCAAAGCTAGGATAGTTGCATCGCTAGCTACGGATAGTATTTTGAAGGAGATTAGTTCAAATTTGAAGTAAGCTTATTACTTTGTTCATAATAAAATTATTCACCGCATTTTTTGATCAGCCCTCGTAATCTTGGGTAGGTATATAAAATTAGATGGACACCTTAAGTATTTACTCAATCAGTGACTATAATAAAAATCTTATTTCTTAATATTTTACTGTGTATTTCTTTCATGGCAGGGAGTACAAGTGCATCCCCCTTGCACCCTCTTCCCGGCGCCCAAGGGTATACACATGTCATTTATACATTTGTAACCTATGTGCATTCTGTACTTGACAGACATAATGGAATATGAAAAGTTAATTTAAGAAACGTCCTTTTCTCAATTGGTAGTAGGTTTTAACTTATTTCATATGACTCTATTTGGAATACGTAACAAATTCACCTATTATTCATTAAAATACCAAGATAGCGGCTACCCGACGTCATCGATGACACGTTGGGAAAAATATGCAAATAATTATTAAGAATCACCCATAGAACCTATGTAAACGGTTTTAATAGCTCACATCCTTACCTCATAATACATTACTTCATTTTCGAAATAGACGCAACAACGTTACACGCAACAACCATAATTATTGTTCTCCGAGAAACAAAGGAGTTACATTAACTGTTGTTTAATTCATGGGATAATTTCAATAGCAGTTTTTCATGGAAATCCATCTCGTAATGATACCGTATGTATGCATAATGTATCAACGATAAATACTTCACGTATGATATACTAGACTAAAACAAACCAATCATTGTAAAATATTTACTGTCATGATCTAGCTTCTGTTGATAATGTTGGTATTCCCTTGATCTGTGGAAATTCGGAGAATAAATGATAGAAGATTGAGGTTACCTTGTGGAGATAATTTGGTTATTACAGCATGGCACAAATGAAAGTATACTTAAAAAAAATTAGAACAAAGTAAAAAAAAAAAGAATAACCCAAAATATAGGAACAATAATATCACAAAGAGATTACAATTCATTATAAAACCAAAGAATACTAACAGGATAAACCATAAAAACTTTTTCAATATTTTATCTTAATTTTAAGATTAATTAAATAGAACAAATTTAAGTTAAATAGAACAAAAATGTGAATTGATAAGTAACGTATCAAATACTTGGGTAGAAAAATAACAATTAATAAAATTTCTTTATCATAATTTTAAGACTAAATTACATCTAGATCGACGAAGTTAAATAGATATAGAATGTGAATTGATCAATAGTTGATAAAAAAAAATTGGGTTCGAGAATTTTAATTGAAAAAGAGGTAAAAAATTACGTATTTAGAGATATTCGCTTAACTTGGCATTGCAAATAATGGATAGACTAAGGATTTTCACTGTTTCTTTTCAACCTCAAAGTATCCCAAAGAGACCCTGAAAATTTCAAAGCGCTCCGATTTTCCTCATTCTGTAATTTTTAATTTTATTATAATTTTTTGAGGTTTAAAATGCTTTTTAGTAATAATTCGTACTTTTTTTTTATCAAAAAATGTAAATTATTGTAAGAAACGAGAAATGTAAAAAAAATTAAAAAAGTCAAACTTTTTCTTGCTTTGAACGACGATAATTCAGCTAAAAATCATCATGCAAGGCTTTTAGACCGCTCAAATTAAAAAGGATAAAATTATCCAAAAAAGCTTTATGATCAATTCAGTGAAAAAAAAATTATTCAAATTCGTAGAAATTTTGAAAGACAAGCAAGAATTTGTAATTTTTTTCCCAATGGTTTTGTTATGATTACTCAAAAACTGTTGATGGCAAAAAAAATTTGAACGCAAGATCTGAAAAGTGGAAACTTGGACCTTCAATTTGATTGTTTTAAAAATTGTTCTGCAATTATTTTTCTTCAAGTTACAGCCCTTTGGAAATCACCTAAAAATTTAGGATTTTTTACATCCCTTAATTTTTCTGCTTAGTGTATTTTCTACAGAACAAAGCAGAGCAGAGGCACAAGTATCTGGAAATACAGGAAAACCTACATACTGGAGTAAGTCGGAATCTTTGGTGTGAAGATAACACTTCCAGTGAACAGTTTTCCACAAAACACTATTACACTCGACGCACGTTTCGCTAACAAAGTTAGCATCATCTGGAGATGATTAAAAAGTTTTAATTATTTACAGATGATGTCAACTTTGTTCGTCAAACGCGCGTCAAGTGTAGTGTATAGCGTTTTGGTGTTTTGTGGAAAACTAGGTGTCAGTGTTAGAAAAACCTATACATAAGGATACATGTATACGCAGATATATGTATAATTTTTATCTATTATAGAAATAACTTTTCTTGCTTATTGAATATTAATAACAATAACATTTTTCATTTTTTTTCTGTATATTTTAAAGTTAGGTACTGATTTGGCGAAGAGTTAAGGGTATGTGATATTAAAAAATTTTATGCCAGTACAATCTAAGGACATTAAAAAAGAATGTGTTTTTGCTACAAATAACTTAAGAGATTAATTAATATTTGCCCTTGTAATGTAATGGTGATTTATTGCTAATTGATTTAAAGTATGTTTTTAATGAAAGGATTGAGAAGACATATAACCCTACTATAATATTTAAGATGCCTTTTTCAAAAAATATATATTTGATGGAAAAGCTTCATGCAGAGCTTTTCTCAAATTATCGACGTAAATAAATGATTTATCTGAACGTTTATTTATATTGAAAATATGTCTGCATTTTCGGTGGGAAATACGAGTACTAGTAAGGAAAACTCATATTTTTTAAAAATCTTCAATTAATAGTCGAGACTAATAGAATAAAGGACGAACGTCAATAAAATACGAACCTCGTAAGTCATCCCACTTATAAGCTTTGCTCAATAAGGCAATGAATAGGAAATTCCATTTTCTCAGCGAATGTTCTATCTCTACCTAATAAAAGGAATTCGAGTTCGACTGGATAATGCAATAACATCAGACTTCCCCTGATTAGAAAGGATTATGGAATTAAGCCAACATTGGGTACATTGTTGTTCTCTGCCCGACAAACAAATAAGATATTCCAATAATGTTGATTAAAAAGGGATTTTGAAATGAATTTTCGTTTTCAGTTTTAATTAAATTCGATTTATTTGTCGACGTAACTCAAAGTGAAATATATAAAATGAAGTTTGCAGTTTTAAACCGATTTGGAATTGGTTTTTGTTTATAAAGAAATTAAAATTTGGTTATGAACTTTCATAATTAAAAGTAACAACGTTTTAGCCAATTACATCAGATGCTGATATAATTGACATAAAAAAGAGTAAACATTTAATATGTAATTTTTATTTATTTTCCAATTTGATATTTTTCTATTGCACAGTTAAGGCCTGTTTTCCTAGTGACGCGTTTTTTGTGCAGCAGTAACCGGTTTTGTCCCAATCACGTCGACAGGAGCGCAAAATGTTTACGCGGCGTTTTAGTGTTTTCTTAGGGGCAGTGTGTGCGTGTTGTTCTTTTCAGTTAATGTACAGATAGTGTCTGAGTGTATTGAAATGGATAAAAAAACCGAAGAAGGAAAATGATTGAAAGGCTTATTTTGAAACATGTTATAGATGATGATAGCGAAGAGAACTAACTATATGGTTAGAAAATATGACATTCGAGATCGCTGGTTCAAAAGCTTCTTGTGTTACGTAATTATTAACTTGCAAAATCCAATTTCCTTCTTTCATTTTTTGATAGACATAACTTTTCCTAAAGAAGTTCTTGATTATACCAATGGCAATTGATATTTTTTTATTTTTTGGTGCTCAAGTGTTTTGGTGCCCAGTATTTGTCCTTGTCTGTATGTGTAACCTTCGCCACCGCAACTTAAGGCTTAAGGAAAAGAAAGGCTTAAATTAGGATACACTTCCTTCTTTTAGCACTAATAAATTTGTTCCTGCAAATTATTTCACCTACTTATTTACAAACACTTGATTCACGCTTCATCCACCCTTACTGAGAGATACTTTGATGACTCACTAGATGATAGACTTTCAATTACAAGTGAAGATTGAGCATCGAAGATGAAATTCCACAATTGTAGAGTGGCAGACTAAGTAATCTAAGTGCCAAAAACCAAATTTCCGGGAAATGAAGAAAAACTGTACAGAATATAAAATTTTCATTAAAATGTATTCTAGAAAAAGCATTAAATTAGAAATGTTCACAATGAAGAATGTTACAAAAGAAGAGTTGAAGAAAAAATGTGTCGTCTAAAATGTGAAAAATGTTTGGAAATGATCTAAGTATGCTGGATATGATCTATTTTCACGTTTTTTTATTCTTAGGTACTCAGAACGTATTCGAAAAATCTCCTGTTCTTCTCGTCTATGAAATTGAGCATGTCTATGATGTCCTTTTTCTTGTTAGAGGTATTTTCTTAGGCAATGCTGAGATAGCAAACCTAAGATACTGCAGATTTACGTTTTTTTATATTTAGAATTTTATATATTTAGAAACGTTTTCTTCATATTTTAGGATCCTCAGAACCATTTGTATACAGACTTTTATAAACGCATCGCGTTCGCGAATCATTGCCTTAAAGTATTAACTTCTTAAAAAGAAATATATTTTTAAAATCGCATTTTCATTTAAAATAGCAAAGAATATCCAAAACTCTTAGCTGCGAAGGGAAAAATTTCATATAATGACCCAAACAGAGGGGTATTAAACTTCGTTCCTTGGAACGCAAATCTAAGCATAGAATGATACCTGCAATATTACGCTTAATTTACCACCTCGGGTCATAGTATGAATGACATTGTTGTAGACCACCTCTATACGACAATAAAATGTCATATATCTATGTATAGATGTGGAGCAAGGACTTGATTTTTATTAGCAGTGCGTTGGGTGATACGGTGGGCATGCTGAATGTCCACCGTATTCTCATATTATTGTGTACTGCTTTTCTTATGAAAACGTAGAAGAATATTTGAATTTGTTTCAGGAAACATATACAAACCGATTCTATCATGTGACAACGACGAAATACAGAAAATTAATTTTCAATAATGCTCTAGTGATATAGTAAAAATAAACTGATACGAAATGGGGTGGCGTGAAGTGTTAAGCGTCTCAGTTTTTTCTTCATGTTTTTCCTTTTGTTAATATAATTTTGTATAACTATTTTAGTCACTGTTTTGTTGTTATCGTTGTTGATATTCCTTTGAAATATGTTTACTTTTAATGATAGATAGTTTTGTTTTAAATATTCTAAATATCGGTTCTATTATAAAATAATAAAAAATTCTGTCCTTAGAATAGTTTTTTTTTTTACAGGAAAAAATTATATAATAGTATTCCATGGAATTATCACTCAAAAACTCGCACTGTATGTATTGTGTTTTCTCAACATACCTAGTAAGCGAATTAATATGAACAAAAATTGTAACGGAATGTTCAGTTTTAAATTTGTCAATCTTGGGATTCAGATTCCTGAACACCGTGTAAATTTTTCACTTTATAACAGAGAAAAACCCATTATTATATTGGGAGAAACTAAAGAATATATAGCAGCTTTTTTGTTTAGAAACTTTCGGTACAAACACATCGTCTTTCATATAAAATAGCTGTAAAGCTCCAGGTAATTCTCGTGATCCCAGATGGTATCTCATCACGCCCGCACCAATCCACTCTCAAAGAGTCCTCGAGGAGCCACTACTGCGCTTGATTAAAACGTGAATTTATTTCATCCTCGATATGGTAGGGCCCACTAGCCTCAAACAAATATAAATGCGGTGAAAAGATTGCGCTCAGAATTAACGTCGGTTACCCCACGGGCAAAATTTATCCATACAAAAGATCTAGGACATATGAGTCCTTCATATGATAAGGGGATTCCATTACCACATCAAACATGGCTCGGGATATCGATTGCATTATTTCTCTCGCATCCACTTAGAGCTCGATGACATTTGGTTCATTACACTGCGGAAATTTCGGTGATTTGCTCTGACAGGGCCTTGACAAATTACGAGATGAAAGTTATGATGAGATGGACAAATATTGGCCGAATGTAAATTTGTATAAAATATTCAGAAGTCCATTATTTCTTTCGACTAATGAATGGTTCGTTCAGCTATAAGTAAAACCGCTTGTGAAATTGACGAATTTTATGCTGCATCCACGTGAATAAATGAACAGAAAGTGAAAAATAATTAATGTGCAGCTGCGACAACAAAAAGGTTTCCACCTACAATTCGTTTTCTAAAGTTTTGCGCATTATATCGGTATTTTAAATGTTTCCTTAGCTCATTGTGGTCTGTAGTTTATATGACGTCAACATTTGTAGACTTACTAATATTTATTAAATGTTACCTTATTTTATAACAAAATCATTTAACTAAAATTGAAAACTGAACGGAGTTGCTACTATCAAACTTCACTCGTATTTTAATCATTCAAAATTCGAGTAAAGCTGTATTTTGTAATCTGGTAACAATATACCAGAGACGGTTGCTAAAGTTACATGTCTAAAGGGTTGTAGATAAAGGGGAATCGCGATTAGATACTTCAGAGAAACGACGATTGTGATATCGAAATCGCTTGTGTACGGAATCAAATAGGGATAATGGAGTCACGGCACTTGATTGGTCCTCACATTCTCCAGGTGTTAATTGCATAGAAAACGTGTGGAGGTTTATGAAAATTAAGATGTAAAGTGTCGGCGGCTTCAATTTAAGGTACAGCTTGACCAAATTCATCTTAGCCGTGACCTTGAGGTGCGCAATAGAACCGTTGCGTCGCTTAGAGGAGGAATAGAGCGCATTCTCTCGCTGAGTGAGCTAGCGTTACGGTTTCTTATCTCTGTCACTGCTGTAGCGGACCCTCTTCGTTATCTGCGCAAGTTGATTTTGGTCAAGCTGTAGCTGTATACTAACATTCTTGAACTATATAAGTCGCTTGGTCCAACATATATAGAAACATAAATAGCATGCTTTTAAGACGTCAAGCTGAATGATAATGGGGGTGGGTCTGTGGGTTTATTTAAAAATAGGTTTACCTTATAATAAAACTTGCATTTTATTCGTTTTAGTGAAGTAATGAAAGACTTAATTAGTAGGTATATTAGAGCCACAAGAGTATTTTTTTAGTATCCTTAGTATATTACACAACTTTTGCTATTTTACTTCTTCTTTTTAATTTTCGCACTATAATTTTAAAGAGTAAGCAAATCGCAATAATATTGCACCGCTCCCTCGCTCATATCGAAGGCACCTCCGGAGTATGCCTCTAGAGGCTTAGGAACAAAAAACAAAAATTACCACGTTGTTCGCAAGGGTCGAATTACTGTATTGATGTTGTCAAAATGCCGAAATTCGAACGAAAAGCATTTCGTAATCGACCTAAAAATTTCGTGATACACACACGAAAACAGCCGTTTACTAAATAGAGATAGTATCGGTATAGTGATTATTTAAAATAACTTGTATAAAGCATAACGACCCGATGTGGAAAAAAATTACACATAATGGAACCCCCTTTTTGTAAATTAAAAATATTCTTTATACATATCATGAGCCATCAAAACTATTACAGTTTGTCAAGAATAGGAAAAAGGGAGATTCTCTATGATGCGTAGAAGATGATTCTGTGTACATTCATACCTACTCGATATTCACTCTGCAAAGGTCTCAATGCGACCGAGTAAAGACCAGGCTATTTACTGTACACCTTGTGGACGATCCGATATCGCAGTTTTGAGGCTTTTCCTATTCTTTGCAAGCTGTACCTAGTATGCAATTTTATAAATCACAAAACCGGTTCGCAGAACCACAAGGATAACATTGGAAAATAATAAAAGTACGTTAAGATAAGCTATAGGACAATCACCTTAATAGTTTTGGATTAAGGATTGCGTAATACGCATATTTAATTCTGCTGAGGATGTATTTAGTAGCATTTAAGGGAAATAAAAAATGATAATAATTACTCAAGCTGTTTATTTGGGTATTATTTTATAATAGATTATTCTTGATAAGAAAATGATTAGAAACACTTTACCTGATACTTGTTTATCAGAGTGAAGTACGCAATAGATGGCTGGATCTGAAAATGGTGGGAAGCCAGCAGCAGA
Source organism: Rosalia funebris (assembly GCA_037954035.1). NCBI lineage: Eukaryota > Metazoa > Arthropoda > Insecta > Coleoptera > Cerambycidae > Rosalia > Rosalia funebris. The sequence goes on along the minus strand of JAZFAV010000005.1, from coordinate 13,193,983 downwards.
AATTTAGCAACACTTACGTCCCATTGGGCCTCTTGTGTATCCTCACTAAAAAGATCATCCCACCTACGCTGACTACCATCTTATTCTTACGAAAAAGTGATGACATCGCTAGCTAGCATATCAGCAGTCCTAGCCAATCTGTCAGCTTCCTCTTTGCCTCCATTTTAGAATTTTGCGTCAGGACTTGGGTCTGCACCCGTATAAAATCCAACTGACGCAGGAACTTAACGTAAACGACCATAGACAACGCCGTGTGTTCGCTGATTGGACTCTGGAGCAGTTTGAAGTTGACCAAAATTTCGCCACAAAAATCATCCTTAGCGGCGAGGCCCATTTTTGGATGAATGGATATGTGAACAGGCAAAATTGTCGGATTTGGGACGATAACAATCCACACGAGATACACCAACATCAAATGTATCCCCAGAAAGTCACTGTTTGGTGCGGATTTTGTATGGTCTGGGGGAATCATCGATCCGTACTTTTTCCAAAACGAAGCTGGTATTGTCATAACCGTAAACGGCAAGCGCTACAAATCGATGATAAGCAACTTACTGTGGCCTAAACTGGATGATAAGGATACCGACGACATGTGGATCTAACAGGGCGGGCGACGTGCCACACAGGGCATGCTTGATGGACAGTCTGCACGAGCGATTTGAGGGTATGAGAGATCGTACGATTTAACGCATTTAGACGTCTTCCCTTGGGGCTATCTTAAATCGCAGATCTATGTGAATTGCGAATCGCAAATAATTGATGCCCTTAAAATCAACATAACGAACACCATCTAGCAAATTCAGCCAGATTTGTGCGACAAAGTCATCGAAAATGGGACCTCCCGAATACGCGCCACCAGGCAAAGCCACAACGGACAATTGAACGACGTTATATTCCATACTTAATGCCATAAAATATTCTTTCAAATAAAAAAAAAATGTAAAATCGAGCGTCCTTATTGAAAGACCCTTGGCAGTGTATCCACAGAACACTTTGGGTTTCATCCCGCGGGTCTTTCCGATGGTTCTGCGATATTGTTCATAGGAGATGTCCCGTTTTAGTCTCCTTTCGAGGTAGATATTCCAATTTAGTTTGAAATCAAAAGTGATGGCAAGTATTTCACTTCTGATCCAAATGTTAGCGACGTATTAAGCAGAACCGCGACCTTCAGGTTCTCCTGCACCTTAAGGATAACTCCTGCAGTAGATAGTTATGCATTACGGAAAATTAATAATATTACTTTATAAGTAAAAATCATAAATATTTTATAATTACGCAATTTAGTAGGTATACAATAGTTATACAGAATATTTCCTTATATTGATTATGATTCTTGAGTGCGTAGTGAGTATAATATTTTAGGAAAACTACCTTAATTTGCAACTGATAATACATTTTGGTTTAACCTCAATTCAATATGTCAATCAAGGAATTATACAAAATATTATCGCCGCTTTTATTTGCTTTATATCAGTATTAAAAACAAATAATTCCAAGTAGGGGACAAGTCTCGAAATAACAACAATATAAATCACGTAGACTTTGAAATGTTGGCAAAATTGCAAAAATAAGGAAACGAGCAAGATTATATTTCTCATTGACAATGATGTCGACAACAAAAACGTAATGAAATACATATGTAGCGTAAAATGCTGCGACCATCGTTATAGCTAATTATCATATGAATGCTGATGCGAGTACTTGGAAAATGCAGATATAAATAAAAGGAATTATATAAATAGAAACAAAAAACCTAATATTATAATAAATAATACGAAACTTTTAACATTTTACTAGATATTTTCAATGAAGCTTAACTGTTCTTATCTATCCAGTAGTAGGGATTAATTTTTATTTATTCTTCAGGATCGGCAAAGTTCACATAGATTTGCATATAATAATTTTTATTTTATGGTTTATATATAACAAACATTTTATTTTTTTCCAATTTAATTCGTTTTAAAATCAAATCAATAGCATTATCGGTGATTTACCTTTCTAAAAATATATAAAATAAAAGGGAATATTAAAAATTTCGTCATAATAAATCATATAATTGAGTAGAACATTACTGAGTTTTTTTACCATTATATCTACACAATAACTGAGTTATAGTTTCCACTCTTGGAAACAGGCCCAGGAACACATCAGAGCGACATTTGAAATATCTGGTTGTTAGTTTAGAATTAATTGGTTTCTACACCAAATGTTGAACTGTGCCATAATTTCTGAAACTGAGTACTGACACTATTATAGATGGAGACAAAATTGTTTTAGGTGCAACAACTTCAAGAGCTTCCATTCGTCAAGACGATCCTCCTCCTCCATAGCTTCTCTGGATGCGACACCACCTCGGCAATACATGGAAAGAGCAAAGTGGGAATCTCTAAGCTCTTCAACCAGAGCAGCTTCAAAGCAACACTCGCTCAGAGTATATCTGCAGGTAAATCCATTTACATATAATTGTTAAATAATGGTTTATTTAAATTACAAATTACAAATTTGTGCTAAATACTTACGTTGGTCTGATTACTTTCTTACAGATACAACAGTGGCTCGACAACCCTCTACCACCTACCCAATGGGGTTGGACCAGAGGAGAAGATGGGATCCTCAACCCAGTTACCACGAACAACCCTGTGGCATCCGACTGGGTGTGGGGCGCGCTGCGGTTGCCGCAAAGCAGGGATTGTCTGCTCCGGTGCCTCCGGCTCATGTACGAACGGAGCCGCCATCGAAGACAGCATCGATGATGATGAAAATTCAGATTTTGACTAAAATTTATGTTCCAGATACATCCTTGCACACAAATTTCTTTATATCATTTATTATTATTATTGTTATTATTTATTATTAGTGAATGATTGCAGTTTATATTAGATAGAATATATAGATTATAGTTATAGTAGATTTTTTTTTAATTTTTCAATGTTTCTCCCTCCATATCTCCTTAAGTATTGATTCTAGCGAAAAAGTGTATAGGACCTTTTTTGTAGAGAAGCTTATGTAGGTTCATTTCGCATGTTTTCGCTACAGGCAGTAATTTTCGAGTTAACAAAAAACTGAAAAAAAGACCTTTACAGCCCCCCTCCCCTTAGCTTCACTCCCACCCATCAGTACTTTTAGTGTGTTGTTAAGGACACCTTCTCCTACAACTGGGGCTTCTACATGAATTATTTCCGCTATTTTTCCTTCGTTACCTGGACTAATGTGGAATATATGCATTCTATAGATGGATATTATGTCAAGAGATCACATTGAAAACAAAAATAGGCGTACCAAGGCATTTTCCTTCAAGTTTTTGAAGGAAAATGCCTTGGTACGTCTATTGGTACATTTCAACAATTATTCTAGGCGTTTCGTTTTAAATGGGGCACCCTGTATAACTACAGAAGCATATTAAGAGTTCGATATAAAACCGTATAATTTGCAACGTTTATAAATGGCATTAATTATAGTCACAATGCAATTTATTAATTGTGACAAGCCGTAATAATCGAATCAAACGATATAAAAGGATAGTTATTAGTTTAAAATATACATTTTAAGTGTACGTACATACTGTTAATATTTAACTACTTACCACATCGGACTTTACTAATCATAATTATGTCGGTTGAGTGCCAATATTACCTGAAACAATAAAATGTCATTAATATACTAGGCACAAAAATTAAGGGATAAAAAAATCGTAAATTTTTAGGTAATCTTCAAAGGACTTGGAGAAAAATAGTCGCAGAGTTCAAAATTGAAAAAAATAAAAACAAATTAAAACTATAAGTTTCTAATTTTCAGATATTGAGTTCAAAATTGTTTACCAACAGCAGTTTTTGAGTAATCATCAGAAAACCATCGTAAAGAAAAATTCCAAATTTTTGCTCGCCTTTGTCCACGGACTTCGATAAATTTTTTTCAGTGATTTCGTTATAAAGCTTTTTTTAGATAATTTAATACTCTTTAATTTAAGCGGTCTAAAAGCTTTATACGATGATTTTTGTCTGAGTTATCGCCGTTCAAAGCAAAAAAGTCAATTTTGATTTTCTTTTTGGAAAAACCTTTTTTCAATTGTTTGGGGTACTTGAGAGGTTGAGAAGAAGCAATCAACATCCTTAGGCTATCCATTACTTGCAAAGTTATGCCAAGTTAAGCGAATATTCCTAAATACGCAATTTTTTATCTCTTTTTCAATCAACATTCTCGCAGTGATTTTTTTATCAAAGACCAATAACTATGACGCAAAGAATACTTTGCAGTTTTTAAAACCGTGTTTGAGTTTTCTATACGATTCCCCCGAGTAACGATTCCTGATTTCTGTCTTATTTCCTGAGTAATTAATGACCAAAGTAAAAACTGACTTTTTTGCTTTAACTCTTTCAGGGACAAAGAATTCTCATGAAAAAAAAAAGACGTAGAGGGGCAAAACATTTATATTTACTTTTTTGACTAAAACAGGTTTGAATATTAACAACACTGGCAGAAAACAAGGTAAAAAATTAAAATATGGCACTTCTTATATAAGATTTTTTAGTAAATCGGTGGTACACATAATGAACCAATGCACAAATACAGATTTAATGTTCATTGTGAAAATCTTGAAAACATGTTTTGTTTTTTCCTAAGCAGAGGGGCACATTGCATATAGAACATATCCAGTCTGTTCGAACTTCTTTTTGGAGGTACTACATTTAGCACAATGGCGTCTCGGGTCCCGTTTTGGTTGATGAGCGCTCTGAGATACACGTATTTCAAATGGCACATACGGTTTTGATGTTTTGATTGCAATAACCTCAGAACTTAGAGATGGTCTTTTTTGCTTGACGACAGTTTCAGCTACGATATAATTTATTACTTCTCGTCTGAAGTCTTTCATTGACAATTTTTCTAAATTTAACTCTTTATACAGAATGAAGGCATTTACAACTGCTGTGTCCACCAGATAAAAAATGCGGTGCCACCATTTTTTAGTACTTTATAGACATTGAGATTTTGGTCAAGTTTATCTATTAAATTCATATTTTTGTTATAATCCACCAAAGTTGTTGGACAAGGAACTTTTTCAACGGTTCCATTCTTACCTTTTCTATCAACTTCAGTGATACTGCTGGGGTCGTGAAAATTTGACAATAAATGAACACTTCGTTTGTCTCGCCATTTGATGGCAACCAGCTGAGTATCAGAAGTGAGGATTTGAGACTCGCCACGTTTTAAGCTCTTATCAGGTTTAAAATTTGGGAGCAACTTTTGGCTGGGATTGACGATGCCACAAGCATGAATGTCTTTGGACTTAAAATATTCTAACAGTTCTACCCCAGTAAAAAAATTGTCGAAATACACAATGTGATTTTTTCCCTCCTTGCCCTCCAACAGATTTTTTACCACTCGAGCACTAAAGCTCTTTTCTGAATCTTTCGATTTTCCAGTGTATATTTGAAATTTTTGGCAATATCCATTTTTATTGGCTAGTATCCACACTTTGTAACCCCTCTTTATGGGTTTTTTTTGGTAGATACTGCTTGAGGCTACTCCTCCCTTTAAATTTTATCATCGATTCATCGATGGCCACTACTCTGGAAGGAGCCATGCAACTCTCAAAATTTTTAGATAACTCATTCAAGAGGGGTCTGATTTTGTATAGCTTATCATACCCTTGCTCACCTTTCTTGGGCATTAGAGTATTGTCGTTCAAGTGTATATTGGAAAGAAGCCAACTGAATGAAAGATTAGTGACTTTAGACCTGTTAGATACTTATTGGCTATATAAATTGGTCTGAAAAACTATATATTCTAACAGCTCGTCGGTAAAAAATAGCTGAAATAGTTTCCCAGGTGTGGCAAAGTTTAAGTTTTTTACTGTATCCTTTATCCCCGTTTCCTCAATGAAGTGCTCCTGAATTTTTGGGTACTGTGTTTCTGGACCAAACACGTGTCTTTCGATTCTCTGCTAGAGACGTCTTAATATTGGCTTGTAAAACGGAGAGAGGCATATCAAATTCCGGATCGCTGTCGGATTCCAAAATATTAAAATCATCATTAATATTTTGTAATGGTGATATTTCATCGTCTGACTGATCTACGATTGATTCGGGGTCTGAGGGTATAGCCTCAGCATCAATATTTTCTAATTCTTCCATAAGTTCATCATAGGTTATATCTACTAAATTAAATGGTAACTCATCCATTGTTAATCCCTAAAAAGAAAAAAACGCGTTATTGGGCAGTGGTACAAATAAAATACCGCAACAGTTTATGCAATCACGAAAGAAAAATTGCAAGTTTTTTTAATGGTTATCAAAAAAAACTATTCTACAAGCCTTCTTGCAACATATTTCTTAGAAAGTTGAATGTAGATCGTCGTTTTTACTTACTTTTAGAAGTATTTCGGTAACCAGATAGAGTAGAATTCGCCGTTCACAACAATAAACATAACCTAAAACAGGCATGCAGTCAGAAATCGCGACGGAGATACATTGCCACTTCTCCTACCACCTAATAGAACATCACAACAACACTGGTCGACAGTTTAAACCATCGCGCGATAAACTATATGCTTTTGAATGCTTGGTACATTTTGTGTACCACCACCCCACTACATGCGTTTTCTTCTGCGTACATTTTATATACCAATGCCCCTAAAAGAGTTTAACGACGATAAATCAGCGAAGAATCATCATACAAGGCTATTAGACCGCTCAAATTAAAGAGGGTAAAATTATCTAAAAAAGCTTTATGATGAAATTACTGAAAAAAAAAATGTATTGTTTTAGTCTGTGGGCTTCTTTAAAGGCAAGCAAAATTTTTTAATTTTTTTTCCGATATCTTACTCAAAAACTGCTGATGCTAATGATTTTGAACTCAAGATCTAAAAATTAGAAACTTAGAAATGGTTTGTTTTTTTTTTTGTAAATCGCTCTGCGACTATTTTTCTTTAAATCACCTAAAAATTTAGGATTATTATATAAATAAAAAAATATGGGGTATTCCACATTTCCAAGGGTTAAGAAATGTCTTACACAAGATGAAGTTAATAAGAAATCAAGGTAATCGAACCACCAGGTGTCCATAGTATTGTTCAATGAAATCGGAACACCAAGATGCAATATCAAACTTCGTATTATCGGTATATATTGTCTATAATTTTAGTAAAAGGCGTTGACTCAAACATTTTAAATACCAGGCAGTAAGAACCCAATCCCAAATTAGATCCATCTTTTAGGACGTTGCATTGGTATTTGTAAACTTTTCGTTTAATTAATCAATCGTATTCCACACATTTTCTATTTAGACTAATTCAAGAGACCTGACAGGCGACGGTGGTAAATTACGTTGTTTTCTTTTAGATACCCTAGACTCTAGAGTATATTCTCTAGCCTCAATAAGTCTAGTACGCTAGCATTGTCTTATTGGAAGATAAAATTGTTCACTCCTGGAATTGTTCGTAAATATGAAAACTTGAACCAGTGGTTAAAGGATTTCGTGAACGCAGGTGGCATTACAAATACGGGAATAATTCGCGTTGAGGTCTCTTACGACCATTAACTAATGGCATCCTATACTATAATTCCAGTTGTTTTTTTAGTATGCCTCATCCTAATGCATCGTTCTTGATTCATTCCTACGTCTACATCTAACTACATCTAGTCTACATATAGTAATTCGTCCATAATTTTCACACAGTCTACACATCATTTTTACACTCCACGTTCAAATATCGCCTCTCCTCTTTCCAGAATAATTTATTTGCTACGTTGTGGAATCAGTACGACCACAAGAAAATATCGGAGATGATAATCCTTCCCCTGATTATCTAGTGACCCTAGAAGCTTTTGAAAGTGAGTGCTCGAACTTCTTCGAACCACTCTACAAATTCTGTGTACTACGCTTACACTACCGCCAGTTCTCGAAAGCATTTATGCAAATTTATGGTCCGCTGAATTACTGGTTGGAAAACATAAACGCCCAAGGCAGGTTTAACCAAGGTTATGCGTATACGGTCATAGTACGCTGAGATATAGTTATTTAAATATTAGATAACCAGTAAAGAAATTTTTTTAATACTCATCATTTATCACTGTCCTAAATTGTTTTGTATATTTGCAAGCTGAATTTTGTCTCATTTTTTCTTTTCTTTCCTTTAACCTTTCCATTGACTATGATTAGCTCCCCATTGACTATGATACGCTCAGGTCAGTTCCAAATTGAATCTTTTAAAAGTACAGCACGCTTCTTCGCGACAACTACGTAGATGGACGCCCTATTGTATTCTCCTATAGAGGTGCGACAATGTTATTCGTACTGTAGTCCGGGGTGGCGGAATGGGTCCAGTCTTGGGGTCACATTGTATACTTCGGTTCGAGTTCGAACTGGAGGCGTTTAGTACATCTCCCTGAAAATAGGTATGTTTATGTATCCTTGTCTCTATATGTAACATTACCCACTCCCCCCTCCACAGCCTGAGGATTTAGAGGAAAACAACCGATTCAAACTTTTTAAACATGTTCGAAAAGAGCAAGTACTTTATTTCAAAAGTCAGTGGTTCATATAAGGGATCAATCAGGAATCTGGTTGATCCTCTACATATCTACTCTCTTTTATTTACATTTTAGAAACAGCAATTTGAAGAGGCGCAAAACTTTAATTAAATAATGTTTTTATGTAATACAAATGAGGATACAACCATTATAATTCCATATATTAATTAATATCGTTATATAATTCCATCACGATCGTCTTTGTTCAAAATATTAGGTACAAATTTAAACTATTTGAATTTATTAAGAATGCTAGCAAGCTAAATAATTATCATTATTAAAGTAATAAAGCCGCTAAAATAACAAAAGATACGAAATTTATTATTGACTTAAGATAAAATCGATTGTGCATGGATTTACAGATTATACCTAACCTAATAATTATATCCGACTAATTTCACCTCTCTAAAACTAACTAAAATATCTCTTTTACGTATGGTCCCTGAATAATATAAATACAAATATACAAAAATCCAAAAATAATTACTTTAGTGACATTCGAAGATTACTTTTTTAAAATAATAGTAAATTTACAATAACTTACATCATAGTACATATTTTATTACTACGTTTTTGATAAATAACATATACAATACAAATATTTATGCGCATTTGGACTATATTCAGAAAAAAAATCCTTGAGTAATACAAGGGAACAGTTTCCCTGTCCTTATATTTTCTGTAGAACAAAGAACATTTCCTTTCTGTGAGATATGCCACACTAAGCACTCGAGTTTATAAGGAAAACGAAAAATTTTACAAAACCGAAAGACGCCGAAAACGCCTACGCAATATTTGATCCTTGTTCAAATATTTGAATCCTTGAAAAACCTTTAAAACCATGACTGGTATAAATCCAAGTATTTTCAAAATACTTCACATACTGAATTTTGACAGAGATTTTAATTATGCAAATCTGAGCTCGAAATCGAAAACCCTTAAACACCATACCCTTTATGTATCGAATAATTCTATTCACAATATTTGAATACTCCCTTTTGGTGACCTACCCTTAGGTTACTAGTTTGTGGCGATTTTAACGCCAAACATACTCGATGGGGTTCCAAGCTAGCGACACCATAAGTCAGGTAACTATCAAAATGTTTAGATAAAAACTATTATAGTCACTTTTTATACATAAGCTGAAACCAGCTTTTTTCTCACAAATATAACTATAAATTGGGCACCATTTTAACAGCTGATACAAGAGAAGCAGTTTTACACTTTTGAACACACCAGTATACATTGAATGAAACCACTGTAGAACACTTAACTCGTACTATATAAAGGGAATGTCTAGGAATCAACAATAGAGGCTTCTCTAAAACAAGAATAATCACCAAAACTGTTCTAATATAATTGAGGATACAATAAGTGAAAAGAGGAATCTAAAGAGAATTTGAATGAACATCACGTCACCTGAAGCCAAAATAAAATTCAATGAAGCAATCAGAAATCTCAAAGAGTTATTGTAAGAAGAAACCAAAACATACAAAAATAGTTACAAAACTTAACATCTACTGACGTAACATACTGAGGACTATGGAAGCCCACTAGAAAACCAAAAAATCACTGCAAAAACCATCCCTCCTCTCAGAAAACTTGATGGTAGCTGGGCTAGAGACCACAAGGAAAAAACAGACACATCTTTCAGAGGTACTTTAATCTCATCTATCGAATATCATCTCAAAGCGAAATCATTAAATACAAACATAGAAATTACAAACATAGCAGATGTCATCATTAATAAAGCCATTAAATTCAAAGAAAACAATTATGGTAATTCGCAGGGTGTTAAAAGAAATCCCTTATACGTATTATGCACATTTTCAATGCTATCTTAAGAACTGGACATTTTACTTACTCAATGGAAAGTGACTTTAAATTATTTTCATTCCAAAACTAGGCAAATCTTACCGAAAAATCAAGGAAGGGGCTCTAACCTTCGATGCAGCAATAAAAATAGAGGATCAGTTTTCCACGAACACCGAAATATTACATGTTTCTCGACACGGGTTTCACCAACCAAGTTAGCATAATCGGGGGCTAAAACAGGGCTTAATGATAACTAAAACGTTCAGGTTTAATAATCTCCCAATGATGTCAACTTCATCGCTAGCATTATCGGAAGATTAAAACTCAGAATTTCTATGATAATTAAAACTCTATCTTAATAATCTCCCAATGGTGTCAACTTAGTTAGCGAAACGTGCGTGGAGAAACAAGTAATATTTTGACGGTCGTAAAAAACTGTTGTCCTGTTTCTTTTAGTAAGTCTTCTGCCAATGTTGTCAAAAACTTTCTAAAAATACCTTCTGTAAATACTACTTTATTTACAATTTTAATGTAGTATATAGTTTATTTCATCGCTATTTGCCAAATAAAAAATTTCAAAACATACCGTGGCTTATTTTTATGACTAGGCTCAGGTATACTGTTCCGTTTATCGGCAAAATAAGAGTTTTTTATTTGGCAAATAGCGATGAAATGAATAGGACTAACTCCTGTCCCATAAGTTTTTCCAATACTTGTTCATTGTCCGTGGGCGGTCGCGTATGTAAGATAATAGTAATAAAAACAATTTTTCCGTCATTTTCCAGTTTTTTTATATAAAACTGAAATGGTTAATGGGTCATGTCTGGAAAAAAAAAGAATGACTTGGGATGATCCAGAGTGGGAATAAACGGCAAAAAAAAAGTACTAAACGATGCCGTAAGCATTTTAACAACAAATCTGCTGCTCGTACTATATGGTTTGAAATACTATTTGGACATACAGAAAGTAGACTTCTTTCCCCAGAAAGCCTACAGGCAGGCTTGAGTAGGGGAAGGTTACACATATAGACGCAGAAATGTGTTCAAACTATTTCTTTCAAATTCTTGTACCTTCAGGATACGACAAATCCTTCGAAATCCCGATGTGGTGGAAATATTGGCAACGGATTCGATTTTAGGACATCATTCGTCAGGGACACCTAGCCTGGCTTTTATATACAAATTTTGTCGGTTCGAGTTATACAGGATAGGAGAACTGATTATTTAAGGGTGCATTGCGTATATTTCATGTTTTATATTCACACCATATTTCAAAATATTTTGAAAATATTGCCAATATGCTTGCCTCATTGTTAAAAATATTACTCGTAGAAGTGAATTAGGTGTCAGAAAAATTAGAACCCAATAAAGAGTATCGGTATAGCTGATCATCACGAACACGCGAACCGTCCGTCTGGAAAAATGAACTGCAGCATGGGGTCATTTAATTACCTCCGTAACATCGTTTTATAGCTTCCCTTCGCGCAGAATGATGAGGTAACACGCGAACGCCATTCAACTGTAAAACGTCCAAACGACCGAAAACGATATACTTCCCATTTCCGAATAAGCGACTGAATTTAATCGGGCTTCATTAGATACTCAAATGTTCCTCCTCGTATAATATCCCCCAATAGTGGTGCATGCATTAGTGATATGCCTGAAACTAATTATTGTTCTGTAACTGGGCGGACGCGAAAATTTTAATATTTAATGGGGGAAAATTACTTACTATTAGCACCAAACTGAAAATTATATCAGGTGAACATATAAATTATCAACTAAGCAGACATTTTCTAGGAGGCATTGCAACGTACACATAATAGCGCCCATATTAAAAAATTGTAATATTATTCATCATTCACCATGATACAAAGCGTATTGGGTGGCATTGTTTAATATAAAAAACGCCTTGCTAAATGTATTAGGAGTGCAAGATGTAAACTTTAAATAAAACATGGTTTTCTGCAGCAAAGTATTGAAATATTTATTGATTTATACGAGGGGTACTATTTATATTTTGAGCTTTAGCAACACTAATTGTAAGTGCTGTTAGACGCCATCTGACGTTTCCAATGGAAAGTTATTTTTAACAATAACCTTCTTCAGAACATTTTATCATGGACGAAAACGCCGAAAAGCTGGCCAATATTCAGAAAATGAAGGTTCCAGTTTAGGAATTTTTTGTCTCGCAATGTTTAGTAGGGTATCCTAGGTATAATAAAAACCGGTTCCGAGGGGTCTCCAACGGCCCTACATTTTTTACGGCATTCTGAATTTGACCGTTCCAGCAAGCGCTTCGTGTATTTCGCATCGCACTTTTCGTAAGCGTTTGTGAAAAGTACAATAAAAAATGAGCTATAAGCGCTAGAACAGTTTTGAAAAATGGGTTCTCCTCCGCAAGGTATGTATAATTAACATGTTAAAGCCGAATTTGTTAATTCTTAATATGAAAAAAATTATTAACAGTGCAATGGAGATGGTTTTTGGAAAAAAAAATTTGTTTTCTTTAGTATATCGTGAAAAATGTTTATCACTCGTTCACACTCGTTTAATAATCTTTATTTTTTGATACACCCTGAATATTTACCTTACAAAAAATTTAAGAATTGGCTGAGGCCATCTGCGGCTGTGCCTGTAGTGATACTTATTGTTACGCGGTGTCAAATGTAGCAACCCGTAAAATTCGATTTATAACATTACTTTCACACATATTTATTATTAAATTCCATTGCATTATACAAATAAACAATTTTATTTTGTTATTAACAATTTTTACATAAAACAATGAATTCTTTTATTTATGATATTTATTGCAAGTATATAGCGATGATTTTTATTTTTGCTTTTATCAACATCTATATTCGAAAAATAATGTGTTCGTACATATTTCCTCTGTTTCAGATGTTGTGAGCAGTGGAGAAGCAATTTCTATAACGAGAAAGGAACTGTTTTTCTTATTGAAAATACATTTGAATGATGAGTTGCAAATTACAATAGACATAATGTCATAATAATGAGTTTTAGGCCGATTAAACAATGTTTCTGCCTTCAATACCGTATATTTTCTGTGTATTTATAATTGTATGTAATAAAATGTAGACTTTAATAATGAATGTTATTTTATTTTCCTTCCACTATACCTCCGGTAACAAATTGTCAGTACTAACGATCAATTTCTTTATTTTGTGGTCTCCATATTGGAGTCGCCATTTTGTTTTTTGAATAACAATTGTCAAATTCGTACTCAGCGGCCTCTAAAACCCCCAGATACTAATTTTGACTAAGAATAATAAGCTTTTGAATAATTTAGGTCGCCATATTGGAGCCGCCATTTTGTTTTTTGACAAACCATAATCAAATTCGTACTCAGCGACTTCGAAAACCCCCGGATATCAATTTTCACTAAGAATAATAAGCTTTTTAAAAATTTCGGTCGCCATATTGGAGCCGCCATTTTGTTTTATGAAAAACCGTTCTCAAATTCGTAGTTAGCAACCTCGAAAACCCTCGGAGTATCAATTTTTATTAAGAGTAATAAGTTTTTGAATAATTTCGGTCGCCATATTGGAGCCGCCATTTCATTATTTGATAAACCATTACCAGATTGGTAATCAGTGATGTCGAAAACCCACGAGTACCAATTTTTGATTGGATTACATGAATTTCCTAATTTTGGCCAGCTTTTCGGCGTTTTCATCCACTGTGCGGCGTTTACACAGGCAAGTATTACTGGCACTGACACCGTCGTGACAGTCAACTGTGCTGTGTAAACGCCTACTGTCCTTCAACAGTCGCTGGTGTGACAGTTGTCTCATCGGCTGTCGTGAACATTTTCATGACAGCTTTTAAGACAGTTTGTTAGCTTGTTATGAAAATAAAGATGGCGGAAATTAAATTTCGTGGGCAACAGCTTGTTGATTTTAATAAAAAATACCGAGAATGTGAGTGTTTATGGAACATAAAAAGTAATATTTAAAAAATACTCGATATAAAGCAAAAGTGTTACGAAGAGCTTAGTAAAGAATTCAAAATGACAATGGTGGACATAAAATAGAAATTGAAAAGTTTACGTGGGAAATATATAGCTGAAAGGACTAACATCGTATCTTATGAAGCAAAGTGTAGACCCAAAAAGGCAAAAGTTTTCAATAGAGAAGAAATAGCACAATTCCTGTATGGGGCACCAGATGAAATGTATTTGATGATGAAAATCGTTGTTTGTCGCCAAGGTGAACTCACAAAAGTGACTCTTGTTGACATTAAAGAAAATCGAATCGTAAGAATTCCTTACTCTAAAAATCACACTTCTAGAACTATTGTCGTACCTGATTAATGAATTAAAAATTCATTAATATCCTCCTATAGGATATATCTAAGACTAACACTTCACACAGACGGTTCATTCTGGTGAAAAAATAACTAGCATATAACGAGTTGGGAGATTGGAAATCAACATCTTGCCGAGTGTTACCTGGTGGAATCTACTAGACATAACAAGGGGACGCATATCAAATAAAATCTAGGCCATCAATATCCCACTAAATTCATTAAAGTTAGAGAGCAATGCCTCTTAAATCTATTTAGAATTTTCTATTTACATCCAAAATGCCACCAACTATACATATAATATTATTCACAAATAATATTAGATGATGTTTTTTTTTATTAGAATAAATGTTCGTGTTATATATTTTTTATACTCATCACGTTCGTACCAAAAATGTTGCTCCTAAGACACGCGGAATATGTTTTTTTCCTACGGTTGTTTAGAAAATAAGCAAAAGCACACTAAAAACGCAACTGTAAAACGGCATTTTACGCACGCTGTGCGCAAAACACCGTGGAGTAGTGATAGTGTTTTTTCTTAGCATCCAGGCGACCCGTGTTCGATACTCGGCGTTTCGTAATTTTTTTTTCATTTATATCCATTTAAAACAATTTTTTTTTGTTCTAAATATCTTTAATTTGTTTTATTATTTTTTTAGTCATTATATGCAAAATCTGTAATTTTGCAGTATTTTAAGGAAAAATTTGAACGGAAAAAGCGGATATTTTTTGTAAGAGGGCTTACAAAAGGCATGACTTTGATCGAGACGTGGCACGTTACCATGGTAAACAAATGCAACTGTTGTCAATCAATCCGTTTAGTTTGCCATTTCGCTTAATTTCTGTCTTCGCCTTCAGTATTCCTTATTTTCCTTTGATTATTATTAGTGAGTCTTGGTTTAAACAACTTGAATATCAAAATGTATGACGAATCCTTCGAATGTACGTCACCCGAAATAACGGAAAAAGCCGCCGAAGTGACACAGAATCTTTTGCCATATCTGTATTGAGAGCGATATGAAGCTGCCTACTAATAATTCATGGAATAGAGGAAGGAAAAAAGAATTGCAACCTTTTCCGAAAATATACTGATAGTGTATTTTGAGAGCCTTTCCAAAGTTTACAAATCATCAACATTGTGGAGCCAATACTCCATGGTAAAAAGCATAATAAATCTAAAACATAACGTCGATATATCGAAGTATCCGAAACTACAAGCCTTTCTTAAATGACTGAGAATTATGTTCCCACAAAATCAAAAATTCTCACTGAAGAGGACTCTTCAAAGTTTTTGTCGGCGCCAAATAATATTTACTTACTAATTAAGGTAAAACTAAATAACGACGTAACCTTGATTATTTTTTTTACCATTTATAGATTGTGGTTGCCATTGGCTTTGCCGGAGCTTGCAGACGAATTGAGCTGTGTAATTTAACAATCGAAGATGTCACAGATTTAAATGCAGCATTCCTGGTTAAGCTGAGGAATACAAAAAATTAAATTCCAAGATCATTCACGGTCACCGATTCCTTTTACGATATTTGCAAGAAGTATATTGGCTACCGTCCTACTCATGTTAAAAATAATGGGAGATTTTTTTAAACTATAAAAACGGAAAATGCACAAAACAGCCGGTGGGAATCAACAAATTTGGAGGTATGGCTAAAGAAATCGCAGCTTTTCTTAAACTCAAAAATGCAGAGCAATATACGGGACATTGTTTCCGCCGATCCTCTGCTACCTTGTTAGTTAATGCATGTGTTGATTTACTGATCCTCAAACGTCATGGTGGATGGTGCTCTAGCACTGTGGCGGAACGCTACATAGATGAATCCATTCAAGAAAAAGTCAAAATGTCCAATAAACTTGTAAATTCGTTAAACTCCCTAGATTAAGAGGTACATGTTGATGTTCTACCACAAAATGAAATGCCATCTTCTTCAAAAACAAACAATAACATATCTATTGTAAAAAATTTGATTAATCAGCACAAACAAATGCCAGGAATTCATTTAGAAAATTGCAATAATTTAACTATTAATTACAACTTCAAATATATATTGTTTGTAACAAGATTATTATTGCCTATTATTAAAAAAATATCATTAGCTGTTAATAATGATGTTTATTGCTAATACTAATAATAGTAAGTAAATGTTTATTAAAATTAAATAATTAATGTTTTATTATGTTAAAAAATCATCGTTTTGAAAGCAAAACTTAAACAAGAAATATATATATATATATCCATCGAATGTGAAGTGCAACCGTAGGAAAAGTATAGTGTAAAACACGTGCGAAAAGTATTTTTCACACTCGTGAGACTTGTTGACAAACCGTCTTACTGCGTGCGAAAAATGTCTTTTTCGACACTTTTTGTACAATATACTATTCCTCACTCGACTACACTCCGAACTGAACTGCGACCACGTGCGGAAAGTACTACCTTCCGCATTTGTTAGGCAAATAACTATTGTTAAGAAAAAGAGGGAGCTGTAGTTTAAAAACCACTATGTAAAACATAAAATATATACATCAGTAAATGTCCTTAAAAAAGGACTGTTGTATGTTTCGAAAAATCATTTAGTAACAAAATAATAAATATGGTGCGAATCTTTATCACCATGTTGTATGTTGCCAATTTCTTATAATTACCTTCTACTAAAAGATAATTTTGTCGAAAACATTTTAGATAAGAGAGTTGCTACGTCAGATGTTCTATTTTTTCTAAATTTCTGTCTCATTTATGAGGAAAAATCAAACCACATTTTACACACCTTTCAAATAAAATTTACGCTTTATTTATAATTCATTTTTATTTATAAATAAAATTTTATGAATAATAAACGCCAAAACAAATATATTTTGTATCGACGCTCACATCAATATTTTCAATAGTTCAAAAATGAAATGAACAAATTAGTAAAATATAAATAAATATAATCTGTCTTATGCCAATAATGGAACAAATTATATTCACGATACTGTGCCCATTTAAAAGAATTAGAATTTCTGCCACTTCGAACGTTGGCGTACGGTCTCGCTTAAAATACTGCCCTATTCACCAGTCTGGATAATTTTAATGATGGACAGTAAATGGAAACAATTCTAACACGTAGGCATAAGAATAGCAAACTAACTTTGCAAGGAGGATATGCATATTAAGAAACAGTTTATTTTCATACGTATAAATATATTAAAATAATCAAATCTCGCTTTAATTATCGTCCTATTTCAATACTATTACCGCTCGTTACAATTCTTATAAGGTTATGGGGTTGAGAAATCGGTATTTTCTGTTCGATATATGACGTATCATAATGAATCGTCTACCTTCATTATTTTGTTTTATTTTTTATTATTAATATTCCTGAGGGCATTCATGGACATTACAATATGATCATAAAGATCAATAAGTACATTTTTTCTAACTTATAATACTACTTAAAAAGTTAGAACTAAGGTCGTACTCTACAGTATCCTTACATTTCTAATAAACTAGGTACACCAAAAAACTAACGTATACACTTAGGGGCACAACGCTCTACTTTGTCACATCACTGAACTTACTCAAAGGGTTTGACTCTCTTGAGTCCCCTTGTCAATCTCCAAGTCAAGGAGCTGCATCGCCTCGACGTCAACATGTAGGAGGAGTCGTTGTTCATGACTCCTGGCAATCTTGGATCTGGCTTGTTCAACAGTATCCATACCCAAGTCCCGATGGTGCATCTACGATGTTCCTTAGCACATTATTCTAAAACCTTTGGATAGTTTGTACATTGATCTGACTGGCAGAGCCCCACAGCTGAATTCCATAGGTCCATACCGGTTTAAGCATATGCTTATATAACATAAACTTATTATGAATAGTTAGAGTGGAGTTTCTTCCAATAAACTAGTAAATTTTTCTATATTTAATTATAAGTTCTTCTTTTTTCCTTTTGATATGCGTTTTCCAGCGTAGCCTAGCATCAAGGGTAATACCAAGGTATTTGGCTATATTTGAAAACGGAATCCGTTTATCATTTGTGATTATGGGTATATGTTGATTAGCTCAGTTTGAAGTTAACTAATACATACTTTGATTCATTTAATTTTATTCTGTACTTCGTTGTCCAATTATTAATTTTGTTGACCGATATCTGCAATTTTTCTGCTGTTTCTTTGTGGTCATTACCTTACTAATAAACCAGTACCATCTGCAAACGTTGCTATGGTGTCATTTTCTAATCTAGGAATATCACTTGTGTACAAAAAGGATAGGACAGGTCCTAGTACACTTCGTTGTGGTGCTTCTGCATTAATTGTCTGAAGCTCAAAATAGGCTCTATTTTGCTTAATTTTAAAATGTCTTTCTGTGATGTAGGATTTCAAAATATTAGAAAACTGTTTAGGTAGATACTTCATTTTATATTTTAGACCTTTATGATAAACTTTATCGAAAGCCTGTGCCCAATCAAGGAAAATTGTAGAACAGACTTTCTTTCGTCTAGTGCTTTTTCTATTATATTTGTAATTCTCTGAATCTGATCAATAGTTGTAAATCTTTCTCTGAATCCAAATTGATGTGACGGGTTCAGATTCTGTTCCTCTATGATTCGTTTTAGTCGTTCCAATAATAAAAGTTTTTCGAATAGTTTCGATAATACAGGCAGGATAGAAATTGGCCTATAGGAGGAAACTTTCTGTGGCGGTTTACCAGATTTAGAGATCATTATGACCTCTGTTACCTTCCACATCAATGGTACACCCTTACTCTAAAAGCTGCATTTACAAGATGTGTCAGTTTCACGATTGCTTTTCTGTGGAGCTGTTTCAGGATTTCTCGTGATTGAACGAGATTAAATCCAGGTGTTTTTTTGGGTGTATATTTTTATCAATCTCTTTAATGCCTTCTTTGGGGGTGGGGATCGATCTCCACATCTTCCTGGTTGATTTCCAAGGTATCATCACCTTCATTTGGTTGGTATTTTCTAGGCGAATTGCAAATCTGTCAGCTCCTTCTTGATAATTTTTCGCCCACTTAGCCTCATAATAAGAAAAACTTCTGTTTAATATAGCTAAACCTGAAACGCAGATGTACTCAATATCGAATATAGAATAACAGTAAATCAGAAAAATAATTTGTCAACAAACATAATTAAGATTAGATTTTTACAACTGCAAGAAATATGTAGTTAAAAAATATTTTTCGCACAGTGTCAGAAATGCAAATTAAATCTACAAACGATGGCAATAAGGTAGCTACACTCATATACTACTGAAATATGAGAAAATAAATAAAATGTGTAATAATAAAAAACGGTACATAAGTGTTTTGTAAAAACTGCGCCCTTTGAAAATGATGTAAAGATCTGCATAGAAAAAAAAAAAAAAAGAACTAGACCGTATTATTGACAGATGTTAGAGAATTCCCCTAAGATTCCCTCTACTTTACTCATAAGTTCATATATTAAATTTCTTTAGAAGCCATATACTTTCGTATTGTATCCTGGGTTAATGAAATGTTCGATATAGTATAATCTTGTATTGTATCTTTCTTCTTTTTTTTAATACAAGGAAGTACCCAAAAAGAACGAACATTATTTATCTTGAAAACATCAATCTCCTTCAAAATACTATCCATTAGATGATATGAACTCCCCCCAATGTTTTTCACTGTTCCAAAATTTTTTTATATTCTCCTGAACTATTGGTGTTCAGTGAGGCACTAAGTTCTTCCAGCGATCTTTTCTTAACCTCTTCTACGCCCTGGAAACGATTTCCCTTTAGGTTTTTCTTGATTCTTGGGAATAAGAAAAAATCACAGAAGGCTAAGTCGAGCGAATAAGGGGGGTTCAAAATAGTCGTCATGCTATTTTGTTGTCAAAAACTGGTTGATTTTCAACGCTGTGTAGGATGCCGCGTTGTCATGATGAAGAAACCAGTGCCTCGGTCTCCACAATTCAGGTCGTTTTTTCCCATTGCCTTAGTCAATCGTTTTAGCACTTCCATAGTAATTTTTTAGTTCACTGTGGTACCTTGAGGAACAAATTGGCGTAATGTGTTCTTTTTTCCGATTCTCAGGCGGTTTTCTTTCTGGTGATAGAAAAACAGTCGTGCAAGAAACTTCCGAAACGAAACTGCCACGACACGTCTCATGTCCAAATCTTTAGTTAGAATTGTTTTTCATGAACTCCAGTGATCTTCTCCAATTCGTCGATTGTTCTGCGACTTTCAAACATGATGGCTACGAGCACTTTTTAAGCAGTTTCGTCTGTCTGGACGCTGAGGGGCGACCCGAAGGGGCTCATCTTCAAGTGACATTTGACAATTTCTGAACCGGGCAAACCAATCGTAAATTCTTGCCTGGATTAGAGCTTCTTTTCCATAAGCTGCCTGCTGTATTTTTCAATACAGTACAGCAATCTATTGTATACATTATAAAAGAAACATTATTATATACATCATAAAAGAAAATTTGTATTATACATTAGGTCAATCAAATGCCAAATCACGTTTAAAATGCCGCAGTGCAGTAGCGGAAGGCAAAATTTAAATTGGATATATTTCTATAACGGGGCATAGCATCCATATCATATTGTACGTGTTAATTAAAAGGCTCATATAGAAGGAGCTAAGGACAACAAAAAAACTTGGAACATTCGCGAAAAAAAGTTTCATGCAGAAAAGGGGTTGCCCACTCGATGATCTCGAAACCCGTTTTATAAAATCATACGCAGGTGGTTTATTTTTCAATGCCATATTTATTAAATATTATTTTAATTTACAAATTAATCATCATAAATCTCTCAAACGTTTTGATCAAATGTGTGAGGCAGAAAAAAAAACGAAGAAACGAAAAAGACTACAAAACGAATTAATGTATATATATAGACTTTGACCATATATTTCAACACACAGCGAACTGACTTTTAGGGGTGCAATAAAGTTCGCTGGAGTATTGTATTAGAATGTATTGTGTATCGATTTTATCCACACCAAGGCACGATATTTATCTATAATTCTTCCTATCTCAATAGTGGACGCCGCTTGTACAGACTATGTAATTAAATTGGGATATATCGTTTTACAATTTATCAGTTAGATATAAAGAGATATTTAGAGCTGAAGCTTATACATTATTTATATGCCCTTCTAGTCGTATATTTATGATAAGTCAGGGTGGATTTCATATTTTTTCTTCCTGTTTAGTTCTCCTGAAACTAATTGTATGTCAAACATGTATGACGGATTGGTTAGTCGACGAGAAATCGTTAGAATGAAAATTCATATCTGTGAAATGGCAACCTCAAGTTTTCGTATAGTAGAATTGAGTCTTTTGTACTCAACGTCTGACGAAACCATTCTATTCAACAGTCAGTAATTCATGTCAGTAATTACAATTGCAATTAGTGACAATAAACAGGAACACAAACAACTGTGATTATAATTATGTCAGTGGGAATATTTTTTATTTGATCTAGTAATACAGCCTAAAGCTAAAATAGATCTAAAGTCAGAAAAAGATTAATTTAACCTAAAAATTAGTTGACAACTAATAAAAGAGAACCAACACCTGATCAGTGATATCTTACCATTGCATTTGCTCTGTCAAATACACTAGGCACAAAAATTATGGGATGTAAAAAAATCCTAAATTTAAGGTGATTTTCAAAGGGCTGTAACTTGGAGAAAAATAGTAGCAGAGCAATTTTAAAAATAGTAAATTGGAGCTCTAAGTTTCTAGTATTTAGATCTATTCAAATTCTTTTACGATCAGCAGTTTTGAGTAATCATAAGACAACCAATGGAAAACATTTTTTCCAAATTTTTGCTTATCTTTCAAGAGGTCCACGGACTTCAATAAATGTTTTTCAGTGATTTCATAGATAATTTTCATCTTCTTTAATTTAAGCGGTCTAAAAACCTTGTACGATGATTCTTCGCTGAGTTATCGTTGTTCAACGTCAGTTTTGACATTGGTAATTAATTACTCGGAAAATAATGATCATACAGAAAATTTAAGTAGGGTTTTAGAAACTGCAAAGTATTCTTTATAAGACGTAGTTATTGGTTTTTGATATAAAAAAAATTCCGGTGCGAGAATGTTGATTGAAAAGGAGGTAAAAAATTGCGTATTTAGGGACATTTACTTAACTTGGAATAATTTTGCAAATAATGCAAAGACTAATGATGTTGTCTGTTCCTTTTCAACCCCAAAGTATTCCAAAGAAACCCTAAAAATTTTAAAGCGCTGCGATTTTTTTCATTGTGTTCAGAATCATTGAATTTGTCGCTTTTGCTAAACAACAATTTTAAGATGAGTATTTAATTCTTTTATTCATTTTTTGAGGTTAAAAATGTTTCTTTTTAGCAATAATCCATATTCTTTTATCAAAAAATGTTAATTATTGTAAACAAAAATTATTTCCCCAGTCATTAATTATCAAAGTCAAAACTGATTTTTTTGCTTTGAACGACCATATTTCAGCGAAAAATCATCGTACAAGGCTTTTAGATCGTTCAAATTAAAGAGGATAAAACCTTCTAAAAAAATTTTATTTGTTTAAAATTTATTGAATTCGTGGACTATTTGAAAGGCAAGCAAAAATTTGGAAATTTTCTTTTCCGATGTTCTTTATGATTACTCAAAAACTGCTGATGGTAAAAAATTTTGAACTGATTTGAAAACTAGAAAGTTGGAGCTTCAATTTGCTTTTTTTTTAATTGCTTTACGATTATTTTTCTCCAAGTTATAACCCTTTGAAAATAACCTAAAAATTTAGAATTTTTTTACATCGCTTAATTTTTGTGTCTAGTGTATTTCCGAAGATTGATTGATTGAATAAACACACCTATGCTCAGGGGGACATGTTGAACCCCTTCAAACTCGAACTAAGCGTGCAAATAAACTCCAAATACTGAACCTAGATCGTCTACTCGAACTACAGTACGAATAATATTACTGCAGATATCTCTATAGGAGAATATGGTAGGTCACCCATGTTGCAGACAAGGACCAAGTGCTGCACTTTTCTTAGCCCTGCATCAGGCAACTGATTTGAATGCCTATTATTTTATCTGTAAACCTTATTCCACAGCATCGAATAGAATACGAATATACCGCATATTCTAAGGTTTCTGTGCGATGTTTTAGGCTTATTATATATTTGTGGTCAACAACACTTGAAGAGGGTTCAAACTTTGCAACCCGATGCAGGAGCAAAAACACAAGAGACCAGTTTTCTTCTGATGTGCGTTTTGTCAACCAAGTTGGCACCATCCAACTATTAAAACGAAAAACAAATTCAATTATCTCCTGTGTATTGTAACTTAGTTAGCGAAACACGCGTCGAGCGACATATAATCTTTTGGTGTCTGTGGAAAACTGATCCGGCAAACGGGTACCTATTAGTTATTTTCCTCTTCCATTGATTAACATATCTACGCCAGGATTTATTTTAAAATAAGTAAATTTATTTACAGTCAATACGTGTCACTTTCTATAGATGAATGTATCATAGAACATTTCCTAATGATTGAATAATGTTGAGTGAATTCCACAAGGAAAAATTCATAGAGTATTGGAAATTGTCGGAATTGAATGTACATTTTTTTACTCCTTATTGTCTGAAATAACAAATTGTCCATATTTTGTAACTTAATATCTTTTAATTGTATTTATGAATGAAGCAAGTAAAAAATAGCTATCAAATATAAAAGATGGAAGATGTTTTTTCCACAATGTGACTGCTTTTCCGACTTTGAATTAGCATACGAGACAGTACCATTTATATCTATCTGCACCGTTCAACTACACAGCTACTAATGTATTCGAAGACAGATATATAGTTCATTGTCTGACTAACTGCTGAGATGATCATTAATTTTAATTATGCAGTGTTCCTTTGGCAAATAAAATGAATCGGAAATTGGAGCTACGGCTGCGGCGATTTTTAATTACGAAAGCAAAAATAAATTGTATTAATCTTTTTTGTGTATTTTTAGTGTTTTACTTTTGTGGTTTCTTCAGATTATACGTTAGGTATACGTAACAATAAATATTGCTAAGTTATGCATATCAAATACAAGTATAGATCTGTAGGTAAGACAGAGAATAATAGCTTAAATAACATAACAGGATGGTAAAGTCTTTCAGAAATGACATTGAAAAGCAATTGGAAGAAGTGGAAATAAATATGTATGTTTAAGGCTTAAGTATAATATATTCTGAGCATCCTCATTATTTGGATAGGATCCTTATTGGATTTGGATCAGCATCCTTGGTACTGCCAAGGAACAGGGCAAATTGTTGTCCTATTTCTGACAGTACTAAGGTTAAAACAATAGCTTGGTGCTATTGTTATCTGGTTCAGAACTATTTCGCATCTAAGATATATAACTATCATTGAGAGACTTAAAGTGAAACTATTCAATACTACTATGTACTACAGGAAATCATTATCAATAGCCTCTTCGGGGTGCCAGGCCCCCAGTTCGCTTCAATCGCGAAATACAAATCTCGTTTCTGTAACCGTAACTCGGAAATGGTGACTCCAGGAGGACTGCCTTAGTCCTGGCTCAGAGCACCCTGATGGGGCTTTCTTTTTCTTTTTCGCCGGCTGTCTGTCTTGCCTGTTGCGAACCTTGTGCCCTGTGGAACGTTCAGACCTGTGGATAGGTTAGATGCCTGGCGGCCTTGTCTAAATTTTCTTCGTTCGCCTCATTTTGTTGATTGTCACATATCATCCATTCCTTCGCATTCCTACATTTTTAACGCATGCAGGAGGATTGCAGGATTTGTTGCAGTTGCAGTAGTTTGAGGTTGACAGTCTTGTCGCATCGCATGGAATCGGAAACCCGTCTACTAACCCATTTTTTTGTGATTAGCGGATATATTTACGTAAGCAGACCAATATGATTGCGTTGATAATTCTCAATAATTGAATTTAGCAACGCTTGTCCGTTCGTGTTTCACGAGCCCAAATAATTCAAGTTACACACGGTACAAATATTAAGACTCGAATTACTACCCATACCAATATTTATAGCAAAGTTTTGCTTACCCAAAAGGCAGAACGCCTTTATATACGGCAATGTTTGAATGAGATGTCTTATTATTACCAAACTCTTACCGATAAGTTTTATGTATCAAATCAGTAATGTTATTCTCTATTTTCTTTTTACCAGGTATGTAAATATGAAATAGGAACTTTTTGTATAGAAAATACACGTTTATTGTATGAAAATGATAAAAAATATTTTATTCGAAGTATTGCCCATTGTTAGCTATACATTGTCCTATCTCTCTGACAATTTGTGGTTTCCATGCCAAAAAAATTCTTGTTCCTTTGAGGCAAACCAGTCATCGAGCCATTTTCGTACATTTTCGTAAAAAGTGAAGTGCTGCTCGGCAACTGCGTATCCCATCGAGCCAAGTCTGGTGAGTGAGCCGCATGCGAAAGTATTTCCCAACTATACGTCTCAATCTTTTCTTTGATCAGTTTTGCTGTGTGTGTTGGCGCATTACCATGAATCAAACCACTTTGTGTTGTCTTTTTTGATATTCCGGTCGCTTTTCACGCAAAGATTGATTCAAATCGATCATTTGTTGTCGGTAGCGTTCAGTATTAACGATTTGGCCAGGTTTTAACAACTCATAATAGATCATACCCTTCTGATCCCACCAAACACAGAGCATTGTCTTCAGCCCATAGCGATTTGGCCTTGCAGTCAATGTCGATGGGTCGCCTGGAGTTGCCCATGATCTTTTACGCTTAGGATTCTCGAAATATATCCACTTTTCATGCCAGTCCCAATTCGATGGAGAAATGACTTACTTTTGTACCTGGCGAGCAGCATTTCGCAAATGCTCTTTCGGTTTTCTTGGTGTCTTTCATTCAGTTCATATGAACTGAATGAAAGAATGAACTGAATGAAAGACATCAGAAATCATTGAACTGAATCATATTTCCATCTTCTGGATCTTTCCCATGGCTTTCAAACGTATGGAGACAGCTTCTCGTGTCACATTTAATTGTCCGCGAGTTTTTGTTGCGTTTGAGCCTCATTCTCATCCAACAATGCAACAGCAATTCGCTATCTTCACACTTTTTCGGTGGTCTACGTTCTTCGTTTCTCACGTCAAAATTGCCACTTTTGAATTTTTCAAACCACTCAAAGCACTGTGACTTAGCAAGAGCATGCTCACCGTAGACTTCGACAAGCATTCGATGCGATTCTGCAGCAGTTTTCTTCGAGTGGTAACAGAAAATCGATGCTGTCCGAAAATCGTAGTTTCCAGGCGCAAAATTCGACATGTTTAACGCTATTAAAAACGATGTTGTTGTATGAAACTTGTATTGTTGTGAGATGAAGACCTTTATCAGATGACAAAACAAGAAAATGGCGCCAATGGCGGGATATGACGGTAACAATATTAACACCTAGACCATCTATGGGCAAATTCCGGTTTCATATTTACATTTACATACCTGGTAGATACTCGACGGTCTCTCTAATCCTCACAAATGGGCAAATTTAAATTTGATTCTCTATGGAACACGTGGAATAACTTTGTTACAAAAATACTGATTATTTTATTATTACTTCACGTTCTCCATAATGTCTCAAATGGATTTAATTGATATGTACAAATTGTAACATACGTATCTAAAAACGAGCCATCCTTGATGAAATCTTGACTTGTGTTTCCGTACAAAAAAGGCGGAACTCCCAGAATTTCATGCCATTTCCTCCTGCTCGTTAGTGACATGTTATTTTGATGGCTTCAGCAGTTCACGTTATGGATGAGGTTTTAAAAAACGCTCAATGTATTTTTAGTCAGTCACGCCGTGCCTGTGGGAGTTGTTTCAAGTGTGTAATAAATCACACGAGCTATGGAGGGAAGAGCATTAAAATTACATACCGCGATAACGTGGATATGTAAATTAATATTTAATAATTCATATTCAATGCGGGAAGGAATCGAAAAAAACTGGAATATAAATTTAGATACAAAGCCGATTTTTTGTCAGTGTCGAACTTTTCAAAGCTTTAATAAACAGTTATTAATATCTGTACCCCAGAGCCAGACTATGTTAAGTCCAAATTTGCCATATTTTGACTAAGTATCTTAAGTTACTTAACATTTTGTGGTGCATCGTCTCGTACTTTTCGTTTTACCATATATTTCAAATTAGAGAAAATAATGCATTTTAAACTACGTTAAGTCCACAGTTTCCCTAGATATAAACAACGTTAAGTCGCTTTAACCTTATTAGCCTCTGTTTACATTCCGTTTGATCCAAAGACTTGGAAGAAAAATGTTACAAAAAAGAAGGGGCAGTCAGGATTGGAACACGGACAGTGGCAGTCGTATTATGAAACCTGAATCATTAAAGGAACCTTGCGGTAATACTTGCAAACTCTTTTGTAGAAACAGAATTTCGGAAGAGCACAGAAGAGAGAAACAGAATTTCGTCAAATTATGCATACGAATTTATGGTGTCCATCAAAATATATATATATATATATATATATATATATATATATATATATATATATATCAGAAGACAATACATAGCATCCTGCATTGTACAGGTTCCAGTAAAAGGACGTAGATGAAAAAAAAAACAATTTGTAAAAGGTTTTTTTTTTAAATACCCTATGCATCTCCCAGCAAACAGTGGACACTGCAATTAAGAAGACGAAGGATGGAGACATTGTAACTTGTAACGCATAACAAACGAGATAACACGTGTTAACGAGTGTTCGTAATCATATTTCAAGATTTCCAACGCATGAGTTCCACTACTCTAGGGAAATATCAAAAAAGCAATACTTTGGAAATCATTTAAACATTAGTGGGATGTATAATCTTTACCTGGAACATTGCAAAGAGAGTGGTTTTGGATCCGAAGGTATCGCAAAGGAGTGGTTATACTCAGAGATATTTAACTATGAGTATAATTACTCATTTAAGAATCCAGATAATGATACCTGTCATTTATGCGATCAACTTTAGCTTCAGATCCGTGAGGCGGAATCTCTTCTTCTGATAAGTCACAAAAATCAAAAATAAGACGCAAACAGCTAAAACCGTCAATATAGCCTTATTTTAATGCTTAAAACTAATTCAAATATCAACTACTGCCCGGATTGCCGTAAACGACGGTTTACAATTTAAAAAGATCTAAAATTAATTCACTAAAAGTGCTCTACTGAAAAATAGAATTTTTGGACTTAACATAGTCTGGCTCTGAGGTACAGATATATAGTTTGGGATATAGGTATGCACCATCCATAAATATAGCAATGAATGAGATATATTCCCCTCACATATAGGTAATAATGAATTAAGTTTACAGTTAGTTATGCTCTTGGTCAATTGGGCTAATCGCCTTAGACAATTTTGAGATCAAGAACATGATGATAACACATAAAATGCTTCATTTGTATTTATCGATATATAAATTTTGCGTATTATCATGTTGTGAATATCAGTAAAGGGACAATGTATAAGATGCTCAATTGGAACTACATGATTCGAATTGCGCGCCATTTGTGTTCCATCAAAGATAGATCGTCAATATATAGTGACGTCATCTACAAACCATACGATGCGACGTCAACATACAGGGTGTCTCATTCGAAACTATAGGATGTGATGTGTAAATAAAACTATTATTTGCCAAAATGAGATTTTTTTATTCTTCCAACATAAAATGGCGACGATACGGCTACAAATGGAAAAGAATATTGTATGACCGCCTCGACTCATTTGGCATGATGCCATTCGTAAAATTGTCCATAATACGGGCACATAAAACTGGCTCTATCTCCCGAATAACACGTTGAATGTTTGCTTTGAGGTTATTAATTGTTGCCGGCTGGGTGACGTACACTTTTCCCTTGACATAACCCCAAATAAAAAAGTCCAGTGGTGTTAAATTACATGATCTTGCAGGCCACTGGATGTCAGCATTTTGCGAGACAACAAGATCAGGAAATCTGGTATGCAACAGAGTTATGGTTGCACCTGGTGTATGACACGTTGCAACTGTCTTACTGAAACCACATGTTGTTCGAATCCAAATCATCAACTTGGTGTAAAAAGAAATTATTTAACATGTCACGAGTGTTCCCCATTTACTGTGGTAGCATTACCAGCTTCATATTCAAAAAAGTGTGATCAATTACTCCACCACTCCAAAATGCGCACCCCAAATTCGACAACTTTGTTTGCCGACGTATCCGTCAAGATGAAAATGTCGAACAAAATTTTGTTGCAAATATCAGCGTCACCGTCTTTCTTTTCCACTTAAAAAATTAACAAATGTACGACGTGTCTGTAACTTTTAATTATTGTGTCTTCAATTGAATTTTGTATGTTGACAGATGCAGATATTTCAGACATTTCTTCAAATTGCTCAATTAAGTTACAACTCGTAACTTAATTAAGAAACTTCAACACTGTAAGTGCTACATTTTATTCTAATTTTGTTCGAATTCTTCTTAATGCTACTGTAAATGATCGCTCAATTTCATAAACAGTTGTACACAAACTGTTCGATGCTGAGCTTAACCGAGGCACGTTAACTTCGTATAGTTTGTAGATGACAGTGGTTAAATATTGACGCCCTATCTTTGACAGAACACAAATGGCGCGCAATCCAAATCATGTAGTTCCAACTGAGACACCCTATATTATTGTCGTGGGGCGACTTATCTCCAAGGAAAATATGAACACAGATCTGTATTTGAATTTATTACAATTCGTGTTATTCACGGAACTCCTTTAATACTTATCCACATTATAAATGTCTGAGGATTTAAACGAAAGTTTCTGAACATATGGATAGTACGAGAAGCAGCAGAATGACTCCAAGAACTCCCCACCTTACTCCTTTAGTTTTCTTATTTATGGGGTGACCTGAAAAGTAGGGTTTACGTGAAATTCCGCATGGAACAATTATTTCTTCTGCAAATGATATCTAGGATCGAAAGGGTTATTGTCAGGTGTAAAAATGGTGGTTAGTTTGAATAACTGTTGTAAGCATTTTTGTTTTGCCTTGTTTCGTGTTTTGTAATAGTAATATTAAAGATATGGGATCCATTTGATTGAATATTTCCATCATTTATTAATCAAATTTTGTTAATTTTTTTTTTGTAAAATTCAGCATTAAATTTAAATGTTGATTAAATTTTGTTAAATTAAAAATGGTTTACAATGAGGGATCATATGGAGTGTCTCCATATTTGACATTTTAAAGTTGGGGTTGTTAGACCTCAGGGGGTTGCTGAGGAATTCATAAAATTTAGCCGAATTCAAGAGGAATGAATATTAAGAAAGATTTTAAGTAATTTTTAATAAAAAACATTTTATATCTATAAATTTTACCAGTAGCGCCCTCAATTGTAATTTAGTACCATGTACCATGTCTAAAATACACAATAGTAGGCGTAATAGATGTGAAAGTTAGCTGCAAATTAATGGAATAAAGGGGATTCATCATCATGAGGTCATCAGTCCTAAGACTGGTTGGACGCTAACCTCCAGCTTCTCCTATCTTGTGCTAACCTACGCATTTCGCTACTTGTGCTATAACCTACATCCCTTACTATTTGCGAGCAGTAGTCTAATCTAGGCCTACCTCTGCCTTTCTTCACTCCTATTTCTGCCTCCAAAATATCGCGGACTATTCCCCCATGTCTCAGCAAGTGGCCTACCATTCTATCTCTTCTCTTCTTTAAGTTTTTCCACATACTTCTTTTCTCGCCGACTTTCTCCACTACTTCTTCGTTTCTAACCCTATCAGTCCATGGTATTTTCATCATTCTTCGGTAACACCACATCTCAAAAGCTTCTAATTTCTTCCTACTTCCTTCCCCTACCGTCCAGGTTTCGCAGCCGTATAGTGCCGTGCTCCATACATATGTTTTCAAAAATCTCTTCCTTGTTTCTAACTTTATTACCCCCGAGCATAAAAGTGCTTTCTTTTTGTTAAAAGCTACTCGACCCTGCGCTATTCTTTGTTTTATGTCTTTATCGCTTCTTCCATCCCAATTTATTTTACTTCCTAAATAAGTGAAGTCTTTAACTTCCTCCAATCTTTCATTATTAATTTGTACTTTCGTTTTTGCTCTGCTCACGCGCCCTCTGCACACTAACACTTTAGTTTTGTTTTTATTCACCCTCATTCCGTATTCCTCTGTCAACACTGCCTCCATTTCGTTCAATGCTGATTCTAATTCCTCCTTACTAGATGCTAATACTGCTATATCATCCGCGAATCTCAGCATTTTTAGTTTCTGTCCCTGTACTTTAATCCCGAAATCCGCTCTATCTTTTACCACATTAATCGCCTCTTCGATGTACAGATTAAAAATTAGTGGTGATAGCGTACATCCTTGTCTTACTCCTTTCCTAATACCTACTTCCTTCCCTTTTCTCCCCTTCTACTTCTATAACAGCAGTTTGCTCTTTGTATAGATTGTGTACTACTCTCCTATCTCTATACTTCATTCCCGCGCTCTTTCTCGAACATTTTTTCCCATCTTACGTTATCAAAAGCTTTTTCTAAATCTAGAAATCCTATATAAGCGTTCGTTCCTTTTTCTATTGTTTTCTCTAACATTACTCTTAGCGCCAGAATAGCTTCGCGAGTTTCCCTATTTCGTCTAAACCCGAATTGGTCTTCTCCTAGTATTTCCTCCGCTCTATTTTCCATCCTCTTCTGCACTATTCTAGTTAAGATTTTTGACGCATGGGAAGTTAGGTTAATCGTTCTAAAGTTCTCGCATTTGTCGGCTCCTCTCTTTTTCGGTATAGTAACGATAATGTTCCTCTTATAATCCTCCGGCATCTCGCCCGTTGCATATATGTATTTTACCAGTTCAAACATCCTATTTACTACTTTCTGTCCCGCACATTTCAAAATTTCCGCCTGTATTTTATCTACACCCGGCGCTCTATTATTCTTTAGCCCCCTTAGTGCTATTTCAAATTCCTCTCTCAATATAGGTTTTCCTACATCTTCCCTATCGATGCTAGATTCTTCCTCTAATATCTCTCCTAATTCCTGACCCTCGTATAAATTTCCTAAGTACTGCTTCCATCTATCCGCTTTCTCCTCTCTTCCGATCAGTATGTCCCCCGATTGACTCCTAACGTTTATACTTATTGTTCCTATATACCTGAAGATCCTCTTAATTATTTTGTAAGCCTCATCGGTCTTACCTACTTGCAACTTATCTTCTACTTCTTTGCATTTATCCTCTATCCATTGTTCTTTCGCTTTTCTACATTTTCTAATGATTTCCCACTTTATTGACTTATAAGTTTTCAGTCCTTCTTCGTCTCGTCTGTTTTTGTAGCCTCGTCTCTTTTGCATTAAGTTTAAGATTTCGTCCGTTTTCCTAGCTTCCCTTTTATCGTGTCCTAAAACGTCCGTAGCCGCGGAAGCTAGACTATTCTTGATACCCTCCCACTCAGTTTCTGCGTTCTTGATTTCGTCCTTACTCGTTTTATTTATTAATTGATCTGTTTTATCCTGGAACTTATCTTTCATATTCTGATCCCTCAATATGTCTACATTTATACGTTTCTTATCCTTCCGGGTTTTCAGATTTTTGAACTTTAATCTAGCTTTCATGACTACCAAGTTGTGGTCGCTGTCTACATCTGCTCCTGGATAACTCTTACAGTCTTTTACTTGATTTCTAAATCTCTTCCTAACCAGAATGTAGTCTATCTGATACCTGTCTATCCCTCCTGGCATTTTCCATGTGTACCGCCTCCTAACGTGATTCTTGAACAATGTGTTCACGACTACCATCTTGTGCTTCTCACAGAATTCTATCAGTCTGCTACCTCTCTCGTTTCTGTTTCCTAATCCATAAGGACCTACAAATTCTCCTTCTTTCCCCTCACCTACGACTGCGTTAAAATCTCCTACTATTATTAAATTTTCATGACCCTTCACAAATCCTATTACCTGCTCTATGTCCGAATAAACGGCTTCTAACTCTTCCTCACTGTGGCTAGAAGTAGGCATGTATACTTGAACTATTACTGTTTCCACTGGCTTCGAATCTAACCTAACCATCATTACTCTCTCGCTGTATTGTAGGTAGCTATCTACACACTGTCCTGCGTTCTTCCGCATAACGATCCCTACTCCCGCGTTTCCATTTAGGGGATTAAACGATAAAAATAAAAATATATTCCCAGAACCATAATATTTAAAATGCTATACCGTGTTGACAGATATGTCATAACTTCAAAACAAATCCCATAAATGAATTAATTTAACTCGAGCGATGAAATACAACCGCCACATCGAATCAAAGGTAAAAATTCTTTTCCTATAATTTACGAGCTCCGTTTACGTGCGTTTTTCATAAGCACTCTTCGTTGGCAAGAATAAATTTTAACTGTGACTTGCCTTAATGGATGCGGTAACATTTAGACGCTATACTACCGAGCACTTTATATTTTATAGTTTGTGAGACTAATAACACATAAGTTGACTAATGGAGGACTTATAAAAGAAGAATTTATACCAGGCTTATTACTGTCTTTTTAAATAAATCCTCGAAACTTCTAAATGATAGATTTCTTAAAACTGTTTAAAATAATTCTAAATGAAACTAAATTAAATTCCTATTGAAGGGTCTTTATTATAATTTAATTATAAATTTTAAAACGCCATGAGGAGGGAAAGCGACATGCATTCAGTAGGCGGTCAACGTTGGACTATAAAAGTTCAGCGTTTTGCATCGAGGCCATTACGTGGATGGGTGACCAATCGTATGCTCCTATGCAACAATAGCTGCAACAATATCATTCGTACTGTGGTCTACGCTGGGGTCCTACGCTGATATCCTGGGTCCAGTAGTATTGCAGGTTGTCTTTGCATGTTTGGGTTCGAGTTCCAATAGGGAGAATTTGGCATTTCTCCCAGGGCATGGCTCTATTTGTCTACATCTCTATGTGCGACTTAAAGCTTTAAGGGGGCTACACACCTTCTCTGTGCAGTTATCTGCACAGAGAAGGTACTATAACTGTGAAAATCTGTACATTTATCTGAACTGAAGGTGCGTAGACTACGTTCAATTTTCGCCTAAGTTTAGTCTTCTATTAGTCTTAGATTTTTCTTCAGTTCTCTCCTCACTTTCGACAGTTGGTTCAAAAAGCGTTAAAAATAAACAAAATTCAATGGGTGACAGAAAAGAAAGTCGCAGTTTGCTGTATAACCGCAGCTGTGTTGCTTAGAAGAAGGAAAAGACGCAGTGACCGATGTTTTAAAGATTGGTATAAACGCCAAAATCGCAGTTCACACATTTCTTCGCTCAGACATGACGTCACACCTGATACACTGCGCAGATAAACGGAAGGTGTGTAACCCCCTTTAGGGGAAGGAGGCCAATTTCTGAGTGAGCAAACTTTAAAAATAAAAAAACATAAAAAATCCTTTAAAATACCTTTTTGAAGAAACGGAAATAAATAATATAAATATAATATAAATTTCGCCGACTTGACTAATTACATAATGAAAAATACACATACACTGTAGACGTTTTTTGTAATTTAACTCAATCTTTTAGGTGTTTCATATAACGTTTCATAAATATTTCCAAGCTTATTGTAATAAGTTTAGACTTATTCTATTTTACAATAAAATTGGGGAACTTTAGTTCTTTTTTGAAAATGACTGAAGAGATATCAGGCTTATTAAAAAATGAAACATTTAATTTTTTTAACACTCCTATAAAAAACTTATATACACAAATATGTATATAGAAATATATTAAACGTATACAGTGAAACCTCGCATAACTCTATTAGGCGGACACTATTTGGTAGTCCGGAATGAAGTATAGAGAATTCAATGAGACATAATCTCTCTTGAGCGGACTCTCTCTTGGGCGGACGCGGACACAATATTTAAGTACAAAACTTGTAAAATTCTCTCTTAAACTGACACAAAATTAAAAATGTTGCAACGCTGCACTATTAGCGAGAGCGGCGCCCGACGACAAACATTCTGGGGACTTCCCAGAAGTCCCCAGACTTCTTGTTTGTGTGTGTGATTCCCCGCGAGCATTAACGAATACATAACACGTCATTTTTATGGTTAGTTGAGTTAGTTCGTTGATTTGTCTTGTATGTATTGTGTTTTTAAATAGAGAAAAACATGTCTGCAAAACGTCGTGTATTAAGTCTTAAAGAGAAAATTGATATTTTGGAAATCTATAATAAAGATAAACTTAGTGTTAGAGTTTTGGCCAACCGTTTTAAAATAGGAAAGACACAGGCAGTCGGAATTATTAAAAATAATGACGAGGTATTAAAAAAATTTCACTCCAATGTTAATTCAAGTGTAAAACGAAGTTTTTTAAAGCTAGTGGGATTACAAATTGACGAACTTTGCTATGATTGGTTCACAAAGGCAAGAAATAAGGGAATTCCACTATCAGGTAAATAAAAAATTATAGAGGTACGTATTGTAGTAATTTTAAATCATATTTATTAAAATTCTAGGACCAATAATTCGAACCAAAGCAAAGGAGATCGCAAATGGTCTGGAATGCGATAATTTCAGTGCGTCATCTGGGTGGCTGGAAAAATTTCGAAAAAGGCATAACATCGCTTTTAAAGCCATATCTGGAGAAGCTGGAAGTGTTAATATGGAAGATGTGGACAACTTTAAACAAAAAATATCTTCATTGGTAAAAGGTTATTTGCCAAAAAACATTTTTAACGCGGACGAAACAGGTTTATTTTTTCGAGCTTTACCTGACAAGACGTTAGCACTTAAACGTGAAAAATGTGTGGGCGGAAAATAATCCAAAGAAAGACTCACCATTATGCATTGCGTAAATGTGGCAGGAGATAAAGAACAATTATTAGTTATTGGTAAGTCAAAACATCCAAGGGCATTTAAAAACATTAGTGTAAATCAGCCTGTTATGTGGAAAAGTAATAAGAAGGCTTGGATGACATCTGATATAATGGAAGAATGGTTGCAAGATTTTGATTTAAGAATGGGTAAAGAAAAAAGAAAAATTTTGCTATTTTTGGATAATGCTGCCTCTCATCCTAAAGACATTCAGTTAAAAAACATTCAACTTATTTTCCTACCGCCCAATTGCACATCAGTTATTCAACCGCTAGACCAAGGCATAATACAAAATTTTAAAACATTTTACAGGGCCATTTTAATTAAGGATTTGTTATCGAAAATAGATTCTGTTGATACTGTTCAAGGTCTTACTAAAACAGTTAATGTTTTAGATGCTATTTATTTTATAAATGCTGCATGGAAAAAAGTTACGGAAACAACCATAAAAAACTGCTTTCAAAAGACAGGAATTACGTTAAATGATGGTGATAACCATAATCTGGAAAATGATGATTTTTCAGAAGAAGATAACTTACCTTTGTCAGTTTTATCCGAAATATGGCGAAATGCAGAAGTAATAGGCCTTAAAAAAATGATTTAGGTGAATTCATTACCATCGATAATAACCTATTAGTAGAAGATGATGATGATACCTCTTTTAACAAAATTGTAAAAAAAAAGGCGACAACGTGACTTTGATTGACTCTGACGAATCCGATGAAGAAATAACCATAACCGATCAATCTAATGTTATAAGTTATCAGCAGGCCATGGGTATGGTGAAAATGGTTCAAGAATTTGCCAAAATTAAAGGAGTTTCAACAGCAAAGTTCCTAAAATATTTGTAAGGTCCAATGGCGTCCCTCTGTCAAACTGTGGAGCTTAGAACATAGAAAGGTTTTAGTTTTTGTTAGCTAGTTTCAAGCACTTTCTCGAAGCATGTTTTTGGCCAATTATGGACTCTGTTCTCTGAGTCTCTATCAACTCTTCGTTTTGACATATATCACACGTCCATGTTTTTTTGTGCCACAAAAAAAATGTTTTCTTCCTGACATTGACCTGATTATTATTTAATCCGAAGCCCGAAGCATTATCTTCAGAAGGCAAGTTAGCTATTTTATGAGACATACAGCTTGTCAAGAATAGGAACAAGTCTTAAAACTGCGATATCGGACCGCCCATGATGTGCGCAGTAAATAGCCTGGTCTTTACACAGTCGCATTGAGAACTTTGCAAGATGAATATCGATGAATATATATTGAATGTGAATGTACAGAGAGTTCGATCTGGCCATGCGTAAAGTGCAATCTTTTCCGAATTAGAAATGAGCCGTTCGACTCCGCAGACGGATTCAGTTCCTTTGAATCGGTCCGGCTGCGGACCCGTTCCAATGGATTCGTTCCACGGATCCGAACGAGGATCGATGTTTCGGGGACAGATGCGGGAATCCACAATCCACTAACTTTAAAAACTTATTTCGATACCACGCTTATCATAAAATAAACCATTGAATTGACTCATTGTCAAAGGTTTTAACAAGTGCTGGGACAGTCGGCTTACTCGGAGTCCGAATGCTGCCTCACTCCTTCTTCTACACATACACAGAGAATCTCACACTTTTCCTATATTCGACAAGCTGTGCGTTTCTGATTTGATTTCGAGTTCCGTCCGTTAACATCATCTCTAAATTTTTGTTAGGAATAAAATTTTTGTTTTTAGGGGTAAATCAGGTGATAAAAGTCCTACAGGAAAATCTATTCCGTTATTTTAGTCACATCGTAAAAAATAGTGTACATATTCGTTTTCTGGACATTATATGAAATGCTCGAAAAAAAATCAGTCTAATTGTAGAATATGTCTAAATAAATTTTAGCCCCCTTATTTAGAAAATAAACAAATGAAATAAACTGAATTTCAAGTACGATATTAAAATTTACAATAAATAATGAGCAAAATAGATTTTAACGTTTTTTTTTTTTAATCTTTTCCACAACTATATTTATGCCCATTCAGCGAGTTCTTGAACTTCTTAGCAATAAAGACCTTACATATTTCTAACGTCTGCAAATATATTTCATACAATAGTCACTAATATTAATATTTCTCCCGTAAACTACTTTCATGAGGTACAATAAGTGAGCCCATTTCTACTGCAGTCCAAACTGGTTAACAAGACAAAAGGAAGACAAGTATCATAAAATTTTCTACTAGGAAATTACCGTGCGTCTATATTTAGCCGAGATGTAGATCATTTCCTTCTTAATTTTAATTATACTTTTAAAATAAAGTAACAGTGTCTAATCAGTGCTCTCCGTAACTTCCACAGTTTACAGTCACCTTCTCGAAAGAAGTCTACATGCACAGCAAATGTGTAACGTATTTCAATGTCACTAGTGTCATTGGGTAATCAATTAAATGATTTGTTGCAGATGTGTACAGATTATGTTTATTGTTAGTAATGCTGACTTACATCTCATCAGGGTCATCAGACTGTCTAGCGAAAAACTTATTAATCTATATTTACTAAACGCCTGTTTTCGTGTGTGTCACGAAATTTTTAGGTCGATGTACGAAGTGCTTTTCGTTCGAATTTCGGTACTTTGACAAAATCAATGCAGTAAATCGACCCTTGCGAATATGCGAATAACGTGGTAACTTTTGTTTTTTGATCCGAAGCCTCTAGATGCATGCTCCAAAGGTGCCTTCGATATGAGCGAGGGGGTGGCGCAATATTACTGCGATTTGCTTACTCGCGTTATTTATATTAAAACACTTGATTTCTGTCTAAACTATTTTAATAAAAAAACTTTAATACACGGGTTCATTGATTTTTTATCTTATTATGCAATATTATGCAGTAGATTGAATATATGCTACAACGTCGTATATTCTTAGTTTCACAAAAATATGTAGTTGGTTGAAAGATTTTCCGTCAAGCTGCAACTCATTTTAAGTTAGCTAGAGAAATCATAAGCATTACATGTTACATTTGAAACGTCTATCCAAATAAAATCACAGTCCATCAAACGCTATCCAAAGACGCTAATTAAATAATAATTAATAACAATTACATTTGAGACCACGGAAATTCATCTCCTCAAAATTATTTTCTATAATGAGGTGTATTTCTAGCTTGGGCGGCAGTGTGTTATACGTCCAAATTACAGAATAGAATCAGGGGATGCTAAACCCCCCTGTCGATGCTTCTAAACTTTTAGATCCTAAAAAATTGCAGCGACATCAGTTCACTATAAGGAATTTTATTTTACGGAAGACAACATGGATTACGAAGAATGTATCCGTCTTGTGAACACCGAAATTCTACTCGTTTTTAGAAAAGGGCAAGATTTTAAGACGGTGTGGTTTATGCGGGATGGGGCTCGACATTATTCAGCACCAGTTTACTCCAGTTTGTCAGTAAGAGTGTAGATTAGAAATCTTAGTTCCCTGACCCTAACCCCTCTCGACTTTTTTCTCTACGATCATCTGAAGCATTGCGTACAAACATTCATTGAGCTCCATTTCTGAGTTAACGTCTGAGTCTGAGCTGAAGTTTGAAATTTCAGGGGCTTAAAATAGAACACTATAAAAGCAGTTGTAGCGGACCCCAAATAACCATATAATTTTACGATTGTACCAGGTAAAGTAAGGCAGATGAAGTTTAGGAAAGTCGGGACCGGTAGTAGGTATTATAAAATCATCGTAAAGCAATTAAAAATACCCGTTGCCCATATATGTCAACGAAACAGGGTCTCTTGCGCCGTACCTATTATATAGAAAGGTACGGATTTCCCAGAGATCGGTTCGTAGACAGATTTGGACAGAAAGCAGAAAGGAGAATGATAAAAGATTAAAAGATAGTCCACCGTAGACAACGATGCGCACCGGTCGCAGCCTTCCACGAATAGTTTTGTTGTTGTTAGTGTTTGTCGTTGTTAATAAACTATATACTCGTTAAGTTTTCGTTTCTCATAGAACCCGAAACCCACACAGCATTGATTATCTATGGACAATTTTGAAGGAAGAACAAAGAACAAGATTATCCGTGGATATTTTTGATTTCCGCACAGGATAAATGGCTAATTCTCAAATATGTCACTTTAAAAACAAACTTTGAACCTTGTAAATAAAATTACCCCCCCCCCCCCCTCCAGTTGAATTAAATATATATTTGGTTTGATATCTCATCTCGTATTTTAAATTCTCGAAAATTAAAATTTTAACATTTCTTCGGTCACGCTGAATATTAACAATCAATTTCCGCATATGATATGTTTAAATTCCAGATGACAGTAAAATGTACATGTTTTTCGTTCCATTTTTAATTTCTTCGGCGAAACATATACTTAACATGCTTCATAATGCGGGTGGATCCAGACTATTATGGAAAAGTTTAAATCAAAATGAGAGGCTAGTAAACACACTTCGAGAGTTCAATGACTCGATGTCAAATCCTTATAGAAGCAGGGTATGGTTGTCTCTTTACTATGCGAAATAACAAAGACTTTAAGAAACCCTGTCGAATATTTTCAAGTTCATTCCGGCATCTAAATCATTTGAGATTTAGATGCCGGGAATACCAAATAAGGCTACAATATTCTAATTTCGAATAAACTAACGCAAAATATAAACATTTTAAGGTAACAGTTATTAAATTATGTGTTTCTAATCACAAATTCTATGGTTTTGTATGCATTAAGAGCCACATGACATAAGATATATCTAGAGAAAGATAGATTCTCACCAAAGTATACACCGAGATCCTTAATATTTTCGGAACATATTAAAACTCTACCACCAAGAGAACAAGGGTCATATATTAGCGATTCCTTCTTTAAAGTTCACGAGAAAATTTTAGATTTATCTGTTTATTAATAGCTTATTCTCCTAACACCACGACACAAGGTCGATGAAGTTTTGCAATCCCAAGTAGTCGTCTAAGTTATTTTTAAAGATAATTTTAAGTCCTCGTCAAAAAGAAGATGGTGCGACACAAGCATTATAGACAAAACATTAATAAGTAAAATACAGAATAATCGTCCCAAATTTGAGCCCTGAGGTACTCCAGTTATGACAAAACGAATGGACATCATTTTATCAAGTTTAGCCAAAGTGCATCAACTATTTTTGAAAAGTGGAACGACACGTCTATATACTTATTTTAAAATCGATTTACTAAGAATTATAATTATTCTTAGTTCTAATAAATGTAATCGGCAGCCGTGAAATTTATTTATACATTGATATAGGGTTACTGGCTTTGATATTAATAGAAAACTAGCAGGCACGTCACTAGACCATAGACAAACATTTGATTGGTGGTAAACACATATAATCATCTCAAATTACTGATTAAAATCTTATTTACTGTGAAATCACAATTATACATAAAAAATGTACACAATAATAGATAAACTTGATAAAATCTAACAATACCATTGATTTTTCTTGAAATCTGTTGGTTCCGGAGCATACCAATGAGGGAAGTTTTTCATGTAGATATAAATTAAAGAGAAATTGATTTATATATTGATAAAAAAAAGGTGTCCTATTTAACACGCTTCTGGTTTAATTCTCTGAATATTCGTCGCGTATTCTGGCTTTTAATTGAAGCAATATCCTAGGAGCATCAGTGTACACCTTAGCTTTCAAATAATACCAAAAGAAGAAATCCGCCGGCATTAAATCGGGATTTCTGGGTGGCCAATTGACGCCCATCCGCCCAGAGATCAGTTTTCCAGGTAATATCACTCTAACGTCTTCCATTGATAAGTTTGCAGTATGGGCTGTAGCTCCATGATGCTGAAACGATGTGTCCTTATTAAATCTAGCTCTAAAATGTTGAAATTCTAGTACCAAAAAAATCTCTAGGATATCTCTATATCGAAGAGAAGCAACGGTTAGTCAACATTGTTTGCATTTTCATAAAAATAGGAGCTAATTATGCCATTCATTGCCGCCCATACCATTAATTTGGGAGAATGTAAGGATTTTGGTTTGAGTCTCTCGACTTAAAGATCAGTAACGGTAATTTCGTTTATTTGCATGTAAATGGAGATCTACCTCGTCGATGACTAGGATGTTATATAAAAATTTTCTAGTTTTCGAATAATTCTTGCCCAAAATCGAATCGGATTTGAAAATCTTCAACCTTCAAAGTTTGCTCCAGTTAAATCCTGTAAGGACGAAAGTTGAAGTTCCTTACCAGGATGTCGTGAACCGTTCTCGTAAAAGCTTCTGACACAGATGGCATGTTGCTCACCGGGAAAACGATCCCTCGCAACTGAATTTCCGAGCCATGGCGTTTAACAAATTTATCACTTTCCGAGATGTTCAACAAACAAATGAGGAAAACATTTCAGGACACCATGTATATTCCATATGGACAATTTTGTTTTTTCTTTTCTTTTGGTTGTCGCTTAGACCTTACAGTTGCATCGTCAGAGTCAGAGCTTTCAGAATTACTGGATGGTACTGCCATGTTTTCCAACTGGACTTGGTAGACGCGTGGTGGCTAATTTCCGTTTACGGTTAGAGGAGTGCCAGCAGCGTGAGGATCAACATTTGGAGAACATAATCTTTAGTACTTAATTTTCCAAAACTTTGTCTAAAAATTAACAAAAAAATTTATTTTTTCTGACTTCTAGTTTTTTTTATTGAATCTACAAATACCCCCTACCCTTTCTGGACACCCGTTATAATATTTTATAGCATCGAATGCAACCGAAGGTGTGAAATAAATGATATATGTATAGCGTACTTTTTACTAGCCAAAACTCCTTATGAGAGGACATTTCACAAATAATTACACAATTCTATTATAAACTATTATTATACAATTACAAGCTATTACACAATTATATTAATAAAATATTTTCTTTTTTAACAGGACACGGACATTAAATGCGGCCATTCTTTCGCTTGATAATGGCCTGAGATAATTGGGTTTAGGTCGAGCAGTACCACTGCTCTTCACCCGTCTTATCACTGTAGACCTAGACCACCTCGTTTAGGGATAGGCACTCGTTTCCACAAGTATAGCTCCCTCGCGAAAAACAAAAGTGTGCCTTTGTTACCGCGAGTGGATCGCGGTCGACCTCCTTTGGTTTTGGTTAGTTGGATCCTGCCAACAGGGGCGGGACCTCTTTAGACGATCTTCTGTTCTTATTTTTTCTTTATTCGCGGCGTTATTTTGAATTTATCGCTTATTTTACTTATTATTCATAAACGTTATCGCGTGTAAATTCTATGAGGTCATACAGCAATTTTGCATGTCTGAAAAATTAATCAGAATATTCAGACTCTATCAGAGGTTATACAGAAAAATAACGATGTCTAAGATTTTATATAGCAGTCTACAGAATTAAAACTCAGAGCAAACTACTGGACGTCGCTCATAAAACTTGTAGGAATGTAAAATACAGAAATGCACTGGCATCTATCATCTATCATATATTATTTCAACCATATACTGGATGTTATCTTCTCGAGTAACTTTTAGTCGTATAGTACCGAATGAATAATCATTGAAGAACGATATTATAAAGGTCTTTTTGTCATGGGGGACATCTTTCTTGGTACCAAATAAAATATAAAATTTTCAAATTGATTCATCTAACCTAATGATCAAGTTTTCAATAGAATTAAAGGAACAATATTATTGCTTTGAAACATCATTTAATCAATAAAAAAATCTTTAGTTTGTTTACAATTTCACTCAAAATAATACATAATAAATAAGTCAATAGATAAGTAAAATAAATACACACATATATAAGCATAAAATATTAAAGTTAATAGTTAAAATGGGCTAAAAATATTTATCCTTTAATAAAAATTTAAAATCTAAAATATGATATAACAATAAAAATATAAGTATAATAAACATACATTTATAAACATAAAATATTTAATAAATAGTTGAAATAAGCTAAACAATTTGTTCGTTAGTAAAAATATAAAACACAAAACAATTAAAAACATAAAAAAGTGCACTTATTTCATTCAATATAGATT
This sequence comes from Rosalia funebris, assembly GCA_037954035.1. NCBI lineage: Eukaryota > Metazoa > Arthropoda > Insecta > Coleoptera > Cerambycidae > Rosalia > Rosalia funebris. The sequence continues at coordinate 13,149,406 of JAZFAV010000005.1, read as the reverse complement.
TTCATTAATTATAATTAAACTTTTCTTTTTTAAAATCATGCATTTTCATACTTCCTGATTTAGTGTATAATACAGTTTTGGAAAAATGTTATACATACATACAGAGGTATAACTTTTTTTATCGAATATGAAAAATTTCCCAAATTTATACCACCTCATTTCGATGTGTCATGCGATGTAGACTAAAAAGGGAAAATTTAGTAAAGCGTACACCATTTCATGTCTTTCAATTTTTCTTTTGAAAATACACCAGATGTGCTCATTTTACTCGACTAGTGGGGTGAAAATTCACACCAACAAATAGTAGAATGCTATCACGGCTTTACAAAGTTCATTTTACATCAAATTGGGTGTCCCTATATGTACCGTTAAGGAGCAATGTAATTAGATACCCTCGATATATTTCTCTGTGATATAGGCAATATTTTATTAATTGTAGATTTATGCCCTTAGTCAAGAGAGGGTGCTACCATTTTCAGATCAGGAATATGATTCACAATCATTCTTTCTCTATCGTACCTTCTTTAACATGACAACGGGCATTAACAATGGGTAAAAGTAATATAGAAATAGCTACTAATAAACTTCAAAACGACATCAATAAATTCCAAAACTGAACCAAGGAATGAAAAATTAAATTATGAAAAAGAAATCAGTTCATATCGAACATATTTCAATAAGTATGAATGGACGAGTAGTCCCATATGCCAATACAGCCAAATATCTCGGTCTTATCTTAGATACGATGCTTCGCTGTAAAGTCCACGTAAAAAAGAAAAGGTATAGAAAAGAAATTAGGTATAAGATATACGAAAATGTACTGGCTTTTGGATAAGAACTCAGCCTTGTCGATACATAATAAGCTCCTCTTGTATAAGCAAATATTAAAACCGGTGTGGACTTACGGTATTCAGCTTTGGGTACTCACTCACTTTGTACCGGTAAGTTAAATATTAAAATTATGCAAACCTCTCAAAATAAAGTACTACGAAACATCGTTAATGCACCTTGGCATATATAATAAATGAAGATCTCCACCCAGATCCGGGAATTCCAAAATTTGCAAGAAGCCACGAAGGAAGACTTCTACATGAGAATATCGAGGCCATCCAACTCCTTGATAACTCCAATAAAACAAGAAGACTCAAGTGGATTAAACCCCACGAGTTAGTGTAGTAGTTTGAAAAAAATTAAAAGCAGACTAATTTGTCTAGTGCACAAAAAAATGTGCCATACTTGTCAGAAATGGCTAAGAAGACATCAACGAGCGACTCTTAGAATTTAAGTAACTTACTAGTATTAGACTAGATCGTAACAATATTTTAATATAAAAAGAAAACAAAATCATTCTTTTTCTATGGTACCTCCTTTAATATGAATTTGGAGTGAAATAGATCAAATTTCGGATAGTGTATGAATTTTGTGCACGAATTCTGGCCTCATGCTGTAGAATATCTCAACGGTATATTGTTAAAGATTAAAGATAATTAGTGACAACTGTCGATGCATGAAGTATATCGATGCTTGACGGCCTTCTTGATAGAAGACACGGATTTCCATTATCAATCTGAAAACAACACGACTCGTACAAGCTTTTTATCTAATTATAATTTGTCATTCTCGACAGCGTTTTATTTACGTACTATTTATTTCCTAGCCTAGATATATTTATCATAGATGTAAACAAATAAACGTTTGAAAACGCTGGTCTCGAAAAATACTCGAATGTGATACATTGTGTGGGCAGCGATAGGAATTCACGCTTTCTAAATCGTTTTTATTCACCATTTATAGGATAAGTAAATGTCATTAATTTACAACTTGACGGCTCCCAAAAAATGCTATAAAACGCACGTGGAGAATTCTAACTGGATTTGTTTATTTTAGGAGTGACTAAATAACCTGATTAAAGTTATAGGTATTTCCGTAACCAGTAGCTCTTCTGTTTACCGAGAAATAGATCAATTTGTATTCTCTGACGTGTTAATCGCGTTGGAAGATAACCACAGAAATTATGTTTGATATTTCAATGAATTAATTCACGGAATAGTTGCAGTTGCTTACAACCAACTCGCAAATTTATTTGTAAACACACATATTGTAAGTCACAGCAAATTGTTGATTACAAATTGGAATAGATTAATATTTAATTTATTTTAATGTAGAGTAAAAACATTGAAATATTACAAAGAATCATTAGGGTTATTTATTGTACATTGAAATACATATGTAGATATAATAAGTTAATGATAATTTATTATCAATTTGGTTTAAGGAATTTAGCTAGTATTTCAAATAAATACACAATTTTGACACAATTTCGGTAGCTCTATTATACATATGTCAAAGACGATTTTGTAATATTATTTGAGTGCTATGAGGGCTAATCCATACAGCTTTACGTAAAAAGATAAAAATTTAGCTATAACCTATTTTTAAATTGCTTAAATGGAATAAAAAAATAAACGACCCAGTAAATAAAGGGTGTTCTTTTAAGCATGATAGAACTTCCGATAGCGACGGCTGTGAAATCAGCTGTCAGTTTGCGCCCAATTAGTGACATTTGTATTAAGTATAGTGTGGCAAATCATAATGAATAGACTCACGCTTGAATAACGCTATCACGTTGTTCAAATTTACTTTGAAAGTCAGTCGTCGATTCGGGAAACGTATAGACGACTTTGTGAATTTTACGGCGCACATAATCGTCCATCTGAGCAAGCCATCCGTCGCACTGTGAATAGATTTCGTACCATACACTCTCTAAAGGATGCAAGAACATCAACACGTCGAAGGAATGTGCATACTGAAGGAAATATTGCCACTGTAAACGAAAGTGTGCAAGAAAATTCAAAATTATCGATTCGTCGTTGGTCGCAGCAGTTGGGGCTTTCTTCGTCCACTTTGTGGAAAATTTTGCACAAAAATCTTGGCCTACATCCATATAAGATCCAGCTGGTGCAGGAACTAAAGCCACAAGACCATCGCTTGCATCGTTCTTTCGCTGATTGGGTTTTAGAGCAGTTGCAAGCCGACCCATTGTTTTATCGCAAAATTGTGTTCAGCGAAGAGACTCATTTTTGGCTTAACGGGTTTGTTAATAAGGAGAATTGCCGGATATGGAGTGATGCCAATCCAGAAGAGATTCTACAGGCTCCATTACATTCAGAAAAATGCACAGTTCGGTGCGGTTTATACGCTGGTGGCATCATTGGACCTTATTTCTTTAAAAATGAGGCTTGAACTAACGTTACGGTCAATGGGGAATGTTGCCAGACCAATGAGTATTTTTTCACAATATGATGACATTGATCCGTATGAGATGTGGATGCAGCAGGATAGGGCTACGTGCCATACGGGGAACGAAACTATCGACTTATTGCAAACAAAATTTGGTGATAAGTTGATTTCAAGAAATGGACCTGTCAATTGGCCACCCAGGTCCTGCGATTTGACGCCCCTTGATTGTTTCCAATGGAGCTACGTGAAGTCATTGGTTTATGCTAATAAACCAGCAACACTGGACGCCTTGGAAACCAACATTGTTCGTGTGATTTATGACATACGGCCACCACTGCTCGAAAAAGTGACCCAAAGTTGGACTGACAGAATGCGCTTCGTCAGGAACAGCCGCGGGTGGCCATATACCTCAAATCATTTTTAAATATTAATGCCATGTATTGATCTTTCAAATAAAAACAGATTGTTTATCAAAAGTTAATTTTTGTGGTATTTATCGAAGTTTAAAGTTCTATCAAGCTTAAAACAACACCCATTATAATTGATAATATCGGGGTACACGATTATTTTAATAGTATCCATCCATATCAAAAATTATCTTAACCAAAGGTAGTCGTGGATTTTAAAACAATTATCGGAGCTAGCATCAAAATTCTCAGGCAGTTCTGGTGAAGTTTTTTTGCTATTGTAATCTTAAGCACCCAGTATGGTTTTCACCATAGAGTACAAAATTGCAAACGAAATGGTGAGCTCATTAATGAGCGCAATTTTCGAGGGAATTTCCTATGCTTAGATTTATTGTTACTTGCCTTAAAAATTTGGCGAATCTGATTCTGTGATTATTAAAAAAGGTGCTGATAAACCAATAGTTTGTACGGAAGTGTCAATGACGATGGTTAATTAGTGTATGAATGATAGTGAATAATAAAACAAGAGCATTTGAGATGTTGTTAGTTTATAGCCTATGTAATGAAACTAGTGTGTATTTTCGGGGCTAGTTTTAATATTTGGTCGATTCATCGGTATTTGGATAATGTTATTCATTTATCTTATCAGAATAGTAAGTAACGCAGTCTTACCATCGATTAAATTAACCTCACATTAAAAGAATTCAGTAAGTGAGGTCGAAAATACAAGCCCCTAACCACTTAAACGCTCTAATAATTTGAAGGTGACAGTTTGAATTCAATTAAATATTTTGCGAATGGGGCATTGTCGCCATATATGTGTGTAAATGTGGGCACGCTGACTCGGTGTATCAGCGTCCTCGCTGGATCGATTGACTTTCGCATTAGATATTGAACATCTGTTTAGTGGTGCATTGTGCATTTTGATACAAAAGTCTTTCCTTGCAAAGTGCTAATTCATTAGCATTTCATTTATTAGTCTAATGTATGTAGAGTGCAAAAAACGACTACTTGTTGATCAAGTAAATAAAAATTTATGTGGGAATTTACAGTCTTAAAGTACGATGGTACAAAAATATGTTTAGTTTGCGATAAACTTTTGTTGTGTTAGGAAAAAACGGATCATAGAAAATAGTGTACAGCACAAATATAAAAAAGTGGTCTAACATCAAGAAATCAATTTATGTTTGACTTCAATTGACAATAATTGTCAATTGAAGTCAAACATAAATTGATAGTTACACAACATCAACGTCAATTGTCTATTGACAATTGATGTTGATGTCGTGTAACTTGCCATTTATTTTACTTAATCAACAAGTATTTCGGCACACCGCCTAATTGTAGTTCCTTCGCCGCACCTGCAACCAGCCATATGAAGAGTGTTCAAAATTCCTTAATCCTATGTAATTATTTTTCAAAAACAAACAAAAAATATATACACAATGTACGTATACAACTAAGGAATTCTAATTTTACTAGAGGCAGAGGCAGTTCCTAGTGCCACCTGTGAAATTTTCTGACGTGTTGGCTGTCTGGGAGACTCGTGGACCAGCCCTGCGACGGTTTTCTCAAGGGCTGCTGTTACAGGAGAGTTTCTAAAGCCGGTCACAACGGAGGCCAAGTCATCGGCACCGTCGAGGCACCTTCCGAAAGTGCGAAAGCTCAAACCAACTTGGTAAATAATACGCGTGAGGCTTTCGATTGATTTATTTGCATTTGTTAAAACTTAGATTCACTGTTCTATTGAGCGAAAGCCTGGAAAAAGTGTTTCTAATTCAAAAAAATAGAAAAATTGACAGATTTCAAATGACAACTTTTTGTTGTTTTTATACATTTTGATAAAATACCCAATATGTTATTTATGTATAAATATCCATTATGGTTCATATGGTTCTAATCTTTTATGGTTTTATTAATATGAATATGGGTCTTTATACTTTAAATATTTTTTAATTTTCTGTAGTACTGTCAAAAGTAATTCTTTTACAGATAAATACTTAGAGCTAAATAATTCAGAAAATATTAGCGACCTTCGTGTGTATTTTGTACTTGGTGTGTTCTCTGGGCACATCAATCATCTGGCTCTCAATGCATATAAAACCATTGGTTTCGTAATTAGAACCACATCATTTAATAACTGTGCTACCTCAAAATCGTTATATCTTTCATTAGTTTGTTAAAAATTTGAATATTGTAACCTAATTATGAATACTCCCGATATCTAATTCATATTAATCAACTTAAAAATATCCAATGGCGTTTCTTAAAGTATCTGCCATTTTGCATTAGATAATTATTATCCAGTAAGAGGTTACGAGCATACTCTGCTTCTACAAAGATTTGATATCCAGTCATTGAACACTAGGAGAGTGCTTACTAGCCTCTCATTTTTATTTAAACTAATCCATAGTATAGATGCACCCGCAATTTAAAGCATATTTAGTATACGCATACCCCGAGTATGTTTTCGAGAAGAAAATATGTTTTTTGCAGACTGCAAGAACTAGTGTACTGTCAAAATCGCCAGTATTTGTAAAGTCACAAAATATTAATGTAACATCTAAACCAAAACCAAAAAGTGCAATGACCTAAAAAGCTGATAGGCGCTATTGTCATATTTAATTCCTAAATTTCTTATATATTCTACATTAATTCGGTAATATTAACTTTAATTGCAATTTATAATCAAAATTAAACAAGAAATGTTAGAATTCAATTGTATAATGCCTATCTGCGACATAGCGCATGTAAATTTATGTAATGTTTGTCAAATATAAAAAGTGAATAAATTTCGTTGTATTAAGTCCTCATTACGAAGATATTCTGCAAAAAATGGCAACGTCGTACTCCAACATTTGTAGGTGTTGTCGCCCTCTTTGTTTCTCTCATTTGAAGAATATTATTTATTTCACTCATTTAGCCTGTTTTAGATGCGCGCGCCGTCAAGAGCTGATGGCAATTGGATGACAGTGGCGGCTCGCGGGTTAGAAAATAGGTGAAGAGTGTAAATACGTAAACAGTTTGAAAAAAGTAGATTGATTTTCCTTAAGACTTACCTATAGCCGAGCTGATACCTATGTAATTTTTGTATACGAAATCAATTCTTCGATCTTTTAGTGAGGCGTAGTTATCAATATATCTTCATAATAAAATGGCTGGATTCTTCTTTAGTTCTAGCAACAATTCTTTCTCGATGGAAATAGTTGCTAAAGATGAAAGTATTTCTTGGAAAATGGTATTTCTTGAATAAACCTTTATACGTTTAAGATACGAAAAACTTCTTTCCACTGACAGACTTCTTGACGGAATAGTTAAAATTATACAAAACAGTTTGTAAGCTTTTGAAAAATGTCTGTATTCATTCAGTTTTATTGAGCAGTTCATGCAGCGGTATATTTCTGTAACTTTCATCACTGTATAACAGACAAAGTTGTTTTTAACGTTTTTAAGTCGTTGCTGTTTGGTAAATATATTTCCATAAAATTATTCCAAATTTTCAAAAGCATTAGAATGGAAACACGAGCTATATTGTTCAAATTTTGCAGTATCAGTGAGACAAACAAATTGCAACTTTTCAGTCCTGAAACCTGACGTCTATTTGCATTAAAAATATGGTTTAATATTTCATATAAAAGTGCTTATATCTTGTACTAATGGCTTCGTTAGGAAGACCAGTGTATTGTCGTTACTGTCATTCTACTTGCTTTATTAAAAATTGTCTTAAAAAAAGTAATTTCTCTTTTCTTCAATATTTCACGTGTCTGCTTTATTTGATACACACAAAAATTAATATCTAATGATTCTTTCTGTAGGATATCATAAAATATCTGTAGCACTAAAAATATCATAAATAGTACTACCAAAAATGTAAGATCAAAATCATTCATATCATTTAAAAATCATCTAGCAAGCTGAATGGATTTCTGGTTCGATTCCTCAGAAGTTATAATAAATTCAAACACTGCTTTCAGTTTATCCCAGTCCTGAATTATTGTATAAACTAATTTCGAATTGGAACACCATCGAGTTTCTCTAATAGTCAGTATACGTCTTGCGCTTCATTCATTTTTTTTATATATTCATTCATATAATCAGTGTCAGTCAGAATTGTGAAGATACATGCAAGTAAATATAAGAAACTTTGTGTTAAGTAAGATTGTTTTTCGAACATTTTCTTTTTATTTCTGTAGTAGAATTTCGTTTATTTTCTGTAGAAGAAAATTTTCTTTTGTTTTTGTTACAGAATTTTGTTTATGTTATGGGGTTTTGTTAAAAATTTGGAAGAGAATTTTTTATTTTGTTTTTGTTATAGAATTTTATTTATTTTATATAGAATTGTTATTAATGTGGGAATAGGGCTCCTGGCAAACCACCCACTAAAAAAATGGTAACGCGCCATTAGCAATACTTCATAAGTGGTGTGGAAAGTTGCTTTTACTCATAATATTCTCCCTTATGTGATTTAGCAATTTTTTTAAATTTCCATCATATCAATAATTGTAGCAGTACTTGTCATTTACCCAGCCAAAAAATAAAAACATCTACGCCTCTGTTCTAGACAAAATCCCCATCTTCTCTTAGTCATTGCACTCTCTATATTTATTGGTTAGACTTTAGGACTTGTGATTTCCATAATTGTTTTTAGTTATATATTGTACACATACATCCTGTACATGGATTTTTCTATTGGACAATAAAGACGTCATTATTACTATTATTAAAATGAAAAAAAAACTTTTTGTAATATATTTTAATTGTAATACGAGCAAACAAACTAGTGAAATTAGAAAAGAAATACGTCCATTTTACTGGGTGTAAGCATTTAATATCACCCTACGTAACAAAAGAAATAACCATGAGCCGTCTCGTGTCTGGTTACCTCTTGATTTATAGAACATTGTTCTTTATTCTCCGGAGTATTTTAGATCACAATTTCGACGAAATGATATTTCTAAGTTTTATGGCCGAGTTTCTACGAAACTTCTACGAAGCTGTAATTGAATAGAATAAAACCCCGTTTATTGCTGACAGACGATGTTATTAGCTGTTAATCAAAGCCTCGAGATACCGAGATACAACGAGCAAATTTCAGTTTCTTCAACTTCGGTATCCGTAAATGAAAGTAGCTAGAACGATATCGTTATAAGACTATCTATTTTAAGCTCTAAAGTTCACTGCTCGTGAAAAATACCACTAAAAATTAGATAAAATCGTTTCAAGTCTTTATTGCTTGTTTACTAGCCTTACTATACTATCGTACAACGGTGCACGGATTTTAAGTTTAAGCCTAAAACTTCGACAGAATCTGCTCACTCCACAAATCGAAATATAAGATGACATAATCCCCGTCAGTCATCACGAAGAGTACCCCTAATGCCTTTCTGATATAAAAGGCGGTTTAAAAAAGTCTGGAATTAATCCCCTATGGAGAAAGCGTCAACAAAACTTCTGACATAATTCCAAACTTTACATCCTCATCTCATATTGTTTAAAAATGAGATTATTAAAACAGCACGAGTCCTCGAAAGGGATGGGGAGGCACCCTGCGGAAGTGTTTTTGTCCGAGGAACACCCCTAGCATGAAGTGTATTTCGTAGTCTTCGCCTGACTCATTCGCTGCGGAGGATTGCCAACGTATAGAGTGAAAAAAAGAAGGGCGATTTATAAAAGTAATGGCTTCATTCTCTTATTTACGACAGGCGCCAAAGTATGGTCTAGATTCTATTGGCACTCCTCGGGGGCATTTGAATATTTTTGCTAGGAAAATTCGGTATAAAAATTCTCGAGAAACAAGACGGGTCTAATAGACATACACTACAGGTCCATTACTTGATGAATATAAAGTAAAAACAATATTTTCAACATTCATAAGCATTATAGTACGCTGTAAGATTGCAAATAGACTATTAACAAATTTTATTAAAATAAAGTTCGAGCATATCGTTAAATTAATTAATTACATGTAAAAAATATACCCACAAATAACAGTAAGTTTCTTAACAAAATAATAAAAAAATGTACTACTATACTATATAAAAACAATGTGTTAAAATACACTCCTGGACACAATTAACGCACCAGCAAAACTTTTACACACTATTTTACTTTTCCGCACTCCACTATACTAGTGGAAAAGTAATGTAATCGTGTAAAGAAAAAGTGAAAAAACAAAAAATTTTTTTTGGGTTTATTTTTCGTTTTTCGGCCTAAAAATAAAAAAAATGGTTTTTAAAAATTTTTTTGCTGTGTGTGTCGTCGTTGTCGTCGGCATTAAAATTTCTTGTTAGCACGATAACCCAACTAAATCGTGTCGGATCGATCGGGTTTTAACTGATCCTGATCGAGGACGTCTCCCAGATGGCACCTATTGATTTGAGGTGGATAGCACACACCACCCCCTCCCTTGGGTCTATTTGAGAAATTTTGTTTGTTAGCACGATAACTCAACTAAATCGTGTCGGATCGATCGGGTTTTGACTTATTCTGATCGGGGACGTCTCCCAGGTGACACCTATTGATTTTGAGGTGGATAAAACACACTCTACCATGTGCATGGGTTATGAGACAGCACAATGGTAGACTATTTGAGAACTTTTTTTGTTAGCACGATCACTCAATTAAATCGTGTCGGATCGATCGGGTTTCAACTGATTCCGATTAGGGACGTCTATCAGACGACATCTATTGATTTTGAGGTGGATAGGACATACCCCACCCTGTTCAGTTGTCATGAGAAAGCACGAGGGTGGACTATTTGAAAAAAGTAAAACTGTCGCGTAAAACAGATATTCTGCATTTATGTGTTGGTTTATTTTTTCTCGGCCACTCAATTTCGAGGTACTCGTCCGAGACACTCGTTTCGAGATAAAAGTCCGTTTTAAGGTTTTAAGACTGTTTATTTTTTAATTTATTGTTATCAAGTGAAACACTTTGTCCGGGATAGTTAGGGTACAAGAAAGGAATCGCACCTCCACTTTCACGCAACTTAAGACAAGATGAAACAGTGAAAGTGGTAACTCTGGTTAATGAGAGATGTAGCCAGCGATATGTGGCTAATTTGTGAGGAGTTAGATAATCAACAATTAGCAGAACCCCAGGACAAGGTCGTAAGAAGTCTATAGATGCAAAAGATGAGCGATATATTATGCAAGTTGGTTTAAGAAATGTATTGTACCAATTTAAAGCCAAACAGAACCCTAGCAGTAGCTCGAAATGTAGCGCAATTTCTGGACGAATGATCACGAGAAGGCTTAATGAAGGAGGATTGGGCAGTAGTTCAGTTATTGCACCACTGCTCACCAGAGAACATAGCGTTACTAGACTACGTTTTTTAAGAGAACACGTAAATCGGACAATTAACGACTGAAAGTGAGTTTAGCTTTTAGACGAAACAACAGTAAGTCTTAATTTACTAGACGGACGTAAATGAGTCGGGCGGAGTCAGGGGAGAGGTTTGCTGCCTGCAATATTTCTCCGAGGATTCCATTCTTTGGTGGATCAATAATGTTCTGGGGAGGAATTTGTTTCGATGATCGCACGGATTTGGTTCCTATACGGGGGAGATCCATGAATTCACATTTTTATGTAGAAAATATCGTATAAGAACATGTGATGCCATTTGCCCGTTTGTCGGGGACAATTTGTTGTATTTTTTTACAGGATAACACTCGGTCCTACGGTGCTAGAGAAATACTGGACTACCCTCGATTTGTGAATATTACAACTGTAGACTGGTCACCAAGTAGCCTATATATGAACCCCCATAGAGCATCTTTGGGATGCACTAAAACGATCAGTTAGGTGTCCTATGACTCTCAGGGAACTCGACAAGTCATTGTTGTCGAATGGGAGAATATTCCTCAGGAAACTATTCATGACTTGATCAATAACACGCCCAGATGAATTTTCGCTTTCTATTATTTATTCATGTTATTTTCTTCGATAATACCATTCTAATTTGTTAAACATATTAGTTGAAATCATTTAATTATATCACTTAGGTACTATGATTTCACTTATGCGTTAATTTCGTCCACGAGTTTAGTATTATCATTCAATGTGATTATTAACATACTTTAGTTACAGACTTATTAAGTTATATGTTATTTTCTTGCTGATATTATGTTCACTCTTTTATATGTACTGTCAAATATTATCTTTAATTATAATAATTTTAAAAATAGAATATTGATTCAATTTGAAACGATGTAGTAAAATGTCGATTGCCATAGAAACGAGTTATTTATATTTTTTTCATTATCAACAGTGCCTTCAATTCAAAACTACTCACCCCCAATATTTCTTTTACCTATGTATAGACTATTAAAACTAGAGAGGATAAAGGGATAGGTCAAACATGATTTAGCCATTTAGGTCCAGCTCGCCTTCTAGACTTGACTCGAAATCTATTTGAATAAGCAACAACAATTTTGGCTCCTTTCAAAAGGAAAAAAGTTTCATAAATAATTTCAAACAGTGACAGAAATAATTCAAGAATTTACATTAACACTGTTTTGATATTCGTTAATGTATTGTATAATTATATATTTTTTAAATCCCTTTTTTTTAAATAAAATGTTTTTTATCTAAAAAAAAAAGTACCCGTCAGATAGCAAATACCTTCTAAGTAGGGTATCGTAGGACCTGTATTCTGATTATAGATGAAAAAAAAAAACACGGAACGTTTGTTACAACACAGCTGTAATATACAAAAATTTTACATTAAAAAAATGAAAATCACTTTTTTAATGTAAAATTTTTTTAAACCATCTATTACCAAATAGTGAATCTATTCCATACAAACTTTAAATAATTAATTTTTGTAAAAAAAGAGATAGAAATTAAATAAATACTGTCGCAACATTTCAAAAAAAAAATAAAAAATAAAAAGTTGACTTACAAAAAATGTTTTAAACGCAATTAAATATTGCGCGAAACTTTACGCTATATGTTACATAAATACGCTATATGTTACATAAATTTATAAATATGTACCATTGCGTCTATCAGCACTGTTTTTTTTAAACACTGAGCGACCAGCAGATTTTTACAGAACAATGTATCCTTTATTTAATAATCATTATATCGTAACGTTTTGGCAAACATCCCCTTTTTTGAGCAACCTTTATCCCGTTCTGGGGAACAATATATTTGATATTTACAACTTTTCCCTTCACTGATTTATACAAAAGCAAAAGACCAGTCGCCTATACGCCTATGCCGTACAGAACGTGTACGGGTATCCAGATGCTACAGCCCTAATGTAACATTTATGAGGTGATCTCTGGGGTGCAATTTTGTCAGTTTCGGTTGAGAGGCAAATGTTGTTGAATGGTTTATGTTCTGTTTCCCTTTTATCAGAACGTATGAGCCACTGTTTTAGCTTCTCGGTCAAAGGCCTGTAAAATTATCGTAAAATCAGTTATACAACGTGATTGTAGGACTTTTAAAACAATTTTATATAGTGTATTATTCATGTTTCGACGCCAGTACTAAATATAGAATAAACAAAACAAAACTATTGTTGTTGATTTGTTTATCGCCTAAGAAACTATGACGGAGGGATCTCCACAATTATTAATAAACTGAGAAGGGGCTGGAACCTGTGATCCAGTAATGAAAACAGGCGACCACTTTTCTACGAACACCAAATGATTTCACGTTTCTCGAGGCGCGTTCTATCAATCAAGTTGGTTGCCGAAAAACTACAAAAATTACTAATAAACTCACTAAACTTGACTATTTTTCTTCATGGCCAGTGAACAGTGAATGAATACTTTGTTTCGGTTTACTGCACCAGTCCTTCTAATACCTAATCTCATAATTATTTCTATTCATGGGTAGTGAATCGTAATGAGGTAACTATTCGGTTCATTGATTGATTCATTAACATCGTCATTCACGGTATTATCCAAAACATATGTACATCCATGTCTTTATTCATGTTATCACATTTAGCTATCTTAATACTTTCCATGGCAACCAATAGTCTATTATTGGTTATACTTGTTACTAGAGTCTATTCCATGATTGTTTTCGAAGGCATATTGGGCAACGGGAGATTCATCTAATCTTCATAATTTAAACCAAGTCATGTGCTCCTTAAGCATAGCTATAATTGGTCTTTTCGCCTGCCCAATATACATTTAACTTAACTTTCTAAATCCTAGACCTTTCATTATTTTCATATTTATCTTTGGCATTCTCTAAAAGCTGTTGCAATTTGTTTCAAGAAGAGTGCACTAATGTCATCCCCGAATCTTTGAAAACTATTTTGAGGCCTCTGGTAAATTGTGGTTGATATGGAATTAACACAATTTTACGATCTTTGGAATCTTCACGAAAGTCGTGGAGTTAAGAAGAGTTGCCTTAAATATGCATTTTCTAATTGATTTATCTGCTATACCAGTTTACCCGTTATTTCTACATTTTTAACAATCGTACTTTATTCCTTGAACATGTCATTACTAAGCGGAAAACTTAGCAAACAATGAACCAGAAAATGTGTGAACTTATCATATTGTTTATAATGTTAAAAGTCATTAGGAATGTATCTAAGAGTGCTAGTTTCCTTTCTGTATACATCACATTTTAATCTATTTCCAATGTAACAAAAGGGAAAATATTACATTCAGTTGTTTTTGCACTTCATGTTCTCCTCTCATACAATCCCCCTTATTTGCAAAATAAATGGATTAATGTAAGAGACTTATATAATTTAAATGTAAGGCTTTTAGATAAATTGGTCCTATTTGAGTTCCACTCAAATCTGTTTCGTACTCGATTATTCATATATAAGACTTGCTACACTGTATATAAAATAAGTGGGGATACCAAGCGAAAACTCATAAATAGCTTTCGTAAAGTTATCAAAAAATATTATTTTAGCTTACAGTGTACCTAAGATTCATATTATCACGTCCTATTTACACGTTAATCTTTTAGAAATCAATTTGTACTATTCTTTAGGGGCTATTCAGCTTCCTATTTATTTCTTTAGTTTTCTATTTCTTTTAATGCAGATACATTCTCTTCTTTACCCAACACTTCGCCTACTTGATAATAATTCTTGTTTTGAATATACCTAATTGTTTCATATATTATGGCCAAGAAATTTAATTAAAAACATGGAATGCAATTTTGTCAGTTTCGATTGAGAGGCAAATGGTATAAATGTTTTATTTCCGTTTCCTTTTTATCGGAACATTACGTGTTTGGAATAAATTTAATATTTTAAATATTGTGAGTTATTGAGCAATGTCCTCGAATATGTCGACTTATTTCTTGCGCAAATTTTAATGTATAAATAACTTACATGATACTATATATTCTCCTTTATATTTATCGTTAATATAACATACTTTACATTAATTTTGTAAATAAAGGCAAAGCTAAAAAAATTTACTATTTAATGATGAACATTCTGTAGCTACACGAGAAATATTGACAAAAACAAAGTGAAATTGATAATAAAAATGTGGACCATGTGGGCTCACATCTTAAGTCGATCGTAGTGAGCAAGATAGTTAGACAGCATGGCACCGTTAAAAAAGCTTTCGAAAACTGGACAAAACCAGACTTGTGAATGATGAAAATGGATTCAACATTTTGTTATCCACTCATGAAAATTGCCATTCGATAAAAACTACATCAGAATTAAGTGAGGACGTTTAGATTTACGGATGCAACGAAATACTGCAGCATGTTGTAGGCCTAATACTTGGCCGTTTTATACAAAAACTGTCAGGCATATCTAGACGATTGGACGAAGAGGACCTCTGGAATAGCTTTCTCGATCACTAGATTTAACCCCTTTTGGATTTTTTCCTGTGTACTTGAAAACCGTGAAACCTGGGTGAACTGAACGAATGAATACGGTACAAAATAAGAGAAAGATTCGAATGTTTAAAGAATGGTTGGAGAAAAATTTTCTTTTGTTAGACTTGTCAGTTGTATTGTTTTCTTGAGTCGCTTTTCAATTACCTTCTTTATTTTTGTTAATGTATTGTACATTTTCAAATACATTAAGGTCATTATAATATTTCGCGTTTTGTAATTATTATTTATAATATAGCAGCATTTTTTCGTGTAACTATAGAATTTTTATCATTATTTATAATTTTTTTAAATTCATAGTATAACATATGATACTGCCATCATCAGATGGAGTTCGTGTATAAAATACTGGAAAAGTGTATTGGATCTATTAACAAAAAAAAAATGATTACGCTATTTCTGAAAATTGAATAGCGCTATCTACGTTTGTCATACATCAAAATGTGCACAAGAAAAATAAATCGATTTGTCTTAGAATGTCTCTGTATAGGATGGAAACAACTAAAATTATTTTTTATATTGTTTTGGAGATTTAGGAGAAAGAATTTTTTATCTAAAAGATCTTCCAAACGAATTTTCTTACAGGGTGTAGGGTGAATTAATGCAACTGCAGTTCACAAGCGACGCTCTTTTAACTGGAATGTATGTATATTACACAATTTTCTTAAAAGAGCAGACTTAAATGACCTACAACATTTATAGCCGAAATGATAAAACAAAAAAGAATTTAAATTACGTAAAAATTAAAACTAGTAAAACGAAGATTCTTAAAACCAAGATGGGATTTTTACAGTGTGTATCATACTATTTAAGTACATAGAATTTGTTCTTTCAAAGCCCATTACGATGAACAAAAATCTATTTACGAAAAACGTCGAACTACTATTAAAAAATATTCATATCATGCATCGTTGAAACTAGAATATAAAGACCTGGTTACACAGTACGAGCTGCTGACGTGACAGTAGACAGCTACTGCCACTGTGTACCCGTTTGATAGTAGCTCGACTCGCCTCGACCAATCATACGATGAGAGTAGCTGTTATGACACATGATAGGTAAGTAACTACTGCCCGAGAGAATTCTGCAGTCAAGTATGAATTTCGTTCTGTGCAAATGTACCGAGCATACGAGCTACTGACGTTTCGTAGAATCGTGCGAGTTGACGCCCGAGTCGCATGCGAGCTGCTGCCTTTAGGCGTGGTGGGGGAAGGCGATGGGCGATTAAAAACAAAAAAAATGTTGTAGCTCGGATGCAAGCTACTGACCGACTCGCACATAGTAACTCGTATGAGGCGATCACATGGTGCAAATAGCTGAACTGCAGTAACTGACTAGGCTAGCTCGCATGCTAGCTCGCACTTTGTAAGGTGGCCTTAAAGGCCTGATTACACAGTGCGAGCTGCTGACGTGACAGTAGACATCTACCGCCACTGTATACTCGCATGACAGTAGCTCGATTGGCCTCGACGGGTCAGACGATGAGAGTAGCTACTATGACACAGGTAAGTAGATATTGCCCGAGGGACGAGACGAGTACGAGCTACTGACATTTCGCAAAATCGTGCGACGTCCGAGTCGCATGCGAGCTGCTGATTTGTGGGTGGTGGGGGAAGGATGGGCGAGTAAAAACAAAAAATGTTGAAGTAACTCGGATGCAAGTTACTGATCGACTCGCACATGACAGTAACTCGTGTGAGGAGGTCATACGGTGCTAATAGCTGTACTGCAGTAACTGACTAGGCCAGCTTGTATGCTAGCTCGCACTGTGTAACCCGGCCTTAAGTCTCTAAAATATAATATGCAAAATGAATAATTTAGGGAAACAACTCATATTCTCGAAACCAACTACCTACAAATGATCAGTTAAAATGAAGGTACTTTACACACTTCTAAGCAAATTTGCTGGTCGTGTATAAGTAAATACAACGTATTAGAGTTTGTTGCTTTTGTACCTATATTTAGTTTTATTTTACTATCTTTAGTTTGTTTAGAAACAGGCTAACGAATTTTGTTTGTATTCAAACTGTGTTAAATCTTTTGATGTTACATTAGCCGTTCAGTTAATTTTGGACTTAGATATTCATAGCAGGCATTAAAATTTGCTGCTTTATGCCGGTGTTTATTAGTACTTGTGTATTTTATCACTGTGCCTAATATTGACAAAATGTACAAACAATCTGTCCAAATATACAAAGTTGAAAAATATATCGTAGTTTATACACACAGTGGTAGTGATAATGTACTGATATATAGTGATACATATTAATTATTCAATACACATAGACACGATAACATTAATTGCTATTCAGGTATATATTTAAACGGCAATAATGTAAAGCGAAGTAAATGATATAACCAAATACACGAGTGTGAAATAATATGCATGGAATATTTGTCCACAGTTTTCAGAAACCCTACTGCTTGCAATGTACTGCCGAAAATACTCCTTTGATCATTTTTATGAACAATTTATCGATCCCAATGTGTTTTTTACATATGGTTTTTTAAACCTTACACAGGGTGTTTAAAAACACATCGTCATTTTTAATGTTATGAAAAAATTAATATTATTGTTGTTACAATTTATAATCTTCTCGATCACTAATCATTTTACAACATTTTCTTGTGTGAAAAAAAAAATAAAGACACGCCGTGGTAGTTGCAGAAAGGAGAAACGTAGAGCTGAGGAGAGATAGGCGATGCTTTCCTATAAATTTACTCTTAAAAGTTTCTTGAAATTTTATTTTCTATATGCTCAATTTTTTTTGCTATTTACAATTAATGACCATTTAACATAGGGGCTCAGACTGATTGATTGGACTATAATCGGAACCTCATTGTATGCCCGGCAATTGAAGAACCGCATGCTTATACTCCTGTACATTTTACTTGTGTCAAATGGTAACTTCGATTGCACTGATCAGAAATTTCTGGTCTCTGGACAGTTTCTCCGCATCAGTAGAGACTTCGCATTGATTGAGAAACGGGCTAAATGCTCAAAACTTCAGGTAGTGGCTGATGTGAAGAAAATAATCAAGGAAGCTCGTCCCTCAAGGTCCTTTAAAGTACTAGACATGAGTCAAAAACCATTCTTTGATTTCGACACAGCTTCAAACCAATACATCGATACGTCCAAGTTAGGTATAACTCAAGCTTCTTGGCTAAGAATAACAAAAGAAAATCCTGCCGTAGCTTACTACAAGGAAAACTTCAATGACTTAGTACATTTTGACAAGCGTCGAGTACTAAGAAAAAACGTAAATCTGCAGCCTCTTAGGTTTGCTGCTCTCTCTGTACTGCCGAAGAAAATACCTCTTAACGCCAACAAGAAAAAGGACATCACGGACATGCTCGACTTCATAGATGAGGACAGGAAATTTTTCGAAGACGTTCTGAGTACCAAGAATTAAAAAAAATGTGGAAATAGATCATATCCAACATAATAATCTGGTATCATACTTATCATTTCCAAACATTTTTCACGTTTTAGACGACACAAAATTTTTTTCCTCGGCTTTTTTTTGTAACATTCTTCGTTGTGAATATTTCCAATTTGATGCTCTCTCTAGAATGAATTTTGTGCAGTTTTTCATTTCCCGAAAATCTGGTTCTTGACACTTAGATTACTTAAATCTGCCACTCTACAATTCACTATTGCCTACATTTCAAACAAAAATATCAAACGTGTCTCATTACATTATTTTCTGATGGTACATATTAATTAAGTTACTCGCGTTTAAAAATATCGTAAATATTCTAAAATTTATTGACTCGGCCGACCGCAAAACTTTCTATATTTGCTGGGTTTTCTAGATCACGTTGCCACTAATTAAACATCTAAACTAGAACTGCATTTTTTTGTGTAAATCTCAAGTACGGTTTATTTAGCAGTGTAAGTTTTTGAGTCGCCTCGCAACCGGACTCTATAAAAAAATACTTCTCATTGGTCTCTTGCAGTAAAAATGACAATAATATATACAATTAAATAACCAGTTTTCAACTACTGTGGTCTGGCCTAGGCGATTTATTAATTAAGCTGACAAGCGGACTGTTATCGCAAATAATTATTTATAATACGTATAATATAGTCTATGACCTTATAAATGATTTTTTCGCATATGTATGTATATATGCGAACGGTCTATATCGTGAAGGATAAGCATATTAACGGGACAAAATATGAACCGAATTAAAATCGAGTAAAACGGAAATATCACATACGAAAGTAAATAACAAGTAAAATAATTTTTTTCTCGTGTTTACCTTTCAGTCACGCCCTTACACACATTGTTGAAAATCTGCCGTGGTAAAACTGTACCACTTTGAAGGGTGTGAAAATTGTTGGCCAAGTTTATTAAATTTTTTAGTATACGAGGTGTGGCTACAAAATAACGAGACTGATGCTGTAAAACTTTTCATTTTAAATTTATACATATTTAATTATTATCCCCTTCAACATACACCCCTCTTCTATCCCTATAGCGCTCCATGCGAATTTTCCATTGTTTAAAACAGTGCTGGAATTCTTCTTCTGTGAGCTAGTTCATGACGCGTGCCGCTTTTTCTTTCTCAGCTTGAATGGTCTGAAATTTTGTTCGTCTTAATGCAGATTTGACCTTGGAGAACAGATAAAGATCAAATGGTGCCAGGTCACGCGAATAAGGCGGACGATCTAACACTATGATGTTATACTTATATATACTGGGATGTTACATGTATAGAAACGTGAGAATTTTCGGCCCCATTTTCGCACACACTTTGCACGTAAAAAATATTACGTAAAATTTGCCTCACGCATTCTCTCTTAATTTCTATGGTTTCAGCAATCGCACAAACAGTCAGATCGATTGAGATTACCAACTTTTTCAATATTCTTCTCCGTGTTTGACATGGAAGGGTGTGCATTATCTTCACCGTCTAACGTCTTCTCGGTTATCTGGATACGCTCAAACCACTTCAAAACTCCTACACGTGATAAACATTAATTACCATATACTTATTTTAATAAAAGGTAAGTCTCAATAGCGGTTTTTCCAAGTTTCATATGAAATCTGACGATAATTTCTTGCTCTATTAAACAGTTTCCGGCAAAATAAAAAAACATATATACAAACGAAGGCTATCCTAGCCAAACTAGACGTCAAAATCTAGTGTACAGAATCACCTTAAACAACTTGGGTTTCTTAGTAGACTCGGTGTTTGGGTTCCTCAAGAACTCAGCGAATCCAATTTCATGGAACGCATCAACATCTACGATATGTTAAGGACTCGTCAACGTAGCGATACCTTTTTAAGAAATATGATTACTGGAGATGAAAAGTGGATCATTTACGACATCAGTCGAGTAATATCGTGGGGAAAATCCGGTGAACCTTCTCAATCCACACCAAAGGCAGGGCTTCGCCCCAGAAAAGTTTTGTTGTCCGTCCGGTGAGATTTGAAAGGAATCATTTATTTTGAGCTATTCCCAAGGGACGAAACAATAAATTCGAATGTTTACTGCGAACAACTACAAAAATTGAGTCAAGCAGGAAAAGCCCCACGGACTTGTAGATCGTAAGAAAGTCGTCTTCCATCATGACAACGCTCGACCTCACACTTCTCTGCAGACCCGGACGAAATTGTTGGAGTTAGAGTGGGATGTTTTACCCCATCCACCGTATTCTCCAGACCTCACGCCCTCGGATTTTCACCTATTTCGCTCCATGGATAATAGTTGACGAAACTTAATATTTGCTAAAGACGAAAAAGTCATAAATCATTTAAAAACGTTTTTTTGCGAGCAAACTGCAAACTTTTTATGAAAACGGTATTATGAAAAATGGAAAAACGTACATTATTAATTAAAATAATTTGTAATAACTATAATGTTAATAATAAAACCAAACGAACTTTTTGGACAACCCGATATGTTGTGCCAGAATGCGTTTTATCTTGGCAATTATGAAATTTTTTATGGCAAGGAACCCTTAGATATTTTTCCTTACACGGTTATAGTTGTCGCAAATGCCTTACAACCGTTTTGTTGAACTCCCTTTAGTATGCCAGTAATACACATTTGTTTCAATGTTAGCGAGTATGTCCATTCTAAAAATAAAATAAAAATCCGAAATTTGTATCACACTATTTTCCATACCGACCTGTATTGAAGTCTAATACTATGTATTTGATTACACATACGTATTGTATCTTGGATACAATCTTTTGTTATCCAGGTGCATCTCCTTATCCGGCTATGCCCTTTGTGCGAATATTAACACCTAGGGGATGATCAGTATATATATATATATATATATATATATATATATGTTTTTGAGGCTTCGCTATATTAACTGACAAACGATTTTCTCATTATTTAAAAATACTGCTTGGATATAATGATGTTGTACAGATAAATTCTGTTAACTACTTCCGTAAATTCCATCGCCCACATTTCTCCAATCCTTTATTCTGCTATCTAAATAAGGCATCTCTGGTTATGGAAGTAAATTTGATGAAAATCGTGCTTTAATAATAAAACTGTTCCAACTTCCAACATTCAACATTGGCCCAAACAGGCTAATCGTTCTTCCTACAATAATTAGTTCATTATCTTATGAAAGCCGAGACTTGATTTCGTATTCCTTATGAGGATATCTAGTAAACAAAAGTTTACAACTAAATTACTGTGAGAACAGTTATCTATCTTAACGTTAAATCGGTATAGCAGTTGTGTTAGCGAATAATCTTTTTTGGGATTTAATGTAGAGCTAACGGTAGGGCAAAGGGAGGGATTTTTGTGAACACTTTAATCATGAAGGAAATCACCTAGAAATAGAAATAAAACTTTGTTTATTGTTTTATATGTGTAGGTTCTATTAACGTTCACACTTATCACAGCATTATGCCATAAAAGCTTTAAACTTGGAAAAAAATCTGGTAAGCTTGAAAAACGAGAAAATTCTATTCTTCAAGCGCCTAATCAGACAGAAAACGATTATTTTATTTGTATTCTTTTTTTACTTTGAGAAATCGATAGCACAGGGTGCTAAATCAGGAACCGACAGGAACCGAGAATTCGACCGTATGGCGAATATCTCAATAAAACCGCATTCGTTGATTACATTTTACACTTTACACCGAAATTAACGCATTTGCGATACATTTGTGGTGCATCCACATGATTTTATATCTGCGGTTGGGTCGTTTCTTTCTGATAACTGAAATTTGTTATCGTTTTGTGGCGTAATATCTAGTTAGCGGGCTCATGAAAGAAATTAACAATTTTTTGTATACTTACGTACTTTGGGTCGTAGATTATGAAAATAAAATGAACTAAATTAATGGTTTTCTATAGTTTTTGATATATATATATATATATATATATATATATATATATATATATATATATATATATATATATATATATATATATATATATATATATATATATATATATAATTTCTACTGCAAGATTAGAATTAAAATGTTTCACTACTAATGTTTAAAATATGTTTTTCCTTTGTGTATCTGTCGTTATGACGATTTTCAAGATTAAGTGGATTTCGTTAATTTCTTTCGATGTAGGTAGTATGACATTTAACATAGGAAGTTTTGTTATGTATACATTGGCACCACTTTACAATACTTTGACATTCAACGAGCCATAAAAGGTAGTGAGTAGATATTCCTTCTTATAAATATATCGTTGTTATTACTATACAAAATAAGGAAGACAGTGTGATTCTTTTAAAGCGAAACAACTCTATATCTCTGTTAATAGTAGATTTACGATATAGATTCTTTAGGTATTTTCCAGTAGCTTACTTAGTAGATCATGTGACAATATAAAAAAAGTTCTAAAAGACCTACGTCGTAAACTCACCATTAACAGAGACACAGAGGTGTTTCCCTTTAAAAAAATCACTCGCTATATACAGTAGAATATAAAATATTTATAAGTATATAAATAATGTCTTTTGTAATATTTATATTTTTCTATGATTACATATTTAAAAGAGCTAACAATAAGAATGTTTGTAATACATCAATTTTTACAAACTACTGAAGTGGAAGAGATTATCTCCACACCATCTGCAAATGCCTTATACAATAAGGACTAAACATATTAGACCAAAACAGGTATTCTCTTGGCTATATGCTAACGATGAGCGCTGAGTTATATTGCGGCATTTGCCGTATTTTGTCTAACAGGGTTAACACTAAAATACAATGATTTAGATTGCTTGAAAACCACAAGGAAGATGCAAAGCCTCTTCTCTATTTCAGGATACCACTAACTGAAGACCGGTTTCGACCTTACCTTGGGTCTCGTCAGTGCAGTGTAAGTAAGTATACCTTTAACAAACGAGGCGCGCATCTTGTAGGCGCCAGTAAGTTCTACTACAGTAGAGCGTAACGAACGCCATCTCTCGACGTTTCAAAAACAATAAAAAATCGAAATAAAACTTGATATCATCAATACAATGCAAAGTTTTACTCGGCAGATGGTATAAGGCATTTGCAGATGGTATGGAGATATCTCCTCATTTCAGTAGTTTAAAAATTACCACCATCTGCCAAGTAAAACTTTGCATTGTATTGATGACATCAATTTTTGTTTTATATAATAGTTTTTAATATACATATTACTATATATTTGTAATACAAGATGAGTTTTAATGGTTTTGACTGGCGACAGAATTTTAACCGAATAATTCCAAATCTATGAAAGGGCGTCAATTTTTAATGGAAAATATATGCAAAGGGAATAACTTATGTAAATCAAATAGGTTTAACCAAGGTAGTCGGTTTCATAACTAACTAGAGTAAAAAATAATCTACTTTCATTGTTTTGTACCTATAAAAGGTACAAAAGACCTAATTTAACAAGGCCCTATCAGCGCCTAGATTAAGAAAATAAAGTTCTTCCTATTGATAAATGTATAGATCAAGGGAGTAGAATATGAATATTGTAAAAGTCACAGAATATAACTAGCTATTTGGAATAATTTGGATATATGAATAATTTTGATTTGTAAATTATTCAATTATAATGTCGAAATAAAATAATCGACTATAGTCTGTAGTGATACTTCACACATAATAACAGTGCTGCATATCATTCTGTTGTTTTTTATTGCAGTTTATATAAAAAAATTGAGAATATAAGGTAATAATGAGGCAATAAAATTCTCTCTTTCCTGTTTTTGTTGTTACATCAATGTTTCCAACCCTCTCTCTTGGTACGCTTAAATGTAAAACGTTATTTCTCATTTGAAATCATACTCCTCCATATATTTTTGTATATTGAAATTCTTTCGATTTTTATGATCTTCCTTATGATGCTAGTCACTTATGTAGATAGTGTGAGGATTCGATCAGGATATGCTAAAAGCTTCTCTATCAAAGTGCTTGGTTGTAGTAACCATAAAAGTGCAGAATACTATCTCTTAAAACATACTCTTAAATCAATATAGTTTTTAAATGTGGGCATAATAATATTCATTATTTTTTAACACACGCGTCACATACCTTAAAACAATTACTGCGTATTGTATATCTTCCATGAATGAATGACCCATAAAAATGTGTATGACGATACACTTTTAGAATACGCCATCATCTTAATTAAGACACACCACCATAAAACAGTTACCTGAAAAAGAGTAAAAATATTTAGTTCTTAGTATTTAGCTAATTTTCGAATTAATTTGTACAATATTACAAAATTTAGATATGTATCATCATCACTCAAGGAAATTAAAACAAATATGGTTTGACGAAAGTTTAACATATACCAATATTCTCCCGGTTATTAAGAAAATTCATGAGGGGTGAAAATTAAATTCATAGGAGGGAGGAATTAAGTTTAATTTTTTAATCTTTTTAGATTGAGGCATTATATTTCTGACTTTAAGACTAAGATTATGTAACTCTAATTGCAAGACTAATTGTAAGATTATAACAATTACATCTTTATATAGACAGAGGCATACTACTAGGAGGATTATTGAGCCAAGGGGAATTAAAGACCGAACTACTCAGAGAAGCACCACAAGCCGGAGTGGGGATGGTAACCAAACACTGTAATACTGAGAGCGATACGAGGTAGAGTGGTGGGAATACAGGATAGTAAGACAGAGAAGAATAAAACAAAGTGTTTTATTTCATTTCGACAACAGAATTGTACTATAACTTTGTAAGAGTATCGAAGGCTATCTACAATAATTGTAGTCAGTCCTTAATAATAAAAAATATATAGATTTACGAAGTCGAAGGTGGGAATTAAGAAACATTTATTGGTAGTCAATCGGTGGGCAAAATTAAAGGAATTTTTGAAGCATTTCCAAATATACCTCCTGCGCTGACAACAATCGGTTGTTTTATTAAACATTTTGAAAAATAGAATACGTTTGTCCCAGAAGCCATAAAAAATGAATAATGATGGTACATGATAAGGCCGAAATGAGAATTTAAATATCTAGCTACTGTTAACGAATATTTGACACTCCTATAGAACAGTTGCTGAGAGCCCTAGTAGAACCCTAATTTGTTATTTCGTGTTAGAAAATTTTCTTATGATCCAGGTCACCGCTGAAATGAAAATCAGGCACTAATTTTCTTTTCTTTTTGTATTAAACATAGAATGTAGGTTACGATACACTCTTATAATAACACTTCTTATGGTTGGTTCATTAGGCCTGTACTAATTTTACAGACATTACTGCATATTATCAGTGTTCTTAACAAAAAATTGCAACGGCAAGTAAAATACTCCCAGAAATTCCGGGGTATTACTAAACAAGAAATAGATCGTCTCGATCTAGTTTAACGTTGGCGTTTGGGGTCTTAATCGCTGATATCAAATTAGTATTTCACAAGTAACAACAACATTTTGGAAGTATTAATATTTTCAAGTTCATTACGAAATATTACGTATGCAATAAATGGAGAAGTCAATCAAGGTGTTCCTTCCTAATAGCCTAATGGCCTGGTAAAGGTTTTGATATAAAATTTTATAGACTATACGTTAATTCGCTAAGTTCAAAAATGGAGCGTGAAGATCCTCATTGGCATGTCCTCTGATAATGAAAAACAAAAATACTCAAAGAGTTTCTCCTTCCGCTAGTAAGTCCTAATTTAAACTGATTAAAGCGTTACATTATTGCTATATAATTACTAATTCTCAGTTGCACCAGGTTATCTCCGAACTGCATATTGCAATTTCATCATTGCAATATGCAATGCAATATGCCGATTACTGTATACTATATAAACTGCAGAAATAGTTATTGATACACTATCACTGCGCCCTTTCCAGTAAATTTTTCTAAAGAAAACATTTATTTGAAAGCATTATTTGAACGCATATATATTTTTTTACTATATGGACAAACTAAATTGTCTCATAAATTATTCCATGGCACAAAACAAACAAATCCGTTCGCAAATTTGAGAAATCTTTAACGGAAACGTTACTGTAATCAATTTCTTTACAGGGAAAGTGAGGAAGCGCTTTTCATTGATTTAATTTAAAAGGTCTGTAGGGAGAGAGTCCTTGTGTGAAGAGGATTTTCGAGGGATTTCACATCACAGCTCACAATAGAGCTCAATCTCTTAGATATAAGACGAGACACTACACTGAACTTATTACTTGCTGGACTGGATAGAATATAACAGAATATTACAGATGGTTTGTGATGTTCGTCGTATATCTAGAAACATCTTTCGTATATGTATAAACTTATTACAAATCATCGTTACGTTTTCGATCTGGTAACTACGTAAACTCAAGATCGTTAAACTTGCTAAAATTTACAAAATTGTCAGTTGATGTAATCTACAGTACTTCTCTTGATGCCATACCTGTGAGACTTTTCTATTTGACTTACAACGATATTTGACGTTTTGGTAAAAGGAGTTTTTTTATTATATTATCGAAATAAATTCAATGAGCTTTGTTGGGCAAATTCACAAATAAAGCAGTTATAGCACAGATAAGAGTTGAGTATTGTTAGTGCTAATGATCAACGTAATTCGGTATTATTCGGCGATAGTCCATCCGCTATTCACAGTGTTAGTGGAAGCGTCCGCGATATTTGCAGCAACCAATGATGATGGGATGATTGAGTGTTTCTGTAGCGACCTCCCGAACGAGGCAACGCCCGAATTTGGCTAGCGATCGGAGAGCAACCCTCAGAAATTCCTCATCGACAAAGAATTGGATATAAGGGTATGTAATTTATCGTGACTAATTTTGAATGGCGTTGCATACTGGGGTCTACACCAAAAGGAAGAAATTGTTCCAGTGGAGCAATATCTTCAGTTCCTGACTGACTTGGTGCAGAACGCCGAAGAATAATATTAGTTATCTCCTGCTTCCCCAAGATAATACTAGGTTCCATAAAACCATCAGACTTTTGTAACTTTTTTGCTGTGAGACTGTGTCAGACTTTTTGCTGTAGAACCATATTCTGACCTGAAGACAATCTTCAAAATTTGCTGGATACAAGCAAGCTGGATTTTTATGCAACAAAAAGTTTAAATTGAAGGTGGGAATGATCGAGGGATATTTCAAGTGATGTGTAAATTGAGAGAGAGGTATATAGATGCATAGTTGTGTCAATTTCGTCACTACAATGACTCTTTGTAATATTTTTCCGTACATGTTTGCATGGATCGCCTACTAAATAGGCTAAATGCAAGTTACAAATATACTGGCTGCGTTATTTAATATTAACCATAAATTCCGACACGTGTCACGTGATATGCAATCAATTAATACTAAATCACACTCCTCGATAAGATCCAATTAAATCAATGAGCAATAGATGAGAGCTGGTAAAAGACTGCACCTCTGCGACTTATGCAAATATAATAGGATTATGATCATCCATTAAAGTTCACAGTAGGGAGAGCCTTTGGATACTTTAATTAAATACGTCCTTTTTTTTTTAAGCCACTTAGAACGTTCTCCGACGAGAAATTTAATTATGAATTAAATTTATTGCACGATTCGTTGCTGTTCAAATAAAACGGGCTTTCGTTGCCACAAAGACTTCTATAAAATCTAGATATAATTTCCTTTGTAGTTCAGACGTTTCCACGAGATATGTTGCAGCTAAGCGCTGTTGGAACTCAATAAAAATAAACTGAAATATGATGTCTAATTTCGTAGCAGCAAGAACACGAAAGGGCACCGAGGTTACGTACATATACGTAAGTACGCACCAGAAATATTTTCATAAATAAATTGCCAGTTGAATGGGATTTTATGTGCTACTGCAGGCATGCAGTTATTTTGATTAAGGAATTTTATTTAGAAAAAAAAAGTTGCTGTATAATGAATGGCTCATTAATTTTCCCACGCTCGGTTACACAATCAAGCAAGGATATTTATGTATAGGATATTTATGCAGAACAAACAACAATGGATTAACGGTATAATAGCACGGTGATTTTTTTCATATATTATCGAAAAGAGGAAGTTACTTTAGCTAAATTATTTTTTGAAATTTACCAGCCATTCATTATAATAACGTAAGGAGGTGAATCAATAAAAACAAAAGAACTACAGGGGTCACTGAATGTCTGGACGTCTTTAATTTATATTAATTTTAATACTATTGGGTCGAAAGTTAGTATTTTCTTACTTGCTTTTATTAATACAGTGTCTATTTCTATTACCAAATCTCGAAACAATTTTAAATTGGCCATAGTACATCATCATCATCATCATCATCATGAGGTCATCAGTCCTAAGACTGGTTGGATGCTAACCTCCAGCTTCTCCTATCTTGTGCTAACCTACGCATTTCGCTAATTGTGCTACAACCTACATCCCTTACTATATGTGAGCAGTAGTCTAATCTAGGCCTACCTCTGCCTTTCTTCACTCCTATTTCTGCCTCCAAAGTATCGCGGACTATTCCCCCATGTCTCAGCAAGTGGCCTACCATTCTACCTCTTCTCTTCTATATGTTTTTCCACATACTTCTTTTCTCGCCTACTTTCTCTAATACTTCTTCGTTTCTAACCCTATCGGTCCACGGTATTTTCATCATTCTTCGGTAACACCACATCTCAAAAGCTTCTAATTTCTTCCTACTTGCTTCCCCTACCGTCCAGGTTTCGCAACCGTATAGCGCCGTGGTCCATACATACGTTTTCAAAAATCTCTTCCTTGTTTCTAGGTTTATTACCCCCGAGCATAAACGTGCTTTCTTTTTGTTAAAAGCTACTCGACCCTGCGCTACTCTTTGTTTTATATCTTTATCGCTTCTTCCATCCCAATTTATTTTACTTCCTAAATACGTGAAGTCTTTAACTTCCTCCAATCTTTCATTATTAATTTGTACTTTCGTTTTTGCTCTGCTCTCGCGCCCTCTGCACACTAACACTTTAGTTTTGTTTTTATTCACCCTCATTCCGTATTCCTCTGTCAACACTGCCTCCATTTTGTTCAACGCTGATTCTAATTCCTCTTTACTAGATGCTAATACTGCTATATCATCCGCGAATCTCAGCATTTTTAGTTTCTGTCCCTGTACTTTAATCCCGAAATCCACTCTATCTTTTACGACATTAATCGCCTCTTCGATGTACAGATTAAAAATTAGTGGTGATAGCATACATCCTTGTCTTACTCCTTTCCTGATACCTACTTCCCTTCTTTCCCCTTCTACTTCTATAACAGCAGTTTGCTCTTTGTATAGATTGTGTACTACTCTCCTATCTCTATACTTCATTCCCGCGCTCTTTAGTATCTCGAACATTTTTCCCATCTTACATTATCAAAAACTTTTTCTAAATCTACAAATCCTATATAAGCGTTCTTTCCTTTTTCTATTATTTTCTCTAACATTACTCTTAGCGCCAGAATAGCTTCGCGAGTTCCCCTATTTCGCCTAAACCCGAATTGGTCTTCTCCTAGTATTTCATCCGCTCTATTTTCCATCCTCTTCTGCACTATTCTGGTTAAGATTTTTGACGCGTGGGAAGTTAGGCTAATCGTTCTAAAGTTCTCGCATTTGTCGGCTCCTCTCTTCTTCGGTATAGTAACGATAATGTTCCTCTTATAATCTTCCGGCATCTCGCCCGTTTCGTATATGTATTTTACCAGTTCAAACATCCTATTTACTACTTTCTGTCCCGCGCATTTCAAAATTTCCGCCTGTATTTTATCTACACCCGGCGCTTTATTGTTCTTTAGCCCCCTTAGTGCTATTTCAAATTCCTCCCTCAATATAGGTTTTCCTACATCTTCCCTATCGATACTAGATTCTTCCTCTAATATCTCTCCTAATTCCTGACCCTCGTATAAACTTCCTAAGTACTGCTTCCATCTATCCGCTTTCTCCTCTCTTCCGATTAGTATGTCCCCCGATTGACTCCTAACGTTTCTACTTATTGGTCCTATATCCCTGAAGTTCGTCTTAATTATTTTGTAAGCCTCATCGGTCTTACCTACTTGGAGCTTATCTTCTACTTCTTTGCATTTATCTTCTATCCATTGTTCTTTCGCTTTTCTACACTTTCTAATGACTTCCCACTTTATTGACTTATAAGTTTTCAGTCCTTCCTCGTCTCGTCTGTTTTTGTAGCCTCGTCTCTTTTGTATTAAGTTTAAGATTTCGTCCGTTATCCAAGGTTTCCTAGCTTCCCTTCTCTCGTGTCCTAAAATGTCCGTGGCCGCGGAATCTAGACTATTCTTGATACCCTCCCACTCAGTTTCTGCGTTCTTGATTTCGTCATCACTCGCTTTATTTATTAATTGATCTGTTTTCTCCTGGAACTTATCTTTCATATTCTGATCCCTCAATATGTCTACATTTATACGTTTCTTATCCTTCCGGGTTTTCAGATTTTTGAACTTTAATCTAGCTTTCATGACTACCAAGTTGTGGTCGCTGTCTACATCTGCTCCTGGATAACTCTTACAGTCTTTTACTTGATTTCTAAATCTCTTCCTAACCATAAGTACATAGTATTTATTAATTGTTAATGAATTACATTTATTTCAGAAAAGAAAGCCCGCCACATGTAGAATTCTCGAACTTATTAGTTCTCATCAGTGCCGTACACGGTATGCCGATTCAGGACAAATGCCGAATGAAGTCCGTGGGGTATTCATCTAAATCGATAGGATCTATGTCAGTAACATATAAGTCGAGAATCGAGAAAGGAACCACCAAACCGCAAGGCGGTTATCAAGTAGTTCCCGAATAGCAAAGCTATTACATAATCGCTATAGGAAACAACATAATTGTAGAGAGTAGCTGTCGTTGAGAAATCTCACATAACAGTTCATATTATTTTCAGTATCATAAAATTGTTAGTGACTTAGGCGAATTATTCATGCATCAATTATTTATCCATTGCATGTGTCCCACGTTTTTATTTTAAATCTTACAAGTAGTTTCATAGCTATAAAAAATTCACAATCACAAAGGACTCAGGACTATCTGTATGGGGTTAGGAAAAATTATTTTATACTTTTCAGTTTATTTTAAAAACGTGGTATATTAATTTTTTTTATTTAGATAATTATTAAATGTTGCATTATTTACATGTCTTATACATAAAATAACATGCAGTTATTCACGTTTATTTGTAGAATAACTATCCCTACAACTGTAAATAAAATAAAACGAGGGGATTAGTTCTAGACACAAAAATATTTATGCATATTTCAAAATTCCAAAAATATAGAATAACAACTATAGTTACTGCTATTCAACTATCCAATTACGTACTTCTACAAATGTAGACCCTCTTTTCTTCATCTTCAATATTCAGAATACTCTATACTATTTTAATATATGTAGTATATCTATAATAAAATCTATATAATATCTATAAGTCAACTATTTTAGGTGTAAGTG
Organism: Rosalia funebris; assembly: GCA_037954035.1. Classification (NCBI taxonomy): domain Eukaryota; kingdom Metazoa; phylum Arthropoda; class Insecta; order Coleoptera; family Cerambycidae; genus Rosalia; species Rosalia funebris. The sequence continues at coordinate 13,117,053 of JAZFAV010000005.1, read as the reverse complement.
GTTTGAAATATCTCCATTCACAAAGTTGTTAGTATAAAGTGTAAATTTAGCAAGGCAAGGGGATTTTTTTTACGACAGCACATATTTTCTTTTCCGACAGCTTTGTTCTACCTATATTTTCTCTTTTCACGTCTCTATTACATCTGTTCTTTGCCGCCTCCAAGCACTCGTAAGTTATATGAACCGCCATTAATCCCCAACGTAAATTGAATCATCAAAAAGTTACGTAGGTATTTTATCTTTTTCGCTCGTATAATACCGGCTTCACAGAACATTTAACTACATTGAAACTTCCCAAAGAGGACAATGCCTTTTGTTTCTTTGTAGATAAATCAATACGAATTGAGTAATTATTTACACAGAGGAAATAATGTCTTCTATTCATGGCGTCGTCCGTTTTATTCAAGGAGAGGCTAGGAGAGACGCATCGAAAAAGATATTTGAAAAGGAAGTCAATTCGTGACAGGATAAGGGTAAAATGTTGGTACTTTTGTCAGTCATATAAGCATATTTATGCGATATATAAATATAGAAAATACGTTTCTTTATAACATATAATTTATATTGTTTTTTAAAGAAATTTACTATCGTGTGCAACGCATTAAGAACTTCCACTAAAAGTTACACTCGAATATCATCATTTATTAGAATGATGTTATACTAAAGTTAGTAGTAAGTATAACAAACTAAGAAATTGTTTTTCAAAAAAGTGCTTTTCTGGAACACAAAAAGCGCATTAAAAATATTTATACAGGATGTCCCTAGCTACAATATATGACGTAATCGATCATTTTTAAATAGTAACTCTTTGTTGTACTATTTTCTAAGGTTATTTACGATTCTACACGACCATGTATTGCTGAGATATCGGTGGTTGAATAAAAAATGACACTCTTGTCTTTGATCATCGATATTTCGGGCACTAATAATCGTACAGCGAATCAAAGGATGGTTTTGAAAAATTGAATAAGTCCCCTATAAATGACGAATGTCGTTTTTGAGCACAAACATTTTTTTACCCTCGCTAGTCATTTGAAGAAAGTACAAAAAAATTACTTTTTCTGACTTTTTAAAAAACCTACCGCTACTTAGCAAATATTGTGGAAAATATTAATATTGCCAGTTTTTTTTTTTTAGCTTATTATACTCCCAATAGCTCTGTAAAATTTCAAATTGACCCATCGATCCGCTTTTTCCCCGAATGATCAGTTTTGAAAAGAATTAATGGAATAAGATTGTTGTTTTAAAACGTCATAGCAAGATGGAAAAAAATTATTTACTTTATTGAAAGTGAAATTATAATTCACTTTCAATACTCATATAATCTAAAAAAAAAAAAAACAACAAAATTTGAATTTTTTTGATTTTTTCTTTTTTTTTCTTTAATCAATTTCCAATTCGGAAGTTATATCAATGCAGGGTCTGCTGCTTCCTCGATGTGGCGTCTGCTGTTTCTTCGGGTCCGTCGTTTGCTATACTTTTGGTCCCGCTGCTTGCAGCTACAATTTGTATAATGGATCTTTGCGCGTGTATCAATTTAGTGACGACGCACGGATCACATGCTACACCACTCGCAATTGTTACTAATATGCCACAATTACCAGCACGTATGTCTAGCGACATGTTTCGATCAACTACGTACAGCATAGACAGTTAATAATTTGCGGAACGAAATGCAATTATGAAGTCACGTCTTAGCTTTATTGTATAATTTGATTTATTGGCGTCTCAATATATCTGTAAAATTTATATCATTTTTGTTTCATTTATTTTGATTTTTGTTGAATTTATTTCATTTATTGTGATGGAAATTCCATTGAATGTTTTTGTGGAGAACTTTTTCAGTTCTCTGTCATAGGTTGACGGATTTGTATTGTACTAACTGTTATCCTAAAATGTGTTTTCGGCACGATACTGTTCAATAATGTCAGTTGTTTGATTTCTGTGACGTACACGCAAAGAATCATTATACAAACTATACCTCGATGGCACTTGCCATAATTTTACGAATTAAAATCCAAAATAATTTGATGAGTATTGTAAGCGAAATTATAAGCAAAGTAATGAAACATTTTTTTCCATCTTGCTAATCATTAAACGATATTTCAAAGCAATAATCTTGTTCCTTTAATTATTTTCAAAACCGTGATCATTCAGAAAAAAAAAACAGTCTAAGCGGCCTTTGCATTGATTTAGTCCGTTAGTTAACGGTCGTAAAAAAAATTGTAAATTTTTGTCTCGCGGTATTACTTCGGATTGCGCAGTAACCGTAGCTTAGAAATTTTTTTAAGCCAGAAGACTTAAACTAGAAACTTTAAGCTTCAAAATGTTTTCTTTCTCATCTCGATACACCATCTTTTATAAAGTTACAGCCTTTCAAAAACCACTAAAACATTTTCAGGATTTTTTTATTCCCTTATTTCTTTTTAGTGTAGTAAAATTCGATAAGTAAATATAAAGTAAAATTTCTTAGTAACTAGATGGTTCTTCAAGAACTCCGAATATTTGGATTTAGCAAGATTAGCATCAAATAATATTGATCTAATCATTCGGTAATCAACAATCTCTGCATACACATACATATTTTATAGATCATTTTGTACTAGAATTTATATGGCAAAAATAGACGACATCATTAAAACAAGTAATTTCAACTTTTTAACATATTTTTAACGTCAGCACTAGCTATTCGGATTTTCGATTGAAATATTCGTATATCAAACCACAGCTTCAAATTGTGTTTTCAATAAAAGAGAGCTATGGAAAAATAAAATGTAGATTGGACAGTGAATGGACTTTAAATAGTGTATAAACCATCGTGTATGCTTTGATGATTTTACGATGAAATAAATGACGTTAGTACGAAGTTGTAAGATGCCAGATGAACATTGTGTATTAAAAAAAAAATGGAAATCGTTTTGAAATTTATTACATTTGCGTATTTTTCTTCGTGAATATATTACCTTTAATATTCATCTATAATAAATAAGAATTATTCTATAAAATTTAAATTAGGATTAGAGCATGGTTGAGTTTAGATTTTCCAAACCAGATTCCGAGATACTATTAAAATTCGTATTTAATGCATATTTTCCATAACATGAAAAATAAAAATCAAAAAGAACAATTAAATTTACCCTTTAAAACAATTTACTCCCTCAAAATATGGAAGATGTTACTGATACAATCCTTTTAAGTATCTTGACATTTTTAACACAGTAACAAGTATTTATAAATTATATAAATGACGAAATAGCTTTTAACATTATTTCTATTCTTCTTTGAATTTCAGCTAATATATATTATAAAATTAAGAGACAATGGACCTTATAACAAACTAGTCTAAAAGTTCTGTTGTATTCTAAGCTATTTATATTCCACTTTGAATCACGTAGTATACAATGTATGTGAAAAATAATACAACCTGCGCGTTACTTTTTCTCTTTGAATTTCAAAAAACATAAAATAGTGTCATTATTATGAACAAGTCGGGGTTCGTGGACGTTTTAACTAGACGAATAGATATTTTCAGCTGCACTAGATACTTTTACGTATTTTCTATCGATTGTCGAACAAAGAACCTTTAACGTAGATACATAACATTAAAGGAAAATGAAGAAACAATGTAACGGGTTACCGGGAGTTTTACCTATTTATGTAGTTAGTTTTTGATGAACTGAAGACAATTAAAAGTTCCATACATATGGTATTGAAAATTTTCATTTTTAAAGTAACACTTTGAAATAAAATACGTACGGAATTTAATTCCGATAAGTTAATTTGAACACACATTTACTAAACGGCTGTATTCGTGTGTGAGTCACGAAATGTTTAGGTCGATGACGAAATGCTTTTCGTTCGAATTTCGGCATTTTGACAAAATCAGTATAGTAAATCGACCCTTGCGAACAACGTGGTAACTTTTGTTTTATGATCCGAAGCCTCTAGAGTCATACTCCAGAGGTGCCTTCGATATGAATGAGGGGGCAGACTTACGAGATGCGACTTACAACCCGTCCCTTCAATTCGCCTCATAAGTGTTCTATGGGGTTTGTGTGAGCTAACTGTGAAGGCGTTGGTAGATATTTCTGTGTTGTACAGGATCAATTCCTTCACCATTATACCAGTATGTTTTGGTTCATTGTCCTGCTGAAATATGAAATCGGAGGCAAAACCCAATGTACTATTTGAAATTATGCTTCAATATCTCCAGGTTGTTCCCTGTATCCATTGTACCCTCGATAACTTCTAAATTTCTCATGTTTCCCCCAGACATACAATCCTAAAGCAATACAGATGGTTACCTGGATGGACCTTCCCCATGGTTAAAAGTCGGAACCAAACTCTCCTTTTCCAGAGCCGACACCTCTCTATTTTCATAGAAATCTTTTGCGATCAGATCCTGACAGATTTATTTTCGTCTCATCGCATCGGTAAAAAATGACTTTGTCCCAAAATGCGTTTGGCTTGATCTGCCGTAATATAGGAAAACCTAGTAAGTCAAATATTTGATATTTTCAGGAAACGCATTTTATCGATTTTCTTCGATAAAATGCGTTCGATAGCCTTTTGTCTTCTTAACATTTATTAAGAATTTTTAAACGGTGATATGGGTTTTTTCATATGCTGATTCTAAATATGAACTTAAAATCGGTCTAAAGTTAATACAAAAGGAAAAAATAATACTTACTATATTTTGCTGAATTAAACAACTTGAAATAAATTGATTTCTAATATTCTAAAATATAGTAACTAGAGTTATTAGATTTTGATGAAGACTCAGTTTATTAAATATAGCTACTGGTTTAGTTTCAACAAATAGTAACAATATTTGCTAGGTTTTACAAAAAGTGAATTTTCAAATTAACATGCAGATATAAATTAAGCAACTCGACTCACTTTATTTTAACTAGGTTTAGAAATGTAGAAATGTAAGTAAATTATGAATGAAAAAACTGGCATGTCTACTTACTAAAATTAAATCCGAAATAGGAGAAAGTAACTTTATTAATTACAAACTTTAACGCAAAAGAGCTAAATGTTCCTATAATTATTAACATAAGAACATAGGAATGGCTTATTTTGTCAAGAACCATAAAACAAATAAAATGAACAGATATAATTCACATGTTAATTTATAAATGAAATCAAAATTCCGAAACGTTACACAAATCTGGTGCATTATCATTTGTCGGTAAGAATTGCCAAAACAGTTTGCATCGTTGATCTTGAAAAGCTGGGCATAATGACTGCAATATTCTTTCTTTTTTAGAAGTGTTTACTCCCTGAGCTACAGAAAACGGCAGAATCAGAAGGACTTTCTGCATATCCACGCTGTATATCTTTTAATGATCATCCAAATTTGAATCTTTATCAGACTGATAATCCTTTCTGGCGATCGTGTATCTAATTTTGTGTTGTCATTTTGATGCAAGTCTCACAATCTTTAGTAGAACATGTTTTGTCATCTGATAGGAGACCTTCATACTTTAGACAAGTATCACATTCATCCTGCGAAGGGCGATTAAACCCAATATTTGTTTTTCAAATATTTTTCTGTACAGATCATATAAAATTTTATCATATGTGCCACAATAGTCTGTCCATAAATATTTTATCGTCAGTTCTGAAGGAAGATAGCACCTATTAGGTGAATACAGCAAATTATAATGTGACATAACTGGATGGAATCTTTCAATGTGGGATGTTACTAGCTTTTCTGTTTCTTCCTTTTTGCTTTGAAGTAATCCTATTGCAATCAATCCTCTTTCGTCTTCTACTTTGGTAAACCCATCATTACTATTTATTTTTGAACTGAAGTGGCTTGTAATCATACCATCAGTTTTTAATCCTAAAGTGTGCAAAACCATTGTCTTGCATACTTGTAGTTTATGTTCATCATTATCACTATTCGATGGTAAAAGATAATGCAAAGAAAACTCTTTAAAATATATGGCCTTCTGACTTCTGCACTTTATTTTATTTTGCGTTATGTATGCTTCTAGAAAAAGCCTTCTTCCTCCAAAATTGAATTTCCAATTGAATCTCTTGAAACGTCATCAACTTTTTGATAACACTTTTGTCTACACTTATTAGTACAAGGAGGTAGCAAGCCATGTTTTCTATTATTATTTAACGATTTCTTTTTGAGTTCTCCTTTTCCTTTTAATTCTTTTATAACATTGTCTATCATTTCTTTTAGCAATGAGCTATAAATGTTATTTATTTTTTCATGGTTAGAATCATGAAAGTCTTGTATATTTTCACATTGTCCTTCAGCTCCAGCGATAGACGCTAATATTTCATTTTTATTATTTAAAACCTCAACCTCCTGACAGGGACTTTGATTTGATTTTCTTTTAGTATTTTTGATTATTTTCGTCACATAAATCGTCACGATTGAAAAACTGTATAAACTTTTTTTATGTCTCAACAGGGGTATAATCTGGATCTTTATCACTATCGTCAAAGTCAGAATAAATTTTATGATCACCATCTGAAGGCAAATCATCATGAACGGGAGTCGATACCCTTAAAATATAAATAAATTATCTATCATATACGTGATGTAATTATAACTTTATTTTTAATAACATACAACTAAACAAACTAAACAACAATATAACTAATCTACTTCTAACATTATTTTACTAGACCTATTTAGGCACATTTGCACTATTTTTCTTGACCGAGATTCCATAATATTAAAACTAACATAATAACTTTTACACGCGTGCACTCCACTCAGTGGTCCAAACTCAACTGAGAATAATAAAGTAAAATATAGTAACTCCGACATACTATATAAATCTGTTAACGAAAAATAGAAATAAATAACAAAAAAATGTGTAAAACCTAGTAACTTGACTTACTGAATTTTAAAGAAGTAAAATGCTCTATTTCTTATACTTACTAGAAAACAGCATGCACAAATAGCCTCTATTTACAGTGATAGCAGCGCAGAAACAATTCTTATAGGGTAATTTTGACGCGCCAAATTCAAAAATTGATAATAATTCAAGACCTAGTAACTCGACTTACTAGGTTTTACTATAACACGGCAGTGATAGTGTATTCATACGTGAGTGCTAGTCTCTTTTGCCCATGAATTTTATTTGTGTGGGATTATTCGTCCAGCGTAACCGTCACTACATAACACTCTTCGAACTGCTTCAGTGCTAATATTTTTGTTAGTCCTTTAACACAATTTGCTGAAGTCGTTTCTTGAGGATTTTTCCTTACTTCTATTAATGTTATTTTGTTCTTGTGCCATTATTCTGTATTATATTTATTAATTATTTGTCTCTAATGCTTATGTCCCATCACCTATTTACCGATAATTTCAAATTGTTTTTAAATATAATCTGCTTAGACGACCACTTCAGATTGCAAAAACTCGACCTTGTTGTGTCGTGATATTCGGATAATAAGCTATTAATAAACATAGATAAATGTAAAGTTTGCTGGTATACCTTAGGTATACAAGCAACCACTAATATATGACTTCTCTTGGAAGTATAATTTTAACACATTCGGAAAATATTAACGATCTTGGTGTTAGGCATACCAACCATGTAGCTCTTAATACATACACCTTGCTCCCGTGATTAGAAACACATCATTTAACAAAACTGAGTTTCTCCCTTTCGATTTTTTTTCGACTCGTTTCCCGTCTGAGAATTTGCCGCTCGACTCCTTTAATCTAATCGTGTGGAGTATAATTTCTTCGTGAATTATTTACCAACCTTAATAAACAATAAATCTCTAGATTACGGAATCTAATCGAAGCAACCGAGTTTTTTGCTTTAGAAATTATCTTTTCGATTCGTTTCGAGCTTGAGAATTTGCCATTCGACCTGCTAACATATGAAATTAGCAAGACACTCCATATTAAAAAAAAAAAAATGAAAAGCGGAAAAATCTTTTCTCTCACCATTAATTAACGGCTAAAAAACGGCAAATGTTTATGCTATTGCGAAACCTATTTGCAAAAGTTGACCTGCTAATTTTATGGACATTATTATATCGTATAATTAAGTTAATACTATTTAGGGATTAACTTAATTTTTTATTTATTTATTTATTTTTTTTTTTCGTTATATACTTTTTTAATTTATGTCCTGTAAATGGATTTTTTCTGTTGGGCAATAAAGGTATTATTATCATTATTACTTCTATTTACTAGGTATCCTACCATAGCATGAAGCTTGTACGCCAAAACTGCTGTCTCGGTAGGATTTTCCTTGACGATGCATATTAGGAATTAACTGCCTTTTGGCTAAAGACGTTTCTCGCGTTTCCATTATTTTATTTATTCTTTAACAGAAAGACGACAAATCACAATAGCACGTTATTAATGAAATAAATGCAACTGGTACTATTCATTTCATCGCTATTTTGACAAATAAAAAAATCTCTTATCTTGCCGATAAACGGAACAGTCTACCTGAGCCTAGCCATAAAAACTAGCTACGGTATCTTTTGAGATTTTTTATTTAGCAAATAGCGACGAAGTAAACTATATGTGTATAGGTTATGCAGGTAGATTTTTTCTTATTAATGTGGAATTCACAAAGCCTGGTGACGCTAAATACTTTTGTTTATCTTATCAGAAGGATATGCAACAATTATTACTTCCGCGTTATTTGACTAGTATATATCAGTTTCATTATTGAAATACTTTAAGTACTAACAGAGGGCGATGGATTCATTAATCATGATTTTCATTAAAAAATAATTGGAGCGAAAATGGAGACAACAGCATTCTTTCTATACTTCAAAATACTTTTGTGTTCCAATGTTCAAAAAATAACGGGAATTTTCGTTTTTTTGGAAACAATTTATTTATATTCGTCTACATCTATATTATCCCCTTCAAACTAACCTCCATTAGATATTATACTCGTACATTTATGCCAGCGCTTCTTCCAATCCTCGAAACACTTCTGGAACTCGATCTTTGGGATAGTGGTTAGCTCTCTCGGCGATGCGTTTTTAATCTTATCTATGCTTGCAAAAGGACGGCCCTTTAAGGTTCTTTTTATATTTTAGGATAGAACGGAGTCGCACGGAGCCATATCTGCCATGAATTGTTTGGCCACAAATCCGGGAGTTTTTTTCAGATTACTTGACGCAAACGGCGTTGAACTTGTAGGTAGTACTCCTTATTGCTCGTTTGACCTTGTGGCAAGAACTCATGGTGCACTATGCCGTTAAAATCGAAGAACACAATGAGTATAACCTTCACATTCGACCGCACTTATCGAGCTTTTTTCGATCTTGACAATCCAGAATGCCTCCACTGTGGCGATTGAGCCTTAGTTTCGTCGTCATATCTGTAAATCCACGTTTCATCACCCGTTATGACACGTTTCAGTAGTTTTGCATCGTTGATGACTTCATTTAGCGACTCCTGAGCAACTTCCATTCGCCGGTGTTTTTGTACGAAATTTAATAATTTTGGAACAAATTTTGCTGCCACAACGTACCCGCTTTTTCGGCGTTTATGTGACAACGAAGCGGAAACTGTGGAAGGTGAGTGCATCCTAATAATTTTTTTTTATTTTTGGCTCCGATCTCTCGAAATATTTTAACGAGTACTTAACGCACAATGACGAAGGCCTCTCGTAATAAGGAACCCTTTTGTCAGTAACTCTACGCAAGGGAGGAGACTAGATATGTCGCAGCCGGAATAATAAATCATTTTCTAGAACGTTAAGAATGAATTATACGAGGGTTGACAGTAAGGAAGCTCAAATATGTATATGGAAATGATAAATTTATCTTGTAGTGGGTAAATTAATTAACCAAATCACGTCAACTATTAATTTAGCGAAATCAATATTATCTATAATAAGGGATATTAGCACATAAATATATACTTACAAAAAATCTTAAATATAATATACAGTAATCATTATTATTTTTACAACCCTTCTTTATGATGTGGCTATTTTTAACAGGAAAACTAGGGCATTTCAGAATGCAAATAAAAAGGTCGTCAAAAAACACGGTAATCAATAAAAATAATAAAATAAAAATCTATTTTATCTTCTTTTAAAAAGTATTTTTAAATAAATAAGTAGTAAATCTTTTAAAAAGTGTTTTTCCTACGTATTAAAATTTGTATAGATTGGACAAAATTGGTTTCACAATTTTTCTTCTCTCTTATTTAAAATTTTCGTATCGAAGTAAAAATTTTAAGTCAAAAAATAGCCAAAAAAGTCTCCGGATACTACTCCGCTTGATTATCTGTGGGGGTTATCTGATTGGAACAATATTTACAGAATTACCTGAAAGTTTAGAACTATTAAAAGATAAAATGGGGCTTATGTATAATATAAACAAATAACTTTTTTTAAATTAGTCAAAAAATTTTCAAAAAAATTATTCCAGGTAGGATATCTACATTGTGCATGTTATTGTAAAAGAAAACAGCCACACACTTAAAATAAGGTATGGAGCACTCACTTCTCTTTTACTTGTTATAGGCATTTAACACAAATTTTAACATCCACGAGATTTGACACAAATCTGGTGGATGATTAATTAATACGATATTGTATAGGTATAAGATTATCATATGTTTTCAACTTGTATTAACCATAAGCAGTTATACGGCTAGATTTAGTTTTATCACAGAATATAGCTGAGATATTCAATATGAATTCGATAAAAAATATTTTAACTTCAATAGTGTTTCACTAGATATTCGCTTATTTTCTGTTATAGTTTCATACTGATGTACATCTCTTCCAGAAAGACAAAAACAAAAGAAAATGGAAAAAGAACTCTAGACGAATACAATCTCCACACAATGTCACTTCCCTTATGTTAATTAGTTTTTCCTTTTATAATATTGTTAAAATGCACCTTATGTCTTATGATGTATTGTAGGTACAAGTGAGTTTTGGTTTATATATTCATTATTTTATTTGTTACCAATCTCGTTATGTAGCTACTTCAAGTATAAATGTCTCTTAATTAGATATATTCGATAGTCAGAATTCAGATTGTATATCAGTAGGTATGCAAATTAGAATTACAGCTATGCTAAATTATTTTCTTCAATAATTTTTCAGTTGCAGGTTGTTTATATGGTTGAAACAAAATCTGTGCGAAGTTTTCAAGGTATTATTTTTAAGTATTGTAGATAACTCAATTGGCAGACTGAGTGGCTGGAGAATAATTAAGTTATTTGAACTAAAAATAAATTTATATTACATAAACTAAAAAAATCATTTAAAACGTTACCGAGTTGTTTATACATAAGGTTTTAAAATGTCATAATATACTAAATACACTAACAAATTAATCATAAAAACCGTTTATGAATATAAACAAATGAAATAAATACACAGCATTTGGACAAAATTATCACTAAACAGATGTGATTTCTGGTGTAAATAAAACTTTAAATAATATGTATAGTAATTTAATACATCGATATAGTGGAAATGGATATATAAATAAGAAATCCATATTTTAAAAACCATTCTGTTACCTTGTGTAGATGTCAAAACAGAAGCTACCGCTGATAAAATCAGACTGCATCTAAAAACGCACATACTATATGTCCGAGACATTTTCAAAAACACTATTTGATAAAGAACACAATTAATTTTAAATAACACCCATTTCAATAATTATAACACGATAACTAATATTTAGTTTTTTCATTAATACGCTCTTGTCAACTCGCTCCTAACCAGACGACGCCATTTTGACTGATAGGAATACGAACTGTGTGATTTTTCAACACATTCAAACAAGATACGAATGAAGTGGGGAGGCAGCATTAGTTGACTTCTATTCACAGTGCACATCTCGCCATCTATAATTGCAAAAATTCATTAACGACGTCAAAAAATGCTAGTCGCTTTCCATTTATACATTGTTTCAGTTGCTTGCTGTCTAACCCAGGATCACTTGATTGATTTGAGGGCTACGTAACAGTTCAGTTTAGTCAAATTTCTGACGTTATATGCTATGTTTAATATATTTCATTATATATTTATATTGCAAATTTATGAACAAGTGTTATTAATAATTAATTCATCATATAAAATAACTTTGTAATATCTTCTACATACTGTTAAGTGATTAATACAGTTTGAACGATATTTAAATTAAACGACGAATTAAATAAATTATTCCTATATTAAATAAATTATTTTGCTTCGGTTGTAATATAAGTCGTTTTTGATCAGCTTACAATAACAACCTTTGGTTATGGTTAGTCATTCATTATAAGATTCAGTTAAGTGAGAAATTGTTACCTTCTATTGTTAATACTTTTGATCAGTTGTATTTATAATAAACAATGCTGTGGCTGTTATGTTGATTTGAAGCTATTGTTATCTTTTCTTTTTATTAGTTTAGGTAACTTAATTTCTATCGACATTTTGATTTTTATTAAAAATCAAAATGTCAATAGAATTTTTAGAAAAGTCAATAAAATTATTATTAAAAATATTTTGACCATATATCTTAAGGATTTAAGACATTGCAAGCTGATTATAGAACCCCTAAAGAAAAATATTTGATTTCAAGTCTAGTTCTTGAAGACTAATAAAATATGTCTTGCCTTAAATTATATTTCAATTAACTTATTTTGTTTCAGTGATAATCACGTGATGATAGTTGTGATCTTATTAATCAATTATATATATGAACATCACTTTGATGATTTCACATTCTATTTAGAACTCTGTACTTATAGCTACACTTGACCACCTACACAAAAAAAAAATCTTGAATTATTTGATGTCGTAGTGCATTTGAATTTTCTGATATGTTACCTGTTACAAGAACACTAAATATAGAACTTGCTTCTTTTGTAAAATATTTTCTTTTAAATTTACATATATTGTTGATCACAGAAGTCTTTTACTTTCCCAAAATCGACAGATACACAGGCTTTGATTCTGTGATGTACCAATAATTGAAACAACCTACGAGCAAAGAGACTTTCCTCGTAGGAAACAACCAAGAAGACTAGAGAACTCTCTTGGAAACAACTTATCATGCCAATTGCCAACTGTCACTGTCATTTTTTCTGAGTTTCTGTCAAGTGTACAGCTTATATTATGTTCTTATTGTCAGGCAGAATAAGTTTTGTTATTGTAGTAATTTAAAGCGTTATTTTGTTTAAATGGTAGTTATGGAATAATAGTTATTATATACATTAGTTAATAATTGTATATATCAATTTATAAAAATGATTAAAGCCATTCTTGTATTCAACAACCATGGGAAGCCAAGATTATCAAAGTTTTATCAATATTTTGTACGTAAGCTATATTTGGCTTAATTGTATAACCTTGTTTATATTTCTTGTAGCCTGAAGAAATGCAACAGCAAATAATAAAAGAAACATTTCAATTAGTATCTAAGCGAGATGACAATGTTTGTAACTTTCTTGAGGGTGGCAGGTAGCTAATTATTATGTTAACAATTGTTATTAAATAATTTATAACTATTGTATGTATACCTTTTTCACGTATTTCATATTTTTTTGCAGTTTAATTGGAGGCAGCGATTATAAGTTGATTTATCGGCACTATGCAACGCTCTACTTTGTGTTCTGTGTAGATTCTTCAGAAAGCGAATTGGGTATATTAGATTTGATTCAAGTTTTTGTTGAAACTTTGGATAAGTGTTTTGAAAACGTTTGTGAGCTTGACCTAATTTTTCATGTGGATAAAGTGCATTATATTCTAAATGAACTTGTGATGGGTGGGATGGTTTTAGAGACCAACATGACTGAAATTTTAACTAGAATAGAAGATCAAAATAAACTAGAGAAACAGGAGGTAACAAATTGGATTTTATTATACAGTGTGTGCTTTATTCAAGCAGTAATAAGCTTTATTTACAGTTAATAATATGTATCTGCCATCAGCTAATTATTTATAAATTTTAGTCTATTTCACTTTTGTCGCCTTGGAATAGCCATAATAATGTAGAGACAAGATTAAAATTAATCTATGACAGTCACTTTTAGTAAGTTCTTTCATACCATAGATATGGTTATTAAAGGTTGCTATGTAATGTTTTGTGAGAGCTTTATTTGTGTGGGTGGGGGATTTGTTAAAAAAGTTGCTTGCATCGGTCTTTATTGCATTTTTTGTTTTTTTTTTTTTTTGGTTAAGCTTTAATAACTGGATCAGTAGTATTTAGTTTGAGCAAATAAGTCTATATTTAGCTACTAGAAGCCATTTTACAATACCGATAAGTAAACTAGGTTCCATTTCCTTAACTGCTTATATGTAATAGTAATAGTTTAGGACAGTTTAGTATATTTTAGACTACATTTTAAATGTCTGCTTTATTATGTTTTATGCATCTTAATTTAAGCTTATAGTTTGAATTTCATGTCCTTATAATTGGAATATGGCTATTGTTTTTAAATAATTATAGATTAGTAAATATTGTTGGAATATTACTTGGTTGTTCCTCTTCAGTCTATTGTCTAATAAGTTGTCATCTAATAAAGTAAGAGAACATACGGTATCTTCTTCCTCTTCAATTTAGTTGCCATATTCATAGCCAATAAGAAAAATCAAACATTATGAAGCAAACATTATAAGCCAAAATTAGTTGTCTTTTGATGTGTATTATATAAATGTGTTATTACATTTTAAAATATTTAAAGGCATAGAAATTATTTTTGGAGCGACTACCGACTATGTTTAAAAAAAATAAATCAACAACTTTTGCTGCTTGTGTCACCATCGTTAAAAAGTATATATGTATAACCTAATGACATGCTACACACTTTTTATAGACTATTTAGAGATATAGAGCATATAGTTAAGTAATGGCATTTTTTCATTTTTTTTTGCATTTTTTAAAATATTGAATGTTCTTATTAAAAACAACCATCTAGAGATCCCCTATCTTTTCACAAATGAAAAGGTAGAGGATATCTGACCTATATCTGTGAATATATGAATATTTGAAATGGTATATTTTTAACATAATTAAAAATTTTATTTTTATATTATAAGCCTCATGTATCTAGTGAGAAGCATAATTTGCATAGATTATTATTATTTAATATACGGCAAACCTAATAACATGTATCTGATCTCTGATACCGAGAAAAATTATATATAGAGAGACAATATCAAAGAAAAATATTAAATGAAAATAAATACATGTAAAAGGTGCCCAACTCTTATTAGAATCTAGAATTATTTAAATATTATTATTTCAGTTGCCATATGGTTTATTTTGAATTTTAATTTTCTTTTAATTTAATAATTTTGATAGCACATTGGATGTTAATTGCAATTATGTATTTTTGTGTAGTACCAAATGTCATACCACTAAATATAATTTATTCACCTTTGAAAATTATTTCAACAAGCTGTGGATAACACTGTATAATTTAGGTTTCGCATATTTAATCAATATTGAGCTTCAACATTTTCACTATAGTTGGCACATATTGTTTGTAATATTCCATTACACTAATACAGCGTTCCAATATACTAACCGACCACTGACATAATGGTAAATTATATCTTCTTAATTTGATGTTCAGAAGTAGGCCCGTTTACTGTTGAATCCACCTTACTAATTAAAAATTAAAAGGGTATATTTTATGATATACAAGGTACACTGCTTTTTACATTTGTCTAATTTTATATTGTAAAAACTTCATTTCATATATCTATAAGGGAATGCACGGGGATAAGAACCACCGACTAATACACTTATAATGATACAATTTTTTTTAGGTCGGAATAGGGACAGCACCAGCTCGGGCGGTGTCTGCGGTGAAGAACATGAACATTCCACAACAAATTAAAGACATTAAGTTGCCCGATCTTCCGCAAGCAATAAAGGATCTCAAATTCTGACCTCAAGTAGCAGGTCATTTTCACAGCATTGACATTTCTCATCTCCACCTACCCGGCGACTCCAAATCACTGCTAGAGGAACCCACTTGTGCAAAATACACATGATATCGTTCATTCATAATTCTACTTTCAGCGTTGAAGTAATGTGGAAACAACTTCGCATTTGTATGATTCTAGTTCTATACTGTATCGTAACAAGGTTATATTTTGATGCTCATAGAATTATAGTGGTGTAGGGGAGGGTCTAATACCCGGATCGTGGTATTTGTTTGAACGATAAAACATTATGTAAGTTTTCTAGCAACTACAAATATGCCTGTTGTTTGATAAATTATAGCAAACCATTTCTTTTTTGAAAACGTACAATGATTGTTTGATCTATTGCTCCCCTCTAGTTTACTTTTCATATCGGTGAAACGAAAAAATATGTTTCAATAAAAATTTGCTGTGATCTTAGATGGTTCGAAAATATTTGACATTTTTTTTCAACATATATTTAAAACATAAGTATATATTGATATTTCCTTTAAGGAAGTGGCTTATATTCAGTCTTATTGCAATTCATACATCTATTAAAAGATGATTTAAAAGTTATGTATTGGTGGTTATATTATAAGAGTAACTGAATGGGTAATCATACTGACATACCTTTCGTTTAAAATGCTGCTACATTAGTTACAGCTCAAATAAATTTGTTTGTATTTGACCTGCATTTTCCCAAATATTACCTAACTGTTAGGTCCACTTAAAAATGCATGTGCTACCAAGAGATGTTCAAGTAATAATTAGATTTAAGGTAGAGTCTTAGTCATATCAACAGGAACACAGGAGCCAAATAATAATCAACCTTTTTGTAAAGCTACAAAAGCATTTTCTAAATGTACAGGTTATCAAGAATAGGATCAAGTCTCGAAACTGCGATATCGGACCGCCCACGAGGTGCGCAGTAAATAGCCTAGGTCTTTACTCGGTTGCATTGAGACCTTTGTAGAGTGAATATCGAGTATGTATGAATGTACACAGAGTTGGACCTGGCCGCGCGTAAAGTGCGCCCTGTTCCCTCCGAATGCTGCCTCACTCTTCTATGCAACACAGAGAATCTCACACTATTCCTATTCTTGACAAGCTGTATATAAAAATTTATATATTCAACAAATACTTATTAGATCACTCTATTTTAGAACCTAATAGGTATTTTAAAATCTTTTTCACTAATCGAAAGTTAATTGACAGTTTTGAATTTCTTAAATAATTATTCATTATAAAAATAAGCTTTTACTTAGCTTAGGTTTTACTATGTACTCTTGCTATGGGCTACCCGTTTTAGTTATAATAAACCTGCCGTGATAGACCTATGCACAGTGCAATAGAATATTATAGACACAATGAATTGCATTAAGATTGTAAATACTGTTGTTCATGTTATTAATGTTCATTTAATTACTTTTAGTTGTACAATGAAATATCTTTGTGAATTTTATTGCAGCATTTTGTAGAGAACTCAATGTACTACTAGAAGTCCTATATATCCTTGCTTTAAACCAAGATATCATTTTTTGTATTACTAATGTATACATTTTCAAATAAACTATTTTTTTTATTCGATGTAGTGTTCATTATCTTTTTCTACGTTGGTGGTAGGTGTTCTATTAAAGTTATTACTCTGTAAATAGAAAGCATGAGTAGATGATGATTAAAAGTATACTCCTCCTGTACAGGGTGGGCAAAACTCGATGTCTCAGCTCTATTATAAGAAAAGGAAAAACGATAGAAAAAATTTGAAAAGAGGCTCTTAAATGGAATTTAATAAGGTCCATTTTAAGCCAAATTTGCATATTTTTCCATATTTGGAAGTTGAAGTAATGACGCCATTGAATTTTTTTTTCAGAAACATATTTTGGCACATTCAAAAAGAGCCAATTTTTTTTGAACAAATTTTGTAAAGATACAAATGTTCTATCTTTTTCCGTTAAGAAATTATAAGCAAATTTAAAAAAGTTTTATCAATAATTTGCAGTTGTCATGATTTAAACAAGTAGCCTTTGGAAACAAATAGTAAAGTCGCATCGGTCAATAATTAATCTAATGGTTGGCAAATATTGTTTTGTTGTCATTTGACTTTGAAAAATGTTCATGCACAACGAAAAAGTCGATATGTTATTAGTTTATGGGGAATCTAGAAGAACAGCTCAGTTATACGCCCAGAGATACCCCGAACATGTTATTCCAAGCTTAAAAATATTTGCAAGATTGCAACGCAATTTACGTGCAAATAACGAGGCATTTTCTTCTCGAAAGGGAAGAGAAATTGTTAAAAGGGCCAATTCTGACAATATTGTTGCCACTGTTTTGCAGTATTTTGAAGACCATCCAAGGAACACGATTCGGCAAGCCTGTCGTGAGTTGAATTTAATATATAGTTCGGTACGAAAAATTTTGAAAGAAAATAGTTATCACGATTATAAAATTCATAACTTAGAACACTTGTCAGATCAACATCAACAACGAAGAATTAATTATGTTGCCCAAGTGATGGTAAATAATAATAATTAAAAGTAGGTGCAAATAGCCAGCGCGATGAGCTAAAATTGCCTTCATAGATGAGTAATGTATTATACTGATTAGAAGAGTGATACATACATGTATTGTATTGCCATGGGCGCCGGCAGCAGGGTGCACTTGCACCCCCCTGTCAGGAAAGAAAATACATAGAAAATTTTTTTTAAATTAAGTTATTGTTTGAATAAAAATTGAAGGTGTCTAGGTTGCTGTCCAAATTTGTTCATCACCTTGTCAATAAATTCAGTGTCCTCCTCTACTCTTTTCCTGTGAACACTGAGCATGCACAGGCCGCTTAGCCTCGCGTCTCCCATCGTTGAGCGATTCCACTTCTTGACACGTCGTAACGTGCTAAATGTAAGTTCAATACTAGATGTTGCTGGAATAGTTAAACAAATTTTGATTGCCTCACATACCGCTGGGTAAAACGGAGTGGCTTGAGCAATTACATCTGCGTATTCAACAACAGATTCATTTAAAACCGCATTATTTGCTTCATTTGTCTTCATCATCTCGTACCATGTGGTAGCTTCAGTAATTAAATTATGTAGAAGACCTCCGTAGAGGTTCTGTATATCTTCTGCTATCGCTAAAAATGCTGATTTGTCCAATTTTCTCATATTTTCTGGGTGAAGCTTCATAAGCAAAAATGCTTTCGTGTGTGTTGATGAAAATTGATTTTTTAGTGAATAAATAATATAATCTAAGTATGGGATAAATATAGATATTCTGAAAAATTCTTCCACATTTTCAGATGGTTGATTTGATCTGTAATTATGTTTTGCCACTACTTGAGGACGCTTAAGTTCAACATCCAGTTTTTCGCCAAATTTTTTGAGCTTTCTCGAAAGTGACCGCAAACTCCATAGAGGCATTATCGCGGTGAGATACTTTTGTACTTTGCTGTCCAACGCGTTTCACAAAATAGAGGTATATTTGGAATTTTATTCCGCCGCAACGTACTTTCTCTAAAAAAAAAAAAATATAATGTCCTTTGTAGTCCCAGCAGTATTTCTCACTTCATTGACAGTATTCAGGTCATTAATGACAAGATTCAATATATGGCTTGCACAATAGAAAAATAGGACTGAAGGATATTTATCATTAATAATTTTCTGAACACCACCTATGTGACCTGCCATTGCAGCACACCCGTCGTATCGGTCAGCAAGTTTATTTAAATCAAAATTGCAATCTTGCAGGAAGCGAATAATAGTTTCTGAAATGGCTTTTGCATTTAATTCTTTTACCGGTACATATCCGAGGATTTCTTCACAAATTATTTATAAATATATATTATCTTTATCATAACATCATAACGTAGGTAGCGAACACCAATCGATAATTGCTCTGTGCCACTAATATCAGCAGGCTCATCAGCCAAAAAGCCGAAGCATGTTTCACCTCCTCAATTATTTTTCTTTTCAGAACATCAGAACAAATTTCAATCAACTCGTTTTGAATTTGATGCGATATGTATAAGGAATTTTTTGCTCTTGATTCTAAATGATTCTTCAAAATCTCGTCTCCCGAGTCAATTCGAAAATGTAGCACGTCTGTAAAAACACAACCCTTGTCGACTTTCCCACGAAGTGGAAGGTCATGTCACCCGCAAAATAAAATTGAACTGACGCGGTTGCAGCTGGAAAATCCCCCACCCGCATCCGTCGCGTGGCATCGGGGATTCCCCGAGCAATAATGCTAACCATCGACTACAGAGATTAACTATGTTTTCGATGAGCGAAATATATTCAATCAAATACCCGCGCGATTTGAATTTGACATTACATTTATTTTAAATATAAAATAAAAATGATATGTCGTATAGAAGTTTCACTTCGTACGTGTGTACGCTAATACACGCACTTTTTTTATACATAATATACATGTATGATTCTATATTTTATATTAGTTAATAATGTAATGTGTAGATGCAGATGCACCTCCCTGAAAGTAATCCTGGCGGCGCCCATGTGTATTACATAGATAGTTAATCAGCGTTTGTCCGCATTTTATAGTTATATCAACTATTTCTGTTTCCTACCTTATATTTTTTTCGCTAATTCTACTGTTGAAGTTTACCAACAATTTTTGAAAAACAGGCGATCATTATTTTATAGAACACCAAACTTTTTATTCCATTTTTCAGCATATATATATATTTTCCTGACTTCAGTGATTTTTCTGATGTCATTTTATCAGGGCATACGTAGTTCTAATTTTCTAACTTTCGAAATACATCATGAGCAGTGGCGGCTTTAGCATTATTTTGCGGTTGGGCGAAAATAGACAGGAACTATCTAGGGTGGCCGAGGGCGTTAAATATATTATTTTATGTGCGAATGTGATATAGTGGTGTTATAAGAGGTTGGGCAACTGGTTGGGTAAAAATGATTTTGCCTGGGCGCTCGCCTACCCGTGCCCATACCTGTCGCCGCCACTGATCTTGAGAAAAGCATTCTGAATATTGTATAAAAGGTTACGAAGGTAGCTTAGATAAGTAATTTTTATAAGTTTTATTAATAAATTGCACAACCCTCACATTACAATGGTACATAATATAAGGTACTTTTTTACTATATATATATTCATTCAATAGAATTCCACACAATAATATGTATATTTATAATTTTCACATATAACATGTTATAATTATAATTTGTAACAATTTATGTAGCACCTTTTCTGTCCTATTTTTTTAGTATGCGCTACAGAGGTATAGTGAATTGAACCAAACATACTGCTGGTCATAAATTTGTTTTAAATGTCAGGTTTGGCTCGATACGTTGATTAACTATTTGGAGCTTTATGAAAACCGAGGAATGAATAGTTCTCCAGGACGAAGAATTATTTTTTCGTATAGAAACAAATATGGGACGAGTACGTATTTTAAACAGGAAAGAAATATACAAAATAGCAAAATGTACCAAATAAAATTACAATATTAATATGAAATTAGATATCTGTCTAGTAGGTCTATCATTAAAAATATTCAGTAAATATGGCAACGATAGTCATATTTATTGACATATTTTGACTGATATTTTGTTGTAAAAGTTACGAGATCAGTATATAAAAGGTTTAGTTTAACTTATAGGTAAATTATATTAACACTATACAATTACATAACAAACAGTTTATAATAACAATCTTTATTATTAACTGGGTTTTCAACGTTTTCAATTCATTAGGTAGTTTTAAATATTTATACAAAAACTGTATTGTTACTTTATATTTGTGCAACCGCTTCAAAAGATAACTATTTATAGCTATTTTTCTCAATAGAACTCATAAAAAATATAGCCCTAGCCCTAAAAGTATTGATAGTTAAGATTGAAGTCTTATTAAGAATGGATCTTTGCAACAATGTAATAGTATTTTTGTGCCGTACTGCCATGTAGTGTATGCGCGTGTGGGAATAAGAAATACATAAATTCTCTTTCACTTTACACAACACATTTGTGTAAAATTGGGAGCATTAGATCAACGGGGTGGAAAGCAATATTCCTACATGTATTTGCGTGCATTTCTACTATGCCGGAAGTTATAACACACAATAGAAAAGCCCCTATAACAATTAAATTCAGAACCGAAAAATTGTATTCAGTTATTCAGGGTTTTTGTATATGAATCCAGTTCTTCCCACTTGATTAATCGAACAATAAATTATCTTAACCTCCGAATAATAATTTTTTTGGCCGTATACTGTTATTAAATATTAAAAATACTGTCAGTTAATAATCAGGCATCATTAATTAAACGCAAAGTTATGTGAAATGTGAAGGTAAAGATGACTATAATTTTTCGAACAATTTATCGCCTAAATTTTCGCTATTAAATTTTGGTAGATATCCCATAATGCTTTTTTTGATTCAATAGTCTATTGATGACAGTACATCTATCTAATACTCTAATATATCGTATTTAAATGTAGAACATATAGTAAAAAATATTACGAGTTTAATTAAGTAGGGAAATATTATATATCTACTATAAAACATTTTTTACAAAGTTGTGTAACACAACACTAAACAAATACATAAGTGTAAATCAGTTAGTTGTCTTCGGGTTCAACGATTTGCTTATTTTCCTAAAAAAGAAAATTAAAAATTAACAAAAATAAAAACTAATATAATTAGTATAAAAATTATTTTATAAAGTGCATAGACACCTTTTTATTAATTTTAATTTGGTTTAAGATACAATAGTATGTAATTAGAATGTTTATAACTTAAAACTGAATTGATTAAAATCGTAAAAGTATTAAATTAATTTTGAAAATAATAAAATTTATCTTTGGAAACTATACCAACACATCTATTATTCTGATTGTAATTTTATTACGTATGATCAAATTATCTAAAATTAGCCTGTTTAATTCAACCAAGAACTGAACAATTCAAAATAAAAAATAGTAAATATAAAAAACAAATATAATTGTTTTATTTTTACCAAATATTTTGTAAACTTGCACTTAATACATTTGTAGTTCATATGAATAATCAAGGCACTTAAATGGTATTCTAGGTTCTAGGATTTTATAACGTAAACATAAATTTTTATATTATATAAAAAGATATTTTAACACTCTGTCAGGCATCAGAAAACTATAATATTTAAGAATCTACAATACCTTATTACGTTTGCCATATATGGAATAAAATGTGACATTGGTAGAGGACCTTTGTCCAGTATTTTGATTGAAGACTGAACATCGGTTATATGGGGGGCAGTACAAATGTAGACTGATCGCTGTATCTACATTTGAAACGTTTTCTACCCGATGAAGACCAAGAGAATCTACAACAAAAACAAGAGAATAATTATTTGCATGAGACCTCGATATACAGTTGGTAAAATAATGAGTTACCATCCATATGTTCTTGAGAAATAGAGGCGTTATTTAATTAATTTTAGAGTTATCGTGCTAAGATTTTAGTCTCTGAATGACCGCGTTCTCTATTGACCAAGTGTATAATTAACCACTTGATAGCTCGTATATCGTGTCCAAACTGCCATATTTAATAACACATAATTGTGTTCATCAAGAAACTGTTCTGTTGAATATTCTTTTCAAAGAAAAGCGGTTGTCAAACGTGGTAATACCGATTCGGTGTGAGTTGAATGGCGAGGGAATGGAATGGAAGTATGGTCCTTCTAAATGTGGACAGGTTAGGTAAACTGTTGGAATAAAATTTCATTCTAGTAGATAGTGGTCCTATAAAGGATTGAGTTCTGGTACGTCGTCGTTTTGGGTGGTATTACACCTTGCAAAGATGGGTCATTGCAGAATGCCCAATAATTCAAATAAAAGTGGGTGTTATTGAGGTTCGAGAGAAAAGTCTAAAAGTGGTCGATATAATAAGTCATCTACATCTACCATTTTCGTATTCCAAGCACTGGAATTAACTAAGGACCTATCACCAATACGTTTGTAACAGTGGCGGTTCGTGGTATCCATATTAGGGTAGGCGATAGCGGTGTATGAGCTTCACCAACCCTTAAAAATAGCGCCGCAGGTGAAAATTTTAAAAATTTTCAAGGTCACGCGTTTTCCTCCTGGTACTTCAGAATTTCAATGATTGAATTTCATTTAAACAAAAATATAGACTTTCACAAGGATTTTTTGAACTTAATACCTCTTTGTTATTCGTGAATAATAATAGTTATTGTGGGTATAAATAAATTGGAATAAATGAAATATATTTATTGAGTATTATACCTATATTATGTAAATTGGGTTGGCAATAATACATTATTTTAGGGCGCTTTAGGGTATAAGCCTCCTCCTCCCCTCACAGCCTTCCTTAACCATCGCCATTATTGACTGACAATTACAAAGTGGATGCCTACTACTTTTTATAATTTAAATTAATGCGCCTTTATTAATAGCATTAATCTTTAATTAATGAAAATTTGTTAATTATATTTTCCGTGAAGTCATCAGATTTCTGAAGTGTGCTAAATAATTCCTTTTCAATTGAAATAAGTGCAAGCGACGATAAACGTTCATTCTTCATAGAATTCCGACTATCCGTTTTAATACGTTTTAAACAATAAAAATGTCTTTCAACCGATGTACTTGTTACTGGAATTGTATCAATTAAAACAATAAGTTTAAAAACCTCTGGAAATATTTCTCGAAATTCATACTCCACAAAATATTTTAACATTGACTCGATATTTAATGTTTCAAATTGATCATCACAATAGGTATATAACCCAATATCCCCAGTAATGTCACGGCTTATTCAATGCGAAGGCGTCTTCGGATCTGCCGAAGGACGCCGATCTACTTCAGGCTCCGATTGCATTCGCCTTCAACTGCTTTATTTAAAGAGTATAATTGGCTGCAGACGTCTGAGCTGCGATTATTTTGCCATTACAACAACGCTGTTTGTCGTCTTACCGACATCTGGTTGACGTGTTAGCTATCGATTTTCAGGCGGTGGGATGGAGAACCTAGCCTGGTATGGTTGTTCTGTTTAGGAATAAAATGATTTAATTCGGTGTAGCGCGGCGCCGTGCAGACTGCGGTGGTATATATAAAGGGTGTTTACGGCACCTTTACCTTCACATTTCTTGAAGTCAATTACATGTATCTCATTCTTTTTCATGATGGAAACCTTAGGTTTCGGCCATGAAAGTGCAGCTATTTTAGTACTGAAATAGGCAGAATTATCAGACGTCTGTATAAACTTTGTCAAAAATAGTTGTATGAAAAGGCTTTTACTCCTATTTCGGTATTAAAATGACCGCGATCCATTTGATTAGTGACCTAGTTTATATCTTGTTCGCTGGTTATGTATCTTTTTAGATTATTATTCTGTAATACAGTTATGTATGTTTCTGATTACGATAAGGTTAAAGCGACTTTTGCCTGATGAACTGCAGAATTATAAGTTATCACAAACATGCTAATTGGAATGTAGTATGAGCGTTCTAATACAATGCATAATCTGGGCCTGTATGGAGATAACTGCAAAAGTAACTAATTTCCTATCTAGAAAGCTATATTTTACATATGGCCAACTTAGGATATCGTAGGTAGAGAGCAAATCTTGTACCAAATCATCTAGTTGTGGTGAATTATATGATTCACAAAATATCAAAGGTAGATATATTCTGATTTAAATTTTTTATTGTGCCTTATCCCCATGTTCAATTAGTCCCATTCCTGGATGTACCTTAATTATATTACAAAGCAGCTTAAGTTAAGTCGGAAATCAAGAAAGGAACCACCAAACCGGCAAGCGGTTATCAAAGTAGTTCCCGAATAGCAAGGCTATTACATAATAGCTATAGGAGACAACTACTCCTCGGGCTAAAGCCCAACCAGGCATTGAATTATACCTAAAAGCGATCCTCGACCCCTTTCGGTATGTCGTTCGGTTCCAATCCGGGACAGATGTCGAAACCTACCTGTGGCGGGTTTTATTTTTTGAAACCTTATCTGATCGTGCGGAGTAGTACCTGAGGAGTAGTTATATTCTATAGCGATTATGTAATAGCCTTGCTATTCGGGAACTACTTTGATAACCGCTTGGCGGTTTGGTGGTTCCTTTCTCGATTTCCGACTTATATGTTACTGACGTAGATCGTATCGATAAAGACGTATACCCCATTGATTTCATTCGACGTTTGTCTTGGATCGGCGTACCGTGTACGGCACTGATGAGAACTAATAAGTTTGAAACAGCTATATGTCGTTCGGTTCGAAGCCGGGACAGATGTTGAATCCTACCTGTGGCGGGTTTTATTTTTTGAAAGCTTAAGTTTTAACTAAACTATTTATTAGCAATATATTTCATATATCTAGAAAATACTAATCGTAATTAAGGAAAATAACTAATGTTTCGGTAAGCAATTGTGATTTCACAATAAGGCATCGCAATGTTTATCCCAATGTTAAGCAAAACAATAACATGATATATGATATCGAACTTGCAAAACAAGGCACGTTTAATTCTACATATTTGAATTTCATAATTTGGAAAAAAACTGACGTCTTTTAAATATACATATATCTCGAGAGGCCATGGTAGCCAGAGATTACCAAATTCTTGCACAGCAAAAATGAGATACATTTTTGAGGTTGCATAAGTTTATAGAGGATTCGCATATTCTTGGAAAATTATATCGATTTAGTATGCCGTACAAAATTTTCTACGAGAGTATTTCTAAATGTTGCAATGCTTATCATTGATACGTAACAAACAGTCTACAAAAATCATGGATAATAAATTATACACTTCATTATAAATAACAAGGAAAAACAAATTCAAGATTTATACCAAATTTAGTTATACTCATTTGAAAGTTCTTAACTAGATGTATATATATATATATATATATATATATATATATATATATATATATATATATATATATATATATATATATATATATATAAAGTGTTACAATAAAACCGCAGTATGTATATAAATAGCCGCCACAGCCTTGGTGGCACATGAGTACTCTTCTGGTGAAATTTTCAATAACGGTATTGCTTAAATCTGGCGGTATTTGATTGATACAACGTTCAATTTCAGCCATCAATGCTTAGGTGGTCGTGGGTTTATTGGCGTAAATCTGAGACTCCAGAAAATCCCCCAGAAGAAAGTCCATATGTGCTAAATCTCAAGATCGTGGCGGCCAAGACGGGCCACCAAAATGGAAAATGATACGACCAGCAAAAGACTCGTGCATGATCATCAATGTTTCACGGATGGTATGGCAAGTGGCACCGTCCCAGCTGAAACCACATGTCTTCAAGAGCAATATCGTCCAATTGAGGCAGAAAGAACTGGGTTATCATGTTATGATAACATTCGCTATTTACCTTTAATGTCTCCCTCGTTCGCCATTTACCTGCCTCGTTCTCAAAGAAAAATTATCCAGTGATTCTTTCAGACCACAATGCACACCAAACAGTGACACGTTTGGAATGTTGGAGATGGAAATTTGTTCCCAAATGCGGCAATTTTGCTTACTAACGAAGCCATCAAGGTGAATATGGGCCTCCTCGGTGAAGATGATTTTGTTCACAAAATCGGCATTCACTTCTTGAGCCGAGTACTCATATACACTCCGTATCTGTATCTGTATCGTGTATTGTAACGGATATTGTAATAAATTTTTGTAGTGAGTACGTCCTATGTTCCAGGTTAGCGAACTTCCTTTGAACACGCTCCGCTCCATCACCGCGATCCAACCGTCTGTCGGTAAAAGCCATGAACACAAAGTGGAGCGCTCTACTGTTGTGGACGGTTCGCAGTAGAAACACAAGTTAATACGAGTCGGTCGTTTCAACGGTGCGATCATGGAGTGGAGCGAAGAAAATGTTTACTGAATGCGAACTTGCTTGAAACACTGCGGATCGAGATGATCGCAGTTGGCTACCTGGCGACTATGATATAAGCGAACAGATACAATAACTGTCACGTTACAGATACGGGCAGATACAGATACGGAGCGCAAATGAGTACTCGGCTTTGCTGTTCAATGATCCAATTGGTGAATTATCTTCGCTGTGGTAGAAGTTGTTGAGTCAATTGGACTATAAGCATAGAAATGCAAATCTTTAATGAGAATACGGTGAAGAGTTGTTGTTGATATGTCCAATCCTTGTGCACGATGGCGAATCGAGATCCCTAGATTCTCGGCCACACTTTCGCGAACTGCCGTGATATTTTGTTCTGGACGACCACTACGAGCTCGCGTCGTGTGTTTTACATCAGTAACTCAACCAGTACCTTTGAATTTTTCGATTATTCTTTTTATAAATTGATTTTTGACAGTTGATAAATTTGGAAAATTATTTCTACCGAAAATTGGACGCACTTTACGAATCGTAGCATCCAAACTTTCACCATTTTGAACGTAATATTTAACAATAACGAGGTGTGGTTGTATTGTGTAGTGCTTCATCTTTACTAACACCTATATTATTATTGACCTATATATAATATAAAATTATTGACCTATCGAATTATGATAGCCAAAATGCCGCGAAATTCAAATCTTGCGCCCTTGTTGTAACATCCTTTATTTATCGACATATTTAACCCATTAAGGAACAAACGTTCTATTTTATTTTTGATTCACATGCATCGTTGACATTTCTTAGATATTCAAACCAGTATATTTATATTTAAACCACCTATTACTGGTCAGGTGTTTTTTCCTACTACGGTCACTCTTCAATTTTGAGAATGAACACATCTATTTTCTTTCTCTTCGACCAGAATAGTATTTACACACATAATTTACGATACCATTTGGTGTCTCTTCCGAAAGTGATGCTTTCAGTTGATTAGATAAATCTATAAGTGTCTTGGATTCATTATATTTGATGGTTACAGTAGGCTTTTCGATTTTCATGTTTTTCTAATTAGACTTGTGTCACATATATGTTTCCTTCACAGTATTATTATTATTATTTTACTATGATTAATATAGCAAATATGTAAACAACTAGCTTAACTTTGAACATAACATACAAGTAAAATCAGTGATCGTTTGTGTAAATGTTACAAAATACATATAGGAGATTTATTGCCCTAGGTAATAGCGTAGTAAGTCTAGAGTTTTCATAGAAGATCAACCCATGGAGTATCATTTAGTCCACCGGGAGGTAAGAATATAATAGAAACCACATTAGAAACAGATATATTTGGAAAATTATAGCCGTCTCTTATAAATCTTCCATGTATTGGTAGAACGTTGGTACTTTTTGATTTTACATGTCATTTACACATGCTGGAAGATATTTTATGATAATCGACTTCCTTACGAATGTCAGGGTATAAATGGAACGTGTAAAAATGATACATACCATTTATGTAACAGACGTCGTTAAGCTGCAACTGTTTCCTTCCTATTTCTTTCAGCTCGTCATCTTCAGAGTCGGGCCACGCGAATCGGATCTCCTGCAGGGAACCCTGCAAAAGCTTCATGAAGCAGTGCGAGTTGGCGTGGTCGTGAATAGCTGAACCGTGCCCTTCACCCCAACAAAGCGTCATTAAATTATATTTCCCATTGCCGCTGTCGACTAAATTTCTAGTATATCTGGAAATAATTAATATTATAATATTTAATATAGATAATATAACGGGTCTTTCAATAGGGATGCTCGAAATTTGTTAGGTTATAGCGGCATATTGTTAAAGCAACATCTGTCAAATATATTGTGTTGTTCAGTAGTGTATGGCAATGGGTATGGTATGGAAAATCACCATGAAAGGTTATAGCGTTCAACAATGTGTGCACATCATCAAATTTTATTTTCAAAATCAATGCTCCGTTCGAGAAATGTTCCGCGCATTACGTGATTTTTATCCTCGTCATAACCGTCCCGCCGAGTCGACTATTCGAGGTTTGGTGGCCAAATTCGAGTTAACCGGTTTGATAAATAATCAGCCAATACAGAAATGCAAGCTCTGCTGAAAACATCGCTGCTGTGCGTGAGAGTATACGGGAAAACCCGAGGTAGTCAATATCTCGTCGTTCACAAAAGCTTGACCTTTCTGCGACATCAACTTGGCCAATTTTGCGTCGGGACTTGGGTATGAACCCGTATAAAATTCAACTGACCTAGGAACTTAGGGCAAACGACCATAGACAACACCGTGTGCTCACTGATTGGGCTCTGGAGCAGTTGGAAGTTGACCCAAATTTCGCCAAAAAATCATCTTTTGCGACGAGACCCATTTTTGAATGAATGAATATGTGAATAAGAAAAATTGTCGGATTTGGGATCAATCATCAATCTACACAAAATACACCAGCACCAAATGTATCCCGAGAAAGTCACTGTTTGGTGTGGATATTGGTCTGGTGAAATCATTGGTCCGTACTTCTCCCAAAATCAATCTGGCATTGCCATAACGGTCAACGACGAGTCCTACAGATCGATGATAAGCAACTTCTTGTGACCTAAACTGGATGAGATGAATACCGACGACATGTGGTTCCAACAGGAAGGCGCTACGTGTTACAGCGCATGCCACGATGAACATTCTACACGAGCGATTTGAGGGCATGGTTATCTCGCGTAGCGACAAGGAGATCGTGCGATTTAATACCTTTAGACTTCTTCTTTTGGGACTATCTTAAATCGCAGGTCTATGCGAACAAACTGCAAACAATTGATGCCCTCAAAGTCAACATAACGAACGTCATGCAGCAAATTCAGCCAAATTTATTCGATAAAGTCATCGAAAACTGGACCTCCCGAACACGTGCCACCAAGCAAAGTCGCGGTAGACATTTGAACGACGTTATATTTCATACTTAATGCCGTAAAATATATTTTCAAATAAAAAAATTGAGTGAATATCTCACATACAACTTGTTTTATTTACGTCTAAAAATCGAGCGTCTTTATTGAAAGACCCTATAGATTACAGTTTTAAACACAGTGGCGATATTCAATGGAATTGTGTGGGTTAATGGGTAAGAAAAATAAGAATGAAAAGTAGAGTCTGTATATAGTCTAAATAAGAGCTAGTATTACTCCTTTATTAACTGCTGTAGAATCTTGAATTAAATTTCATTAGGTGATTAAAAGGTTTCTTGTAATTATAATATCTATGACTTTAACTATATTATATCAGAAAATGGCGAATCTAACAGAAAATAAACAAAATAGATTTAAAAAATTCGTGCATATAATGAGGAACAAATAAGAACACACGTGGAAGTCTGTGACGTATTCAGTAAGTATTAGAATACACTTCGGATATGCTAAAGTATCGTAAATAAAATAGAGAATACATTTCTTTAAACACTTTAGAGACTTAAAAAGAAATGCAGATCTCGTTTTTTCTGAAAAAATTAAATGAAAATGATTCAGATAGGAAATTATAGTCTTCGTACATTACGACCAATATTTATAGCGATGTCTACGTCTTCTTTTGAACAAGTATCATTCTGTTCAATGTAGTAATATCAATAAATAAAATTGCAGATCATTGTTTCTAACAAATCGTAGCAAGTTTGGGGAAGATGAAACATCTATTAAAGACGTGTTAAGTGAATCAAAGAAAATGAGAATTTAAGTCTCTTACTTTAGTTTAGGTACTTAAAAAAACTGAATAACACGTTCAGAATGATATTCAGTTTTTTTACCATAGCACCATACAATATATTTATTTTGGAGTTTATAAACAGCACTTGTATGGTGTTTTAACGAATACCTAATAGTCCTTATTACAGCTAAAGCTATTAAACGAATGCTTAATAATATTTACGAGTAAGCAAATTGCAATAATATTGCGCCGCCCCTTCTCTCATATGGAAGGCACCTCCGGAGCATGCCTCTAGAGGCTTTGAATCAAACAACAAAAGTTACTACGTTGTTCGTAAGGGTCGATTTACTATATTGACTGTGTCAAAATGCCAAAATTCGAATGAAAAGCATTTCATGCATCAACCTAAGAATTTCGTGACACACACACGAAAACAGCCGTTTAATAAATGTAGATTACAGCTAAAGCGTTAATAATGTGATTCAGTCAAGCCTCCATTATTTCTTTCCATCCTTGCAGCGTGAGATAATAATTTCATTGTTCCCTAAAGACAAAAATTAAGAGGCGTGAGATCCGGCGATATTTCTGGCCCAGTGCATAAACTGCCTCTGGAGTTCAACGATCATCAAAATGAGTATAAGAAACTTACGTTCAACATTGACGAAATGTGGACACACACTATTAAGTTTAAGTACATTCAGTATAGTTACGTTACGTATCCTGTTATTTAATTACTTTCCCAAGAATTGTTTTCATAATTTTAAATTAACTGACAATGTGTTTCATACTTATACCTGGATCATCTGCTATACTATCCACAATTTTGTCTATGTCTTGGGTGCGTAACCTGTGTGAAATCCAAACTGAAGTATTTCTAAATCTGACAAATTTAAATACTTATTTCGGATTCCTTAATAAGTCCTTAACGTATTCCTATTCTATTTCTTCTCGAATCACCATGTGTATCCATTATGGTATATTATATACAAGATATATTAAAATAAACAATTTTAAAACCTTAAAATGGACTTTTCCGCACGTAGAACATCTCTATCTCGAAACTGAATGGCCGAGAAAAAATAAACCAACATATAAATGCAGAATATATGTGTCTTATGTGACAGTTTTACTTTTTGCAAATAGTCCACCATCGTGCTTTCTCATGACCCATGGACAGGGTGGGGTGTGTCCTATCCACCTCAAAATCGATAGATGTCGTCTGATAGACGTCCCTAATCAGAATTAGTCGAAACACGATCGATCCGACACCATTTAATTGAGCGATCGTGCTAACAAAAAAAAATTCTCAAATAGTCCACCATTGTGCTTTCTAATGACCCATGAACATGGTAGAGTGTGTCTATCCACCTCAAAATCAATTGGTGTCATCTGGGAGACGTCCCCGATCAGAATCAGTCAAAACCCAATCGATTTAGTTGAATTATCGTGCTAACAAGAAATTTTATTAATGCCGACGACAACGACACACACACAAAACTGTTTAAAAACCACTTTATTTTGGTTTTTAGGCCGAAAAATAAACGCTAGAAAAAAATTTTTTTACACGATTACATTACTTTTCCGCGTATAGTTGAGTGCGGAAAAGTAAAAGCATCAGGCATAGAAGTAGACAGGTTTGGGGAATATACTCGTAAGACAAACGCTGGAAGGTTTATTTATAAAACGTTTGGTATACAGAAACCTGTGGAGAATACTATAGTCACGTCACCGTCTTGTCTTGTCTAAGAAATGCATTTCAATGCATGTCACGCGCCGTACTTTTCATTCTCAATAAACACGTAATATCAGTTCCAAATTTTTTCGTAGAATAACAGATTGGTCTTATCTCGCTAAACTGTTATTAAACTACGCACGGAAATAGAAAGTACATTCACACAATTTATCAAAACTATTTGTATATGTCTGATATATATGTACGTATGTACATATTTATTAAAGAGAACTAATTGTAAAGTAATCACAACTGGTCTGTACAATATTACACAATTATATACACAATATCATCAAAATAGTTTAATTAATAATGTTTTTGGACTAATCTTGTAGTAACTTCGCAACGCGCTTTATATATATATATATATATATATATATATATATATATATATATATATATATATATATATATATATATATATATATGAATTATATTTTGGGTTTACATTTATAAATTTGCTTTATCGTACCTTTGATTCTTTGATTGATGGTATGCTTTAGAAGAAATTTAATTATTGGCAAGACTTGAAGAAATTTACGTGCAGCTGAAAGCACTTTCAATGAGAGGTATTGCGATCTGAGCTCTGTCTCTAGATATACTTACAACATATACTGCAAAAGTTTCAGGGAACAGGTAGTATTTGAGATGGAGAGAACTGGACGCCCAGGCGTCGCGTAGAAAAAAAAAACTAATATTTTCGTTGAAACAGTCGTGAATCCCACACAATATATATCTCACACTGAAACTGATTGTGAAGTATCTACAAACACTGTGCAAATGCCTCTATTTTGTGAAATTATATCAGAAAAATAGACAGCGACTCCAAATATTCAAAACCGATTTGTTTTACTGATGTATCCTCATTTTTCCTAAATGGTAATGTAAATACTCAGAATGTAAGGTATTGGAGTGATACAAATCTTCACACAAAAGTCAAAGTGTAGGCAGGGATTTGGGTCATTACATAGTTGGACGTGTGTTTTTAAATCGGAATTTAA
Source organism: Rosalia funebris (assembly GCA_037954035.1). NCBI lineage: Eukaryota > Metazoa > Arthropoda > Insecta > Coleoptera > Cerambycidae > Rosalia > Rosalia funebris. Next base: position 13,082,861 of record JAZFAV010000005.1, on the reverse strand, counting down.
TGGGAAAGGTGTATTTGGACATGTAGTAGAATGCTATTAAGCCGCTAATTTTTGACATTCTAAGTAAGCGTCCTGTTCTATTACATTACTATGACGTAGTACGAGTTTATCATAATGAAACGTATCCCAATATGTAGATTGGATGTCGGGGTACAACAAAGTGGCCTACTGGGTCTCCAGAACTAACGCCCTTAGATTTTCTTTTATGGAGCTACCTAAACTCTGATGTATACGCTATATAACCCGCTACCATCGAGGTTGTGAAGCAGATAAGTACTGAATTAGGTCGGTTAACTTCCGCAGAAATAGAGACAAGTTTTTTTAGCACGATGTTGTACTACCAACTTGGAGTGGGTACATTTTTGTACATACAAAACAAATATTTGCTTGTGACTCTTTTCTTTTTTATATTCAAATAAAATGTAGAGACAATCTTAGAATTAGTTATAATCTAAAATAACATTTAATAAGAAAAAAAATAGAATTTATTCGAATAAAAAATTAACAAAAAAATGCCTGGGCACTACTGTATTTTATTTAACAGCTTATGTTTATAGATTTGATTCCTTATTCCGTAACATTTCTGTTTTATAATATCAATTATGTAATATAGGGTGTCTCAGTTAGAACTATAGGATTTAAATTGCGCACCATTTGTGGTCTATGAAAGATAAGGTGTCAATATTTAACGACTGTCATCTACAAATCATACGACGTCAACATGCCTGGGTATTTTATTCGGAACTATAGGATATGGATTCGTGAATAAAACTAATATTTGACAAACTGAGGTTTTTTATTCTTTAACAGAAAATGGAGACATTCTTTATAAATTAAAACTTCCTTTTGCTTGATTTCGTGTATTATTTAGCTTTGACTATAATGTTGTTCAGGGTTTTGTCATGCACGAAGAACTAATTTTGAATCAGTTAAAACAATGATATTGGCCTGTTCTAGACTTTTTAGTGGTATGTAATATGTGTATTTCTAAAACCTAATCGACTTCTTCATGTAATACAGAATAGTATATATTTTATTACATATTTAGCTTCTACTGATTGGCCTAGGAGAAGGTTCCATAGATTTTCCTCTACATATACTTAGTCGTTGTTAATATATTTAAATCTTGTTTAACTTTAGATATATATCGTTGTGATTCATATTATTTGTATATGTGTAGCCAGTTCCAAAACGAAAAGTATAATTTTAACAGTATAATAATATGAACACTTAACCATTACGCAAAAAATATACTTTTGGAAAATAATTTATAGGGCGTGCAAAAAGGAACTTTGTGTTGTAAGCACATTTGAGAAGGCATATGTAATACAGATATATCAAAGAATCTTAGAATACAGCAAGGCATTGACTATTTAGTTTAGTTATGCTCATAAAGTTGTTGGTTTAAGTAATTTATAAGATAAGTTTTTTGAGAGTATCCACTCTTTAATATTTTTTAATTTTCTAATCGATTTATATTAATTTCTATTCTTTTAATTGTGAAAAGTGTATTGATACACCTCTCATAATTAAAAATTCACAATCTTGTGTAATAATAGTATCTATTATGAAACGTAAGGTAACAATTATTTGCAAGTATTAAAACTGAGTTTATGAAATACATTTTATTACCGAAATAATTACAGTAGATAATTTAAAGTCTCATAATGTAACTCCCAGTATTAAAAAACAGAAACAAATATCTTAAAAATAATTGACTTTAGGCATGAGAAGCCTTCTTGAAATAATCCTAAACTAAATATGCAGTAAAAAGACACCAGTTCTTTTAATGTGAAGAAATTGACAGAAGTGCAGTCATCTTACAAATATTTTCATTGAACAGAGTATGAGTCAATACATCAGATGAAATATTCACATGAAATTTTCAGAAAGAAATTATGTGCAGAACTTCTAATACTTTTAATGGACTGATTATAGTTCAATTAGTCTGTATATACCTGTACAGTAATAGACCATGTCTGTAGATCATAAGTATGTAAAAATATATCTGTATTCTATGTATAGACCAGTCAAATATGAAAGAAAATTTTTTACATTCCACGTAATGTATTTTAAATATGATATTTATAAATTTTTGAAAACATGAGATCCAATGGAGTCGTAAACTTTCCATTACTTCTAAAAAATCTGGACTTAAAATAGTGTCCTATAGACTCAATAGATCTCATTTTAAACCCGTTTACTTTACAGTAATTATGGGCACATTGTTATTCATCTTTGGTTGTTTTAATATACGATTCATTAAAAAAATAATAATCTGGATTTCACGCAATAATTGTTTATATTAACGCTTTTATTAAAAATCTCTTTTCGGGGTCAATATAAACAAAAATTTTTAGTGAATCATTTAGTAAATGCGTGAACGAGCTTTCTAATTTATTGCTAAATAGATTAATTAAATCTACAGTCCGTTAGCTATAAATATTCATTTAATTGCCTTAAGTGAAAGTAGTTTATTATAAGTAAATTAATAATGAATGAAAATTGTTATACTACAATCATGGTATTTAATGATTTACTTCAACTAATAGAGAACAATGGAACATTTTGGATAACTTATGTATGTTTCAATTGGACAGGCGCTATGAATAAGTATTTTTATCTAGTAGAATATCATATTAGATGATATTATGATGCAGTATTTTAATACCACAAAACTGTTTATTATAGTACTAGGACCATAATTTCATTCGTTATAGTAGAATGAGAAAAAAAATGCATATGAACTGTTCAAATATTATTGAAACTATAAATACTAAAAACGCAGTTATTACAATTAATTAATAGTAGATGTTGATATTACACTAGTTGATTTATTTTCTTGTTGTATTTGAACATGCACATGTTACTAGAGCCTTCAAGAATTGTTGATATTATTTCTATTTGATTATATTTTCTCTATCTTCAGCTTCGCTTTCAGCTACAGTATTACTTCTCCAACCTCCGTGCCGTTTCACTGTGGACAAATCAGCATCAGAATCTACCAACAATGAAGTAGATGAACGCTGGAATCAATGTCCGGTATATTCTCCTGGGTGTACTAGATTTAAGAGCTTACTAGTGAAGATGTTACATTTGAAATTTTGACGAAGGAAAAAAATTTCGATTGATTGTTTCGAATATTTATTATTTATATATAACACAAAAACATTTTCAGGGCTTGTAATTAACTGGTGGCATCACAGCATATGTTCTAATAACTATCAATTACTGTCTTATAGAAGCTACACTCAATCCAATAATCTTTGCTATCTCTAAAAGATTTTTTAAAATTTCGTTTAGTAAGAATTGTAGTTTCTTTAGGTCTGTACCGATTTGATTTATGCTTCAAGATGCAATTATTGCCCTTTTACTAATATAGACATTTTTTAGTTAATAAAATGCTTTTTAGTATTCCGATAACTATCCAAAGTACGCCAGCAAATTTCTCATCGGTTATATTCTTCGTACCTTACATATACCATTCTTCGTGACGAGTGAACGCAATGTCATATAAAACTCGTGATTTTTTTTTTGTAGAATAGAACTCACGACAATTTTAGCAATTTTCTTTACATAGGAGGGTAAATCTATTAAAAAAAGAGGGTCATTCTATTAAAATGATGTATAACGAATATTCAATAATTCAACAATTATATTATATTTCAAAAAATAAAACCCGCCACAGGTAGGATTCGACATTTGTCCCGGATCGGAACCGAACGACATACAGCTGTTTGGAACTTGTTAGTTCTCATCAGTGTCGTACACGGTACGCCGATTCAGGACAAATGCCGAATGAACTTTATGGCGTATACATCTTTATCGATACGATCTCTGTCAGTAACATATAAGTCGGAAATCGAGAAAGGAACCACCAAGCCGCCAAGCGGCTATCAAAGTAGTTCCCGAATAGCAAAGCTATTACATAATCGCTCTAGGAAACAACTACTCCTCGGGCTAAAGCCCCGCCAGGCATTGAATTATACCCAGAAGCGATCCTCGACCCCTTTCTCGTGTTTCTGCACGATCAGATAAGGTTTCAAAAAATAAAACCCGTCAGATAAGGTTTCAAAAAATAAAACCCGTTCAGATAAGGTTTCAAAAAATAAAACCCGGGTTTTAAATTGCAGTATTGTAAATTTCCCGCTTATAAATAATGACCGTCATAAATAAATCCTTCTAAAATTGGAATATATAAGTGCCGTATGCATATATAATTGTTTAGAATAATTTGTATCATGTTATCAGTAACTATTTTATTGGTGATAATTGAAGTCATAAATAGCCTTGCGAGTTAGTTTTAGAACTAATAAAATTTTCCATGTTAATTGTATAATTGTATATACAGTATGTAAGTACTGTATCTAAAATGTAACGAAATATATTTTAAAATAATATTAATACTACTGTTAACATATATAAATTTATACAAATGTCACTAAAATTAATTGAGCGTTTATGTAATTGATTTATAGTTATAGTATTCAATCTATATGAATGATAGGATGTTATATTTTTGCTTAGTTAACAATAGTTCATGTACAGAATGATTTTTAACAATAGACCATGCGCATCTTGCTATGCATTTTTATGTACCAGATTTTGTCGAATATCTCTGAAATCGTTTTGAAATTTTTATAGAAATATTTAAAAATATTTTATAAAGATTCAAGTAATTGATTTTATAAAGGTTCAAGTTCCAGCAGGGAAAATGTGGTACTTACTTCCGAGCATGGTTATAATCTGTCTTTAGTATCTTTATCTCTGTATCTAACCTTCCCCTTCGCGGTTTAAGACAATGAAGGAAGGACATTTTAAGGAAATGTTGCAAAAATATGAAAAATATATTTTATGGTACTTTTTTAATTTTTTCTTATTTTAAGGAAGATATAATTTGACTTGTTGCGAGTTTTCTAAAAAGTTTAAATACAAAAACCCTCATATATCTTTAAAGTCTTTGTGAACTCATTGTAGTGTCTCTTGTAGTTGTCATTCAACTATTATTTACTGGCGTGAATGGCGCGAAAAATTTCTTTTTTTTTTTGACACGAACTATTAAAAATATATGTTTACTTTGTTCAAGTTTTATACGTTTTTATTTTGATTCGCAATTAAATTGAAGATGACTAGTCTTACTTATCAGTATTAAGTATATATGAACAATTCCACTTAATATATTACTATTGTCAAATAGATAGTTATTTGTTTTACATACGATGATGACCTTGAAACCTTTTGTTTCGACAATAAGTTCACTGCTATGGCATTCGACTGTGTTTTTTCAAATATTGTTCTCTATTTCTTTATCATATTTTGAATCAACACATTATTCCGCACATGACTAGATAAAATTTCAGGTTTCATTAAGAATATTTCAAGTAATCTTAGGTTACTTATCTTAGTAATATCTGTTATATATGTGTATAGAGTTTAGAGGATCATTGTAGTGGTCAACTCGGTCGCTCGATTTGCTGCCTTGTGGCTTTTTCATAATGTGACATAAGAGGTGTTATATAAAAGGTACGACCAGATGATTTAAATGTTCTGAGATCTAGTTTTTGGTGAAATGGGGGCCATAATAAGTGAAGTGTCTGTTAATGTAAGACAATTACTTAAAATACATAAACTAGAACTGTGTATTGAAGGTATATTAAGTTTTTATGATTGATGTTATTGATGTTTCCTTAAAATTATTTAAGAACTAATTCGATAACAATTTTTACCTTTAACAAGTTTATTTTATTAATCAGTCGATTTTATTTACTATAATGATAGATCAATCCTATTGTATGTCAGTAGCCACATTAGTTCATTATGACACGCGACGTGGTGTGGTTGAGTAACAAATACGATTAGACAATTTTTTGTCAAGATGAATAAAACAAATATCTAAAATCTTTTCAAAATATCAGTGAGGGTGTAATATTCTACAATATTCATAGAATAATAATTATATTTGGTGTTATTAGAAGAATATATCCTAGAATATACAAATACTAAGTATACGCAAAAATTTCCTTATCCACTTACCTGTATCTGTCGAATTTGGCATATATTTTCCAGTCGAGAGGATTAGATTTGTAAGATTTCATCACGTAACTGACCAACTCAATATTAACGGAATCACTTTCGAAAATCGCCCTTAGTTCTTTAATTAAATCGGCGAGCGAATTAATCACAGGTAGTCCCTTTCCTAGATGTTTATATAATGTGACATCACAAATATCTTCATTGTTATTGTTGTTTGAGATTTCCCTATACTTGCACACGGACATTTTTATTTATATTCGATTACAGCCCAATGTATCGATTCACTGAGCCTCAATGATGATTTAAACTTTCAATAGCCGCTGGCGATAAGCTGTTACTCTTTTATCTTGGGTCAAAGCAAAATAAACGTTGAAATAACACCAGAAATGACTATCGGTTTAATTTTGTTATTGTTGTATCTATTGTAGGATGTAAGGAGCAAAACACTTTGTATTCTAGATAAAGACGACCGTGATGGAAACAGACTTAATACTGATGGTCTAAATCATTGTTAACTTGTAAATACTGCAAATTAAAAACGACTGTACATCCGACCATTGCGATGGTGGAAAGAAAATCGTGGTTTCTCAATGGGAGTCGTGGACAGCTATCTTCATCGACTGCATCAGGCAAGGGTAAACTTCCTAATTTAGGCGCGGAATGAAAATTGCTACCGTCCATTAAATTGCACCTGCTTCAGTGTGTTTAACTGGTTTTATGTAACGATTAAAGAAACTGTTTGTTCAGTTAAGCGAGAAAATAATTATCGTGTATCTGTTGTACATAAGTTATAGTTAACATGTAACAGTATTTATTTACATAAATAATATGTTGTGTATTTATTTATATATTTATTTACTTATTTATTAATACATCACTTATCAGCCAATACCTATTATAGAATGGGAAAAACTCATCACAAAACATATATATGTAGATAAAGTCACATAATCGCAAAATCTAAAATAAAACGATTTTTTAAACATTGATCATTAATGATTATTGCAAATATCTACCCTATTTTTTTATTGTCTGGAAATCTATACGAATTTTATATACTGATGAAAATAAAAGTACGTTTGTTTTAGGAGTTTGTTTTAGTAAGAAAAAAATATTTATGTTACATACTACCTGTATGTAACATAAATATTTTTTTATATCTAGGAACATAAAGGTTTTAATTTATAATAGTGAGTGTGGACAGTCAATACACTTATTTTATAGTTTATATATACAAAAACATTGCATTTAAATAATTTCTTGGGGTTTCTAGGAGTTGAACTTTTGTGCGGGATATCTCTAACTTAAAGCACTCCATCACAACGAAAGCTCACGTATTTTAAAAATTGCCTCTGAACTCTACTTAGGTTAACTATATGAACATTAAAAACTGGATTCCATACAATAGATACATATTATAGATCTTACAAAAGCATGAAATAGTCGTCTTAAGGTATTAGGCATTGTAAACGATTTCGAATTCCGTATAATGAATCTAAATATTTTGTCACCGTTTAAGCTTATATTACACAGGTCAACAAAGATTTTGTGCCGGGACTATTTTTGACTTTTTGGATTTAGCTTACATATCATGAACTACAGAAACGCTGATTTTTTCCGTCATGCACCAGTATTTGTAAATGTACATTGTACAATAGTTTGTAGTTTTTAAAACTGACGTTCTATAAAGTTGATCCGCAAAAAAATCCTTTGCTGCCACTCCATATTAAATTAGAATTAATGAAGCAATATGTAAAAGCTATAGATAAAAATGGTAATTGTTTTAAGTACTTATGTGGCAAATTTCTAGCTCTTTCTGAAGCAAAATTGAAGGAAGGCATTTTCGTAGGACCATAAATAAGAAAATTAATGCAGGAGCAACAGTTTGAAGAAACAATCACATAAATTGAAAAAGCATTTTCTAATTGTTTTAAAAATGTAACAGCAAACGTAGTATGAGGAAATTATCAACAAAATGCTGGATAAATTTAAGCAACTTGGTTGTAATATGAGCAAAAAAATTCTTTTTCTGCATGCTTATCTGGACTACTTTCCAGAAAATCTTGACCCTGTTAGTGAGGAGCAAGGTGAAATGTTCCATCAAGACATAAAGGAGGTGGAGAGGAGGTACCAGAGTCGATGGGATGTGGCGATGATGGCAGATTACCGCTGAATGCTGACAAGAGAACATCCAACGAATGATTAAACACGAAAAACTACAAAACGAAGTTCTTTATTAAAAAGGAAGAGATTCTCAAAGAAAAAAAAAATAGAGACTCAAAACTATTTGTGTTGTTGTTTTTTACTATGTTTTTTAATGTTTATTAAATATAATGTTTATTAAAATGTAATTTTCCTTTAATTTTTAATTTACTCTGATTATTCAGTTGATCAAAAACCTTACGTGAGGTACAAAAACGGAAGGTAGATATGAAATCAGCATAAATAACTCACTTAGGTATAATCACTTATCAAACCCAAATCAACTTTCAAAATGTCAAAATTTGTATGCCTGTGTTACTTACGTCATTAATAAAAGTTAGTCTGCAATCAAAGATCACTCTAAGTCTCTAAATTCACTAACATTGTTTAAATTAGTATTATTAATATTATAATCAAAAGTAATAGGCGATTCTTTAAAAGTAATAGATATTAAATGACACTTACTGATATTGAGAGATAACAAATTAGTCTCACACCATGTATTTAAATTTTTAATATAATTTTGAAGAAAAATGCAATCCCGTATACATGTTATCTGACGAAATAGTTCAGTACAGTACAGTACAGTCGTCTGCCTACAACAAAATTTCCGACTCTGTACCCTCGCTATATCATTTATAAACACAATAATTAGAAGAAGCCCCAAAATACATCCTTATGGAACACCCGATGTTACGAAGTATTTCTACAAAACTAAAGCCATGATGCTGAACCGTTAGTACTCTATTCTCTAAATATGATTTAAAAAAACAATAAAACTGTCTGTCAATCCGAAGTTGTTTAGATTTTTGAGTAAAATACTATACTATGGTCTAGCCTATTTCCGACATGGTGTAATCGATTTCTCCAAAGTCTGCTTCATCTAGTGCGCAAGTTATAAACTACCTATGTAATATAGACCAAATTCATTACACTAGATCTGCTCTTAACAAATCCGTGCTGACACTCAATAATTTTAGACCTTGTATGACAGAATATTACATCGCATAGCACAATTTTGAGAAATTGTGTATTCAGAGGAAACTGGAATAATATCGCTGAAGTAAAAAGTGTGGTATTATATTTGCATACTTTATTTGAAGTTTTCATTATTGTTGCTTATCTTCAATAAACCTACTTGTTGAAGTAAAGAGCGATGTTTATTTTACGGTCCTTGGAGCAATAACGATAGATATCGAGCAATAACAACAGTACAGCACAAGCAAGATCACAATTAAAACCAACAAACAACATCTGCATATGTACATTTCGATTATAATGCTATATTCGTCAGCAGGGTATGTTATTTCTGGTTCAAATGAGAACACGAAACTTCAGGCAATTACAATAATTACCATGTTTACGTACTCCAATGTGAAGTACCCTTTGCTGATTATGTTGAATTTTCAATTATTTACTTACCCTTGTCGGCTCCTCTATATAGGCATATTATTATTACATAGGCATATTTTTCACAGTACATAGGCTTGTCAACTAATTGTTACTTTTATAATCTACATTAAAATGGCCTTGATATACCGGATGGGCAAATTTTCATATTTTTTATTGGAAATCTCCATTCTCGATCTTCTTTTTCTCAGGGAACTTAATGATGAAAACCAGAATTGGCTATCTCTTTTCATTTTCATGTGGTATCTTGTTCATATTTTCTCCGAATGCGAATAATTCTGATATTACATTACTTGATATGATGACAGTTTTTAATTGCGATCTTGTTTCGTTACATTGGGGTATACTGTTGCACCACATCTGTTATTGTTGCTCCAAGAACAGTGAAATATACATAGCTATCTATTTCAACAAGTAAATGTATTAGAATAAGCAACAATAATGGACGCTTCAAATAAAGTGTGTTGAATACTAAAATAGTTGTGGAAAACTGTCATTGTAGTTTATGTATTGTTTTACCTCTATTAAACGTGAACAATTTATGTAATAAACGTTAGTAAGTCATAGCTACTATTTTACTTCAACAAAATATTTCCATTAAGAACCCGCTCTATCTCTAATTTACCAAAGTATATTCTATTAGCCCTCGTAACAAACACCCACGACGAAATAAGTAATCGTAACACGAAGTATCCCCCGTATATTCAAGAAGGTCGCCGTTCAACAGCTGCGTGGCGGCATGCCTTTGTAAGCGCACCATCAAAGTTCCTACCGAGAGTGAACCTTCTTGTCATAGTTTCTGTTCGGTGATTTTATATTGTAGCTCTGACCCAAATCGATTTACCTTCATATATTTCTAAGAGACTTAAGGCAAAGTTTACAGAATAACTAATCTGTAAACTTTGCTTAAGGAGGCAGATTGCACTTATTTTATGAAGGAACGATAACACTACAATGTGTGCATAATATCTTAAATAATGTGCTAGAATATCAATAAACAAATTCAATCATTATCTCACATAATATAACATATTTTTACATTTCTAGTTATAATCGTTGGCAATTATAATTCATTATACGTCAAGTTGTAAAGATAATTTGAGCGATAGCACGGTTAAACAACTTGGAAAATTAACTTATGAATATTAAAATGCTAGGTGAAAATTTCTATTCATTATTTTTACTTAATTATGAAATCTGTTCGACTTTCTATAAAGGTGGGATATTACGCTGAAGCTCATTCATTTATGTGTTAAGCAGTCCATTTTACACCATGTAATTTAGTAACTATGTGACAACTTCGAAATTGATAATGATAACGCTAGCAACTAATAATAGAATGCCTTCATTAATGTTCACAAATCACGTGATCATAAAATCTAAGGAACCAACATTACGATATTGGTTTTAATAATAATAATAATCTTTATTTCTGAGTAAATATAGGTAAGGACTTATGTGCATCTAATATAATTAACAAAAATAAAATTGCTAAAATAGTCTCAGTTAAAAGAAAGTAAACAAAGAACAAACTAAATAAATGTACATATATTAAAAAAAGACCAATCGTATTTCCCACAAAACAAAGCAGAGCAGAGGCATAAGTATCTGGAAATCCAGGGAAACCTATACATAAGGATATACGAGCCCAAAATCACATAATTTCGCTCATACTGACTTTTTAGTTAAATGAGCTATAAACGTTTCGACACAAGAAGACTATTATGATAATTCTCATTCCTAATGCCAAGTAGGATCAATTTGAGTAATTCTATAATAACAAACGTAAACATCGCCTTCGAAAATATAATTTGTAATAATTTAAGTAAGTATAACTTACTTAAATCTCGCCAGCGAAGTCGAAGCGTAAATATTGGCGTCAAACCATTATTTTGTATGAAACTGGATCACGATAGCTCTGCTGATGGTGTTTTGTGCCTTATAAATGATCTTGTTGACAGTTAGGGTCGAAATGGCGTGGAAGATTTACGGAAAGTTTTGATAAAACTGCACCATCAGGGCAAACGTGCCTACCAAATTGCAAAATAATTAGAATTGTCCCGTTGTACTGTTAGAAGACATTGTGCGTTTGTATAAAGTTACGGGTTCCACAGTCGGAAAAACACGTGTTGGTAGAAAAACCACAGTGACTGCTGCAGAATTAAGAATTTTGGGCCGCATCATAAAGAAAAACCGTCGTGCCAATTGCAGTGCTCTAACAGTTCTATGGAATGAAGCGACAGACAGGCAGGATTCTAAATCGACTTGTACGAGGGCACTGAAGAGAACTGGATTCAATTTTTATAAGGTAATTTTGGTTTTATATTTCAATGCATGCATGTAACTCTTCTCCTCATTAAGCAAAGGAAAAACCTCTACTCACTTAAAAACAGAAGAAAAACCGCTTACTATGGACCAAAATACATAAAAACTGGAGTGGAGCAGTGGAAGTCGGTTATCTGGAGAAACGAATCAAAATTTGAGCTTTATGTAGGAGATTCGCGGAGTAGGGTGCTTCGAACGAAAACCGAGGCTTACAACAAAGGCTGTCTTCGGCAAAAAGTGAAATTTTCCGCTTCAATTATGGTGTGGGGATGTATGTCCGTCAATAGCGTTGGTAGGCTTCACTTTGTTGAAGGAACCGTAAACGCAGAAAAATACATAGTCATCTTAAATCAGTGCTTTCTTTAATAAATCGAGTCCCTGCAATTAGCTAACCGGGAATTTCTCTTCCAACAAGATGGTGCGGCTTGCCAGATAGCCAAACGTGTGAAATCCTGGATATCGGAAAACGATATTTCGTTCTAAGTTGACCCTCGAGTAGTCCTGATCTATCTCCGATCGAGATATTATGGTATCGAATGAAAAAAGAATTGCATAATTGTCCGGCTAAAACACTTCAGTAATTGCGACATCGTCTCCAACAAATATGGGACTCTTTTTCTTTAGAAGACTGCCAGAGTCTTGTAGACACCATGTCTAGGCGTATAAATGCTGTCTGGAAAAACAGAGGTGACGTAACACAGTGGTAATTGACTTTACAACTCAGTGTAAAATAGGTACTGAAAATTTGAGATTTAACTACTTCACGTTTTTATGCTTTCTTTTGTCACTAGTTTTCTTGTTATTTCGAATAAATGTGTACATTTCTTATACTTCTCAATTACAGATAATATATGTTGTATTTATTAGCGTAGTTTATTCTTATCTTACCGTTTGTACTGCGTGGACCTGAAAATATCTAACGGGCGAACTTATGTAGTTTTGGGCTCGTATACACATATATACCTAATTACAATTCTTATTTATAGGAACTAAAGCAGCAACTTTTTACTTCTTAAATATTAATAAGAATAAAAATTTTCCTTTATTTTTCGCATCTTTTAAAGTTACCAATTGGGCAAACAGCTAAGGAGAGGTTATTAAAACGGAATAACTTTATGCTGGTATGATCTACAGACTTTAAAAAGGATGTGTAATTTGCTAAAGGTAGCTTAAGAGATTGATTAATATTTGCCCTTGTAATGTAATGATGATTTACTATGATACTAAAGTGTGCGTTTTTGAAATAAACGTTAAGATTCAAAAAGAATATAATCGTACTGCACCTAAGATGCATGCCGAGAATAATATATCTGACTGAAAATCTTTTGGTTTATTGTAAATGATTTTTACTTTTCCGCACTCAACTATACGCGAAAAAGTAATGTAATCGTGTAAACATTTTTTTTCCAGGGTTTACTTTTAATTTTTCGGCCTAGAAATAAAAAAAGGGTTTTAAACCAATTTGTGTGTGTGTCGTTGTCATCGGCATTAATAAAATTTCTTGTTAGCACTATAAGGGCGATTTCACACTTTCCGACACGACACCGGTATGACAACGACATCTTATGTAAATCAAATGGGAAGCTATCTCACTTGACGATATGCCACTCTTTCTCGCTCATTGGTGTCGGTGTCGGTAAATGTGAAAACGCCCTAACTCAACTGAATCGTGTCGGATCAATCGGGTTTTGACTGATTCTGATCGGGGACGTGAATCGGATCGGATTTTGAGGTGGATAGAACATACTCTATCATGTTCATGGGTCATGATAAAGCACAATGGTGGACTATTTGAGAATTTTTTTTTGTTAGCACGATCACTCAATTAAATCGTGTAGGATCGATCGGGTGTCGAGTGATTCTGATTAGGGACGTTTATCAGGCGACATGTATTGATTTTGAGGTGGATAAGACACACCTCACCCTGTCCATGGGTCATGAGAAAGCAAGAAGGTGGACTATTTGAAAAAAGTAAAACCGTCTCATAAAACACATATTCTGCCATTTATGCCACATTTATGTGTTGGTTTATTTTTTCTCGGCCACTCAATTTTGAGATAGAGATGTTCTACGTGCGGAAAAGTCCGTTTTAAGGTTTTAAAACTGTTTATTATTATTCGTTTTTGTAGAACTAATAAAAGGTTTATCGTTATGATATAAGCTTCACCCCAGATACTTATACCATAAATAATTTCTGACTCAATTAAAACACAGTATAAGAGTTTTAAGTGCTCGTATTTAATTTCAAGAAATCATTTTAGCTGGTAGCATAAATATAATAAGCGTCAAATTTTATTCGAGATGATCTCAATGGTCCCCATCTCATTTGGTGATGGAGACCGTCTCATCTAAATATTTAATATCTCTTGCAACCTCAATTAACTACAGACAGGCATCACAGTTTACAATATCAGGACAGTGATGTGAAATTAGTTGATTTACACTTAATCTATTTGTTTTATGAGAAGAGAACGTAGCTTTGTTTTATATTTATTTAGTGTTAATAAAGTCATACTTAATCATTAATTGATTTTATATTGTCCTATTTCCGCGTTTTTTTCCATGCCTCATTCCATGTTTCAGCGGAAAACAACAAAACTGTATCGTCAACATAGGCTGCGACTATACCTGGATTTTACCCACGATATTCCCAGCAAAATATCATTTATATATAACTGAATGTGGGTCCCAATTCCCAGTATTGTCTCTTGTAGTGTGTCCAATATGACGACTTACCCCAGTAATGTAGTTTGTTCGCTATACATTTTGACAGCTCTAATGCCATCTGATTAAGATAAACCTCTTATTAAGATAAACCTTAGTTAATGCATCTCATAATCAACGGATTCCATACCCATTTTTTCTAAGATAGTCACCGTTTTTAAATCGAAACTGATTTGAGTTTATAATTATATACTTACTACTAAAATTTTCAAGAGTCCTTCATATCATTATTTTTGTAGGTATAATTTTTGCAAATTACTCATTAATGATATGCATTATTAAAGGTATGCAATTGAGAACGGGTCACTTGATATAAAGATGGGCTTAATTATAGATATTTGAAATACCTTTGCAAATTTACCTTGATTAAATATTACATTTATTATATGTTAAAGAGGATAATATAATCAATAAATATTTTTTATCATTTTACTTTTAATTTTATCTTGACCAGGGCTACAATCACTTTTTAAACCATTATGGTTTCCTTTGGCCTTTCTTACCTCACATTGTGATACGGGATAAAGAAATATGGAATTTAATATACCTACTAAGAGATTTAAATTGATATGCAACACTACCATTCCATATTATGCATTATTATGATTTATAATTTTTTCAGCCATTCTGTTCCCGATTTTTTTAAGATATTTGTTAAAGTTTGAGTACGTAACTTATAAGAATCGAGAAAGAAACCACCTAACCGCAAAGCGGTTATCAAGTAGTTCCCGAATAGCAAGGCTGTTACATAATCGCTACAGGAAACTACTCCTCGGACTAAAGCCCCGCTAGGCATTGAATTATACCTAATAAGGATCCTCGACCCCTTTCTTGTGTTTCCGCACGATCAGCAAGGTTTCAGAAAAGAAAACCCGCCACGGGTAGGATTCAATATCTGTCCCGGATGGGAACCGAACGACAGACAGCTGTTTCGAACTTATTAGTTCTCATCCGTGCCGTACACGGTAAGCCGGTCCAGGACAAATGCCGAATCAAAACCGTGGGGTAAACCATAAATCGTATCGATTTAGATGAAAATCCCACGTCTTTGATTCGGAATTGGTCCTGGACGGGCGTACCGTGTACGGCACTGATGAGAACTAATAAGTTCGAAACAACTGTCTGTCGTTCGGTTCCCAACCGGAACAGATGCTGAATCCTACCCGTAGCGGGTTTTCTTTTCCGAAAAGTTTGAGTAAATTTCTCCTGTATTTTCACTATTTTATTATGTCCCTATTTTCAGTTTTTATTTTATGGCTCGTTATTTGCCTGAATGATTTTTAATTTATTATAATTATTTTTCGTCTGTTTCATTAAATTCTATAGGACTCATGTCTATAGTAGCTTGTCGTAGATGATCCCTGATTTATATTTTTTATTTTATTTAATTTTCTTTAATAATTCTCCCAAGTTGCTAGTTTATTTCAAATTCAAATAATGTATTTTAAATTACAAATATTAATGTTTGTTGAAAAAAGCTCTACAGCGCTTTCAGAATATATAATAAGGAAATTAAAAAAAAGACACACAAGGATACACAAAACACTTCGTGAGCACGTGCTTGTATATTCTTGTTTGTGCTTTAGACTGAAACCCTAGCATATAATGGGACAGAAAGCTGCGTATGAGAAAACACCGGGTTGCTTATCCGTTTTCCAAATATGCGAATAAATGCTTGATCTTTATTAGCTATGAACCAGACACTGAACTGTTTATCCCCCGTATTTTTAAAGATACACAGTTAAATTTATCAGTTGACTTGTGTAATGTGTTATATATCATAAATATTTTAAAGTTACCGTGTTTAACTCTTCATCGAATACTTAGAGATTGAGAAATGGGCCCAAGAATTCATTAAATTGAACAGGCACAAAGCCAGAACCCTGGTGGGAATCATAACGGGCCACCATAGTAGCCTGAATGCATATAAGCATAAGCTGAGGCTGACTGATAGCCCGGCCTGCAGATACTGTAAAGAAGACGAGGAAACCTCGATTCATCTTCTTTACACCTGCCCCGCACTGGAGGAGCAGAGGTATATTATATTAGAGACCCCTGTTATCCTAGAGGAGGTGAGGATTAAGGCGGGGGACATGCCTAAATTGCTCCTTTTATGGGATAGCATTTTTGGATAATGACCCGGATAAGAGGGGATCGCCAAGGGACTACCCATGCGATCAGTGACTGATGAGGCCCAAACCTATATAATATAATAATAATAATTCAAAATACCGTGTTTAGTTGGAACCAATTGTTAATTTAGTGAACACTAGTTTTACTTTCATGCATTTCAATGCGCAAGAATGTGCAACAGTTCTGATATCTAATAATTAAATAGAAGGCTTCAATAGAAGCCTTATATTGAAGCCTTCTTTAGGTATATTACTATTCGGAAGCGAAGAAAATTTCTAATAAAACAAACATTATTACGGAGGAAAAAAAACCATTTGACTAAACATCAGCTTTTATCATAAATATTATCATTTATCACACAACTACAAAATCATCAATGAAATCATCTGTAATCATAACGTCTAGTACCACAACAAGTACAGTTGTACGGACAATAACCTCGTTGAGGCGAAGGAGTCTTTGACCTTCGTCCGCCCTTGTGCCGATACGGATGCTCCGAAACTTTATACCACTCTCCGGAGTTTTTATCCAGTTGCCAGTGCGTCTTCACCGAAGGATCCCCACCAGGTATTTGCCTGCATCTCGGCGCGCACGGATGACCGCCTGACCTAGGACGTTGTTGCCCTTTTGGAATCTTCCCAAAATGATGCGACTTCTTTCTCCGGCATAAACACATTTCCCCACCACAGCAGCCTTTTCTCTCCGATGTTAACTTCGATAATTTTTCAATTATAGGCTCTTCACTTTCGCTGGTTTCATCGTAGTTGATGATGGGTTGTTCCAAAGGCTTATTACATTTACTTCTATGTTCAAACTCCTTCATTGCCCTTCTTACTCTATTCCGATTCCTCGATTGTAAGGTTTCCTCTAATTCTTGTACCAGCTCTAAGTAATCGTCGTTATTCTGATAAGGTAAGTCGAAACGGTTTGGAGGTTCATCGGAAAAATAATCATCGTCATCTGTAGGATCAGATATGTCGGAACTGTATGAGTCGTATTCCACAGGACAGTATCTGTGAGGAGGACTAGACGACTGTCGTGATTTGCGCTGTCTTTGGCAACATTTGCATTCACCAGTACACGAACAGGTTGCCCCTCTTTTACTGTGTCTTCGTCGTGGTCGATCAGAATCTACAGGACGGGATCTTCGCGAATGCTCTGATGGGTGCCCACCACCTCTTTTACACTGCGGATCACAAAAGGAAAACTCATCGTCCGATGGAACATCCCTGTAAACCTTTTTATGGCTCTTCGAGCGAATTATATGTTCGGAAGGAGTATCTTTATTGTACTTGGTATACCTTTCTTTGTATTTCGAACTTAATTCCGATGGTGGTACGCTTCTGTAACATTTTTCTTTGAGACTGGTGTATCCGTATTGCGGAGGGGGCGGTGGAGGACGCATACAACAGGCGCAAAAGCGACTACCGTCTGTGGTTTCTGAGCAGAGACAATCGCATAGATTTGACGAGGACGTCGGTTGAAAATGCTCCGTGGTTTCTATGAATGTAGAGGCTCTATTGCTCGAACTACATGTTTGTGTTTTTGCTGAATCAGCAGCACAGGTGTTACTGCCAACAGTTGCCCTATTGGACATTACAGTGGACCTTAATTTAGAATTGCTTGGTGAGCGATGAACTTCATCGTCTGAAGTTTGTTGCATCTTGTCGCTTGTAAGTAGGATTCTTTCCCCTCTGCATTGTGGCTTGCAATTCTCCTTAACTGGATACTGTGTTTCTGCTTTCTTTTGGACAATGTGTCGACGATCTGGAGCATCCATCATTTTGGTGTCGGATTGTTCATTCACACCAATACAGGGTTGACTAGTTTGGCTAGAGGTATCAGGTTCCTTAAGGGTGATGAGGCTTTTATCCGAAGGTGACGTAAATTTTAATATAGGCACAGGGAATGTTTGTAGTTTTTGATCTTTTGTGGAGTCTCTCATTAAAACTTCGTTGTTCTCTTTGTCCTGAGCTGTTTGATTCGTGTTTTTTTGCTCACTGGTTACGCTAGCTTGAGACGCCACGGAAGGTCTTTCAGGGTCTAAAAAATAAACATTGAGAAAGAAAGAACATAATCTGCCCGTTATTTTTCAGTACATTTTTGATACTACTGAAATACTATTTTATATGGCCTTATGCCTTATGCGTGAAGAATTAATATAATTGTTATGATGTGTTTAAAAGTTCGGAATCGGAATTAAGTGTCACGACTACAGAAGTAAAGGTTATCTCACAAAAAACATAAATGTAAAAAGGGGGTCAAGTTCGGTACAAACGACGTTAGGGGTTGTCGGCCTCGCCGATAAAAGAATTGAGATCTGAACGGGTGCCAAGTTCCATAGGGACTTACAATAGGAATGTACAACGGTCTTCAATTGATTTAAATGAAAATTTGTTACAATCTTTGATATTGTAACTTTGATATTGTAACAATCAATTTATAACTTCGTAAGTTTTAATAATCAATAAATTACGTTTAACGTGAAAATATTTAATGTAAAACGGTTTTATATTAAATATCTTCTTAATTTTAGGTGCTTTAGGTTTTATTAAAACCTAAAACACCTAAAATTTAACTTTGCTAGTTATTCTATTTTATACTATAAATAATTTAGTTGGATATAAAACTTGCCAAGTTATAAATTCAATATCAAAGAACGTAACAAAGTTTCTTTTCTGAGAAAAATACAAATTGAGCAATCCGATTTTATTTTTGACAAAAATTTTAAAGTTGTTGAAAATGTTCTCTATTTATAATTAAACATTGGCCAGCAAGCATGTAAATACTTTGTATTGAACACGATAACATAATTGATAATTTCCAGGTAGATGTTTTTCATTTTGACTCAAATATATTCAGACTCTCTAAATTATTTGGGCTTTTTAAATAGATCCATTTTAAGTAACCCTATAAATTAAGTCAAGAGGTCAATCAAGTGAACTTGGTGGCCAGTCAGTTTGTCTTCGTCACCTTATCTATTTGTCAGAAAAAGTATAGCAAATAAATGACCAGACATTATCATCACCAATACAAAAGAGCTTCATCTTATTGAAACCAAATTGTTTGATAGAGAACATCATCATCCTCGCTATTTGGATAAGTAAATAAAGGACTCATCATCATCATCATTAGGTCATCAGTCCTAAGACTGGTTGGACGCTAACCTCCAGCTTTTCCTATCTTGTGCTAACCTACGCATTTCGCTAATTGTGCTACAACCTACATCCCTTACTATTTGCGAGCAGTAGTCTAATCTAGGCCTACCTCTGCCTTTCTTCACTCCTATTTCTGCCTCCAAAATATCGCGGACTATTCCCCCATGTCTCAGCAAGTGGCCTACCATTCTATCTCTTCTCTTCTTTAAGTTTTTCCACATACTCCTTTTCTCGCCGACTTTCTCCAATACTTCTTCGTTTCTAACCCTATCAGTCCATGGTATTTTCATCATTCTTCGGTAACACCACATCTCAAAAGCTTCTAATTTCTTCCTACTTGCTTCCCCTACCGTCCAGGTTTCGCAGCCGTAAAGTGCCGTGCTCCATACATATGTTTTCAAAAATCTCTTCCTTGTTTCTAAGTTTATTACCCCCGAGCATAAAAGTGCTTTCTTTTTGTTAAAAGCTACTCGACCCTGCGCTATTCTTTGTTTTATGTCTTTATCGCTTCTTCCATCCCAATTTATTTTACTTCCTAAATAAGTGAAGTCTTTAACTTCCTCCAATCTTTCATTATTAATTTGTACTTTCGTTTTTGCTCTGCTCTCGCGCCCTCTGCACACTAACACTTTAGTTTTGTTTTTATTCACCCTCATTCCGTATTCCTCTGTCAACACTGCCTCCATTTCGTTCAATGCTGATTCTAGTTCCTCCTTACTAGATGCTAATACTGCTATATCATCCGCGAATCTCAGCATTTTTAGTTTCTGTCCCTGTACTTTAATCCCGAAATCTACTCTATCTTTTACCACATTAATCGCCTCTTCGATGTACAGATTAAAAATTAGTGGTGATAGCGTACATCCTTGTCTTACTCCTTTCCTAATACCTACTTCCCTTTCTTCCCCTTCTACTTCTATAACAGCAGTTTGCTCTATGTATAGATTGTGTACTACTCTCCTATCTCTATACTTCATTCCCGCGCTCTTTAGTATCTCGAACATTTTTTCCCATCTTACGTTATCAAAAGCTTTTTCTAAATCTACAAATCCTATATAAGCGTTCTTTCCTTTTTCTATTGTTTTCTCTAACATTACTCTTAGCGCCAGAATAGCTTCGCGAGTTCCCCTATTTCGCCTAAACCCGAATTGGTCTTCTCCTAGTATTTCCTCCGCTCTATTTTCCATCCTCTTCTGCACTATTCTAGTTAAGATTTTTGACGCATGGGAAGTTAGGCTAATCGTTCTAAAGCTCTCGCATTTGTCGGCTCCTCTCTTTTTCGGTATAGTAACGATAATGTTCCTCTTATAATCCTCCGGCATCTCGCCCGTTTCGTATATGTATTTTACCAGTTCAAACATCCTATTTACTACTTTCTGTCCCGCACATTTCAAAATTTCCGCCTGTATTTTATCTACACCCGGCGCTCTATTATTCTTTAGCCCCCTTAGTGCTATTTCAAATTCCTCTCTCAATATAGGTTTTCCTACATCTTCCCTATCGATGCTAGATTCTTCCTCTAATATCTCTCCTAATTCCTGACCCTCGTATAAATTTCCTAAGTACTGCTTCCATCTATCCGCTTTCTCCTCTCTTCCTATCAGTATGTCCCCCGATTGACTCCTAACATTTCTACTTATTGTTCCTACATCCCTGAAGTTCCTCTTAATTATTTTGTAAGCCTCATCGGTCTTACCTACTTGCAACTTATCTTCTACTTCTTTGCATTTCTCCTCTATCCATTGTTCTTTCGCTTTTCTACATTTTCTAATGATTTCCCACTTTATTGCCTTATACGTTTTCAGTCCTTCTTCGTCTCGTCTGTTTTTGTAGCCTCGTCTCTTTTGCATTAAGTTTAAGATTTCGTCCGTTATCCAGGGCTTCCTAGCTTCCCTTTTATCGTGTCCTAAAACGTCCGTAGCCGCGGAAGCTAGACTATTCTTGATACCCTCCCACTCAGTTTCTGCGTTCTTGATTTCGTCCTTACTCGTTTTATTTATTAATTGATCTGTTTTCTCCTGGAACTTATCTTTCATATTCTGATCCCTCAATATGTCTACATTTATACGTTTCTTATCCTTCCGGGTTTTCAGATTTTTGAACTTTAATCTAGCTTTCATGACTACCAAGTTGTGATCGCTGTCTACATCTGCTCCTGGATAACTCTTACAGTCTTTTACTTGATTTCTAAATCTCTTCCTAACCAGAATGTAGTCTATCTGATACCTGTCTATCCCTCCTGGCATTTTCCATGTGTACCGCCTCCTAACGTGATTCTTGAACAATGTGTTCGCGACTACCATCTTGTGCTTCTCACAGAATTCTATCAGTCTGCTACCTCTCTCGTTTCTGTTTCCTAATCCATAAGGCCCTACAAATTCTCCTTCTTTCCCCTCACCTACGACTGCGTTAAAATCTCCTACTATTATTAAATTTTCATGACCCTTCACAAATCCTATTACCTGCTCTATGTCCAAATAAACGGCTTCTAACTCTTCCTCGCTGTGGTTAGAAGTAGGCATGTATACTTGCACTATTACTGTTTCCACTGGCTTCGAATCTAACCTAACCATCATTACTCTCTCGCTGTATTGTAGGTAGCTATCTACACACTGTCCTGCGTTCTTCCGCATAACGATCCCTACTCCCGCGTTTCCATTTACCGATCCTGTGTGTATTACCCTATAGTCACCGCTCCAAAAATCTCCTACTTCCGGCCAGCGCATCTCACTTATACCTACTATATCTAATCCTAACCTATCCATTTCTATCTTCAGATTTTCTAGCTTCCCTGCCTGTCTCATGCTTCTGACATTCCACGCTCCGACTCGTGAAATGCTACACTTCTTATTATGATTGCACTCGATCACGTCTCCCGGAACAGTCCTCACCCGGAGATCCGAACGGAGGACTATTTTACCTCCGGAGTTTTTTGTTCCAGGAGACGCCATCATTAATTTAGGATAAGCTTTCTGCTAGCTGTTCTGAGGATTATAATGTGGTGGTTTCCTCTTGCCTTCCACATCGCAGTCGTGTGTGTCATAGCACCATACCAACCCCCACGGTTTCTGCCACTATGACTACTGAAAGAGCTGCTGCCCTCCTTCAGGGACTTGTCTTAGTCTGGTTTTTCAATAAGGACCCCCCCACTATGGTTAAACCTATGGTACGGCTCCTTAAATCATTAAAACGCGCAAGCCGACCCACCCGTTCCAGTTTGCACTAGAACTTCGTCAAGGTTCAAGTCCTATCGGATCGAAAATAAAGGACTGAGGTATATATTTTAAATATTATAAATTCAGTAATTTACTTAATAATAACGATTGTGAGAGGTAGTTCTTACTATCATAATAACCTTCCATTACATGCAAACCAAGGAGATTAGAGATAAAGAGAGTAAGCTTCTGATTTTAGCTGAGATGATATACGGCCGTTAACTATGCGGCGCTGCAGACGTACTCGAAAGTGCGCGGAAAACCAATCGAGATGTTTTGCTCATAGTGGATTCAAACGGTGGAAGTGAGAGAATTTGAAATTCTAACAACGCTTCCACGACTTGCGCAGAATAGTCCGAATGGTATTCCGCGAACGTTCGAGCACGGTCGCAGCGCCGGCGCCGCCTGGTATACCGCCGTATTTTCTATCAAACGAACAATAGTACATGCATGGAAGTTTATTCTCCTTCTCTCTAACCTCCTTGATGTAAACATCGAACAGTCAAAATATATGTAGCCCTCATCAAAGACTTTTTTATATATTGCAGTTTAATGGAGGTTTTCTTCGGGATAAGGTCTAAACGTTATTATAATTTAAATATATATCCGGTGGAATGAAAATTACTTATATTAATTGCTTTAACTGTTCTATTCGTCTTATAATATTCCTTTGCATGAATCATATTGTTTGCTTTAATGTTAAAGAAGCTACTGAAAATATAAAGTATTATGGCCCCTATATGTCCATTAAAGGTAGCATCAGAAGTATTTAAAATAAGTTGATTTTAATTTCGTTTCTGAGTAGAATATCCAGTCATTTTTAATTGATAGCCTAAGCCAAATTTGTTCCTTATTCTGATTAATCAAATGAACTAATGGATGTAACAACATTTTGCCTACGCAATTAATTTTGTTAACTAATAAAATTGATATTAAAGTTTGTAATATTACCGTTATTTGTAACTATCTCAGTCGTGGTAATTTCCACGAAATTCTCTTCTACCAAATTATTTGTTGTCGCCTTTTCAGATTCTGCTGTCTCTGTTAAAACTATAATACTCTCGCTTACAATATCACTGAGTTTCTTCTCTGGCGGCTTACTTTCCGTAAGATTTTCTGTGTTCACATAAAGCGTATCTAAATTCACACCAAGTCTTTCGGGAGGACTCTGTAATGTTTCCGCAGGTTCCTTCTTCTTCTTTCCAAATGCTTTACAGTGCTTTCCTAGTATACTCTTACAAAGGCCTTCGCTTAAATTGCTACTTGTTGAGGTGCCAGGTGTATTGGTCAGTGATACAGCTGATGTTTGAGGTTCGTCTTTCTCTGGTACTTCTCTAATAAGTACTTCCTCAGTTCCGTAAGAAGCGATGGGCTGGAGGGTTCTCGCAGTGCTCATTGGTCCACAGTCTCTTGTAGGTGTCAAATCCTCAATGCTGACGAAATACTTTGAGAGTAAATCTTTTGTGATCAATGGTCGTTGTTCAGGAATTTGTGGCAATTTTCTTAATCGTATGTAACCTACGTAAAATAAATGTGAGTAATTTAACGTTATAAGCAAAATAATTACCTGTTTTATGTTTCGGTAAGGGATTTTTAATAAATCCACTTTCGCCACCTCTTACCCTGCTTTCTTCTTTGTCGTCGTCGGATGAAGTTAGACTTTCCGGAGGTTCTGAAGCTTCTTGTTGGACATATGGTGACGAACTTATGCTTGTACTTAACGTGTCCCACTGATCTTCGGTATAGTTGTATGATTTTAGTTGAATTACTTCGCTATTCTTCGTATATAAGGGCAGTTCATCAGGAGTTTTTCTACGCTGCAATTTTAAAGGAGTTATCTAAGGATGTCTTTTGACATCCAAATCAATTAGTTGTCAAGTTGTGAGGCGTAGTTTCTATGGAATTTTTAAATTTGACAAGGTACGTTACAAAATATTTCAGATATAAAAAGCCAAATATAATAATAGGTAATATCGTTTGAATATGCGCATATATAGTGTGGTCCACTTTGGTGCTGAGTGCATTGCTGTCCCGGCAATCAAACACGAACATATATATCAGTAACATATAAGTCGGAAATCGAGAAAGGAACTTCCAAACCGCCAAGCGGTTATCAAAGTAGTTACCGAATAGCAAGGCTATTACATAATCACTATAGGAAACAACTACTCCTCGGGCTAAAGCCCCGCCAGGAATTGAATTATACCTAAAAGCGATCCGCGATCCCTTTCTCGTGTTTCTGCACGATCAGATAAGGTTTCAAAAAATAAAACCCGCCACAGATAGGATTCGACATTTGTCCCGGATTGGAACTAAACGACATACAGCTGTTTCGAACTTATTAGTTCTCATCAGTGCCGTACACGGTACGCCGATCCAGGACAAACGCCGAATGAAATTTGTGGGGTATACATCTTTATCGATACGATCTATGTCAGTAACATATAAGTCGGAAATCGAGGAAGGAAGTACCAAACCGCTAAGCTGTTATCAAAGTAGTTCCCGAATAGCAAGGCTATTACATAATTGATATAGGAAATAACTACTCCTCGGGCTAAAGCACCGCCAGACATTGAATTGCCTGCCAGGCATTTATCCTCGATCGGCGTACCATGTACGGCACTGACGAGAACTAATAAGCCCGAAACAGCTGTATAGCGTTCGGTTCCAATCCGGGACAAATGTCGAATCCTACCTGTGGCGGGTTTTATTTCTTGAAACGAACTATAGTTAGAGTAATAGAGCCTCTACATTCATAGAAACTACGGAACATGCTCAACCGACATCGTAGTCCAAAAAAAATTATTTGGTTAGATACCTATCTATTTTCGCTTTTTAAGTGATTCTAAAGAATCATGAAGATCCACTCTTAACACTGCATTATTTCTCTTTAATTGGAGATGTAGCAACATTTTTATAATAATTGTAATTTTTGTTTTTTATATGGACGCTATACGAGTATTTAGTTTTTCTATGATTCGATAAAATTTCGTATTTCCTATCTCTCTATCTCTTTATAAGAGATAGAGAGTCTATCTCTTTATAAGAGATAGAGAGTTGGTTAAGTGGGAAGTTACGCATTGTAGTGCTCAATAACATAGCATAAATGCGAAATACTGTTGGATTTTGAGATATTAGAAAATAAGAATACATTTAGCAATTTTTATTCTTCATAGTATTAAATTTTTTCCAATCTCATCCTAGAATAATTTATTAGATAACTCTATGATAGTCTATAGACTTATAACATTCGTTATTGTGACATTTCGTCGCTTTAGGGCCATCATCGTATTCTACAGACTTGAAGTTTTTACATAAGATTATTTTATAATACGAAATTAATGATATATTGCACTTAATTATCTTTGCAATATGCAACAAGAAGTAGTGCACTTGTTTTAATAATTTTTTCGTTATTATAGGAAGAGCTGATATCGAACGATCAAAAAGAAACGTCGCTTTGAACGTTTGAATTCCACAAGTAACAGTTATCCCTATGGTAAATTTTCTTATACCTCTTGCTGAAAACTCTTCAAACCAAAATGATCGATTGTGCACTTTATAAAGTTCAAGTTACTAATAATCCTTCAACATCTTCAACTGTACATTTTACACAAACTAAACTTTTATAAATTAAAAGGAAGTCAGTATCTTTCATACAAAATTCATGTCTCGCATACTTTGTTTAGTAGTATCATCAGTGTATTATAATATAAGTTACTGATGCCATTGGTTTAGGGATACAATAAAAACTAGGAACGAGTTTTTATGATTAGCAACATATTCGAGCTACCAAAACACCAGACCGTATAGAAACCATTTTCGGTTTAGCTTAAATGTATGGATAGGAATTTTGAGAGACTAAATTCTTGGCTTTTTATCTGTGAAGAATATTGAACAAGTGACCGATGTCTCAACTTCATAGGGACTACACTTAGTGGGATATTTAGAGAATACTAATTAGCATCAGTTATCGATAATAATTTTTCAACAGGATGGTGCTCCATCATGACTTACGAGCTATAGGGGAATTTTTAGCCTAAGAATTTTCTGACCAATAGATTGCCAATATATATGTAGCAGAGGGGCTTTCTAGGGGCTTTCTAGGCCACCTAACTTAATACCATGCAATATATTTGTGGAATAATTTAAAAAACAAATAATTTAAAAAGATCCCGTCAATAATTTTGTACAATTAAAGTAATTAATTTTATATTTTTTCATCTCATTGTGTAAACGTGTGAATGTAAAAATTAGACCACTTGCATTTATTAACATCAATGTAATAAACAAAAATGATATGTCTGAAGTACTAAAAAGTAAAATATTAAATTAACTTCAATACTTTACAGAACAAGGAGCGGCCTAAGTCAACTGGGTGATATATGACATATATCATTAATATTACTCAAGCAACGGATGCTACAACTAAAATGGGTGATCACTGGCTGGCTCACCTATAACTTCTAGTAGCTTGTCAGTGGTCAGTGGATTCGCAGAAAACGTTTATATAGAAGACATACCAGTCCTCGGATAGGATGTAAAACCACAGGTCACTCGTTTGTTACATGTTACGTAAGTAAAAGATAGGTCGATGTTACATAACGCTATTCACAGGAAAACTGACTGACTACATTGATGCAGGTATTTGAACCTGAGATTCAAATACCTGCACTAATGTAGTAAATATTACAGAAAGTACCGATCCCCAGACTAAGGTTTGAAGTATTTTGTGAACCTTCTTTTGAAATCATTATATAGCTGTAGAAGCTCATGATATAATTACCTTGGGAATTATTTTATGAATCAGTCGCATAAATGAGTTTGGCTTCTTTTTTTCTTCCACTTTCTTACTCGGGATGTCTTTAACAGCCTTATAATATTGTTTCACTCTTTCCCTTTGATTGTTCTCAAAATTATAACTATCAACGGAACTTGACGATATCTGATGTTCCGACTTGGGTCTTTTGGAAAATGCTCCTTTCTTTGCTGTTGTATCTTCCTTTATTTCTTGTTCTCTATCTGGAATATTTACCAACTTATCCCTTAACGGCGAGATGTTTGTTGAAGAAGACAAGTTTACGCTGGATGCAATTGACCGCGGTGTTTCAGAAACTTCTGCGAAATTTACATTGGAGAATTTATTAACAGCATAACATGGCCTTGGAGTATTCTTTTCCGATTCTGTTAGTTCAGACAAATCTAGTTCGGGAATCAACATGTGGATATATTTAAGGTCATCTTTTACTTCTGGATCCAATTCAACATGTGTTGGCGACTTTTCGTTGTCATCGGTGGATGTTGAATGTGGTGAATGTAGGTTCTTTGTAGTGGTTGACGTAGTACTTTTTGGTATGACTATGAGTGGCGTCTCGTCGTCCATAATATCGCTGTCGCTTGTATCAGAACATATGCATAAGTTTGGATCTATCAATCTCGTTCTATCATACCTTCCTGGTTTCCTTGTTAGTTTCCTCTTGCGCTCTGACTCGGATTCACTAGATTCGCTAGATATACCAACAAAATTTATATGCCGTTGCTTTCTACTTTGATCGAAAGTCGTCCCTGAAATTGTTGTGCCTACACCAGTTTTAGATGGAGACGCTGTTGCTTTATCTATTGTTTGAGGAATGCTGTGCTCCTCTGTCGGGACTTTTTTAGTTTTCTCTGGAAGCTCCTCCCTAAAACTTTCCATGCTTGCATACTCTGGTATCTCCTGTTTCTCTACATCTTTGAATGTTGCAGGAGGCAAATCAGGCTGACGCTCATGTGGTTGTTCATACTGATAAGAATATGAATAATCAGTCGAGTCTTCACTACTGTAATAATCTGAATCCTTTGGTTTTTCTTTGGGTATTTGTTTTTCGGATTCTTCTAAATGTTCGTCGCCTAATTCATCCGATGCATTTTTAAGCAAACTAGTTTTTATATCCTCTTCAGCTGATGTATCGTAGTCTTCTTTCTTTCCTTTTGTTTTGGTTTCTTCTGTAGCTAGTTTCCTTGGTTCTTCTTCAGAAGAATCCCTATACACATAAATAAATGAATAAAACAATAGGATCAGCGAGATTGTACCAACTTTTCTTCACTTATGTCCGACATGTCTCCATACTCTATGGGCGAAAGACATATTGTGCATAAATTTTGTAGATCAGAAAAACACTGTTCACAATATATCCCTGAACATCCAGGAGTTTGACATCTTATGGGTTTTTTATCATCCGATTCACGAAAAACATGACCACATAATAGACATGCTGTCTGCTGTCCCTCTCCGAAACATAACCTACCAAGTCTGAAAACAAAAAATGTATTATATAATCAAGCAGGCATAGGTATTGTTCTACCTGAAGTTTGCGCTTAAAAACTCTTTACAAGTTATTTTTTCGATTCTCTTCTCTCCCATGACTTTCCTTCTCAGTTGTCTCCTGGCGAATTTTAAGAAGGAATTTCTAGATCTCATGATGTGATTGTACAGCCAAATGGCTCTTTCCTTTGCCCTTGTCGGATGGTAATAACACATAATCATCTGTCGCAACCTCAGACCGTAGGGTTCTAAGACTGTTAATATCCAACACAGTAGAAGTAGCGTAGCTGTGGAAGGAGCATCGAGATTAAAATTGTTTTGGGTGCTAAAAACATCATAACTTACCGATTTGAACATAACGGTCATAATTGGGGGGTATTGGGGTAGGAAGACATGGTACTGTATCTATTTCTAGTTGTATGCCCAAAGGTTGGAAGGCTTTAACTATACCTCGTAGGAGGTCAGCAAGTAAACCATGACCGCTTATGTGAGCAGTCGGGATATTTGGTGCTACAATTATACGTGATATTTGAGAAAATTAAAGTATGGCTTTAACTTCTTGAATTACTCTTTGAAAACATGCAGAAAATAATGTGTGACCAAAAATGACTGTACTAATTTTTATATGATACGTTAGTTGTTATATAAAATATCAGGTGATTTATTAGAAAGCTAATGTTATGCCATTATTGTTCAAGAATGGGCACTGTGGCATATTTCATGCATATGGGCACCGTGGCTGTCTCAAACATTGCGCAATATAGGAATCCAGATGTGGACTCCTTTTTCCAGCATCTGCGGCCGTATATCGGCAATAACGAGGCGAATGAAGGCTTCCAAGTCTTCCATTGTCTGTGGTTCATTGGTGTAGACTAGCGCGTTCACATATTCCCACAGAAAATAGTCTAGCGGCTTCAGATCACCAGATCTTGGAGGCCAATTCACAGGTCCATTACGCGAAATTATGCGTTCGTGGAATGGTTGTTGCAATAAATTGATTGTAGCATGCTCTGTGTGGAATATTGCACCGTTTTGTTGAAACCAAAACTATTCCACATTAATGGAATTCAATTGGGGAACGAAAATGTCAGTAATCATTGATCTGTATAGCTCTCCATTGACTGTAATTTTCTGCCGGACTCATTTCTGAAGAAATGTGGACTAATTATTCCATCAGCCCATAAAGCATACCAAACAGTAACTTTTTGTGTATGTAAAGATGTCTCAATAATGGCTCGTGGACTTTCTTGAGTCCACAGGTGTCAATATTGTTTATTAAAGTAGCTACTCAACCAAAAATGAGCCCAAACTCATACAAAACCTTGTGGTGAAAATAAGGATCAACGGCAAACTCGTTTCCAGCTCATTCAGCGAACATACGACGCATACGATGGTCAACCGACTCTAGTTCCTACACGATCTGGATCTTGTAAGCTCTTAAACCACAATATTTCTGCAAAATCTTCCATAAAGTGGATGGACGTGGCTCCAATTGTTGTGCATGATGGCGAATCGACTCATTCGGGTTCTCCTCAATACTACGCGCCACAGCAGCAACAACTTCTTCACTGTGCACTGTACGACATCTCTGAGGACGCACATTATCAATTAGAGTGTACTTGGTATGAAAACAGTCCATGGCTTTTCATATTACTTGCTTAGATGGTCGACCGTAAGACGGACGCAGCGCACGGTGTTTCGCGAATTGATCCACGATTTTCGAAGTAAATTTGGATAATTTGCAAGCGTTATTCTGGCGTAAGCCTATTCATGGTGAAATGGCAAATCAAACTGAGCACAAATCAGCTTGTCAAATTGACTGTCACTAGAAAGCGTGTTGCCAATTCGAAAAACAAACCTCTAAAAACACCCCATATATTAATAATTGTAACTAATTGAATTTCCGCTGAATGCTGAAATAAAATAGTCTCACAGAGAAGACTGGCACTACTATCTACATCAGTGTCAACAGTAAACTGATGTATACATACAGAAAACATAGGTTAGGTCATCTTTATGCATGCGCACATATGGGTAAAATAACCTATTACATTCGTTTATTTATAATCTATCCTTCATTTACTAATATTAAATAATACATTTAATAGTTCCCTACCTTGAACTTTAGATTGAAACCTGCCATAGTATTTTATAAGATTTAAAATCCAAAATAGACAATAATCGACTGCCATAAATATCGCTAACTTCAGAGAAGCAGATGCCAAAGTAGTAATTGCTTTTGATAGAGCTTTCTTCTCGGTTTTTGCTAGTTTTCCAGAGTCGACCTGAAATTTAAGTATAATTTTTTGGTAATTAAACTTTTCGTGTAAATTACAGGAACATATATAGCCATCTCTCGTTTGTTCAGTGGTAGAACTGTTTCCTTTCCTAGTTTTGCCCTTCTAATATCAAGCTCTCGAAAATCCTTAGTGATGTACCTGTTGTCGAACTTTGCACTTGTTAAAAATTTAATCCGGTAATAGGTTGTTCTGCAAAATCAGAAGGTGTGAAAGTATAGGTACGTAAATAGTATATTTAACTTTTATAGAGTTGACTGATGTACTCTTAAAATAGGTAATATTTCTTATGAGAGGGAACAGATAGAGGATGTAACAGAGGACAAAGAATATAAGAGAATATATTGAATCAAATATAATTTAATTATGTATCTATCGACTAATAAATGCCTGAATAAAATAGCGTTGTAGCTTTTTAAGGTATAAATGAATATACTTTGATTTTAAATAAGTGAGAAGGGACTTGCTTATTTGTCCTCTCCAAGATGAGCACCTGTCTCGTAGACCATCCGCTCACTTTCCATAGACTTCCCACAGAAAAGCAAACTTTTTATTATTTAAGAAGATTCTATTATAAATTGAACAAAAAAATAGTTTAATTTTTCATATAATAAAACGGATTAGTAAGGATCTGAAGTGGATATAGATATATTAGTTAACCTACCATACAATTAAGGCATAAAACAATTTTGTTTATAAATAAATAACTAATTGAGTCTCTTGTTATGTTTCAATGTGGGTGATCTATCATCAAAATCATCAATGGATGAATGAAGACGAACAATAGTAAGAGTACTAATAATATTTTTTTACACTATTATTCACTTGATTTTCAATTAAATTGCAGACGACACAATTTCAATACAGTTTAAATTAAAATAAAGTGATAAATGATGCAAATAATTTTATGTGATAATTTGTCTCAATGTTCTATTTGTTTCTAATGTAAATATCAATTATTACACAGACCCGCAAAAGAATAAAGTTGTGTGTGCTAAAGAATAAACCATGCTTATTTTATGTATTTTTTCCCGATGAACATGAATCTAAAGCCATAATTAGGGGTGCTGATCAAACTTCTAAGAAAAACCATAAAAACCGATATTTGCCACAATTTCTCTATAATCAATATCTCTTTTATTGCCTACAGATTTAGTTGTCACTTCTTCAAAACTTAACCATGATGCCTTTTCTTGATCACTCATAGTTGTAACGAATTCTTTACCTTTAAGGAAAATTTCTATAAGCAAATAGCATTAGAAACTCATGATATGCTGGCGAAGAAACTTTTATAACCACATAGTCTTTATAGAGCACAAATTAACGCTGAAAACAGATTTTTGCGTTATTTTTTTTGGTCTATTTACACAAGTTATTACAAGTTTTTGTTTTTTACATGATCGATACGAGTACCGTCAGAAACCTGTTACCACAGAGTGTTTGGACTGTGATGATAATTGATTTGAAAATGAAATGTGTAGATTGGTTCGCTTAGTCCACATCTTCGTGGTACCGAAGCTAGCGAAGGCGCGCTGTTTTGCAGAGAGAAACCAAGAAAAGAAGAAAGAAACGAAGCAGAAATCCATTACATAGATCATCTGAAGAGAAACGTATGAGGACATGAAAATCAATATAAGAATTTAGAACAAAAGTTGCGAGATTAAGATTTTTATCGGTTTTTATGGATTTTCTTAGAAGTTTCTTTAGATTCGTGTTCAGCGGGAAGAAACACGAAAAATAAGTATGGTTAATTCCTTAGCACACACAACTTTGAGTACTGTGTGAGTACAACTCACACAGTACAACAAAGTACTGTGTGAGTGTCGGCTATGAAAACTTAGTCTGATTCAGGTTAATATTTACTAATGTGATAACAAAGTTGTTCCTATATTTCATTTTAAGAACTTGTTTCTTACGGTATGCATATACCTACCTATTTTGTATAATTTAAGGCTATTGGGTAAATATATTTTACCAAACACCCCAATAGACTAATCCGTTCTATATTAATGTGTTAGATAATAATTTAGTTTCAGAAAAAATAAAGTTATAATTTTAACTAGTCTGTTTTGTTTGAATATATTATAATAATAATGCTTGTCTATGCAAAATGTAAATGTTTTTCTTTTACTGAAATAATATTTTAACTGTGTCATCATCATTAGGTCATCAGTCCTAAGACTGGTTAGACGCTAACCTCCAGCTTCTCCTATCTTGTGCTAACCTGCGCATTTCGCTAATTGTGCTACAACCTACATCCCTTACTATTTGCGAGCAGTAGTCTAATCTAGGCCTACCTCTGCCTTTCTTCACTCCAATTTCTGCCTCCAAAATATCGCGGACTATTCCCCCATGTCTCAGTAAGTGGCCTACCATTCTATCTCTTCTCTTCTTTATGTTTTTCCACATATTTCTTTTCTCGCCGACTTTCTCCAATACTTCTTCGTTTCTAACCCTATCAGTCCATGGTATTTTCATCATTCTTCGGTAACACCACATCTCAAAAGCTTCTAATTTCTTCCTACTTGCTTCCCCTACCGTCCAGGTTTCGCAGCCGTATAGTGCCGTGCTCCATACATATGTTTTCAATAATCCCTTCCTTGTTTCTAAGTTTATTACCCCCGAGCATAAAAGTGCTTTCTTTTTGTTAAAAGCTACTTTTGTTAAAAGCTTTAACTGTGTATTATTTAAAATTACAGCTTCATATAAAAAGTAGAAAGAAAACCCACAATTTAAAGGTAAAAACATGTTGAGCCTGGCAGGCTCGGCGCGTGCCAAGACGTGATTCCAAAGAGCGCGTGCCGCGAAGGATTAAATCTATTAACACAAACTTACTTAACAATCATGAAAACGAAAAATAATGTCGCTGCAGACGTCATAAAGTTGAACAACGCCACCAGAAGCCTAGTTCTATCCCTAATCTCTGCCACGATATCATGTGCTACCTCGGCCATGGTCCTGGAGGTGTCCGTATGGAATTGGAAGGAATGCGAAAACTTTATTCGTACGTAGAACATCGTCCGTATATGTCTGATAAAAGTTTTCACTTCTAAAATGAAAACGTATCTAACATTAAGATCAGGGGAAAAATTAAAACTACCCACTTCTCATAACGACGCCAATAACGGAATTGCTTATAAAGTCGACGAGTATGCAAATGTAGTCTAAAAATTTCACCAAGTAACAGACGGATTTGACTATGTAGGTAAGGGAGCACAGCCAGTTGAATAAAGGCCCCAGTTTGGCGTTGCAATCGGCTATGGCATTCTCGAATACTCGCGTGCACCTCTCAAACGGCGTTCCCAATTCCTTGTTGCAAATGTTTATTATTTTCGCGAGGAATTCAAAAGCCGCCTTGATTACTCTAACTGAAAAAATTGACTTGTAAATTCATTGAAATTGATAATATAAATGGACACAAAAATATTCTGTATAGCAATTTTGAGCCATTCTCAGACTCTTCGAAATGTTCAGTGGCGGCTCGTGGTGATTTGTCATGGGTGGGCAACAATTAACTATTAGTAGGTTATATAGTACAAAATAATGAAGTAAAATATAGTAAAAAAAAATGTGAATCATCACTCTATGTTAGTCACTGTACAAATATATGTTAAGATTTAAAATTC
Organism: Rosalia funebris; assembly: GCA_037954035.1. Classification (NCBI taxonomy): domain Eukaryota; kingdom Metazoa; phylum Arthropoda; class Insecta; order Coleoptera; family Cerambycidae; genus Rosalia; species Rosalia funebris. Next base: position 13,047,434 of record JAZFAV010000005.1, on the reverse strand, counting down.
TTTCAGCTTTCAAGTTGAAAATGCATAGCACTAAAATTGCATAAAACTAGTACAGACTGGTATGAATGCTACACAATTTCTATATTTACACATTTTCTAATACATTAATAACCAAAATAATTTTACTTAATAATATAACAAATACTGTTATAGAGAAATTCTCTCACGCTCGCCATGGTATAAATACTAAATAAATCTAAACAAACACAAATATAAAGTACCAACTTCCACAGACAGACCGCCGCGCCGCACTAATTTATTGTAATTATTGTTAAAGAACCGTTAAAATTTTGAAAATCCTAACCTACAGAGTACAGACCTCGCTGAGATACAACATTCTACAATGTCTCTGAAAACTGAACTCGGAAATACGGAGATCGGAGATTCTCGATTCATTTCCCGCTATGCCGAAAGCTTCTTCAGCAGGGTGGTCTAGCCCACCCGTGTCACAGCTTACTCGAGACTCGAGTAAGCTGTGCTCGTGTTTCAAATAGTTTCATGTAGTTTACACGTGTATCATTTTGTTTTTATATCTTCAAGTCATTCGTAATTCTATTAATTAATTAATTCTATTCATCTGTTAACTTAATCTGTTTATTTAATTTTATATTCCAGATTCCCATGTTTCTATATTATTGTGAAATAATTTAAACTTTCAAGGGATATTGAAAGTATACCTATGTCAATAATATCAATATTAATTTTAAAACTAATCTTGGTAAACACTTATTTACTTGTATTTATTTATTAAAGCAATTAATATAATTTTTTATTTGTGCGAGTCGTTTGCGCTGTCTCGTATGTACCTACAAAGCCAGAAAGGTAAAAGGCGTGGCTGCCTACCCGGCCGCAACCACCACGGTAACCATTCCATCACGGCTAGAAGAGTGAATTGCTGCACTTACTTACACTGCAATTTTCCACTACGGTTGCGCTATTAGTATTAGTATATATAATCAGAACTTCTCATTGTATTATTGTTATTATGTAATATATAGTGTATTTAATTAATTACATATTACATAATTATATGTTCACTAATTTCTATATACGATAAATAACGGCCTTTGAAACTGTTGTTCCTCTTATAGGAAACATTCGGGTGGGCACTACCCACCCTGCCACCCCTGACCAGCCGCCACTGGAAATGTTCTGCTTAATTTTGGCGTTTAATTTTTCTTCTAACTCAAAATGTATGGTATTTCTCTTAATATTACTATTATCATTATTATCAATTTATATAAATACTTTTAAATTATATATGTATTATATATATGTAGTTTCAGTTATGTGTGTATGTTGTATATTCACTTAGAATTAATCTATGATTATATATTAAATATATAATCATATAAATATATAATTGCGTTTAACATAAGCGCAAAATAAATATATTGCGCTTATGTTAACCACGTCTTTTGTTCTTTTTAACATAAAAAATATTTAAAAGGATAAAATTGAGATTGTTTTTCGTCATACGGAAAGTGCAAGAAATATTAAAACATTAACAACTTTATATTTCCTGACCTATATGCATGCACAATATTAAAGATACTACTTTGAATTAATAAGATAATTGACTGTTTATTGAATTGATAGACTTGTTACGCCAATTATATAAATAGGAATTACAAATGTTGACTTGATAAATGTGATGATATTGTAGTTCTTCTCGCTTAAAAGGTGATACAATATAAAATATATATAACCCACTGAAGTAGGTTCAAACTCACCTATTGCCATGATGATCCTCTTTATGGTCAGTAATATTTCCTTTATTTTCTTTACTATTTCCTTTACAGTTTTGACGAGCTTCTTGATAGCATCCCTAAGGGCTAGAAACGGTTTCTTTATTGCATCTATTATTTGTCTAACGGCGTTCTTCAATTGTTCCTGAAATTAAAAAAGTACATTGTCATTTCTAGCAGACATATAGAATAGGTATAATATAATTGAAATATTATTTTGAAATTTAAAATTTATATTTTATTCGCTTTTTCAGCAGTTAATCTTACTGTAAAATTGATATTGAAATTTAGCAGCAGAACCTTAAATTAACAAAGGTTTAATTTCAGAAAAGTTATGCTGGTCTAAGTCTCCCAAAAAGCAAATTTTTAAAAATCTTCACTTTGGAGCCAATATTGAAATTTTGAAACGTGCGGTTTATGTAATTACGTAAAAATAATGCAATTTAATAATATTTCACAGACAAAAATAGATGGAGGATATAAACTTCTTCTTAAAAGTAAATTTCTTGAATGGTCAAATTACTTATAGATGAAGGTAAGTAATATTCATAAAAATAAAAAATAAAAATTAAAAAATCCGAATAACAATTTTAACTTAAGGTTGTTGATTGTTGGATTATTTGGATACTGCAGAAGAGAATAGATTACCTACATGTATGCAAACTTATGATCGACGAATTAGGAAATTTTATGAAAGCTAATATAGCTAATGGAAAAACAAAGCACTCCAGATATTTTACAATTCTTGAAGGTTAAATGGATTATGTAATAAAATTTAATGGATATTTTTGAGTATGTGCAAGTTCACACGCAAAACTTCCTGATTATATACGTTTTTTATTTCTTTACAAAAATGATAATTGTTTTATTCAATTCGCTGCAGATGTTGTTGTTGGTTTTCTGTTAAATTAATGTGAGGAGTGAAGCTCACCTCTTGTTTTTCTTACTGAGAATTCGTAAATACTTATTCCTTATCACTATATATATATATATATATATATATATATATATATATATATATATATATATATATATATATATATATATATATAGGTATAGATATACCCGAAAAGCACGAATATCTATATAAATTTGAAACATGGCACGATATTTAAATACATTGAAAATAAACAGTTTTAAAACTTTAAAACGGACCTTTCCGTACGTAGAACATCTCTATCTCGGAATTGAGTGGCCGAGAAAAAATAAACCAACAAATAAATACAGAAGATGTGTATTATGCGACAGTTTTACTGTTTCAAATTCAAATAGTCCACCATCGTGCTCTCTCATGACCCATGGACAGGGTGGGTCCCTGTCCATGGGTCATGAGAGAGCACCCACCCTATCCACCCCAAAATCAATAGATGTCGTCTGGTAGACGTCCCTAATCAGAATCAGTCGAAACCCGATTGATGCGACACGATTTAATTGAGTGATCGTACTAACAAAAAAAGAGTCTCAAATAGTCCACCGTCGTGCTTTCTCATGACCCATGTACATGGTAGAGTGTGTTTTATCCACCTCAAAATCAATAGGTGTCGTCTGGGAGACGTCCCCAATCAGAATCAGTCAAAACCCGATCGAACCGACACGATTTAGTTGAGTTATCGTGCTAACAAGAATAAATGCCGATGACAACGACAATTACACACACAGCAAAAAATTTAAAAAAATTTTTTTTTTGTTTTTAGGCAGAAAAATTAAAAATAAGCCCAAAATTTTTTTTTCACTTTTTCTTTACACGATTACATTACTTTTCTGCGTATAGTGGAGTGCGGAAATGTTATATATTGAAAATATTTTAATATATGAATTCTTATATTTTCTTTCTGCACTAAATTGGGCACATTTTTAAATAAATATTAAGTTTTAAAAATAATGAAATTGCAACTTTGCAAAAAAGTGAAATTGTATGTATCATAATGCGAATATAAATAAATAAAAGTATAATATCATCAGTGATATTTTCACAGATTCATCTTTACAAAACAAATAAATTAAGTAAATAATTCCCATAAGTAGAAAGTTTAAATAAAATTATGCAATTTTGCACACCCTATTGATCTGTAGTTTCTAAGGACTAAATCATACCCCCATCTATTGGTTATGATATGTAGAATGTATGAGTTTGCTACTGTAGTTGTCTGGCGACGATAAATGTGGGTCTGTAACTTATGTGCTGTATAGCGCCACCAGGCATTGGAGTTACCAGTAATGAATAAACTATGAGAAGCTGGTTGCCTATAACTTTGGTTGAGTCATATTTTACTACTCTTAAAAGATCTTCTGGGTTTATTCAGTTATTTCATATTTTTCTAGTGTTTTTTAGTGGTTTCAGTTATTTCACATTTTTTTCAAAAAACACCCACTGTCTTATTGACAGTAAATGGGCAACTTTTAAAATTGTACGATATTACTCGTAATATTGTACGAGGGTGTCATTGTGCTTGAAAAAAATTAAGAAGGAATTAATTTCTATTAAAAAAAAAAAAAACCAGCAACTACAAAATACTACGAGGACATAACACCTCAAACATACAATAAACACTTTTAAAACCTTAAAACGGACTTTTCCGCACGTAGAACATCTCTGGCTGAGTGGCTGAGAAAAAATAAACCAACACATAAATGAAGAATATGTGTTTTATGCGACAGATTTATGTTTTAAATTCTTATCAAATACTCCACCACCGTGATTTCTCATGACCCATGGATAGAGGGTAGGGGGTGTCCTATCCATCTCAAAATCAATAGATGTCGTCTGGGAGACGTCCCCGATCAAAATCAGTCAAAACCCGATCATCCGACACGATTTAGTTGAGTTATCATGCTAACAAGATTTTTAAATGCCGGCGATAACGACAACAACGACAACGACACACAGCAAAAATTTTTTAAAACCATTTTTTTTTGGTTTTTAGGCCGAAAAATTAAAAATAAGCGCTAAAAAATTTTTTTTTCAATTTTTCTTTACACGATTACATTACTTTTCCGGAGTGCGGAAACATAAGAAAAATTAACAACAACGACGGTCAATATATTTAAAAAATTATATTGACTAATTAAGAGAGGTTTTAAGGAAATCACTTATGTAGTAACAAAATTATGAATATTGTGAAAAATTTTGTCACACTAATTCTGCATATCGATGTACAAGAACCTCGTAAGGGTTGAAACAAATTTGGTAAAATCATTACCGGGCAAGTAAGTAAAAAAATGCTCGGATAGGTCTATTTGGTTTCTCAGATGTGCCTCTTTTGGTATACGAATATTTATTTTGACGTCTCACTTTGGTGTCAAAACTCCATCAAGAATTTTGTTTAATGATAACATCCTTATTTTATGATTACATTTTTATTTTTATTATTATCATGTTACGCGGGTTTGGGCCCCATCAGCCACGCATGATCGCATAGGTAGTCCCTTGGCGATCCCCTCTTATACGGGTCATTACCCAAGAATGCTATCCCATAAAAGGAGCAATTTAGGCGCGTTCCCTGCCCTAAACATCGCCTCCTCCTGGATAACAGGGGTCCCTAATATAAAGTACCTCTTCTCCTCCAGTGCGGGGCAGGTGTAAAGAAAATGAATCGAGGTTTCCTCGTCTTCTTTACAGTATCTGCAGGCCGGGCTATCAGTCAGTCTCAGCTTGTGCTTGGTGGCCCGTAATGATTCCCACCAGAATTCTGATTTCGTGCCTATTCAATTTAATGAATTCTTGGGCCCATTTCTCAATCTCTGAGAATTCGATGAAGAGTTTGATGATTCCATTTCAGAGAGTAATTTTTTGTGAATATAATACTTAAAATGTTCGGGTATATTGCGTAATGATTGTTTTGAAAATAACAATTATTTTAAGAAAATCATCAGAAAAATACTGAAGTAATAATACAAATAAAACCATCAAATTAAGGGTTTAAATTATCTACCAGTGACTCATTAAGAATGTTGAAAATTAAATTATTGTAAATCGTTATTTAGACGTTTCACGTTTATCAACGATTCACCATTAATTAGTTACCTTGGCCCCAATTCTTTATTTTAGTTTCTTTTTAGCCTCAAAACATATGGTGTGTTAATATATATCTAGTGTAACCCCACAAAAATAATCTAGTGATGTTAGATCCGGATATCTAGCTAGTCACTCAACAGCTTTCTTGCTACTAAACCACTTATTGGCAAAAAAAAACCACACACAATGCGCTTATAATATGGTATGGCGCCGTCATATCTGTACCGTATTGACACTGGTATATAGGGATTTTCATAATTTGGATACAGTGCCATAACTGAGGCAATTTTGTGCTAGTGCAGTAACTCGAAATACTTTTCAGCAGTTGATGCATCATCAAAATGGTAAAATTATGGTACCAACAGTTCCTGCATGGACGTTGATTTTTTTCTTGGAATTAAGTTTCCTCCATCCCTCAATGAGGGGTGTCAAAGATTTACTTTATGCAATTATGCCTATTAACTGAACCATTTAAACAAAAAATGGCTTCAAGGGAGGACAATCTGGATTAGAAATTAGGGATTAATACTATCGAATTCATCTTCCTGAAGCTCATTAACTGATTCCACTTTGTATGGGTGCTACTTACTCTTTTTCTCTTCGTTTCAAGTTAGTTGATGACAACTAGCAACATATTCAACTATATATTTTTCCGAATGACAGTAAAGGACAGGATTAAATATCTCTCACAATACTGAGATTTATATATCTTGCTTCTATATTACTTATAGCTTTAGTAAAATATTTTACTTTACTAACTCATAAGCCTCAGTTTGTGTAGGGGTTTGGTCTCCAAAACCAATCATCATAAACATTTAAATTCGTTGTGTTTCATTTAAACACACTATACTTTGATAACTTGTTAGACGATATAAGTAAAATTGATGTCTAGCTTCAGTAACGCAAGTAATTACGTAAATACTATAAAATTTTTTAGAAAGAATGGATTTATTCTTAAAAAGTAAGGTTAAGTAACGTAAAAATAATTTCACAATTTAGAAGCAGCAAAAAATAGAATTCTCAAAACTACAATATTACAAAGGTAACTAAAATAAAAGTGATGAAATGAATGGAAATATACTATTCATTTCATCGCTATTTATCAAATAAAAACCTCTCTTATCTTGCCGATAATCGGAAGAGTCTACCTGAGTCTAGCCATAAAAATAAGCCAAAGTTATGTTTTGAGATTTTTTATTTAGCAAATGGCGATGAAACAAACTATATGCTATTAAAAATCAAATTAATAAATTTCTCAAAACAATTGTTATGTAAGATACTACAACAGCTGACGTAACATACATAAAAAATAGGTTCTCTTAAATAGCATAATAAGATAAGTGTATTGCTACTGAAAAGAGTCGATGATTTCATAACTGCAACAGTGATGACCCCAAAAAAATATACGTTTATCAGAAAATGCGCATCTAAATGTTAAATTGAGTTATTTAAGCATTTTGTTCTTCAAAGATTTTAATAATTAATAATATCAATGATTTTACAGAATTTATTTCAATCTTTACATTATAACTGTGAATTATGTGACACAGGCGCATTCACCATTTTGTTAAAATTGTTTAGGACTTCCAAATATAAAATAAATATCAAACTAAAATTAACATTTCAGTAATGCATTTTGCTAATAAGATCCTACAATCTATAGGAAGCTATAACAGTTCTCTAAATTTTATAGTATGCTGCAATCGTCATTAGAAAGGTAGTTTTTAAATAAAAAACATGCATTTTTTATAGGAATATTATAAGAGTTATAAATACAGATATTTCTTATAAACTGAAAAATTTTTACCTGACCACATGCTAGAGATTCGCTCAATATTCCCATATTATTCAGGGTATTCTTGGCAGGTCCGGAGATGGCTAGAATAAATGCATAAGCCAGTAGTGCTTGTCTGCCTCTCTGTGAAAAGAACTGCGGCAACGTTAGCAGCACAATACATCTAGGAAGGAAAACGTTTATTATTGCTTTATTGTTTACTAATTAATATCATACACAATAAGTGCTTGACCTGGGATGCTTTTAATTAATTGTGTGCAAGTGCATTCCGTTAGGGAACTGAGTTTGGCTAGAGCGAAATTCTAATATCATACCTTTTTTATTCATTGGCAGCTGTGGGAGGGTTTTCTATATTTCAGCGACCTTTTTTTTAACACAGTACGATGGAGTAAATATAAGTATTGCGATATGATTTAATCGAGATACAGGGTACGGCATTTAAGTTGGCGAATGTGAATAACTTGAAAAGTAGGCATTTTCAAGGAAAATTTTGCTTACATAGGAAAACACAAAAGTGTTTTCATTTCATTAACGGGATCTAAAGTATTACGGCTATTGTAAGGTTATTTAGATTTTTTTTTTGATAAAGGTTTTTTACATATTGATATTCTACAGATTAAACTAAACAATTTTGGTTTCTACCATTTTCTCTGTTTTCTGTTTTGACTCGGTCATTGAGTTGGTAATTAGGGATAGAAGTAGTATCTTTGAAAAATATTACCCCTGTAGAAATTATTTTTGATGAGGCGAATAGAATAACGAATGAGAGTCACGAAAGATGGCCACATACTAAAATGTGACTCATAAAAATAACTGTTTCTTATCTATTAGTACAGATCTACCTTATTCTCAGTCATTTCCAGTAGTATCTGCATTAATTCATACACATCCTATAATAATACATACATACAGTGCTATTCAAAAGTCCCCTCCCCCCCTCTTATCTTTTTAACGATTATACATAAACTAGTGAAATTTGGTAACTGAATATTAAGGATTGTAAACTTCCCTACTAGTGATGATAGATGACGTAGGCGTCAAAGATGACGTCACAAGGTCATTGCGACCAATAATTTTAAATGGAACCCTATGGCATGCGACACCTCTTTTAAAAGGTATCGAAAAAACGTATTCAATGATACTAATATTGTTTGTATTTATGGTAGTTTTGATGGATTAAATCAGTAATCAGTAAACTTGGATAATAATTTTATTTACAGATTCAAGAATCAGTACCTACTTATAGTAATTGTTCGAAGTGAGCCCCATCTACTTCCTGACAGTAAAACATCCTATTGCGAAACTCTTCTCGTACTTTTTCAAATGTGTCTGCGGAAATAGCCCTACATTCTGTAACAATACGTTGTTTTAAAACATCAATATTGTCAAGCTCAGTGGCGTAAACCTTCGATTTAAGATACCCCCACAGAAAAAAATCTAAAGGTGTGAGGTCCGGTGATCGAGGCGGCCATTCCATTGAACCTCGTCGTCCAATCCATCTACCAGGATATTCTTCATCCAAATACCGTTTTACTGCACCATAATAGTGTGGAGGAACACCATCCTGTTGGAATGTTATTTCCAAAATGTCGAATTCATCTTGATTATCTTCCAAAATTTCAAGGATTAACGGTTCTATTGAATTTTGCAACATCTGCAGATACACCTCACCGGTTAAGTTGGTATTTAAAAAAACAGGCCCAACGATGTGGTTTTCCAGTATACCTGCCCAAACATTGACCTTCTCGGGATACTGAGTATGTGTTTCACGAAGCATGTGAAGATTTGCGTCACTCCAATATCTCACGTTTTGTGTATTTACATTTCCATTTAGATAGAAAGTACTTTCGTCACTAAAACAAATTGTTTTGACATAGTCTGGCTGTTGGTTAATTTTAGTCTCCATATTTTCACAAAATTGCAGTCTTCGGTCTGGATCGTCGTCTGAGAGTTGATGAACCATTTTTAATTTGTATGGGTGAAATTTTTTTTCAAACCCTGTGCACTGTACTTTGACTGACTTCACAGGTTGATGCAACTTGAGTTGTTGAAGAAGTAGGATTTACTATTACTTCTGCCAGTATATCAATTTTTTTCTCATCAGAAATTTGTGGTCCGCCAGATCGTTTTGCATCATTAATACTACCCGTTGTTATAAACTTACGAAGAAGCTCTCTCAAATAAGTCCTCGAAACTGGGCGATCGGGAAACCTTTCATTAAAAATGCGTTCTGCTGCATGAATACTTTCTCCAGTTTCACCAAGTATTAGGATCGCTGCTACTTTATCACCTAAAACACGTACCATTTCTCTTCTTGAAGCACTTAAACGTTCAGCTCACAACAGTTTAACAAATTATTGAATGTACAATTATTTTAAAATTACCAAAAGGTACTAAAACAGTTAAACGTTCGATCAACAATACACAAATTATTAAATGTATAAAAACTTTGACAGCTAAAAAAACATCAAATTGGGGAGACTTGCAAAAACGTCAGATTATTTACTATCCAACTATCCAGTGGCGGAGCTTGAATTTTAAATTTTATTATTAATTGATTTAATTCATCACAGCTTTGCGGTTTTTGAAAGCCAGTTGTCAAAACTGCCGTAAACAGACACAATATTAGTATCATCGAATAGGTTTTTTCAATACCTTTTAAAAGAGGTATCGCTTGCCATAGGGTTCCATTTAAAATTATTGGTCACAATGACCTTGTGACGTCATCTTTGACGCATACGTCATCTATCATCACTAGTAGGGAAGTTTACAACCTTTAATATTCAGTTACCAAATTTCACTAGTTTATGTATAATCGTTCCAAAGATAAGAGGGGGGGAGGGGACTTTTTAATAGCACTGTATATACGATTTTATCAGATAGGTGGTGCGGTGATGTCGCAGGTAGTATATTTTTCCCGAAACAGGCTATCCGACTACCAACATTGTGTACTTTACTCACTTAACAAAGAGTACGACTAGGTGCGACTAATTCCGAGAGCGATCGAAAAGTGTGCTCGTAGCCGTTGGGTCCCGACACGCCAGTCTAAAGGCCTTGGTACAAGCTACATTTTTTTGTCAGAGTTCTGTCATCAGAGCTGCCAGAGACGTGTAAATGTATGACAGAGTAGTGACAGAGGTGATGCCAGAGTGCTCTGCTGGTACATATGTCAAAGTTTTTTATCTAGCTTGTAAACACTGTGAAACTTACTCTGGTGCAGTTTATTTAGTTCTCTGCCACTCTGGTTGTCGTCGTACCATATTTTTTTCTCTAGGTACAGAGTTATTTATTTTTCCTGCGCAATGTCTGATTTGAATGATGTCAACAACACAAAGATGAAAGTAATTAGTCGAAAGTCTAGGAATATTTTCGGACCATGTTTAAAAGACGAAACCAAACTGTTAATACAACTGTACGAAATGCATTCAATTCTATGGGACATCACTTTACAGGATGAGAGGAATGTACATAAAAAATATGATTATTGCGGATATTACAACTGAACTGGGAAAGGCACCTCTATATGTAAAAATGGCAAAACTTGAAGTGTCAATTTAGTGTAAATAGGGAAAAAATGAAGTGTCAAAAGTTTTGGTACATATTATGTTCACCATTTCTCAGTTCCAAGTTTATTTTATTAAAAAACCCCTTTGTGGTCTTCTTGCAAAATAATCTGTAGTCCACACGACTTTATTCACTTGCTTTATGTTTTTTTTCTTTCTCCTCTTTCCAATAATAAATAAACTACAAATGCTGCCGCTGTCCTGATTGTTGCTGCCATGCTGTGAAGAATGTAAAATATATATTTATTTTATTTATATTACCTAAAGACAAAATCTCAGGTGTAAACAGACGCCAGAGATTATGACAGAGAGACTTATCAGTGCGCTCTGACACTGTCTTTGGCAGAGAAAAATGTGCTAGACATTTGTCTACGTGTAAACGCGGATGACAAAGCTCTGGCAGCTCTGATGTTAGAAATCTGGTAAAATAACTCTAGAATGTGCCAGGGCCTTAAGGTATAAGTTTTCAGACTACGGTGGCTCGATGATGAGTCTAACGTGTAGATTTTATATAAAAATCCTGTATAGCATAAATAAATAAATTTTATACGTAAAAGATTATTATATATTTTACAAAACTTATAATTAATATATCACTGGTGTTTTCGTTTCTAAAAGATTTAAGTGAGTACATGTTCCTATGCCTGTTATTACCAGTCACCACTGGACTGTTCTATGTAAAAAAATCTTCGTTTTCTGGAGAATATTTTGAATATTCTCTAGGCCGTTCAAAGTAAGATTTATATTTCTTTAAACTAATTGTAATAATCAATTGAATTAGTTGAAGAGTAGCTATAAGAACAGGAGAGACGTTTTCCACGAACACCGAAATATTACACATTCTCGACATGAGCTTTGCTAACCAACTTGGTGTCATTAGGAAATTATTAAAACAATTGTAATGGTGTCTTGATGATACCAACTTGATTTGTGAAACGTCTGCCGAATGACGTATTATCTTTTGGTGTTTATAGTAGACTGTTCTCCTTTTGTTGTTGCTTGCAGGGGCATAGTGTGAGAAAAAAATCTAGTTATGTCAGAAAAGAATCTAGTCAGATGTATGGTAGGTCATATGAAAATGGTAAAAATAAAAAAAGACACTAACTTAAAGTTATTATGCCGAGGTATATATCCTAATGTTTAAATAAAGATGAATTCTTCGATTTTTGTTTGTCCAGCGAAAACGTGTATCACTGTTTCTTCAACTGAAGACGATCTCACATCTTCTAATAAGGCACTTTCAATATCTATTAATGCTAAAGCTGACAGTCTTTCTTGCTTTTGAGAATTTTGCAGAAAAGTCTTTATTCTCTTTAAACATGAAAATAATCTTTCCGCGGAACTGCTTGTGCCTGGAATAGTCAAAATTAAACGACACAATTTTGATGACTGCGGGAAAACAGAAGATAATTTAATTGACTTAATATATTGGTGAAGCTCAAACACAGGGCTCTTTTTCATATATGATTTGCATCAAAGAATGTTCCAATGTTCCATATGTATCTACTAAAGAAGAGAAAAGTTCATCAGGAAAACGTTTCACGAATGAAGTACATTGTGTGGAGTCTAGATTTAAGAATTTCAGTTTAGAAATTTCACTAAACCGTTCACTAATGTTCAAAATAATAACGTAAAAAATTTCATAAAACAATCGTGCGTAGGTACTTAAGAAGATAAGAAATCTTCTTCAGGAATTAAATCTAAACGCATTCTTTTACTTGGTGGTTGATTTTATAACACAAATCTGTCCATACGGTCCCAAATGTCACTAAACTCGTTTCTCATTTTTTGAATATGTGATTTGAAATCGGCGATCTTTTTATTGCAGTAACTAATATCTGATGTTTTTGTCTGTAGAATTTTAAACAGACTCTCGGAATGTGGGAATACTGCAGAAAACACTGCTAAGAAAAAATTAAAATCAAAGTCGCGCAATAAACTTAAAAGGCCTCTAGCACAAATAACGGTTTCTCGATCCCATTCCTCATTTTCATTTTCCACAATCACCTGAAACAGCGCTTCCAAATCTTCCTTATATTATGGAGACAGTCGCCGATATGCGTTCACATAATCGCTTAACTGAGTCCGGAAATAACGACAACACCCACTCGAGGTTCCACAGTTGACTGCGTAAGATCACTGACCTTTTCGCCCATCTAACGCGTAGCTTGGATGTAACGTGGACCATCGCATTTCAGCACTGCAGCAAGTAACGCGCGAGTCCAATAATTTTGGGCCGATTTGAAATAAAAAAGTTGATGGTAGCATTTAAAAGTAAATAATGTATGTTTGCGGTCGGTTTAAAATAATTAAAAATTGTAATAATTGAATAAATCGATTGAACTTTTAAATAACACTAATTTGCAATTATTTAAGGGATGCGACGCATCACTCGCATCTATGTACGATACGCCTCTGTTCGAATGTTCTATCAATTTCTAACTAGTAAGTAGAAATTTAAAAATATACTAGTTTACCGAATTTACTTATGTAATTAAATTGAAAAAATATATATTTAATTTTTTGAAGGCACGGGTTGAACTGTTAATATTCTCGACTTTGTATCAACAATTTGTAAAATAGCAATATCGAAACATCTGACAAGAACATTAGTATGCATATATTGTCGCATAAAAATCAAGCATGCCCGTGTCTGATTTACAATTTTGCTAGAATGAAAAGTATAATTTATCAACTAGTTCTAGAGAGTTGAAATTAATTGACCGTCATTTATGACGCTTCAAACTCTAATTGAAATTTGTGCACCTTCTCACCAACATCATATTTCACATAGAAGTTAGGAGAATAATATTCTGCCCTTTATAAGGTGTACCAAAGGCCATGTAAAGAATTAGTATGAATTAGTCTTGGCATTATAGAAATATGATGTAATGAAGTAATTTCTATGCAATTAATACAGGGTGTAACATAAAGGTTGGGAATAAATTAAATGGTGGACTGAAGTAAAAACAAAATTGATTTTTTTCATATGAAATTATGCTCTACGCGTTTTCATTTCCAAGCTACAGGGCGCTAAAAAAAATAAAAAAATTTAGTTTTTCTCTAATAACTTTCAATCATTAGAAAATAATGCAACGAAAGTTTAGCTTAATTAGCTTAATTTGATAATGCCCTAGTAACAGGAAAACATATACTTGATAATGTTTTTGTTACTTTCATTTTCCTATGTAAGCAGTGGGAAAAAATTGTGTTTACAAAAGTTTTAATTACGGGAAAATGACAAGAGATAACAAACGAAATGCAAGACGCTAATTTTGTTTAAAATAAAAAGTGGATCTTGAATAAATATTAAAAAAATGTTTTTACCAGTGGCGTATCACAATTATATTCGGAAAACCCTACGGTACAATGCGTACGCACTCCACTGAGCAACTTACGAAGTCAACCTTTTGCCTGTTATTAGGACATTATCAAATTAAGCTACGGCTAAAATTTCGTTCCATTATCTTCTAATGTTCGAAAGTTATTAGAGGAAAACTAAATTTTTTCAAAGTTTTTATCGCCCTGTAGATTGGAAACGAAAACCCCTAGAGCATAACTTCATATAAAAAAAATCAATTTTTTTAACTGAAAAATCCACCGTTTAATTTATTACCAACCTTTATGTTACAACCTGTATATCTTACAATTACGACGGTAAGGATCTCCAACTTAATTCTGCCATATTTAATTGAAAACAAGGATTTGTAGTAATAAGTCATTTACTTAAATTTTATAAGATATGATTGGATAATATATTAAATTGAACTAATACAATCTAATATATTATCCAACGGGGCAGTCGTTTCCTCATTTTGATAGGTTCTCGAATTAATTTCATAAAATTGAATCCTTAAAGTTCCATTTGTAAATAAATCCTTGTTATTCATAAAGTGTAGTATTTCCAAAGTGATATAGATATTTGTCTAGATGCACATACAGTATACTTATAATAGAAAGGTATAAAGATTTCATATTAAATATTATATTTTTTAGAAAATCTAAAATTAATATACTATATGACTAATTGAATACAAGTGTTTTTTAAAAAAAATTGAAATGGGCACATTAAATAAGTTCATTAAACAACATTAGATTATAATTATTATCCAGTATTTTCTCTTAGGAAAAAACATATTTATTAAAGAAGAAACAAGGATATTTAGTTCTCTTCTGTAAAATTACTAGGGTGTCTCAGTTGAAACTATAAGATTTTAATTGTGGATCATTTGTGTTCTATTAAAGATAGGGCGTCAATAGTTAACGACTTTCGTCTACAAATCATACAATGGCAACACACCACGATTAACAGTTCAACAACGAATAGTTTATGTATAACTGTTTTATGAAAGTGAATGATCACTGACAGTTGCATTAAGAAATATTCGTACAAAATGAAGCGCCCATGGAGTTAACAGTTTGTAATTTCAAGAAATTTTAAGAGACTTGTTTAGTTATTGATAAGACAACACCAATACGTCCTCGTCGTGGTTGGTCAGATGAAAATTTTGATTCAGTGAGAAAAAGTGTACGGGAGTATCCAAACACATCAATTCGATGTCGTGCATAACAAATGAATCTGTCAAGAGTCACTAATTGAATTTTAAAGAAAGATCTGTATCTGTCAGCATACAAAATTCAGTTGACACAATTAAAAGTTACAAACCATTTACGACGTCGTACATTTGTTAATTGGGTATTAGAAGAGGAAGAAGGTAATGCTGATTTTTGCAACACAATTTTGTACACCACATATGTACAAGGGAGAAGTGCAATTCCTTATGGAAAAGAAAACTAAACCCCACAACTTATTTCAAATACAAATGAATTCATGTCCAGAAGGCACAAATGTGCGTAGGTTAGAACCATTTTACTCAACGCATGTGTAGTTAGCGTAGAATTGTATGGCCGAAAGGAATTTCTTACTTTTACTTCATAAGTAAGAAATATGAGTACACAATCACTTAAGGTTGAAAATACACGGAACAATTCTCATTGACTCGATGGTCCAGGAATTATCATATAAAAATGTACTGGTGTGTCGACTTGATGAGAAAATCTCTCGTTTTGTGTATTAAATCGTTCAATTGACCTACGAGGAATGAGCTTTAGGGCGAGGGCAGATGGAATTGTCATCATTCTAAAGCTTCCTATTCATTCGTAAGTTTAGCCTTCATTATATGTTGAGTAAATTAGTGAACGATAATTGAAAATAAATAAATACTTAAGTGAGTTACTTACCGCACCTTTGAGCTAAACGCTAGTCCAATCGTCAAAATACAGCCTAACAACGAGCACATGATTGTCGCGGTAGTAATCTTAAAATCTAGTTGAAAAACACAAAACATGAAAAAAATGTACGTCAACACATAGCCACTGATAAAGCCGAATACACTTTTTAACGTATAATTCTCACAACTTCCGTCGTGACGCAGTCTGTAACAGAATTTCTCGAAGAAGAAGCAGCTTAGGGCTCGCCTGAAGAACCTTTTAAGACAAACTCGTATGTCTACAGTGATGTGCCTCAATCTCCAGTTCGGCTTTTCTTTTTTCTTCACTTTGATTGCGTCTAACTTTTCTTCGACTAGTTCGTTTTTTAATTTGTTTAGTTTCAAAGCTGTGCCTACTAAATGAAAGAAAGCCATCGTGCTTCGGCTGAACTTTTAAGTATTCTTAACGGCGAGTAACGTCACTGTGACAGATCGTTACTCATAGTGATTAAGTAATATACCTACTGGTATACATATCACTACTGATATTGTTAGATAAAGTGAAGTAGAATAATTAAATACACTAGTAAAGTATCTTTAACGGGCAGCTTTGCGCCATCTCGTGTCAGTTTTATAACCTCTGAGTAGGTCGAAGCCTCAGTGTCATATATTCTGAATGGATTTTAATAAGGGTTTGTTACTATATGAAATGAAAGAGAAACAATCAAGACGTAAGTATTGTGTTGTGAAAATATAGAGGGTCAAAATCTAGAATTACAATGTTACCATTTTCCTGGACAATCTTACGAATTAGAAAGGAAAAGAGAATGAATTGTAGTAGTGCGTCGTCAAAGGTAATTTTTTCTTTACTTTTCCGCACTCCACTATAAGCGGAAAAGTAATATAATCGTGTAAAGAAAAAGTGAAAAAACTAAATTTTTTTTGGGTTTATTTTTCGTTTTTCGGACTAAAACCCAAAAAAAAAATGGTTTTTAAAAATTATTTGCTGTGTGTGTCGTCGTTGCCGTCGGCATTTATTCCTGTTAGCACGATAACTCAACTAAATCGTGTCGGATCGATCGGGTTCTGATTAATTCTGATCGAGGACGTCTCCCAGACGACACCTATTGATTTTGAGGTGGATAGCATACACCACCCCCTCCCTTGGGCCTATTTGAGAAATTTATTTTGTTAGCATGATAACTTAACTAAATCGTATCGGATCGATCGGGTTTTGACTGATTCTGATCGAGGACACGTCCCAGACGACACCTACTGATTTTGAAGTGGTTAGGACACATCCCACCCTGACCATGGGTCATGAGAAAGCACGATGGTAGACTATTTGAGAAATTTGTTTTGTTAATACGATAACTCAACTAAATCGTATCGGATCGATCAGGCTTTGACTGATTCTGATTGGGAACGTCTGCCAGACGACACCTATTGACATTGATGTGGATAGGACACACCCCCTGTCCATGGGTCATCAGAAAGCATGACGGTGGACTATTTGAGAATTTTTTTTGTTAACACGATAACTCGACTAACTTATGTCAGATCGATCGGGTTTCGACTGATTCTGATTAAGGACGTCTACCAGACGATATCTATTGATTTTGGTATGGATAGGACACACCCCACCCTGTTCATGGGTTATGAGAAAGCACGAGGGTGAACTATTTGAAAAAAATAAAACTGTCGCATAAAACACATATTCTGCATTTATGTGTTGGTTTATTTTTTCTCGTCCACTCAATTTCGAGATAGAGTTGTTCTACGTGCGGAAAAGTCCGTTTTAAGGTTTTAAAACTGTTTATTTTAGATCTCAAATCATTATTAAATACATAAAATATATAATAATTGCCGTTTTGTTAAAAAAGGAACAGGTTTGCATGTATAACGACAGACGAAATTATGAAAAATTTACTGGAGTAGATTTATTCCTTTTTCCAAATTTTACTCAAATTTATTGTTCTTGTCAAATATAGTCAACCTGTATTTTTTTTTAAAAGTTTCTGCTGGGAACAGACTTAAAGCTAGATTTGTGAGTTGAATACATCAAAATTCTCTGTTTGGCTGTTGGTGGTGTGTCAATACGAAGTTCAGTGCAATCAATTATTGCTCGACAGTTCGGGTAATTTAAAAAACTTTGAGGCAATGTTTCTCTAATAGTCACTTTTGATGGCCAAAATATCCACGTTTTTGTTTTAGCAATCAACGTTCTCAAAACACTTGAGAAAATATTTATAGTAGAAGTAGGAGATACTGTAAAAAACAGCCAATTACAGCGAAAGGTAATCCAAGATTCCTCTTCATAAGAAATATCAGAGGAAGCAGAAACTTTTTGAAAAAATGCAGGTTGACTATCTTCTCCAGGAACAATAAATTTCAGAAAAATTTGGAAAAAGGAATAAATCTATTCCAGTAAATTTTTCATCATTTCGTCTGTCATTATATGCACAAATACTAAAAAATCTGTATTTTTGTTTAATAAAACGGCAATTATATGTTTTATGTATTTAATAATAATTTGAGACCTAAAATAGAAATAATTACCTTTGACAACGCTCTGCTACAATTTATTTTCTTTTCCTCTCTAATTCCTAGGATAGTCCAGGAAAGCGCTAAATTCTAATTTTGGATTTCGACCGTCTATATTTTCACAACTAATAACACAACACTTACGTCTTGATTGTTTCTTTTTCATTTTATTTAGTAACAAATCCTTATTAAAATCCATTTATAACATATGACACTAAAGCTTCGACCTACTCAAGGTTTAAAAAAACAAACGCGAGATGGTGCAAAGACCGCCCGCCAAAGATACTTTACTTTGAAATGACTTTTTTATTATCAAAATCACAACTAATTATTTTGTCGATAAAATCGTTATAGAAATATGAGAGAATTAATGGATTTGGTGTATCAGGTGTTGCTTCTTGGGTTAATTATGATAATGGTTATAATAATTTGCCACTGTTTCATAGTTTTTTTTTAATAATCTGTATGGAATCAAATACTATTTTCTTTAATATTGTTTTACGTATTATTAGTGGTTCGTTAATCATTTAATGATTTTCAAGGAGGAGGATGAGGCAGTGTACTCCGTTCATTGTTGGACTTGCGCTATTCGAAGTCAAGCAACAAATAGGTCGTGACTTGGATGGGTGAGACATGGTCTCATTCTTATAGTGCCGCGGTAATGCTGATTTGGTATTTGGTAACAGGGTGGCAACTGGGCCAAATACTGGGCACATTGTCTGCGTGAGTTCGATTCTCACCAGAAGGAACTTGGCACTTCCCTCAGGGCTGGGTGTTTGTCCGCGTTTATATGTATAACCTTCACCTACTCAAGTCTGCCTGTAGATTTTCTGGGGAAGGAAGTCTAGTTTCCGTGTGTCCAAACTTAAAAAAAAAAAAAAATGAATCGTGTATCTTTAGCTGGTCTAAAATTATATTTATATCACATAAATGTGCAGCAATATGGCTGCTCGTGATTTCTGATTAAATAATTTATGCCCAAATGATATTAAATGTCTCAAGAAGCAAGCATTAATTGCTCTAGCCAAATTTAATATTTCTTTTTGTCAATATGATTGAATAATGTATTGAATTTTATTAGTCGCTAGATGATTTCACCAAAGAGATATTCTGTATATCTACCTACTGAACCTAACCTAACTTATTTGTGTTTCGTGACGTTTCGGACTCATTCATTATCTATTTATTATTTACTAATTTACGTGTAAATTTTACCAAACATATTACCCAATTTTTATTTTAAGCAAGAACTAAATCCCAATAAGAAAAATTTTTAACAAATTGTTAAATGGCTTATCTGTCCTAAAAAGCAGACAGTATTTGTCATGGTTAAGTTTATTAAAACTAATAGATATTAGATATCTGAAAAATATGTTAAATTTCGAAAGATTCGTTGGAGGATATCGATCGGCAGGTAGTTACGTGATATTTTTTTATTTTACGTTTATTATGTAATCTGTCTATAAAACTACAAAGAATAAAAAATAAGCATATATGTTGATTTGAAGTAAATGTCACGATAGAGAATTATTCTAATGAATACAACTCTGCAGTTTATAACACAAAGTTCTTATCTTAAAGTGATTGATAAGTGATAGTATTCTTTTCAGTTTTTAAATGGTAAGTCCAGTGACGTCCTGCGTTTTAGTCTTCTCGTTTGTGCACTATTGTTCAAGAGATTCAATGCGAGAACATTTGGGTGACAATTTAAATGTTTCATGTATTTGTCACTATTTGCAAAAATTGTTTTTCTTAGTGTAGGCATCTCTAGGTCACGTTAGATATCCTTATTTGTCACGAAGTATAGAACATCAACTATTATGATATTTTATATTTTCCATTCCTGTAGTGCACCTACTAATATTAACATATTCATCTTATCAAGAATATCAGTAAGGACTAAATTCCCTCATTATAAGAATTATTAGTAAATATCCAAAGCCATCTGGATATCAGCGAAGCACATTTATTATTTAGTAACTCGGAAGACCATTAACAGGATATGATCATGATATTTAATTGGAATGTTCTACAATACAAGTACTATTTCAAATATTATAGGAATATGGTTGCTTTATTCTTGAATATATAAATATCTTCTAGACTTAGCTCTGTATGTTACAAACAAAAATATAATAAAGTATTCTATTCTGAATTGATTGGGCCGTTACTTGATGAAAATCCATATTTATACAAAATTCAAACATTCGCTGGTTATATTTTCACTTATTTGTTAATATGATAATTGTTTCGCCAACGTAGTGGCTTCTTCAGATTTTGAGTACATAGACTGTAAAGTATTTTATTAAACAAAGTATTCTATTTCAAATGCGGTTAATTTACCTTTATTGTACAATATGGACACTGAAACGGGTAAAATTGAAATATAGCTTACGTCAAAATATGGTGAAGTATTGGTTTTATTCGATTACTGATATGCAAATTCACACCAGCGAATGGTAAAATTCTACCGTAGCCTTGTGGTGTTCATATCACAAGAGCATATACCCTGCTTGGTGAGAAATATTATATTGCATTACAGATAGTAATATAAAATGTAGACGACCTAAGACCACGAAAAGTATATAAACTGTTTAATATAATATCGTTAAGGTAATATGGATTGTCTAATATATATTTTCTATCAATATAATGCAAAGTTTTACTTACTACCAGAGGGTAACATTCAAACTACAGAAATAAGGAGTTTATACTCCAACCCATCTGTAAATGCCTTATATAATAAGGACTAAACAAATTAGGTCAAAACAGCTATTCTCCTGGCTATATGCCAAACGCGGAGCACTGAATTACATAACAAAAATTTGTCCTATTTTTGTCTAACAGAGTTGGCACTAAAAATATAGTGATTGTTCTAAAACCACCAAGAAAGATGCAAAGTGTCACCTATCTCAGGATATCGTTAACTGCAGACCGGTTTCGACCTTTCTGTTTTGGGTCTCCTTAGTGCAGTGTAAACGAGTATACCTTCGACAGATAAAGCTCACATCTAGTAGACGTTGCTACGTTCCACCGCAGTAGAACGTACCAAGCGCCATCTCTTGGTAGTTTCGAACAATCTAAATCGAAGTAAAAACTTGAGATCATCAATATAATGAAAAGTTTTACTACCACAGGGTAACATTCAGACGCCTTATTTCTGTAGTTTTTATATATTTTCTATTTTAGCCTATTGAGATCAGGCTTTCAAAATAGAGTTGGAAGGTAGAGTAGAATATTAATTATTGGATTTGACACGTTGTAACATCTCTTGTGGAAGTACCGGACGCGAGAGTATGCAGCGACAGACTACAAGAGCTAGAGGACATCTGAAGGAAATAATTTCATGAGACATTATTGCCAAGGTCTCTGAAATACGGGGATAATGTTCAAAATAAACAGTTTTAAAACCTTAAAACGGCCTTTCCGCACGTAGAACATTTCTATCTCGAAATTGAGTGCCCTGGAAGAGATAGACCAACGTATAAATGCAGAATATGTGTTTTATGAGACAGTTTTATTCAGATTTTTCAATTTTTCTCAAAGAGTCCGCCATTGTGCTTTCTCGTGACCCACGGACAGGGTGGGGCATGTCCTATCCACCTCAAAGTCAGTAGATGTCGTCTAGTAGACGTCCCTAATCAGAATCAGTCGAAACCCGATCGATTCGACACGATTTAATTGAGTGAATTTAATTGAATTTAAACGCCGACGACAACGGAAACGACGACAACGGAAACGACGACAACGACAACGATAACGACAACAACAACGACAACGACAACGACAACGACAACGACAACGACAACGACACGGCAAACATTTTTTAGAAACCATTTTTTTTTGTTTTTATGCCGAGAAACGAAAAATAAACGCTAAAAAATTTTTTTTCAATTTTTCTTTACACGATTACATTACTTTTCCGGAGTGCGGAAAAGTAAAATAATTTGTCACCCATCTTGGTTATTGTCACATTGAAGTACATTATAACTGCTACTGATTATTGGGTTAAGACATTTGTTAGAATTAACTATTTATCTCAAAAAAAAATGTTATATACTTTACTTTATTATTCTTAAGGAAAATGAGCTTTTCCAATAGAAAGACTGAGGCCGATTTTAAAAATATCACTTATATTATTCTAGAAATGAGAATTTTTATATCTAGGTACATATATCAGAAATTAGCATTCAAATAATATAGTACTGAATAATTAATATAACTGATACAAGTTTTCCAATTACACTGCATATAAAAATACTCTGGATTAATTATAATGGAATTACAGGCCGTTACATATCCTGACTATTTAAGGGTTTCAATGAATACATACATTTAATTCCACTTGTATGAAAAAGAAATACTACAAATGAGTAAATAGATAATCATAAAAACTGTATTTTGACTATTATAAACCTAAATAATTTCACATATTTGGATTAATGGAAACGGGTTAGTGAAAAAAAGTGTTTATATCTAATTTACGTTTAGAAAATTGAAATAAAAGCCAATAACAACGTTCTTGCATCAGGGTGGAGCGAAACCCTATATAAAGCACGAGGCACTACTTGTTGATATCATTTGGCTTCAGTTGTATTTACTGTCCTGTGCTGTGTTATAGTGAAGTTTCACCTAAGTACACCGGTATGTCGTATGGCCAATCGAATTTATAATTCAGAGTTAAATCTATTAATACTTATTTATTATATTAGGAATGATATTATTGATGTAGAGCATATATACAATAATATGTTTATTAATTATAATTGTCATACACACTGTTTTTTACAGTAATACGTACTTAGTTACTGATTTGAAATAGCAAGAAATATTTTTTGCTATACTGTGAAACATTTTTGCAGCATGTGTTACTTCTAATGGCCTGTATTCAATGTCCTAATTATTGTTTATTCTACATTGGAAAACATTGGTTTATTATAAATGCATTTTGGTGCAATATTTTCAGTAAAATAAAACTTATTTTTGTTCAGTGATGTATTCTTTTTAGTTCATTTTCAAGAAATTATATTAGACGGTTTTTACAGGAGACCATATAAACCATATACTGATCAGCATATATTGTTTCACCATATCTCAAATTTTAATGCTGAAAACTTCAATATTTCCAAATAAATGTCTCATATACGTACATTTTTCTGTCATAATTAACTAATACAGGAATTGTATATTTTTATAACAAAAGTTATTCATAATGTTCTAATTAAAGTGGATTTTTTACTTCTTAATATCAAAAAATATTATATCCTTGATTTGGATCAGTTGATTATTTTGTAACAGTCCAGGTATTTTTTCAGTAAAGTAATTAATAATGTTTAAAATATGTAATACAAACATATTTGGATCAACCCTCGCATCAATGTAAACCCTTCTTAACCTTCTTTCTCTATCTTGGCATATATGTATGTGTAGTTAAAAAATAAGGTCTTTAACGACAAGACTTTTTATCATTCTTGTTCTAGTGGCAAATGATCAGAACTGAACTATATTAAACAGGTTACGCATTGTACAAATTTATTAATATTAGTAAAATATTTATTTGTATTACTTAAATATCAGTTTAATAAAATATTAAAAAGCAATATTAAAGTGACATACTCTTAATATCATTCTTAACAGAAATATTATAATAAAATGCGGGGCTTCATTTATAAAAGTGAAAATGTTTTTATTTATATATTGTAATGAATTATCATATTATTTAAGTATTTCAAATAATCGGGGTTATAATACATCGTTTTTGTCAAACTATTATATGTTTAATTTTTATAGGTTATATAGTTTGTTTTACATTCCTTGTAACTTAAAATGCCTCAATAAAGAAAATTTTATTCTCACTTTGTGCAATCTAGTGTATAAAAAATAGTTTCTTTATATATCAAATAAGTATCATTATAAACCTCTTTCTTATTGAAAATAAATAGATATAGATTATATTATTTTCTACAGCAGACCTCACAATCACGCTTTTACGCACATTGTGTGCCTAGATTCTCCTCGTCTAATATAACTTTCTTCTTTACTCAAAATGAAAATTATGTATAGTAACGGAATCATTGAAATCACATTGCTTCCTTGAAATCAGTCGCCTAGATACAAATCCCGACAAGTCCAAAAAACATAATATGAGATAATTAATAAAAACTTGTAACATTTTTATTCAATTGAATGCAGGGACCAAATTTCGTAAAATGGGTTATTATTATTTCTAAATGATAACAAATCATAGTTCAGAAATCAGAAGCACCCATATGAACCTCAAAATTGGGAAATAAAATGGACACGTCGATTCTTGCACCTAATTCTGTTTGAAATATTCCAAAAAGATGTGTGTGACTTTTGAAAATAAATTTTATTTAATAAATTTATATTATCGAACAACACAAAATACAGTTTCAAATACCAAAATTAATTGATTCTCCTTCGCAGTTACCGTCTTCTTCGACTTCTTGTCCACTATCTGAAACATTTTGGAAAGCTTCTCGAAAAGAAATTAAGGCATCTTTTTCCCACTCCTTTCCTAGTGTTTCTCTAATAGTTTCGGTATACTTTTTTCTTATCTTTATTAATCAGAACTCCAATTTTCAATTACTTTGGTCCCATTTGTGAGATGTTTTTCCTCTTTTACATAAGCTTTTTAATGTTCTCATAATATTTTCATTCATGTAAAATGCTTCGCCGCTTACAAGAGGTGTGTTAATTAAAGTTAAGTAATTCTTTTTCACAATGATTATCCTTTTTGAAAGTTGAAATTTAAAGTGTCAATATCTTGGTTGTTTTAAAACATTTTGAGTTTCACGTCTCCAATCCCTGATTACAACGTCTTTTCCAATTTCGTGAACAGTAGTAAACTTCTTGATCATACTGATGTGCTCTTTTGGATGAACAATTTCCATTTCCTTATTATATGTTTTTTTTTAATTTGACCAAATACGCGATCGGGGAGAATATAAGAATGCCCAACAACCGGAAAGAGCAACTCTAATTTCTCTACATGTGGAGGAGCTTGAAATTGTAACCAATAACTCGACATACCAATGATGGTAGAATTTTTGTTTTATGCCCCACATCCATCACACAGATGTTATTCAAACTGACAAAATCTACAAATTAAACTGCATCACGTGATGAAATATTTAGCTCGTATTGGTTCATTGGAAACGTCGGCCTTTGCATCTAAGACCGCAAGGGATTTTACATCTGAGATGAAATTTTAATTCAAATTACTTTTGATTGTTGGTATTTGCTGTAAAAATTCCCTTAGACTATGTCGGCATTTACATTTTTAATCTATTGCCCTACTAGTCTATATTAATTTATGCAAAAATGAGATGGTTATCTCATTTTTGCATATCATCATCATGTCATTTTAGAGGTAGGGTAACTTGTCGGATTTTGCATCTAGGCGACTGAAATATACTATCGTATTTGAAGACGAATATTTGCTGTTTATTCACAAAATCTTCATTCGTTTCTCTATTCACTTCTCAGATAACTTTTTATATAGTGAATTAATTCGTCTATCATCTTCTTTAGTTCTTCTTCGACTTTTAGTTTTAACTGATTTGGCAATTTGTATTGACATCGTTTGTTTATACATTGCCTGTCATTATTTGACGTTATTATTGTTATATATTTATTTACATTTTAGATTAATTAAATTGCCTTTATTTTTAGTAACTTTATTTATATTTTTTTAAACACAGCCTTACTTGAAAAAACAATGAAGTTTTAAAACGGGGTAGATAGGCAGAACATTGAGTGAAAAATAATTATAGATAAATATAAATTTCAAATGTTATGTAATTGATTTAATTATTATAGAATAATTAATTTTATTAGTATATAATATCTCTGGAAGGGACTGGAACCTGGGATGTAGCAATAAAGAAAGGGGACCAGTTTTCTACGTACAGAGATATTACAAGTTACTCGACGCGTATTTCGCCAACCAAGTTGGCATCGTTATGAGGAGATTAAAAAAGTACATTTACTATTTGCCTATTGAGTGTATGTGACAAACAATGTTAAATATTGCCGAAAAAAAGAAATAAGCGAACTATTACCACCTCTTTTTAGGTCAAATATTATAACAGTTAATATTGAAAATATAGTTTACAATATTTATTATGGCAAATCTAAACTTGAAACAAATTCCTTACGACTTCATGTATTGATGGTCGCTTATGTTGTGATAACACACTAATTCGGTTTATTATTACTAAAACATCAAATCCACTCCAGTAGGTAAAAACATGAATCGGATAAGCTTGAAAGCAAAATGAACATTGGTCTCGTGTAAGTGCGGCTTTAAATGAAGCCTTACGTGAAATTTTATTACAGCAATAGTTGGCTTAAAAGTATGTTGAATCCTCACATAAAACGATTAATTTTATGTATGTAGTAGCTTTTTAAAGCAGGAGCTGTAAAACTGTTGGTTGATAAATTTTATAGGATTCATTATTGGGATTTTTAACTATTGCACTGGTCTTATCTATATCTGAAGATAATAGCAGTTTGTTTTGAAGAATTTCACCAAGCAGATAGAAAATCTCAAAGGCCTTAGGGATCTTAAGAACCAGAACTATTACTAAATAAAATTAATGTTTGAATTAAATTTGTGTTAGAATAAGTCTAGCAATAGTATTTTTATTCGATTTAATGTTTGTAACGCTTTGATGCAATATCAGTTTGATATTTTCAATCTACAAGACTGCTTTCAATACAATTATTGTCACAATGCATTGACGACGGGTATTACATCATTTTTATATAATTAGACCGATGAGTGATTTGAATAAAGTGGATTTAAACGAAAAGCTTATTGAGTGAAACACTACAGTGAAACCTTATTAACGCTGACACAGTGGATGTGCCCGAAAACTCAACATTTGCTTTTAGATAATCCGGTTCGTAGAGATGTAGAGATGTCACTAATTTATTTAAACTGAAAATTCGGTTAGTTGGTCTTGCAAGTAAAATGACGGAATAAAATTTTGTATATGGATAGAGATTAAACATAAAAAATAAGAGACACGTATTTCAATGTAGCTCCCAATAAACGGTTTAAGGGGGTGAAATATCATCCGAAATCGCCCATAAAGAACTCAAATTTGGCCATATTTCAGAAATGATATAAGATGCAGATGTAGAATAAACCATAAGTCACTCGCAAAGGACTCTTAGATAACGTACAAAGAGATGAAATTCCCGACACACAGGGGAGAAGGCGGAGGTTTTCGAATACTTTTTTGACCCCAGGCTGCTATTTTCACTTTTCGGAGGTACGAAAAAACAGAAGTTACAGGTGTTTGGACATTTTTCGAGTTTAATTCCAACAAAGAGAAAACTATTTTTGAAGCAGGTGTCTTCTTGATTAAATGTTATTGTTATAAATGCTTTAGAATAGTTATCCTTTGCTTAAATTGTTCCATTGTGCTGTATATGGTTTATGTACTGTCAAGTTCTATCCTTGATTTCTACTTTGGTGGTAGATGTAAAGATTAGGGATAGTTGCTAATATGGATAATTTCTGATTATTGCTATTGTGTCTTACGTAATAGTACCTTTATATGAAGATCAACTAATGCAAAATTTTCATATACTGACTGCAATATGTAGGTTTTAAAATTTTACACCAGTTTTACACCAAACGGGGTATATACAGGGAAACACGAGTTTGGTGTGTAATGAATACCATAAAACTGTGGCAGAATTTTACCATTCACTGCGCTGGTGTGAATTTTCGTACCAGTAATGGAGTAATAAACATGAAGACATGGTGTAAATAACACCACCGTTTGGTGTAAGGTGTATTTAAATTTTATATCTTTTACTATCCATATTGTACAATGAAGAAAAATAAATCGACTTTGAATCAAAATACACTATATTATATTTTTCTTTCTAACACACATGATTTCTTTATTGCACTAATGAAATATTGGTGCATACTATATGTATGTGGTAGTGCAAGTTTAGAAATGGGAGGAGGAATTTAGACACGGATGTATCCTATCGCCATTACTTTTAAATCTGTATTCGGAAGAAATATTTTTAGAAGCAATGCTTGAGGCAAATGAAGGAATAATTGTAAATGGCGAAAATATTAACAACATCAGATACATCGACGATACCTTAATCCTGACCAGTAACGGCGAGGATCTGCAAATAGTTGTGAATCGTTTAGTTAATATCTGTGAGTAATATGGTCTTAAACTCAACATAACGAAAACAAAGTATATGATTATTAGTAAAAGCAGAACTGCTCCAGATAATGGTTTAATAATAAATGGAACATCCTTAGAAAGAGTCGAAAGAGCACAGTACCTTGGTAGCGACATTAACGAAGAATGGGACCCTTCTAGAGAGATCAAGACCAGGATAGAAAAGGCCCGGGCTGCCTTCATTAAAATGATCAAGTTATTCCGAAGTTATGACCTTAATCTGGCACTTAGAACACTAATGCTGAGCTGCTATGTCTTCCCCGTCCTCTTATACGGCACCGAAGCTTAGTCCACAACAGAGGCAACACTCAAACGCCTCAAAGCATTCGAGATGTGGTTGTACCGTCGGATGCTGAAAATAAAATGGACCGCTAGAATAACAAATGTCGAAGTCCTTACACGTATGAACAAACATACATAAATCACGACAACCTTAAATAGGAGACAGTTGGAATATTTTGGGCACATTATGCGACATCCTGAAAAATATGGAATTTTCATCTCATAATCCAAGGAAAAATAGGAGGTAGGAGAGCTCCGGAAAAAAAAGAACATCTTGGTTAAAGAACTTAAGGCAATGGTTTAACAAAATAACTGTACAACTTTTCCGCTCAGCAGTTAGTAAAGTTATGATAGCTAACATGATCCAGTCTATGATATCTAACGATAGATAACGGTGAAAGCACTCAAATAAGACGACGTTTAGAAAATATTTATATATTCGTGAACAATGCAACCAAATTATTAATTTTCATATTTGAAATAGTACTTATATTGTCGAGCTTTTCAATTAAATATTGTGATCCTCTCCTAATGTGAATGTTCATCTGGGTTAATAAGTAATGAATACACCTCGTCGATGTTCAGATGCTTTTAGATATTTACTAAAAATTTTTCTTATAATGATGGGATTTAGTCCTTATTGAAAATAAAAATTATAATTTAAACAGTGTAATCACTATTAAATTCATTATTTAAGAATTGGGTATATTCTTGATAAGATTAATATGTTATCAAGTTACAATGGAAACTCCTGTGTCAGGAGTTTCCATTGTGAGAAAATTTTGCATTTTAAAATTGTAATAAAAATATATGTACTTATATGTGTGTAAATTATTAATGGTGATCACTAACAATTCCAACACATAAATTTAACATTTCATAAGAAAACGCCTTCTCTATTTAATATTTATGATCTGTATGCTATTATAAATTGGTAACTAGGTCTATCTCATCGTTGCAAGTATTCTTGTTTGTTTGATTAATGATGACAATTCACTTATAAAATATATTTAAGCGCAGAAATATACAGAAATTTGTCCTATGAAAACTTTTTCAAAATAGTAGTCTATTTATGTATATCACAATTTGTTTATAATTTTTATAAATTTATGCTGATGAAATCAGTGCTCTGTCAAGATAACTAATAATTATAAATATTTGAAGGATATACTATTCATTTCATCGCTATTTGCCAAATACAAAACTCTCTTATCTTAAACGGAACAGTCTACCTGAGCCTAGCCATAAAACAAGGCACTGTATGTTTCGAGATTTTTTATTCGGCAAATAGCGATGAAATAAACTATACTTACAGATACAACCACGTAAATATGTAGGTACCATTTTATGTCCTAAGCACTTTATCTTAAGCTTGGTTGTATTGTCCTTGTTTCATAGATTCGACGTTTATTGTTTATTATTACTGGAAGATTCAGTCCGCATAATGTCCCAATATTACCTTCCTAATACTATTTTATTGTATAATAGTATAAGAAAGTTAATTTCTTATATTATTTACCATATCAACTTCAAAGTCATAAAACTATATTCTCAGAAATGAATAAATTGCAAAATAAGAAGTAGAAGGTAAAATATGTAGAATATACATATTAAAATAAAGTTATTTCCGTTAAAATTAGTTGTATTTTAACCTTAAATTGTTTAAGGTAGTTTCTCCGGTATAGTCCGGTCCAAAAATTAATGCGCGGCCACGTAAAATATTTGGAATATCAGTAGTCTAGTGTTCATTATTTTTATTCAGAGACTGTATTCTACACTCAGACACTGCATGTATGTATACGTATACACACAACTACATATTTATTAATTGAAACTAAAAACATGGCAACGTGCGTTGTGTCGTATTTTAATATGTTGTGATTGTGTATGTTTTACCTGACTATGTAAACTTTTCGGAGCGCGAAAGAAAATTTATAGAAAAATTAAAAATGAATTTTTGTCGTGATCAGCTGCGGGACAATAGAGGAACATTTTCAAAGCAGAAAGTATACAGAAACGTTTAAATTGTATTGTAAAAATTAATCTTGCGAGGAGTAAACAGAGTAACCTAAACATTGGACGACGTATTGTTGATTTGAACGAGTTTGACAAAAAATTAAGATGTTGTGAATATAAAAACGTTCTTTCACTTGAAAACATAAAAGACGAAAGTCTTTTAGGACAAAATTTTAGATATTGTTTGTGACGATGTGACGAATGTGCAGTAATAAGTAACAACGTATATAAGTGACGACTGTTAAAATACATGCCGCTGCGTTGCCAGACGCTAATTGATAAGTCCTTTGACCAATTGACTTACCAAGCAAAGCTTAAATTGGCACATTTTAAAAATGTTTATCTTTTCAACAAATCGGGCAACAAACGATGTACTTAATTCAAAATATTCGTAAAAAACTAATGTATAGATGAGCTATTTTTGGAAAAAATATATAGGAAAGTTTTCAAATTATGATGTAAAATGTGTAATCTTTAGTCAACTGGTACGTTAAAATTATGCAGAAAGTTCCAACTTTGATGGTGAATATCTCCTTTATTACACGGACAAAAAGTTTAAGTCGGGAAGTTTATTTTTTATGTGTATCCGAAATTTGATGAAATTCTATAGAAAAGTGGGTTTCCGGAGAAACTTCCTTAAGAATTAACCAGGGAAGGGTTAGTAAAAAGAAGTTAATAAAATAAAGACTTTTGTATACTAATATAAGAATAATCATTGATGAATTGCTTGTTTTGTTAAATATTTTTAATATAACGCAAATTTTTTATTTCAGCCATGGACGGAAAACAATTTAGAATTGAAGGTAAGTACTTACATACAATAGTTAAACACTAAGGGATTTAAGGTGGCACGTACTCTCATTTGTACCAGACTTGTCGATAGATAGACTAATAGTTTCTACAAAATTCCCTATAGAAATACAATCTAAGCGTTTGTGACAAATCCAATTTCTTTTATGGCTTAATAAAAGCAAGTTGCATACGTTATTGAGATATACATACTGGTTAAATTGACGTTTATGTGTACGTATGCGAATCAGTTTGGTATATGTGGAAATGAGGGCAAGTTTAAACTAGAGACTTCTATCTTTATAAACGGCAGTTTTATTAGTAGCTGTCTTCTAGTTGAAATAACTTAATTGACTGTATTAATTACTTTTAAGTACTGAATCTGAATGGAGTGGATATGAACCGCAAGAAGTTTCTTTAAATAGTTCCAGTTGATGATTGTTGTTTATAAATCATTACTAAAAGATTTATAATATCTTTATTAATGTCTTATAACAATACTTCCAATCGAGTTTCATAAAATAGTTTGTGAAGTAGATTCGAAAAGATTAGACTGTATTAGCATATCATATTTATTATCTTATTAACATACTTCCAATTAAAACAAGAAAGAAATGCATTTTCTAAATTCTAAACTGAAACGGTGGACGATTATCCAGGTTCGGCTCGCTGTGGAAAATGTTGGTGAGGCATACTGAAAAAGGACCTTAATTTATCCAAAAAAATTTTATGCGAAATATTCAGGATATTTTTTCAATATTTTATTTTTATAAAACAACCATTTGACAAGTAATCGAAACATGATTATAACATTTATATATATCGACAAAATCTATTCATCTGAATATGACTCAAACTTCCTACAAACTAATTTATTTTGCACCGCACACCCTACTGGTCACTAATAATAACAAACCGACGACTAGATGCAATCACAATCGCAACCGCAGATATGAAGGTACCTCAACATGCTATAAATTTTGTTAATCTCTTACAAGTACAATTGTCAGATAGGCGTATTTTAATTTCCACGGCGGTCTGCTAAATGAGGTTTGCCTCTCGTTCATCTCCGTTAAAATTCTCAATTAGTCATTTCTTACCATTGGCACTAAGTGTACTACAAAAAAGGTGAATCGATATATAAACTTAAAACATAGAGGATGTTTAATCGATCTTTTATTCTTCTTTATACTATATTATATCAGTTCGGTATAGCATAAAGAAAATATTGAGATATTAAATAGTAAATGACTATACTATTACGATTATAAGTAGCATCTAACCCGTCAAAGTAGTAGACCCATCTGTCTAGTTTTCCAGGACATTGGGAATTGAATACGCTGTCTAAATGAATCCTAGTGAGGATGAAATAGCGAACTAACACTAAATGGGGATTGATTAGAAGAAATTCCGAGATAACTTGAACTTGTGTTGAACACAACGATTTACTTACATGCGCTCATATGTATGTGCCATCCAACAAAGACGATTCAATTAGATAAAAGAAAAATAGAAAAATACACAGAAAAAAGCGCGCATATATCCGTAACGATGCCACAACACTGTGAGCTATTTTATTTATTTTTTTGTGGAAAGCTTCTACATGCTTCTATTTAAGTATGTTAATAAAGAAGCTACATGATCATATTTAGGTATGTATGTTAATAAAGAACATGTTTAGAAGGTTTAATGAGAAAATGATGAAAATATTTAAATAAGCAGAAACCAATTCGATGACAAAAGCTTATTGTCATTGGAGTCCTGAGGCTGAGGTCTAATTCTTGTTTCATGAATAAGTTTTAAAAAACTTCACTTTGGAAATATTTTGAGCTATAAACTTTAGAAGGTGTAAGAAGTAGCTCGAAATATTGACACATTTGGAGATATTTTAAACAAAACTCCTGCTTTCTTATATAAAGAAGAGTACTTAAATCCTTGCTAAGTCCTTATGCTGTACATAAAATAATCTAATATAGATGTAATATAGGAGATTACAAGAAATACAAATATAGGAGATTACAAGAGAGATTTCTTGTTGTTTGCATAATCTCTGCAGTGACTAAAGGTACTATATATTTAAACAACGTGTATTATCTCTAATGAGAACATTCCAGGAGCAATTTGAGTGCACTTTTTATTTAGATATTTATTTAGTTAACCAATTAATGCTAATATATAAGATAGTAATACCTACGGGCATAATATAAAAAAATAATTAAAGAGAAACATTTAGATTATTATCGAGATGCAGACAAGAACATATATGGAATGGAATTCTATTGATATACTTACATTCCAAATGATACTGATTTAGATTAAACCATTAAGTACCTACTGCAAAACATTGGACAAGTAAACAATAAAACCATGCAATAATATGTGCAATGATTTGTGGTAATAGCTTCTGTTACTTTTATTTAACCTCCAATATGTAGCAAACGTATTGAAGGTTATACCTAGATCTCCCAAGCTCGAATACGTTCATCTGGATAGAACCAATGAAATGATATTGTCATACTTTCCCACCTTTTAATGAAGCATGTATTATAAGGGACTCAATATTTCCATAATATTAATATTAATGTTAATTACATATTCACATCACTGAATATTATTCATAACATCAACAATAATATTGAAATAGCTTCTGTATAACGTATATTGTGTAGCTACATGCTTTACATTTGTTTAGCTTGACTAAATCAAGAAAAACGTTTAAAAAACTAATCATTAAGTTCTTCAATATTGATTTAGGTTGGTTTGGTTCTTGGGTTTAAAGTAAACCAGCAATATTTAACTTAATTATTTTGGAAATACACCATTGCCGTTCCATTTTTATAGGAAAGGAGGTGATCGACTACATTGTAGACTACCTGGAAAATATAAGGGAGAGAAGGGTATTTCCTGATAAAAAACCTGGCTTTATTAGAGACTTGATACCCGACTCCGCTCCTATCGAGGGAGAAAAGTGGTCGAACATTTTCAAGGATGTGGAGTCAGTTATTATGCCGGGTGTGACACACTGGCAGAGTCCTCATATGCACGCATATTTTCCAGCGTTGAACAGCTACCCGTCCATGTTGGCTGAAATGCTGACGAACACCATTAACTGCTTAGGATTCACTTGGGCAAGTATTTGCTGAAAAGAATGAACACAATATTTAAAGTTACATAACTTCAGGAAAACTTATAGTGTCTTTAATTAGAAATAATATCAGAATGCAGTGTTTCATATGTATGTGCTAGTGAAATAAATTATTCCATGTTATTTGTATTGGTCGTTTATGGATTTATCTTGACGTGTCGCTGATTTTCCTATCAGAAAAAAATAGATAACTGATTCTAAAGAAGCATTTAAGATGAATTTGGCTACAAGCACGATATAATCTGGAATAATTTACAAAAAAATAATATTAAATTTAAATGTATCGTTTAATATCATATATCCATAAGAAAATTGTTTCTCGAAAGTTGAAAATTCATTAAGATGAGATACAGAAAAGCTTAATAAAATACATTTTGTTATATTTTATTATATGTACTGACAATTGCAGAACAAGATAGAGATATTTTATTCTTTCTTACTTGCTGTTGATTTAATTTGTCGCCTACTTATTAAAAGTAAATTCGCTTCATGATTATTTTTTTGAAAAATATAGTGAAACTCAGATCGCGAAGAATTGTTAGTAGTACCGAATAGTCAAATATTTGGAGACCATAGCATTTTAGTAATACTTGTTTAGGTACTTTTACCAGACTTCATTGAGTAAGGATAATACTTTTCAGTATCGTGTACACTGTGTGTGTCATAATAGTTTCCAGTGAGAAGATACCCAAACTGAATGTTTTGGGTGTTTTTGGCAGTAGAGCCTTACAATTCACCTAGTTAATTAGTTAACTAAGGTCACCAATTGATCTTAAAGAAGTTGATTACGTAGAAAATTACGAATCTAAAATTAATTAGCTCCTTTCTTCATAAAATCGAAAGTTTAGAATGCTTTGACATGAAGTTTCACATATGTGAATAATACTTCAATAAATATCGAGTATAAAATATGTGACTGCTTGCTAGATGTTCCTGATACGAAAAGTTACTAGTTAAATCAGTTTATAATATTCAGATAATGTTAGAGAAAACGCACACTTTCGTTACAGTTTGTGCTCAACTTATTTTACTGTCCTTTACATTTCAGCAATCAGAGTCGTTACTTTATTCTGTCAACTTCTATTTCATGACAATGTCGAAACGCGAGTCTATACTATCATTCTTCATACAAGTAGAGAAACGTATTGACATCGCAATGTAACAGGGCATGCATCAATTCCAAATAGATTCTTGACTTTTCACTCAGTTTTATAAATCATCCAATATAGTAACAATGTGATAATTTCAGAGTTCCTTTTAATAAAATGAAAATTTACGTAATTTAAATACGAGGCTTTTTTAAATAATAAGGTTACCATCGCGATAGCTCCGGAAGGAGAAGTGTTAGGTGAAATCTGACAACACTGTCGTGCGCGCCGTTTCTCCCCCTCTCGGTCCTCATCTTCTTAAACCTAAAAAAAAAAAATATGGGAACCTTATTTTTGATACAGTCCTTGTATACATATCATTACAGTGTAATATTTATCTGAAGCCATTCTAATTACCTAGCTTTGTTGTTACTATATTATCTAACGAAATGATTTATATTTTTCAGGCATCAAGCCCAGCATGCACCGAATTAGAAATGGTAGTAATGAATTGGCTAGGAAAAATGATTGGGCTTCCTGAAGAATTTTTACATAGGAAAGGAGGAAGAGGGGGCGGTGTCATACAGGTCAGACTAGAATACATTATACAGTATGTCCTTAAGGTTTAGAATTAAATCCATGAAATTTAAATTACCGTATTTTGAAGAAATTTCATCACGTCAATTTTTGACTTTATTTTTTCAAAAGGGTTGTTTTAAACTCGTTACCATGAATAATCTAAGCTCTATGACCCTAACTAAACACAATTTCACTATAAAAAAACAACGAACTGAACAAAACATAATACCAACCCTTATTCTAATTTTCAATTTTTGCTGATTTCAATGCTTCCTGGCTGATTCAGGGAAAACCTATATTTCAGATAACCCCAATACAAACTTGAAAGGGTTATAGCTGCTAGTTATTATTCTGCCCCTTGCTCTCTTATCAATCTGTTTGAAGACGTTTCGTTTAAAAATCTTCTAATATTTTCTGGGATCTTACTGGGATCAAATATATGGAACTATGACCCAAATTGAATTTATCCTTATGTGAATATAAAATGATTAAAGACAGCAATAATTTGAATTACAAGAGGAGTAAATACACATCTCCGTTTACATTTTGCTAGAAAAAATATGGTTTCAAAAACCCAAAGTTTCCTGCTCAAACTTTCCCTTCATATGGCTTTGTGAATGGGATTTCTATATCCAATGAGGAGTTGCTCCAAAATTTATGAACACGGGGTATTTCACAACACTCGATTAAATCTGAGCGATATGGGGGTAGGCCACATATCTACTAATTCACATACTAGTCGAAATACACGTTCTCATTGATGACAACCAAGTTGTCATCTGAAACTATATGCGTATAATAAGAGACCACTAAGATGGCGCACATTCGTATATTATTCTTGTGATATGGTATATTATTTGTATGTTAATTTATAGTTGGATTATTGTACGCATAGGTGTTGTATTAGGTACTTCAGTAACTGCGCCCACTTCATCAAATAAAGGAATAATCAGTGGCGGCTGGTGGTCGAAAGCATAGAAAGTTGACAAAATCAAGAATATGCAAATTTTTATCGTACAATCATAATAAAAATACTCACATGCAGTAGGAATCCATTATTTGTTGTTTGTACAGTCACTATTCATCTAATGTCTAAACTGTATTACATTGCTTGAACGTAAGGTCAATTTTTCTATTCTTGCTCTCAGCAAACTTAGTTATAACAGCTTCGTTGAAGACTAGCAAACCTTGTATAAATTTTTTCTCAGTAGACAACATTGCTAAGGCCGTCAGTCTTTCTTGATTCATAGAACTCCGTAAAAATGTTTTTATTCGTGTTGAAAAACCTTGAACAATCATTTTTTCATACATTTCCTTTTTAAACTTTCTGTTAAAATCTCTAGATATGGACTTTGTAGTCTGCGTCAAATTAAGTTCCGGTTTTGGCCTGCCCGCAGTTTTAATTTAAATTTTTTGCTGATACCTTAAAGAATTAAAATTGTCTTTCAAATATTGCGCGGTAAAACTGTTCGTATCCATAACGTTTAATTAAATTTTAGTTATGGTCCATATGTATTTATATCGATTTTTATTTAATGCCGTAATAACGCAAGAATACTACAAAATAACCGCACGTAGTTCACTGAACGCCTAATAGCGATGTAATGTAATATTCACAAAATAATTTAGCTTCTGGTTCACACCGAATTAGTGCTCCATTTCATCGGAAATATTGTATAATCCCTGCCACCCGACAAGTCGCAGATACCCACAAACTCGACGTAAAGCACGCCCATTCGTAGCACGTGCTCCGTCGTTGTCACCATGGCAACGAAACAATATAACAAACCGAGTCCCAAATAAAATAAATATGCGGCGCCCTGCATTCCACAAATTTAAATAATAACACTAATAAAATAACGTTTAAATATTTGTATTAGGGTCTCGTAATATATTTTATTTATTAATACAAAGTATATTTTACATTTATTGTAATGTTTGAATTCTAATTTGCTTTGGGGGTTCACGTGCTCATGTGCTCTTATGCAGAAACCGCCACTGGGAATAACGCACTATGATCCTTTTGTTTTTAATCTTTCTTTCATCCCAATGTTCGTCTTTCCCTTCTTGAACGGAAATGTTTTTAATACATAGTTCTCTGTGGTGTGCATTCGTTGATAGTGGCACTCTATGTAACAAAATTTTCAACTGAAACTTCTATTTTCTAGACGACTGCCAGCGAATGTACGCTCATAAGTCTTTTGGCTGGAAGGTATGTTGCAATAAAAATGTATCAAGAACTGTTCCCAGAAGTTACTAAGCATGAGATTAATGGAAAATTGGTGGCATACTGTTCCGATCAGGCACATTCCAGCGTAGAAAAGGCAGCTCTAATAGGATTGGTTACCCTTAGGTATATTGAATCAGACGATAACCTGTCGATGAAAGGTGACAAGCTGTTAGAACGCATCAAAGAGGATAGGGAAAATGGTTTAATCCCCTTTTGGGTAAGATACTTTTATCAATATCTAAATAAATAAAGAAATTATATAGAATTAATAAGAAGTAACTAGAACGAAATAAATCTCTCAGAGTTCTCCAACAATAATGTTGACAAAACAGTAATATTCAAATAAGAAGCTTTAAAAGAAGTACTGTAAATTTAATGGAGAATTTACAGGATTTAAATTATTTTTATATAACTGAGTTTTCTTAAATGCTTTTGAATTTATATTACGTAGTACAAAACCACTATACCTAACAATATAACCAACTATATCTATACACTATACTTATCAATATCAACGATTTTCTTGCTTAAGTCTAGACAAATATTTGAGGATGAAATGAGTGTTACAGAACTTCATTATATTATTTAAATGTTCACATATATGAATATTTATTTATTTTATTTCGGAAGCTGAAACCCTAAGAATGAATCTTAATCGTTCTATGACAAATTCTTTGAATTTCAGTTCAGGTCGATTTCGGCAGTTTGGAGAAATTATTCTGTTAGGAGACACTATTCTTAAAAGGGGAATACCCTGCCTAGTAATGTGACATGTGGCACCATCCTGCTAATACCATATATTATCTTAGTTTTATAAAGCTGGAAATAAAACTCTCTAACTATTCCTTGGTAATGCTCCGCATTCAAAAAATAATCCGATCACTCTAGTTCGAGCCATTCCAAACCAATCAGCTACACGAATTAGATACAGCTCTTTCTTTTGAATTAGTCGAGGATTTTCAGTGTCCCAGAATTACATATTCTATTTATTAACATGTAACAATTAATTAGGATTCTCTGCAGCTAATTGTAGAAGAGCTACGCTATACTGTAGATACTACTGTTTATCGCGAGACACTGTTTTTATTGTTGTTAATCTCATGCACTATTTGCATTTTATAAGCAAAAAATGCAAATCAAGGTTCAATACCCGTCTTAGGATAGTCCTGCTCCATTCCAGTTCATTTGATCATCTTCTGGTTGAACTTGAGGGATCATTGTTTACACTCTTCGGTATTCGCTCGATATTCTTTGGAATTCTAGCTCAATGTGGTCTACCTATTTCTTTACAATTCTGAAAAAAATGGAAAGAATTAAAAAATAAGAAAAAAATTAGAAGCAATTAAATGTTTTACCTACTTTTGATCCATCTTTTATATTTATTTGTTGGTTTGGACTTACCTATTACTATTGGTTTGGACTATATTTATTTCTTACTTTGGAAATTACTTGGTACACATTTGGTATCTATAAGAGATCATACTGGGTTTTAAATAATATCCCATATGCTTAAGAGATGACATCATCTTGTATACAGAACCAAATAAAATAAAAAGATATATTCTTAGACAGAAACTTTTTAAATGTCTGTCTGCAAATTTCATTAGAGTACGCCATTGTGGAAATATTTAATCCATTTTTTGTAGGAACGACATTTTCTCCATCATTAACCAATGTTTGTTTGTGTTGATTGTATTAATCACCATTATATTTCACGTTTTGTTTCAACAACAAAAATATAACACCATTAAACTAATAAGCAAGAATTTACATAAAACTGTTGTCAATATTGTGAATGAAATATTTGTTATTAAGATAAGTTGTGCAAGGTTATAATAGCAAAACAGATAAGTTTGACTAAGATAATTTTTGATAGTTCGGTACATAATTGGTGTAACTTATTGGTGATTATAAAATATATAGGATGAATTTTTGCTATATCAGTTTATACATTTTGTTAAATGCAACAGCTACGGTTAACTTAGTTGGGAGATTTATCTTCCCAACATTTTTGTATTGCAAAAATGTTGCAATCAACTAAACCAGCCATGGTATTCTTCAAAATATTTTGTATATGAATTAGATACTTTTTCTCGTTTCTTATTATTATTCTCCATCTTTTACAGACAACATATCATTCCGTACGTCAAAATATTTTGTATATTTCGTCTCGAAAATTGCAGCCCTGCTCTGTACCTACAAGTTGCTTGTTATTAGTTTCCCTGAGGTTACTAAACAATATTAATAATGTTCCAACAATATTAATAATTAATAATAATTCCTGACATTTGTTCAACGTTACAAATCTATTACCAGTTATCATAATTATGATACAGAAATAGGAATAATAATGTGATCAACGAAGATATTTCAGTTTCTACTTGCATTCCAGTCTTTCCGCATTCTATAATTTTTCTACGACGCGACGGCGAACAAGGCAATTGTTTAGGAAAAGGATTACTGCGATGTATCAGCGCAGATATTTCTCCACGAATGACTAATTGGGACAATCTTCTTAAAATGATTGCAGTATTTTTACTCAATCCCTGTGGACGTAATTAATACAAGATGCTGTGTCTTGTGCACACCCTGATAACTTGTTGCTTTTTAGCCAAGTATTTTAGCTAATTGAGATATATTGAGTTCTATAGTGGTTGATTTAAACATGGATAATAATTAAGATGAGGAAATAAAGGGAGAACGATGTATTATTTTCATGGATGTAATTATTTAGGTAGTTATTTTTATGATTTATAAATCTTTTCCAGTGGTAAATTCATCTTCGAGCCATAAATAGTTGTTTATATTATATGTATTGCAAATTATATTTGTAATAACATGTCATACCTACAGGGTGTGGGGCTAACATTTTAAATAAAATTAACAAATTCATCAGTTTTTTTAGAAATTCAAGAAAAATGCTTCAACTTCAATTTAAATATGATGCTCTGTAGAAACTCCAATTATAACGTACGACTACAACCATTGGGCATTTTTGAAGTGAATACTTCTTTGGCGATGTTCTGATATTTGACGAGAATGGAGAGTGAATTGGAAAAAATGTAACGTTTCCAGATTTCGTTACACGAGAGAAGAAAAGATATAACGTAGAGAGAAGGAGAAAGAGAGCTATACATTTGGTATACCTAAAACACAGGCTTCGTTACAAGACAGAGTACACAGATATATAACATGGAGAGAAAGAGAAAGAGAGCTATACATCATATATATCAGTTTAGGCTATCCGCGTCTCCCTATTGTCGTGCATGCGCGCGTTATAGATGTACGCGTCCAGACGCTATATATTAACAGCTGAAGCAGCACGCGTGTGTACCGAATATTTAACATTGTGTTTTGTAATTATTTACGTTATTTACATATGTGTTCTGTGATTATTTGATAATACCCTTGAACCGTTTAACTT
Source organism: Rosalia funebris (assembly GCA_037954035.1). Lineage (NCBI taxonomy): Eukaryota > Metazoa > Arthropoda > Insecta > Coleoptera > Cerambycidae > Rosalia > Rosalia funebris. The sequence goes on along the minus strand of JAZFAV010000005.1, from coordinate 13,004,762 downwards.
GTTAAAATCTAGAAGATATAATATATTTCAATCACCGCTCCCTACTGGATTACAGCCACACAGGTGCAAATGCAGTTGGAAGAGGCGAAAACAAAATCCCTTTGATTCTCGGGGGATATTTCAATGTAAATTTCGGATCCAATGATTCTTTGACGTTGATTAAATTTCTTCGAGAATCATTTGGTCTGCTTATAAATAATAATCCCAAAGAATCAACAATAAAATCGGGAACAACAATAGATGCAATTTTTACACGTTATCTAGAAAATATCGAATCACGAACATATATTTCATATTTTAGTTATCACAAACCAATCATATCAGTATTACCAATTGAACTGCCAGCCGATGATAGTGTAGATAATGAATAGACCGAATATTTTTTACACAAATTTTATATTGTTATATTTCTTTTGAAATTATCCCTCTCCCCTTCTCTCTCTCTTTTAATCTCTCACTCTTAATCTCACTCATTCTCTATTCTAAAGAAGTATTCACTTCTATCACGTGTACTGTGCTGCACATGATATTTTTTTTAATATCTCTATTCCCTCTTTTCTAGGTGTGCGCTACTTTGGGAACCACCGGATCTTGTGCATTTGATAATCTGCAAGAAGTTGCGGAAGTTTGTTACAACGAACTTCTGTGGTGTCACGTGGATGCTGCCTATGCGGGGAGTGCCTTCATCTGTCCAGAATTTAGGTTCTGGTTAAAGGGTATAGACAAGGCGGACTCTATTGCCTTCAATCCTTCAAAATGGCTCATGGTGCATTTCGACTGCACTGCTATGTGGTAACGATATTGGATTTACCTATGTCTAATATAACAATTGAATGATACTAATGATAAATATATGATACAATTGAAAATACTATTCACTGTTCAATATTACCGGAACGGTTCAACTTCAGTAGTTAAATAAAAAAAAAATCAACGCTAGGTAACTTTATAAAATTTTTCGCCTAAAATTAGCATAGTGTCGACTGCTGTAGTACACATCTCCTGGTAATAGATAGTAAGTATTTTTATTCAAGGATTTATTGAACTAGTGGTCATAATTTGTAGCAAATTTGATGCAGCTGAAAGGCTTTATCGTGAGAATTTCTTTTTTTTCAGAAGTATCTTTAGAGGTTAATGGGTTATATCTGGAACAATTGATAATATTTTACTACGTCGATTGAAATAAAAGAGAACGTCGTGATAAAACAAAATAAAACTTGTCGTATAACTTTCTTCTTGCATCTGGGATGCATGATATGTATTATTATAGTAAAAATGTTTCTAGTAAAGCTTTATTATATATGTAATTCTGTAGAGGCGATTTCTTTTGACCCAAAGATTTTAATAAAATATTTGGCCGAATATATTTATCTTAAAACCCAGATAAACCTGAAACTTTTTTTGGCTTATTTTAAACTAACAGGCGCTTATTTTTTGTTTATTTGGTATAATTTATCGCAACAAAAATAAATCAGGTCAAAAATTCACACAGTTTTTTGTAAAATAGTGATCCTTTTAAAAGGATGGTAGGACTTTATGTTACCAAAATGATGTAAGTCAGTAATAAATCTTTATTGCAAACTGCAAATAATATTACATTCAAACAAATATATTAAATTTATATGATTACAATTTTACTTATTGTTGAGTGCGGTATGAGTAAAAATAATACTTTAGGTGAAGTGTAACATTGCACTTAAAACATTTAAAGTTAGATTTTTTATGACAAAAGACACAAAACGCTTGACTACCCTGATAAATAATTAGGTGATCGATGTGATCAGATCTCGAATATTCATGCAAATGAACTGACTTTTTGGAGGAATCTCGTTTAGTCCTGGAGGGTAGTCCTTGCCAGGCATTTTGAATAGTAACTTCCAAACAGTGAATAAATATGGGAAAATACCTTTTTTATCACGTTGTTTAGAGGAAATATGGATGCAAAATTTGTAACAAAGCTAGTGACGTTATTGTCATTCCACTTACATATAAGTATATTGCTGTCTTCCACTAAGCTATAGTCATATGTCCCCCTAGGTTTCTATTTAAAAATTTTAGAATTACATAGTGGATCTGAAGGTATACGATTTTCGCGTATTGTTCCTGTAGCTTTGATGCACCTATTGTTTAATTCTTCCATGAGTTGCAAAGAGGTAAGAAAATTATCGAAAACTAAGTGATACGGCTGTCAGGAGGAAATATCACCATACCTGGCGGTAACTCTGAAATATTATCAGGATCTTCTAACTCTTCCAGAAGTTCATGAAGTGATAATGGACGGTATTTGTACCTAAAAGTAGAAAAATAATTATACGTTCAAAAAAATTCTCAAATACGTTAAGCAATAATCCGAAGACCTGCCATCCTTTTAAAAGGATGGCCCCACTTCCAATCGCATTACATGTAAAAATAAAAACATAAACCTATTCTACCGATAATTATCAATTAGTAAACCCTTTTCAAACACTATTTTGATTGATATAAATATTTCATAAAAATAACAAAAAAACTGTACTTACTTCCACATATCCATGTCAAAATCCGCAAAATTAGTGCACAAAAAAACCTCGAAAATTTCTTTATTTTAACATCTAGAATTTTACTAACTTTCTAGTGTCTTGTAATATTTTATTGGTTAATTTATACATGCCTTTGAGAGTGGGTTAAAATATCAAAAACAGATATCTTTTTACTATCCTTTTGAAAGGATGGTAGGGCTATTTGGGTTAACATTCAGACCTTGGTAAATTTTTCACACTATCATAAAATTCGGTTACAATTTGGTTAAGGCAGATTATGATATAGGTATCTAGTTTGAATGCAAATTTTTTAAGAACTCAGTTCATTACATTATTTTATCATTCAATATGATTTATATCATTCATTAAGATTTTTTATTTCGATTGCATTTTGTTAAGAATACAAAATTATGATTTTTATGAGGTACTTTAGTTTACTCTGCAGATCAAACGAAACAACATGAAATTAAAATCAAAATCTACAGCTTTTTTGTATATTTAATTTTATTTTAGGGTGAAAGATAGTGGAGCCTTGCACGGAGCATTTAATGTGAATCCTCTGTATTTGAAACATGAATATTCAGGTAAATATAAATATTAATAAATAGTAAATACTTGCAGTGAAAAATATTATTTTGAAATAATATGATATTGATGACTTTGTTTTTCTTAACTGATTTTTTTTGGTAATTGATCTTTGCAAGGCACTAATTATTATTTATTGTAAATATTCTTTCTAGGTCTGGCGATAGACTTCATGGTAAGGAATATTGTTAATACTATATTGTTCGTTTCTATATTGTTTGAAATATTGTTTCCTTTTATCTAAATAATGCATTATAAGTTCTCTCGAATCCCTTACATCAACATTATATTGAAGAAAGACATCCTCAGTTGCATACTACAATATACACTAGGCACAAAAGTTAAGGAATGTGAAAGGAAATCCTAAATTTTTAGATGATTTTCAAAGGGCTGTAACTTGGAAAAAAATAGTCGCAGGACAATTATAAATAATGTTGAAGCTCGGAGTTATTAGTTTTGAAATATTGACTTCAAAATTTTTATCAAAAGCTGTTTTCGAGTAATCATTAGAAAATCATCGGAATAAGAATTCCAAATCTTTGCTTGCTTTTCAAAAGATCCACGAACTTCAATAATTTATTTTCAGTTATTTAATTACAATTTTTTTAGGTAACTTTATTCTATATAATCTGAGTGGTCTAAAAGGCTTGTACGACAACTTTTCGCTGAGTCATCGTCTTTCGAAGCAAAAAAGTCAGTTTTGATTTTGGCAATTAATTATTCGGGAAATAATGATAGTACAGAAATCAATAGTTCAGATCTTGAACTCAAGATATGAAAACTACAAATTTGGAGGCTCAATTTACTTTTTTTCCAAGTTACAGCCCTTTGAAAATCACCCAAAAATTTTGGATTTTTTCTACATCTGAAAATCTAAAAGCAATAACTTTCAAACACAAAGTAATCCTAGAAATGGTTATCATAAGGATATAATGATAATGTAAATTGCATTATATATTATATATCCCATCTCTCATATACATATTCAACATTTTTTTATTTACGAATTTTTTAAAATTTTCTCATACTTGCTGTTTATTTTAATATATTACTAATTATTGATATTATTATTTAATGAAATGATAGAAATATTACGAGTGTTGTATATATCACTACTTTTTATTATACATATTTATCATCTCCATTAAAATCTGAAAGTCTGGATTGAGATTTTGTCTGAAGACTTCTAAATCAGTGAGCCACCGGGCGTAAATGTCACAGTATCCTAAGCTGAGCTTATGGGGGTGCCATGGGCGACTATTGAAATTACTAATCAAGGGATTAGTAAAACCATCGACATATTAACAGACAGTAAGGCCACGCTGATGGCCTCAAACAATTGCAGGACTAACTCCGGACTAATTCTACAATATAAAGATTCATTGAAGTGTTAGGGTCAATAAACGATGTCACTTTATGTTGGGTGAAAAAATAGGTAGAGAATCATGGAAACGAGGAGGCGGATACCTTGGTATGCTGAACCTTTCTGTTGGGGTCATGACCAGCCTTACGCTTAGCGAAGTGACTCAAAATTACATCACAAAAGACTCAATGCTGAAGCACCATAGATAGATGGGTCAAAACTAGCAGTTGTAGACAAGCAAAAATACTTTTAACTACACCTTGCAGAAAATTATCAAAATATTGTTTCCATTTACCCTATACAAATCGACCTGATTCTAATAGGATTGTTGATGGGACATTGAAGACTAAGCAAGCATGTCCATATTGTGGGCTATACTGTTATTCCTACGTGAAGAGGATCTCATTTGAAAGATAAGTTATTTTGCAGAAATATTAAGGAAATAGCCAGTCTACATCTACTACTACCGAGCGCACTTCTTCAATACATTCGCGTAGTGAAATGGCTGAGGGAGTGAGGTCGACGGCAACAAATTGGCACACTGATGGAGGCAGCACAATGGGCTCTATATGATGGCCTGAGCGCATTTGGACTCTGTCTATCCATCCCTTTCAAAAACTGTAACTACTGACGATAACATCGCTAAGTTCACCAAATGGTGCCAGACAACAGTCGAATTAAAGTGAGACAGATAGAAGAGACTACGAGTATACCCAAAGAAGGTGTTTGTTACATATTGAATCAAGATTTAGGCATAGGAAAGTTGACCGCGCGTTGGGTGCTGCGTTTGCTCACGTTAGATCAAAAACGTGTTCGACTGAGTATTTCCAACGCTCTGTTGGCGTAATTCAGACGCAATAAATCAGATTTTTAACACCGATTAATTACTGTAGATGAAACTTGGATACATCAGTATACCCCAGAAATAAGAATATAGTCAAAACAATGGACTGCGAAGGGGGAATCAGCTCCAAAATAGCTAAAACTGTTTTTAGGCTGGGAAAGTGATAACGACTGTTTTTTTGAGACAGTCATGGAGTCATCTTAACCGATTATCTTTAAAAGGGAAAAATCATTACAGGAGCATTATTACTTGACAAGCTAAAGGTAGAAATTTCGGAAAAACTGCCACATTTGCAGGAAACAAAAATTTATTTCACCAAGATAATGAACCGTCTCACACCTCAGCGGTAGCCATGGCGAAAATCCACGAATTACCGTTTGAACTGCTTGACCACCCTCCTTACTCACCAGATCTGGCATCAGGCAACTTTTTCTTGTGCTCTAAACTAAACGTTGCACTCAGAAAACAGAGATTTTCGTCAAATGAGGAAGCCTTGTAAACCTTTGTAAACAATTATTTTGCAGGGAAAGACACCAAATATTATTTGGGCGGGTTAAAGAGATATGAGCATCACTGGGAGAAGTGTGTAGACTTACAGGGAGACTATGTAGAAAAATAAAAATAAATTTGAAGAAAAAATGTCTGGTATCGTTGTTAGGTCGTAAGCTTTCCAGACCACCCTCGTATATCATAAATAGTAAATACAAATTTTACTAATAGTTATTGTTTATTTTAGCATTGGCAAATTCCTCTTAGTAAAAGATTTCGATCGTTAAAGTTATGGTTCGTGATACGAAATTATGGAATTACTGGACTACAAGATCATATTAGAAAGGTATTGTTTACTTCTTCTTTTCTTTTTATTAAAATTTACGCGCAACAATGTTTTAATTGAGCTATGAATATTTTATTACTTATTTTACTATCATTTATTAATTTCATACAACCTAAATTATTATCTTTAGGGCGTTTACTTAGCTGAAAAGTTCGAATCCCTTATACGAAGAGATAGTCGATTCGAGATACCCGCAAAGAGATATCTAGGACTGGTGGTTTTTCGTTTAGTGGGAGACAACGTAATAACTGAGAAACTATGTAAACGGTTAAATTCAAGGGGCAAGATTCATTGTGTACCTGCAAGCTTGAAAGGGAAGTACGTCATCCGATTCACTGTGACTTCCCCAAGAACAACCCTAGATGACATCGTCGAAGACTGGAAGGAAATCCTCAAAGTTACAGACGAAGTACTGTATGAAGGTGAAGTGCTGGCGTCTAGGGAACGAGTGCCTCTTGGAGGTAATTTTATGTTTCAATTTATAGATTCACCTGATCTGTATCATCTATTTTATAAGGTGATACAGATAAATATGCATCATATCATCAGGTATATGCTAATATATAAGTATAAGGTGTAAAATCTACTTCAATTATAAGAAAATCTAATTTATACACTGTGGAAAAGAAGTCTGAAAGAATACCTGAAAAATTGCTTGCAAAAACGTTCGAGGGAATCAAAGGGTATTTTAAATTTTCTATCTCTTGAAAAACATTTATTTTATACCCAGTGGCGTACGATTATAAACCCAAAGGGGGTGCACTTCTTTTAATGAAAATCTCTATCTTTTGTTCGATATAGTGAAAAAACAAATTTATTTTAGTTGCTATAAAAATTTCATTAAGTTGCATAAAGAAAGTTTAGAGAAAATTGTAAATACAATTTTAATTGTCAAAATTGATTTATTTATAAACAAAATAAATACTTTAACAAATAATGTGTTGTTGCCTATTAACTATTTGATATTGTCCTAATCTGAAAATAAATACATTCTGCACTCTGTCATATACCCATCTTTGTGGAAAGATAAGGAAAGGATACAAGTAAGTGCGAACCGGAAAGCGTAATGGAGAAAATTACGATCCTGTTGTTGATACCAAAGTCTGTTATTAGGTATGTATGTTAAAGAGACATACCTGATGAAACAGACTCTGCTTCATTTGCATTTGGGTATATAACTATCAGTGTTATAATCAATTCTCTATGTATAGATTTCAAATACCACCAGTGGCTTCATCCGAAAAATAATATTTTTTTAAAACATCGTTATTATTACAACGTAATTGCAAACTCATCTTCTGACAATGTTTGAGTAAGATATGACTGTCTGAGACTTTGTAAGACTGAAATAATATGTATGTAAAATATAGAGCACTAGCATGTAGACTGAAATTCATATCCAAGCTAATTTCGCAGGAACTGGAATGTGAATTTTCACCACCTCTTACTACAATGTCAAGTTGAGTATCTGCATATATTGCTTGGCGACCAGTTCTGGGTAAATCACGTAGATGTCTATGTTCTTTGTTTACCTATAATTTTACTGATAATCTTCATGAGCTCCATTAAAGAGGGTGCAGACTTCCACTGACGTTATACTCCTATTTATGTACATAAGCATACATCATAAAATGTCAATGCCATCTCTTTCCCAAAGAGACAATGTTAGTCAGATTTTTTGACTTGCAGAAAGATTTTTTGATAAAAGGAAATTGCAAGCACCAAACATCTGATGTTCTGTAACTAATGTATCTGACATTAAATAAAATTTATTTCAACGCCTTCTAGACAGTATAATAAATAAATCAATTTTCACAATTAGAACTGTATTTGAATTTTTCTAGAACCTTTCTTCATGTAACTTAATAAAATGTTTATAACAATACTCAAAATATGTGCATTTTTGAGTAAAAAATAGGGATTGCCATATAAAGACAATGCGCCCCCTGCAAACGTACGTCAACATACATAGAAGTAAGGTATTTCAAAAGACGGCAAATTCAAAATACATTTTGATCCCTTTGAGCATTTTTCGCAAAAGGTGACAAAATATTTTGCGAAATTTTTCAAACGTTTCAAATTTATTTTTCACCGCATATAATTTCTATGATCTGAAGCGTTATAATTTGTATGTTTCAGAAACTAAAGAAAGAAATGTAAATTTTGGATCCAGCCTGTTACTGTCAAACTGTCCAATGTCTCCAAAAATTGTTAATGGATCGTTCGCTGCCATATATGATCAGGGAGATGTTCTTACCGAATATTCAAACACTATAAAACTGAGGAAAGATGCGCAAGATAGTCCAGGTGAATAGAGTTTTACATGGAGTTTAGATATAAACCTCTACTACTATTTTCTGTCGCATTTGAAAATTAGCACCTCACACAGGGTTTACTTAAAATTAAACGATAAATACACAGTATATATATCAATACAATAATAATAGTAGTAAGAATAAATTAATCGAGGAAGCCGTTACACTGTGGTAGTTCATAATTCACAACGGAAATGAGTAAAACAACTACTACGTTTTTATACCACTATATTTTCACAGAAGCGTGACTGCAGTTTCGACAATTATGTCATTTTCAAACGGTGATTCAACTCAGAATAAAATACAAACATTCTGTTCCTATAATATATACTATCCAAATACCGAGACTAAGTGTTATGACAATAAACAGCTAGTTAAGGTTTATAAGAAACGTGTTTTCCAAATGGTGGAATCCCGACCATCAAATTGTGGGAATTTCCATGAATATTATATTAGAGAAGATAAACAAATACCTTATGCCACCATCACATATTACTTGTCAACAAGAATATCAAATATTCTCAAAAAACACAATATCAAAGTAGCATTGAAACCCCAACAAAGGTTATCAAATTTAGTTGATAACGCCTAAAGATACTAAGATACAACTAATAAATATGAAAAATCGTGAGTTTATAGGTTAAATTGCTCGGAGTTCAATAGTACATATATAGGACAAACAGGACTGAAACTTAGAACTAGATACCTTGATCATATTGATCATAATAGATCCTTCAGATTACAGAAAGCATATTCTACTTTTCCTAATCATATCTTGGAAAGTGGACATAATTTACCAGATATTAATAATATGAAAATCCTACACTATGCCAGCAAAGGTTTAAAACTTAATTGGTTAGAAGCAATAGAAATCTATAAATACAACCATAGTGATAATTTTAGCTTGTTAAATGATCAAGTAGATATACTATATTCTCCTCTTTTTACTGTTACCCAAATTAATAAACCCCCTGTATAATAGTTCTTAATAATATTCATGGAAATTCCCACAATTTGATGATCGGGATTCCACCATTTGGAAAATACGTTTCTTATAAACCTTAACTACCTGTTTATTGTCATAACACTTAGTCTCGGTATTTGGATAGCATATATTATAGGAACAGCATGTTTATTTAAGTATTTTATACTTAGTTGAATCATCTTTTGAAAATGACATAATTGTCGAAATTGCAGTCAAGTTTCTGTGAAAATATAGTGGTATAAAAATGTAGTAGTTGTTTTACTCATTTCCGTTGTGTATAGTAGTAATAATGGACAGTCATTTGAACATTTTCTATAATTATTCTTTGTGTTTTATTATTAGTTAGTAATATAACATTTTTATTTTGTAGTTTTATAATTCACTATTTATAAATTGAGAATTTTTAAATTATCAATAAATAAGTTGTCAAATTCAGATATAAATATCCACATACAAAAAAATAAATTCATATTAAACACTATGAATTGCAGAAAGTATGCAATAAAATCTACATATTCGTATTTAAAGTAAGAAACATGATGGTGATTAATAAAAGACGACACATTTAGGCAAAAATATGTTCATAGAATCTTACACATGATAAAAAGAGGAAATGAAAAAGTACTTTTACTTTTTTCATATCCTTTTAAATAACGTCATAGAATAGAAAATACTAAAATAGGTCCTTAAAAATTTACACGTTCTTAAATATTTGGAGAAGTAATCTTTGGAGAGTTCTTATGAACCATATTATTGGGTATAAATTGTGCAATTGTAACTTAATTTAATCTTTATTGTATCTTTTATTGTTTTTGAGATCCCCATGATGAGCCTCTCATTCGAGACACGGCACATAATAGCGATTTCTTATTTTTGAGACTTTCATTTATATTAGTAATACAATTTTTTATTTTAGCAATGCGTAGAAGAATTAAAGGGATACTAATGTCTGGCAAACAATTTTCCTTAGATTCAAGGCTCGATCTATTTCACGGGATCGAGCAAACAACATCTGGTCGTTCAGTTAGTGGACCATCAAATAATTTACCAGTACTTGAAGATGAAATTGAAGAAAAAAGTAGTAGCCCCTCAGGTATATAAAATTTTTAAACTACCTTTTATATTTTCACATCATATTCTCGTTCAAAGGTTTCATAAATTTACGACATTTTTTAGAGGCAAATTTTGAAATCAGATCACCAGACGAGGATTTACTGGATGTTCCCCTGACGAGACAGTCTCGCTCCAAATCCGTAGACAACGAATTCGATCCTATTACTATTAAGAAATCTGTTGACGTGAAACCAGTCTGTTCCAAATGTGGTCACCACGTTAACGGACACTTAGTAAAATAAAAAGATGAATTAAGTAGCAAACAAATATTAAATGTACATTTTAGCGAAAAGAGTATATGACCAGTGGCGGATTTACACTTTTGCCGCCAGTAGGCTATCCAAATGTTGCCGCTTCTACCGACCTCTGCCATTCGATACCTTAGTTCACAATAGTATTAATTACAATTTTTATTGTCAATGAAATTGTAACTTTATGTTTTGTGCACTATCGCCCTAATTGCACCACCTTTTTCCCGTAATTAATAGATTGTGAACTAGGAAATCGATGTGTCAGTTCCTAGATTATTTTTATAACCCAACGGTTTAGTTAAGATTGTACAAGAAATAGTCTTTGTGTATATTTCTGAGTTAATAAAAGCTCAATCATGTACTACTAATAAGGCGGTGTAAGGTATGCCTTAATAGGGGTAATTCTGTAACTTATGCCGTTAAACATTTTTAACGCCTCAAATATCCATTCTGATTGGACAAAACATATTATTTCCATAGAAATTTTTTATAAGTAGCCGCTAAATATTTAAAAAAAAAGGGTCCTAGACAAGAGCCTCTAAATTTAACTGGAAAACTGAAAAATTTAACGCTTGTTTGTATTTTGTTGCTATGAATTTTTATTGCGTTTACTTACATAATAAAAACAATATATTGTAACAAATTTACTAGAAAGTTCTTTATTTCGAACACTTATTTACAATTATTATCAACTATTTACAAGTCCAACTAACTTTCTTTCTACTTTAACTTTATAAACTAACTTTCGCACTGTATTACACAATGTCACTTTCTTCGCACCGTATCGCTCACTATCGCAGTCCAGATTTAACTAACTCTTGGCTGGGCGACACAAAAACGAAAACAGATGACGAAAAGTGATATCACTCGTTCCCACGCTGCAACCAAACGCCACTACGCAAATTGTAGAAAAATGTATCTGTGGTAAAATATATTACATGTTGAATTGAATTTGAATACCTAATAACATTTGGGTATATAAATATGAATCTTGTTGATTTCTGTAAGACAAAAAAATTTTTTGCCCCAAATTTGCTGCCCCTAAAATCTGTCGCCCCAGGCTCCAGCCCACTCAGCCTGCTGGTAAATCCGCCACTGTATATGACATAGATGTATAAAAGTTTGTTTGATTCCGAACAATTTTTTTTTAAATTATATAAATTATAAGCTATAGAGTAGCAGTCTTCAGATTATGATTATTAAAAAAGCATTTTTTTTTGTGCGAATACTGTTGAGAAATAGATGATGTGAGTTGCAATATATACTGTTTGCTATTAATTATTTTATGCTTATGAAAAATGTTAATTAATGCAATATGTAATGTAATATTTATCGTCATTTTCCTCAAGGAAGTTTGGGAGAAGCTCCTCGAATTTGCTGATTTTTATTAAAAAAAACATATAGGAGTTATTTTGAACTCCTCACTATCAGTTCTCTAAACCTTAACAACCCCAACGTTTAACTTCAAATACGAAGACACACTGTGTTATATCTCATTTTAAATCATTTCTCATGCCGAATTCGTATCTTTAATTTCACTAATACAGAGACATTAAACAAAATATATTTTTGCAGTTGTTCAAAGTCCACTGAAATCGAAATATTACCCGACCAAATAAGATTGTGCAAGAATTAATATGAATTAACTATGAATACCGAATGAAAGTTATTCTGTACTCATATACTGTATGCATATACTGTATGTATATAATCATCCTGGATCTCATTTAAATAAAGACTGTATAATATTTTGGGGTGATTACAATAAATGTGAAATTGGTGTTGTGTACAAAGAACTTAAATTAAATACTTTTTGGTAAAGACGAGGTTTATTAGTCATTGGAATAAATATAATTATACTGCTGTGTGACGCAATAAAACTACCGATATTGCATGTTTTAAAGCATGTGAACATTTTCAATATATTTCGTATAATCCTCTTAAGGTATGAGTTAATAATAATATTATATCACAATTAATAACTTCGTGATATAGTGTTTAAACAATATATGTAAAATTGCGTTGTCTTGGAAACTTTAGACTTAAATAAGCGCGATTAGTACACTTATAATAATACTCTTTGTCGAAATGAATGAGGTCGTTTGAATTTGAAGTTCTCCAAAGAATAAAAAAATTAGCTTAATAAAGAAACAAAAATTTAACGCGAATAATAATAACAGTTTAAAATATATCTCATTGCTCTGCCAACATTTGTAAAGTGGTTAATTTTTACACAGTTTAATAAGTAATATAAGATAATATAAACTAACGTAGTCTTAAGAAAAATGTATTCTAACAAATTGTGGATTTCTGTTCGGAATTCTGTATGCTTGTGCTTTTCTTGCTTTGCATTCCTTTATTTTTTCGAAGATTTAAATCATAGTAGGTACCTACGTAATATTATAACTAAATGATTTCAACTAATGTTTAACAAATTAGAATTATATTATCGGGGAAAAATATGAATAAATAACAGAAAGGAACAATAATGTGAAATAAAACGAAAACGGCGTTAATGAAAAAATTTAGAAAATAAATAGTGGAGATAAAATTAAATCGTAATAATTTTAATTTAGTAGTGTTTAGTATAAATCCTTTTTCGGCTTTATTCCTACTTCCGTTCGTGTGGGCATGCGATTGATCAAGTGGCGAATAGTTTCCTGCGTATTCTCCCATTCGACAAAAACGACTCGTCAGAGTTCCCTAGGAGTCATAGAGATAGGTATGTGGCGCCTAATTTGTCGTTTTAGTTAATTCCATATGTGCTCTATGCGGTTTATATCTGGGCTTCTTTGTGGCCAGTCCATAATTGGAATATTCACAGATGTAATGTAGTCCATTGCCTCTCCAGCAACGTGGGGTCAAACTTTATCCCGTATAAGCATGAGATTGTCCCCGACAAACGGGGTAAGTAGCATTACATGTCCTTCTACAACATTTTCTACGTAGAAATGTGCATTCATGGATCTCCCTTTCATAAAAGCCAAATCGGTGCGATCATCGAAACAAGTTCCTCCCCAGAACATTATTGATCCATTAAAATGTGGGATCCTCAGAGAGGTATTGTAGGCAGCAAACCTCTCTCCTGATTTTCGATAGACTCGCTGATGTCCATGTGGTGAATTAAGACTAACTCTTGTTAATGTCCGAAAACAAAACTCGCTTCCAGTCGTTAATGGTCCAACTTACGTGTTCTCTTGCAAAACAGTCTAGTACAGCGATGGGAAAACTTTTTAAGGGGAGGGCCAGATAAAATAAAAAATTATCTAGACGGGCCGAAAAAAAAATTGAACAAAACAGATTTTTATAAGTGACAAACTTTATTTTTGATTTTTACATCACACACTACTTATATTATATAGATTATACTTATATTATTAGAAAAAAAGTTACAAAAATTGATTATTCTTTAGAAGAGTATGGCTTATGCGACAGATGAAACTGTGACTGAGTTTCTAAAAATTGTTCATAATCTGGTAGAAACTGGGATGAGCTGATTCGTAGTAGTGAAGCTAAATAGTGGTCAGTCAATAGGTTTCTAACGCTGTTTTTGCGAAGCTTCATAGCAGAAAACACCTGTTCACAGATGTAGGAAGATGCAAACATCGCAATTATCTTCTGAGTGTGAGATTTCAGGTTTGGGAAATTTGATTTTGAGAGGGCCTTGTAGAACCCAATTTTAGAAACGTTGAGAAATAGTTGCTTCAATTCAGTGTTACATTGCAACTCAATCAGTTCGCGCTGCAATTCTGGTTTGACTGATTCACAATTCACATTAAATGGCATGCTGAAAATATCCAGATTCTGTTCAATAACTTTGAGGTCTTGGAACTTCGCCCAAATTCTTCATGAAGACATTTCAGGCTTTTCTCATAACTCCTAAGTTTGTCTTCCCTAACTGCAATAGTTTTTAGTCTTGGAAAATGAGTAAAGTCTTTCTTGACTAGTTGTTTGGAAAAGAGATTCAATTGCATTTTGAAACCCCTGATATGACTCCAAATATCATGGATTAATTGATTTCTTCCCTGGAGTTTAAGGTTTAATATATTGATGTAAATGAGAAGATCTGTAAAAAATGCAGAGTCCGAAAGCCATACAATATCTTTTAAATGTTTACACTCGTCCATTCCTTTTTCTTCCATGAAAGATATTATTTCGTCTTTTAGATACCAAACTCGTTCGAAAACCTGTCTTGCACTGAGCCACCTTACTTTAGTGTAGTAAAGTACATCAGAATATTCAGATTGCAATGAGTCAAGAAACTCTCGAAATTGTCTATGATTGAGTGCTCGTGAACGAATGTTATTAACAATCTTAATAACAACATCACGCACATGTTTCATGTCTAGAGCAGATTTACACAGAACTTCTTGATGTATGACACAATGAAGAAACACAACTTCGTTCCCAGGAAATGATTACTTAAATATGCCTACAAAACCAGATTTCGTCCCTGTCATATTCGGTGCTCCATCTGTAGTAATATTACAAATATTGGTCAAAGGTACTTTCAAAGACGTGATAGTTTCTTGAAATTCTTGAAAAATGTCTGACCCTTTTGTCGTTCCCTCCAATGAACGCATGCACGCTAATTCTTGCGTAACACAAAAGTTGTCATCAATACCTCTTATAAATATCAGTAACTGAGCTGTGTCAGTTATGTCCGTACTTTCATCAAACGCAAAAGAACAGAATTTAAACTCGCTTAACTTTGACTCTAGTTGTGAGATAAACTGCTTATCAATTACTTCAATTCTAGAAGTAATTGTTTTTCGAGACAAACTTACTGTCTCAAAATCCTTTGTTTTGTCAGGACACAAAATGTCACGTACTTGGAGCATACAACTTTTTTACAAATTCGCCATCAGAAAATGCTTTGTTATTTTTTGCAATATTGTATGCCACAACGTAACTGGCATGTGTAGCTAGGTTTTGAGAACAGCTTTGTTTTAAAAAAAATTGCTGACCTGACAGTCTTTTACGTAGAATTCCTGGTTTTTGCTTCCGTTCTTCTTCGGTCATAGTTTCATAAGTGGCGTTGTTATCTTTTGTCATGAAGTGTCGTGAGGGGTTGAATTCTTTGAATACGGCTACAGCTTAATTGCAAATGAGGCACACAGGTTTATTCGTAATACGCGTGAAAAAGTATTTCCAAGCCCACTCATCTTTAAAAACACGACATTCTGAATCAACTTTACGTGTTTTCTTTGCCATTGTAACGACAAAAAATGTCAAAAAACACTATCAACAAAGCAAAACTATAGAAACACAAGCCAGACACACAGCCGCAGAGGTGACTTGACACTGACTACGTGACTGTCCGAACTACACTAACCTTGAGAACAGACGAAACGAAAATGGTAGCGCCCGATTCTTTCCGAACTTAGCCGAGCAACACACGTATTGCACTACGCCTACGCGAGGTTGCGTGTAAACTCAGATAATACCGTACTTAAAACGCGATGAGAAGGAAACCATTATTCTATTCTAGCTACGCAGAAAATACATTTTATCCTATCCTAGGTGTAATTGTAGGGGTTATTCGAAACTATGTCGCGGGCTGGATTGACTACCCCGAAGGGCCGCACTTGGCCCGCGGGCCGTGCTTTGCCCATGACTGGTCTAGTAACTCTATGTTCTCTGTTTAGCAGGGGTGCGACAGCTGGTCCTCTACTATCCAATCCTCCTTCATTAAGCCTTCTCCTGACCGTTCGTCTACAAGTTGCTATATTTCAATCTGTACTTAAGGCGACTTGCATAATACATATATTTCTTATACATTTCTTCCATCTGTAGAATCCTTGCAACCTTCTTATTCTGAGGTTCTACAGTAAATTTCCAGTTCATTGAAACATTTAACTATTCGACTAATTGTTGATTGTTTAAGTCCTAACAAATTAGCCACATATCGCTGGCTACGCCCCTCGTTAACCAGAGCTACCGCGCTTTCACTGCTTCATCTTCTCTTAAGTTGCGTGGACGGTTCATTAATTCTACTCTAAGTGAATTGGACAAAATGATCCATTTACTTCATGACATTAAATAAAAGAAAAAAATCACTAGCGTATATTTTACAAATCACTTTAAACAGCGTTAAATGTTATGTCATGTTAATTTAGTAATTATTAACAAATAATTACAGAAAGTTACATTACATCTGTCACATAATTACAATTGTTTATCAGTAGTGATAGGGGATATCCTACGCCCCTTGTATAACATGTTTTAAGGTTTTAAAATATCGAAAAATTATGAGAAATAATGAAAAGTTTTGCTGATGCGTTAATTTTTCCCAGGTGTGTATTATGACATTGTTGTAATGAATTTGACATATATAAAATAACAGAAACAGGTGAACAGTTTGAATGCCATGGATATTTAAATGTATTAGGTCATGTTGTTTGGTTTACATTTCGATTATCATTCTGTAAAATAAACGATGAAAATTAAAATTCATATTTCAAAATATTTTAACAAATAAAGCATTGTAAAAGTTGTAATAATATTTACCTAACAATAAATAGATTGCAAATACTTATATGTGTTTCATTAATAAAACGAAATAATTTATGTTAACGAACATTTATTATTACATGATAGTATACAGAACAGTGCACGTATTTTTTATATTTATACTTGATTTATCATTTAAGTGTTCATAAAGTGTATGCCAGACGCAGTAGTACCTATATAGAATGTAACTTTCGGTGGTGGTATAAAGATTATTTAAAGTAATATTAGTGTAATATAGAATTTGAACAGAATCACTTGGGTACGAAGATTTCAGACAGATTGTATATACCTATATTTTAACAATAAATTCAGAATTCAGTCAACTTAACTTATACATTTGAAATATAGTTACTAGAAATAAGAACAGCTTAGGCAACAATAGTTTGTGTCAGAAAAATTAGTTTCCTTAATCCAATATACTGAGTTTATAACGATAGTATACAAAAAGTCCACCGACACTTTGTTGCAATCTGCAGCTTATACTCTTGATGGTGAATATTCTTACATGGGTTTCCCCTACATCGTATTACATTCCACATTCAATTATTCTGCTTTTGATAAAAGATGGCGTATCCATTATACTATATAAACTGATCAATAATACAATTGATTGTTCTGACTTACTCAGTTTAATATATCTAGAACATCCAGACTCGATTTGCGATTTTACCATTCTTTAAACCTTCTCCTAGCCAACACAATTCTAATTACTAACAGCTTGGATATAGGAGGTAGTATAATAAATACATAAATATAAAGCTTTTCTTTATATTAACTGAATAACATTGACTCATATAAATAGTAGTATAAGTTCCAGTATATTACAGATAGACATAGATACAGATAACTCATTAGGTTAACTTCAAATAATAAAAATATTCAAAGTAATTATCAACCATTCGTGTTAATGACGTAACGTAATTAATTTTAATCCATATAAGCCATTTATGGCATACAAGAATTGCCAATTTTAGCTTTTCGCTACACATAATATAGTATTCATGAAAACCTGTCACAATTTCTAATCATTCTTAAACTTAATTTCTCTATACCGCTAATCGCTTTAGTGTTCTTACTAATACTATTCAATATTTTAAGTTCTTCACTTTTAGGTCTATAATTTCGTCTATATAGATATTTCATTAAAGTACATAACTCAACTTCACTGGACTAGTTTTTAACTCAACCATACCAAAGAATGATATACGATAATAGTAGTTACTAAATTTGATTGACATAAATTTTGGATTGTTATTATTTTGCAGAAATATTTTCAATTTTTCCTATAAAATATCGGTTAATACATTAAGGATTACAAGACTGATTACAATTCAACACCTACAGAGAAATATGTGTTATATATGCCTATCGATACCAGACCAGATACATTTATATCGTTCTTTTTGGTTCCGTTATAAAGTATACACATCCTTCTCCTAATTATTTAGGCTTTCTGACTATTCAGTTGATATTAAAAAAAATCACTGTTATACAAAACACAGTTTTAATTAAGATTTTTGAAAATATTTGTAATCACATGAGTCTGTCATAAATTAACCTATATAAATTAAAAATATGTATCTATCACAAATATAATACTACTGCGTCCGTTACACGTAAATGATCGGGATTTTGGCATCTTATTTTTAGATAATTATTTAATAATATTATTATATTACACAAATTACATTAAGAGTGATGATAGTAGCAACTCATGGTGTATCGTCGTTGCATAGTTGCTAGAAATGAGGTGATACAAAAAACAAACAAGTTCTTCAATAAAAGTAACATCTAAAAGATACTAAAAAAAATCGAAATATGTTAATTCTATTGACAAGCACCAGAAATGATATTAGATTATTGTATAAAAATAGATACTTGTAAAAAATCACGTTAATTAATTAATTTAGGCTATAGCTAAAACACTGAGAGGGCGAACATTAAATAGTAAAATACTCTGTTACACATATTATTTACATTAATGCACATTAAAGGACACAGATATGCAATGTGGACGAATTATTAGGATAACGATTATCGGGTATGGGCATCAATCCAGGTTGATATGTCAAAACTTCGAATACAGTGTTTACTCTGTATATTAAAATATATGTGTACACATGAAGGAGATGTAAAATGAATACACGAGAATGATCGACGTGTTTGAGATAGCCAAACTACGAGGGCTGTATGATAAGTACCTGACTTTCACAAGAAAAAAACATTTTTGTTTGTAAAATTTATTTTATTCTTCAATGTAATCACATTTCAGTTCGATGCACTTGGTCCAACGTTTTTATATCGTTTGTATCCCCTCTAAAAATACGATTGCTCCAATTCCAAACTTGGCGCAGATTTACATCGGAAAATCTAATCCAATGTGGACTATTCTTTGGTCTCTGGTATGCTGTGATGAATTCATATTTTGTCCACAGTTATGAACCGACGCCAAAAATCATTTCGACTGTGTTTTAACATCGCCAAACGTTCTTTTGAAGTTGACGCACGTCTGTGTTTATTATCATTTGTGAGCAATCAGGACCCCCATCTTACGGAAAGTTTTTCATATTCAAATGAATTGTAAAAATTTTCTGCATCCGTTCAGTTGAGATGTTCATAGTCTTAGAAATCTCACGCACTTTCACTCTCCGATCGTTCATCACGATATCGTGGATTCTTTCTATCATTTCCGAAGTGGTAACCTCATTTGGACGACCTGGACGATCCTGCTTGTACGGCCACGTTTGAATTCACTTGTCCAATATTTTATGGTTGATTACGAAGGTGCAGAGTCCCCATAAACTTCGCTGAGATCCGTTTTAATATCATCATTTGCTTTCTTTTACAGAAACAAGTATTTTATCATTGTTTGATATTCAATATTTTACATTATTGTAAAATCACAAAAGTTGTTCTATTTAATGGCCGGCATTCACAAACTAAATCACACAGCGACTTGACAGTTTCACAGTATTATTGTGAACAGTTATATTTACGAAAAATATCACTTTTTAAATATCAACCCAATCTCTGACCTAGGCCAGGTACTTATCATACAGTCCTTGTATTATTCTAACGATTTTGTTGTGAACCAACGAACCACTTATTGTATCATTGAAGTAATAATTATTCGAGGAGATACTTGTAACATGCAGAGAGAATGGTCATCAACGTTATGAAATTATGCAAGCTTCAGTCTCAGGCTGTGATAAATATCACGTATTACATTTATTTGGGTATCTCAGTCTTTTGTCTTTTATGATATACTGCTTGAGAAGTATGTAATGTCGTCTTTAACGTTACATAATCTCCATCGCGTGAAAATCGCCGTTCTTAAAGCAAGCTCCTAACTAAGGAAATATGTCAACAATATATGTAGGTATACAATTTGATTAATCTTTTATAAAATATATTTAGGTAATTCTGGATTATTTGATCCGGATTTGAGTATTTGATTGGAAATTGTAGTAGTAAAGAGTTAAAGAGTTTTGTACATGAAGGACGATTAATGTACATGTTAACTAACGAAATATATTATCAGCTATCTTATGATAAAGGTACATATATTTTTAGTTAAAAATACATACGATATAACTTTTTTACATGGCCTTAGACAGGAAGTAATTATTTCATTTCATCACAAATGTTTTATTCATCAAGAACATAAGAAAATATTTATTTAATGAGAATCTCCAGAACTATCACTTGACGCATAATGGGCTGAAACAGAATATAATATAATGATAATATTGGCGAAATACGAGTAGATAGTATCTAGGAGGCATTTTAATTACACAAATTCATTAGCTGTCTATTTACACTTGCAGTTTATCCCCATAATTATATTTTTAAATAAATGCCTTTGAAGACTGCTTTGGTGTCATTATTTTCTATTAAATTTAGTGTTTCTATATGTTTTTATTAATAACGAAATGCATAATATATTTGATACTAGTTATAAAATGCATATAGCCTCCATTTGAAATAGACAGTGAATATGAAACATATACGATTCGATGTTGTATAGTATTGCAGTCTATTGTATAGTGAATTTTGTGATACAATATATATGGATAGTAAAGGAAAGTTGTCGATGTAGTTTGCTCCTCCTGCCACCACATTTCTTATTGGTCTACAAGTCACATTCATTTTTCTTATTGGTCTACAGACCAATGAGAAAAGTGACTGTGATTGATGGACCAATAAAAAACGTGGAGGGGGGAGGAGAAGACTGCGCCGACAACTTTCCTCTACTATGGATACCTTGTGAAATAAGTTACAAATATACAAGCGAAAATATATAAAATGTTATACAATAAAAATCCTTCACTTAATAAACTTCATTTAATATGTATTTAATCTCTAAAGAAACCTGCTATGTTTAGTAAACGGTATGTGTATTTATTTAACGTTGAGAACTAGTGAAACATAGACGTTTGACATTTCAACCTGGAAAGGAAATTATTTTGCAAGTATTCCTCCTTATATTCTTGGGCACAGTAGGGAGAAAATTTCAATCGTAATTTCTTATCACAATAATTGTCGATACGTATGAGGTCGGTGCTTATAAATAATAAATGCCTTCAAAAACTTGTACAGTTGGGCAGTATACATTCTAAGGATCTGTATGCAAATTAAAATTTTCTCCACTTTCACTGGCGGCTATTGATTGTAGACCACCTTACCGTTAATAGAGCATGTGGAATTGGCAATATTATATATAGCACAACGTTAAAATATGCGTCATATATTTAAAGATTTTAACACGTCATTATAATAAGCGTATATACTTGAATGTATCAAATGGTAATGAATACAATGCAAATTATCTTTTGGTTTGTGATATTATGAGTTTTCATGTTTAATAGTGCATATATCAGTACATGTATTATAATTTAGCTCCTTCATTACACATTACTGTAATAACTTTTACGAAAATACTATGCCATCCTATTATTCTTTGAAATCCATGTTTATATGATTCATTATTACTGAAATATACTGTTAAGCAAGACAGTTTATATGCTACAAAAAGAAGATACTGGAAACGGGGGATTGGGTTACAAGTAATTGTTGTTAATTCTGTAGTAATTGGTTATACATTTACAATACTTGGTAAGTGATATTCTGATGATACAGGTTACACAATTATCTTCGTTCTGAAGCATTGGTCGAGAAACGTTTTATTTGTTACTGTTGCACTTTTCTGAAGAAGTGTCGAAGGTTATTGAATTTTGAGAAAAAATAATTCATTATGTCTTACGTTAAACAGCTGTGGAGTAGACTATGATTTGATGGTACTACTCAAAAAGATCGGGAGTACTCTTTATGTAATAGGCTTCTAATATATTACTTACTGCAAAAAGTACCCTTGCCTTACTGATAAAATTATTTTGCCTTACTGATCAATGGTAATGATATTTTAGTTGACTTCTACACATCTGTTTCTTGTTCTCTTTCCTGACCATCACATTTAGAAAATCTCGTTCTTAAACCTTATGACAATAATTCATTGTCAGTACAAATATACACATTATAGTTAAATTGTCATAATAAAGGAACAGTCATGTGTGTTTCTTATATCCTTACATTAGAAAGATATGAAATATTTTCACAAGTGCCTAATGACGTGTGTGCATCAAGTTGGGTTAAAATATTTATTTATTCAATATAAGAGACCTCGAGTGCTTTCAATTTTGGTACACTAAATACTTAATGAGTTATATTAGAGATTGTATTACTATTATTCTGAGTGTTACATTCATTATCATGGTCTGATGATATGTTAATGATCGTGTCGTTTAAAATTTGGGTACTTCAACGAAATTATTTCACAATGAAGTCACAAAACTCCATTTCAATTCAGACGAAGTCTATTAGCACCATAGACCGACTATAAAAAATAATAACTTTTTTCGTTTTGAAGTAATGCATGTTTTGAAAGAAAAAATGGCACAGTATTCTTACAAAAATTACCTGTGGCGCTTTTACTCATTTTTATTGAATGGAAATTATAAGAAGATAAGTTTTACTTTAGTATTTTTACATAGCGTAAAAGAAAGGAAGTAATCAATAACTTTTCCCTAATTAGTATTAACAGTTTTCTTGTAAATGGTGTTTTTAAATATTTATTTTTAAATTACAATTTCTTCGAGTTGATTTAAGCAGTAATCAATCTATATAAATAGCCTCAGCCTTTTGAAATACAGCTAGAAAACAGAATCACATGTTTTATGAGAGAAGTATGTTGAAAGGCACAACAAAATGATAAGAGATTACCTTTTGGAATAAATCATGGAAACAGTTTTTTTTACTAGTATGTCCATTTCGAAAATAATTTTCTGTGTATTTATAAAAGCAAATATACTACGATGTTAGTGACACATGTGTAATGTTTTTTGGTATTTCGCACATTATTTTCTCAAATCTTCCAAAAATAGATATATTTTCGAAATACATATAAATCAGTAGCTATATCCTTGTTTGGTGACGCAAATTGCAATTCTTAAATGAATATTGCCCAGTATTATTGTTATATTTCTCCGCGAGAAGCAACTAATCTATTTATGATGTCGATTCGTAACAGATAAATATCATAGTTAGTAGAATTTTGTTATTCACTATTTAATTAGAATTAAATGTACTTTAAGAATATGGTGAGTGGCATTTACAAATATGTATATATAATAATGAAATCTCTAACATAATACTAAATCGATTTGTCGGTCGAATATTTATTGAATTATATCGAATATTCGGAATAGTTTATTAAAGTTGTGTTAATCGCCATCAAGAATATATTTCATAGAAGTTTATAAAGCTCCTTTAAGACCACTGACGGTAAGCGATATACTCACAATAATTTGTCCGTAATAATCATAATACTTCTTATATTAGTATAGAAAAAAGTACTGATATATAACATATATTAAATATTTTATCTTTAAAATTTGTGTATACAGACAAAATATAATATATCTGAAATTAATTCACAAATGAATTTTAACTAAAAATGTCTGATATTACAACTACCTTGGTAACTAAATATTTTTGTTATCAAAGAAATCGAATTTTGGTGATATTGCCGAGCATGTATCTGGTTGTGGCTCAAAAATAAATTACGGCCTTTTGATTCTTATAACATATATATAACAATCAAATTAACAATACAACTTTAATAATTAGGTGGACTGTCTAACTGGTCTTCAAAACTTTTAGAACAATTGTCTGGAAAGCTTGGGAGGATATATCTCTAATGTGTATCTCTAATTTTTCTTCTGTCAAATAAATCAGTAATAGGCTTTGTTTTCAGACTGAAATCCTAATAAAATAATTTTATTATATATTATATGTTTATGCATATAGTTGATTTCTATATGTATATGCTCATAACATGTTTAATAATAGTTAATTTCTATATGTATAAGTTTAGTGATTTTAGTAATCTCTTTTTAATTTTAACCCAAGTGATACAACATTCAGTGCAGAAGAAATACATCGTAGCAAAGAGGTTACACTTAACAGAACATTAATCTAGTTACCAATTAACTAATTGCAACTTCAGCTCAAGAGAATCTTGTTTTACGCAATTTTACTAAGCTTTAACTGTCAGCTGAACATTAGCCAGTTGCAGTAAGGGATGTGTTTTACCTCCTTGATTTAGGTCATTATCATGCAAGATAGCATAATCTTAGGTAAACGCTTATCTAGTCTATTCTTTTACCTAAATACTATATTAGATTTCGATTAAGTCAGTTTAAACATTAGGATAATGCCAACATTTGACTGACGCATCAAGGAATAACACTTTGTACCTTAAAATACACAACTATAAAATTATTCGTCAATATTGGTGTCACATGTAGATATCTAAACATACAATAACTATATCTAAAACATCTCCTGAAAATTGTGCTACGTTATTTTGACAGATTGGCAACTTCAAATGTATAGGTATTAAATTCAAATGATTAGTATTAATTAGCTTATGTTGATGATGTGTCTTCTTCATGGTTATGTTTTGAGATGGCCAGCAGGATCATGGTCAGTTCCTTTTTGTTGATTTTGCCGTCTTGATTGTAGTCCACGCCACGCAGAATTGTTTCCTCGAAATCGAGAAGGTCCTGTGCATCATAATCCTAAGAAAAGGAGGGCAGGCTATACTTGTAAATTGAAAGTTTGTATCTTAAATAAATAGTGTTTCATATAATAGAAATCGATCAAGTACGGAATTTTGATAAGATGAACTGCATATATTAGGAAGAAAGAAAAATATATTATCATCAATTTAATAAAAGAAAAATCATTTTGTTAAAACGTTTTTGTAAGGTTGAATCTCCATTCACTAAGAATGAATATGCGCAATGAATGTATGGGTAAGAAACACGTTAAATTGTAGTAAGAAGTAAAACGTTGGCAATTTTTTTGACGTTTAGTATAGTGTTTTAACAAAATCATTTTTACTGTGATAATACCTCGGTCTACCTACTTAGAGCATATTTATAGCAGATATTTTTTGAGGTAAATTAATTTACACTTATGGCTAATAGAAATTTCTCTCAGTTCTTTCACTCAAAATTACGCCCTCGTGGATTTTTTACAACCGGTCATAATATTGAAAAATAAGCACCAATCTTATTTAATATGTAATGAATGAATATAACTTACTTTCTTGACAAGTTCTAAAAGGTCCTTCAAAAATCCTCTCAATTCCTCATTCTCTATCGTACCATTATTATCCTGAAAAATGAAATATGTGACAATGATGACATATATAGATGTACATACATATATAGATGTACGGAGTAAACAGTGTAAGTGGAGTAAAAGGTATGTTTTCTAAATAAAATTTTAAATATACAGAACTATTTATATAAGAGCAGTACAAGAGAGACGCTCTACTTCTAATTGGCACTTTTATATTAGCGCATTCTGTTTGAATCAGTATCTTCTTTCTGTTTATTATCTTTTTTCTTTGATATCACTAGTACTATCTTCCTTTGGGTAAGATAGTACTTAGATAGTAAGATAGATGGCATATTTTTTACTAGCAGCATTTCACAATTGGTCACATAAAAACACAAAACTATTATTTAAAAACTTGTACAATTACAAAATAATATAGTAATGTCACCCCATTTTAACGAAGCCACAAAACAAACAATTTGACTTAATAAGAATGCATTTCAATATAACTTTTCCAGGAACGAAACAACTTCGTTTTGACGAGTTTTAAGTATTTTTCAGCTGTCCAATTCCCTTCAATAAAACTCGGGCCTATAATATGGTTTTAAAGCTGGACACCTAAAAATCGACTCAATCTCTAAAACCTTAGGCTGCGAAGAGGAAGGTTACACATAGAGGCAGAGACAATTATATCTAACTGATAATTTTATGAAAGAGTCTCTATGGGTGTTTGTATAAAATTCAGTAGGTTTTAATCAAACGAGCTTTACGCTTTTATTGACGAAGTATAGGATTGTTTTTATAAATTATTAAGGCTTGAAAAAATATGATTATTTACTAATAAGTAATTTGAAGGTTAAGAATCTTTAGCTGATACATATATGTGTTACTTAATCGATCATTTATGTTCTAAGAATCTAACCCTAAAATTACGACTACTCTTAATTTGCTCTTCTAAGTTTTAATAGTTATATATTCATTTTTTTAGCATTATATATTACCATGATAAAGTGTAATCAGACTCAAGTGATGTGTGAAATTATTATAATTATAGAAATATATTTTTCGGTTGTCAAATTACTGCTTCATTTTTTACTTCAAACTAACTGCTCTGCCCCATTGTGTAATAATTTATGTAAAAGCAGACGAATTCCTTTTTAATTTACTCTTAATTGAAAGTTAAATAAAGCTATTCAGATATCCATCAAGCTTAATTCCCACGCGATCAAATAAGCTTAAAATCGGTTGCAAATGAAAAAATTAATCCTGACTTACTTCCTTTATCTAATTTAGTCTTATTGGAATTTTGTGAGGATTAAGTTTAAACTTCCGTATTAAAAAATATTGAAGTTGCTAATGATATTATATGAAACAAAACTTATTGTATGTATTTTTAGTTATTTATTAATCTTACGAAAGACTTACCCTGTCATATAGTGCAAATACCCTTTCGATATCATCTTTAGTCAGCTTTGTAGCACCCTAAATGAGACACAGGTTAATAATTCGAATAAACTGAAGTTATATACAATTATAGTTGATCGAATGTGGTATGTTTGATGTTATGTATTAGATTAAATCTACAGGCAGAGATATAGATAAATGAAAGAAGAGTTACGATAGGATGCATGCACTCTACTTACACGAAAACCTATACTAGTTTGTAATAACTAAAAATCTGTTAGATTGATGCATTATTATATACAATGAGTAGGTAAAAGCTGGACCAAGTTTAGTTAAATTTAAGTTTTTTGTCCACAGAAGGAAATGCATTTTTTTAATATTATTTGTATAGAGAAATCGAATAATGCAAAAATTCTATTATTATAAATTCAAATCGTTCGTAATGCTCTTCAAGAATTCGAAAAATTGTATTGGGTATTGTAAGGATTCTGGTGGAGATTAAAGAAATAAATTTTATTTCTTTCACAGTCAAACAGTAATTGTTCCGAAAGCAATTTAATCTAAATATGGAGATTTAAATAAAAAGTTTGACGCGATATATTTTCTTTTCTGAGAAAACATTTAAATTTCATGAATTTATTCCAACTTTTACGTACATATTGTATATCTTGGTATAGTTGGCGGTTGCAGAAAAAGAAAAAAATAAACGATTCTTAAAAATTATGTAAGTAGTTTTTGTAAATTAAAGATAGAGTCGATTCCGACAGATTTGCACGCCACTGCATTTTGTTTACATAAGATCTGTTCAAGCTTGAAGCTAATAAATTTATGTTCTATGATATTATCGCCAGAAACCCTGATATAAGGGTGCGTGTGAATAAATTCATGTTGTCATTGCATTATTTAGTTTTCATGTAATACAAAAACTATATTTCGTTATACTTCAACAAGAGATCAGTTTTCCACGAATATCGAAATATTATACGCTATCTGATGCCCACCACGGTGTTTAATACTGGGTTTAATCACATTATATCTGATGATGCCAACTTAGTAGGTTAAATGAGCATTGAGTAACGTTTAACCTTCCGTAGGGCGTATTATGAATCCAAACCCATTCGGGCGCAATGCATTTGAAAGATCCCATAGTCAAATCTTACACAATTTAGATTTCAATGAGGTGAAGACATAATTAAACCCTTATATTAATTAATACAATACAATAGTAATTATCTCAAACTAGTTTATAATCGCAATAATTAAAAATTTACATAAAGGAACTTATTTAAGGTTGTAAAACAATAAATTTGGAAGATATTTATAGGAGAAATAAATATTTATAAGTTTTTTCCGTTTTAAGAACGAACAAAAACATAAGCTAGTATTGAACAATATTTTGAATACAGAAAACAAACCCCCTATTTTTCTCATGTAAAAGTCATAAAGTTATATATAGAAAAATATTGGACATGAATTACAAAGAAAAGTTATAAGTGACTGCTATTTTAAGTGTAAAGAATTGTAAATCCTCTTCGTCATTTTAGTATGTTCCAATCAAAAATAAACGTCACACGTGTTGGTAACGATATTTGGTAAAAACCAATTATTTAATACCCAAATGTGTTAATTTTGGAAAATGATATTGGAAAATGATACCAATCAGGCGCAATGCATCTAACAGATCTAGGAGTCCCATACAAGGCCATGAATGCACTAAAAGAATCACCATACCGAGAACTTGAAGCTAGTGGTTTAAAGCTTGGAAGCTATGAGGGAGTTCGAGTTAATATTCGTAATACACACGAAAAGACAAAGAAAAAAGTGCTGCGCCCGACGGAGGGTTTCGGTGTCTGCGGAAAACTTTTTTTTTCAACCAAAAAAATATTACTCCACTGATTTCGGAATTATGCTGATTACACAAAAATTTCTCCGGCTTATACCATATCGTCGCTGAATTCGTCTTGATGTTTGATGACAAGGTGGATTCATGTCATTTTCAAGACAAGAATAAGCTGTTTTTTTCTGAATTTGTTAATCAAAGCGACGTCAAAATAAATTCGACGAAGACCATAGCATAACCCAGAAGAGTATCTTTCATGTTTACATTTATTTATAATTTTCATGTCAGCAAGTCAAGCAACGGGTATTGCAGCGGTACCGTTACATTTGTTATAATTTTTCAAAAGACTGTCGGTTGACATGTAGAAACTGTAGAAACTTAGTGGTGGTCATAAATAATGTCGAATTCTAATTAGACATTGGCCATGTAAATAATACTGAATTCGCTTTTGTTGAAACCCAAATTTCCACTTATAAAGTTAACCTTTCTTCAATATAAAATACACCTTAACAGATTTTTAGTTTGTCTACGGACTAAAAGCCTTTAGGGATAGAAAATCGTCCTCATAGAGACATGATTCCTCTTACTATATTAATATAATTAACATACTTACTTCAATCCCCTCCTGAATAGCCACAAAGACAGACAAGAAAAGCCGTGCAACATTTACTCATTTAAACGGGTACTTTTTAAATTGAGTTTTATTTGCTCTAGCATAGATGCTTATTTAAATTTGGGATTATGTACTAATTTGGTCATCTAGAGTGCATATTCTTGTATGGTGCAATAGAGAAATAGAACTTGAAAAATAACTATGAGAGACTACGTGTTTTGTAATGTGTATTAATTATACTCTGGGCGAAAATATTTTTGACATTGTTATATTGAGTTTTGATTATTTAGATATAATTTTTGATTAGTACGTAGCCATCTAAAACTATTGTTACATGGTGAATCAATTTTAAAAATGTAGTTTACTTATTATGATTCTTGTTTCTCGGTTCTCGATATTTTGCCTTAATTTAATTTTACAAGGATAAGAGCAGCTCTGTTTCGTTGATGTTGAATATGGTAATACAGAAACTGGGAGGATGTTTTGTAACATATTACTTTCAACTAAGGAAACACCTTTACAATATGAAGCTGAATGGTATACGTAGAGGTTATGAACAGAAATGCAGCACATTCTGACTGTTCTACCCTTTCGACTATTAAAAATGTAATAAAAATTATATATGTATAATTAAAATTTCGAGAGAATATTGACGAACTGTGGCCGATATTAAAGAGCTTCCCTTAGGCGACGTCATCACCTACTTCTCAAAAATAGGATGGTTTACGGTCTAGGTACGATGACGTTGTCATAGAGGATGGATAAGAGGCATGATGGGGCCTAAGCGCTGCAGACCTTGAGGGAACTGCCCGTCCACCATATTTAGATCTAGATCCAGAATCATGTGTCAAATATTGTCCAGACACAAAGATATTTAATACATATCTAGACCATGAGACCCAAGATTTCATGTGAAATTTTCTGTATAAAAATGACTAAAAGAACTCTATGAGGTCGATTATCTGGCCGACTTCTCCAGAAGAAACCAGCTCCAAACTCCACAACTCATCCAGATAAATCGCTATTTCCTGCATCAAAATCATTTCCACAAGTTGCAAAGAGTTTACCGGAAACTATGCTATTTTCCAGAGCTCAATTTCCAATATTTTAAAGAAGAAATATCTTTACAAACTGACAAGCAGGCATAGATTTTTGTGCACGTGAATACTGGAAGGACGATTTCATAATTGTAAATTTTATATAATATTTTCAGATGAGATTAAATTTTATCTAAAGGTAACTGTAGATGTTTGTCATTCCAAAATGGGAGTAGAATATAGAAATAGAATACGAGAGTTGTAGAAGCTCATCCAAATAGAAGAGTAGAAATTAAAAAAAAAAAACAATCATTTAAAGGTAGTTATTAAGAATGGAACTCTATTTGTTTAAAGTCAAATCGAACTTCAATGATTTCTAAATTGATGAAATCATGCAATAATCACCAGTTATTATACCCTCTCCAGATATGCCACAGTTCTTCTGAATACCTAATAGTAATATTGTTTATAAGCCTTAGGAAGTTGCTCATTAAAATAATATTCCACATCGGAATTAGGATATACCAATTATAAAGAAACAACAAAATGATTTTGAACATTCATTTATGTTCAAAATGACAAAGTAATTTTGAACACTTAACTTAAATCACTTCATCTTACTTCCTGCAATATATAGAGGTTACTGAAATACTGCTCTACTCACCCCTTTCCTCAACCTCTCTTGGTTGATTCTAGGTGGATGATTACAAAAAAGTTTAGCTTTCCTTATTTCCTAATACTACGAAATAGGATATTCTGCATACACAAAATCCCATGGAAAAATAAGAACTGCGCTTAGAAATATAAATATATGTTAATGACATACATTAAGAAGAGGTACAAGGTCATAAAATAATTATTGATATAATAAACTTAAAAAAAAATCAACCAGTATGGTGAGTACCCCAGGTGGGTTAAAGTTTAGAATAAAGTTAGAAAACATTAAAATAACAAAAACTTGTACATTATCTGCTTAAGGGTTTCAAAGTTTTCCAAGATTTACGTAAAATGCTGTATATAAGAATTTATTAAAAGTTTTAATATCTTCTTAGCCCCTTTCAGCTTTCACCTGTAAGCCGTAAGAGTCATTAAATATTGAGTGTCAAATACATTATTTAGAGTCGGCTATATGATTGAAGAGAAACTACAAAGGCGTCTCTAAATATTTATTTACTAAAGAAGGTAAAACAACTTTACGCGAGACACTCTACCAAATAGAATATCAAAAATATTTTAAAAATTCCAAGACAAACATGGATATTTACCGGCCCCATTTCACTTAACTCTAAATCTTTGAAATATGTTTCATATAAACTAAATATCAGAATAATTTTTGATCGATAAAATAGGCACTTTATGATTGGTAGTGGTATTTATTTTATTGTAAATATTTTAAAATTGAATCACTTTGTAATAATTCGACAAATAAATAACTGTCTAGTAATATTTTCGCTCAAATCATTCAATATTTGGGAACATATGTGTTATATAAGAGAACTATTAGATCGCTAAAATTATATTTGCACAGTGTCGCTGACTATTCTGTGTTGGACACCATGTAAAAAGAAAATCGATCGGTACCTCACTCACCTTGAAGACCTGTCTACACAAGAAGTTTTCTTTTACCGGAAGCAACCTACGAGAAAAATATATGTTAGAATGTGTAGATAATATATTTTGATTCTTGGTCTACGAAAAGAGCATATCTGAAAATAGTTAACATCTTTATGAACAAGAGAATTTTAAAATTATTGTAATTAATGGCGAAGGCGTAGGGACTCTGGAAATACTATGAGGTATATGAAATATAACAGAAAGCTATACATAAATAGTAAACGATACACTATAAACAATGCATAATATACAAATAAATAAACACAAATAAATAACCATAATACCAGCACTCTATTCTTCAACGACATAATTCACTTACTGACGTACAAAACAATTATATTTCGCATCTAGAAATACTTTACATTATTTAATTATGTTGCATTCTTACAGTCTGCCATTTTGTAAACACTCATTATTATTTCTGTTTATTTTACAGTCTTTTTAATACCCTATAAATAAACAATAAAACGTCCATAACTGTCAAAACAAACAGTAAATTTGTTTAAATATTTTCCGGCCAATGGCGCCAAACAATAATTATGAAACCTGTTCATTCACATTCTTATAAATATATAAAACACTTTTAACATAACAGTTACTATACGAATATAAAAAATACACTACTCCTTACTGGTAAATGAATGTGAAAGCGAAAGTATAGCTCAGAAGAGAAAACGGTTGCAGCCAATCGCGAGCTGAGTTCGGTGTAGTAAAACCAAGTTCTCCCAGAGGATTTAGTTTTTGGTAAATCGCTCATTAATTTTTGGACGCTGTTTTTATGGAAAATTAAATTGTTTCGAGGGAACATGCATTTTATTTTCCATGTACAATAATGAAATCCAATGACTCGGAAATCAATATCTTCTATACAGCATAACTTATACGACAGATAACCTGTCGAATAAAACTTAATAAACCGCTGCGTCCATCGTTAACTTTTAAAATTGTCAGTTAAAAACTTCAATTGCAGGAAATAAACGTTGCCGCCATTGTATTATAATTGTAGATAATGAATATAAAATTTATAGGAAATATTTTACAATTACAGAACAAACTATTTTACAATTTTAATTAAATTTAACTTTCATCTTTCTGTTTGATCTTCGAAAATTAATTCCTGGTAAAAGTATCGTTAGGGCTAAATAAAACTTAGCTATCGACATTTTTAAACAATTTTCAAAAATGAAATCACATTATTTATTACCTTATGGCTCTCATGCTTGACAGATATGGATTTATGATTATTAAAACGCATCAAAATACGGGAAAGATATATTTTTCTATTACAGTTTGAATTAATATAGATACATGTATTTCTCTTTAGTTCTGCAAATGCGTAGTATTTCAGTGCATTAAAAGATTTAAGTTTAGCATATTCATCGGTATAAAAGATATTGGCAAACCACAAAATGCATGATCACAATTTTACAAGAGTTCAAAGCCTCATAGTACTCCACAGAGAATAGAATTTTTTAAAATAATATTGGTACATATTTAATGGGATTCCAATTTGTTAAATAAAATCATATAAACAGATTAATGTAAATTCTCAGGAAAAATGTATTTATAATAGACGAAATAAATATTTATGAGTTACTGAAAACTCCCATTTTGCCAGAGGGGCTGGATTTCAGGATAAAAGTAATTTCAACGTATTTTATATGTTAAAGGATAATACAGTAAGTTATAATATACGAGACACCTAGTAAGTGTTTAGTGATTATAAAAACGATCTAAGAAGAATTTAGAATTGGATCGGATTTTCGGTGACTGATGAATCAGATATTCGGGACCTTCGATCTGGCCGTCGTGATCGTCAGATATTATACCTTTACATTCTTAGCTGCGGGGTGCTCTTAAATAAGTAAAAACACCGTAAATGCTAGATGGAATATCAAGAAATATTAGTCTTATGTTAATAGGGAGGTCAAAACAACTATCAGAAGGGGTCATAGGGCCACTACCCCTTATTTTGTTTCAAGGAAAATAGGATTTATATAAACAATTATATAATATCTTAAGTAGAAGTAACATGACATTGAAATGTAGTCAAAATAGGAAACAAAAGACTTTAAATGGTAAATACTAGAAATGAATTAGACTATTGAGTCAATCAGGCATTTCAGATCTTAGATCAAAATACAATTAGAGATGTTGCAATTATTTATTCTTGTGTACTTAAATATCTGGATCTCAATAGCCAATATATTGAATCGGGATAAGAACAGACACATAAGGAGTCAAGGACCATTTGATCCTTGATAGTAATTAAAGTAATGGATATAACAAATTCACTTGTACTCGAAGTCGTAAAAAATATATAGGTTCATTTTGTTTTGTATTGGAGTGGGTTGGAACCCTTAGTGTGAAGATAACACTGGCGTAGTTTTTCACAAAATACTATACACTACAATCTACACGCGTTTCTCCAACAAAGTTGGCATTATCTGGAGATGATTAAAACTAATGATATACTAACAATTTATCCTATTTATAACTAAATTATTGTTGTGGCTTGGTGTACCCTGGCTGTCACGGTTACGGCTCAGTGAGCCGCCAGTAACTAACCAATAAAGCGGGCTATATGGAATAGGCTCTATGTGACTATTCAGATTATTTTTACATTTTTAAATATCTAAATAAATGCATCTAGCTGTCTAGTATTTGTTACATTCCTAATTAATCCTAATTAAGTTGATAAGTTAATATCTTATGGTTGTTCCCGAAGGCATGTTGGGCAACACTGGACTTATCATACCATATTTTAATTATGTTCTACCATATTTGAAATGCGCCATGCTCTCTTTGAACTTAGTTTGAATAGATCGTCTGGTCTGTCCAACATACCTTTGATTAGATCCAAATGATGCCAACTTTGTTGGATGTGTTATTTTTTTGTAATTATTTTCTATTTTATCAATTATTCAACTGATTTTTGCGGGTTTCATATAAATCTTATCAGATTCTATTTCGATTATAACACTATCCTTTATAATAATACATCCGTTAGATGCGTATTTTCACAATAATTATTATCTACCATTAAACTCCTCCTTACTGTAGGAAAAAAATTATACATCGTTCTTTATAAGTTTTGGGTATATTCATAAATAAATATAAATCAAAAACGCCACGAGCTACGTAGGTATAAATATACATGGCTGTAAAGAAAAATATGTAAACTTTTTGAATGAGTAATAAGGTACGGGGGGTTTTATTTAAGAAAAATTACTTTTGGCCCCTTTCATGTCATTTAAAGAAAGTAATTTATAATCCAGCCTGTATATTAATACTAAGGTTTTTGCCTAATTTTACCTCTGTAATAATTTTATACCAAGCAGATATCACAAGTCAGATTTGCACATAATAATCAAGATAAAGGTCACAATAAATTTGAAAATTAATTAGTATCTCTAAAACGGCTTGCTTTAGAGATATATAGAGGAGTATTGACAAAAGATAGTTAGAAGTGGATGTAGATACTAAAAACAATATATATATATATATATATATATATATATATATATATATATATATATATATATATATACAGGGTTATCCATTTAAAAAAACGCTAGTTTTAATTAGAACTGACAACGCAGTGCTATCAATAATACGTCAGGTGAATAAAGCATACTGTGTTATCTTTATATCTAAATTTTCGAAAAGATAACTTCACTTTTCTCCAGATATACTTTCAGCAATTCCTAGAAAACCCATTAAAAACATCATTTTCGGATTATAAACTTCCACAATTATACCCGACTAACGGTGATGAGAGGCGAAACTGCTGAATACATTATACTGTTGTAAAATTAAAGTTAGCGATCGTCAGAGAATATTATTTTATACCGTTGGTCTTAATCTGAGCTTTACAGTTAACTTACACCCAAATTATAGCTGCCTCAATTGTTATTACGGGAATAGGAGTATATGCGTTTTAGTGCTATTATATCCAGCTAATTCTAAATAATGCAACTAATGGGGTGAAGTTTAATTTTAAGGGACATAAAAACAAATAGAAATGAATTAAAACAAAAACTAATTATCTATTTATCTAAGTGTGTCACTAGACAGTGAGCAAGCTCATCGGGTAGTGAGTCTTTTTTTACACATAAAACGAAACTAAGCCCAGATTTATATTTTATACTTTCAAGAATAAGTGTATCACATCATAAACTGTAAGTTAAGGGGCTACATCCACCTAAAATCTTAAAAATTTTCGATAATTTTTTTAAAGGGTGTACGAGTATTCTGAAAGTTTCAAGTCGATATCTTTAACAGAATAAAACTTATAGAGATGCAAAGCTCTCAGTCACGAGGTTGAGCCCGACGAGCTCTCTCGTCGGGCGCGGAACAATGATTGACTTAACTAATCAGCGACAAACTTGAGGAATCATTGTTTCATACATCTTTTTCCTTCTATATGGTAATACTGTATACGCACAAAATTTATCGCGCTAAGAAAGATGAAACAAGCACGCGAATTCATCATCCTAAAAAAGTCCATCGTCCTTTGAATAAACGGTGCCCGTCATATCTCCAGAACCGATCGACAGATTTTTTTTAAATTTGGCACAGTCGCACACTAGGCCATTGTTAACAGAACACCTATCGTATTTTTTAAAAATAACTAAAATTGTTTAAACAAATTACGATAATAACTGAACTCCTTACCGAATTTTCGTACTTCAGTTCCATGTACCGTTTTTTTAAGAACAGTTTTTGAAAACGGCTATCGACAATATATTTTCTATGCGCTTAACTTCACGATAACTTATTATATTTGATTTCAGATGATCAGTTTTAGCAGGAGATGGAACACCGCCAACCGAGTCGGGAAATAGACGCTCTACATCCGGCGGGCATATCTCTTCCGGTTTTAAATATTCTTAAATTGTGTTCATTTCACTATATTTACAAATTTATCTTCAATTAAAAAAAAATGTTTATTTATCATTAATAGTTTCTAAGAAAATTGATCCCGAAGATCGACTATATTTTCATGTTTCTAGGTGGATGTAGTCCCTCAAGAATCGTTATTTGAAGATAGTACCAGATAGTTCCTTACGTAACATTAGCCAGTTACTAAATTAATGTACACTAATTAAGTGTGGTCTATTTCATGTTTTATTTCATTTTTTACATTTCTCTATCAATGCGCGTCAGTAGTTATTTCAGTAATTAGTACGATAATGTAGTTTTCCACGACCACTATATTAGAAAGGTTTAATGCGTCTGTTTCCCGTCGATTAGAGGCCTTCTAATACACTAGTGGATTAATATTCATAATACCACGCTTCGATTTTATAGCATTTTATTTAGAATTAGAATATAAATCTGAAGTTTTTGAAAACCAGAATTTTTCACCTCCTAATTGACCGGATTTGTCCATGATCGTGGATAAAACGTTGAATTACATTCGGGAATGAACAGCCTTTAATCCGCTTGAAAAAATTAATTATTTGCTCGTCGAATAAAAGCTGCTTAATTTCCTTATATAATTAATAACTATTTTATTTACTAAAATTTCCATACTACTATATAATATCTAAAATAAGTATTCTCTTAAACCAGATACATAGCTGTAGTTCTTGACTGAATTGATAATATAGAATGCAGTAAAATATTTCTTCCGCAATTAGAAGAAAGATATATAAAATACATAGAAGTAGGTACCTCAGGATTTGCCTTGTGCAAAGGGGTTAATTTATATTAAAAAAAATAAGGTTATAAAGTTGTATATGATATAGGTAGCACTAAAGGTAAAACAGGAAACGGTAGTAAGGCGGGAATATACAAAATCAATTGATAAATGTTACCTAGGGTAGATAATATAACTATAAATATAAGTACTACTATAAATACTAGATGAAACTTAATGTATAATAAATTAAAAATAAAAAATATTTAATTCTTTTACAATCCGTAGTTGACAATATGATTGACTATGGGAGGATGTAAATTTCCGAAATATACTTATATTTATTGGGCCTTAAACTCCCTCAATGGTTAATCCTATTCAAATTAATTTATTTGAGCTTTCACACATGATTTTATTAGACGATGTTGGTACTCTTCAAGACATACATAGAACTCGTCTTCCCGAATGATCTTCAGTATTCTGGCCCCTTCCTCTTGGAAACCAGAGAATCAGCGTTCTTTTATTGCAGTTTTCATTATTGGGAAAATCCAAAAATCACAAAGTCCATTAAAATTTTTTCATGGACTTCAAACCCCCTCAATGGTTAATCTTATTCAAAATAATTTATTTGAGCTTCCACACATGATTTTATTAGATGATGTTGGTACTCTTCAAAAACATATATACATAGTAGGTATCAGGACGGTTGGGCGTGGGAACTTTTTGAAGACCGTGGGAAAATTGAAATTTGCGTTTTTACCTAATTCACAAAAATTTGAGGTACCGACGCGCGTCATATTGAGATCAAAGGATGGCTCCAGGCAGGTGTTAATTACAGGTGTGCCGCAGGCACTAGGGCTCCAACCCCAGGGCCCCTTCGCCCCAGGGCTCCTTAGGCCATCGCCCCATGTAGGCCTTCGCCCCAGGGCCCCTTAGGTCTTCGCTTTCGTGAAGAGGGGTTTGGGGGCGTACCCCGTCGTTTGAATCCGGTAGCGGTGGCGAGAGTGATACGGAGTCTCCGCAACCAGCCGCGGTCGTTAGAGTGATAATAACTTAGAATAGAGCAAAGGGGAGTGTGCGTGCTAATCTAACAATCGAACTTTTCAGCGACCGTCTGACCCAACCTCATAGTCAGATAGGTAGATTTATTGGAGTACCATAATAAAAATCAATTAGGTACAACCTATTAAAATAACAAATTTAGAACTGGTTTCTAGGCCATACTAGAAGCTCGATGTCTCATTTCTAGTCATTATTCTGCGAAAAATATCCAAGTGGCACGAAAGATCAGACACAATTTCAAACTATGTTATTTTGCTGGCACATAGCCAAATAATTCGGAATCATCATCGCATATATTATTTCTTATTTCTAAATCCTCGGTCAAGATCTTTCTTACTGTTTCCCTGTATAAAATCAACTCTTCTGCAATAACTTGTATACTCATGCGTTTATCTAATCTCACTTTGATGTATATTTTTTACATTCTCGCACGTTCGATGCGATTCCGGGCGTTCAGATCTTTCACACTGCACAAGTCGTAATAGCCCCACCGTACACTGCTCTTAACATTTTTTTAACGTAGTGAAATAAGTTTTCCTTGAACTTTTGCCTAATTTAAAGAATTTGATATTAACGTTTTCTTCAAACATGCAATCGATAAAAAAAACGGGTGTGTACAATTTATAGTATAATTAGTATACTTTAACAGCCTATAACTTGTTGATTTTGTTTTCACTACTAAGAGCAATATTAGAGACATATAATGCCAGAAGGAGTGCCATTCTTCGACATAACTTATTTTATATGAACGCGATAATATTACCCCATATAATAATATTATCAGGCCTTGTATGTTAGGAGATTTAGATTTATTAACGAGTACACAAACAGATTCCTGTAATGTAAAATATGCATGTCATAAAAAAGGCATCAACTAAGGGCATGTAAATGATTGGAAAAAACGTTAGCATTGCAATGGCATGAAGATTTTTAAACTTAAATAGTTACGTAGTGGAAAATAGATTCGAAAAATCAGATTCACAGATATGTTCTTCTAAGACAGAGTTTTACAAGAACATATGGAAAGTATTTTACATCATTTCTCAATGATACGACAACATATCCTGCTAATGATGATGGCATTATTATCGAAATATGTATATACTGGTATGCCCATATATCGATATGGTTAAGGGGAATAAAATAAATATTTCATATTTTTCAAAGCCACATTTCCAGTGCGAGTATCTTTTAATATTTTCTACTGACCTCATTCATCCTAGATGTATCATCAAAAATGATATAAAATACTTTTGATATTCTTCTTCTAAAATATGGTAATAATTTTATAGTTGATTATGCTCTTTGCCTTAAACTTGCCGTGCCTTTTAATCACCATGAGCCTAATTTATTCAAAAATTAATTAAGGAAGAATATAGGGGACGAGTTTTCCACAAAAAACATGAAAACAGGAAAAACTGTTTTGTAAAAGCTTTAACCATCTTACTGTTTTTAAGCTATTTTAATAATCTCCCGATTATATGAATTTGGTTAGAGAAATAGACATGAGAAATTAATAACCTTTCCGTGTATGTGTAAAATTAGCTTTCTTCTTTCGTTGATGCATCGAAAGTTATAATCCTCTTCCAGTACCAAATTTAAATAAACATATCCAATATTAAAGGGAAGTGTATTGAAAGTGTTGCATTAATTTCTACTTTATGGTACAATTTGTATCATATCAGTGTATAAAGTGAACTAAATTAAATAGTTCTCATGAACTTAATCTCTGAAGTTTATTTAAGCCTCCACTGTTATTAATTCCTAATTAAATTAATTGCTTGGTATTCCATCTAGCTGAAAGAAACCAAACTTACTTTGCCATCTCAGAAAGTTGCAGCCGCCCGTCCTTGTTCGAATCGAAAACTTGCAGCTGCAAAATAAGACAAACATGTCCATTAAGTTTCGTAGGAGGGACTTTAATACGAACCATTGTGTCGGTGTATTCAATGAGCTTGTCCTCGGAGACGTCATTTATTTTCTTCGCTTCCTTCAGCAGGTCTCTCAGGAAATTCTGTGAAACGAAACGGATTTTAGAGGGGTGTATTAAGTAGAAATGGCGATACTTTCAATTTACCTTCAGTTCGTCAGCTTCGATATAGCCGCTTCCATCAGTGTCGTATTCCCTCCAAATCTGAAATACGGGGTTTGAATGTTATTAGGCCTAATACGATTTTCATTTCGTAAGTGAAATACAATAGTAGTTGCTATCTATATACGTATACGCTGTATTTCTACATACATTTATTACTCTGTGTACATATATTTATTACTGTAGATTAGGATTTATTTTCCTGTCTGAAGATGATTTAGTATCATCAAATGGGAGAATAACTCTTCATCTAATGATGATGATTAAATAATATTGAAAGAATGAGAACAACGAGGAGGAAACGATGTTGGAGAAATAGGATCCTGACACAAATGCATATAAAGAGGTCATTACTGAATTTATACTTTAGAAAATACTAAAGGACTTCTAGCTGGAAGTATTTCATTACAAATAATTGTCGAGGGGAGACTATTATATATCGAATTGTATATGTATAGGAATTAAAGGAGCTTTCTACAATACATTTATAGAAGTTCCAATCTAATGAATCTAACAGAAATGATTTACCGCATGTAATAATTTAATAAAACTATAATTAGTTAATAAAACTATATTTGTGTATATAAAAACATAAGACACAGACATATACAATACGTGATAATCGATAT
Source organism: Rosalia funebris (assembly GCA_037954035.1). Classification (NCBI taxonomy): domain Eukaryota; kingdom Metazoa; phylum Arthropoda; class Insecta; order Coleoptera; family Cerambycidae; genus Rosalia; species Rosalia funebris. Next base: position 12,962,819 of record JAZFAV010000005.1, on the reverse strand, counting down.
ATAGGTCTGGTTGATCTATCATGGAAATTCTGGTGAACTTACTTCGATTCGAACTGTGAGGTTATGGTGTATTACACCATATTACACCATATTACTAATATGATCATCCATATTTCTTTTCATATAACTATTGTTTAGTAATAGGGTATGAATGTAGTATACAGTTAATAACAATAATATCTATTTTAGTGTTAATTATATTAAGAAAATGACATAATTAAAATTATCAATATAGTGTGAAGAGAATATTATTATGCCTCTATACCGAAAGCCTTGTTTTTTGTGAAGTAAATAAAAATATGTAAGTTGTGAAGTAAGTTATGAACTTCAGAGAATGACTCCGAAAGTTTTGAGTATACCAAGAATTATTGTCCACCCAGTTAAAGACCAGTAGAGAATTCTACCACAGCTACAGATATTCATTTGATATAATGATGAAATAGACATTCTACACCATCTTGCATTTATTATGTCTTTCTGTCTTTAACTCCAAAGTGCAAATAGTGGCATCAAAACAGATATTTACATCAACTATAAGAAAAAATATGGAAGAGCTCTGCCTTAGGAATAACAAATATTTCGGTCTACACTAATAGTTGAAGAGTGTTGGCAATTACTGGACATCAAATATTTTCTGGATATCTAAACCTTTGATTCAATGAGTCACTGGTCGTCCATGCTCAGTTTATGGGAGTTCTATTGAGGAGTATTGAGTAACCTGTGACTTTGTCACAGTTCTCTTTTTTCTTCATTTGAGGGTACTCTGAAATAATGCACTTTTTCACCTTATACGGAACGTTCTTTTTCGTAATTGCATGCGCGCACTATACAACGTCGTCTTACACGACGCATTTCATTTTCTACTTTCGGCGGATCCTCACTATTATATTTATACAAAGCAGATTGATTATAACTCACGATTACGCGTTCATTTACATGTACGCGAGACTATGTTTATCGTTACTGCAGGTGAGGAACGTAAAAGAAAGGGGGAAACGGGACTGCAAGACCTGCAAGACTACTAGCACCCCTGGCGACCGTTGTACACGTAATTGCAAGATCGCTCTATAGGGAGTGCCATCCCCCTGTGAAAAACGTTACTAAATAGGGAAAGAAGTGAAAACATCAGGCTATCATGCAACATAGACAATATTAATGAATGAGTCCTGCAACGCAAGAGACAATGGAACCAACACATAAACCGAATGATAGAAGATAGATTGGCAAAAATCGCAGAGACCGACCACGGAAAAGATGGAGTGACAATTTAGATCCAAGATGAGGCCTAATTTGAAGAAGCAACAGGCATATACCTATTATAAAGGGAAGAAGAAAGAAGAAGAAGAAACATAATTTTTAAAAGTATCATAAAATATGATTATTAGGTCTATTAAATAACAAGCTAAAAGTACCTAAAGTGATGGATATCGGTGTAGACTAACTTCTTACGTATCGAAACATTTTGGATTTGAAATTTAGTGTAGGTTTGAATGATAAAGAAAATTGTAATCCCGATTTAAAATAATCAAAGGAATACAAATATATTTTTCTACGAGGATAGTTAATAACCCTTTTATTTTTTTTATGATTTTCAAACTGAAATATTTTGATAACCACTTGCTTTGTTAATTAAAATATAAGAAAATATTTTGTTAATGTTGAATTTAACATTCATTTTCATACACTAATATAGCACATACCTTCATAAATTCGACGCTGGACTCCAGGGGATTGTCAAATCGGAAAAGCAGTAAAAAATTCTCCTCCATTGGTAATAGCTGGGCAAGCTAGAAAAACATATTTATTAGGGAAGCAGACAACAATGAACACAATATCTCGCATTATCTTTATTGTCACATAAATAAAATATATGATATGCATGACTGGCATGGTTCACTTATTACTGAGGATATATATTTTAATGTTCCTAGTTATGAGTTTAAATAACGAAACAGAAAAGTCATGCAATTATAATTCACCATAAATCAGTTATTATAAATCAACAAATTAATATTATGGACAAAACAAAATGTGAAAAATAAATCAATGCCGACTTTAACATGTCTAATACTAAATGAGTTTTAGTCAAACTGCATCAGCTTGACTGGAACAACAATAATTGAATAAAGTAAAATAGATATATAATAGATTCAATTTAAAAAAAATCAGTAATAAAAAACATACCTCACGAATATCAATTTTTCCATCTTGGTTATCATCGTAAGCTTCCATGAAGCAGGCTTTCAGTTCCACCAACATTTCGTCTGACACAGCCTGAAATAATAATAATAAAAAAAATTGAAATTGAAATATAATCCTAATGCAGATGTTATGTTATTATTCAGATTTATTAATATATTTGGGGTGCGTTTAATGAATTGAAAACCTAATACTGAAATTACTCCCATTTTTCCACAAATCAACTTTTCCCTCCGTAATTGCTGAAGTTTTCTACTCCTTAATACCACAGGGAATTTTCATTCTCATCAGTACCTTATCAACTTCTGGCCGGGTCACAGGAGGCTTCTCCGCAGTGTGGGTAGAATAGCCTTTGTAATTTTTTTTAATAATACACAGGAAGAGGTGCAGCTTAAGGGAATGTAAATGAAACATTTATTTATAGCGACCGCGAAAAAGTTTGCATCAAACGGAAAAAAGAAATATTTTGGATTTTCATTTTGTGCCTATAATTTATCTAAATCTGATTGCATGAAATATATTGAGCTATTTTCGTTATTGGGGAAATTCAGAAATGCGTTTTCTTTCAAAACTGAAAATTCTTCAATAAATTTAATACATGATTTAGCGCATGACACTTATATACAGGCTGTCTCCTAAAAAACGCCGCAAGCCATAACTGCGTTATTTTATCTGATTTTAAAAAACAAAAAATTCAATGAAATGGCTCTAAATTCACTCTATAGTGAGTATACGGTAGTGTTTTTAAACTGTTTTTTTTTTTAAAAGCGATAGTCAACTTTTTGTTTCAAATGGCAATATAGTTTTTTTATTTACTATTATGCAGATTTCTTTTCTGAATCCAACGATGTGTAACAAATGGACATTTGTCAAACATTTCTCACAGAAAAATGGTGAAAATATTCGCCGATGCCGCAATAGAATAGACGCCCGGTCGCTTAATTGATGACAAACGTATTTTGACTAACCATCTGTGCCGTGGAAAAAAAAATACAACACAGCGAATAAAACCCAGAACAGAATTAGAATTTAATTATAAAAGAAACATTACATGAAGATCAATTAAAAACAAGTTGATTAAATACATGCAAAGATAAACACGAAACTACATTAAACAAAGTTAAACAGCATTAAACACGAAATACATTAAACGAAGTGCAACAAAATTTAACTCGAAACAACTAAAGAAACAAATTAGCAAATCAAATACAGTTACAAACCTACAAGTGCTGCTCAAATTGGTTACCGGAACAATCAAGACATACCTGACACCTTCTGAATACTGCATTGGTCGCATTCAATATAAAATTGGGGGGTATTTCGCGACACGCACGTATAATTGTTTGCCTCAGAATTTCTTCATTTTCTGGTCGGGTTAAATAGACATGATCTTGAAGATAACCCCACAACAAAGATTAAGTGGAGTAAGATCTGGAGAACGGACAGGCCATCGAATCGTTCCATGAGTTCCTATCCACCTTTCATTAAATGTGGAATTCAACCAATCAGTATTCATTCTGGCGTTATGAGGGGTAGCCTCGTCTTGTTGGAAATAAATTCTATTGAGTTCTGCAATAGGTAGTTCATCTAAAAAATTCTGAAGTTGTTCTGTCAATATTTGACAATATTTTTCTTGATTTAGGGTGCCGTCTATGAAAAATGGTCCAATCAATCTATTACCCAAAATGCCACACCACACATTAATACTAAACCTTCGCTGAAAATTAGTTTCGACGATAATACTTGGGTTTTCTTGGCTTCAATGTCGGTGGATATTTCTATTAAAAATACCATTGACACTAAATGTACATTCGTCTGACCAAATAATCTTAGTGTGGAAAAGTGGATCTAGTCGCACTGAATTTAAATATAAATGGCAAAATTGTTGTCTTCGTTTTCTATGGTTTTCCTCTAATGCCTGTACTTTTTGAGGTATGTATGGCTTAAATTTGTGCCTTTTCAATATTGAATTCACAGTTCGTTTTGAAGCTCCAATATTATTTGAAATTTCCCGAATGGAGGTTCTTGGGTTTTCTTCAACATTAAGAAGAACATTGAGCTCCGTGTTTTCACTGAATTCACGTTATTCTCGTTTCGGTTTCTTAAATGCCCCATAGTTTCTTACGTTTTCTTCAAGTTTTCCAAACTTACGTGGTTCTGAAACTTCTCTATGAGGAAACCGCTCTCTATAAAGGCGGACTGCTGCACCACGATTCTGATTACACTGAAAGTATACCTGAATCATATCCGTCAATATTTGATTATTGTCCATACTGTACTGTCGACTTATTTCGCAAAAAATAACTTACTGTAATGACACTATGACACACAAGAGCAAAATAATGTAAAAAACTGGGATGCGGAAGTTGAAATGACATTTACTCGATTTGTTGTATTATTTTTTGTTTCCCACGGCACAGATGATTAGTCAAAATACGTTTGTCATCAATTAAGCGACCGGGCGCCTATTGCGGTATCGGCGAATATTTTCACCATTTTTCTGTGACAAATGTTTCACAAAAGTCCATTTGTTATACATCGTTGGATTCAGAAAAGAAATCTGCACAATAGTAAATAATAAAAACTATATTGCCATTTGAAAAAAAAAAGTTGACTATTGCTTTAAAAAAAGTTTAAAAACACTACGGTGTACTCACTATAGAGTGTATTTAGAGCCACTTTATTTGATTTTTTGTTTTTTAAAATCAGATTATAAATAATGGAGTTATTACGGAGAGTTATTACGGAATACGGAGACACCCCGTATATGTATATATAGGTGACACTTTGCATCTTCTTTGTGGTTTTGGAGATGGGGTGGAGTATAATAAGCTCCTTATTTCAGCAGTTTAAAAATTACCCTCTTTGAAGTAAAACTTTGTATTATATTTAAAATAACTATTTTTTTTATGAAGTTTGTAAGGTATAATTCACTTTTAATATGGAGTACCGCTGTACTCGGAAACTGTTTTTGAACACAGAAACAGGAATAGAAAATCAATTTTGATTAATAAAGAGAAAGCATATTTTTAATAAATAATGTTGACGTATTTCAGAGCTTTGCAAAAATATTTAATAACAATATTATGAATATTGTACCAATATCACCACGATGTATATTCTATTTATACAGTGCTATTCAAAAGTCCCCTCCCCCCCTCTTATCTTTGGAACGATTATACATAAACTAGTGAAATTTTTTAACTGTATATTAAGGGTTGTAAACTTCCCTACTAGTGATGATAGATGACGTATGCGTCAAAGATGACGTATGCGTCAAAGATGACGTCACAAGGTCATTATGACCAATAATTTTAAATGGAACCCTATGGCAAGCGACACCTCTTTTAAAAGGTATCGAAAAAACCTATTCAACGATACTAATATTGTGTCTGTTTACGGCAGTTTTGATAACTGGCTTTCAAAAACCGCAAAGCTGTGATGAAGTAAATCAGTTAATAATAAAATTTAAAATAGTTGGATAGTAAATAATCTGACGTTTTTGCAAGTCTCCCCAATTTGATGTTTTTGTAGCTGTCAAAGTTTTTATACATTTAATAATTTGTGTGTTGTTAATCGAACGTTTAACTGTTTTAGTACCTTGTGGTAATTTTAAAATATTTGTACATTCAATAATTTGTTAAACTGTTGTGAGCTGAACGTTTAAGTGCTTCAAGAAGAGAAATGGTACTTATTTTAGGTGATAAAGTAGCAGCGATCCTAATACTTGGTGCAATTGGAGAAAATATTCATGCAGCAGAACGCACTTTTAATGAAAGGTTTCCCGATCGCCCAGTTTCGAGGACTTATTTGAGAGAGCTACTTAGTAAGTGTAAAACAACGGGTAGTACTAATGATGCAAAACGATCTGGCAGACCACAAATTTCTGATGAGAAAAAAATTGATATACTGGCAGAAGTAATAGTAAATCCTACTTCTTCAACAACTCAAGTTGCATCAACCTGTGAAGTCAGTCAAAGTACAGTGCACAGGGTGTTGAAAAAAAAACAAATTTCACCCATACAAATTAAAAATGGTTCATCAACTCTCAGACGACGATCCAGACCGAAGACTGCAATTTTGTGAAAATATGGAGACTAAAATTAACCAACAGCCAGACTATGTCAAAACAATTTGTTTTAGTGACGAAAGTACTTTCTATCTAAATGGAAATGTAAATACACAAAACGTGAGATATTGGAGTGACGCAAATCCTCACATGTTTCGTGAAACACATACTCAGTATCCCGAGAAGGTCAATGTTTGAGGTGTATCTGCAGATGTTGCAAAATGCAATAGAACCGTTAATCCTTGAAATTTTGGAAGATAATCAAGATTTTGGAAATAACATTCCAACAGGATGGTGCTCCTCCACACTATTACGGTGCAGTAAGACGGTATTTGGATGAAGAATATCCTGGTAGATGGATTGGACGACGAGGTTCAATGGAATGGCCGCCTCGATCACCGGACCTCACACCTTTAGATTTTTTTCTGTGGGGGTATCTTAAATCGAAAGTTTACGCCACTCAGCCTGACAATATTGATGTTTTAAAACAACGTATTGTTACAGAATGTAGGGCTATTTCCGCAGACACATTTGAAAAAGTACGAGAAGAGTTTCGCAATAGGATGTTTTACTGTCAGGAAGTAGATGGAGCTCACTTCGAACAATTATTATAAGTAAGTACTGATTCTTGAATCTGTAATTAAAATTATTATCCAAGTTTACTGATTACTGATTTAATCCATCAAAACTACCATAAATACAAACAATATTAGTATCATTGAATACGTTTTTTCGATACCTTTTAAAAGAGGTGTCGCTTGCCATAGGGTTCCGTTTAAAATTATTGGTCACAATGACCTTGTGACGTCATCTTTGACGCATACGTCATCTATCATCACTAGTAGGGAAATTTACAATCCTTAATATTCAGTTACCAAATTTCACTAGTTTATGTATAATCGTTAAAAAGATAAGAGGGGGGGAGGGGACTTTTGAATAGCACTATATAAGCAAGTTCGAGATCAATAGATGGTAACATTATCATGTAGTCAAATCAATAAATATATCTGCATTAATATTTAAAACCGATTGTACCAGTTTCAAGTTCATGGAAGTATGAAATATTAATCTATAATAACGCTTTAAATTAAACTTTCTGTATCGACAACTATTTATTTATAAAACTCTCATAAATAGTATTGCTAATACAGAATTTAGTTAATAGGTTTATATTTATAAATTTTTATTGCTATTGTAGTTTATTGTGTTATGATTGTTATAACTATTTTCTTATGTTTTTATATTTGGTATATGTAACATCTTCGTTATATTTCGTTTAATAATAGTAATACAAGTATATATTGTTTAGTGAATTTGAAAATATATATATATATATACAGACAGCAATTCTATCATCTTAGAAAATGTATCTTATTCGAGTGTGAACTTGAGTTTGGGTAAGAGGGATGTAATAAATGTATTACCATCGAGGGAACCATAGACGTAAGGTTCAGTGCAAGTGATTTTTAGTATTTTATAATTTACCTCTGGTGCTATATCCGTAGCATTTGCACTTGAGACAAATTCTCTAAGAAATCCATCCAGCTCTGTTCCCTCGATATAACCATTGCCTGGAAGAAAATAAAATTAATTTAGTTATTAATAATAATTATGGAATGTAACATTAAACTTAACAATTTCATAATCTCTCTTGCATGCGCTATCTTACGAAAGCTGTCAATCATATTGATTACTACGAAATATGATTAAGGGATGAAATTTAAATTTCTTTTATAAAACATTTTTTATTTCAGCACATTTTAATATAATTGTCACAAATATAAACAAATCTTTTCACTGTTCTAATAAACAACTTCCATAGGTTTTGAAAACATGTAACATCATTTATTTCAGACGTAATATTAATTAAAATGTCGAACAAAGCATTTCGTTGCAGTTAATGTGATAACAATGAAACATATTGCTAGAATTATTGTTACCTAATACCAAGTCTTGGTGCACATTATGATGTTCTGGCAATGACCGTTGGTGTTTCATTTGTTATATTTTTTCTACATAACTTTTCGCCACGTAAGAGAATTTCAATCATCCGTGGCACTTTAACTAAGTTAGAGTGCCATCAGCATCCGCTAAAAAGTTTTAAAGTTCATCCCAAGTAGTGAACTGTGAAGTTCTTTGGAAGCAGTTCGGCAATTTTTATGGAAACATTTAAAATGCAAGGTATATATGAATAGCTCAAAAAAAGGTTCAACATGATTTTAATTCTCATTTAATGATACTACAAATAATAATATTTATTTAATAATAATGTTATGCATACAATAGATAGCAGAATTATATAAGCAAACAAAGTAATATAAAATGAGAGATTGATCTAGTCATCCTAGTTTTATTATGAAAAAAGGTGGAGGTCAGCTACTTAAAATGAGATCGCTGATCTTCCATTCAATCCGAGAGAAACTATAAACAATAAAATAATGATCAAAAACACAACGTAATAGATTCTGTTTCATTTCATAATAGAACTATGAAATGAAACTTAGCGCTATATATTCGTCAAAAACTCTGCAATATAACTTAATAAAATAGCAACCATTTATTTAAATATATTTATCTAAAATTAAGCATTTGGTCGGATATTAAGTCACATCGTTTAAGCTTGAATGTAGACATGAATAGGGTTTCAGTCTGGACCAGTACTGCATTATGAAATTTCACTACTACATAAGAAAATTATGTCTTAAATAGAGCAGTCTTGTGCAACGGCACAGAAAACTGTTCATTTATAGTGTTAATATAATTAATCTTCTTTTGAAATGGCATTTTATTATAGAAATACATACTTTGATTCTTTATTAACAAAAATACTGTGATATCGACTATAACAATGCGAAATTGCTCTTTGTTTCATATTCAACCACTTAATTTCCTCAATTCGTTGACTAACTGATATATATTTACTATTCATTAGTTTCATGCAAGAATTTTGTAACCGTTGAACCCGATTAGAATAAGCCACAGTTCAACATGTTCAACTAAAGGGTGGTCCAACCATAATGCACGATGTTAATTGTGAGTCACACCTTAACGTCAAGTTTTTTGCCCAACTTAATTTGACATTTTCTTGTTTCAGTATTTGACAAATTCAACCATGGAGAGGTACATAATTGAGCAGCGCGTTAAGATTGTTGAAGCCTTTTACGAAAATGGGCGTTCAAATCAAAATGCATTTCGTGCACTTCGTGACTTTTTTGGTCAGCATAATCGACCAAATGTGTCCACAATCGGGAGAATTGTGCGCAAATTTCAGCAAACCGGGTCTGTAGGAAATGTGAAAACACCTGTGCATGCTCGCCCAGTTCGTTCTGCGGAAAGCATTGCTGTTGTTCGCGATAATGTAGCAGAAGAGCCGTCAACCTCGACTCGTCGTCGTGCCCAACAATTGAACATCTCACGAACATCACTGATGCGAATTTTGAATAAAGATTTGAATTTACACGCTTACGAGGTTCAATTGACTCAAGAGCTGAAGCCTACTGACCATTTCAAGCGTCGTCAATACGCCGAATGGTTGGCTGAACAGACAGAAGTGAATGGTGACTTTACAAAGAAAATTATCTTCAGCGACGAGGCACACTTTCACCTCAGTGGATTCGTTAACAAGCAGAATTGCCGCATTTAGGCAAATGATAATCCACGAGTGATTGTTGAAAAGCCGATGCATCCACAAAGAGTGACTGTTTGGTGCGGTTTATGGGCTGGCGGCGTCATCGGGCCGTACTTCTTCGAAAATGAGGTCGGCCAAGCAGTTACCGTGAATGGTGTTCGCTATCGCGAGATGATAACGGACTTCTTGTGGCCAGAAATTGAGGATATGGACCTGGACGATATGTGGTTCCAACAGGATGGTGCCACGTGCCACACAGCCAACGAAACAATGGCACTTTTGCGCGAGAAATTCAATGGCCGTGTTATCTCACGTCGTGGCGATGTTAATTGGCCGCCACGATCATGTGATTTGACACCGTTGGACTTCTTTCTTTGGGGATATTTAAAAGAGAAAGTGTACGTCAATAAGCCAAGAACAATTCAAGAGCTAAAGGATGAGATAATTCGGCACATTAACGACATTGAACCTCAATTATGTTTCAGAGTCATTGAAAATATGGACCATCAGATAGAGCCACCGTATGCCACCGAAGCCGTGGCGAGTGCTTGGCGGATATTTTGTTTCACACATAATTGTCACAGATCCTTCTATCATAATAAAGAATATTAAGGTAATTCTCTGAAAACTTTTTGTTTTATTTACAATTAACATCGTGTGTTTTGGTTGGACCACCTTTTATATAAAACATTAACAAAATTGTAATGAGACTAGTATAAGACTATAAGGTTATATAGAAGTTTCTTACCCTTCAACTTTAAAAAATATATTTTCCCATATATCAGTTTTTAATGAGATTCTTTATGAACCAAATAAAATAATGTGGGGCTTAATTGGATTTAAAATTAAATAATGATTTTGTGATTTTGAAATTAATACATTTAAATCATTGTTAATTGTATGACATGCCCTGTTGTGTTTGTCAAAGAATACTAAAATTGCCTGTCATCCGCACAACAATGAGGTTTGTAATTTTATATACATGAAACTACATTAGATGTATGTAAATACAATAAAAGTGGTTTCAGAATATGAGCGTTACAGCACTCGATTACCACTATCTAAAGGTTCAGAAACTACTACGGTATTTATATAATTTAAATGTATATAATATAAGAATGTTTATATAATCTCTGCAACATATTTCATGGAAAATTTAAAACAAACTTCTTAAAAAGTCAGGCAACATTTGTAGATGGCCTGAATAAACTTCAAATTATATAAATACGTTTACTTATCTTGATATTAATCCTAATTTAGTGTACACACACACACACACACACACAGAACAGTAGGAATCTAAAATTCCCTATTTTAAGTAAGTCTTCGCGTACAGACATACACCCCTATCTCCTCTGAAATACGAGTGAATTTATTGCACACTTTTGCACCCCATTGTATAATACTGTAAAATAATTCTTTCTCTCCAGGTGATAACAATAAAGAACCCTATCCCACTGTGCGTCGTATATATTTAGGGAAAGAAGAATAGGAAAGAAAAATCTAAAATAAACCGTGTTTGTGGAAGAGTCCCCTGGGTAAACGAGTAAACGCTACCAGTACATGGTGCCCGGGCCCCAGTGTATCCTCGAATTGAATTTTAATACCAAGCATTTTAACAAATAGCCATTTTCGCGTGTTTATTCTGCGAACCGTAGAGGGTATTGAAGTTTACCCGGCCTTGTTTTTCCAATAGATAGCCAATGTGGGCTTGAACACAACGGTAACATTTTGCGCTTCGGTACCTTGTGCAAAAAAGATAATTGCTAATTTTTTCAATCTTGTGATATTCAATTGCTTACGAAATAGGTAGCATATTAGAAAAGGTGAGTGAAAATAAAAAAGATTATCAAAGGGTACGCATGAAGCTTTATCATTGTTTTGTATGTTATCAATATTAAACAACTTATTATGTTATCAACTATATTTAGGATGGCTTGCAAAAAAAGACATGACAGCATATTTCTAATAGTTTTAAAGCTTATGAAATTTCCATTACTTGTTTTATAAACTTCTAGACTTTTAAGAATTAAGCAAATAGTTTTCAAGAAAGAACTCTATAAGTAATGAACAATTTATGGAAGTTTTAAAGAAAATATATCTAAGGAACATTATTATAAACGCGGGCAATAAAATCATTTGTCGAAAGAACTGAATTAATATACATATGTTTTTCTGTAGAAACGTGTATTTACTTTTAAATGGATTACCCTATATAAATTTAGCAAAAACTTAATATTTCTTATTTAAAACTTAACAAAAGCTGATGGCAGATGGAGTAGTTAACGAGACTATTAATTTAGCGTGCAGATTTTTAGTAATAACTATCAGCAGTTTTTATGGACTGGTGGAATATCTCTAGTAAAAGTAGACAAATGCAAAATAAACTTATGTGCTTTAGAATAATATCATTCTTATGATTGTCTTTTAAAACAAAAGGTAGAGAAATATTTAAAACAATAAAGGCTAATAATTTAAAGGCGATATCAATCGGCTAACCAACTCACTGGCCAACAGATAGTAATAAAATGCCAGACTTAATTAAATTTTGCGACAAAAGGTATAACCAACAAAAAGGTAAAAATAGAACCACGTCTTAATTTCCCATCTGATCATACATGCCTCATCTTCATCCTACTCACTTAAATAGTATAGAAATAAAAGCAACCCTCACTTTCAAGTAAGCTAACAGACTGATCTAAGTTCAAAGAAGAACTTGATAACCTTGTATTATTAAATACGTTTTTAAAAACGATCAAGAAGAAGAGGTATTGTATGTATTAACATTAGGCTTATTGTATGTATTAACAACTAGCATACAATAAGCTGTATGGCATACTATTTCTGATGCTAATAGTAAATAACTTAATGAAAATATACCCTTCAGTATAAAGCATGAAATAGCCGGAAAAAAAGCGATGAGAAAAAGATGGCAAGAAACTAGATATCCAGCTGGTTAAAAAATTACGGGAGATACTTCAATTGATTATATGAATTTTTAGTCATCTTCAGTGTACATGGAAAAGTGGTCTCTTGTTTTTATTTTGAATATAACAATATGGAGTACTTTTTATACAGGGTGGAACGTAAAAAAACGCCGCAAGCCATAACTTTGTTATTAATAATTCGATTTTAAAATTGAAAGAAGATAATTAAATAATTGTTTACAGATTATTATATAGCATTCATTGAGATTTTATACAATTTCATTTCAAGGCCACGCGATAGTCAACTTTTCTCATTTAAATGGCAACCAATATATTTTTTTATTTGATTAAAAGGAGAATATTTTTCTGTTTCTAATGATGTATAATAAGTCGTATTTTAATAGACATGTGATTCAGAAAATAAGAAATTATTTAATACTTCATCACATTTTAAAACATGGCAAGATGGCTTTAATTGGAACATGCCATAGTAAAATGTCATTTGTCATCACAATAATAGTTTTCAAAGAATAATAAGTGTAATATACTAAATTTAAACAATATGGAACAATATAAATTCTTTTGCAACGAACAATATAAATATAAATACTTCTCTTTCAGCAAAACGCTCTCTATAGAGTCTTGTAGCTGCATAACTGTTTCTTCTACATTCAAAATATACTTGAATCATGTCTGTCAATTCACTATTATTATTCATTATTAACTTTTTTGAATAAAAGTAACAATTAACAAGATGATTTACAAAACTTATCGTTAAACAACAAATAGTCTTAGGTCAAACAACGCATTGACATTTTAAATTGTCATGCTCCAATTGAGTTACAATTTCAAGGCATATCTGACCTTATCTAAAAACATCGAAATTTTGATGCTTCTTTTATTAATGGAATAGAAAGAAAATGTGAACTACGAGTATGTATTCAACAAAATGGCAAACATTTTGAACAGAACTTATATTGTTCGTTATTTAAATGTAGTATATTACACAAATTATTCTTTGAAATCTATTATTACGATGATGACATTTATTATTGTGATGTTAAGTGACATTTTACTATGCCATGTTCCATTTGGTTTTCAATTTAAAGCAATCTTGCCATGATTTAAAATTTTTATGAATTAATAAATAATTTATTATTTTCTGAATCATATGTCTATTAAAATACGACTTATTATACATCATTAGAAACATAAAAATATTCTTTTTAATTACATAAAAATAGATATGTATAGGTTGTCATTTAAATAAGAAAAGTTGAATATCGCGTGACATTGAAATGAAATTGTATAAAAACTCAGTGAATGCTATATAATAGTCTGTAAACAATCATTTGATTGTCTTCTTTCAATTTTAAAACCGGATTATTAATAATAGAGTTATGGCTTGCGGCGTTTTTTAAGTTCCACCCTGTATGTACACTGATGAAAATGAAAATCTCAACACCAACAAGGAGTTATACTAAACGAATGAAACTTATCAGAATAGTTATCTACATGATGTATTATATTGATACCAGTTATCAGGTGACAACTGGTAGGATGTGCGTGTAACGCTACTACATATACAGGCTACGAAAATTTCAGTCGACACTTGTAGAGTTGGTTTATATACGCATACCTGTGGTAAGTCTAAACATAATGCCTTAAATGCGACAGCGCCCTGCATCTCAACGAGACTCTGTGGTAGGCCTTCGAGAGGCTAGGTAAACTGTAAAACTACAATAAGAATGCATCGAGATGTGCCGAGATGGTCGAGATATAGGAAGATAAGGTTAACAAAACACCAGGGTTCTGGCTTCTTCAGGCTACTGAGAGGATAGGCGTATTTGCAGAATTATTATGGCGGTCCCGAAATATAAGCAGCTCAAAGTCAAGATACAGTCGCATCTGACATCTCCACAAGAATAGTAGTAAATCGTTTATTAGGGAGTGAGCTTCATTCTTGTTACCTTGTTGGGTTTTTCTGCTCACACCTTCTCCATCAAATGTGGTGTCAGTGGCGTCACACAAGAGCCCATTGGAGAGCAGATTGGAATTCTGTAGTAATCACAGATGAAAGTCATTTGGACGTACACTGGTTAGCAGTTTAACGAACGCTTTCAGAATGTTGCATTCCTTATTGTTATAGCAACGACCAAACCCAGGCATTATGGTATGGGGAGAAATTTCAGAGAACCTCTCTGATCGATATCGAGAACAATATGATGGCGAAGTACATTATAATACTGATCGAACTTATTATATCAGTGGGGAACAATGTTATTCAACATGATAATGCACGTCTTCACATAGCAGCTGCAACTCGACATGCTCTCTGAAATGTTGATGTGTTACCCTGGCCTCCAA
Source organism: Rosalia funebris (assembly GCA_037954035.1). NCBI lineage: Eukaryota > Metazoa > Arthropoda > Insecta > Coleoptera > Cerambycidae > Rosalia > Rosalia funebris. Next base: position 12,947,629 of record JAZFAV010000005.1, on the reverse strand, counting down.
GATCACCTGATATTTCATTCATAGAGCATCTGTGATAACCAGTAATGACAATTGCTGACATGATAAATTTCACACAAATCCAGTAGATGTGGGATAGAATACCGGAGGATGCCATTCGATACTTCTATGACCGAATGCCTGCGCGTGCTGAAGCCTGCATTCAATACCTTCTAAGTTGTTAAGCTGTAAATAGCATCAGTTAGGATTGTAAGTTTAATTCTCATAACATAACTCCCTCTTGGTGTTGGGATTTCCATTTTTGCCTGCGTATATGCCTATGGTTTCTTCAACTTGTAATCAGTTAACTACAGTCACGGAAAGATAAGAAACTGAAATAAACTAATACTCATTGTATTAGCCATCTGTATACGTTTACAGGAATTATATATCAAATTTGCAAAAAATGCAAATAAATATGCGGTGAATAAGCAGATTTCAATTAATATCAGATATGAATATCAGCCAACCAATTTTCTAGGAAAGCGTATATTAGTCTAACAGAATACTTTATTATATAGAAATACATACACCATGCCAACTTTATAGCTTTTACATTGTTGTCCAATTCGATTCCAATAGGCAATGAAAATTGGAAAAGGCTTTCAATTCAGGGGCAATTTGCTACATAAGTAGTGCAGCGAAATCAATTCCTTTCAGGAAGTTAAATTATATTTGACGGGCTCTTAAGTTCACATTAAGTTGATGAATTGATTTATTTACTGCTCGTCTTCGCACGAGTTATATCCATTACTGTTGTATCTTAATTATAACTTATTGTTACAGTTTTTCATGTCTATTATGACAAACACCATTACAAAACTAGAGTAATGTTTCCACAACAAGTGTCTTTTTGGGTTTATTTTTCGTTTTTCGACCTAAAAACAAAAAAATGGTTTTTAAAAATTTTTTGCTGTTTGTGTGTCGTTGTCGTCGTTGTCGTCGTTGTCGTTGTCGTTGTCGTTGTCGTTGCCGCCGTTGCCGTCGTTAGCGTCATTGTCACTGTCGTCGGCATTAATTCTTGTTTATGTGCATTTATTTATTAAATCGTGTTTGATCGATCGGGTTTCGATTGATTCTGATTAGGGACGTCTACCAGATGACATCTATTGATTTCGAGGTGGATAGGATACACCCCACCCTGTCCACGGGTCATGAGAAAGCACGATGGTGGACTATTTGAAAAAAGTAAAACTGTCGCATAAAACACATATTCTGTATTGTTTTAGTTTTTCTCGGCCATTCAAGTTCGAGATAGAGATGTTCTACGTGCGGAAAAGTCCGTTTTAAGGTCCTAAAACTGTTTATTTTTATAGGGTATAAAGTTTAGGTGCAAATACAATGTCTTGGAAAATGGTCGAAAATCACGTTACAAAAAAAAAATAATGAATTTTATTCTGGTAGTAGGCAACCTCAGAATAATGACAGTTTTTAAAATTTATTTGCTATTAATGTTCCCAAATATGTTATTTATCATACTTCTATATTTGTTAATTATTAAGCTTTAAATTTAAAAAGTTATATTTATAATTCAGCGAAATAAGTTCTTTTGAGTAAGTGTTAGTTCATGTGATGTAAGTAAGGTAGGTACAGCTCATCAAGAATAGGAAAAAGTGTTAATTAGATTATCTGTGTATGTGTAGAAGAAATACTAAGGCAGGAGATTTGGAGGGAAAAGGATGCACATTACGCGCGGTCAGATCGAACTCAGTGTACATTTACATGCATTTCATATTCACTCTACAAAAGTCTCAATGCGACTGAGTAAATACCAGGCTATTTACTGCCCACCTCGTGGGTGATCCGATATCACAGTTTTGAGACTTATTGCTATTCCTGACGAGCTGTAAGTACCTTTAATAGCGAGCCAGTGGTTTTCATTATTATTGAATTTCTGAAGTGGGAGTGAAGATGGAGTCAAAACAATGTGTTCTTTATAATATTGAACACTGTTTCGTTGTTCGGTATACAGGGTATTTTTAAATGGACTATCAAAGACGATTCCAGTGAATGGAGAGTTAAAAATAAGAAGATTGAATTCAAAATATCTTATTTGAAAGTTGCACCCCTAAGGAGATATGCCCACCTGAAAGTGAGGGTTGAAGTTCAGATTTTAATTTTTTTCTATAAAATGGAGAACGCTGAAGACACGAAATCATGTATGAGCATTCTACTAATGAAGAGACATCTTGACATTATTTTTTTATCATCTCCCTTTAGAAAGGGATAAAAGAGTCAATCCTTTTCCAATATTTAATTAGAATTCCTTTATATGAAGGAAATTAGTTAGTTAAAAAATTTGTATTAAGAAGATTGATTTATTCTCCACTTTTTCAGTAGACTACCCACTAAAACTCACTACGATCAACAGAAAGAACTAATCTATGTGAATTATGACAACCAACTGATACTCGAATGAATACATTTTCAAAGAAAAAAATGCAGAATTGACAAAATTAAAAAAAATAATGGGAAAAATAATAATAAAATAGAAGGAATAATATAAATAATAATAAAAAAATTCTAGATAACGGTGTTCTTTTGTTTTTTTAAATGGGATTGACACCCAATAAGAAAACGGTAAGAACCCAAAAAATGATATCAAAGTAGTTTTTGCAATATTTAAGTGGTTAGATGTGTAAAATAAACTCACCCATACTATATACAAGGTAGCTAAAATTAAAATGATATGGAACCACCTTATATTTGAAGTATTTTCAGGACTGTGTTGGCAATTTCGTGATTTTTTACAATTTTGTGTTTACTTACATATTTATTTTCGAAATACAAAGTTGACCTAATGCTTTTCAACCGTCATTCTCTTTGCCGTCTGCGATGTAGTGCATATGACTGGTCGCTCCAGAGCAGAAGTAGCCTAACTGAAAAATTTGCATTTCCGGTTTTTAATTGCTTAGGATAATTTTTAGTACCATGGATTCAGTGCACAGGCAGCCTATTTCTATCTATAATACTAAAGGAGCTGCAGTCAAATGAAGAAGTATCCCTATCCCAAAAGAAAATTAATTTTAGAGCAGAAGTATCCTAGTCCTCCGCAGTTAGCTAGGCTACTTCAAAATAAATATTAACATGGAATAATAATCATTAATAGTCAAGCATCTAATTAAAATAAAACCCATTTAATGTTGAAATTCACGCAAAAGCTTGGTATTAAAGGAACAAAACAAAACGGTAATAAATGAACGAGATCTTTTATGTGGCCATAACAATGGCTGGGCAGTCCCATTACCGCCCTTTTCTGTTTCAGCGGATCCAGGGACTACCAGAATTAATACCCGCAGTGCATATATATATATATATATATATATATATATATATATATATATATATATATATATATATATTGTAAAATATAACGTACACTGTAGAAATACCATGAAACAGTTCACATAATACTTAGATTCGTAGGAATAGCATTGTATAAAATAGAAAAAAAATTATAATTGAAAATTGCTCTGAAGCGATGATATATCTTATTTATCATTAAAATCTTAAATAAGTTATTTAACTTAGGAAAAAAATAGAAAACATTTTGAAAATAACGTCATTAGCGTGTTATTTCCACCATGTTGTTTGTGATAACATTTGTAATTACTTAATTTATTTTTAACTCGCCAAATCTGTTCTATAATTTTGTTCGGATGTGAATTGTGGCTAAATAAATTAAAAGTACAAAAAATAACAGAGCAAAATGTTTACACACATACACCAATTAAATCTGTTATATTTCTGCAATATTCAAAATAAAGTTCGACTTTATTTCAACGGATATTATTGTATTTATTTAACTCATGTACTACAGACTGTCAGAAAATAGAGTTAAATAAATACAATAATATCCCTTGAAAAAAAAGTTCTTCAAGATTTAATTTGTTTTAATTAATTTTTTTACACCGACAGAACAGTTATGATAATATAGCAATTCCTCTGATGTGACAATAGTTATGATTTACGCCACGTTTATTTCACATTAATTTGTTCAAGGCAAATATTACTAGATTTTAAATAGATAATAATTGTAAATAGATACATCTTTGGAAAAACTGAATATAATTTTACATTTAACCAATCCTGTTTGATACTAATTCGGTTTTACTAATTATTTGACTCACTCTCATGTATTAAAATAATCATTTCCATTGCGCTGAGTACCCATTAGACTACTGAAGTACGTTATGATGGGCGGCGTCTTGAGCTATGTTAACATACCGCAGCTAGATATTGGTATAGATATGATAGTGCGGAAGCTATACAATTAAATAAAATTAAGCGTCTGATATTATATACTGTAGACATTATCTGACATATGTATTGCGTTTACCATTATAATGAGTCAAGTTCATAATAGGGTAATGTGAACTTATATATTTTTATAATAGGCACATATTACCGGCTAAATGTATTCTTATATATTTTACGATTACGAACAGAAACATAACTTAAAATAATACATTTCCTAATGTATTAATAACTATACTTATAGATATATATTTTACTTAAGTTCATTTTTCCAATTATATTCCGCGTTAATGGGATATAATTTAACAACAGCGAACAGAGAATATACTAAAGTAGGTTACAATTAACTTTATCTTTATTTTGCATATTTCAGAAATGAGAAGCATAGTTGAACTGAAATATGTACCCTTTATTTGCTTAGTACATGCTACCCTTTATTTATATTAAACCATATAAATATTTTACCCTAAAGGTATCATTTGTTTCATATAACCAAATTTATATAGGTATCACTATATAATACGTTAAACATCAACCAACAGGGTTACCTCTAATGTAACATTTAGTTCATTTTCATTCTTACCTATCAAATGACGACATTAAGTCATTATATGGCTTGTATAATGATTCTTTGCGTGTGCGTCACACGTAACAATCGTATGAATTAATCAACTGATGTTTTTGAACATTGTCGTGCCGAAAACATATTTTAGAATAACATTTAGTATAATAGAAATCCGTCAACTTATGACAGACAAATGAAAAAGTTCTCCACAAAAACATTCAGTGGAAGTGATATTTCCATCAAGATAAATGAAATAAATTCAACAAAAATCAAGATAAATGAAACAAGAATGAAATACATTTTACAGAAATATTAAGACGACAATGAATCAAATTATACAATAAAGCTAAGACGTGACTTCGTAATTGCATTTTGTTTGGCAAATTATTAACTGTCTATGCTGTACGTAATTGATTGAAACATATGTCGCTAGATACGTGTTAGTAATTGTGGCATATTAGTAACAATTGCGCGTGGTGTAGCATGTTATTTGTGCGTCGTCACTAAATTGATACGCGCACAAAGATCCATTATACAAATTGTATTTCCATTGATCAGGATTCGGCAGTATACTCGAAATTATGAAATTTTTAGTGGAATTTTATATTTGTTTTGCATACTTAGAATCAACAATTGGTTTAAACTTAATTCATTAATATTAAATAATTGTTTCTCTCAGTGTAGATAGATATATAAAAGTAAAATGATATCTAAACTTTCCAGGGAACGCTTTTAATAATATTTTCTAATATCTCTCCTATTTTCAATATGCTTCTCAAGTGATATTAAAAACTTACCGTCCTTATCGTAATGGCTCCAGACTTCCATAAACTGATTAGCCGAAAGTTTTTTGAGTTCTCTAGAATCTGGATCTCTATATTGTCGCATGAAGTTTGTAGCCTTCTCCAAATTGAAGCGCTTTGCATTATTCGGATCTGCCTGGGAGGTCATGTTTCTGAAACAAAAAAAGAAAAAAATCTTGATGAATATCAATGACTCTTTGAATACAGTGGGTATGTTATCTTTTTAGTAAATGAATAATTAATAATAATATTATTAATTAATATTAATATAATAATGTAATATTAATTAATAATATTAAGGAATATCAGTATTATATTATAAGTGGCAATTTTTATACTCGTAGTTGAAATCTATCGATTGTTGATGTATTACATGTGTAGAAAAATAAGTACTAAGTATTGTGGTGTATCAAGATGAAGAGCTCCCATATTTCATCTTTTAATGACTACAGAAGAAGTTGTCAAAAAATAAAGGGGTTATCTGACGGCAAAAAAATACTTAAAGTACGAAATCACTAAAAAAAAGAAAAGGAAGGAATGTACATAATGATAACTAAATTAATAACGGTTATGCTATAAATATAATATATTAATTTTAATTTAAATGTTACAAAAGATCCATAAGAATTTGCCAAACTATATTTATACGTAAATCGTATTTTATTAAAAATATACTTATGTATCAAAACACATTTTTATAAATTGTGTGATAGTTATGAGGATACTCGTACTTTGATATTACACAGTGAAGATTGTTTAAATTTGGAACAGACGTGCACTTTTTGTGCTTAGATCTTAGTGGTACCAAGTACAGTATATTACCTAATAGTACCACTTTACAGTCACGATGAAGCTTTGCAGAATATCCATAACTTTGTTATTACATTCTTTTCTAAATACATTAATCTTAGTCTTAAATATTGTCGTAAATATTCTGTTCCTTTTAGGTTTTGTGTTCGAACTGTGTGTGCTGTAATTTCTTTTTAATAAAAATTAATTTCTTAAGTTCTCAGAGTATAAAGGTATCGCATACTAGGGGTTACCTATTTATCATTTACAAAATAGAAGGCATTTTTTGGTAAGAAATACAAATAAAGCAAACACGATTTTAATTTTTTACTTAAATTAAATATCGTTCACTAACACGAACCGAAATATTTACACGTGTAAATATTTTGTATTGAGTATTTGATAATTTTTTGGCTGATATCCTCCTTTTATATTCGATTTCGTTCCTTCAGAGCCTAAATTATTATATAAAGGCTTCAAGAAATGCTGTAGAATGTTGAATTCACAAAATTTTGATAAAAACAATAGTACAGGAAATATTAACAAAGGAAATTAATTCACTGAGTGACAAAAAGAGAATAAAAGTAATACGAATACAAAACATATAAGGAAATAACACATTCGTCTAAATACATGTAAAGCTAGACGAAGCTTTATACCTTTACTAATTAATGTTACTCAGAATAAATAGAGGGATTTGCTATTGATATTAATCTATTGCATTTGCCAAAATTGACAACCATATTTCGTGTTTAAAAATGTTTACATGCATAGGAATTAAGTTCCTGGCCCTAAAGTCATAGGATATTACACATGGAGACAAAGAAAAATACAGCCATGTTCAAAAAGAGATGCCAAACTCCCTTCCAAATTCAATTATAAAATGACCCCATACCCGGGCCCAGTTAACTATCCGTGACTATAATACGAATGGCATTACGGAGAGCTTTATAGGAGAATACAATAGATCACCTATTCATATGATTCTTAGTAGCTTTACTTTAGAGACCAAATGGAATGCATACCGGATCCTCTCATATATTGATACATATTTTATTCTAACAAAAAACTACCACTCTATCTAATCCGTGGAACAGAATATGTTTTTCTATTGATAATATGCATCTATAATTAAGTCTTCGTGTTGAATAATAATAAATAGATATATTGGTGAATATTTGTGTAGCAAACTAAACTAAATGGCCAATTCAGTCCTGGGTACCACTAACTAGTTTCTATTCACATTTATATTTGTTTACTATATAGGTGTTATACTAGGTGAAAATATTCCAAAGGAACATCGCTTATATTTAACAATATAAAAAGGTTTGGCAATAGTGGCTACTATATTAACTCACGAAGAACCTAACATATGGCATGTTTATCCTCCTTAGATCCTAATTCGAAGAAAGGTATTTTAGAGTCGGGTATTAGTCAGAAATAACAGAATTGCTGCTCATCAAGAATAGGAAAGAATATGATATTCTCTAGATATGCGTAGAAGAAAGAGTGAGGCAGCATTCGGAGGGAAACGAATACACTTTACGCGCAGCTAGATCGAGCTTTATGTGCATTCACATTCATTAAATATTCATCGATATTCACATTGCAACGGTCCAAATGCGACTGAGTAAGGACCAGGCTATTTACTGCATACCATGTGGGCGGTCGGATATCGCAGTTTTAAGACTTGTTCTTGATGAGCTATACGTCTCATAAGATCCGGGGTTCCACAGGGTTGTCTTCTTGGACCAATATTATACATAATCTTCACAGCTGATCTTCCAAACAATGAAGGAGTATATAATTACCTCAACCTTTGCGGATGCTATTGTTATTCTGGTTGTAAACCATGATCAAAATCAACAGTAACAATTTTGCAAAATAACAGCAATCATTTCGCAGGAAAACGTAGACCAAATAGAACAATGGGCCAAAATTTTGCGTAGAGCAAAATATCTAGAAATGGATAGGTTAGGATTAGATATAGTAGGTATAAGTGAGATGCGCTGGCCGGAAGTAGGAGATTTTTGGAGCGGTGACTATAGGGTAATACACACAGGATAAGTAAATGGAAACGCGGGAGTAGGGATCGTTATGCGAAAGAACGCAGGACAGTGTGTAGATAGCTACCTACAATACAGCGAGAGAGTAATGATGGTTAGGTTAGAATCGAAGTCAGTGGAAACAGTAATAGTACAAGTATACATGACTACTTCTAGCCATAGTGAGGAAGAGTTAGAAGCCGTTTATTCGGACCTAGAGCAGGTAATAGGATTTGTGAAGGGCCATGAAAATTTAATAATAGTAGAAGATTTTAACGCAGTCGTAGGTGAGGGGAAAGAAGGAGAATTTATAGGTCCTTATGGATTAGCAGATAGGTAGCAGACTAATAGAATTCTGCGAGAAGCACAAGATGGTAGTCGCGAACACATTGTTCAAGAATCACGTTAGGAGGCGGTACACATGGAAAATGCCAGGAGGGACAGACAGGTATCAGATAGACTACATTCTGGTTAGGAAGAGATTTAGAAATTAAATAAAAGACTGTAAGAGTTATCCAGGAGCAGATGTAGACAGCGACCACAACTTGGTAGTCATGAAAGCTAGATTAAAGTTCAAAAATCTGAAAACCCGGAAAGATAAGAAACGTATAAATGTAGACATATTGAGGGATCAGAATATGAAAGGAGAAAACAGATCAATTAATAAATAAAACGAGTAAGGACGAAATCAAGAACGCAGAAACTGAGTGGGAGGGTATCAAAAATAGTCTAGCTTCCGCGGCTACGGACGTTTTAGGACACGATAAAAGGGAAGCTAGGAAGCCCTGGATAATGGACGAAATCTTAGACTTAATGCAAAAGAGACGAGGCTACAAAAACAGACGAGATGAAGAAGGACTGAAAACTTATAAGTCAATGAAGTGGGAAATCATTAGAAAATGTAGAAAAGCGAAAGAACAATGGATAGAGGATAAATGCAAAGAAGTAGAAGTTGCAAGTAGGTAAGACCGATGAGGCTTACAAAATAATTAAGAGGAACTTCAGGGATATAGGAACAATAAGTAGAAACGTTAGGAGTCAATCGGGGGACATACTGATCGGAAGAGAGGAGAAAGCGGATAGATGGAAGCAGTACTTAGGAAATTTATACGAAATGTGGTGACATTTCACTTCCTTTTGGTGGATCAATGGAGAAGTGTGAGGTAATAAGACATTTTGATGGGTATTAGCAACATACTGACATGTATTGTAGACGTTGTATATCCTGAAAAATTACTTATATGTTGTATTTTGGAGTTGAAGGAGGGTGAGGTTGAAGAAAGAGGAAGGAACGAAGGAGATTTTAGAGGAATATTTCTAAAATCTTTTATAAGTATACCAATGGAAAATAACTTATTTGTACAATAAAATTTGTACAACAAACACATTGCCATTTTACTTTTATTTTTTATTATTATATTATATAGGTTTGGTCCTCATCAGCCACTGATCGCATGGGTAGTCCCTTGGCGATCCCCTCTTATCCGGGTCATTATCCAAAAATGCTATCCCATAAAAGGAGCAATTTAGGCACGTCCCCCGCCTTAAGCCTCGCCTCCTCTAGGATAACAGGGGTCTCTAATATAAGATACCTCTTCTCCTTCAGTGCGGGGCAGGTGTATAGAAGATGAATCGAGGTTTCCTCGTCTTCTTTACAGTATCTGCAGGCCGGGCTATCAGTCAGCCTCAGCTTGTGCTTATATGCATTCAGGCTACTATGGTGACCTGTTATGATTCCCACCAGGGTTCTGGCTTTGTGCCTGTCCAATTTAATGATTTCTTGGGCCCATTTCTCAATCTCTGAGTATTCGATGAAGAGTTTGGTTATTCGACTCTGATCAGATTATTCGATTAGTCTCTGATCAGATTCCGACTTATTCCCACTGCAGGTTCTGGTCCATAGAGGTTTTCCCTGGTCCCTAGTCTGGTAAGGTCATCTGCAATTAGATTTCCCTTAATGCCATTATGCCCAGGTATCCATAAGAGTTCCACCGGTCCCTTCCCTGCCAAGTAGTTCAATGCTTCATAGCAATTATAGACCAGCTTCGACTTTGTCGTTGCTGAATTCAGAGCTGACAACGCCGCCCTGCTATCCGAGCAGATACATACCTTCTCCTGGGTCCGATTTTGGTCGGCCCCCAGAACACCGTATGTAATTCCAACTAGCTCGATTTTACTTTTAACTTGAATAACATATTTATATTCATTTGGGGGTAATAGTAGAGGGGCCCAAATTATCATCAAAATTGTCCATCATTATAAATAATGCCCATTTTCTTTTAGATTTGTATGCATATATTTACTAGTGCGTAACCCATTCAAATGTAAATTGTGATGATTAATTCTTATTAGTGCTTCGGAATTATTGTCCCACATTAAAGATAATTAATGCGGCTAGTTTGTAGATGCAATATATCGTCATATAATATAATACAATTTTTTGCATAAAATTCATTCCGCGATAATTATCTATAATGAACTGAATGCAGTTATATTGATAATTAGTTTGTGAGCATGTAGCTTATATTATGTAATTAAATTAAATTGTATAAAAAGCTTTATCGTAAAATACATTTTATATAGTAATATAATTGGGTGACTACATTAAGTGTTGATATAATGGATAGATGTAGTTAGTAATTTTAAATGGTATTGACAAACTTCAGGCTCAAGCTCAATCTGCTGAACATTCTAGTTGGTGCCATTTGCCATTTATGCACGATATAGAGAACGGCTCGTCGAATGTGTAGTATTTAGTAATATGTTCTATGTAAAAGAAATATACCTGAAAAAAATAGATGCAACGAAGTACACGCAGTTTTGTTAATAATCAAGTGAGTATGAAGGTCCTATTCTATCTATTGCATTGTATTGTATAAGGTCCTATTGCATTCCAATTCTGACGAAGTTCTTGTCAAAAAATGATACTGGGGGGTTAAGTTAGACTTCTGGATGTATTTTTTCAATTATCGGAATATTTATGCCTAATAAAAAAATAATATTTTATTTTAAGAGTATAAGGAAATTACAAAAATTATTAAATGAAAGTACAATGGGCGTCAGGTGAGTACAACAGGTTATAACATTCCCCTTCACAACCTGAGGTTTTAGGGGAAGGTAGTCTATGTCTGTGTGTCCAAACTTAAATGATATAGTTGAAGCAATAGACATAGAGCATTATAGTTATAGAATTATGATTCAAACTAATTCAATAAAAGGGGGTTTGGACAGCAATTAAGAGAGTCTTAGTTTTATCAGTCCATATCAGAGTGTATGCTTTGGATAACAGATTTTTTTCCAATTTATGTCTAATTTTAATTATTTAATTTAATGCCAACTTGGTTGTCGAAACGCACGTTGAGCAATGTTAATTTTTTCGATGTTTGTGAAAATTTCTCTTTTTTTTTCGCTGCATGGAAAGCTCCAATATCCCACGATATTTTTTATTTGCATAAAATTATTTACATGTTTATGTTACATAAGTTATGGTGTAATATTTTTATTTTTATGTTCGCCACAAAAGTGAATACTTTGTAATAGGTTTTCTGTAACCACATCAATGTACAAAGTAATTTATACATAATTAATGTAATTGACTAAAAATAGTAAATACATAGGGTGTCTACATTAATAAAAGTTTTATGAGTGTTCAGTATCTATACGAGACATTCCTTTTGTACAGGGTGTTCCAGAATATGTGAAAGATCTCGGGGATCATGTAAATTAGGTGAAAATAAGGCCATAAATTCATTTGAAATATTTTTCCTAGGATGCACCCTAATATTTAACATATAGCATAATTTTCTTAATACATCAAGTGAACAAATTACATAACTTTTTTATGTTCTTGTATTTACATTGATTTTTGATGATTTTTAGAGGAAGTACACAACAAATCAGGATTGTTAGGCTATTAAGATATAATTTTTGACAACTGGTCAATGATGTCGGGGGTGGACTACCCCTAGAACTTAAATCCTCACGACTTATAAGGGAGTGACGCTATAATAATTTCGAGTACAATTTTAAGTGCATCAAAATTTCCTGTAAATAGAGAAAATCTCTTGTTTAAATTCCAATATGCTTAGTATATTCGAGAAAAAAGTATTCCAATGAGAACATATTTATTACACACAGTAGCAAAATAAAGTTGAACTAATATCTATTGTAATTTTAATTATAAAATAACAGTATTCTATTTGCCAACAAAATAAATAAGAAAACTTAAATCTACATTCCATCATTTTTCATTAACCCCATGTATCCTTAGTAAGTACCTTATTACTTTGTCACCACATACTGTATATGTTTTTTTTTTGTTTTATACAATTTACTTAATTGAGCTTTTTAATTCACACACGATTTGTATAGAACATTCGGTTTGTAGGTTAAAACTACAATAGAAGTTGTTCATTATCTTCAACTCTTCACTGAGAAATAACATCAATTTATTGAGTGAAATTTTCAGTGAGTCTATGATAGCAACTACTTCACTGCCAAACTCGAGTCAATTCTTCAGGTAGACACGACTCAATCAGGGGATTGAATATCGTACTGATCATCAAGAATAGGAAAAATTGTGAAATTCTCTAGGTATATGTAGAAGAAAGAGTGAGGCAGCATTTGGAGGAAAAAGGATGCATTTTACGCGTGGCCAGATTGAACTCTGTGTACATTCACATTCAATATATATTCATCAATATTCACTCTGCAAAAGTCTCAATAAGACTGAGTAAAGACCAGAATATTTATTGTGCACCTCGTGGACGGTCCGATATCGCAGTTTTGAGACTTGTTCCTATTATTGATGAGATGTAGCGCATATATCTGATGTCACACCTAGAGTACAGTTTCAGTCTAACACACATCTTCGAAAATGAAAATGTATTATAGGCTGCAAGCTATTCGAAATCAGTTCGAAAAAGTTTTTTTTTTATTAGAGTAATAAAAAAGTTTGTAAGTATTAGGAAAACTGACAGTATCGCGCAAGAAATAGTGACCGCTTTAAAACTCCCAAACCTAGAGTAGTCTATAGATCACTATTTTCAGATAATCATCAGCCACGAATTGGTTACCGACACATCTTTAAAAGCGATGTGTTGTACGCTTCAATTTATTCGAAATCAATTTTAACAGTTCTTTTATTTAACAATGTAATTATGGCTAAATATATTCTAAAGACTATCTTATGTTCAAGAGAAGGATAATTATGTCCAATAGAAGAGTAGCTGCCTATAATTTGACGGTCTTGAGAATTAGGAACTGTTACCCGTACTAGAGATGGAAATTTATCTTTAGATTGCCACAAATTTGTTAATTCCGCATAATAAGTTTAACTGTCATGAATCAGACTCTAACTCCATTTGATAGTTTTTAATTTTACGGCTATACGATTTCCCAATCTCGATTAACTTAAATTTGATTAAATTAATAAAACTTGGTCGTTGATGTAAATTAGTACAAGGCTAATACAAAGTTTAAGAAATAATAATTATATTTATCTCTATGACATACAATGATTGTGAGTAACAATAGCATTAGTTGCGATATGTTACTTGCAATTGTTTCTACATATTGACTAAAATGACAAAAAAATATTTTTGTTTCCTATAACTGTCTTCATGGGACCATTTTCATAGTAAGTCTAACTCTTTACCAGTTACAGCATGTTAAAGTGTAAAAGAGGTTTTTGCGAAATCCCAAATTATTTTTAACAGTATATTAAGAAAAAATGCGTTTTGTAAAGTATCAAAATCTCTACAATTTCTGTTAGACGGGCTATTTCTTAAATTTATTGTTTACGAACTACAACACGTCAAACATTTTTAAAATGTAGAAAAAACATTCTCGGCCTAGCAATTGCTCAGAAGGTAGCCATGAAGATTTTACCTGTAATGGATGACGAAACTTTGGCAATAAATTCCAGTTTGAAGCGAAAGTTTTGTCATATAAAAGAAATTGATCAAGAAATTTATAGAGGGAACCGTTACTCTGTGATAGTTCATTATTCGTTAAAGAAAATATATTATTGAGTGTTTCCCAAAGCTTTTACATAATTTTTTAGATCGACCATATCGGTAAAATACAGGGGCATAGCGTACATGAATGCAAGTGATGCGTCGTTTCCCTTAAAAAATTGGCAAATTAGTGTTATTTAAAAATCCAATCGATTTATTCCATTATTACAATTTTTTAATTATTTTAAACCGAATCGCAAACATACATTATTTACTTTAAACGCTACCATCAAATTTTTTATTTCAAATCGGCCGTGAAGGCGCCCGAAATTATTGGACTCCCACGTTACTTGCTGCTGTGCTGAAATGCGATGATCCACGTTACATCCAAGCTATGAGTTAGATGGGCGAAAAGGTCAGTGATCTTACGCAGTCAACAGTAGAACCTCGAGTGGGTGTTGTCGTCATTTCCGGACTCAGTTATGCGATTATGTTAACGCATCTTGGCGACTGCTTCAGGTAATTGTGGAAAATGAAAATGAGTAATGAGATAGAGAAACCGTTATTTTCGCTAGAAGCCTTTTAACTTTATTGCGCGACTTTGGTTTAAATTTTTTCTTAGCAGTGTTTTCTGCAATATTCCCACATTCCAAGAGTTTGTTTAAAATTATACAGATAAAGATATCAGATATTAGTTACTACAATAAAAAGATCGCCGACTTCAAATCACATCATAAAATGAGAAACGTCTTTAGTGACATTTGGGACCGTATGGACAGATTTGTGTTAGAAAATCAACCACCATGTAAAAGAATGCGTTTGGATTTAATTCCTGTAGAAGATAAGAAAAGCACCTACGCACGATTGCTTTATGAAATTCTGGACGTTATTACTTTGAACATTAGTGAACGGTTTAGTGAAATTTCTAAACTGAAATTATTAAATATAGATTCCACACAATTTACACACTTCATTTATGAAACGTTTCCTGACGAACTTTTTTCTTTTTTAGTAGATACATTCTTTGACGCAAATCGTTTAAAAAGTGAACTTTCAGTAATTTATAGTAATCCCGATATGAAAAAGAGCACTGTGTTTGAGATTCACCAATATATTACATCCCTTCAATTATTTTCTGTTTTCCCGGAATCATCAAAATTGTGTCGTTTAATTTTGACTATTCCTACCACAAGCAGTTCCGCGGAAATATCACTTTCATGTTTAAAGAGAATAAAGAATTATCTGCGAAATTCTCAAAAGCAAGAAAGACTGTTAGCTTTAGCATTAATAAATATTGAAAGTGTCTTGTTAGAAGATATGAGATCATCTCCAACATTTGAAGAAACAGTGATAGACGTTTTCGCTGGACAAACAGAAACTGAAGAATTGATCTTCACTTTAAAAATTAGGATATATACCTCGGCATAATCATTTTAGTTTAATGTCTTTCTTTTAGTTTTACCATTTTCATATGGCCTATCATACATCTGACTATACCTCTTCCCCTTATAACATTTTTATCACATCTCTAGATTCTTTTCTCACGCTACGCCCCTGGTAAAATATATAGAAGACATCCAAGATGAGAAACATACTTATTGGATCCATGCACATTGACCATTTTTTTGAACAATTTTACTGGACTAAGAGTGCAAAGTGAATTAAGTTAGCGTAATTAGTTTCCTTTCTATTGTGGAAAACATGTGAATGAATATGTTTTTATTTGTTTTATTCAACAACAATACACACTATTCACTATAAGTCAGATTACTATGTATATCCTTGGCTTGTATTTCTATTTAATTTTAGCATTTTTGAGAGATATATCCTTGTTTAACACGCGGTATTTTTTATAATATGCATGAACGGTTTAATTATTCAATGGTACATTTTTCTACTTGATTTCTTGCCATCATATTCCTAACAGTAACTCTATTTTAAGTTTTCTTGACACCCAGAATTTTTCTGATTGTTATTATAAAGCTCATTATTAGTTTTATTGAAAATTACCTAATACCTTCCGGGAAAACCCTCATACTATTTACATACGTATCTAACCAAACGGTTATATTTTTCCGTGAAATGTTGGCTGACGAGGGAACGGTTATATGAGATACTTAATTATTTAATGTAAATTTGTGGTTTAGGTTTCACTTATTGTAAGACACTTTTGATAAATTTATTTTTTATCGATTCAATATAATATGACGGAAATTTCCACGGAAAAAGCATTATCTGACAATGAATGTAATGTATGTCAATGAAACACCATTAATGTACTTATATAATGTCCGCAGTTGTAAATATAGGTTCAGGAAAATTTGGGAATATATAACATTTTTAAATGTGAATGCATGATAGTAGTAGACCAAGCTATATACAGTGAGTAAATAAAGGTTGGAATAAATTCAATAAAATTATTACCGCGCAAGTAGGAAAAAAGTATTCGCACTCGAAAAATGTTTTTATTTAGAGAAATTATATTAATATAATATTTAATAACATGTATTTCCATTCTTTCGTTACGACACTGGTTGTAGCTACTTTTATGAGAAAGTTTTATTCATGCAATTAATTATATTATAGTCGAATTAATACAGAAATGAGTTCGTAAATAGAAATAGTTTTAGCTAAAATCTATGTTTACTAAACGGCTGTTCGTGTGTGTGTCACAAAATTTTTAGGTCGATGTACGAAATGCTTTTCATTAGAATTTCGACTTTTCGACAAAATCAAAATAGTAAATCGACCCTTGCGAACAACGTGGTAACTTTTGTTTTTTGATCCGAAGCCTCTATAGGCACGCTGCGCAGGTGCGTTCGATATGAATGAGGGGGCGGCCCAATATTATTGAGATTTGCTTACTCGTACTTTATTATTATAACTCCCTATTACATGGTTACATTGTAAAATATAACATTTCGTTAAGCTGACTACTTATTATTTTATCTCTACTTGATATTATAAGTTGAAAGTTCATAATGTTCATTGTTATAAATGGAATAGCAAAGAGTAGGCAAAAAGGTAAGTATACGAGGGACATCACTAGAATTCTACTTTGCTATTCCCAAATTTTGGTATGGTTTTGTGGTTACTTGACGTGACTTATTTTTTCAAATTCTTCTTATATTTCCAAGATTTTGCACTATTCTTTTAATTAGTTACTTGCGCTTGTTAGGTTACACAATTTTACTTACAGTCCCTGCTCACTTTATTAGACTCACTTGCAAAATTGTTGTTTTTTGAGGTGTCTAAATAATATTGGCTTAAGTATATGTACATGAGAATAAAGCGTGGTTTCACATTTCTGATTATTTATTATACAAAAAAGAATATGTTGATACTAATTACTGAACATATTTTTATACTACTAATATTTTGTCAAACTGCCCTTGGCTTTTATTAGCGCGTCCATCCTTCGAGGCATGCTGTATATGCAGTTCTTTGCAATTACCTGTAATTGATCATTATGGTTCCAATGATAAATTATTCTCCCAATTAATTGAACTTTATTGGTTACGTTTTCCTTTGCTAATTCTTGTTTTAAGCATTCCCACACATTCTCGATAGGGTTCATGTCTGGCAAGTTCTCTGGCCATGGTAATAAAGGTATTCCTTGTTCTGCTATGAATTTTTTTTATATTCTTGGCTGTATGACAAGGGGCCCCGTCTTGCATAAATATCTTACGACCATTTCCAAACTATTCCCTCATCTGTGGGATCAATTTTGTTTGGAGAACCTTTTTATATTGATCTTGCCGCATGGTTCCTTCTACGACATAAAGCCTTCCCAATCCCTTCCCACTTATGATAGACCATATCATCACAGCTGTAGGATGCTTCACTCTCTTTCCTACATAATCTGTATTAAAATTTTCACCTGGACGTCTTCGAACAAACTGGGTTTTATCTCCCATAATTTGAAAAGTTGCTTCATCGTTGCTAAAGCAGACCTGGAGACATGGAACAAAAATAATGAAACCACAAAACAAAATAAATTTTATCGACCTACCATTTGCCAGCCATCGACAGAAAACAATTTATTCAAAATAGCCCAATTCTGCCTCTTCTTGACCATGGCTGGTGTTAGTTTTGGTTTTTTAACTGGCCTTCGACATTTGAAACCCAAACCGTACAAATTTCTTCGTACAGTAGCCACCAATACCTTGTAACCTGCCTCATGAAACTTATTTCTTATTTCACTGTGGGTTGCCCTTCTGTATTCCACAGCCATATTTCTTAAGAATATCTGCTCTCTAGGAGTTATCAGCGATTTTCTGCCACAGCGACCTGTCCGAGCCGAACCAACAGGTAGGTCCGCTTGCAATTTTTGACTCAACAGTTGAACTGATGATTGGGATATCCTACATTTGTTTGCAACTTCCCGTTGACTGTATTCAGTATTTCGTAAAAGTGCAATTATAGACGATTTTATTCCGAAGAAAGATCTTGACGTGTACCCATCTAAAAAAAATCCATTTAGGGGTTAGTCGACTGAAGTTTTTGTAACAAAAAGTATAAAAACCATAAATAATGGTATTATATAGTAAAACCATTACTCACCTTTGAATTACTATAATTAAAATAGGAAAAGCAAGACAATTATTTTCATCCAACATCAACACAAGTTCCAGCTTGTGCTGTAACAGACATACAGAGCATAAAAAGTAACTTTCTGACAGTTGCATGAAAATTCTGCAATACCGACTAAATTATGTTATCAAATCGAAACCTTTTGGTTACGCATCCATCAATATTTATTTATTGTAACATACGCATACCCATCAGGTGCAAAGACTGATTTTAATATATTCCAGAAATTAAAAAACCGCGCTATGAGGGGTGAGTTTAATAAATTGAGCAGGGACTGTATATACTGTTACAAGTTTTCATAATATAGTGTGTTTAAGTAAAATACAATGAACTGAAATTCATGATCATTGGCTATGGAGACAGGATAGGGTGCGGACTGTTGTAGGAGGATTTTCGGAATATATATTCGAAGAATTTAAAATTCAAAATCGTAAATATATATGAAAAAAATTGAACTTAACTTTACGCCGGGCGAAGTTTAAATCCAAACACATTCGGGCGCAATGCATCTGAGAGATCCCATATCAAATCGTACACAATTTAGATTTTAATGAGGTAGAGACTTAATTAAACACTTACTTTAATTAATACAATACAATAATAAATATTTCACACTAGTTTTTAATCGCAATAATTAAATTTACATAAAGGAACTTATTTCATGTTGTAAAACAATAAAAATATTTTTATAGGAGAACCGGCTATTGACAAGTTTTTTTATGTTTTAATGACAAGACACACACATAAATTAGTATTGCACAATATTTTGAATACAGAAAACAATTCACCTATTTTTTCATGTAAAAGTCATAAAGTTATATATAAACAAAATATTGGACGTGAATTACAAAGAAAAGTTATAAATAACTGCCCATTATAAGGGTAAAGAATTATAAATCGTCTTCATTTTAACATGTTCCAAGCAAAAATAAATGTAACATTGTCGGTAAGAATATTTCGTAGAAACCATTAAATCAACAGCTACAATGTGTTAATTTAAAAAAAAAATCAAGTCTAGAGATCCCAAAAAATATTATTAATTTAAATAATAAAAGAAGTCTAACAAAATATAAAAGTGAAAATAATTACGTAATCAGGCGCAATGCATCTGACAGATCCGGGCGGCCCATATAAGGCCAGGGGATGCACTAAAAAATCGACAGCATATCGAGAAGAATGATTTGTAGCTAGGAAACTATGAAGGAGTTCGAGTTAATATTCGCAATACACAGGAAAAGGCAAAGGAAAAAGTGACTGCCAGATTTCACAAATCGGCTGCGCCCGACGGAAAGTTTTAATCAGATATATTATTAATATTCATTTATTTGTTAGTTTTCACATAAAATTATCAAAATAGAAATATTCAAGGACTGTTTGCGTTACACATCGAACATACCTTTGACATGGGGTGTCAATATACAGTGCTCTATGGTATAATGAGTATGAAATACGACATTGATATATCCAAATACCTAGAACTATGAGCGCTTAAAATAAAATCTGAATATTGTATGAATGTCTGAAAATAAATTGAAAATGTTTAGTGTAGCAGATTTTAAGACCTTTTAATTCACAGAAGAAACAAAGCCCCAAAAATTTAATTATTAGAAAAGAAGACTTTTTTGTCTAAAAAATAACAGCTACTCATACTGTAACTTTTAATTAAATTTTGATTTTATTGTATTTAAATTCCGGAGAGCCAATAGAAAATAAGACATACAGAAATAAGAATCCAAACTTGCTCACACCTACAGGAAAGTTTTATAACATCTGCGAAAATTATGCTAGCCTTCGATCTTTAAATGACAAAGTCGGAAAACAGTTCTTTTTTTAATGAGAGAAATAAAAAATCTACGAAGTTGTAAGTATTAGGAAAATTGGCAGAATTGTCTAAGAAATAGCGATTGCTTCAAAACTTCCAAATCTACAGCAGCTTGTAGATCATTATTTTTGACAATCATCAGCTACACATTGATTTCCGTATAGGGCAACTTACTGACCGCCTCCCAAGTCATGAAGAATGGAATTCTTGTACCGTCTTCTGATTCGTCAGGTCACACTGGTAAAAATTCAAATAAAAAATCACATGAATTAGTTTTGACTAAAAGTAAACACGCCTCATGTTTTGCGAGCACAAATATTTCATTTACTGGTAAATTAATTAAAGAATAGGAAACTATTGGAATTAGTTTTCTTGTTCTGTTCCAATATTATAATAAATTACAATTAATTGTCATAATACTAATAAAATATTATTAATGTTAGGTGCCCTTGTGCTTACAATGTGTTTATAGTATAAAAAACGAAATTACGTGTTATTTTGCATTGAGACATGATATCAAAACAGCTATATCTACAACAGCTTACTGATTTCAATATATAGGATAGATATGTTAACATAAAATTATTTATTAAATATCTCATACTATTCTGAATATACTGTATATTTAATGCAGGAAAGGTGTAGTATTCAGCACGTCTGAAAATTACTTTTTATACATACGATAGTTTGAACATGATCCATAGTCAAGTTGTTGCTATGTATCATATGAATCTGTTGCAAAATATATTATTACGTATTAATTTACAAATCTGAATCAGATAAAATTTATGATATAACAATAATTACTGTGCATCTCTTTAGGTATACGATTAGATAGTTTCTTTTGCCTCTTACATAATGAATTTCTCGCAATTAGAGAATTTTAATTAAAGAGTACCTATCTGGTAAATCTGTTCTGCTAGCAACGTGCCTGTTCTTAGCGTAGAAAATATAGAATTGATATCTCTAGTTGCCTGTATATTCATTGGTTTAAGTAGATTCCTATGTAGGCAAACATATTCAGCATATACATACATATGTACGTAAGTATATGCTGAATACTTGTATCAGCATCAAGATTTACTTTTTATTTGAAACTTGTTTATAGAAGAAAGAGTCTCAACATTTTATTTAAAATCTTTACACAAGAATATCTGTAATTTAGAAATTAACGAAATATTCACATACCATCGAGCTATTCATCCAAGCAATCAGTAATAGAAAGAATATGATTTATTATAGTGGCGGCTCATGGATGTATTATAAGGGTGGGCACAGTGGTGATATAACATACGGGAGTTGCAACATGATAGGGAAACGTAAGCTTATCGTTTACAAAAATGTTGATAATCTTTTCACTAAAGTCCTGAATATATATATATATATATATATATATATATATATATATATATATATATATATATATATATATATATATATATATATATATATAACTTCCCATTACCAAGCAAAAAAAGCAAAATAGCTTGTTTCTTATATGACACCCATATAAATACTTAAATTTTTAGCAACCATTTAATTTTAGTCGTTTGTTCGTAAGTTATTACTTTATTAGTCAATAGAAAATCAACTGAGTTCACTTTTAAACGAATACAATTACAATTGACAATTACAAGACCTTACGCGGGGAAGAAGACAATCAACCACGAGGGAAGGTTACCTATTAAAGTGTGACTATTCCGCCATAATCTTAACGAATTTAATTAAATGCGTGTATTATCCAATTGCCAACAAAATCTACTTTACTCACTCTCCGAAAAAGCAACTAGCACAATTAGGCACGAGGGAAATCTGAATATATACCAGTAGCCGTTATGTTTCCATACACAAATCTGGTCTAAGATTTCAGACTATGGTGGCTCGATGAAGAGTTTAGCTTGTAGAACTCATCTTGTAAAAGTCATTTATAGTATAAAGGTATAAATTTTATACATAAAATATTATTACATATTTTTAGAATATTTATAATTACTGTAATACCTACAGAATTAGCAGAAAACAAGTGTTTCTTTCTAAAAAAAAATAAGAAGGCACGTGTCCCTGTGTCCACCATTACTAGGGTCCCATTGCAATTGAATATTGAACCACATTTAACTTCACTATTTTCTACTTGCAGGTCGAAACAAAATAAAAAATGGCATTAAAGTATTCATATCGTCTGAGCACTTAAATTATTTTTCATAATCTCTGAATGATTGTAGTAAATCAAAATACATTTAATAACTTGTTTATTTCTGCGACAAAATATAGGATAAGGTTAAACTGGCGACCATAACTCCTGTGACAATTTTACAACATGATTAGTAAAACATTTGGGTTACTATTGGTTACTATTTTATACATGTTTAATCATCTACATATTTCACATACTGTTTGATGCACTCGTAATTTAGTCTCTCTTATTTGTTTTCTAAAAATACAAATTATATTATAAAAAAAAATTAGGAATATTTAAAATCATCAACAACGCATTATGAAGAATAATAAATGCCTATAACACCAATTCTCTATTGTAATATTAATGTACACCTTTTATAATCTGCTTCCATATTGTAACATTTAGTTTGTTGATAAAATGAACTGAAAATTTTGTTGTCTTCTACTTTTTATTCTCTATATACAGGTTGCCTAATAAAAAATATTACAAACCATAAATTCAGTATGTACTTATTTGGTTTTAAATATTTAAAAATAAACGCCAGTGAAATAAAAATACTACAACGGGTTTCATTTTAACTTATTTAATATTAATATACACCATATACAACTTTCTTTAACTATAATAATATATATTGTTTAAGTAATTTTCTAGATAATTTTATGAATTTAATTATGTATATTAACTTTTATACAATATTTGTTGGCAAAAATTAGTAATTATAGATTATACTCCAACATTATCGAGATTATACTCCAACCTATCTGCAAATGCCTTATATAATAAGGACTAAACGAATTAGGTCAAGACAGCTATTCTCCTGGCTATATGCTAAACGGTGAGCGTTGAATTACATGACAAAATTTGCCGTATTTTATCTAACAGAGTTAGCACGAAAATACAGTGATTCAGATTGTTCCAAAACCACAAGAAAGATGCAAAATGTCACCTATCTCTGGATATCGTTAACTGAAGACCGGTTTCGACCTTATCTTGGGTCTCGTCAGTGCAGTGTAAATGAGTGTACCTTTGATAGATGAAGTTCACATCTAGTAGACGTTGCTACGTTCCACCGCAGTAGAACTTACCAAGCGCCATCTCTTGGTAGTTTCGAGAACAATCCAAATCGGAGTAAAAACTTGACATCATCAGCATAATGCAAAGTTTTACTCCGCAGAGGGTAATATTTAAACTACAGAAATAAAGAAATTATAATCTCCTTATTTGGAACGTAGTAACGTCTACTAGATGCGAGCTTCATCTGTCAAAGGTATACTCGTTTACACTGACGAGACCCAAGATAAGATCGAAATCGGTCTGCAGTTAACAATATCCTGAGATAGGTGGCGTTTGGCATATAGACAGGAGAATAGCTGTTTTGACCTAATTTGTTTAGTCCTTATTATATAAGGCATTCGCAGATGGGTTGGAGTATAATATTATTTCTGTAGTTTGAATATTACCCTCTGCATAGTAAAACTTTGTATTATACTGATAAACATGTTTTGTTGATAATATAGACAATATTCTATTCTACACAAAAATAACGCGCGGATTAGCAGCATCTGTAAAAAATATTGAAGCGAATTCCTCGTTCTTTAAAATACCATATGTTATTTGTCTTATATTTTCTCGGAATTGAGACACTTAAATTGAATCAAATAATATTGTAACGTTTCCATTTTAATCACCATCATCAGACAAATAGTAGTAATTATTAAACTATGAAATAGTATAAAGCATGCCTACAGCCAAATTATTGAAAAATATCTAAATGTTCTTTTAATTGGGCAAAAAGTATTGTCGTTATGACTTAAAAAAGTGACTCTTTAAAAAAGGGCTTATGTAGTTAGTTTTCATCAGGTCATATGTAAAAATCATTTACTTAAATCTTGTCATAATCATATTGCTATATTTTTTTACACATTTGTTCCCATTATTATATAATCCTGCACTTGTTACCCTGCTGGACTTTTATACTAGTTTTACACTAATCGTGTAAGGCTATTACGCCTACAACTATTGTTTAATCCCTAGCATAACAATAATTGTTATAATACTGAAAATATAATTTAATATTTTCCTTAAAATATATTCTGTTGCTCCCCTTTTTTCATGAAATTCAAATAATTTTCATTGAAAAATGCTGTTGCTCATCATATTTTTTATTTACAATGTACGAGTATGTAAACAAAACAATAGTTGTTTACTTATTTATTCAACCTACGCAATGTGGAATTTTAAATAATTACCAAAGTTATTTTTAATTTTTAATCGTATAGCAATAATACATGTAAATAAATATTAGTTTATTTTAGTTATTTGTTAGTATCCTTCTGATTGACTTTCACTAATCTTTACTTTAGAAATACTTTCTTTTGCGCAGCTACAATCGCTGACCACAATTTAGTGGTTCTAATTGTCCTAGTGTTTAATAAAGTGTGCTTGCTTCCTAGTATTTTCTGATACAGTAAATCAAACTCGATTAAATTCGCTAAAACCAAATTAACTGAAAGTAAATCATTAATATAAATATTTATTTATATAATAGGGGATAATAATTTACTACGTATTGTATATAGAACTACTTACTTCTTGTAACCCTTATGATTTCTCTCTCTATTGCTTTATATCTCAATTACTTATATAGCAATATTTTTTATTTTACAGGTATATTCTATATGGAATAAAAGTACATTATTACATAAGCAGTCTGTAATTAAAATGTTGTTGTTGTCGACAAATGTTGTCAAGACAAGAGTTCATCTAGCTCATTTTTGTATCTAAAAGTAGATATACTACAGGTGAATAAACATATACACTACAGCCAGTTTTATGTTTGTACAGAAGGCAAGGTGAAGTTAAAATTTGATTAAGTTAGGAACTATAACATATTTAATGTTTTTGCTACGTTTAATTTTTAAATTAATTTCATTCTCGATAATGTTTATTTAACTTGTATATAATCTATATTACAAGGTAGTGGATGGAAAGAAAAACTCAAATTTAATTAAATAATTTTACATTTAGAACAGTGCTAGGATATATTTTAGTATTTCATGTGATCTCAATTAAATAATTATGTTATTAATATAAATTGCATTATTAAAATCGAAAACTTCCAGATAAAATGAATTTTCATCTGTTCTAGTTTTTTCGATTCATATTAGAGCTCACGATTTTAGGAAACTAAAATTAAACTAAATATTACACACAAAAATATTGTGTGTAAATATGCACAATTCCAAAAAAGTGGATACAAATAAATACATGCAATTGCTTCTTCAAGCTAGAAATACTAGCTACGTTGTTTTAATCAGTGGCATCGAGTTAAAATAAACAAAAATAAAAAAAAACAGTGTATTAAATTTCGTAGACTATCATTCGTAGACCCGCTCACGTAGGTTGATGGACACTTATTCATAGTTTCTGATATCTATTCATTGTTTGAGAAGTTTTATTGTTAAGTAATGAAAAACTATAGATTCTAAAGACCCTCACAAGTGATTTTAGCCCCCGAAAACAAAATGTAATCAATATATTATAATAAAAGTTATTTGACAAGCAAAAGCGAAATGTAATTAGGTAGAAAATGTATCACTAAATATATTTGGTAGAGGTAAATATTAGGGGGAATAGATTGTAGGATGATTTAAGAAATTTTCGTGGTTTTTATTTTGTATTTTTTGAATTAATGTAAAATTACCTGATATAAAATTAATATTTCATATTTTAGTCAGATCTTAGATAAATCTGCATAAGCCTGAGAAAATATTCCTTTCTCCTTTATAAGTACAGGCCCCGTTACATGAGGTGTAATTTAGAATATGGCTGGAAAAATATGGTTTTAAAGAACTTCAATCGCTCTTAACACGCCGTTAAACAGGAAGTATCATATACATGGCATTATCTTCATCAAATAGTGCACAAGTTAAAATTTCTATTAGTAAACTTCAGTTTCATATTATTTGTAGTTTTTTAAGAATGTCCAGTAGGCCACTTAAGGTGATATACCCTATATAATAGTATACATTAGGTGAATACTAGAAGTGGATTTCCTATGTATTTAGAAATTTCTTCTTAATACCTAAATGTATCAATCTAAATATTTCCTCATTATCATTATTATTATTATATTATGTAGGTTTGGGCCTCATCAGCCACTGATCACATGGGTAGTCCCTTGGCGATCCTCTCTTATCCGGGTCATTATCCAAAAATGCTATCCCATAAAAGGAGCAATTTAGGCACGTCCCCCGCCTTAAGCCTCGCCTCCTCTAGGATAACAGGGGTCCCTAATATAAGATACCTGTTCTCCTCCAGTGTGGAGCAGGTGTAAAGAAGATTAATCGAGGTTTCCTCGTCTTCTTTACAGTATCTGCAGGCCGGGCTATCGTCAGCCTCAGCTTGTGCTTATATGCAGTCAGGCTACTACGGTGGCCCGTTATGATTCCCGCCAGGGTTCTAGCTTTGTGCCTGTTCAATTTAATGAATTCTTGGGCCCATTTCGCAATCTCTGAGTATTGGATGAAGAGTTTGGTTATTCGACAACCCGTTACTCCTCTCCATCTTTTATTGTGCTGGTCTCTTGCCCAGTAGGCTCATTATCATACTTTTGTTAAATAGTTAATATTTAAAATATATCGAGTGTCCTTTTCTTAATCGTTTAGATGTCTTGTGACGTAATAGTCATATAAAAATTATGGAATACATGCCAAAAGAAGAAAATATTTTTTTATTATTTAAAAAAATTATGAGTATATTGAGGGTAATAATTACGTTGGTGAGCCTGTAAATCATTACATAAATATTCTGTAAAGTATTTAATAAGTCTCTTGATAGTCTCAAGATAATTGGTTATAGGTTAGACTAATCCTGATGTACTATTGTTCAGCTGTCGTAACTTCTTTTTCACAAAACTGCGTAACTTATGTAATTAATTAACATATCGTACAGGGTGTTTGGCACATCGATATAATGTTTTAAAGGGATGATAGAATATGTCACTCAGAACTATTTTCGTCTCATAGACATATATATCAAGTATAACGGTTTTCGAGACATTTGTTTTTTCTTCTTAATTTTCTTCATTTCCTTGTTGTTACCATCTTATAAATATTAATACTAAATTGGGAACCTATTTAATCAACTCTGTGAGATACCGTTGCGTAGATTTGAGATACTTGAGTCGATGTAGGTACAACGAATTTAGTTTAGGTTTGTTGAAGTGTTGTTGCGAACCACCTATATACCATATAAATTATTATAACTCATACGTAGTTATGTATATATGGCACTGCTACTCACGATCCAAGTGTACAGCTCTAGTAATGTTTATTCCTTTAAAATATAGCATCAAAATGTTATATGCACTGGATAAAAAAGAGTCAAATAAAGTGCCTGCATAACTTAAAAATAAAATTTCGAACTTGGGCAGTGACAACTGCACTTAAGGACTGTCAAATAAAGCTGACAAATGAAAATACATTATTTTTATCAGTTCACTTTATCCTTAAAAAACTGAGGCTACATCAGTTAATTTGACAATTTATATGAGGTTTTGCTAAAAAGCAGAAGTATGTAGCGACAAAATGTGACATTACGGTAACCAAAATAGTAGCATTACAATAGCCAGAGGTTGAAGAACTTAATGAAAATGAAATAGTACTATGTATTTCATCGCTATTTGCCAAATAAAAAATTTTCTTATCTTGCCGATAAACGGAACAGTCTACCTGAGCCTAGCTATAAAAACAAGCCACGGTATGAGATAAAAGCCGTTTGTGATTTTTTATTTGACAAATAGCGATGAAATAAACTATACAATTATTGAAAATTAATTGTACTGTTTTTTTATTTAGCATTGTTTTATAAAAAAAAGTATGGTTTTATTTTGTGGTCATACATTTGTGTGAGGTCACACATCGTTTATTGAGTCTTTTTTTCTTCTTCAATTGTAAACGCAATTGATTGAAAAAATGTTGGTCAAATTGATTGCCAATTTATTATTAATAACGTGGAAAAATAGGAAAAGAAGTTAATGAAAAAACAAATGTCTTGAAATCGGTAATACTTGATATATAGGTATTTTATATCACTTTTTATTTATTAAATTATTTTAAAATATTTTATCTCAACTTTACAATTCTGACTTCTATTTATACCGAAAAATGAGTAACCTGAATTTGAGAATAATTAATTTGTTATTTAATGCATTATGTAAAGAATACTGAGTAATTTCTCGATTATTACTGATGTTTCTCTTGTAGTTTTCTCTATTTATAACCTTTCTGTCGCTGAGGAGGCAGAAATGTTCTAAGAATTGTTTTTCTCTCTGGACATTTTTAATTAGTAATGACCATGATTAATATCTATGTAGGTACAGTTTTAGATAAAACACGAAAGGATTTAATTACATGATAATCATAATGACCTTAGGAATACTCTTTCTTAAACATAATATCTCATATGCGAGTGGCCTGAATTATAGTTTACATAGAATAATTTTATCCTAGGTCTAAAACGCCAATAGGGATTTTTATATAACAGGTGTATAAGTTTTAAAAAGTTCCATAGACAACTCCATCTGTCACCCTTCTAATACTTTCTATCGATGTATCAAACGCCCTGCTTATATCCTGGATTGTATGTTGTGCATGTATTTTCCCTCTTCACTCGCACGTCACTGTCACCGACGAACTGATTGTTTGCAATACTAATCTATTAGAACGCCGTCGGATACCTTGACCTCGAAGATATTTTGTATATAAAGAATTACTTTTAAGAAATTTATTCTCATAGAAGTGGAGAGAGCGAAGATAATAAGTTTACCACCATGAAAGTTGTTGCAACTGTTGCAGTGATACTCGTGGCTCTCTCGGTGACGACTCTAGGCCAGGTAAATTGTAACGCTTTTTCATATATATACGAAGTTGAAGTGCTATACCAATTTTACCATACCAAAAAAAGTGATAAAATGTGTTGAACAATAAGAGAATTGAATTTTCGAAATACAGTTTCGAAATAAATAAAGTGCCGTGAGTAAAAGCATTGCTGTATGCATTTACTGCTCTATTAATATTACATAAATATTTAATATGTCTAAAAATATCATATGGTTATTTGTATCACTGTACTTGTGATATAAGAATATACCACATAAAAAAGAATGTCGAAAAAGTTAAAGTACTTTTTCGTTTCCATTTCCATTGCTTATAAGATTCTGTGCAAAAATTTTTACTTAAACGTTTCGTATTTTATCGGCTATCATCAGGTTTCATATTGTAAATACGAACACGTATATTTTATTGCAGTTCTTGTTTCAACTGGTAATTTAGCGTATTGAGGTAAAATATTTTTTTTTTATTTTTGACGCTTCGACTCGAATTTGACAAATTTTAAAAATTGATATTTTAAAAATTCTTTTTAGGATATAATCATTTTATATATAAAAATGTAAAACGTAGAATTAATATACTAGTTAAGTATTAGGTATCCATTAAAATAAATTTGCAGTAAATGTTAAAAGTATGTGTATAATGATCAGCATAATAATGTAAAATATTTGGATCGAGAGAACAGTTTTGAGAACATTTCGTCAAATTCTAGGTGTATGCTACTATGAGCTCTACGTATGAGCTCTGTCAAATCAATACTACACATTATTAACAAATAGAAGTTGTCAAGTTCGGGTCGTAACGTCTGAATTAAAAAAAAAACATATATTTTACCTTTATATGAAAGACTACCATTTGTGATTATTTGTGTTTATGTTGTGTTTAAAAAAAACATATTTAAAATAAGAAAACTCACAATGATCACTGAAATATCTAGGACTAATTTAGATATTCGCAGTAACCTAATTTAACATTTTTTGTATCTCTGATATAAAAAAATACTCTCCTTTGAGCTGGTTATTTCTGTTTGAGCTGCTTGTCTGAGACACGGTGCATAGTCGAATAAACAAGTGCGAGTGCGAATAAATAATGGTAGACTTTATTTGACTAATTCTCATTATGGTTTTATAGTGTATGGCCTATGGTCTTATACAATGCTTTAAGCAAAATTACAAATAATTAAAAACGTTAAAAACTGTCTTAATAATAAAAAACATTGGAGTATTGGCTTTTGTTAAAATATAGTTACTTTGTGTAAATAATATACTGAAATATAAGTAAAAATGTATTATTATGCATGAAATTAAAGTTTAAACTTCTGTGTTAAATTTTCACTCAAGTAAATTGAATAGTCATAAATATGAATTATATGTAACTATTAAAGGTTCGTTTTCTATAAAGAAAAATAAGATAAATGTAAACATTATGATAGTAATACGATGAAAACTATAGACAGTATTAGGAGTCTCTATGTCTATCACTGTAAACTTTATAATAAACGCCTCGAGTCTTTACTAGAGAACTTTCAACATCAAAGGATTTTTCATTTAACCACGAATTTGAAATAATCGTAGGCTCTTTGACCCCAGACGTATTTAAAATTTTTCAAACTTAATTTTCATGATAAAGAATATACGAAATTAAAAATCTGTGATATATATGATATTGCTATGTGTATGACTGCAGATGTGATGTACGTATTATAATACCAACTATAAATACTTAACTATAAAACTCGTTATTTTTAATATCATAACACCCAAATCTAGAGTTTAATACTTTCTAAATTATATAAGTATCATAAAATGTTTTTGATCAGGAATTGGAGATACGAGTAGATCGAACCTAATGGATGCAGTTTTATTTGAAAGGAGCGTTCTGTATATGTGATTTATTTTTGAGAATAATTTTCATCTTAACAATCATTCTTCAAAGTATAATTTTAGTTTGCTTAGGATATGTATAGCTTTAGATTAGATAATAAGAAAGTACCAAATCATATATTAAATTTGGAAATTAAGCACAAGTTATAATTCATTTTGAAAATACTTCATTACCTAAATTGGGTAACTTGTAATATATAAATATCTGATACATAAATCTTTATCTAATTACGTAAATTAACACTATATTTATAAAAATTATTCAGACTATGAGAAATATTCTCAAAAATATGTTTGCATTTTCTCGTATTTAAAATGCAAGTTTCAGTACATTTCCTAATTCTATGACATATTTTCAAAATGAAGAAAAATTACGA
Organism: Rosalia funebris; assembly: GCA_037954035.1. Lineage (NCBI taxonomy): Eukaryota > Metazoa > Arthropoda > Insecta > Coleoptera > Cerambycidae > Rosalia > Rosalia funebris. The sequence goes on along the minus strand of JAZFAV010000005.1, from coordinate 12,915,466 downwards.
TAGTGTAAGCTAAGTACCAAACATGTCAGATTTTAATTAGTAAACATTTTTTCCTTGCACTTGTACCATAGAAAAATATAGTAATGAAACACTTTCAATACTTCCAATACACTTGCAGACTTTTTCTGAGATACATTATGCGAAAGTGACGTAGACATTTTTACCTATCCCAATTATTGTAGTCTTTTAGTTTTTAATCTTCTCTCACCCGTTCATATGTTTCTGCGGAAATTTACTCACATTCTTCGGTAATTCCGTTAGTTCCCTGCTTCATAACTTCGATGTTAGCGTCTTGCTTAGCGTATACATTACATTTTAAGTATTCCGATAGAAAGAAATTAGATAACCAGGGGCATTAAGTTTGTATACTGAACTGACCACTCTATTGAAGTCCAGCGTCCAGACCACCTATTGGGATACTGTTCATTAAGATAAAGTCTTACTACACCACAATAGTATGTAGTAGCACCATTTTGTTAAAAAAGTTGTTCCAGATCTCGAAATTCATTAAGGTTGTCCTCTAAAAGCTTCAAAATTAGAGGCTCAATAGCATTTTGCAGCATGTCTAAATATACCTCTCCCGTAATATCTCGATTTAAAGGCACAGGTCCAACTATATGATTATATGTTGACTTCTTTGTGGAAATTGTGTGTGGCTATCATGAACGAAGGACATGAAGAGGATTTGGACCACTCGAGTACCTTATATTCTGAGTTTTCACATTACAATTTAAGAAAAACATGAATTCATCTGAAATTTATCAATCATCTGTTTGGTTCTGTTGAATTTCAATTGGTTACAAATTGCCAAATCTTTTAGTAACTTCTAAAATTAGACAGAATGTCATGTAATAATCAAATATCTTGCTCAATAGTGCTGGAATGCAAAAATTGAGGTTATATATGTATTATTTCGATTTTCGTTTGGATTAGATAATAGAGAATAAAAAGATGTAAAAGAAAACAATTGAGATCCACATAATGTAATATTTGAATTAATACGAAATTTATTTCCTATACATTTTCTTAACGAAGTTAAGAAAATTAGGAAACACGGAAGCTACTTTGAACCCGATTCCACTCATCTTAGTTCTTACAAATATATATGTTTGGTCATATGTGCGTGACGTGTTTCCAAATTTACAACTGTTCAACTGTAGACAATAATGAACTAATTTTTGAATATAATTATGCTTTTTATTTTAAAATCGTTAAATCGTTGTCATAAAATCGTTCTTTATGAAAACCGAAAATATAAAATTAACTTTAAAATGTATTCATTATTGTCCATCTTGCAGAGAAACGTATTTAAAATATGTCATTACTTTGTTTCTCGATGGTACATCTTCAAGCATAACTATAAGTGTTGTCATGTATGTACTTTACTGGATGATCGAATATTAGCTTAGCGTAAATAAATGGTTTGATAAAGTAGGTTGTGCATATTTACAATGATGTAATATGATTTGATTATAATATTTAGCTTGCAGTTTTAAAGGGTAATTTATCTCTCGGTTATTGTCCCAGATGTTTTCTTGGAGACTATATCAGCAGACCAAAGGTGAACTGTGTTGACACAGTTTTTCCAAAAATTAATTATGTCTACATTATCTTCTTCGATTTTGAAAAGCCTTTATATTTTTAAAAATAGGAGAACAATTCTCCACAAATGCCGAAATATTGCACGTTATACTACGCGCGTTTCACCAACCAAATTGAAATCTGTAGGAGCTGATTAAAACAATGGTACACTGGTTGAAACTGCAGCTTGAATAATCTCCTGATGATATCAATTTGGTTGGCGAAATGCACGTCAAGTAACGGTTTTCGTGAAAAACTAGTGGTTGTATCTGTTGTTGCATTCTAGGTGCCAGCCATGTTCAAACTTTATAGTACTTTATACCTTTGTAATTTATGTATTTTTTAAGTAGAAATATAGTAGGGGTATATACCTACTTATCAAAAGCCATCAAAATGTTCCTATGTTGATTTGGAATAATACTGTAAAGACATCACAATTATTGTAGATGTGCAAAAATCAATATTGCCATTCAATTAAATGTGAGAGAATGTGGTAGAATTATTTGGTTAATAATTATTAGTTGCGGAGGCAATGGAAATCTCTGCAAGATGTTATTTCCTTAATGCAATATTACCAGTCAGAAATCAAAGTCAACAGATTCCACAGTGTCCTGGAAGTTTTAGAGAAATAGTAAATGTGAAAATTCGATTAAGAGTATGTTCTACATAGAGGATATATCCGCAAATACATAAGTCCATAAATAAATTTGCGTTAGATAAATACTATATTACTATGTTAATTTGAATTAGTTGATATATGATGAGAATGAAATGATCTAATATCAAGGAGACAAATTTATATTTATACATTTACTGCAAAATGTATAAATATAAATTCAATAGAACATTTTGCAGCGCACCAATATTTGGCCGTAATCATAATCTCCTCGTAAAATACCCCTTCTACAAAAAATATTATCACAGGGTTCTTCAACATATAACTTTTTAAAAACCCCTGTTAGTCGATTAGAACTTTATCACGTCGCCATTTTGAATAGACGTTACAAATATTTGCAATTCTTATTTTCAATACAATTTCATTATTCTTAAATATTTTGCGTGTATAAATAAATAAAACTCCATCCATAGGTCTTAATCCCATTCCAGGTAGAGAATTAATATTTTATAAAAAAATGTTATTATTGAGGCATCGTATACATATTAATAGGTATAGTTTGTTTCATCGCTATTTGCTAAACAAAATATCTCAAAACATAACCTTGGCTTGTTTTTATGGGTAGGCTCAGGTACTCTCCCGCTTATCGGCAAGATAAGAAAGTTTTTTATTTGGCAAATAGCGATGAAATGAATGTTGTGTTTAGTCTGATACTTACAATCAGTTTATTAGTTAGTATAATTTTAAAGAACGACATACATTGTATGACTATGCAGTGATACGGCTGAGAATATAGATTAGATTAATATACAAATGGTGAAGGCGCTGGTAGATGTGAACATATAAACGGTAAACTTCTACAGGGTTAGCAAATGCATCGAAACTGTTGAATATGATATTTAACTTTATATATAATTCGTGGTTGAACCGTCAGGGCTCTACAATTTTTACTTCTGTGTTAGCAGGACTGTTTATTTTTGACATTTAGTGTATTATCAATCTTATCTCACTGTGCGTGTATTATGTTATAAACACTGGTAACATATGGTATATCATTTATTGAAAAGTGACTTATTATTCCATTACCTAGTTTATCAGAAACGCTTCATTTATTTCATCATTTAAGTGAACTTCTGCAATCCTGTAAATTTGTCAAGAAATGTATTTTCCACGACTACTCGATCAGGGGGTAATTGTTCACAAATTTATACGGGATAACTCTTCAGGTGATGTTATTTCTTAAATTACCCGTTATTTATGGGTTGAATAGTAAAAAAAAACGTTAAGGAAAGAATGATCAATTAGTGAGTTATACAATATATTTAAAATGAACATTTTCACAAAGCTGAAAATATATATTATCGTATTTGATGGGCACTGTATAATTATGGGTAATAATTTTTAATCTATTTCGTTAATTTTGATGATATAGTGTAGACACAATAACTTTCAATTCTTGTCGTTGGAGTCAGTCATCTATTGTTACAGTGCAATCGAGTACAAAAAACGAAGGTTCTTTTTTGCCTGGTTTTGTAAATTGAAAAGGAATTAGAAGGTAAAAGGAAATCTTTAATAATACGGAAGATATTATTTTTTTGCATTTGGAATAGGTATAGATGGATTTCCTAATAAGACTTATCTGATGAAAGTATTTCATGGTTAATTAGTTTACTATTATTATATTATTAGTTGTCAGTATTCATTCTCCCATAAATTAGTAAATAAAAACCATTATATTATGCATAGAAACTTGATTAAATGTTTTTTAAACGTATAATACACAGGATGAATATCTGGATTACTTATTTTGTTTTATTCTATTTATAAATGTAGGTATATAAACTTTATTATATTTCTTAAACAAAAAATAAAACTACACAGTAATAGTGATATTTAATAGCAATTGCATATTTCATTATTTTCATTTAATACCAAATATTTCTAACGAATTACGAGAAATTTGAGAAGAAGCATGTTTCTATATAAACGATAACCATATCCATTAGATCCATTACGAGTATCTCGTATTAGTATCGTTAAGATTGTAACTTAAGCAGGAAATGTAGTTCCCCAATATAAAACAGAAAATAGGATCAGACGGAATAACCTACTTTATGGTCTTTCGTAGCCAATTTCGCTTATTTAAATATATGGAAGATCGTTAAATTTTAAGGAAGTAAGTCGTTTAAGAAAAAAAAAGCAAGGTTGAGAGTTGGACGAGCAGTTATCCTAATATCCTTTTGATTTAGAGAAATCTTTTATGGCTGAAGTTCTGCAAGCTGTCAAGTGTAACAGTGCTTTCTTAAGTAATGAATAAATTTGTTAAAAATTCAAGGAATAACTTTTGAGAAAAACTCTGGGACTAGTCAAACTTTATATTAAATTGCATAATATTTTTAAATATAATTATATCATACAGGGAGATTCATGTAGGAGGTATGTCATCATCGATATTTCTTTAACGCCAACCCGCTCTATATTACGCAATGTGAAGGAGCATATTTTTGTACACACGAGACATGATAAGGAATATAGAAAATCGATTTTGCAATTTCAAAATATTTAATTTAATAGTAATGCTTATTTAAAAAATTAACTAAATTAAATGTTCAAATTGTGCACCGTTGGCTGTCTAACAGTATTTATAATCATTATTGCTTACCATGCTTTGATTAAAGGGTTGCCGATCAGGATGAGATCCGATTATGTAAAGAATTTAAATTCTTTCTCGTTCAGTTAATTTAACTATATCAAAAACCATTTAACATTCAATGAATACTTCAAACACCAAACAAAACATATCTTTACAGAAATAACTCCAGAACACAAAAAACTATTAAACGAAGTACGATTTAAATTTTTTATCTTAAAGCAATAAAAAAAAAAGCATTATCTGCCGCTAAGGCCGCTGTCTGGCAGCCAAAGATGCACAATTTAAACATTTAGTTTAGTTATTTAGTAGATTTTGTTTAAACAATTATTGCTCTTAAATTTAGTTGGCGTAGAAAATGTGAACTTTCATATTCAGTAATTAAAAAGGGGGTTGCCATTAAAAAACGGCAATTAGTGCAGAAACAAAGTTATCTGGAAGAAAATCCAAATATCTTGCGCCAGTTTGGTTCACGTCTAAGAAATAGAGACTCTTCTTCTGTCGACTATGTTGCACAACACATTTACTTTCGAGGAATTTTGAGTATGATACTCCATTAATGCAGTTTTGCCTGTTGACCTTCAAAACAAAAATAGCTTCGTCAGAAAAAAATATGCTGTTTTTTATGAAATTATTATCATTATTGCATAGTTGTTGCATTTGCTTGTAGAATAGATTTCGTCAATTAAAGTCGTCTTGAGACAGGTCACGACAAGGCACCATCCTTATAGGGACTATTCATTTCATCGCTATTTTCCAAATAAAAAACTCTTATCTTGCCGATAAAAGGAATAGTTTACCTGAGCCTAGCCATAAAAACAAGCCTACTGTATGTTTTTAGATTCTTTATTTGACAAATAGCGATGAAATAAACTATATATAAGGATGATGCTTTGGTTTTTTTTCAGAATTTTGTGTACGATTTTCCTGCATTTCCAACACAACATTAATTTTCTTCTCATTCTCATTTCATCTTTTTTTAATAGTGAGGGTCGACCAGATTTTGGAAGATCGCGAACATACCCAAATTCGCAGTATTTATAGTCATTATTGGTTACCATGCTTTGACTAAAGGCTTGCCGATCAGGATGAGATGCGATCATGCAGAGAATTTAAATTCTTTCTCTTTCAGTTAATTTAACCATTTCTCACAAAATGACAAATTTATTATTATCAATTAACACTTCAAACACCAAACAAAACATATTATTTACAGAAATAACTCCAAAACCCAAAAAGCTTTAAAACGGACTTTTCCGCACGTAGAACATCTCTATCTCGAAATTGAGTGGCAGAGAAAAAATAAACCAACACATAAATGCAGAATATCTGTTTTATGCGACAGTTTTACTTTTTTCAAATAGTCCACCATCCTGTTTTCTCATGACCCATGGACAGGGTGGGGTGTATCCTATCCACCTCAAAATCAACAGATGTCGTCTGGTAGACGTCCCTAATCAGAATCAGTCGAAACCCAATCGATCCGACACGATTTAATTGAGTGATCGTGCTAACAAAAAAAAATCTCTAATAGTCCATCATTGTGTTTCTGATCACACATGAGCATGGTAGAGTGTGTTATATCCACCTCAAAATCAATAGGTGTCATCTGGGAGACGTCCCCGATTAGAATCTGTCAAAATCCGATCGATCCGACACGATTTAGTTGAGTTTTCGTGCTAACAAGAAATTTTATTAATGCCAATGACAACGACAACGACACACACATAAAATCTATTTGTTTAAAAACCATTTATTCTTGGTTTTTAGGCCAAGAAACGAAGAATAAACGCTAGAAAGTTTTTTTACACGATTATATCACTTTTCCGCGTATAGTTGAGTGCGGAAAAGGAAAAGCATTATCGATTGTTAAGGCCACTGTCTGTCAGCCAACAATGCACAATTTGTGCAAACGATGCACACAAAAAATGTAATCTTTCACATTCAGTGATAAAAATGGGGGCTGCCATTAAAAAAAATATCGGTGACATTATACCTCTACGTGAATCACCCTGTACGTATTAATTACATTCAAAAAAGTGCGCAACTAAAATTAAATTCGACTATTCCGAAAGTTGTTCCCAAAACTTATGCCCTGAATTTTTAACAAATTTATTCATTACTTTACGAAAGCAGTGTATTTAAAAATCCACTAGTCGCTTACTGGCCTTCTTCCTAACAAAAACCTCAGCGACACTTCTAGGTTAAGTGACGGTTGAGCCTAAAAAACTAATCTTTTTTTGTTCCACTTTTTTGACTTAAAACGATTGTGAAACAGTACTCGGTGAAGTATGCTATACAGCAAAACGTTGTTATTCTCTTTAAGTAGAAAAGCCGCAGTTGCTTTGTTAAAAGAATGTGTTTTTACAATTAATATGTAACGCAATATCGTAATTAACCTTGTGTATACAGTACCAAACTTTTTAACCGCAACATGAACCATAGTTTACGCTTTTTTCTTTTATACATCTTTATATTACAAAAGTTCTAAGGAATAATGAATCACCCATTATTACTGTAAATGTTACATATGTACATATATAATATAAGCGAAATTACATGGAAGGAATAATGGAAATAATAGCGTGTGATAACGGGTAATAGTAATTGCTGTTGCTTTAGAAACTTTTAATGATTAACCTTAGAAAAAGTTTATTGCGATTTATATCAGTATAGCCGACTCGTTTAAAAAAATCAAATTTCCATATTTGGTAATAATAGTTCCTTAGTTCGCTTGCCAGTAAGGCGAAATGTTTTTTTTTTATTATACTGCTGAAGTCACGTTACATGGTTCAATATTACCTTATAATATAACTCGTAATATCTTATAATATATATAAATAGTATAACATATCGGTCGAATGAAACTTTTTATAAAAACTTCAGTTTATGTAACGTTATTAACTGATATAACAAACATGGAGTTCGCAAGATCGATTTCGATGTCTGTTAAAATAAATTTTTCGCCCTAATAATGTTTTTTTTAGAGAAGTGTGGCGTTATAAATTTGCAAACAGGCGGAAGGTAATTTTGTTCTTAATCGAACGCTCGTAGCTAAGAGTGCGTTGATTTACTTTAAGACGAAAGTTTCAATATTGTTATAATATATGAAGTAAGGTTGAGCACCGAAATTACTTGGTCTAAGATGTGGCGAATTGGACTGCTCTCAGTGGCGTCACGTGGCCAATTACGTTCCCCACAATCATACCAGATGGCAAAATCAGTCAAAAACTACCCACTTTTATTATAGACTAATATCGTCAATCCTAATATAATACTATTTAAGTGACTATTTGTAGGCTATGCTTCTTTAATATTCCACAATATTTAATACTTAATATCATTATACAGTTTTTTCATTTGCGTACAACGATAGTTTATTTGCTATATACAGACCGGGGCAGGCTTCCAGGTGGATTACTTAAGCAAAGGAGAATTAACAGAAACCGATTGGTTAAGTATTGAGTGGATTTTTTTGCATTGTCAACACACAACATTAAGCTGATCGTCTTGAGATGGTTCGGGTCGACTAGATTTAGGAGAATCACAAGCATGCCCAATTTCGCGTTATTTACACTCAACATTGCTTACAATGTTTTGGCTAATGGGTTGCCGATCGGCATGAGTTGCATTGAACAATTCAACTTCTCTTTGGATGCGCAACCTGTCTCCAAATCTGATCATGGAAAAAATTTCAATTCTTTCTCGTATATATTAAACATTATTTACAAAATGGCAAAGCTCCTACTCAATAAACTCTTCAATACACTGATTTTGACAAACAGAAGATAAGGAATGTCTTCTTTAAAGAAATAACTCCAAAAAACAACAAAAAAATATTTAACAAAGTACGGCTTCAAGCTTTTATCTGACAGTAATAAAAAAAATATTGGCGGTGGTTAAGGCTACAGCTAGGTAGCCAACGGTGCAAAATTTGAGCATCTAATGTATTTTAGTTAAATAATCATTGTTATTAAATTAGGATTTTGAAATGGCAATATCGTTTTAAATATATATTCATGCTAATGTAATTACCTCCCACAAAACAGTGCACTGATTTACTTTAAAATACAAGTTTCAATATTGCTATAATATATGTAGTAAGGTTGAATAAAATGAGTTTGATTTTTAGTCTGTACTTTATCGATTATACAGACCGCAGCAGGTTACTAGGCGGATTGCTGTGTTAAAGGAGAATTAACGGGTGAACTCCTCAAATATGCGCAATCTCGAGTAAGACGTGTAACCAATTATCGTAATACAGTAGACAGTATGAATTGAATTGGTAGGAATGTAGGTTTGTGGGAGAAAGAATAAGAATACAAAATATTTTATTTCTTTTACTGGATTGTAGCTTTATAAGTGTATCTTACATGTAAAACGGTATTAATGATAACAAAATTATTATTTAAAAAGTTGCCGAAGAGGTGTAAATAATTAAGCAACAATTTCGTGGCCGATCGATAGGTGGAATTAAAAGAATTTTTAGTCAATTAAGATAATTTTTTACTTTGGCTAAGATAATTGCCCTTCAACTAGATTTTTCCTAATTTTTGGATAACATGAACAATACATTAAGGTAGACAAATTAATGTAGCTTATGTATCACTGGATGTTTTGGAACAAGTTTTGATAAGTAAGAATGGGCACCCTTAAAAAATCTACAGGAATTTTTAAGTTAGGAGCTAATAATTTGCGTGGTAATAATTTAAAAACATAGTTTTAAGTACCGCTAAACTCCCTTCTGTCATATATAAAATACAGTGATAAATTAGTTATACAGTTCAAGAAAGTAACTGGGTAATGGTAATAAGCAATGGTGGAATAAAGTAAGTAACTGTCGAATAAATAATACTGGGTGATACGAGTAGGAGATATAGCGTCATCGCTATATTTTTAAATGACAATTCCCTTTTTTATTACGCAATGTGCAAGAAAATATTTTTTTATCTCTACGATATTAAGAGAAAAGGTTGCAATTTCAAAATCCTAAATTTAATGACAATGTATATTTAAAAAAAATCATGTGCAGCACAGTACACGTGATAGAAGTGAATACTTCTTTAGAATAGAGAATGAGAGAGATTAAGAGTGAGAGATTGAAAGAGAGAGAGAGAGAGAGAGAGAGAAAGGGAGAGGGATAATTTCAAAAGAAATATAACAATATAAAATTTGTGTAAAAAATATTCGGTTTATTCATTATCTACACTATCATCGGCTGGTGGTTCAATTGTTAATACTGATATGATTGGCTTGTGATAACTAAAATATGAAATATATGTTCGTGATTCTATATTTTCTATATAACGTGTAAAAATTGCAAAAAAATTGTTGTTTCGGATTTTGTTGTCAATTTTTTGAGATTGTTATTTATAAGCAGACCAAATGTTTCTCGAAGAAAGTTAATTAACGTCTAAGAATCATTGGATCCTAAATTTACATTGAAATCTCCCCCGAGAATCAAAGGGATTTTATATTCGCCTCTTCCAAGTGCATTTTCACCTGTGTGGCTGTAAACCAGTAGGGAGCGGTGAATGAAATATATTATACCTTCTAGATTTTAACAAGTTAAACGGTTCAAGGATATTATCAAATAATCAGAGAACACAGATGTAAATAACGTAAATAATTACAAAACACAATGATAAATATTCGGTACACACGCGTGCTGATTCAGCTGTTAATATATAGCGTCTGGACACGTACATCTATAACGCGCGCATGCGCGACAATAGGGAGACGCGGATAGCCTAAACTGATATATATGATGTATAGCTCTCATTCTATTTCTCTCTATGTTATACATTTGTGTACTCTGTCTTGTAACGAAGCCTGTGTTTTAGATATACCAAATGTATAGCTCTCTTTCTCCTTCTCTCTACGTTATATCTTTTTTCTCTCTCGTGTAACGAAACCTGGAAACGTTACATTTTTTCCAATTCTCTCTCCATTCTCGTCAAATATCAGAACGCCGCCAAAAAAGTATTGACTTCAAAAATTAACTAAAGAAAATATTAAAATTGCGCACCTCGGCTGACTGATAGTAGCTAAGATGTTTAATAAATCCATTTTGAAAATTTTCAATAACTTCAGGAGGTTACATATCGTAACGAATTCGTGTTTTTAAATCTTCTAAGTTCCCCGGCTTTGCGATGTATATTTTGATTTTTAATTATCCCCACAAAATGTAATGTAAACGGGTCAAATATGGCGATTCGGCTGGCCACTCAATCGGCCACCTTCTGCCCATCCAACGATTCGAGAGCATCGCATATAAATAATCACAGACAGGTGTTCACAATGGGGAAGTGTACCAACTTGTCGAAAGAAAATGTCATTTATCGGAAAGTCAGATTCCTCTACATAAAGTTATTAGTGCAGGAATATATAAAGTTATTAGTGCAGGAATAATGGGCGTGGTAATGATTTTGAAAATAGTTTTAATTAACGCTAACTTCCTTCTAAAATTGGTAAGACATTGTTTGATTTTGATTATTGTTTTTTCCATTAATTGTTTTTTTTTGAAATACCAGGACACTATTTATGAAACTTTGAAGTGCGTTTGGGAGATTTCAAAAAAATAACTTTGATGTTGGCTAAGTAACTCATCTACATCCGGATAACACTTACGTATCATTTCCGTTGTATGATGTAACTCATGAAGTATACACATAATATGTATTCAATTAGGACACACATTTTTGAGAGAACGGCTCATAGAAACGCAGCGCCATAATTAACGATTAATAATATTTGATGTTTTGAAAGTTGAAATTGTTTGAATGTAATTAATATCAGATGCAGAATTTATACTAGTACTATTAATTAATAACTACTAAATTTTTCTAATATTTCACTGACTAATACATACTCAAATGATCGAAGCGGATTAGGCTATAACGTAATATAAGTACTATAACGTTAGCCCCAGAATGTTTTCTTAGAATCTGTTGTCTCGTTCACAGTTAACCACAGTTTTATTTGTATTTACGATTTAATATTATTTTCAACTTTATTGTGCACAGACAGTAAATGTCTTTGTAACGTACTTCGGTTGGAATTTCATAAGTTAAACAAATTATACGGCACACGTAGAATAAACATTGAACATAAATTCGTATTCCTGTCGGTAATTTTTATAACATTCAATCAACAGCAAACACTGATTTGTTCAATAATCTATTTCAGTGAAAGGATGTATTGTAGAGGTGTCTGCGCATTGATTGGAAACTGAATCCTGAGAGGACTCTACCTATTTTAATTAAACCAGTGTTTATATTAAGCACAGGCCTGAGTTACCCAGTTCGTTATTATATTAGGTTTATGAGCTCGATCCTAGACTATCATCCTTTTGGATTATGTTGTTCTGTTTCCATTAGAATTACAAGTAATGTATGCACATCTTAAACATCAATATATATCCAAACCGTCTAACGGAAACGCATATATCTCATTAATATGACATTTTAAATTATTATAAAACACATGAATGTAGGAAATCGATATATCAGTGTACACGTTTTAGTTTATTATTTTTGTTTATTTATTATTCAATGGCTCGATGACTATAATCATAACATATCAAATCACGAATGTGTTGCGAGTATCTTTTTTTTTGGAAATAATGGGGAATTTTGGGAAGTCAGTCAGCAATACGACGTCAAGACGAATAAGATGGTAAAGACGAGTTGGTCGTTTGCAATATGCGTTGTTATTTTCATGTTGGTCGTCTAGACTAACATCAAAATAAAAATGTATATTGCAGACTCGTGTTTTAATATGTGTAGTTAACGTTGATTGTTTATCCATATAGTGTATTAATTTTATTTAGTATAAAGTTCGTAATATATCTATTTGTCTATAAAACCCTACTCGAACATTATTTTAATAACACAAGCATCATCTCTAGACAATGATATAGTACCTACATACATAACACTGACGTAGTTTTCCACAAAACACTAAAACAGTATACACCACACTAGATGGGCGTTTCGCCAACAAAGTTGGCATCATCATCATCATCATGAGGTCATCAGTCCTAAGACTGGTTGGACGCTAATCTCCAGCTTCTCCTATCTTGTGCTAACCTACGCATTTCGCTAATTGTGCTACAACCTACATCCTTTACTATTTGTGAGCAGTAGTCTAATCTAGGCCTACCTCTGCCTTTCTTCACTCCTATTTCTGCCTCCAAAATATCGACTATTCCCCCATGTCTCAGCAAGTGGCCTACCATTCTATCTCTTCTCTTCTTTATGTTTTTCCACATACTTGTTTTCTCGCCGACTTTCTCTAATACTTTTTCGTTTCTAACCCTATTAGTCCACGGTATTTTCATCATTCTTCGGTAACACCACATCTCAAAAGCTTCTAATTTCTTCCTACTTGCTTCCCCTACCGTCCAGGTTTCACAACCGTATAGCGCCGTGCTCCATACATACGTTTTCAAAAATCTCTTCATTGTTTCTAAGTTTATTACCCCCGAGCATAAAAATGCTTTCTTTTTGTTAAAAGTTACTCGACCCTGCGCTATTCTTTGTTTTATATCTTTATCGCTTCTTCCATCCCAATTTATTTTACTTCCTAAATAAGTGAAGTCTTTAACTTCCTCCAATTTTTCATTATTAATTTGTACTTTCGTTTTTGCTCTGCTCTCGCGCCCTCTGCACACTAACACTTTAGTTTTGTTTTTATTCACCCTCATTCCGTATTCCTCTGTCAACACTGCCTCCATTTCGTTCAACGCTGATTCTAATTCCTCTTTACTAGATGCTAATACTGCTATATCATCCGTGAATCTCAGCATTGAATCTTTTACCACATTAATCGCCTCTTCGATGTACAGATTAAAAATTAGTGGTGATAGCGTACATCCTTGTCTTACTCCTTTCCTGATACCTACTTCCCTTCTTTCCCCTTCTACTTCTATAACAGCAGTTTACTCTTTGTATAGATTGTGTACTACTCTCCTATCTCTATACTTCATTCCCGCGCTCTTTAGTATCTCGAACATTTTTTCCCATCTTACATTATCAAAAGCTTTTTCTAAATCTACAAATCCTATATAAGCGTTCTTTCCTTTTTCTATTGTTTTCTCTAACATTACTCCTAGCGCCAGAATAGCTTCGCGAGTTCCCCTATTTCGCCTAAACCCGAATTGGTCTTCTCCTAGTATTTCCTCCGCTCTATTTTCCATCCTCTTCTGCACTATTCTGGTTAAGATTTTTGACGCGTGGGAAGTTAGGCTAATCGTTCTAAAGTTCCCGCATTTGTCGGCTCCTCTCTTCTTCGGTATAGTAACGATAATGTTCCTCTTATAATCTTCCGGCATCTCGCCCGTTTCGTATATGTATTTTACCAGTTCAAACATCCTATTTACTACTTTCTGTCCCGCACATTTAAAAATTTCCGCCTGTATTTTATCTACACTCGGCGCGTTATTGTTCTTTAGCCCCCTTAGTGCATTTTTGGCATCATCCGGAGACTAATTAATTATTAAATTAAATTGATTAAAGATTAAAAACATGAATATCGAGAGAAATGAGATGTATCTTCGAATTATATAAAATATTATATGTTTATGAGCTAGTTTGATTATTATTACAATTGTACATTTAGCTGAAAAATTTGTATTTGTATCTATTTAGATATATATTCCACGGTATCATTACATATCTAAATAGTAAATAAAAAATATTTTAGCATCCATAGCAGTAATGATATACCCGTAATTTCCAATATTTATCACGGTATTATTGCTGCTAACTGTGTTAACGAATGAACAATTAGCTAATTACATTGAGTTTTCATGGCAAGCACTTCATTTTGATGAATATTTGATCATGTTATTTTATCTAAATTTATGTACAATGAAATTTGTGGTTCAAGTAAAGGTATTGTTTATTCATAAAATTAGTCTTGTTATATTGCTTGCTGAAATGAAAGTGGATAACCATGTTTAATTTAATCTCGATACGAAAATTAGTAATCGGTAAGAGGACGTCTGTTTTAACATTTAAGGTTCTTTTTTATATCTTTATTTGACGTAGTTTACCCTCATATGAAGTATTTCCGCTAAACCCCCACTCTTGTAGTAGGACCTTGTTCTGCCCAACATGTAGTACCTACAGACAAAGCATACGGTTTTACATCCTATCCGAGGGGTGGCATGTCTTCTACACAAACTTCGTCTAAGGTGTGTGTAATTAAGTTTGTATAACTTCTGCGAGTCCAATTACATACAAGCTTCTACAGGATATAGACCAACCAGTTCGTGGTCGTCCATCCTAGTAGCCGCGTCGTATGTTGCTTGACCAATATCGATGATTGTGTGGAAATTCTAATTTCTCAATTAAAATTGTTTATTGCCTAGTAGACACAATTACTTTATGGTCAAAATTTGTTAAAAACACATTCAACAAATGAATAACTGTAATAATGAATCATAACACTGATAGTACTAATTAAAATTACGTAATCATCGACGAATACAAATTAGGGAAAATAAATCACACACTACTAAATATTTCCCTGTATTTAAACATGACTTAATAAATCGGTGTAAATTAGTCTCCAAAACTCTACTTATTGAAATATTTAATTTCTTTTAGACCGAGTCCGATGACGATAAGAAGAGAATCCTTAAAAACCGCGAGGAGTGCATTGCGCAAACGAAGGTAAACCCCGAGCTGATCGACAAGGCCGACAGGGGCGATTTCGTAGACGACGACAAGCTGAAATGCTTCACGAAATGTTTCTATCAGAAGGCTGGTTTTGTTACAGATGACGGTGCTCTAATATTGGATACGATCAAGGCTAAAATTCCCGCAAATATCGACAAGGAAAAGGCACTTCAAGTAATTGAGAAATGCAAGCAACAGGGAAAGGATGCCTGCGAAACTGTGTATTTGGTGCATAAATGTTACTTCCTACATACGCACCTTCCAGAAACAGAGAAACAGTCAGAGAGCAAAACCGAAGCGGTGGGGCCTGCCGTTACCAGTGCACCCAATGATGCACAACAAAAAGATGTAAAGTCCGACGATAAAGGAAGTAAAGTTGAAACTAAAACTGAGAGTCAACAAGAGGCTAAGAAGCAATAATATTAATTATAACTTTAAAGCTATAAGTGTTTTATATTCTCACCCTCAATGCATGCAAATGAAAAGTGTGAAAAATGTTGAAAACGAGACTAATGTAATACCTTTTTAATTAGAATTCATTATAAAGTATTACCACATTAGTATTATTAGGTTTATGTTCGTATAATTATTGTTATTTATTAAAGAAATATATTTGATTAATAAAGGCTGTTACGTATATGTTTATAATACAACGATAATATTTATTTGTTATAGTTGCTAAATGTATTTTAATTATTTAATATTGGAGTTTACTTAAATACACACCACATAAACTAGGCACATACGGAAATAATTTAAGAGAAGTATCATTTTAGTGAATGACTATTTTCTTTTAAAGAAGACTGCATGTTAATTTAAAAAAAAATTCATGTTTTGCAATAATCATTCAAGTATATCTATACTTATTAATACATTCTTAATTTTATTTTTTCGCACTCCACTATAAGCAGAAAAGTAATGTAATCGTGTAAAGAAAAAGTGAAAAAAAAATTTTTTTTAGGTTTATTTTTCGTTTTTCGGCATAAAAACAAAAAAAATGGTTTTAAAAATTTTTTTGCTGTGTGTGTGTCGTCGTTGTCGTCGGAATTTATTCTTGTTAGCAAGATAACTCAACTAAATCGTGTCGGATCGATCGGGTTTTAACTAACTCTGATTGGGGAAGTCTCACAGACGACACTTATTGATTTTGAGGTGGATAGGACACATTCCACCCTGTCCATGGGTCATGAAAAAGCACGATGGTGGACTATTTGAGAAATTTGTTTTGTTAAAATACGATAACTCAACTAAATCGTGTCTGATCCATCGGGTTTTGACTGATTATGATCGAGTACGTCTCCCAGATGGCATCTATTGATTTTGAGGTGGATAGGACACACCCCACCCTGTCCATGGGTCATGAGAAAGCACGACGGTGGACTATATGAGAATTTTTTTGTTAACACGATAACTTAACTAGATCATGTCGGATCGATCGAGTTTTGACTGATTCTGATCGGGGATCTCCCAGACGACATCTATTGATTTTGAGGTGGATAGAATACACTCTACCATGTTCATGGGTCATGAGAAAGCACAATGGTGGACTATTTGAGATTTTTTTTTGTTAGCACTATCACTCAATTAAATCGTGTTGGATCGATCGGGTTTCGACTGATTCTGATTAGGGACATCAACCAGACGATATCTATTGACTTTGAGGTGGATAGGACACACCCCACCCTGTTCATGGGTCATGAGAAAGCTCGAGGGTGGACTATTTGAAAAAAGTAAAATTGTCGCATAAAACGTATATTCTCCATTTATGTGTTGGTTTATTTTTCCTTTCGGCCACTCAATTTCGAGATAGAGATGTTCTACGTGCGGAAAAGTCCGTTTTGAAGTTTTAAAACTGTTTATTCAAAAGACATATTCATTCTTTCGTAACCAATATTACCAAGTATAGTCAATAAGACATCTCCTTTTCTAGTTAATTTTGTATCTTGAAAATTGCGCTCACACCATATCATATTGTACGAATTGGAAAACTCTTTACATTGGAGTTGGTTCTAAAGAAACACTTGAAATATGTCTAAAGAAGAATTTGGACTAGTGAGTGACTTGAAATTTGCAAGTTATCGCTGTTTATCAAACTTATGTATTTAGTTTGGATAATAATTATTTATGTATTATAGGGAATTATTTGATATTCAGTTAAAATGTTTTAATATAGTTCTTTTATGGCATTTACCGTTTCGGTTATGTTTATTTTTTGATCTGATCTGACACTGATCTTACACATAAAAATTCAATTTTTAATGATTCTAGTCGAGTTAGTCCAGTAATAGTCTAGTTAGAGTAAACCGAGTAATAACCAATATATCATGAGAAGATATAACATCAGCTTCTGCTTAACATTGATTAGTCATTTTGAAGTTGCTTATGAAGCCTGTGAAAACTTTGATGATAAACTATATTCGTCATTGATTTGTATGTCCTTTCATTAAAGCATGGAAATTTATTCAATCTCGCAGTTTCATAAACAAAATATAAAACAAAAAAAATTATTACAGCAGTAAATATAAAAAAAAAAACTAGCACCTATTTAAAAGATTTTCAACGACTGGGTGCGTATTTATTTAAACTCGTAGTAGTATTCGTTACTAGTTCGTACTACTAATTTAAACTCGTTTAAATTAGTAGTCGATCTAGTTTTGAATGTTGGGAATCTTTACAAAGAGAATTAAGATTACTTCAGTATAAGCTATTATTTCATCGATGTTCTGCATAGTAGTTTGTGGAACGATGGCCTCTTTTACTAGGGGGGTGAAGTTGTGTATCTCAACTTTGACGTACTTATGGAAACGAATATTGTGTATGGCAAAAATTCCCGAAACAAAAATTAATCTGTTTTTAAAGTGTTTATCTTTAAAAAATAAGAACCAAGTTAGTCAGTGTGAAATTATATAGTTAATTTGTTATAAAAATAATGGTATCGAATTAAATAGAACAAAATTGAAGATATTTGATGCTACTTTTACATGAAGTTTATCTAATATTTATTAATGAATATGTTTGTATTTTAATCGACTTTCAAGATTTTAGGTTTTGTATTAGGTTTGATTAAGTATTTTTGTAACACAAGAAATATTATTATTTATATTATTAAATAAATTGTGTTATATACGGGTTTTATTAGTAGTAAACAGAAATACGTAACAACTGCCTAGAGAGTACTACACTAGACTAACTTGTTCTGAGCCCCACCGTGGTCCAAAGGTGTGTTCTTTCAAACATTTCGCTATTTGTCGCGCCATCTTCAGTGATTACGTAGTTGCACCTGGTTATCGATTACTATTACATGCATATGAATTAATTTACAATAAGCTATCATGGATTTAATTGCAAGTTAAATTTTTATACATAATATTTAGAAGCTAACTTTAAAGATATGTTATGCGAATACATTGCAAATTATTAAATTACTAAAATAACTGAAAAATACATTGGAAATTATTAAATTACTGAAATAATTTCTTTTCCACTATTTTTTTTTTGCTTTTCTGTGAAATTTTTCCTTATACTCATATAGTCAGATACTCTTATAGCATATTAATTAATTATTAATATTATTATACGTGTATAATAATAATTAAATCAGTATACGGTCAACTTGTATTTTATCCTAGATATTCATAAACTTACATATCAGTCGACTAGATGCAAAGCCCGACAAGTCCAGACAAGCATAAAATGAGATAATTAATAAAAGCTTGTAATATTTTTATCCAATTGAATGCAGTGACCAAATTTCGTAAACTAGGTTATTATTGTTTTTAAATAATAACAAATCATAGTTTAGAAATCAGAAGCATCTATGTGACAGTCAAAATTGGGAAATAAAATGGACATGTCGATTTTTGCACCTAATTCTGTTTGAAATGTTCCAAAAAATTTGTGTAAATTTTGAAAATAAATTTTATTTCTCATTATTATCGAACAGCAGAAAATACATTTTCAAATACCAAAATTAATTGAGTATTCTTCGCAGTTACCCTCTTCTTCGACTGCTAGTCCTCCATCTGAAACATTTTGGAAAGCTTCTCGAAAGAAAATTAAGGCATCTTCTTTTTCCCATTCCTTTCCATAGTGTTTTTCTAATAGTTTCGCTGTACTTTTTTCCTTATCTTTATTGATTAGTATTCCAATTTTCAATTCCTTTGGTCCCATTTCTGAGATGTTTTTTCCTCTTTTACATAAGCTTTTGAATGTACTTATAATATTTTCATTTCTGTAAAATGCTTTGCTGCTTACAAGAAGTGTGTTATAATTATTATTATTTTAACAATGATTATCCTATTATCCTGAAGGTTGAAATTTAAAGTGCCAATATCCTGGTTGTTTTAAAACATTTTGAGTTTCACGTCTCCAATCCCCGATTACAAAGTCCTCTCAAATTTCGTGAACAGTAGCAAATTTTTTGATCATATTGATGTACTCTTTTGGATAAACTACTTCCATTTTCTTCTTATAGATTTTTTAATTTGACAAAAAACACGATCGGGGGGAATATAAGAATGCCCAATAACCGGAAAGAGCAACTTTATTTTCTCTACACGTGGAGGAGCTTGAAATTGTAACCTATAATTCAATATACCAATGATAGTAGAATTTTTGTGTTGTGCTCCATATCTATCACACACATATTATTCCTGACAAAATCTACAAATTAAACTGCATCACGCAATGAAATATTTATCTCTTATTGGTTCATTGGAAACGTCAGCCTTTGCATCTAAGACCGCAAGAGATATGTCTAGGTTTGCATCTGAGATGAAACTCAAATTACTTTTGACTTGTCGGTATTTGTAAAAACTCCCTTGGACTATGTAGGAATTTACATTTTTAATCTATTACCATAACAATCTCATTTTTGAGGAAAGGGTGACTTGTCGGGTTTTGCATCTAGGCGACTGATATAGATATCAGCCCTACAGACTTACTTGTGCCTTTAATGTAAATTTTTGTTCTTTTCTATATTTATGATGATGCATTAACAATAGGTAAAGTAGAAATGAGGGTAAATATTCATAAACGTATTGTTCCCATTGTTAGGACTTTTTGTTGGCGACCGCTATTGTTAAAAAGTTCAAAATGGATTATCGCAAACAGTTACGTTTTGTTTCAGAAATTTCGTTGGATATATTAGAAGTTGTATAGAGCTCGATGTTACCTTTGTCAATGAATAAATCTGAATGGCCATTTGCAATAAAGACGGAAATATAATAATAAGAATTAACGTCCCAAGACATAAATATTGAGAAATGTTTCATGAGTAAAATAAATTTTTTTTAATAAATCGCCATTTAATATGTGTCTTAAGTATGTTAAAATAATAGGTTATAAAACATCTCATTAGAAACGTAATTTATGCGAGATATTACGATATTTCGAATTTAGAGTTTAATAGAGGTCATGTCTTGTATTTATAATAAAAGTTGGTTACATTATATAAAAGGTGGAACAGGTATATAAAAATTCGTCGTTTATTTGAAAACATAGATTCATTAATAAAAATATAAATTTCGTTAGCTTTTCTTCTTCCTTTTTTTAATAAGGTCTATGACCTGTTCCTCTTCGATGAATATCATCGGTACTATGAGCTATTTATCTGTTCTTAAAGAAGGTAGGCAGCTCCTTGATGCTCTAACCCTCTTCGTTAGTTGAATACATCAATTATAATTCTTTATTGAAGTGAATACTTCTTTGGCGGCGTTCTGATATTTGACGAGAATGGAGAGTGAAGTGGAAAAATGTAACGTTTCGAGATTTCGTTACACGAGAGAGAAAAAAGATATAACGTAGAGAGAAGGAGAAAGAGAACTATACATTTGGTATACCTAAAACACAGGCTTCGTTACAAGACAGAGTACACACATATATAACATAGAGAGAAAGAGAGCTATACATCATATATATCAGTTTAGGCTATCCGCGTCTCCCTTTTGTGCGGTCCTTCTTCTTTAATGCCCACTCATACGCTAAGTCCAAGGTCTAAGTTGCTTGAAGGGGGAATAATTTAGGAAGCATCGTATGATCAAGAGAGAGAGCCACGTATTCATTGAATACTAGGCAATAGAAGAAAACATAGTATGACGAGAGTATGAAGAGAGAGCGATATAAACTCAGTACGAAGCGATGAAAAAATATCGTCATCGCAGCCATCTGTATCTCACTGAACCAAAATCTAGAAGATATAATATATTTCATTCACCGCTCTCTACTGGTTTACAGCCACACAGGTGCAAATGCACTTGGGAGAGGCGAAGACAAAATCCCGTTAATTCTCGGGGGAGATTTCAATGTAAATTTCGAATCCAATGATTCTTTAACGTTGATTAACTTTTTTCGAGAACCATTTGGTCTGCTTATAAATAACAATCCCAAAGAATCAACAATAAAATCCGGAACAACAATAGATGCAATTTTTACACGTTATCTAGAAAATATTGAATCACGAACATATTATTTCATATTTTAGTTATCACAAACCAATCATATCAGTATTACCAATTGAACCACCAGCCGATGATAGTGTAGATAATGAATAAACCGAATATTTTTTACACAAATTTTATATTGTTATATTTATTTTGAAATTATCCCTCTCCCTTTCTCTCTCTCTCTCTCTCTCTCTCTTTCAATCTCTCACTCTTAATCTCTCTCATTCTCTATTCTAAAGAAGTATTCACTTCTATCACGTGTACTGTGCTGCACATGATATTTTTTTTCACTATTATTTCATATTTGAAGATTTATCTTTTCAAGATATTTAATAGTTAATTTTCTGGGTATATCTGAGTAATTGCTGTAACATTGATTGCAGTTACAACTGTAATGGTCTTACTAATATTATTAACTACCATTGTGGATACATTTTTGGTAATATATGCAAAAGTCCATAACTTCAAAATAATCTAGTTAATTCGTTATTGATTTTTGACAAATATAGATTGTGAAATTTTTGCTATGATCTGACATCTTAGTATCATAGTATGACGGTATGAGGTTTATCTCATAATATGAGTATACCTCATAAACCTTTAGATTCAATTACTGAGGTAGTTCTCTACATATTGCATGCTTTTGTCCGAAAAATGTGTTTATTAATTGCAGACTGTTGAATGCGTAGATATTCAAAATTTAAAAATACAATGGCGTCGAGCTCCTTGCGCTGGCTGTTTGCATCCGCTCTCGACCGATCTTGTGGCTGCTTATGTTCAGTCTTACTAGTTAGTAAACGGCTACAACAATGCACTGACAAAACAATTACGTGGGTGGTGTTGAATACATTACAAACATTTGAGCATTCGAAAAGTTGTGCGTCCAAACATGCAACAACGAAGCGTATCACAACGCCGCCCCGTGACAATTAAAGGGCTCACAGCGCAACATCGTAACGTCGCGTCGTCGCGCAACATTAGACCGTTCTGTGGCTTTTCGATTTTTCAGCGTCACATCAAAGGCTTCTAGCATGGTGGCGTTACGCATCTCGCTTTCATGTCTGGACGAGACTACAATGACTAGGATGGATGGAACGGTGTGGTGTTACGAATAATGTTACGCGTCGATATCCTGTTGCGGCTGAAACGTATGTGTCCTGTTGCGATACTGTGTCATGATAGTAAATTACAGTGGCGGCTCGTGGCATCCATATTAGGGTAGGCGATAGCGGCGTATGAGCTTCATCAACCCTTAAAAATAGCGTCGCAGGCGAAAATTTTTAAAATTTTCAAGGTCACGCGTTTTCTTGTTACTTCAGAATTTCAATGATTGAATTTCATTTATACAAAAATACAGACTTTCACAAGGATTTTTTGAACTTAATACCTCTTTGTTATTCGTGAATAATAATAGTTATTGTGGGTATAAATAAATTGGAATAAACGAAATATATTTATTGAGTATTATACCTATATTATGTAAATTGGGTTGGCATTAATACATTATTTTAGGGGCTTTAGGGTATAGGCCTCCAACTCCTCTCACAACCTTCCTTAACTATCGCCATTATTGACTGACAATTACAAAGTGGATACCTACTACTTTTTATAATTTAAATTAATGCGCCTATCTTTAATTAATGAAAATTTGTTAATTATATTTTCCGTGAAGTCATCAGATTTCTGAAGTGTGCTAAATAATTCCTTTTCAATTGAAATAAGTGCAAGCGACGATAAACGGTCATTCTTCATAGAGTTCCGACTATGCGTTTTAATACATTTTAAACAAGAAAAATGTCTTTCAACCGATGTACTTGTTGCTGGAATTGTAGCAATTAAAACAATAAGTTTAAAAACCTCTGGAAATATTTCTCGAAATTCATATTCCACAAAATATTTTAATATTGACTCGATATTTAATGTTTCAAATTGATCATCACAATAGGTATATAACCCAATATCCCCAGTAATGTCACGGCTTATTCAATGCGAAGGCGTCTTCGGATCTGCCGAAGAACGCCGATCTACTTCAGGCGGAGATTGCATTCGCCTTCAACTGCTTTATTTAAAGAATATAATTGGCTGCAGACGTCTGAGCTGCGATTATTTTGCCATTACAACAACGCTGTTTGTCGTCTTACCGATATCTGGTTGACGTGTTAGCTATCGATTTTCAGGCGGTGGGATGGAGAACCTAGCCTGGTCTGGTTGTTATGTTTAGGAATAAAATGATTTAATTCGGTATAGCGCGGCGCCGTGCGGACTGCGGTGGTATATATAAAGGGTGTTTACGGCACCAGCGCCGCCGACGGCGATAGATAATTTAATTAGTATAAAGTAGTTATTATTAATTATATTAAATATTTCTGTATTATCAGGGACGTTAACAGTTCATTGTAATTGCGCTGTTATGAGAAATGACATAAAATTTTAAAGGTAGGCAGCGCCTACCTTGCCTACCTTGCCTACCCCGACGAGCCGCCACTGGTAAATTACGCTTCGGTGTTGCATGTTTGGACGCACCTTTAGACAACGTGGAACATGGTTGAAGGCAGACCTTTATTATTTTGAGCATTTCGAAAACATATGGTGTGTATTTTGTGGTAGTGTTACAGTTTGATCCTAAAAAAGAATCAACGTTCAAGGAAATTCATGCGAAATTTCAAGATGTTCATATTGCAGTAGATTAAAATTATTCAAAACAATTACAACGGACGAGTCGATGTAATAGAAAAATTAAAAATAGAAAAAAATGTTGTTACATACTCTAAGTAGAGCAAAAGCTGAGAATCTTATTGCAAAGTTTGATAGTGTTTTAAAAACATATTCAGATTTTACCGTACCAAGACAAAATTGTAGTGATTGTGTGTCCATAGAAATGTCATACCCGGACCATTTTTCTTGCTCTAGTAATGAGTATTTATTTACTTTCCTGAAAGCAGATCGTAAAGAGAGCGTTTAAAAAGCTTAGCTGCTTTAATATAAGTCTAAAACTAATTTTTCAAATGAAAAATAAGATAATCATAACGTGGGATATATGCCCTTCATAAGCCTCTGTTATGGACATATGCAGGTTTATCAAATGAATACATTAATTAAGGAGCAAGCAGTTAAAATTGTGGCTTTTGTGAGTTGAAATTAAGTAGAATACAACTTGTATAATGGATCTTTGGCCGTGTATCTATTTAGTGACGACGCACGGATCACATGCTGCACCACTCGCAATTGTTACTAATATGCCACAATTACCAGCACGTATGTCTAGCGACATATGTTTCAATCAACTATATACGGCATAAACAGTTAATAATTTGCCGAACAAAATGCAATTATGAAGTCACGTCTTAGCTTTATTGTATAATTTGATTCATTTGCGTCTCAATATTTCTGTAAACTTTTTTTCATTTCTGTTTCATTTATATTGATTTTTGTTGAATTTATTTCATTGGATTTATTTAGATGGAAATATTACTTCCATTGAATATTTTTGTGGAGAACCTTTTCATTATTCTGTAAAAAGTGGACGGATTTGTATTGTACTAATTATTATCCTAAAATGTATTTTCGGCACGACACTGTTCAAAAATGTCCGTTGATTGATTCATACGATTCTTACCTGTGACGCACATGCAAATAATCATTATATAAACCATATACGTAGATTTACATCGAATATTTGTTGTCTTGATATAATTATAAATGTAGATCAATCGAACACCTAGTGTCTGTTAGCGATGCCAACTAAATGGTATATTATTTCGGCAATAATTATGACAAATTTTATTGTACGACTAGGTGTACATACGTATTTGACCTCATAAGTACAATAAAGAGGGCGTCTGGGAAGTATGAGAAAAATAAACCATCTGTAGGAGTTGTCTCGACCTATCGGAGATATCTGGATTGTTTGTTCTGGTGTTTCAAAGGAACAAACACGCCATGACGAGGATAAATACATCGTTTATCATATAAATTGGAGTGCGTCAAGCCATGTGTATAACGTGGTTATTGATTTATGTTATACACCCACGCATCCCAAGGCGATACTTAAAATTTGCTTGTGCGGTCCGCTGTATTGAAAAATATATTTTTTCCGTAATGGAATAGATTAAATGATTATTGTATTAGATAGAAATCTGGCATAGTTACGTATATCAACAGGTGATTTACAAAACACTAGTGTGTCTGTATATACCAAATTCCGTTACAATTAAAATAGATTCTGTTAATTGTTGGAAAAATTTCCACTGATTAGTAAAGCGTCTGCTCCGGAAATCTGCAACGCAGGCGGACTAACAATCGATACGCTGCTGATTTTTGTTTCTATAGCAGCGATGTTGCTACCGTATGTTACACAGTACAGGCCTCTTATGGGTTTGTTTTCATATCATCGCTGTCTTAAGTATTTGTGAGCCTTGCAGATCAAGTCGTGTGTTTTTCTTGCATTTGCAATATTTGCAACCGCGTTGGAGAAAGCACTTCATTATAGATGTAGCAACTGACTCTTTTTTAATTTGTGTATACAAACGTAACGGTGCTAGGCAGTGGCACCCATTAGTGGCTTCTAACATATTAGACAGAAACAATCACAAAACAATTGTAGATTGTGTGACTGATGATTTTACTCTGTATGGACAAATTAAGGCAATTCTCAGAAAGTATTAGTAGTGCTAATGGACGTAGCTGCATACGAGTCTGATAACAAAAACGGTGAATAATTTTTTAAAGCAGAAATTGCCGATGGTACATTTGTGCGAAAAAATGCGTCCGATAGCCTGATCTCTTTTGACCAAATTGTAACTTGTCAATTGACTTCTAGAGCCGGAAGAGTGAGGACGTGTTTATCATGCCTGTCGCGCATCATGGATTTCGAAAAGCGCATTAACCTTAAATTGTAAAAAAGTGCTAAAGAATCAATATCAAAATCAGTGTATGGTGATAATGTGGTGATTCTGAAGACTGCTTGCAAGTGGTATAATCGATTTTAAAGCGGAAATGAGTCGGTTGAAGACGAGCAATGGTCGGGTCGTCCTTCGATCTCAAAAACAAACGAAAACATTGTAAGTGTAAGTGTGAGCTCTGAATATTAAAAGGGCATACTGCAAATTTTGCGAAACGATGAATAAAGAGACCAGAAAAATGGGCTAATAATTCCTTCTTCACCAAGACAGTGCGCCGTACCACACCTCACTTTTGATCCGCGAGTTTTTGGCTGAAAAAGAAAAGATTACTATGTGTCCATATTCGCTTTAATCTTTGGATTTAGCACAATGCGACTCCTCGTTCTCTTCAAAAATCAAATCCGTAGTAAAAGAAAAACGTTTTGACACCATTCCCAGTATTGGGAGAGCCATGATGGAGAAGTTGCAGACCATTCCAAAAGCAGCCTTCCCGAAATGCTTCCAATCATGGAAACAACGTTGAGATAATTCCACCGCTAGCTAAGTACTTTGAAGGAGATCAGTTCAAATTTGAAGTAAGCTTATTACTTTGTTCATAATAAAATTATTTATTGTATTCTTGATCAGACCTCATACATCCGAAATCCAGGAAATCTGTTAACTGAAACTTTCGCAAATATGATACACTTTACATGTGAAGCTCATTCACTTAACTGAATAGCAGAAACAATAATATACAGTTTCCCTTTAGTTAACAAGGTAATAGCGAATGTATTTTTTTGTAAAGCCGCCTACTCGGAGAGACACGTTTAGAGAAGTTCCAGCAGATATATGCTTGAAGTTATATATAGTTGATATAGAAGTTATGACCCCCTGAATTAGTTGTAATAAGATGGAGTACTTGGTTAGAAGCTGTAGCTGATTATGATAAGCATGTTGAGGAATATAAACGTGTTACCTTTCGGTCTGATCCCAATGAAATCAATGCCATACACACAGTGCAGAACTTACTGCAACTACAGGACATACTACATGATGTATATACGTTACATTAATAGTAACTATTCCATCTTAATTAATGCAATAAAGAAACTGGAAACATATAGCTTATTGTTACAAGAACCGTTTATGGTATTAGATGCTGTTAAACACAAAATAAATAATCACAACGTACGTGAAGTTAGTACTGTCATTAAAAAAAAACTACAAGATATGTTTACGAAAAATACTGGATATATCCGTTTGGAACATATGTGTTTATTTCTAAAGGACACATATCAAGAGTTACCTCCTACTTTGCTAAAATATAATCCATATGTAGGTAACTTCTCGTATTGTCCTTTGGTGATACCTAGTAAACTGTTAAAAGGACTTATCATTGCGTAAAGTGACAGTGGACGTTGAAATAACTCTGTCATTGCTTAAAATACTGTTAAGTGATAGGTGTCAGTATGGTATGTAATATTTAACAATAACATGTTTATCTTATTGTGTTGTTCACTTTTAGGAAGAACTACATTTATTTACGATAAGTTTGTTTTGTTTTGCCTTAGTTTTACCACAGACTTTGATGGTGTGTAATTTGCTCAAATAAATACTTCCTTGCATGTTCTTCGCGAATGAATCCGTTTTAGATTACAATATTGTCTTTGGGATTTCCAATTTAGACAACTGTTTTTCACATTTTCTGATTATGGGATCGAAAATTACACACTATAGATAGCCAAGAATAGCCCTAAAAAACAAGTCTGGCCAGCTCGATTTTAGTCACATTATTTAGTTAAAGATAAGTTTAGCTCATCACAAATCAGAAGATTACTAATAATCTTTGAAAACTATGATCTAAACCTATCAAAATAGTATTATCCAATACAAATATTTAATCATCATTAGGTCATCAGTCCTAAGACTGGTTGGACGCTAACCTCCAGCTTCTCCTATCTTGTGCTAACCTACGCATTTCGCTAATTGTGCTACAACCTACATCCCTTACTATTTGCGAGCAGTAGTCTAATCTAGGCCTACCTCTGCCTTTCTTCACTCCTATTTCTGCCTCCAAAATATCGCGGACTATTCCCCCATGTCTCAGCAAGTGGTCTACCATTCTATCTCTTCTCTTCTTTAAGTTTTTCCACATACTTCTTTTCTCGCCGACTTTCTCCAATACTTCTTCGTTTCTAACCCTATCAGTCCATGGTATTTTCATCATTCTTCAGTAACACCACATCTCAAAAGCTTCTAATTTCTTCCTACCTGCTTTCCCTACCGTCCAGGTTTCGCAACCGTATAGCGCCGTGCTCCATACATAGGTTTTCAAAAATCTCTTCCTTGTTTCGAAGTTTATTACCCCCGAAAGCATAAAAGTGCTTTCTTTTTGTTAAAAGCTACTCGACCCTGCGCTATTCTTTGTTTTATGTCTTTATCGCTTCTTCCATCCCAATTTATTTTACTTCCTAAATAAGTGAAGTCTTTAACTTCCTCCAATCTTTCATTATTAATTTGTACTTTCGTTTTTGCTCTGCTCTCGCGCCCTCTGCACACTAACACTTTAGTTTTGTTTTTATTCACCCTCATTCCGTATTCCTCTGTCAACACTGCCTCCATTTCGTTCAATGCCGATTCTAATTCCTCCTTACTACATGCTAATACTGCTATATCATCCGCGAATCTCAGCATATTTAGTTTCTGTCCCTGTACTTTAATCCCGAAATCCACTCTATCTTTTACCACATTAATCGCCTCTTCGATGTACAGATTAAAAATTAGTGGTGATAGCGTACATCCTTGTCTTACTCCTTTCCTAATACCTACTTCCCTTTTTTCCCCTTCTACTTCTATAACAGCAGTTTGCTCTTTGTATAGATTGTGTACTACTCTCCTATCTCTATACTTCATTCCCGCGCTCTTTAGTATCTCGAACATTTTTTCCCATCTTACGTTATCAAAAGCTTTTTCTAAATCTACAAATCCTATATAAGCGTTATTTCCTTTTTCTATTGTTTTCTCTAACATTACTCTTAGCGCCAGAATAGCTTCGCGAGTTCCCCCATTTCGCCTAAACCCGAATTGGTCTTCTCCTAGTATTTCCTCCGCTCTATTTTCCATCCTCTTCTGCACTATTCTGGTTAAGATTTTTGACGCGTGGGAAGTTAGGCTAATCGTTCCAAAGTTCTCGCATTTGTCGGTTCCTCTCTTTTTCGGTATAGTAACGATAATGTTCCTCTTATAATCCTTCGGCATCTCGCCCGTTTCGTATATATATTTTACCAGTTCAAACATCCTATTTACTACTTTCTGTCCCGCACATTTTAAAATTACCGCCTGTATCGTATCTACACCCGGCGCTCTATTATTCTTTAGTCCCCTTAGTGCTATTTCAAATTTCTCTCTCAATATAGGTTTTCCTACATCTTCCCTATCGATGCTAGATTCTTCCTCTAATATATCTCCTAATTCCTGACCCTCGTATAAATTTCCTAAGTACTGCTTCCATCTATCCGCTTTCTCCTCTCTTCCGATCAGTATGTCCCCCGATTGACTCCTAACGTTTCTACTTATTGTTCCTATATCCCTGAAGTTCCTCTTAATTATTTTGTAAGCCTCATCGGTCTTACCTACTTGCAAATTATCTTCTACTTCTTTGCATTTATCCTCTATCCATTGTTCTTTCGCTTTTCTACATTTTCTAATGATTTCCCACTTTATTG
Source organism: Rosalia funebris (assembly GCA_037954035.1). Classification (NCBI taxonomy): domain Eukaryota; kingdom Metazoa; phylum Arthropoda; class Insecta; order Coleoptera; family Cerambycidae; genus Rosalia; species Rosalia funebris. The sequence goes on along the minus strand of JAZFAV010000005.1, from coordinate 12,884,883 downwards.
ACTTATAAGTTTTCAGTCCTCCGTCTCATCTGTTTTTGTAGCCTCGTCTCTTTTGCATTAAGTTTAAGATTTCGTCCGTTATCCTGGGTTTCCTAGCTTCCCTTTTATCGTGTCCTAAAACGTCCGTAGCCGCGGAGTCTAGACTATTCTTGATACCCTCTCACTCAGTTTCTGCGTTCTTGATTTCGTCCTTACTCGCTTTATTTATTAATTGATCTGTTTTCTCCTGGAACTTATCTTTCATATCCTGATCCCTCAATATGTCTACATTTATACGTTTCTCATCCTTCCGGGTTTTCAGATTTTTGAACTTTAATTTAGCTTTCATGACTACCAAGTTGTGGTCGCTGTCTACATCTGCTCCTGGTTAACTCTTATAGTCTTTTACTTGATTTCTAAATCACTTCCTAACCAGAATGTAGTCTATCTGATACCTGTCTATCCCTCCTGGCATTTTCCATGTGTACCGCCTCCTAACGTGATTCTTGAACAATGTGTTCGCGACTACCATCTTGTGCTTCTCACAGAAATTCTATCAGTCTGCTACCTCTCTCGTTTCTGTTTCCTAATCCATAAGGACCTACAAATTCTCCTTCTTTCCCCTCACCTACGACTGCGTTAAAATTTCCTACTATTATTAAATTTTCATGACCCTTCACAAATCCTATTACCTACTCTATGTCCGAATAAACGGCTTCTAACTCTTCCTCACTGTGGCTAGAAGTAGGCATGTATACTTGCACTATTACTGTTTCCACTGGCTTCGAATCTAACCTAACCATCATTACTCTCTCGCTGTATTGTAGGTAGCTATCTACACACTGTCCTGCGTTCTTCCGCATAACGATCCCTACTCCCGCGTTTCCATTTACCGATCCTGTGTGTATTACCCTATAGTCACCGCTCCAAAAATCTCCTACTTCCGGCCAGCGCATCTCACTTATACCTTCTATATTTAATCCTAACCTATCCATTTCTATCTTCAGATTCTCTAGCTTCCCTGCCTGTCTCATGCTTCTGCCATTCCACGCTCCGACTCGTGAAATGCTACACTTCTTACTATTATTGCACTCGATCACGTCTCCCGGAACAGTCCTCACCCGGAGATCTGAACGGAGGACTATTTTACCTCCGGTGTTTTTTGCCCCAGGAGACGCCATCATTAATTTGGGATAAGCTTTCTGTTAGCTGTTCTGAGGATTATAATGTGGTGGTTTCCTCTTGCCTTCCACATCGTAGTCGTGTGTGTCATACCAACCAAAATATTTAATAAAAAATTATATATTCAAGTCACTTCACTTCATTTACCTCCAAATTATATTTGGAACTGGACTTTCTTAATAATAAAACCCGTTTTTCATTATAATTAAACGCGCTCTGACTTAACCATCAAAATAATAAAAGTGCATTCGTTATACCTACTAACAACTACTTCACAAATTTAAATTCTATGCGAAAATAATTGTTACAGAAAAAGTGGATTCTATTAAGCTCTGTAAAACACATTTATCTAACCATCTGCACTCAATTTAATTTTAACTACACCATTGTTCTTTAAAATACATAGGTTCACATTTAATACTAATCTGAAAGAGTGAAAAATAAATATTTACAATCTCTATATGAACGGAATAAATCATTTGTCATTGATAACATCTAACGGAAAAAATTGGAAGGAAAATCTAATACGAACAAATGTCACTACAGAAAATTGAACACAAATCACTTTTCAAGATTGGGACCTGAGGAATGTATATTTTATTTCTCCATATAAAACATGGAATACCTGAAGAAAAAATGGACAGTAAGCATTGCTTTAGAAAATCATTTAAACTTAGATAATAGATCTTTGAGGACATTCATAGTAGGGTACATATAAGAAGTAGAAGTATTGTTCACAGTTTGACATTATAACTTATCACTGAAATATACGCAGTGTCTAAAGTCTATTGAAATTTCATGTTTATTTTTCTTAATTTAGTTACTTAATATAGATACAAAATCAGGATAATACCTACTTTTCCACGAACACCATAAGATTACACGTTACTTGACGCGTGGTTCGCTAATAAAATTGACATCGTCATTCGATGATTAACATCTCCTGACGATGTCAATTTGGTTGGCGAGATGCATACGAATTACGTGTGATATTTCGCTGTTGAATGACACCCAAGTCGAGTTTGTCGCTTCTCCTTGAGTATATTTGTCCTCATTTATATGTAAACTCCATTTTCACAGGTTTCGAGGAAATAATTTCGATAATATGTCCCAAATTTTAAAATTAAAATAAAATTAGTTGTAGTAATTTTAACGACCGAGCGATTTTAGTACCGATTATATTTTTTTATTGATACTGCAGATGATGGTTTCTTAGTTTTGGTCGATTTACAAAACAAAACAGGCTAGATTTAGAATAAGTTACAGCAAGGATCTTAAGGAGAGCAAGGAGCTTATATGCAGTTTGCTATATATGTATAACAAAAAATGAAAAAAAAAAAAAAAACTATAAAGTAAAAAAATAAAGAGAACTCTAATCTTTAAGCTAAGAATATTCATGAGAAGTTCAACGAATGTTGATATTATCATACGGTACATTTCCTAAAGAATCAATCAGTGATGAAAAACTTTCCAAGAAATCATCCAGGAATATTTCCAGCACAGGACAGTCAAAAAATAAATGAATTAAATTTTGTAATTGGAAAGTGTTGCACAAAGAACGAATTCTGTTAAAGTATTCTTGTAGTAGCATCCCTTGGATCTGATATGTAACACATTTGCGTAAGAGAAACAGCTGTGCAATGAAATGAATAAAAGCTATCTCTACTTTATAAAAGCTATGTCAAATAGGATTGAAAGTTTATATTTAAAGACCAACTCATGAACATAGAGAATATACAGAATTTTGTAAATTATCTATGAGATTGCTGTGACATAGTTGCTGATATTTGTCAAGAAGTGCAATCTTATTTACTTTCAGTACATGGACATCACATTGTTCAAATACATTTGCAGAATCAAATTCAATGGAAAATTATTTAATCTATGCAATTCAGTTGTTATAATTTGTTGGCAGTAGGCCCAGAATTATATAATTAAAAAACCCATTTTTTGGCATATTTGAATCGATCTATCTAAGCGTATCCAAAACTGAGAGGTATTCTGAACAAGAAGAAGTATCCTTTTAAAATAGGACAATTGTACTCATTCAATAATTTGCGAATAACAAAGGGACCACACTAAAAGGCATGATGATAACCAAAGAACATCAATGGAGTCATACAATTTTGGTTTAGCGTTTCATGAGGTTGCTTTAGATTTAGAGCAGTGCAACTATCACACAAATCGCTTGTTTGCCTTTTAAAGTGGTAGACATACTCATCATTCTAAATAAGGAGACACATACAAATTTGACTCCTAGGTACTACTCATCAAGAATAGGAAAAAGTGTGAGATTCTCTAGGTATGTGTAGAAGATAGAGCAAGGCAGCATTCGCAGGCAAAAAGATGCACTTTACGCGCGGTCCAATCGAGCTCGGTGTACATATATATTCATCTACAGTCACTCTGCAAAGGTCTCAATGCGACTGGATAAAGACCAGGCTACTTACTGCGCACCTCGTGGGTGGTCCGATATGGCAGTCTGGAGACTCGTTCCTATGCTTGATCAGTTGTAGGTATATTCGTTTATTATTTCTATCTCGGATCCATTAAGAAGACACGATAATCATATTTTGTCTTAAATCCGCCTATTGTAAATCTCAATATTTTCTATTTTTCAGTATTAATTTTTAAGACGTTTAACTTGGAGTATGTTTCTAAAACCTTTAGCTTTCGGCCAAGGTATATTTCGAAATCAGCAGTATTACTAAATCTTCGGTATACTCATCATATCGACATATTATCACGGAAATAAATGTCTATGCTAGATAAAACATAAAGAGTAACGTAGAACTAAGAGACTCTCTCTGTCAAATTACAGAGGAACATTTAGTGGTACATATATTCATAACGGATTTTTATTGTATGCTATATCTTGGTACGCATTAAAGTTACTATTATTACTAGAGTAATATTTTATTACTGTTCGGGATCCTTACGAAAGTTATAAAGGTGACTACAATCAAAATCCTAATCAACTTTAAATGTATTTTATGATCAATTTAACAAATATATTAACTTTTTGGTGCTCCTTATTAAATGAAATAAACTACAATTTATACAATGGATCTTTGCGCGTGTATCAATTTAGTGACGACGCATTGATCACATGCTACACCACCGCAATTGTTACTAATATGCTATAATTACCAGCACGTATGTCTAGCTACATATGATTCAGTCAACTACGTACGGCATAGACAGTTAATAAGTCACGTATTAGCTTTATTGTATAATTTGATTCATTGGCGTCTCAATATTTCTGTAAAATTTGTTTCATTTTTGTTTCATTTATTTTGATTTTGTTGAATTTATTTCATTTATTTTGATAGAAGTATCACTTCCATTGAATGTTTTTGTGGAGAACCTTTTCATTACTCCATCATAGATTGACGGATTTGCCTTGTACTAACTGTTATCCTAAAATGTATTTTCGGCACAACGCTGTTCAAAAATGTCAGTTGATTGATTCATACGATTGTTACCTGTGACGCACACGCAAAGAATCATTATATAAACCAAAGAAGTAGTGGGGTTACGTATTTCGTGTAAAATATAACATTTGGCTTCAGGATGTGTATGATAAGTGTGAACTGTGAGCATCAAAATATGTACGGCTACATACGTACATCAACATACGTACATATTTGTCAATAATTGGAAAAAGTGTGAAATTTTCTCGGTGTTCACTCTGCAAAGGTCTCAATGTGACTAATTGTAAGTATAGACCAGGCTATTTACTACGAATGTCGCGGGCGGTCCGATATCGCAGTTGTAAGACTTGTTCTTATTTTTGACGACCCGTTGCGACATCCGCAACGTCCGTTGCTCCCAAGGTCCTGCTGATTAGGGATTTTTGGTTGAGATTGTCGATTCTGGAGTGGAATAGATATTACAACCACTCAAACTTAGTACCATTTCGTATAAACGTTTCCAGATCTCTGTCTGAAATGGTATTTTTGAGTATTCGTAACATCCGTTCCACACTTTCCGTATAGAATCTGATATAGCTAAAATATCACGTATGTACAGTAGTCAGTTATTTCCAAGAATATGAAGAATATGTATATATATATATATATATATATATATATATATATATATATATATATATATATATATATATATATATATATATATATATATATATATATATATATATATATATATATATATAGGTATAAAAGGAGTATATATTTTAGAGTACATTTAATAAACAGTTACAATTTGCATAATGGATCTTTGCGCGTGTATCAATTTAGTGACGACGCGATGCACAGATCATATGCTACACCATTCGCAATTGTCACTAATACGCTACAATTACCAGCACGTATGTTTAGCGACATATGTTTCAATCAACTACGTACAGCATAAACAGTTAATAATTTACCAAACAAAACGCAGTTATGAAGTAACGTCTTAGCTTTATTGTATAATTCGACTCATTAGCGTCTCAATGTTTCTGTAAGGTTTATTTAACTTTTGTTTCATTTATTTTGATTTTTATTGAATTTATTTCATTTAGTTTGATGGAAATATAACTGCCATTGAATGTTTTTGTGGAGAGTATACGACACTGTTCAAAAATGTCAGTTGATCGCTTCATAAGATGGCTATCTGTGACGCACATGCAAAGAATCATTATACAAACCATATATATTGTATCTAGACCTACACATTGAGGTTTCATAATCATTATATTACTAGTCATTCACAATAACTAGAACCGCTGCGTTTTATTTATTAACGTTAGCGACCAGAGTTTCAGATTTATTTAGAAGTATAAGATCATAAACTTTATTTCCTATAATTCTTTATTACTTCGGTAAACTTTTCGTTGGAAAAATATATATCTACTTTCAGAATTAAGCTATTCTCAATTCCTATGAGGGCTGGCCTAAGTGAGATACGCCGTGGTAATGTTCCGAGATTTTCCTCGACTCAGAGCTATGAGGCGAAAAGATAAATCAATACTACTCAGGGATTTACGAGTACCCTTCAACATCCTGTAATGATTTCACCATTTCGTATGTCTTCGGGGCACTCCCAATAAATTTTCTGATATTCGTTGGAATTTCAAGATGGCATGTGATAAAAGCGGAGACAATGAAAGAAACTTACGAAAAATGGCATTGCCATTAATTTGTCCAGCAAATAAAATTGCTGAAACTTTTTTTCTCTGGATTCCATTTGCGCTATGTCAGAAATTAAAGTACAGCAGAACTAATCTATTTCGGAGAAGTGAAATACGCGAGCAAAAACACGGGTAGGAATTTAAATTAGGGAATTCGTTATTGGTGTAATTCGTCATAGAGCTAATATTTATTTTAACATTTAAAACGTGCAAGTCACGTCTGTAAGAAGACTGTGTATTAAATTGAGTTCAGAAAGTTATAGAAAATATAATGCAGAAAATTTATAACACAAATGAAGCATACACGGTTTACAACTAATGCTTTCGAAAATAGTTAGAATAAAATTAATAAAATAAATGTTTATGAAATCAAAACGAAGCAGAACTAAATAAAAACCACGCATTAAAAGAAATTAATAAATAATATTATACATTTATCTCTAATTTAAGAAACGACATTATATTTATGTAAAGATAATTTAAAAATATCGGTATAATGCAAAGTTTTACTCTGCAGAGGGTAATTTTCAAACTACAGAAATAAGGAGATTATACTTCAAAACAGCTATTCACCGCTCGGCGTTTGGCATATAGCCAGGAGAATAGCTGTTTTGACCTAATTTGTTTAGTCCTTATTATATAAGGCATTTGCAGATGGGTTGGAGTATAATCTCCTTATTTCTGTAGTTTGAAAATTACCCTCTGCAGAGTAAAACTTTGCATTATGCTGATGATTTCAAGTTTTTACTTCGATTTAGATTGTTTTCGAAACTACCAAGAGATGGCGTTTGGTACGATCTACTGCGGTGGAACGTAGCAACGTTTATTGGATGTGAGCTTCATCTGTCAAAGCTATACTCGTTTGCACTGTACTGACGAGACCCAAGGTAAGGTCGAAACCGGTCTGCAGTTAAGGACATCCTGAGGTAGGTGACACTTTGCATCTTCCTTGTGGTTTTGAAACAATCTAAATCACTGATTTTAGTGCTAAGTCTGTTAGACAAAATACGGCAAATTTTGTCATGTAATTCAGCGCTCTACGTTTGGCATATAGCCAGGAGAATAGCTGCTTTGACCTAATTTGTTTAATCCTTATTATATAAGGTATTTGCAGATAGGTTGGAGTATAATCTCCTTATTTCTGTAGTTTAAAAATATCGGTTTCGTTACATTCATTCAAATATTGATTTGAGCTGGTTAGTGACCACTGTTGAGGACTGAAAATCTACAAAAAAAAATGTTAATCGTTTTGTCGAGATTTACATTTTTTATAGCCTCGCACAATTATGAAGAAATCCGCTAATAAGTAATAATACTTCGTTTCTATTGATATGTAAAATAAGAAGAACAAGTACTGGAGAGCATAAAAAAGTTTAACGCGTAAATATTGTGCAGTTGCGTTAACCCCAACGACTCCATCTCAGATATAGGAAAATCTACTATGAGAGTTATATAAATATATTAGATAATTACAGTATATAGGGTATAAGAAGTATGAGTGCCATTATTTTAACAATCAATAGTTTGTACCTAAGCAAATAAAAAAATATTATACAACATGTCTCAACTCTATTATTTACGAACACAAAATTCCCTAAAACATTTTGGTGCGTAAATATTTTTTATTTACATAATGTGTTTTGTATCTAGGTTGCGCATTCGACCTTCGTGGGCCATCCTAGAATGCAAGGACTGGACTTTCATAAATTCGATCAAAGTGAATGACCCACTTAATGATCGTATGTGTCCGTATGATAAATATGACAAGCGATTTATTACAATGTTGTAAGTTGTGCCACATGTCTAGAGTCTGCTGTGATAATTCAAATAATGATTTCTAGAGGACAGATGAGTTGAGCATCCATGTTCTATTGCACCCATAACACATTTTTGTTTATTTGGATCGAAGCAATCAACTGTTAAAATAATGGCAGTTATAGCAGACCACCATTGTGTTAAGTGTAGATATATCAAATATTTCTGTTATCGTTGTTTGTTGTAGTATCAACTACTGTTGTAGTATTGTTTGGTGTTCTTAATTTTAACTTTTATTGAATTTACAATGTGTCCTCTTTATCCAATAATTGGGGTCCCGCCCGTTGGACATCGTATTAAATAAATAAATAGTAGTGCTGTTAAATGGACTAAAAATTATATGAGGTGTATAGAACTAATTTCCTTAATTCGAGATCTTTTCTGAAATTATTTATTAACTAGAATGCATAAAATATGAGCAAAGAGCAAGCAAATTTTAAAGAAATATGGCGAGATTCTATCTGGTGCAAATTTTTTATTAACTTAAGACACGACTAAAACTAAAGTCGACTAAATAGTGGAGGGAAATAATGGATATAATATGAATGCAATGTAATTACATCAACAATGTTCAATTTGACTCTATGACTAAAGACTTAAAAAAGGAATGAAATTTGGTAAGAAGAAATAACTAAAGAATTTAAAACACGTAAAAGCGAATGAAGATTGGGAAAGAAATATAATTAATGAATAAGCAAATAAATACTGTACGAGTAATAGAAGTGATTAAGGAAATTGATTCTAAAGTTCTAACTAAGTTTCACCTTAATATGTTTGAATAAAATTTAATAATTGACATTAAGATATTATTTAAACAAGATTTGAACTTGTGCAAGCAATATCATATAAAAAATATATTATACGAGCGATCCAAGCACTTCTCTGTGTACATATAGATATTAGAAAATTTGACTTTTTTGGATACTTACGTCAATCTCTATTGGATGATCTTCAGAAATCGTCAATCTGGAACAAAATGAAAATATATGAAGTATTATGTGAGCAATTTTAATAGTGATTGTAACTAATTTACACTCCTAATGACACTCGTCAATGTTATCAAAACAGAAAATTTTTCTAGTCTGTTGTTTGTTAACTTTGCAGCTTAGTAATGGAATATTTGAAAAAAAAGAGGGTATTTTAAGATATATCTACATGTAACAGATATTCTACTCACACAGCATATAAATGTATCAATTATAAAACGAAGATTTAGGACAACTTTTCATAACGACCTTTCAAGAAGATTCTAAAAATCGCAAATTCATTACAAAGAAAAATAGTGGGGCATGAAACCAAAAACTTCTTCCAAACAGTCTAAACCTGAACGAAGGTCAGGCATAAATAGAGACTAGATGTAGTTTAACAGTTAAGAGGGCAATTAGTTAAGAAGGCAATTAATCATAAAAAAATATTAAAATTAATAATTTTTGGACGATTGATTGTCTCCTTGGGTGGCATCCTTGGTTGCCGAAACGCCCATGGAACTACGGATAAGTCTTTCGTTAAAGAAGACTTAGAGATAAGATATTCTAAAATGTCGTGAGATGGAGTTTTGTTTATACTCCAGTCCATCTGTAAATTCCTTAAACATTAAGTATAAAACAAATTATGCCAAAACAGCTATTCCCCCGACTATATGCCGTCGACGAGCCCTGAAGAATTACATGGCGAAATTTGCCGTGTTTTGTTCTAACATAGAACTAAAAATACAATAACTTGGATTGCTCAAAAATCCCAAGGAAGATGCAAAGCGTCCTCTATCTCCGGATACCGCTACCTACAGACCGGTTTCAACCTTATCTTGGGTCTCGTCAGTGTAGTGTAAGCGAGTATGCCTTTGACAAACGAGGCTTCACATCTCATAGACACCGTTACATTCTATAGTAGTAGAACTGTAGAACGTAAACCATGCGCCATCTCTCGGTAGTTTCGGAAACAATCCAAATCGAAATAAAACTTTTGTCGTGTATAATGACTAGGAATTATTTATAATACGAAGTTTCCAGATGGTAGTTTTATAAACTGTCGTGAGATGGAGTTATGTTAGAACAAAATACGGCAAATTTCGCTATGTAATTCAGCGCCCGTCGACGGCATATAGCCGGGGGAATAGCTGTTTTGGCTTAATTTGTTTTATCCTTAATGTTTAAGGAATTTACAGATGGATTCGAGTATAAGCAAAACTCCATTTCACGACAGTTTGTAAAACTACCATCTGGAAACTTTGCGTTATAAATATTCTAAAATACATTCGAAATATATATTTCTATTTCTGGAATTGTTTCTAAATATTGAGAGATTCGATATTATTTCATATACATGTAATATATTTATAATAAGATAATGTTTTTATTATATAAAGAAATTGTGCCACTGAAGCCATGTCAATTATATACACTTATTCTATATATACGCGTATTTCCTTCCATTGTTTATGTCGCAATGAATTTTCTCTAATTAAGGAACACTAAAAGATATTAGCGTGCTCTAAAATGAGAACTTCATGAAAAGGAATATTAAGGCAGTAAACAAGTAAGTACAGAGAACATTAAAGTGAATAGTCCGTCAAGCTCATATTAAGAGCTGGGAAGTTGTAGCGAAGCTTATCCACATATATTTCTTCCACAATGGTCTGTATTTTACAAGTGCGGAAGCATAAACCAAACCTCCTACGGAGTTTCAGCGGTAATGTAACCGCCTCTCTCTCTCTCCGCACATAAGTTATTGCTTTTACATGATTTCTGTTTGCTTTGAAGTGCCTCCATCACAAAACTTAAATCTTTGCCTAGTGTGTGGAATAGAGTTATTCATTATTTATGAAGTAAATATGCTCTTACAAAGATTCGTAAAAGGTGAATTCAATTTTATACGCTTCGCGATACTAGTGAACTTTAATATTACTTTCAAATAGGATTTTTATATTGAGAACACCATAAGTCACGTAATAATAGTAAGTAGTAATTATTTATACATCTATAAGGAGACATATTGTATTTATTTGTCAAGCGAATCAAGTGGAAAATTAAATACGTCTTCATACATTATAATCAATAACACACACCTACAAAAAAATAAATTTTTTTGTAACCGATGATTGATTGACTATTCATCTTTGGCTATTGAGTTCTTAAAAATGTGTCTGTTGTCCAAGTTGTTACAGTACGTCAGGATTTCCTAGGATAAAGGGCAAAAATCGTCACTTTTAGCCATATCTGAAAAAAATATAAAACGTTTTAAACCGCTTACCATTGATCAATAGAAGTATACATATATTGCAAAGAAAATCTAATTGGATTGATAGATCGATTGATAGTGATTGAGGATTGATCAAATTTAACCCAGACTAGAATTATAAGAAATACATGGATTGTACGAGATTTAGTACCTTAAAATGTTTGACTTTGCTAAATATGAATTTGAGCATGGACTTTCAATCAATATCAATCAAACCTTCAAATGAGCAAAGAATTTGGCAAAAATGACAACTTTTATGAAAATGCTCCCATTAACGATAACTACTTCCAAGTTTTTTTTTTCGGATGAACCATCACCGAGATACTGATAGAACTGTGCGGAAAAATTATTCAAAGACCACCATTTTATATATTATAACATTGTCATTCCTTAGCATTGTATAATAAAAATTTATGGAAATATAGTTCAAAGTATCCTTAATAACAGTACCTCTTCATTAATCCTAAAATAATTGTTTAAAGGAAAAAAAAAATAATAAAAATTAGCAATTCTTTGGCCCGTCAGAGTAGTAATTCCCCTTAAGTTTGCTGAATCTAAATTTAAGCTCAGATTTACAATATCATGCGGTTCTAATATGCCGCATCAATATTTAAAACAATACTTGCCTTTGTACAAGATTTGATGATCTAAGGTTTTTGGAGTTTTGCGAATCGTAATTTAAGTTCATACTTTAAGACTTACAAGAAGATGGCGGAACAACAATGACGGACCAGTATATTCATAAATATTTCTTTTTATGAAAGCGATACGGTTTTTCATTAAAATATCTTATCAATAATTTACGGCTGCTAATTATGTTAGTCGCTTACTTTTAAGGTCAGTAGTAATCTAACTCTACAGTTGCTCTAGATCGCAGTAGCTCTAAATTCAGAGCTACTGCGAAATAAAGAAAAATCCCAGTCAAGTCCCATCACTTTTGCTATTTCTGTATGCTTCCTATTACTAGTGTCTTTAGTTGATAAACAGTTATAGTGCTATAACTATATAACTATAGAATTCTAACATATGTGTATAATATATTTAATTGAAAGTTTTCTTTCAGGTGTTTAATGATTTCCCTCCAGAGCTGTATTTTCTTCGATTAGAAGTATTTTGAACTATTTAATCAGTATGTCTTAAAAGTTAGGTATAACTTATTGGATCTGCCACGCTGAATTTTGCAAATCTCGAGTCAAATTCAATTTCAAAAGACTCAAAAACTTTATCAATGAAAAAATTTATCGATCGAGAAATAAGTTTCTTTGCAATATTTGAATTATTCTTTCTGGATAGCATCTTGTTTTTCAGTATGAAACTGAAATGGTTGATGTGCCATATTTTGAAAAAAAGAAGAAAAAAATTATCAAAAGTGAAAACGAAAGACAGAAAAAAGAAGGGGTTTTAAGAAAAACATAATTGCTGTTCTTATTATACTGTTCCATACATGGATAAAAGGGCTATTTTAGTACTTCTAGGTTAGGATATATCAATATATAATCATTAAAAAATATCTGATCTGGTGTTTGATTAAAAATTTTAGTGGCCTGTGTAATTAATTAATGACTGAGTATGTTATTTTTACTTTATGTATTAATGAAAACCTTATTAAGTATTCATCAGCATATATCAGTAGATATAATAAAATAATCCTTCTAACAAAGGTAACATTACTATCGAAATATACAGATACATTAAAATATCGGTTGTGGTTAAGCATATAATAAGGTATATTATTTTCAAGACTACTGACAAAATATTTAAAACCTTGTCGTCATTGGATAATGATCTTATTGCATCCAATAATAATTCTTCACGATTAAGGGTTCTATTTAAGTAAATTGCCATACGTTGGAAAACACATATATAATATCCACACCAGCCATTCCCCCGTGGTAACTATCCATGGTTAGGAACATGAATGGTTACTCTTACACCATTCATGTTCCTATTTATTATTTAGCCATAATTGTTTAACAATATTAACATTACAAAGGTCCATTTATCATTTTCAAAACGTGTATGAAACCTTTGAAAAATCAGACTTGTTCTGGAACGAAGGATCAAATGGAAACTTTTGGTGATATAAAATGTAATATTTTGACAGTCATTTATTTCACAGATAGTATCTATATCCAGAAAATTAAGTCTTTGTATATTATTAAGTATGTTTTGGAGCCTAGAAATATGTTGGATTTATAAAAAAGCAAAGTATATTTTAAGACACGACATTTTGTCTTACATGGAATAACCAAGCAACGAAATTGTAGATGCTGAAGTAGACAAAATTAAAATGAAAGGATAAAGAGACACATAATACTCCTATCCTGAGAAAATGAACATTTGAGCTGGAATTATAAATAATTAAATTGTCGAATTATATTCATTTGATAACATATAATGTCACACTGTCGTGCGAGGGGACTTAAGTTAGTGTATATATAAGGAAATTTCAACAACTTGACAACGACAATGTGAAGCGATTTATTTTGATTGTCGTAATAAGGTCCAAGTGTAAATGGAATGATGAATATAAATGTGTTCTATAGTCTAAGCTGGGGTAGACGAATGTATACGTCAGTGTGCTTGGGACCTCATTAGGACTTTCCCTCTACACATTTAAATAAATTACTTTCAACTATTTATTTGAATTTACTGTATAATAATAATGTGTTCTTAATCAAGAGTATATGGTGGGGTCCAGCCTAACGGTTGCTCACATATTTAATCATAGAAATGGGCAGTAAACTTTACAATCTATAAAAGAAAACAGGAGACCACTTTTACATGAACACCGAAAGATTATGCGTTTCTCGATGCGAGTTTCGTCAACAAAGGTGGTATAATCGGGAGACGATTAAAACTGTTGGTGATGGTGGCGACTAAAAGTACTTTCAATCATCTCCAGACGATATCAAATTGGTTGGCGAAACGCTCGTCAAGAAACCTGTAATATTTCGGCGTTCGTGGAAAACTAATCTTACAAGTTTACAATCTATAACAATTTAATATAAAGATAGGCTGACAAAATGTGTATCCAAAGATCGAATTAGGACAATCCCTAATGGACTATGATGTCCTAAAAATCAATTGGCCATAATGGATTGTGATATCCATCGGGTGTCAATAATTTAAAAACTAATCAGTTGTAAAATGGACATTTTGTAAACAATAGCAATGATTTTTTATTTAAATCGCTCGCGGCGTCATTTAGAACACCTTTCATTTCCATTTTTGGAATCATCTCGGACCGATTGTCCTTCTCTTCTGAGATATAGGACATTAATTTTTTCAATGTCATACTGAATGTTAACGGAAAACAGGGATTCAAATATTCTGAAGAAATTGTTACTCACATGATACAAGTTTTGGCGACAAAATATTTTTAACTTTGCCGAATTTGAAGTTGATCGCAGATTTACAAAATATAATAAGGCGAATTCCGATATAATGATTTTACATATTAAATCCGTCGTCTTAAATTTTGCAAATCTGAATTTAAATTCAAAGTCAGAAAACTCAAAAATCTTTAGATTCTTCTTTTTGTGGTTCAGTGTGAAACTGAACTTGTTAATGTGCTATATTGCAGAAACAGAAAATCAGTTCGAGATGATCCAAAATGGAAACTAAAGGTAAAAAGAAGTTCCACACGATGTTGTAAGCAATTTTAAGAACAAATATTCGCTATTCATGTTATATAATTTCAAATATCGATAAATAGGGAATACGAATTAGTTTTTAGGACATCAAAATCTCTTGGGAATAAATAGTTCGACCTTTAGTTATAAACAAACTTATTTTTTATGGTTTCTGTATTCTTAAAAAATAAAACAGTTAAGGTGGTGACGGTAAACTATGAACTTGAAAAAGCTAGAAGATAAAAATATACAATAAGAGACACGAACAATCTCATATGTATCTTAATTTACTTATATAAGTTTTTATAACTAAGCTTAATATTATCAGGAATTCAGTTATAGGCAATTGCACTAGAATGATGGTAAATATTTTACAAACATAGATGTCGTGTTGAGGGCAGGTTCATTTTTATGTCATAGATTATAAGTGTGAATAGGTGACCTAAGAATTAACATTTATTTATTATCATTATGGCAACCGACTTGGTTAGAGCACGTTAGGTGGAAACTTAGCTATTGAGTGCTGTGATCTTGGTTGGATTCCAGGCGCCAACACTGTCAATGTCGGAGAAAATGGATATCGGTGAAAATAGGTGAAATAATTGTATTGAAAAATCGTTTTCTTATATATATATATATATATATATATATATATATATATATATATATATATATATATATATATATATATATATATATATATATTACAAGCTCCGAAAATACACCATTAATTTTGGATGTGGGGGATTATCTAATGATGGAATGTATGGTATTTCATGTTATATAGATAACCAAATGTCTGAATTCATTTATATATGAAATCAGCAAGATGCAATTGTCGCCCTGGTCACGATTAATCATTTTAAATTTCTTATTTCTGAGTCCTATTATAAATTATAAATGAATTCTACATATAATATTTGAACAATTTGCATTCTATAAATATTTAATTGGCTAAAACATAGTCCATAAACGAAGTTTGCATAGTTAAAAAGGATAGTAAATACTAAAGAATAATTTTAAAATGATACCTAAACGAATTTAAAATGATATCATCGTTATGAACACTAACGTATTGCTCAGCATTATTCTGAGTATTTTATCAAGAAAACATTGACGTGAGTACAATTTCTTAATTTTTTAAATGATCTTATGCCTATTAATATGTTGTTGAAATTTAAAATTATGGTCAACAAATATTTACAATTTTGTATATTTTTAAACTCTAATTACTGATCAGTCACGAGAATAGTAGTATTGGTCATAACGACATTTTTTTTTCTTTTCTAAAAATTTTAACAGCTAATTTAGCAGCATTAAATGCGACCAGGATATTTGTTTATGTTTCGATTTATCAGTAACTGAGAGGTAACTGTCCCAGATTGCAGGGACATGTACAAAAATCTCTATATCATATGCATAGAAATAGGATTGGCAAATCGTTAAAACTAGTAAAATCAACAGTATATATTACAAAAATAAATAAAGCCAAGTATAGATCCCTGTGAAATACCAGGTTCAATGATTTTAAGTGCTTGCATACAATTTTTATTAACTATTGTTCTCTGTTGATGATTAGTTAACAAATATTTCATTGATCTAGGGACACTATTTGAAAAACAATATTTTAATTTTAATAATATTACACTGTGGTAATAATATTAAATGCCTTAGAGTGATCAAGAAAGGTAAGGCCTGTTGTTTTCTCTATCATAATTTCTGATTATATTATGGATTGTTTTAGAAATCCATTAGTAGTGCCACGAATCATACTAAAACGTGATTGATTTTAGGCAATAATTTCATCATTTGTCACATGCGCAATAATGTGATCATTCATAAAGTTTTTCCATTATTTTGCAAAGCGCAGATAATAAACTTATGAGATGTAAATCGATAAAACATATAGGAGATAAAATAGTAAAATATATAGATAATTTTATTATTGTTTAATTTTTGGCATTATTAATCAAGAACTTTATAATACTTGTCTTTCACCAAACTTTATCTGCCTTAATTTTACTTTTCCGCACTCAACTATACCAGAGCGAAAAAGGAATGTAATCGGGTAAAGATAAATAGAAGAAATTTTTTTTCTATCGTTTATTTCTATTGTTTTTCGGCCTAAAAACAAAAAAAAATAGTATTTACAAAATTTGTGTCTGTGTGTGTGTATCGTTGTCGTCGGCATTAATATTTCTTGTTAGCACGATAACTCAACTACATCGTGTCAGATTGATCAGGTTTTGACTAATTCTAATCGGGGACGTATCCCGGACGACACCTATTGATTTTAAGGTTGATAGAACACATTCTACTATGTGCATGGGTTATGAGAAAGTAGAATGGTGGACTATTTGAGAAATTTTTTTTGTTAGCACGAACACTCAATTAAATCGTGTCGGATCGATCGAGTTTCGACTGATTCTGATTAGAGACGTCTACTAGACGACAGCCATTAATTTTGAGGTGAATAGGACACACCCCACCCTGTCCATGAGTCATAAGAAAGCACGATGTAAATGTTTATGTTCACTCTGAGATTTTAAACATAACATTTAACGCGATGCTAATTTTGCATTGAACGAAAAGAACATATATATGTGGCCTGTATCATATATGAATGAATGAGAAGAAGAATAATTTCGTTCGATCACAAACGTATTGATACGGCACTGAAGCAGTTACCAATGAAAAAAGTAAAACTGTCGCATAAAACGCATACTCTGCATTTATGTGTTGATTTACCTCGACTACTCAAGATCGAGATAGAGATGTTCTACTTCTACGTGCAGAAAAGTCCGTTTTAAGGTTTTAAAACTGTTTATTTTTTGGTTCTATTTTCGATGTTTAACAGGATCACAAAGAAACATCACTGTAACATGACACCAAAACTTGTTATTCTAAGTTGAAATTTTCTTTACTAGGTAAATTACATAAAAATCTGCTCTTGTAGTAGAATATTCGATATAAATTAATCGTGTAAATTAGCTCAACTGTATGTCAACAATATCCATTTAAATTCTATCACAGTAAATTAATAGTATTGTGTGTTTTGCGTGATTCTGGCAGTTAATTATGATGTTATTGACGGTGTGAACTGTTCCACGCAAACATTACCATAATCAATTTGAACTCTACGGCTTAATAAATAATCTATTCATCGACGCCAGAAGTCTGGCAGAATTTTTCCGGATAATCTCAAATTAATGTCTTTATTTTCTCATTCGTTATACGTTATAAACAGAAGACATTACAACAGTTTCTCATTTACAGATATGCAACTAGAGCTATCAGTCTTGTAACCGTTTTTGGTTGTTCATACTTACTAATTTCATACTAATTTTTGTATTCTCATAATATTAACAGATTTAATTTAATAATATACATACACATTTACATATATTATATACTTCTTATATCTTCAAATTAATGAATATAATTTCAGTTTAATCGCATTTATTTTAGATAAATTGGCACATATAAGAAAGTTTGCATTCAACATCATTTTTGTTTAGATACATAAATTCCTATTCTTCTCTGTAATGTGTTATTATGTAGGTGAATTGGAGTAGATAACTGAGATTCTAGGATATTGTAGTTGTATTTTTTTGTATTATTGAAATCGCTCTGCAGTTTATTAAATACAATGATAAACGATGAACAAAACCCTGATAGAAACACATTAAAGTCGATTTTTACAACTACGCACTCGTAATTTATTAACCGGAAAATATATAGCAGTTTTCAGGGTACCATTGTAAGGCAAATAGATGGACGTCTTCATATCATATACGAGGCATCAAACTTCTTAAACAGGCATAATTATCCTTGGATGTAAGGTACATATATGACGAGCTGGTCTACTGTTTCTTATGCTCCCAAAAGTCGTGGAGTATATATCCTGAAGTAAGACAAGACCAACATCTAGGTATTGCGTGTGTTGGATATGTCCACTGATACATGATTTCAAAGGGCCCACCGAGAAGAATACAACACACACTTCGTTTTAATTTCTTGTTATGCTAATCTATGATAAAACGCATTTCTTACACTATGTAGCATCTCCGAAGTGATCGGGATAATGTCATGCCAATTATTATAATATGCCATATAATTATTATATGATATAATATCTAACATATATTACATCATATATTATATATTGTAGTTATTCTTTGCTGTAGAACCTCAATTATGTCAGGTTTTGTTTCAAGAACTTTGTTCTTCAAGTACTTCCACAAAGTTAAATCAAGAGGGATAAGACTCGAAGATCGTGGTGGCTACTCGATTGGACCCTCGAGGTTCAATTATCATCGTTCAGTCCACTTATTTGGAAACATCTAAACTTTCGTCGAAATATTGATGAACGGTTACGGGATAGTGGGGTAAAGCTCCATCTTATTGAAACTATATTCTGACCTTAGGCAGATCTGAGAGATCAGAAAGTCAAAGTCCGTTAGTAATTGCAATGTAAATGTACATACATATAGATATGTGCGAGAAAATTAGAATACGAATCAGGATTTAGCACAGCAACCAGCAGATAGAGTGTAAAGAAATAATGAAGGATACAATAAGAAACTAACTTTTATTTTATACATTTAAAATCAAAGCTTTTACAATTATATTATCAGTTCGTTTCGTAACCTTAGTTACGAGATAGTAGTTATTATTGATATTAATATAGTATTTGTATTTTATACTAATTATTTTATTGTAATTATTGTAAATGTTTTCGTGTCTTCTACTGTATTCAACTACCACTTCTCAATAACGTCGTTGAAATCCATTTCCTTTGAAGTTATTAAAACGTTGAAATCTATATCCTAGAGCAAATCGGGCGCATCCCTCTATGGCGCTGGTTATAACTAGATAGATAATTATACGATATTGGGTGTGTTCAGCAGAAAAGAACATTAAAAAACGATTTTATACGGTTAGATCCAGTGTAATAAGTCTGGATAACTCTAGTGTTGATCTTGATGTCTACAGTTGGTAATACCAGTTGCTTAAATTTAGATGACTACTCTAGTTGGATTTTATTATTCATAAACTATATATATATATATATATATATATATATATATATATATATATATATATATATATATATATATATATATATATATAACCTTTTCAAAAAGTAATTTTACGAATACTTTTAAGAATATTAATTTTAATCTTTTAGTTAAAAAATTAATAAACACCCTAAACCAGTAAGCTCTTCACTGCCTGTACTTGTGCGTATTTTTAGTGTACTTATAGTGCACCTGTGTAGATGGCGTATCAAGGTATCAAAAAGCATTTCATGTAGAACAATTGTGTTCAGCAGACAACTGACACACCCACCCACCCACCCAATGACAATTGCCATGGCCTGACAATAGACATGGAAACGTAGATACAATTTGTATAATGGATCTTTGCGCGTGTATCAATTTAGTGACGACTCACGGATCACATACTATACCATTCACATTTGTTACTAACATGCCACAATTACAAGCACGTATGTCTAGCGACATATATATGTTTCAATTAACTACGTACGGTATAGAGAGTTAATAACTTGCTGATCAAAATGCAACTATGAAGTCACGTCTTAGCTTTATTGTATAATTTGATTCATTGGCGTCTCAATATTTCTGTAAAATTTATTTCATTTCTGTTTAATTTATTTTGATTTTTGTTGAATTTATTTCACTTATTTTGATGGAAATATCACTTCTATTGAATGTTTCTGTGGAGAACCTTTTCATTACTCTGTCATAGGTTGACGGATTTGGATTGTACTAACTGTTATCCTAAAATGCGTTTTCGGCACGACATGACACTGTTCAAAAATGGCAGTTGATTGATTCATACGATTATTACCTGTGACGCACACGCAGAGAATCATTATACAAACTATAGGTACCTATCTACATTTATATTTTGTATACGTACGGGGCGTCCAACTACAAACTGCCTTTTACTTACTGAACATATTTTGGCTATATTTGGGATTTGATTAAAAAGGACTTCTCCAGATTTGGAGGCCCCCAGGACTAGAGGCCCAGGCGGGCCACCTCTCTGCCCCCTTTAATCCGCCACTGATTCGTGAAAGAAAGGCCGACTACGTTATGAATGAACTTGACGACGCGATCAAATTAAAAAAAAAAACAACTCGAATGTGTTAAAACATAAATAGCTCGGGCTTTATTTGAAGTCTCAAAGTAACTAACAAACACTAGCGATAGCGTACTATTTTGTAATATAATGCACATGTGTTATATTGCAATACATTCTGAGATAAAGTCATGTTTTACAATTCCGCATCTCTTCCTCTGATACGAATTGTGGTATTTCATAATTTAAAAATATACATCCCGTTGATGAAAGGCAATATATATGCAGCAGAGCCCAAAATTTATTTTATGTGTAGGTTGTGTGGAGCAAATCATAAAATGTTTCAGGTATTTGAGTTCGAACATCAATCATTTACAGGAAACGAAATATGCAGTAGTTTGAAGAAATATTACGACTGGAAGTGATATTCAATCAAATTTCAAAGACCAGCCGGATTTTACTACATACGGATACAGTTTCAGGTAATCGCAAGCAAAAGCAAGGAAACAGGGTTATAAATTAGTACTTACAATTTGATCTGAGTTTGCTAAATCACATCTTCAGAGAAAACTTGTCCTGGATTAGTTTGTAACTTTGCAGCTGCCATATCGATTTAAGCGAACGAATCGAATGATTCAAACTTCCTTAAACTTCCTTAAACTTGTTGAGCATTTAGACAACGAAATACTGATGCATTTTCTGCATTAGTGTCTATTTGGACGAGGTAAATTTAAAATTGCATAGTGCAGTCGCGATAATAAATATACAGAGGGTGTTCTAGAACTACACTCGAAATCTTCATTATTTGAAAAGATAAAAGTATGAACCAGACTATTTTAAATTGTATAAAAGAGCCTGCGAAATTGATATAGGACATTATTTGAGCTAATGTGATTAGAACATATCTAATGACCTAAGGACTGGGGATCTTGTGAGCAAATTAATCCAGCGGCTATTACCAATCCAATCTACCTTAAAATATTGAAACTAAAATGACACTAATTATATTGTACATAGTTTTCAGTACTTTGAAATAAGTTGAGACCTTTCGACACTTGAAAAACTATTTTATTGACACTAAAAGTTACAGAGTAACGACCCGAACTCAAGTATATCTATCTCTCTCCGTGAGCCAGGAATACAATTATATTTATATAACGGGTTTATCGCAAAGTTGCAGCTTAAGATTTTGTATCAGTTACATTATTAAAGATATTACAGTATTGTTATATTAAGAAAAGAAAAGAGCTTGCAAAAAATATGATACGATCTTATAGGGTGGTCATATTACAACTTACATTGCATTTTTTTAAATTGTTATTTTGAATAATTTATTAAAGCTTTTTATATACCTAGTACTGTAGATTACATAAAAATCAATTGAGGAATAAAGCTTGCTTTTATTGAGAATGGTACTTAAAATAGTATGTATGTTACACTTTTGTGTCCAAAATGAAGTGGGGATTAATTTTCAGTAGAAAGAAGTAGGGATGAACTATGAGAAACCTTTTTACCCTTTCAAATAACGGAGATATTTACTGTAAAAGTTATTTTATAATACTCTGTATATATTTTTTAATTAATTACAACAATTAATACAATATATCTTGCTTCAGTTTCAATGAAATTTATAAAATTACCAGAAAATAGTTAATTTGTAACTTAAAAAAGAAAATTAATGTATGTAGTTCGAACATAATTACGTAATTAGTGTTATTTCTTAACACTCTATTTTGTTAATTAAGAAAACTTACGATCTATAATTACTCGACAATCAATCAGAAATAATTCTTTATTAGAAGAAGCGGAAAGATGAAAATAAAAAAAAAGCATGATATCGTCACAATCCAAAAGCAGAATCATAAATAAATCTAATTTTTTTTTGTCAATCAGTATCTTTCTTTAAAATGAGATACACGTTTAATACGAAAAACCCTTTGTTACATCAAACCTTTTATTAAACAAATTTATTATATCACGTAATTTAATAATAAACTTTGTAAAATGTAGTTTTGTGTTTAATAATGGTATTCGTTTCTATGTTGAATAAAGGAGAGACTGTAACTGTGAAGGAAATATAACATAAACATCATATTCTCCTTAAACACAACCGATATTTTTATGCACTTGTAATACACATTTCGGAAATATTCTCATCGTCAGAAGGGTATATTATTTATCATTCAAATTCTAACACGCAATTGATGTCTAAGTTTTGGTCCTAGTTCAACGAACTATCAATTTCGGGTTCTCTAAAGTAAACATAACATACCTTGATGACGAGGATAGTACTTTAAAATACTAGTTGTGGTTAAGCGGAATATAATAATTGGTGTGGACCCTTGTCCTATTTTCCTCTCAAAGAAATGTATCCACGACATGTTGGAGATCAGTGTTGTGCAAATTTTTATGGGGAATTGTTAGGTAATACTTTCTATTTTACTGACCTAAACTAAATTTTCGATGCCTCAATGAATATAAATAATTTTGTTAGTGTTATGTGCTAAAGTAAGAACTATAATTTCTGAGAGAGTTCTCATCCCTATTATCTTCAATTTAACAATGCCAAAGACTATTGTGTGGAGTAGTACGTTACAGCTGGTATTTATTCGTGGAAACATGAAAAAACACTGATATCTACAGGGTGTTTCACAAAATATTGCATAACTTTGTTTTTTAGTAAGATGTAACAAGAGGTCTAACGTTAAGCTTCTTGGAAGCTTTCCAAATCAGTTTTCAACAGCTACCAGGATTTCTATCTCACCTCAGTTGAATATGTATTGGAGAAGATTGTTAAATATTATTATACAGTTAGCAAATTCACGACTGTGGACTAAACACTCGTGAGTAGGTAGACACATCTTTTGTAACAGTTGCACAGTTACATATAATAGATGAAGTGGCATTTGTCACCTCACAGGAACAATCAGGTATGCATAGACTTAATTTTGACCAGTTAAATTTATATTTTAAAAGTATATAGTTAGATTAAATAACTTTTAAATACACAGAATAAAATAATAAAAGTTTAATGTAATACAGGGAACTCTAGATTCCCCGGTTCTGAAGGGTAATAAAAAATTAACGGAATGAGATACCGAAAAAACTTTGTATTTTTATATAGAGTAGCTTTCTCCATTTATTTACCCTACGCTTTAAAAATAATGTCACCAAGACGATGCTCGTCACGTCAAAATATTGCCGGAGGCGTTTTCTGAAGTTCTTCACAGCCCGACGGCAAACTGTGATGGGTGTGGCGTGAAATTATCCTGTAATTCTGTCTTTTAACTCTTCTAGAGCATGAAAGCGATGTTAAAAAACTTATTCCCTTAAGCACCCCCAAAGGAAAAAATAGCAAATGCTGAGATCTGGTGAGCGCGCAGACCACCCAATATCCCTCCTCAGAGAGATCAGAGGTTGAGGGAACATTTCCCTCAACACAGCCATAGAAATTCGTGTAGTGTGAACTGTAACTCCATCCTGCTGGAACCAAAGGCCACTTAGGGTCCTCTTCTTCAGCTGAAACATCTAATCTAAGCTGCAGGAATGTTTCCAATATAGTCACATACCGATCAGCCCTAACGGTGACAGTCACGCCTTCCACCTCAAAACAATATGAACCAATAACTCCATACTCACTAACGGCATACAAACTGTCACTTTGGGGGAATGGAGAGGCCTTTCATGAAGCTGTCGGGGGCTATTTGTGGCCCAGTATCAAAATTTTTGTTTGTTTACTGCTCCAATAAGGTGGAAATGTACCTCATCACTGCTTATGAGTGTTGATGTGGTTGGGACTTTGTCAACAACTTGCTGCCATCTCAACTGGTGGTTTGCTGTACTCAACTCCTGTGCTAACATTATCGTGATGATAATGCAAGTCATAATGCAGAATTCTCCTCAAACTTCGATTTGACATCCCCAAAGCAATGGAGTGTTTCCGAGCAAAACGTATTGGTAATTGCTCTATTGCTTGTCTCACATGCTCAACATTTTCGGGTGTTCTTACCGTTCTTTGTCTTCCAGATATTCTTCGAGATAGAGTGCTTCCTGTTTCTTCCAAATTTCCAACCCAGAGACGAATTGTTTTCGCATCAGGAACAGAACGCGTGCGAGGAATGTTGACACGTCGGCGAAGAGCTTTCTGCGTAGCAATCACTGATCTGTTGTTTTCGTAGGCCCGCACTACAAAGCTACGGTGTACACCTGACCAAATCATCATGGGAAGTGAAACGGGGTGAGTGATGGGATAGAACAAAACCATTCCCACTTCTCTATCTTCACCACGGCCTGTACAGTCACCCTTCAAATCCAGGAAATTTGGAGCCCACTTTGTATAATATTGATAAGATGAAAATTCCACAAAGTTGAACATTTGTTTATTTTCCTGATTTAATTAATATCGTTTGAGATGAGGCCTGTGCAAGTGCGTTATTCGATCCTAAAATATACATACATATTGTACTCGTACATCTCCGACTCACGTTTTGTTGCTGGCTTACAACTGAAAACCTTTATTTATGCTCCGCAAAGTGAAATATATGACTTTTCGTTCGAGTTGTGCCTCTGGAGATAAAACGCCAGCTTATACTACGGTATTCGATCATATATTATCGTTATGTAGGACGAGTTTTATATGTTCCGACGGCGACGTCTGCATGGGATCTTTGAAGTCAAATCTGTGTCCTTGGTATATCTATTCTTATTCCATTTGTAACCAGAATGCCGATACATTTTTCATCGAATCGTGAGATTTGTAGAACCTTATATATTGATAATACGAATGGACAGTTTTCAGAGAAATAATTTTAGAATCATAGCTTTCATTCCATGAACTGAAATAGCAACAAATTGGAGTTTATTACCAAAATTTTCTTAATCATTACAGGAGTTCTTCAAGGCTGTTTTCTGAAAAATTGTTTTCAAGACTCACTTGATTATAAACATCCTCACATTTTAGAGTGATGTTTACACCCTATTAAGACCTACGTGTGGGTGTGGGTACGACTGTATTTTATATAGGATAATTTGGTCGACTTTATTTTTGACAATTCCATGAGTGCTGATTGGCATCAAACAAATACATATTTTATTGTGTATAAGGTTCATAAGATAACTGTATGACGATAACTTTCGAAAGAATTATTTCTACAGTACAGTCTCTTCAAGAATTTGAAGAAATGACCAAACAATTAGCCATAACCTGTGCCTCCACGATCACCCGACTTGACACCATTCGATTTTTATTTAATTGGATTATAAAAAATTATATATTTATGTAAATCATTCACACGCACTAGGAGATTTAAAACATGCAACTTATAAAAAATTAGATATGTTAAAGAAAACTAATGGCATCATGTTGTTAAATAACTTCAAAAGACTTAGTACATCTCTGCTTATTAAAAGCAGATAGATATTTTGAGCATTCTATAAAGCATTTGCAATGGATCGAGGAAGCTCTTAATGTTGGTTAGCCTATATGTTTACGAATTATGTGTATATATTTATACAAATGTGAATTCCTTCCCTATTAATGAAGATTTTCATGTTAGTATGAGAAATAAAAATGATCATGGTATTTAGTTTAGTAAATATAAAGTAAGCTCCGATTCTCTCAACTACAAGGGCCATAATGTATATAATGAATTACCTAAAAAAACTGATTCAGATATTATATAGATTTAAAAAGGTACTAAAATTATTTGTTGTTGACAAATGCTTTTATGATTGCAGTGACTATTAGAGTATGTAGTTTTCAACTTATTGTGACATTTCCTATACATACAGTTGTATATCTCAAGGAAAACAAATATTATTATTATTATTAATACAAAGGAATATTGATGCTGTTATTTCTACCCTTCTTAAATGTATTGTTAATAAAAATGGGACATTGCGTACTTCGTGTTGACATTTTAAAATTTTGTTCTCATGAAATTCGTACCAGTTCGTTAATAATTAATAACTTCGTAAGAAAATAAACCTTAATAACAATAAATATAATTAGTCACCGGCTTTACGAAACATGTTTAAATATGGATAAATTCTAATTGTAGTCTACAGTAGACGAAATAACACCAAATGAATATAAAATATGTTTTTAGATTATCTTTTTTCTTAACTGTTTTATTGTAATTTAGATTTATAAGTTATCTTAACTATTAAACTAAACGTTTGTTGCCAATTGTGTGACTTGAAAATGTTAGTATGCATGACAAAACATGTAAACGGTGCATACAAAATATTTAAACAGTAGGATGTCCAGTTCATCTGGATCTCTCTGTATATTATATACTGGACGTTAAGAATAGGAAAAAGTGTGGTATTCTCTAGGTATAGAAGAAAGAGTGAAGCAACATTCAGAGGGAAAAGGATGCACTTTACGCGCAGCCAGATCGACTCTGCGCGGCTGTGTGTACATTCACATTCAATATATATTTATCAATATTCACTCTGCAAAGGTCTCAATTCGACTGAGTAAAAACCAGGATATTTTCTGCACACATCGTGGGCGGTCTGATATCGCAATTTTGAGACGTGTTCCTATTCTTGATGATCTGTACTAAAAGTTATGATTTTATAAGAGGACCAGATATTCTATTGAAAACGGATGAAACTGAATGAAAATAGGAGAGAATAAAATAAAATAAACTCCAGTGCGTAATGCTTACTGAGATATTAATGACGAAGGTACCGAGATATTCATGAAGAACAGTATGAAAGAAGAATAAAAATAGATTCTTGAATGTAAACTGAAGAAGTACAGGGATGTTAAGGTAATATTACAACCCAAGAATAACACGATGGATGTCAAAGTCAATTATCCGACGCGGAGCAATAAAACTGCGGTATACTATTAAATTGAAAACATTGTATCCGTGTGTGGACTGCGGAGAAATATTGAAAAAACTAAAAATGCGAATTTAGTAATGAAATTTAGTGTCGGGGCTCAAACTTAGGTTCTGAACAATTTTCCGTAGTAACTATTTCCGATATCTTCAGCGCAAAGAAAAGTATCGAAACTGGGCCCCATTTGGGGGGGGGGGGCTCCAGTTGCCTCCGTTCGTTTCTTAAAGTTCAGTTGGTTGCCTCTAAATGCACATGTTATATATATATATATATATATATATATATATATATATATATATATATATATATATATATATATATATATATATATATATATATATATATATATATATATATATATATGACTACAATTAGGCTCAAGCTCAAATCTGGATTTAAAAAATGACGAAAATGTCTTTATTTTAAATGGAACACACGGTATTATCTATTTTTTTTATTTAGTTTCCTCTACGTTCATCCTAGATTAATCATTTAAAACTTCATTCACACCCACATTGCAATTTTTGTTCTCTCAAATGTCTAAAAAATAACAACCCTGTAGACTGTTTTATTGAGATAACATTAAGAACTTCTTAGAATCTGATGAATATTGCAATAACCCACACTCTTCATAACATCTAAATACCTTGCTTCCTTACTTGTGCAATTTATTTTTTTATCGAAACCGAAAATCTGCAATAAACTATCCCGGATTATGCTAAAGTTATCGATTCTCGTCCCTAAATGTTGGAAATTCCCTCTTTGATACATCTTCACGAACGTACACAAATCTGAAAAGAACCACACCGTCATTATCATTTTAAGTGATACACTTACTGGCGTAAACAACGCCTCCGAAGTCCTCCTTTGCCCATTAGACTCGAAGAAGAATACGGGGCTTATTTAACCTTAAATTTCCGGAATAACGTGTTGTCGAGCGCCCTTGGGAAAACTCGGAAATAGACTCTTTAACCAGTTGGAAATTTGACAGATTTAATACAATTTAAATAAATTTGTAGTTACCTCAGTGATGTAAATTTTTGATAAATTGGAAATAAGATATACAATACGTTATTAATTTACTGTTTTGTGGCAAGTTTAAAACCAACATAAAAAAATTTCTTAAGCCTAAGGTTATGCAGAAGAAGATTACACATAGTGGTGTGGACAACCACACACATATTTCGGGAGAGGCGTCAAACCCTCTCCGGTGAGAGTTGAATCCAACCAAATAATGACATCCGCCATAACGGCGACTCCGGACCAAAGTATTAATGATATTGTTGCAGCCATCTCCATAGCAGAATATAGTAGGTCACCCATCCATATACTGGCCGTGGGCCAAAGTACACTTTTATTAGTCTGTAGTATATAAATCTATTAATATATTTTTTTCTACTTGTTGCATCTGATGAATGAAGTTTATGAAGCATTGACTTCTATGTTATATTACTTTTCCGCTCAACAATATCAGAGCGGAAAAGTAATGTAATCGTGTAAAGAAAAATGGAAGAAAAATTTTTTTCTTGCGTTTATTTTTCGTCTTTCGGCCTAAAAACAAAGAAAAATGGTTTTTAAAAAATTTATTGTGTGTGTCGTTGTCGTCGAAACGTTGTCGTGTCGTTGTTAGCACGATAACTCAACTAAATCGTGTGGGATTGATCGAGTTTTGACTGATTCTGATCGGGACGTTTCCAAGATGACATCTATTGATTTTGAGGTGGATAGAACACATTCTACCATGTACAAGGGTTATGAGAGAGCACGATGGTGGACTATTTGAAAAATTTTTTTGTTAGCACGATCACTCAATTAAATCGTGTCGGATCCATCGGGTTTCTACTGATTATGATAGGGGATGTCTACCAAATGGCATCTATTGATTTTGAGGTGGATAGGATACACCCCACCCTGTCCATGGGTCATGAGAAAGTACGATGGTGGACTATTTGAAAAAGTAAAGCTGTCGCATAAAACACATATCTTGCATTTATGTGTTGGTTTACTTTTCCTCGGCCACTCAATTTCGTGATGGAGATGTTATGCGTGCGGAAAAGTCCGTTTTAAGGTTTTAAATCTGTTTATTATTATCTATACTTAGGCACCATCAAATATTCTAGTAATATTCTAGAAAAGTAAGTTCTTTTCAACGTTTTTTCAATACAATTCAAAATTTCAATGTTTTAATTGTCTGATAAGAATATACATGGTTTTTAAATCAAAACCATGATATTTTCGTAGAAAGAAAGTAAACATAGAATCACACTACAAGAATAAGTACTGGAATAGGCTGCAATAATTTAGGCACAATCATAGAAGAATAGAGGAAACGAGATAAGTAAATAAACTAAAAAATTGTAAAAGCTAGAAGGCTGTACATCTCCCTAAAAACCACGCTCCTCTGAAAGCAAGAGATATCAAAAAAATAAAAACATAATTTTTTTAACATATAACACAAAACACAAAGTGAATACACAAACCAGAAACTTTCAAAGACCATTTGTACTTTCCAGCAGTAAATTATGGACTTTAACAAAAACTATTGAAAGCAAAAATCATGGCTACCGAAATGAGATTTAAAAAAAGAGTGAAAGGGACTAGAAGAAGAGACAGAATTAGAAACGAGACAGTAATAGCGGACTTAAATATAAAACCTATAATTTTAGTCATTGCTGAAAGACAATTGACTAGGTCACATACATTGAATGAAAGGCCAAAGAAGGAATGGAAGAAGGACCAAGGACCAAGGAATAGACAAGAAGCGAAAATAAGGGGGAATTCAGTAAATTGAGACTGCCTGATTGGTACAGTCGAAAGTCGATTGGTACAGGATTGAAAAAAGTTTTAAAAGGAATAAGATACGCGAAATGCCCTATGAAAATACAATATTGTACTGTATTGAAATATATTGTCTTTTATTACATTTAGTCCCACACCTAGAGGTATATTGGACTTGATTAAATAAAGTAAATAAAGAGCACCTTCATATTCTCTTATATTATAAATAAATTGATTACTATTAGTGCGCAGCATATTGTATGTGGAAGTTTGAGTTCTACAATACGTATTAGATATTTAGTTTTTGAGAAATTACCTTTAATTTCTGTTTAACATGGTCAACATATAGATTCTATTTAAGATGTCTATTAATAATAATGCCTACGTATTTCACTAATACGGCTTCAGAAATATTAAAACCACGATATATAGGTAATTATTTTTTCATAATTTGATATTAGTTATTTGGCAGAAACCATTTTTAACTAACAACATATTTTTCTTTACTATTACTTTCACAACTTGCCAGGAAATTGCTTTAAATAAAATTAATGTATCATCTATGCAAGATATTATAGAACTGAAAGGTGAATAAAAGTTCATGAAATCATTATATCATTATGCATTAAACAGTGTAGGTCTCAAGACTGTCTACTGAGAAACGCTACATATATTCTATAGTATTTGGACTATTTGTGTCATTTTCAATTTGTACATACTATTCTCTGTGTATGCTGTAAGTAACCTTATAAAATATTAAATAATTTTTCGTTTAATTCACAACTCTTTAATTTATTTATTTAATAAGTGCGATTTATACAGACTTTATTTAATAATTGTGATTTTGTTTATGTTTATTTAATAAGTGTGATTTATAACATACTGTATCGGACGCTACATCTACAATAACACAGAGATGGTATATCTAAACTTAGATTTTGGAGGATGTTACTTATTAGATAACTAATTGCATTTTCTATTACAGATGTAGAAACGAAACTATGGAAAGAATCTCTAGTTATTTTTGAATATATATAAAATTTACTAAGAAGAATTTTCATAAGAATGTTTTACAGGCAATATTATATATTTTTTGTTTATAAAACACTCTATTACTAAGTGTATATTTGAAATTCTAAAAGAATATACTTAAATTTTGTATGTATTGGAATGGACAAAAAACAATATTTGCGCTCTTACGCTATACGTTTTCATACTTAACTAACTTCTGAATATTCAGAAATTAATGAGCCTTAAAACACGATATTTTCTAAACCATTATTCATAGCCTGAATCCTTACTCCACATCAAATATCTCATGAATATTCAAAGGATATCTATAGACTAACGGCGCATTATTAATTACATTTGACGAAGTCTCATTATTGATAAACCTGGGAACACTGTTGGCCATTTACAAGTTCAATTTAAAGCTGTCCGTCGAAAATCAATACGCTCCTTGTCACGCAGAAAAGTGCCCTCCCACAAGTGGGTCGAATGTTTTTCTGGGCTCTAAATTAAGGACGACACAATATATGAGCCGGTCGACCTGTTCTTATCCCGGGTGGGTTATGTTAGGTTAAGGAATGGAGCCCAGTGTCCTGAACTAATGGGCCTTCTAATAAATAAGGACCTGTCAGCTCTGTTACAATATATACTGTAGCGACTGTATAAATGATATAATAACAATAATAATAATTTGTTTACAAGTGTCTACATATCTACAATAAATAAGTGTAATTTATTCATTTATTTACACACTATTCTCACCAAACTGTGAGTTTCTGACGTCTTTGATTTGCCGTATGGGGCCTGCCATTATCGTGAAGTAAAATGAAATGCCTAACGGGCTGTTACTGTCTTTTACTCCGATGAGCGATTTTCAGTTGGATTAAGAAAATGAAGTAATAACCAGCGTAAATTCTTCTCTGGTCATGAAGGTAATCCAGTAAGAATTCCGCGAGAACCTTCCTTGCCGGCAAACGCCATTTTGGCCTTTTCCAAGAAGGACTCCCCTTGTTCTTGCCATTTTTTATTGCCTGCTTTCTATCGGGAGTATAATGATGAACCAAACTCTCGTCACAGGTCTCAATGCGACTAAGGAAAGGATTTCCGTCTATTCGATAGTGAGCGAGAAGCCGCTGATGTCAAGATGTCATCCGTTGTCCGTTCGTTTGTTCATCTAAAATGTGGCGCGATACCCAGCCGAACCAAAATCTTACTGAAACCGAGCTCATCGTAGATAATAGAATGGATACTCCCAACGTTGATGTTGATCTCAGAAGCGATTTCGTTTTCAATAATGTCATGAGCCATTTGAGTGTATTTTTCGGTTAAACTGATCTTGGATCGGCGATTCATTTCGAGGTTAATTTTTGAGTCTCTCTTCTTTTAGAGAATATTATGTACCAATAAAATTCTTGTGACTGTGAAAGAGTGTTTTCACAAAACTGGTCAAACTCGTAATCTTTGTAAAATTTCAGCTGGTTGGACCCTCTCCCATGTCAAAAACTTAATGATGATGCGTTGCGCAATATATGAGTGCACTCTCACTCATCTCTTCTACTGTCATGCTAACGTTTTCAGGGTTGCATCGGTGACAATTCTCGCCTCATATTAACTCCTCCTACAGTTCTCACCAGTACCCAAGCCGATCCTGCTTCTTCTAAAACTGCTTGCCTGAAATTCTCGTTTATTTGAACGCTCCTCGTATAATACGAGAAAG
Source organism: Rosalia funebris (assembly GCA_037954035.1). NCBI lineage: Eukaryota > Metazoa > Arthropoda > Insecta > Coleoptera > Cerambycidae > Rosalia > Rosalia funebris. The sequence continues at coordinate 12,851,432 of JAZFAV010000005.1, read as the reverse complement.
CATCGACAAAATATTGTAATACAGGAATAAAATGTTTACATTGTTAGGTTTATTATAAGTTTAAATTATATTTAAACCTATAATAAACCTAACAATTTGAGCTTTCCATCACAGGCTTTTTTCAATAACATGATGAAAAGTTAAGGGTATTCGAAGGGGCTAGAACCTTCGATGCAGCAACAAAAATAGGAAACATTTTTCCATGAACACCGAAGGATTACACGATTTTTGACTCTCGTTTCGCAAAATAAGTTGGCATCATCGGGAGATAATTAAAGCCGCGTTTCGTTCATCGCGCAACGCGCATCGTGAAACGTGTAGTCTTTCAATGTTCGTTAAAAACCAGTTTCCTGTTTTCTTTTTTTTTTAAGTTAATGAAGAACAATTTATATCAGTTCAATATAATTATGATACATAAGGCCGCATGTAGAACTGAATTTAATTCTTTCTATAATTCCCTTTATAATGTTCCCTTTAATGTCGTTTATTCAATAGGTTTGTCCAATTTAATTCTAAAAATCCAAGAAATAAAGACGGTTTTTGTCCTAGAGGTTTGATATGTTTTATTGATGTAAATGGGATTTTATTAAAGATGGTATATTATTTCTGAATGTGAAATGTTAAAAAATATTATGGTTATTAAAAAATCTTAATTTTTTAATAACAATAATATATATTTTTTAATAACTCAATATGTAACATTTTGAATTGTATTGCTAATATATGGTTTTATGAATTTTAATACCTGTCCTCGAAGACCAATATATTCAAGTCGATCTACAAGCATTTTATGATCTACCGTATTGAAAGATTTGGTTAAATCATAGATTAGCCTGTGGAGAATTGAATATAACTGTAACTTAAACGCTTTTATCAAAAAATCGACCTACCTCGGAAGATTTCAAAGAAACAAATGAAATACTATGATGTAATAGGGAAATATTAATACATACTCTATGAAATATTTTACTTCACTATGTATTTTTTAAATATTATTGTTCGTTCGAGATATATTTACAAAATTATTTAAAGAATAAAAACTTCAACACCGTCTACCTCAAAAATGGCGAGAAACCTGCCCACCTTGTATACTAAATATATTAAATATTAATATAGTTTTACCGTTTTTTGTGCCCATATAAAAATAAATTTTGACGTTTGTTCTATCGTAATAGACAAATTAAGATAAAAAGCACAGCCTACTCTAGTTTAAATAAGTAAATGCCTCACGATGCTAAAAATGCAATATCGAACTGACATTTTTTCAACGGGTTACAAAATAAAGAAAAAACCCATAACCTCCTAGCCAGGGAAAATAATTTCTATGAAATATTCATTAAAGAATAATTAATGGCTTTGGCTTTATTGTCAGGAATATTTCTATCAATTTATGGGCGTGAAATATTAGTACACGCTGTCGACTCATGGTTATTTATCATGAAATATCAAATGAAAACGGGAAAGAATAATGATAGGACAATTTAATTTCTCTTAGATAGCAGTTCGCGAACCACTTTACATTCATATATTTACAACTGAAATATATTTCACGATTTTACCGCCCTTTGCCATGTAATTCTTTTTAAAATATTGTATGTCAATTTATTCTTCGCACTGGAAAGAAATATCGCTGGGAAAGTAGGAACATTTATTCAGAAGAATAATATTCTTTAGATCCTAGTCTTTATGCGTATGTTGGAGTGTCTATTGAAATAAACTAGGGATCGGGTGGAGATATATAAAGGAATTAAATTCTACAATGCACAAGTCCCAAAGATTTTTTTCTATGGTATTTAGAAAAGCTCAAGTGCGTGCGTCAATGTGCTGGCCGCCTGTGGTGGCTTTGCATAAAGGATGCAGGTGATATACGACTACTACTCCTTACCTACTCGTCGCTAGAGACCTGAGCTAGTCTCTTTTAAAGAAGGCGACTCCTAAGCGAGCCCCATCTTCGCTTGACCTGTTCCAATAGCGAAAGATAAAAGACGTCTCTCGATTTCTGGAGCGGCAACCTGACAGCAGTGGTTACTGGTAGGCCTTCATTGATTCTGGCTTGGTGGACCACTCTTCTTATCTTCTTTCTTCATTAGCTGTCTATCTCCCGGGGTGTCTCGTTTCTCGTGAACTTCAGAGTCTCAGGTGGATGAATTATATATACATATTTGTAGATGGATTAGCTACATTGCTTCCAAGACGCTCATAATTTTTTTTGTTCATAAGTCGCCCGTCAGGATTTAAATGTATTGAAATCGAGATGGGGAGCAGAGTAGGGTCCTTATGTACCCAGATTAATGCTTAGGATTTTGGAATTTTAAGAGATGAGCCAGCTCGTCTTCCTGAGGCAAATAGGTACAGTGTTGAAGACTGTGTCAGATCCCCTACAATATAATGATGATTAAGATGTATATACTTATTTATTGTTGTATAGTTACAGATATAAATAGTACAACAAATAGTACAATCATATTCTATATATTTTAAAAGAAAACCATACTTGTTTAAGGAAATATATAACAGGGGAATGAGATGACTAAGAAGTTTTACTACGAAAAGAATACCAAATAGGCATGAATCCATGCCGAAAACAGTATTATTTATGATAATACAGAATATATTTCGACATTTTTTGCAGACAGGAACGGTAGCGGCGGATTTCATAAACAATTTGTTAAATAATCTGTCAGAGATTCGCGAACAAAATATTAATTTAGGGTAAGTTTGGGTTCCTGCTTATGCAAGACTTCAATTCAAATTTGAACAGTGAAGTGTTAGTACAGACCAATACTCAGTCTTCGACTGAAAAAAAATTTTCTTATTATACGAAGCTCTTCAATATAGTTTTATAGGCTGGATAAAACTGTCATTTCGTTAAAGATACGATGATAATGAAAGAAGAATTAGAAAAGTATTACATCTCTTTAACTAATTTAGATGAATTATTTTTGAACATGTATTTTTATTCTTTCAAAATGTAGTTTATTAGTTAATTGCAACATTTGCTCATATCGTGGTTAAATGTCGGTACTGTGTACTTCTATTTAATTAGGATGGGGAGTTACTGTACAACTTGTAACCTAATAGTATATGTGGGGATGAGAGATATCCATGGATATAGTGTAAATAAGGGTTTTGATGTATTGTCAGACTTGAGGAGATAATAAAACTTGGAATAAAAGGAACTGGTGGCTGCTTACATAGTTGATTTTGAAGACAACATAGTGGCAGCATCGAATATTTCTTCACGCGAGTCCTTATCATCACCCCTAGTCAACTGTTATTGTTATATATTTTCAGTTTAGTAGTCGATTGATAGAACGTGGATTAATTCAGTAGAACTGGTCTTATGATGAAATATTTAACGTATTGTATTAAGTGTAACAAATACGTATAACTATTAATAGACATGAAAATGTTGTCATGTTAAACCTGCGCACAACAAGACATCTAATGTCTAATAGATTTAATCCTTAACAACCGTGGTACTAATTTTGTTATGCAGTAACTGACGTGCGGTCATGGTGACCGCAAATTTGTACAATAATAGAAAAAAAATGTGGATCATTTTGCTGATTTCCTGTTAACAGTTGGGTGCGTTCTTGTATGGATTGGAAGAATATAGTGTACAACATGTATACTCGTATATACATTCTTTTTGTAAAAAAAACATAAATATATTTTCTTTGCGTAACAATGTCGTATACATATAGGGATATCAGCTAAAGCTTTCAAAAACAAAAACAAAGAACACTTAAACAAAATGATATTTTACTTTTCAAGTTAAAGGCATATAGTCATTATTACAATAAAAAAATAATGCCAAAAGGAATTCTGTGATAGAAGCCACAATACCTAAATATGTCACAGATGACACTTACAATTTTGACATAATTTTGAGGAACACTCAAGACATATTGGCTTATTGCACATACAACACAGGTGATATGTTTTTCTTTTGATTCTTGAAGGGCAGGTATAACAAGTTTTTCGCTTCTCTAATTTCTCAGAAGCTACTTGTTCAAAGGGTTCTTCAGGAACACCTAGTACTCGTCTAATACAAAAGCGAACCTCATGGGGGATTCTAACATTTGCTACTCGCCGTTCAAAACCTTCAGAGGACCATTTATATCAATTTTTTCACAAAAAACTGTTGTCCTATTAGAATTTTGCTGCTCATATTCCTCACTAGGCTCTTCTGTCTCCCTCTCCTCTGGTTCATTATTTATACTGTCTGCTTCCGAATCTGTCTCGTGCTCACTCACTTCAAAAATGTCTTCATTGTCATTATCATCTTCACTGTTACTACTTAGTTCATTATACTATCTTAAAGCCACTTTATCATCGAAGTTTGAATCAGTTACTCGGATCAGCTTCGAGGGCCCCGCACCATTATCCATCGTAAATATAATTCTTACCGCCAAAATACAGGTCAACAGAGAATTACATTAACAGTGTGTGTGTGTGTGTATGTTACATGTGTGGTCACGTGACCGCTTTATTAGAAATTTATAATCTATGGGCAACAGAACCCGCAGTTAAATGTGTTGCATCCTTTCCAGGTACGCGTGTCACACTGAAATGAAGGTACATATATGGATGCGCAAGTCGATACAATTAAATAGGGATACAAGATCATGAAATGAATATTTACATCGGTCACGGTGACCGCACAACGGTACTTAAGAGTTAATATTTCTGAATAAGAAATATCAAACGTATTTATAAATATTTTGCACAGTAGAAAAGAAAAATTTCGCATTGTTTTGCGATGATCTTTGTGACATAATTATATAACAACGTAATGGCATAGATATTTGTCAAATTCGCAGTCTAATAAGAAAGCTACACGATCGTAAAGCTTTGCCAACTATTAGATTTGCATTTGGGACAAAAGTGGATCTGTCATCAATTAATACCCATAGGTCCAAAATGGTCTTGCCAAATGGAATTATTAATATTACATTGAAAATGTATTGTCTTTCTTCTTCATAAATGTTATTGTAATCCGATAGTTTACAACGGTTGATTGCTATTGTAATTGTATTGAAGTAGTAATAGTAGTTATTAAATTTTATTGGATGAGAGTTGAGTTGTTAAGAAATAATTGTAACAAAAGTGGATCCCCAATTGGAACTTTGGGGCACACCGGAGCCAGTGGCGGCTCGTGACAATTAATATTGGGTGTGCTACATGAATCACGACCAATATATAAAATAATAGAAATAGAATAACAGAGGAAAACCAAAAATAATTAAATTAGCTCTAATAGTAATTATTAATGGCATAATATAAAAATCTGAGCAACTTACATTATTGCATTTTCCTAAATTGGAGATTAATACGTCGGTCTTTTTTTGCCGCAAACTTTTCGATAACTTTGTTGTTAAAGTTCGGTATTGAAGCGATGAACTTTTTTTCTATCGAGAGCATGGAAAGGGCTGTTAATCTGTCTTCGCACATTGAATTTCTTAAAAATGTTTTTATCCGTTTTAACGTTGAAAAACTACGCTCAGCTTCTGCTGTGGTCATTGGCGTAGTCACCAGAATTTGTATCAATTTTTTGGTTTCTGCTAATGTATCCTCTAAATTGCTAGAAATTATAAATTTTAGTAAAGGCACTGCACCTTTTAATGCTCTGCACTCGATATTGGAATACAAAACTGATAGCTCTGTTCGCAAACGTTGTTTATCAAAAAAGTTATAAGCTGTACAAGTTAAGTCCAACTCATTTTCTGGAAACTTATTATTATATTTTTCGAAATGTTCTGAATATAAAAGCGCTGCTGCAACTAGGTGATTTGTATATGCAAACCGTTCTTTTGCATTGTTTATAATAACATCACAAACTTCTATACAGGCAATACGATGATCCTGTGGGCTGTTATTTGGTCGTTTTCTTTTTTGGACATTAGGCGCCGTACTTAAATTTGAAGCTTGATGTACGATAGGGCCTATTTTATTTCGGACATTGTTAATACTTTGCTCGAAAATATGTATAGCTTTCTGTGCTTTGGTTGGGTCCATGTTCTTTTTTTGAAGCTTATTATACAAAACGTCAACATGTGGCATAATATAATGGAAAATAGTCAGCCGGAAGGTAAAATTTTGATCTTCCAAAATACGTCGAAGCCCCCTTGCTTCATTTGAAGTAACATCATTTGACTCTTCTTCCAGTTGCTCTGTACACTCAATAATAGAGTCTCTATATTCGTAAACAAAATTTACTGTACGAATATTGAAATTCCAGCGTGTTGGAATTGAACGTGGAATATTTTTCCCAATTATTTGGTTCAAGACAGGTATTCGTTGAGGTGAATGACTAAAAAATCCGGGTATATCATGTAAATTTCCAAGAAATGCGCGTACTTGGGAATTAATAGAACATGCTCTTGACATTATTAGATTCAATTGATGGGCGTAACAGTGCACAAAATGAGCATTTTCATATGTTCTCTTAATTATTGTTTGCGCTCCGCCATGTATTCCACCCATGACCGCTGCTCCGTCGTAACTTTGTGCAATGAGCTTATTTTTGTTATTCTTTAATATTGGGTCTATAACATTCAAAATAGTATTAGCTAAGGTTTGAGAATCGTGTTTTTCTGGAAGTAAAAAAGTCCAGAACCTTTCAACTGGGCTACCGTTTGTTACATAACGAAAAACAATGACCATTTGAAATTTCATAGAAACATCTGTTGTCTCATCAGCTATCACTGCTAAAAATGAGGCTTCATTGATTTCGTGTAATATCTCCTCAGCGTATACTTCTAGTATGCAATCTAAAATATCATTTTGTATTGTTTTTGAGGTACCTTTGAAAATTGATGCATTTGTAAGGTGTTCACTAAGAGTTTTATCAAGTTCTGCAGAAAAATTCACTAAACCATGAAAAATTCCAGGGTTATCTGATGTTTCAGATTCATCGTGTCCTCGTAATGCGAGCTCAAAAGCCCCACAGAATTTTATACAGTCAATTATTTTTGACAAAACATACCTGTTTTTTGTCACGTCTTCATTGTGTTTTTTGTATATTCACCCAATAAGCAGAATCAAGTTGGGCCTGTATATTAAGTTTCCCAAATAATGCAAATCGCATTTGATTACCGATATGAGTTTGCGTGTTTTCATGCTTCTTTATTTTTTCACTTACATGCACTAGATCCCGCACTCCCGTTTCCCGCCACAATCTTTCTTCTTTATCTGCGCCGAATAATGCACACGGAAGACAGAAAAATGCATATTTTTCGGAATATCCAGAAATCCACTGATTTCGTAAATATATCTCTTTATTAAATTTTCGCGTATATGTTTTTGCACGGCTTTTACCGGCCACCTCAATTTTAAAGTCAGGTATAGGACGGCCACGTTCTTTTATAATCAACTGTTGTTGATAGTTAAGTTTTTGAAACTTATCTACACCCAATTTAAATTGAAACTCCATAGTTTTAATCACGCAGGAACAAAACTTTAACACAACAATCACCTCATATGCACCGGCCAACAGCCACCCACGAAGCTAATTGCCGAATATCTGTAGTCCACTGCAGCTCGAAGAGATGTTTCCGAGGCCGTTAATGAACAGTGCACCCGAAGCATATCGGCTAAGTTCGCCGTTTGCCTAGTAAATGCATTTTAGAGCTGCCAGTGTTTCGGTTGTACTCGACGTAATCTATCGTGCTTGTAGTAGAAAAGCAATATGTAGACAAATTTACATGCCGATATGAGAAGCAAATGCCTAATAAAAATAATATTAATCATCGTTGTTGTGAAATTATTAGCAGTTAATATTTAATATGGCAGATTTAAAATAAAAGTATATTAATATTAATTATTATTTAATAATTAAGATTTACTGTGGTGGTTTGGTAGTTCTTCAGCTCAGCAGCACATAAGGAAAAGCCGCCACTGACCGGAGCTGATTCAAATTTCTTTGAATGCATATCTTTATACTGCCACTTTCTAGTTACAATTTGGCAGATTGCTATTAAACCAGGGAAGTAGGTTTTCTTCAATTCCAAAGGACTATAGTTTTAACATAAATGAGTATGTGACAGTTTTGGTTAAAATATTTTCAAAATAGGTGTAAACGTAGTCGGTTCGGCTACCACTTTCAATAGAAGTTTTTAGAAAAGTTGTAACAACTTATCATCACGGTGGACTTTTTTAACATGTACCAAAAAATTTTACTTTCTTGATCGAGATAATTACAAATACTTTTTGGATTTGTTATTACTATATCGAGTACCAAGTTTGCCGTATATAAAATATGATCAAATCCTATCAATGTACTTAGAACGTACGCGAATTTGAAATATTTGCCTGAATAAACAAATTGCCTTGTGCATCGATAAGCAAAAGCTTACGAATATTTTTAATGTCCATTCTTGACTCACTAAAGGAGATTCAATCTACAACCGGAAATACAGCTTCCTATGATTAGCCCGGTATAAAATATATAGATGTATATAAATTGATTGATATTTGAAATTGATGAATATTCGTATATTTTTAGTGTCTTTCTTTAGCTTCGTGATATTTCAGAAGTATTTTAAAATGGGCATAGCATTCCAATAGATATTAGAAAAGAAACAAAATATAAATCCACTATAAAAGAAATATTTGATGCAGTAGTCTTATCGATACTGGATATAAAAATGTCAATTTATCTTAGTGCAACTCTGCAGTGGCTAAAATATTTAAAAGGGGGATAATATTAATTTTAATGCAAACTATATTACTGTAAAATTGGCTATTAAGTAGTAAATTAATTATTATTGTCAATTTCAATACTAATTAAATCTAGTACTTGAGTTTTAAATTTTATGTAAATCGCTAATTCCGTATCAATATGATAACGTTTCTAAAATCCCTTGAATATATGTATTTCAAGTTCCACCGCATCGCCCGGCTGGAAACATTTTGGGAAATTCGCTTAGCTTCATAATTATTCTCTCATCTCCATACCCCTGGGCTACGTATACACGAACAAAGACAGCGCAATAAAGATACACATCCTACATCATTATACATTGTGAAAAATATAATCGCCCGCGAGCAACAAATTTTTTTGTTTACAAATAATATAAAACTTCATGGTGTCCAAACAGTGGGGCTTACATAGTTTTTATTGTTTTATTTTCTTTGACCTTCTAAGTGCTTTGAAAGTGTGCAGCAAAATTATCCATTTAGTCTAATAATTCTACTAATTGTCGACAATTTTAATAAACAGTGTGTGTCAAAAGTGTAGAAAAGGCTTATATTTCTTTTCTTTTGTGTTATTCTCAGGAAAATTTCATTGCATAGCTATACTGTTTTTATATAACTTTTAACATAACCATGATTTCATTTATATGCTGTTTTTAATACGTATTCCCCAATTTTATAACATATATTAATTTCACGTTAAGTGGCTGAATGATTTCACCGAAGAGATATTATTCATATCTAACCTATTTGTATTTGACTACGATAGAGGAAATAAGACATAATATAAGTGCATATTTTGTATAATTTCTCATTTATTGTATGCTTATCATTTAATAATAATATATAAATGTTACCAAGAATATTATCAAATTTTTATTTTCAGTGAGAACTTGTTCACAATAACGAAAATTATTAAAAATTCTTAAAAACTGAAGCAATGCACCTATCTGGGATTTATGACTAATTAATTTATGCTCAAACAGTTTGCTAATCTTAAGAATCAAGCATAGTCATTGTCATGGCCAAGTTTATTAAAATTAATAGATATTAGATGTCTGAAAAATATGTTAAATTTTTACAATTTCGCTAGAGAATTTCGTTGGATAGGTAATTAAGTGATATTTTATATTTACCATTCTTATTATGCTACAACTTACTAATATTACTTTTATCATATTATTATCAAGAATATACCCAATTATTAAATAATGCATTCAATAATTAGGTACATTGTCGATTACGTTACTATCATACTACACTAACACTGTTTAAAATATAATTCTTATTTTCAATAAGGACTAAATTCCCTCATTATAAGAAGAATTATTAATAAATATCCAGAGGCACCTAGATATCAACGAAGCATATTTATTACTAATTAACCCGGAAGAATATTCACATCAAGATGATAAGATATTAATTGATAGGGTAATAATATTCAATTGGAGAGCTCAATAATACTCTAGTACTATTTCAAATATGAGTTAGGAATTTGGTTACGTTGTTCTCGAATATATAAGTAAATATTTTCTGCAATTACACTAGCACATACGTATAATACACACCAATATATCTTTATCGAAATAAGGAAATTAACTTTGTATTTTAAAAAGAAAAATATAATAAAGTGTATTTTATTTCAAAGAAGTTTTATTTTCTTTCATTGTATGATACAACATAGACAGTAAAAGGTGTAAAATCGAAATAAAGCTTACACCAAAAGGTAGTGTACACCAGACATCGTATTTTTATACTAGACATGTGTCCTTATGTACTGTCAGAATTTTCTCTACATTTCAGATAGTGAACATCCAGTAGACTTGTGAACATACAGGAAAAAATATTAAAGATTTCCTGTCTTCTGTTAAAGTCCTTCACATATTACGAAAATAAGAAGAATCGCTTTCTAATATAGCATTTGCTTTTTAACATAACTCAACCCGTATACTATAATATGAAACAATAAATATAAGAAATAATAAAGTGGATTTTCCTTATTTATTCACGATTTAGTTAGCTGTAAAACTGTAACATAAATTGCAACTACGACGAACCAGCAATTTAAGTGGAATAAAACGGCCGTCTCTCAATTATGGCATAAATAGAATATTGCCTTATTGCATGCTAAGACTGGTATTCGCTTTCTTGGCTTTCAAAAAGTTTAATATTACGTGATCTAAATTCATACAACACGAGAAAAGAGAGCTTTTTCAGGTTGAAGTTTTCAGAAGGCAATTTTAAATTAGATACCAGATTGGAATTATAAGTAACCTAATTTAAAAAATTGTAATTAACGTTTCTTTAAATGGTATTTACGTAAACTGACTACATGATGGTTACTCTAGATAGCCTAGATTGTATCTGAGAATGTATCCCTTCAAAATTTTGACAAAATTGAAGAACAAATTGGAATATTTAAATGTCAGTGAGATATTATATTTGTAATGTTTACCACTTCATATCCTGCATATAATTAGAGTAATTATATATCGTATATGAAGTAGGTTTGGATAATTACTTATATCTATATAATATGCAAATAATTTATATTTAATTTAAGTATCCATATAATTTTTCATGGATGAATTGTACTTTTCATTTGTACTTGTGTTTACTGAATCATTACTATCATCATACTCATTAGAATAATTAATTAGTGAATATAGATATTTGTTTATAATACTATTCGGACCAGTTAAATGTCCTTAATGTTCATAAATGCATCCAATTGTCTATAGTCAAATAAATAATAAACAAAATTTTCTCATTAGCTACAGCCGACAGTAATTAAGCAAAATTTATTTCGTGGTATCATCAGAAGTATGTTGAGTAAGGGATGTGTTTCCTTTATTGTGTCCTGTAAAATTTCAGAAGAACTTTTTGAGGCTACTGGGTCTATAACGGCAAACTTGTTTGTTTTCTCTGTCCAGTACACAGTTCTGGATGTATTGTTGTGACCATACAACAGAAATGAACATTCATCGGCGCATAAGACATTTACTATGAAATTACTATTTTCATTAGGTTTCTCCATCATATTTCCACAAAGGAATACGTTTCGATTAGGTACACTGACTTTGGCAGAGCTTTTCATGCTGGAATACGGTGTATTTATTCTCGCGAAGCTACGATTATTTATTTATTGTTATTCATTTAACCGATGTGATTATAGAATTGTTAATAGTACAGAAGTTAATGCTTTAGTTTACGTTACTGGTTATCTACTAAAGATGTGTTTTGTTACAGCAATCCTGCAAACTGTGTTTAGAATCCACTGAACAAAACATTTTAGATACAGGCACATTATATACTCTCTAAAGCAAAAGCTTACATTAATTCAGAGAACTTATCATTTGGCGGTGTCACAGTACCATCACAGAGCATAATAGAATATGTACTATTTATTTCATTGCTATTTGCCAAATCAAAAACTCTCTTATCTTGCCAATAAACGGAAGAATCTACCTGATCCTAGCCATAAAAACAATCCAAGGTTATGTTTTGAGATATTTTATTTGGCAAATAGCGATTAAATAAACTATAATAAAATTAGAAAATATATTTATAGATAATTCTAATAAATTAGTTTGTTCCGATTGAATTGGGGTAAAACTAAAAGATATATAAAAATGTACCTTTTCTATATACGTATAGAAGTTTTCCATTAAATTACTTTTGTCCCTCTATACTAGAGTGTGTCTTCATTATACTATAAAATTCGCAAATCGCGATATAGAAAACAAAAAATTACAAAAACTAAATGCTAACTATATCGAAAAATTTGTGAGAACATTTGTTTATTAGATTGTCAGTCTAGTTAGTCAATAATGCGATATTGTTGTTAATATATTCGCAGTATAATTTTTTTTATGAATAATATTTGTAGTTTATGTACTGCTCTACCTCTCCTGCTCTTATGTACTGTTACCTCTATTAAATGGCAACAATTTATGTAATAAACGTTAGTAAGTCATAGCATAATTTACCAAAGTATATTAGCCCTCGTAACAGACGCCCACGATTAAATAAATAATCGTAACACAAAGTAGGTATCCCCATATACTCAAGAAGGCCACCATACAATAGCTACGTGGCAGCATGCCTTCGTAAGCGCACGATCAAAGTTCCGACAGAGAGTGAACCTTCTTATATTACTTCCTATTCGGTGGTCAAGGCGAATTTGACAAAGATCACGGCATAACCCGGAAAATTTATATAATTTTCATTATTCTACTTGTTTTCAATTAATTACTTAATTGCAACTAAATTTAATTAAAAGCAGTTGAAGTTATTTTTGCCAGCTAATCACTGAAACTCAACCGTCTGAAGCGCTGGCGAACGCTCGAGATTTTGCAATTATTGGTTGTCTGCCATTCATTTAAAATAGCAAACCCATTACGTTCTTGATGAAATGTACAACGTAACTGCACAATTTAAAAGTTGTAGCGGGAAACTAGTTTACCGAATCTCATTTTCCAACAGGAAATTCCTTAGTGAAAGGTAATTTTCAGGAGAGCTACATCCACTGCACTCTGCAGTGTGCATGCACAAGTAATATATGTATTATTCTGGAAGCGATTGTTGGAACGTCTCCAGTAGACAAAGCTGTTAGGGCTCTTGAAATAAAGTTAGCTTGAGGCTTTAATACCATTTAGGTCGAGATGGCTGATTTTACTTGTGTAATCGTGTATGTGCTCTGTTTATTGTATATATGCCTTCCAACCAGAATTTTAATTTACATTCTAACAACATTCTTCGATTTCCGCAGCTTTAGAAGTTTTATATATCGTATTGCTATGTGGCACTTTTTTAATTTAGTAACAGTATTAAAATTTCATGAATTTTACTTAAGCAAAATAATGCTTTAACCTTCAGTCGGGGGCAGTATGAATTCAAACACATTCGGGCGCAATGTATCTGAGAGATCTCGTAATCAAATCTTACACAATTTAGATTTTAATGAGGTGGAGACTTAACTAAGCGCTTATTTTAATTAATTCAATACAGTAATAAATATTTTACACTAGTTTTTAATCACAATAATTAAATTTTCATAATAAAACGCATTTAATGTTGTCAATAAATTTGGAACATTGTTACAGGGCAACCAGCTATTGATAAGTTCTTTTTCTGTTTTAAGTACAAAACACAAACATAAATTAGTATTGAACAATATTTTGAATACAGAAGACAAAGAGTTATATATAAAAAAATATTGGACGTGAATTACAAAGAAAAGTTGCAAGTAACTGCCTATTTAAAGTGTAAATAATTATAAATCCTCTCCATCGTTTTATCATGTTCCAAACAAAAATAAACATAGTTGGTAACAATAATTTAACACCCAAATGTGTTAACTTTGAATAATAATGCCATAAAAAGCCAGAATAAGTAAGTGTAGAGATCCCAAAAATATTATTAATTTAAATAAATAAAAGAGGTATAATAAAATATAAAAGTGAAAATAATTACGTAATCAGGCGCAATGCATCTGACAGATCTGGGCGACCCATACAAGGCCAGGGAAGGCACTAAAAAAATCGACACCATATCGAGAAGAATGGTTTCGAGCTAGGAAGCTATGAGAGAGTTTGACTCAATATTCGTAATACACACGAAAGAGAAAGAAAAAAGTGACTGCAGGATCTCACAGATCGGTTGCGCCCGAAGGAAGGTTAAAAAATTCTTCACTATATTTTACATTAAAATAAATATATGAATTTAGCCTAGAAATAAGAAAACGCCACTTGAACCCTTTATGCTGTGAATGTGTCTAAATATGTATAGTCCTTTCAAAATGAATTCATAAGTATTTATCAGTATGGAAAATGGTTGGGGGCAAGGGACTACGGTGGGCAATCATCGATGCTAAGCTAAAAAAATGCAGTGCTTTGCTCTGCGTCCGCAGTATATATCGATGATCTCTGGTATTCTTCTATAGACAATGTTATTCGCAATGTGTTTTGGGGTGGCGGACACAGTACAAAGTACAGTATTATTGGTATCATTGTATGCATGCTTGTTAGAGCTTCAACGGGCGCAGTTTGACACCTTTTCCTGAGGATAGGTATGTTGTACATTTATCCTCGTTTCTATGTGTAACTTTTCTCTGTAGCCTGAGGCTTTTGCGGAAAGAACTCGACTTCTGTGTCTTTACTTTTTTAACATTTTTTCGGGATTTAAATTGTCAGTAATAGAAAACAAGATCTAATAAATTGTCCGTAATACTATACCACACATTGTTTTAGTGGTATTTTGTGACAAAATACAAATTCATGAATTTGGTATAGTACGTATCTGTTCATAAACTATGGACTAAGTTCGATGTTTTCTTCTTCCTTTTTTATTCATGTGAAAATTTTGTCGTTTCTCTACCATACTTAAAAATTAAAACTTTAGAGTAATTAATACAATGAATTTGTATTTGTGTAAAATAATTCTTATTTTATTCTGTTTTAATACTAATTATCTCCAATTTCATGAATCTTTAGTCGATACATATCTTATAAAATCTAAATATATATATTTAATTGTAGCTTTCCAGTATTTTCCTTGGGTTTATCTAACAACAGATATATTACTTAAATAGCAGCTATGTATATATAAGGTTCAATATTACTTTGACAACCGCTTTATTGACATGTAGAATTATTGTTTGCTGTTTCATTTTAAATTTTCCCATGGCCTTCTTAATTTTACGTGGCAGTTAACGTAAATTTATTAGAAGAAGTGTTTGTTATAATCAGCATAAATTACTGAAAAAAAAAAAAAGAAACAAAGGCTATTTTTTTATTGTTATTCCTTTATAATTCAACTTATGGGTCTATTTCTTTAAAATAAATTAAGGAATTAGTGGGTTCTTCGCCGAAATGGGTTTAGAAAAAAACCGTTGCAACTAAATAAGCTTTGCATCAGGGAAAGTGAGTTTATAATTGAGAATTTTTCTTTTTCGGAAAAACTATATAAATCGACATTTAATTTCAAGCATACGTTTAAGTGATTCAATTGCTTTTATATAGGTATATTTAAACTAACTTAAATTAAAAATGTATTAGATTAAAGGACAAGAGAAAAGTTACAAGTCAAAGTTACAAAAGCTAACAAGAATTAGTACATATCTACAGTTTCAAGGAATAATGCCATCGCGAATTTAGAAACATGTGAAATATAACAAAAACAAAATGAATAAAAGCATGAGAATCTTTGATTCATAAAAAATATTATATTTAATGGAAGAATTTTTGTTATAATCATAATGTATATTGAATAGTCAATAGATCTGTTTTTAACTAATATACTGCAAATCGTTAAAGCAAATAACATGTTTTCTGATTATTCCTGGTTCTGATTTAATGGTCATCATTCTTTTTTATTACTCAAGGACTGACTATTTAGTTTCGTTAATAGTAATATATACGTGACAAGTTTTTATCATAATAAGTCTGTTATTATAAATAGATATTATAATTATACATATTCATCAACAATTTGGTCAAGATCAGATGAAAATAATCGACTGAATAGGAAATATACAAGTGCGTTTAACGCTAGGAAATTGTGGGCAGCAGAGTATACTAAGAAAATAATCTTTTACTGATTTTAGTATCAAGCCAAGTATAATAATAATTATAATATGATAATAATGCATTCTATTTACAGGACAAAGGGCGGAATACATATATAACTATATAAGAATATATAAAAACTTAAATACCTAACTAAATAAAAACGTATTTTTAAAAATAAATGAAATTAATATATATATATATATATATATATATATATATATATATATATATATATATATATATATATATATATATATATATATATATATATGTAAGTAAAAACAAAAGGTAACTCTAAATAACTTTAAACATAAATAAATAATGAATAATGGAGTACTAAGAATCAGAAGATGTATATTTAATTTTCATTTTCTGGTTCTCAATTTTCTTTAAATAAACTGGACACTTATTGTCATATATAAAATGACTTACGTCAATACTTATTTTTAATTTTTTTTTAGCCTCAATGCAATTTAAATATTTAAAATTATATCTACGCAGGATTCGGTAGAATGGTCTGATGTAGTACACTTTAAACATTTACCTAGATTTACACAATTATCAGCATGATGGTCAAAACTACCACATTTGAAGTGCCTACATATTCGATGACTCTACACTTAGCCCAGTCAATAAAAAGATAATTTTGATGCATAACTTTCTTAAATGCTCCAGGATCACATTGAATGATAGCTATAAATTTAGATTTCATCTTTTTTATAACTTTTACTTGTAGTTCACATTCATCATATAAAATTAAAGTATTTTTCGTTTTTATTTAGTTAAGTAATTTATCACCATCCATATTTTCCTCTAGGTATGTCTACGACTTTAATACAAGGATGTTGTAAATCGGGAGCCTTGATTTCATAATTTTTGTGCAGTTTTTTTTGCACCTTTTTTATAATTTATTTTTCTGTATTGGCTTTACATTTTATTATAACTTCTCCTTGTTTAATACAAACTTTTTTGTATAGCTTCTTTAGTATTTTTACTTTCTTGACGAGCTTTCGGTTTTATACTCACTACTTCCTCAGCAAAAAGTCGTAAAAGTTTTACGTATTCTTGGCAGATTATCATTTACAGCGTTATTATTAGATCGAATAATATTTTTAAGATTGCCTATATCGTTTACCAGTTTATACAATTATCTTAGCTTTAATTTTTTTAGCTTTAAACTTCATATTTTTCTTCTGGATTTAGTTTTCGTTGTTTAGGAAGTAATGTGAACATTGTTTCGCCCACATCATAGTTATGTACATTTTCTACTTTAGATAATACCAATTCCTGCCCATCTGAGGACAACATGAAAGTCAATTTCATATGACTACCATCATTGTGGCAAGCACAAACAAGCATGTAATAAATTAGTAGATAATTTATTACAGAAATGTAGCGTTGCTACACTTCTGGTTTTGATTATCGATTTGAGTTTATTTGAGTTCCTTTTATATAATTGTATAAATTAATCATTTTCGACATCTTTTATGAACTCTTCAGGTTCTTGTGATATTTTAAGGGTCCTGCCTTTTTCCAAAACGGGCATCTCTGCTATTGCACTAACTTTAAACTTAATTACAAACTTATGATAACCTAGTATTTCTAGCAACCTAACCTAACTTTCGTAGACTTAAACATAAAAGCTTTCGTAGATTTAAGTATAAACATCCGACTGTCGGAGATATAGCGCGGACGTTATATCTCCGACTTTCCTAGAGCTATCCACGGCCTATATTGATTGTTTAATTATTTCCTATTTATTACTTCTGTTTCGTACTGAACAGATAGCGACACCAATGACATTGTATGATTCGTTAACTGTTATCTTTGACGTGTAATGTATACAACATCAAACCAGGTGTAAAAGCATTTATGGGCCACATAAAACTCACTTCCTAACATAAACTGGAATCATGCAATAAAAGCGCTACAAATGCCTGAATATGCTGCATTAGATTAGTAAATCGAGTTCATTTGGGCAGTAAAAAGTATGTTATCTTTTTACAACTCAGAAAATAACTTTGAATTTGCTTTTCTCATAAAATAAATGGGATTTTTTAATGACGAGAATTATATTTCAATGTTCATTAAAAGCATGTAACTCATCAGTTTCAAGGTATCCGTCAATTAAATATTTTTTATTTAATATGCATTCATATTTATATATTTAAGTTAGAAGAGGTAATAGGGGACTGTAATGGAAAATTTCTATTATTTTATATACAGTGAGCATGTAAAGGTTGGAACAAATTAGACAAAATTGTTACCGGGTAAGCGGGAAAAAATATCTTATACAAGGGGCACTATTTATAATTTCAGCTTTGGCAACACTAAGTGTTGTCAGACGCCATCTGACGTCTCCAATGGATAGTTTGACATATTTGACCATAACCTTCTTCAGAACATTTTATCATTTAAGCGCGATTTGTGTTGTTTACAGTGATTTGAAAATTGTATCTCATAGAAGAAATGGAATTAACTCGTGAAAATTTTCGTAATACTGGTAATAAACTTTGCAGAATAGCGTAATAAATAAATAAATAAATAAAGGCATGCTCTTCGAAATTACATAACTAGATAAGAGCATTACCATTTAAACCCACGATGGCGTCATAACTTCAATATCGATGACGTCAACTTCCTTTGACGTCATCGGTATTGGAGTTATGAAATAGTTACGTGTAAAAAAATGCGCATCCAATAAAAAATCGACCTGTTCGATAATTTTTTTTCTTACTTGCCTGATTGAATTTGTTCCAATCTCTGTGTTCATTTTATACGAACTAAAACAAATATGGAATAAGCAAGATAGCACTGGTAATTAAGTTTTACGTAAATAAGGTTCTTTGTTTGATGGCTGAAAAACCCCTGACAACCAGAATTAAATTTTTGGGAAAGCTGTGGCAATATTTTTAAATAATTTTGGGTTTGTAGTTTATACTTAATAAAAAAGGAATGTTTCGTATATTGTAAATAGCATATATATAAAACTTGACAGCAAAACATTTTATTGTAAGATTTCCAATATTTAATAGTTACTATGAAGTAAATAACTGTAAGTAAAAAAATATCATGTGCAGCACAGTACACGTGATAGAAGTGAATACTTTTTTAGAATAGAGAATGAGAGAGATTAAGAGTGAGAGATTGAAAGAGAGAGAGAGAAAGGGAGAGGGATAATTTCAAAAGAAATATAACAATATAAAATTTGTGTAAAAAATATTCGGTTTATTCCTTATCTACACTATCATCGGCTGGTGGTTCAATTGGTAATACTGATATGATTTGTTTGTGATAACTAAAATATGAAATATATGTTCGTGATTCGATATTTTCTAGATAACGTGTAAAAATTGCATCTATTGTTGTTCCGGATTTTGTTGTTGATTCTTTCGGATTGTTATTTATAAGCAAACCAAATGTTTCTCGAAGAAAGTTAATCAACGTCAAAGAATCATTGGATCCGAAATTTACATTGAAATCTCCCCCGAGAATCAAAGGGATTTTGTCTTCGCCTCTTCCAAATGCATTTGCACCTGTGTGGCTGTAAACCAGTAGGGAGCGGTGAATGAAATATATTATATCTTCTAGATTTTAACAAGTTAAACGGTTCAAGAATATTATCAAATAATCACAGAACACAGATGTAAACAACGTAAATAATTACAAAACACAATGATAAATATTCGGTACACACGCGTGCTGATTCAGCTGTTAATATATAGCGTCTCAGATGCTATATATTAACAGATGAATATATTATAGATGTATATTATAGATGTACGCGTCCAGACGCGTACATCTATGACGCGCACATGCGCGACAATCTATCTATCCTATTCTATCGCTTCGTACTGAGTTTATATTGCTCTCTCTTGCTCCACTCCCGTGTGGCGTCAGAGTTGTACGTACTCGCGCGCATGCGCGTCATACTATATTTTCTTCTATTGCCTAGTATTCAATGAATACGTGGCTCTCTCTCTCTTTTGCTCATACGATGCTTCCTAAACTATTTCGCCTTCAAGCAACTTAGACCTTGGACTTAGCGTATGAGTGGGCGTTAAAGACGAAGGACCGCACAAAAGGGAGACGCGGATAGCCTAAACTGATATATATATATATATATATATATATATATATATATATATATATATATATATATATATATATATATATATATATATATATATGATGTATAGCTCTCCTTATCTCTACGTTATATCTTTTTTCTCTCTCGTGTAACGAAATTTGGAAACGTTACATTTTTTCCAATCCACTCTCCATTCCAATCCACTCTCCAACAAGTGCCAGAACAACCTAAAGCAATCCCGAAACTGAAGGAGAAGGAAGTGATTTCTAGTAAGATGACTGGCACAGTTAAGTGGTTCAACGTTAAAAGTGGTTATGGCTTCATTAACCGAAATGATCCAACCCTTTTGAATCGCTTTGAAAATTATACGGTAAAGTATCGAAACTATAGTAGCGTTAAGTTACAATACAATATGTGATAGTAACACAGTTAGTATTTTACTGTATTATTATAAAAGGATTCCTTCTATTCACTAACGTGATTGAAGAGAAATTATTAACCATGATGGATTTTTATGCACCGAAGCAAAGGTAGGCAAGGCCATAGGAAAATACTTTCTCCATCCAATTAACTGCCGTTGGATAGAGGGTGTGTAATAATTGATTTATTGAAATGCAGACGTAGACTTTCTGGCTTACCTTGGACAAATAGTAAAAAAAATTACAAATGCGTAGCGTGGACGGAATAAGTTCAAAGGCCGTGTTTCATCCTAATTGGACATCGACGAGTATAGTGATGACTTTATATGAAGAATAATGTATTTATGATAAGATATATGAAGTAACTTACTAACATAATTAACATTACATAACGTATTACATCTACCATGAGAATTCTCACAAACAAAAAACATTATTCAATCATTCATTTATTGCCGATACAAATAAACACAAATAAAATATTATATAATATTCTTATTTACTTATTTATGTATTTCATATGATAAATTAAAATTATATATATATATATATATATATATATATATATATATATATATATATATATATATATATATATATATATATATATATATATTATTTATTACCTGATATGTTACTCTTAGTTATTTATTACCAGTTGTTGTTTAGTTTAAATTTCAATAATATTATGTTTGAAATGTGCCAATAACAATATAAAGTAGATTTGTTGCAAAACAACATTTTTTTTACCTTTTTTGGTTTATCAATGTACAGGGTGAGCGAAACTCGATGTCTCAGCTCTATTATAAGAAAAGGAAAGACGATAGAAAAATCTGAAAAGAGGTTCTTAAATGGGATTGAGTAAAGTCTATCCTATGCCTAATTTACATATTTTTCCATATTTGGAAACTGAGGTAATGACGTCACAGCATTTTTTCCCCAGAAACGTACTTATATTTTGGCATATTCAAACAGGGCTAATTTTTCTGAATAAATTTTGTAGAGAAAAAAATATTTTTCCGTTAAAAAATTATAAGCAAATTTGTAAAAAAAAAGTATTATCAAAAATTCGCAATGGTTACGATTTAAACAAGTAGCCTTTGGAAACAAATAGCAAAGTCGCATCTGTCAATAATTATACATTATTAATTAGCATTATTTATTAATTTAACATTACAAAACACATAATATGCTACAACTATTACCACAGAAAGAAATAAAGTATGTAGGCAATCGCTACAACATATTTTTAATGTCACCACCTCCTACTTCTAAACTTAAACACTTATCCAATCTCCGCCTTACTTCTCTCACTGAAACCTTATGAAACATTTCTCTAGATAGTTCATCGCAAGCATTTCTGATTTTTTCTTTTAAATGTTGCAAGTTAACAGATGGTGTTCTGTAAACTTTATTTTTCAACATTCCCCACAAGAAGTCTAGTGTGGCAAAGTCCGGTGATTTAGGCGCCCACTGTATGGGTCGATTTATAGCTATCCAATTTTTTCCGTAAGCTTCATTTAAATATTGTCGGACAATTCCTGCTTTATGCGGTGGAGCTCCGTCATGTTAAAAATACCTGTTTGCTCGCAGCTGTAATGGCACATTTTCGAGAAGCACAGGAAGTTGTTCTAGAAGAAATTGTAAATATCTTTAAAATCTCTTAAAATGATTTCGTAAAAATACGGACCAGTAAAATGCCCATTAATAATACCACACTAAACGTTAATTCCGAAGTGTCCTTGATTTTCAATCAGATTGACAAAATATGGATTTTCAGTAGACCAAAAATGTTAATTTTTTTATTGGGCTTGTCGTTACTAACAAAACGGCTTTTGTCCATCCACAATACATGCTAAAACAACCGATTGTCATTGATCTATAAGTTTACCATCACTTGGCAACATAATTAATTCTTCGTTGTTGATGTTGATCTGACAGGTGTTCTAAGTTATGAATTTTATAATCGTGATAACTATTTTCTTTAAAATTTTTTCGTACCGAACTATATTTTAAATTCAACTCACGATAAGCTTGCCGAATCCAGCTCCTTGTAGGGTCTTCAAAATACTGCAAAACAGTGGCAGTTGTTAAAAGGGTCAGAATTGACCCTTTTAACAATTTCTCTTCCCTTTCTAGAAGAAAATGCCTCGTTATTTGCACGTAAATTGCGTTCCAATCTTGAAAATACTTTCAAGCTTAGAATAACAGCTTCGGGGTATCTCTGGGCGTATAACTGAACTGCTCTTCTAGGTTTCTTTTAAGATTCCCCATAAACTAATAATATATCGACTTTTTCATGGTGCGTGAACATTTTTCAAAGTCAAATGACAACAAGACAATATTTGTCAACCATTGGATTAATTATTGATAGATGCGACTTTGCTATTTGTTTCCAAAGGCTACTTGTTTAAATCGTGACGATTGCGAATGTTTGATAATACTTTTTTCTTACAAATTCTCTACTCTTTACAAATTTGCTTATAATTTTTTAACGGAAAAAATAGCAAATTATTTTCTTTACAAAAGTTGTTCACAAAAATGTACTCTTTTTAAATATGCCAAAATATAGGTATGTTTCTGGGGAAAAAAATCTATGACGTCATTACTTCAGTTTCCAAATATGGAAAAGTATGCAAATTCGGTTTAAAATCGACCTTACTCAATCCCATTTAAGAACTTCGTTTCAGATTTTTTCTATCGTTTTTCCTTTTCTTATAATAGAGCTGAGACACTGAGTTTCGCTCACCCTGTACATTATAGTAGGTAATAAATTAAGGATCACGTTAAACTTATACCTTGACTTTTGACAGAATTTTTTTTACAGCTGATATATATTTTAAATTTTAATTTAAATAAATACTTTTCTTTAAATATTTGACAGTGATTTTTATGTTCAGTATTATTTAACAATCTTGTGAACCTAAATGATTTTACAATTTGGTTTTCATAATTGAAAAGGACACCATATGATGTGACAAAATAAATATGGTAACGTACCACAGAAAGTAATAATTATCTATCTTGGTCTGTATAAGCAGATACCGTCGAACTAAGAAGACACTGTTTTAGTCGTATATAAATCATAGTGTCATGGCTAGCGTGGAGACCTTATTATCCTTATATATTTTACTAATTCCTCATTATCATCAAGGTGATGTAGAATTTACTTATAAAGTATTTTTTAAACTGCGACTATAAGCAATTGGGAGTATTATTATTCAAAGAAATTACATAAATTCATATTTAACACCAAAGTACAATTATATTCTTATTATTTATATAAGTTGACCTACCTTTAAGTTAAGAATCTGTTTACTATCGTGATGTACACTACTACCCACACCGCTGAGGCAAGTCAAGTCCTTCCATATTATAAAACTTCCCATAATGTGCGTTTATTAAAAATCATACACAGTATTTACGGAGAATACTGGTATTTAATGAATATAATAATAATTTTCGTGAATAATAATGAACCAAATTACTAGAAATCATATTTGAATTGCTTAAGTTTATTTTATTTAGCTTTATATTTAAGTATTTTGACTCCATCGACCTGCTGTGGATGCTCTTCTAAGTTTGTAAGTAATAAATATGTTCCTTGATATCTAGAGTTCTTTGGATATTTACTAATAATTTTTAAGGACTTATTTTTTACTGAAATTTTTTTATTTTAAAAGTGTTACCACATAATTTATTATTTAATAGTTGGATGCATTCCAATATATAATATCACAATAATACAATACAATAACATAAATGTTAAATGTTTTACAATATTGCGTTATACAAAATCATATTTTAGATGTCTGTAATGTTATGTCTATCTAGTTACTACTAATAATATACACAGTATAGCCATAAATACTGATCATAAGTTAATCGCAAATATATCGAGAATGAAAAGGGCTAGGGAAAATATAGAAACACCATTGAAATCAGTGAATCAATATCTTTGTTACACCAGGCCTGTCAACCGATAAACTAAAGCAAATTCGGTACGAAAGATCGAAAAACTCATTCGCGATTTAGGCTCTGGCTACAAGGATCTCGCTACAAAGACATTCTGTTTACCGACGAGTAAATTTTCAGAGTAGAAAAGACAACAAATAGAATAGCCGTGTCTACGCTATAAGCTCTTGTGAAGCCAAGGATAAGATACCGACGGTCCAGTCAGGTCATTTTCCTGATTCAGTAATGGTTTGGTGGGGTGTTTCGTATCACATTGCACCCGCTACTCATTTTTGGGAAAAAGGCATTAAAGCCTCGGTAAAAATTTACCAAGAGATGCTGACGGACGTGGTTAAAGCTCTGAATACGACATTATTCAAAAACAAGCCGCGGGCATTCCAGCAGTATTCCGCTCCGTGGCATAAGGCGAAGATGACGCAAAAATGGCTGGAGGACAACGTTCCGGCGTTTATTCGCGCTGAAGACTGATCGTCCGGGAGTCCCGATTTGAATCCGCTTGGCTATAAATTGTGGCCAGTGTTGGAAGAGAAAGTATGTACGAAACGCCACCGCAATGTGGAGTTCTTAAAGGCATCTGTGAAGAAAGCGGTAGCCGAATTTCCTCTTGAAACGTTGCATACGGCTATAGATGACTTTATTTCGCATTTGAAGTTGTGTGTTAAAGCTAAAGTGGGTCATTGAATAAAAGATAAATAATTTGAAAGGTGATATATCATTCACTGATTTCAGTGGTGTTTTTTTTCCCTAGCTCTTTTCTTTCTCGATATATTTGCGATTAACTTATAGACATTATTTATGGCTCATCATCATCATTAGGTCATCAGTCCTAAGACTGGTTGGACGCTAACCTCCAGCTTCTCCTATCTTGTGCTAACTTACGCATTTCGCTAATTGTGCTACAACCTACATCCCTTACTATTTGCGAGCAGTAGTCTAATCTAGGCCTACCGCTGCCTTTCTTCACTCCTATTTCTGCCTCCAAAATATCGCTGACTATTCCCCCATGTATCAGCAAGTGGCCTACTATTCTATCTCTTCTCTTCTTTAAGTTTTTCCACATACTTCTTTTCTCGCCGACTTTCTCCAATACTTTTTCGTTTCTAACCCTATCAGTCCATGGTATTTTCATCATTCTTCGGTAACACCACATCTCAAAAGCTTCTAGTTTCTTCCTACTTGCTTCCCCTACCGTCCAGGTTTCGCAGCCGTATAGTGCCGTGCTCCATACATATGTTTTCAAAAATTTCTTCCTTGTTTCTAAGTTTATTACTCCCGAGCATAAAAGTGCTTTCTTTTTGTTAAATGCTACTCGACCCTGCGCTATTCTTTGTTTTATGTCTTTATCGCTTCTTCCATCCCAATTTATTTTACTTCCTAAATAAGTGAAGTCTTTAACTTCCTCCAATCTTTCATTATTAATTTGTACTTTCGCTTTTGCTCTGCTCTCGCGCCCTCTGCACACTAACACTTTAGTTTTGTTTTTATTCACCCTCATTCCGTATTCCTCTGTCAACACTGCCTCCATTTCGTTCAATGCTGATTCTAATTCCTCCTTACTAGATGCTAATACTGCTATATCATCCGCGAATCTCAGCATTTTTAGTTTCTGTCCCTGTACTTTAATCCCGAAATCCACTCTATCTTTTACCACATTAATCGCCTCTTCGATGTACAAATTAAAAATTAGTGGTGATAGCGTACATCCTTGTCTTACTCCTTTTCTAATACCTACTTCTCTTTTTTCCCCTTCTACTTCTATAAGAGCAGTTTGCTCTGTGTATAGATTGTGTACTACTCTCCTATCTCTATACTTGATTCCCGCGCTCTTTAGTATCTCGAACATCTTACGTTATCTAAAGCTTTTTCTAAATCTACAAATCCTATATAAGCGTTCTTTCCTTTTTCTATTGTTTTATCTAACATTACTCTTAGGGCCAGAATAGCTTCTCGAGTTCCCCTATTTCGCCTAAACCCGAATTGGTCTTCTCTTAATATTTCCTCCGCTCTATTTTCCATCCTCTTCTGCACTATTCTAGTTAAGATTTTTGACGCATGGGAAGTTAGGCTAATCGTTCTAAAGTTCTCGCATTTGTCGGCTCCTCTCTTTTTCGGTATAGTAACGATAATGTTCCTCTTATAATCCTCCGGCATCTCGCCCGTTTCGTATATGTATTTTACCAGTTCAAACATCCTATTTACTACTTTCTGTCCCGCACATTTCAAAATTTCCGCCTGTATTTTATCTACACCCGGCGCTCTATTATTCTTTAGCCCCCTTAGTGCTATTTCAAATTCCTCTCTCAATATAGGTTTCCCTACATCTTCCCTATCGATGCTAGATTATTCCTCTAATATCTCTCCTAATTCTTGACCCTCGTATAAATTTCCTAAGTACTGCTTCCATCTATCCGCTTTCTCCTCTCTTCCTATCAGTATGTCCCCCGATTGACTCCTAACGTTTCTACTTATTGTTCCCATATCCCTGAAGTTCCTCTTAATTATTTTGTAAGCCTCATCGGTCTTACCTACTTGCAACTTATCTTCTACTTCTTTGCATTTCTCCTCTATCCATTGTTCTTTCGCTTTTCTACATTTTCTAATGATTTCCCACTTTATTGCCTTATACGTTTTCAGTCCTTCTTCGTCTCGTCTGTTTTTGTAGCCTCATCTCTTTTGCATTAAGTTTAAGATTTCGTCCGTTATCCAGGGCTTCCTAGCTTCCCTTTTATCGTGTCCTAAAACGTCCGTAGCCGCGGAAGCTAGAATATTCTTGATACCCTCCCACTCAGTTTCTGCGTTCTTGATTTCGTCCTTACTCGTTTTATTTATTAATTGATCTGTTTTCTCCTGGAACTTATCTTTCATATTCTGATCCCTCAATATGTCTGCATTTATACGTTTCTTATCCTTCCGGGATTTCAGATTTTTGAACTTTAATCTAGCTTTCATGACTACCAAGTTGTGGTCGCTGTCTACATCTGCTCCTGGATAACTCTTACAGTTTTTTACTTGATTTCTAAATCTCTTCCTAACCAGAATGTAGTCTATCTGATACCTGTCTATCCCTCCTGGCATTTTCCATGTGTACCGCCTCCTAACGTGATTCTTGAACAATGTGTTCACGACTACCATCTTGTGCTTCTCACAGAATTCTATCAGTCTGCTACCTCTCTCGTTTCTGTTTCCTAATCCATAAGGACCTACAAATTCTATTTCTTTCCCCTCACCTACGACTGCGTTAAAATCTCCTACTATTATTAAATTTTCATGACCCTTCACAAATCCTATTACCTGCTCTATGTCCTAATAAACGGCTTCTAATTCTTCCTCACTGTGGCTAGAAGTAGACATGTATACTTGCACTATTACTGTTTCCACTGGCTTCGAATCTAACCTAACCATCATTACTCTCTCGCTGTATTGTAGGTAGCTATCTACACACTGTCCTGCGTTCTTCCGCATAACGATCCCTACTCCCGCGTTTCCATTTACCGATCCTGTGTGTATTACCCTATAGTCACCGCTTCAAAAATCTCCTACTTCCGGCCAGCGCATCTCACTTATACCTACTATATCTAATCCTAACCTATCCATTTCTATCTTCAGATTTTCTAGATTCCCTGCCTGTCTCATGCTTCTGACATTCCATGCTCCGATTCGTGAAATGCTACACTTCTTACTATTATTGCACTCGATCACGTCTCCCGGAACAGTCCTCACCCGGAGATCCGAACGGAGGACTATTTATTTATGGCTAGACTGTGTATATTATTAGTAGTAACTAGAAAGAAACAACATTACTAACACATATAAAATATGATTTTGTTTAACGCAATATTGTAAAACACTTAACGTGTATGTTACTGTATTTCCTTTATTGTTATAAAATGCCAGTAGTACATACCAATTCAATGGAATATTCGAGTGATGTTAAAATTTAACACATCTTTCAGGCTTCTATTAGATACTACTTTTGATAACTTTATCATGAGTTTTCATGTTTGCTTCTTAAGGTAAATAAACCATTCGGTTCTAAGTTAATTACTTAGAAATCACAGACACGCACATTGCTAAAGATGGTTTAATTTTGGCGGAATAAACAAATTGTATAATAAAGTGATTTTATTGCGGTGGTAGTAATATGCACACATACTTATTTATTTAATAATTGATTATATTCTTGACTGAAAATTATACTGGTGTTAAGTTTTATTCTAGAAATTGTATAATTTTACATTACATATTTCCATACTATTAAAAGTAATACAAAATCATATCGACAGATTTTGAACAGACTAACAATACACTTTATTTTTGCATGAATGTTCGCATTGTTGATGAGGTAATAAAAAATATATGATGAAAAAATAGTCATGAATCAAATATATAAAAAAATCGGAAGGATTTCTTATACATGAGATTTTAAAATTCAAAATGAAATGTTAGCTTTTATGAAAAAGGAAAGTCATTTAGTATGCTCTGTTCTTATTAAATAAAATTATAAAGGATAATTTCAATATCATTCATTGTGATATTAATATGTTATGTAGTATCATTCTTTGATTCTTAAAATACATAAGTAAATATTATTACTAACCACTTTTCCTAATAATTGTGTACAATAAATATCCAATAATAAATACTGCTTCTGAATGACTCTATTAAAATGGTTCAGAATAAATCTATTTGAAATCATTGCCTATAATACGTTTGGTATTATAGACAATGATTCATAAACATTGACAATGGAGTATTATTTCAGCAATTTCCCAATAATATCTAACTTCTTTATGTGTCATTACAGTAAAGACGGATGTTAATGGTAGATTCACTAACTTAGTTCTATTACTTTTATGGATTGGCCTGTATAGAGAGTATTAAAGAAATAGGATTTTCGTCATGAATATAATGGTATACAATGAAGCAAAGTGGGGGACATCATAACAGGGAAATATTACAGAGGGAATAAAATCAGGCATATCATTTTTTAATTGGAACATCTGGCTTCAGCCATAATATGTAAAGTTGTAGAAACATCTGGGATAAGCTTGTAAAATTAAATAAAAATTATTAGTGGAGCTAGGAAGATCAGTGGTTGCTTATCATAGAATAGTGGGGTTTCTATATATTCTACCTTGATTAAATACGTGACGTTTTCGCTTACTTAAGTTTGTATGTGTACAAATTTAACTTTCCTAAGTGATTTTGAGATTATTATGGTTAAAATATCATTAAAGACATGTATTCTATATAATATAATACCTCATGGACTACGTAGTTTTCCAACAATTTTTAAAAATAGCTTTTTCTTTGGTTTTTATAAATATTACATATTAGCTTATTGAGGACATTTTGCTTCAAACTGATTTAGACTAGATAGAAATATGTTATAATTAATTAATTATGTCAAATTTTAAAATTTATTGCATGGAAAATGTATTACGTATAAAATTAACACTTTATTGCGTGAACTATTTCTCTGTTTATATATTCAATGATTCTATTTACAAAATATTTTTTTCATTAAATTTACAAACTTTACTGAAAGTGGATAGTTCTTCCTCATACCGTAAAGTTAAGGTGTTTTCTTCTTTCTGGAACATCAGATAATTTACATAAAATATTAAATTTTTTACTCAAGCTATAAAGACCCTTTTAGATATTCTTGCACCGTAGAAAATGTTCCGTGGCTTACTGAGAACATTCGGAAGACAAGGCAAAAGTCAAATATAATCGATATAAATACGATTAGAAATAATTTGAATGATTAAAAAACGTTAAGAACTATGATAACCCATGTTGTCCATTGAGAATAAAAGTATGTACATTCCAATTCGATCTTAAATAATAAATAAAATTCCAAAAAAAAATTATAGCATTATTTAAATTTACTTAATTTACAACATTATAAACAACACTTCGAATTATAAAACGATTTGGACAATGTCTATATTATTAATGATCATTCTATACATTCTGTACCTCAATTATCCCTTGCTGAAGATACTATTTTATTTTATGAGAGAAATAGTAACATATAGAGAATAGTTGTAAATCTTTTTCAGCTTCAATCTGTTGCTGAAATAGATGTCTTAAAAATAATTTTCATGCCATTCCCATTACAGACACCATACAGAACAACAACGTTTGCATATTCTTCTTTGGAGACTAAGTTAAGTATACTTCAAATTAAAGAATAAATCAGTATACGTGAATAATAACACAATAAACAGTTTTAAAACCTTAAAACGGACTTTTCCGCACATAAAACATCTCTATTCCAAAATTGAGTGGCCGAGGAAAAATAAACCAACACATAAATGCAGAATATGTGGTTTATGCGACAGTTTTACTTTTTTCAAATAGTGCACCATCGTGATTTCTCATGACCCATGGACAGGGTGGGGTGTGTTCTATCCACCTCAAAAACCAATAGATGTGCTTTGGTGAACGTCCCTAATCAGAATCAGTCGAAACCCGATCGATCCGACACGATTTAATTGAGTGATCGTGCTAACAAAAAATATCTCAAATAGTCCACTATTGTGCTTTCTCATGACCCATGAACAAGGTAGAGTGTAATCTATCCACCTCAAAATCAAAAGGTGTCGTCTGGGAGATGTCCCCGATCAGAATCAGTCAAAACCCAACCGATACGACACGATTTAGTTGAGTTATCGTGCTAAGAAGAATACATTCCGACGACAATGACACACACACACACACACACACACACACACACACACACACACACACACACACACACACACACACACACACACACACACACACACACACACACACACGTTTTTTTTTATTTTTAGGCCGAAAAACGAAAAATAAACGCTAGAAAAAATTTTGTTTACAAGATTTACAAGGAAAAGTAAAACAACAACATAATAAGATATATGTAATAAGAAATGGTGTTTACATAAAATTCACCACAGACTATTATTTTATTTAATACACATAAATAAAATGTATTTGTACACCATTGAATTTAATTTGTAATTATTTGAGAACATTAGTGCATTCAATTAAAAATTAAAAATAATAAAAAAATTACGTTTTGGACAGGCTGTGCAATGGCCTACCATCAAATGTAGTACACACCAAATGTAATAAAATTCCTGAAATGTACTTGGAAAATACACGTATTTAAAGTTTTCGTTCGAATTAAGAGATTAGCATTCGCCATCAGCTACTCGTATTAATACCGTTCTATACGCAAAGCCCGTTTGCTACTTTGCCTCCGTAAAAGCAACATAAAGCTTATTATAATTCGAGGCATTAATTTCATAGATGAGGATACTTAGCATGATGCTAAACTTTGAAGAACCCTGTCTAGAATGCAGACCTTCTAACAGCCAAGTTGAGGTAACATGAGGCAGTCGCAGGTTACCATAACAAATGTTATCATCGCGGGTTGTAACAGATGGTAGGATCGTTAATTACTATTCCACTTTTGTAATTACAGTAAACGCATTTTATAATTTTAGTACGGAAAATACAGGTGGGATGTTTAAAGTACATTTTAGAATGTTTTTCAGGAATATTTCAATAATGTGTGTGTTATTTGGTTCTTTATGCCACATATGTACTTGAAAATCTGACAGTTTAATAATTTTAGATCAGCTGCTTGTTGCAAATTCAAAAATGTATTGAATTATTTATTTATTCATGTAATATATAAGTCCAATATACTTCTAGGTGTAGGTTTAGGTGTAATCTAATGTAATACAATACAATATATTTCATTACTGCATTTCACGAATATTCCTTTTCCAAAAATTTCAATCCTGTGCTAATCATCTTCTTCGTCACTTCACTGAATTCCTCTTATTTCCGCTTCTTATTATAGTTGGACCCCCCATCATAGTCGGGGTTCGTCCTATTTTATTCCTTTCCTATACTTTGGATTCACAGATATTTCATGTTAGTCTCTCATCCTTCATCCTACGTATGTAGCCTAGCCAACTAAATTTTTCTGTCCCCAATGATTGATTCTGTCGGTTTTATCTTCTTCTTCTTCTGCGCTTCACGTATTAGGCACTGTTGCCTGTTACGGTACCTTCCATCGCTTCCTCGGGCGGCCTACGTTTCTTCTTCCTGTGCGCCTGTAGTGTAGGGCTTTATTTGGTAGTCTTTCTGTGTGCATTCTAGTCAAATGTTCGTGCCATTTCGTGCGGTTTTCTTTTATTCTATCGTTTAAGTTAAATATCTGCAATTCTTCTCTAATATCTACATTTCTTATTCTGTTATTTCTTGTACAACCCTTCACTCTTCTCAGAAACTTCATTTCTTGTGCTTGTATTCTGTTTCCGTCTTTCTTTGTCGTTGTTCATGATTCACTTCCGTAAGTGAGTGTTGGCACCGCTAGTGTCTTATAAAACTTCATCTGAGTTTCCTTCCTAGTTTTATTTTTAAAGTTTTTTGTAATTGTTCCGCATATGTTGGTGAACTTATTGATTTTTTGTTCCATGTCTTTACTATATTCATAGGTGATGTCACATCCTAGATATTTAAAATGTTTAATTTGTTCAATTGTTTTATTATTTATGACTATTTTACTTCTTACTGTTTCTGTTCCACAGAAAGCTATAACTTTTGTTTTTTCTGCTAATATTTTCATGTCGAATTCTTTACAGATTTGTTCGAGCTTGTATATACCTATTTGGAGGTCGTCTTCCTTTTGTCCTATAAGAGTTAGGTCGTCTGCATATAATATTGAATTGAACAGGGTGTTCTCGTCAAGTCTAATACCTAGATTGTGTTTCTTTTTCCATTGTTGAATTATCTCGTCGATATATATATATATATATATATATATATATATATATATATATATATATATATATATATATATATATATATATATATATATATATATTGAAAAGGGTTGGG
Organism: Rosalia funebris; assembly: GCA_037954035.1. NCBI lineage: Eukaryota > Metazoa > Arthropoda > Insecta > Coleoptera > Cerambycidae > Rosalia > Rosalia funebris. The sequence goes on along the minus strand of JAZFAV010000005.1, from coordinate 12,817,773 downwards.
GAGATACAGCAGCCCTGTCGTACACCTTTATTTATTTTAAAACTATTTGTTGTTTCAGTACCTATGTTTAAGATGATTTCTGTACATTCGTATAAACTTCTAATTGCATTTACTAGATGTTCAGGGTACCCTTTGTTTAACATGATAAACCATAGTTTTTCTCTGTTTACATTATCGAATGCCTTCTCTAGGTCTATAAAGGCTAGGTGTGTTTCTCTGTTAAACTCTCGTCGTTTCTCGATAACTTGCTGTAAAGTAAATGTTCCGTCTATAGTTGAACGTCCCTTTCTGAATCCTATCTGTTCTTCATCTATTAATTCTTCCATTATTGATTGAAGTCTGTTATTCAGAATTTTGGCGTAAATTTTATAAGCCGAATCTAGCAGACTTACTCCTCTATAATTGTTGCAATTGTTTTTGTCTCCTTTTTTAAACAGTGAAAGTGTCGGTTTTATATTCTAATATATAATTCTGCTATTACTGTCTCGTTCCTTATTATACCTTCGTGTAACTTCTTTTATTCTTCTTACAAATCTCATTTCGGTGGCTACGATTTTGCATTAATTATCTTTAGTTAATGTCCAGCATTCACTGGTGTAAGGTATACATGATCTTACGACATTCTAGTATAATTGTATTTTTATTTCTTTTGATATCTCTTTCTTCACAGGAACGTGGCTTTTAGGGAGTTGTACAGCTTTCCAGATTTTCCAATTTGATGGTTTATTTCCTTGCCTATTTCCCCCGATTCCTCTATAATTTATTTTTGTGTGAAAATTATATCTTTACTTTTTTCTTGGAAAATATCATGGTGTTTCTTTTCGGTGTTTATTTCCATGTTAGTTTTACTCAGTTTTTGTTGGTATATTTATAAGTTTTGTTGCAGTTTTTCTTTAGTTTCAACTACCAAAACCATATCATCGGCAAATATTAGCTCTTGTAGCCATTTTCCATCTACCTACTAAGTTTTACACTTTTATTTGCATGTTATTGCAGTGTCTTCAATGACTATAGAAAAAAGTAGCGGGCTAAATACACACCATTGTCGCAACCTCATTCTTGTCTCGAAATCTCAGGACTCTTGGTTGTGCATTCTTATTTTGTTTGTGTTGTTCTTATATAATACCCCGATAATTGCTGTGATATTTCTGTCAACTCTGTATCTCATAAACTTTGATCTCAGATATGATTTTATCTTATTCTGTCAAAAGCTTTTTTTAAGTCTAATATAAATGAATTTCTTTTTCTTTCCGTAGCACCTTACAATTACGAGAAATGCAAACTGAAAAGTACATTAAATAATTCCTAAGCCCTTCTAGGAATTATTTATTTTATTTTTCAGTTTGATTTTCTAGTATCTGTAAGCTTCTAAGGAAAGCAAAAGAAAATCACCTCCACCGTATTACATACATATTTGTGTGGGTAATACCCATTACCATATATTTAAATTGATTATAATAATATTGTTATATACAATACACAGATATTAAAAACTACACTATTAAATACTAGTTTTCACACTCGTGGTCATCTTCGCGTCATGGTCATAGCATTCGGAATAATATTAATTAACAGGAAAATCGAGGATACAGCTAGTCTACCGATTGTTCTTCAAAAGTGTACCTAGGTCGTCGCATCAGTATTAATATAAATAATTGAATATATAAATATTTTTTTAATCTGAAGTTCGTGATTGTTCTGAATAGTACCGGAATAATATCAGAATACCAACATGATCAATTTAAAGTATTGTATTGCATTGATATTATTGTTGACTGTTAGTGCTGCCCAGGTAAGATAATGTTAACACTTTTCTTATTACATAATCATATACGGTTTGTTTATAAGACAATTTTACAAATGGTTAGGACTAGAATAATATTATCAATAATTAATAAAATGGCAGTTATCTAAATACGAATATCATGTATGTTATTTAATTCTAGCACAGAGTCAGTAACAATGAGAAAGAAAATTTTTACAACACAAAGAAAGATATTTTTTTCTTAGTGGTGGTTGGTGTATACATAAGTATATTCAGAGGGTAAAATTACTTCTCTATTTTCTATTATTTTAAAGAATTGCTATGTGACATTTCATCACTACTTAATTGTATTATTTTCAGAATTGTATTATATTGTATTATATTCAGAATCCTTGATTAAGCTAGGGTGTTTAAATAAAAGCTTAAAGGATATTTTTCTAGATTATTTTAATAATCATCCTACATAGTTAAGTTCTATGAGACAATTATAACTACAGTACAATAAAAATAAATATAACGGTGTAGATAACAACAAAATAAGTATTTCGAAAGTCCAAGAGTCGATTTACAATTATTAATTTTTAGTATTTATAATAAATATACAGCGTTGGGATAAAGACTCACAATCATGTTTTTTGAAATACTTTGAAATACGCGATTCTTATTTTTTTTAAATAAATTGACTGACGTAGAGTTCATTCTTTTAATTTTGTGTTTGAACGTCTCAGCCTTTTTGAAATAAAGCAAATACAGCTCTGTTATTGACAGAAATTTTAAAATTGTTCAACATGTTCTCCATTAACAATGTAACATTGAATATGTGTGTATACACTTTGTATTTAACAACCAAGTAGTTTCTGGGCTGATATCTTCCATTTCAATTCGAATCCGTTGCATTAGACCTTCTAAATTGTTTGGCCAATTAAAAAAAACCAATGGAGTTACTATTCAATTTATCATCGTCTCCTTATTCATCTTCCAGAGAAAAGTATCATTAGTAAATGACCGGGTATCAACGCCAAAACGAGAAGAAGTTCTGTCTTACTGAAGCCACTTCGTTTTCGTGGAGAACATCATCATCCTTATTGTGTAGATAATGAAATGTCAAAATATGATAATTCTAAATATCTACCAGCAATAAAATCTTTTACAAAATAAGGCCCTAATTGAGTACTTGCTACAATTTCAGTCACGATTGCTAAATCCAATAAGGAGTCTCTTAGGAACACCATCTGCAGTTATAACAGTAAACTGTTCCATTTAAGGAAAAGGTCCTTTTGACAGAAAAAAAAAACACAAACCTTAAAAAGTTCCTCATTTAACTCGTACTAAATGCACTTTGAAGGGGGAAGTTCCCTTTTTTTTTACAATTTTGCAAATGTGGAATACAAATGTGAATGTTGAAAAAAGTTAAATAATACGGTGGATATTCAGGGAGTTTGGCACCATTCCCAGAGTATAGGTTTTTGTCCTCATTTCTATGCAACTTATAATTTTAAGAAAAGTCGATTACTGTATGTGAAATTAAAAGATAATATTTAATATAGTGAACATTACGACAGTAGGTTCAGTCAAAATATTTCGTTATATATAATCGATATAATCTTGTATTATATCCGTGATACAAGATATAATGCGAGGTAGTGAAATTGTAATTTGATATTCATCAATGAACCGAGACACTGATAATCTATTCCTCTACTCCGCCTCTTTAATATGATCAGTATATAGTTTATGATATATCTAATCAATAATAAGTTAAAAAGAACCGACTTAAAAAAAGTAACTTTACTAAAAAGCAAGAAATGTTTTCTATAACAATTTAATACTCATTTGTTGTTCTGTTTACTGTAATTAAGGAATTATTGTTTATGATGCAATTCTTAGTAATTGTTTTATATAATTTTGAAGTCGCTGCCAAGTAAATCATAAAAAATATATACCTTGTTACTATAACAACGAGTTTACATTTAAAATTTCCGAGGGCCGGCATTCGCATTACTAATATTGTATGGTACCGACTTCCAAATTATATAAAACAATTAATAATACTTACATAATAAACAATAATTACTTAATTACATTAAACGGAACAACAAATAATTATTAAATTGTTGTAGAAAACATTTATTTCTTGCTTTTTAGTTAAGTTACTTTTTTTTCAAGTCGGCTTTTTTTTAAACTTATTATTTTACAATTTTAAGTGATGGGTAGACCCATTAAGAATGCTTTGCGAATGAGATGGCGACGGCTACTTGAATAAGAAGTTCCATTGTGTATCTTCGAAGTCCAAGGCTCGAAACCAATTAAATTAAGAAGGAACCACCTTGGAGCTATACTGAACCCAACACAAAAATAATAAATAAAATCGGTTCATATACATAATATATATATATATATATATATATATATATATATATATATATATATATATATATATATATATATATATATATATATATACAGATGAATTGAGAACCTCCGCCTTCTTTGAAGTCGGTTAAAAAAGAAATTAGTCAGTTTGTGAAATATCTGATTTCGTATGTTGTGTTCATCAGTATTTTACTCTACGATGAATCCCACTATCCGGTGAAAATATTTTATGCTCAATTCTCACAGCAATCAGTCTTATAAGAGACAAGGAGATGATAGCGGAGATAATATTTGTCCTGTTTTAGTGCCCCTTTGGCTCAATCCTCTGCTAAAGTTTTACTCGATGATTATTCTTGCACCGAATTAGTTGTATGATCTATTATGGGTATATGTAATATGACTTACACCACGAGGATTTTCTACTTTAACTTCATGACCTCTTAACTACACCGAGATTTGATGCATTTAATAACCTTGAGATTTATTGCATCTTCGAGGTGTTGTCGACGTTATTTTGCAATCTTACATTAACTAGTACTTCATGGAAAGGGTTTGCATTTTAGCATTTATAGAAGAACTTCGTCTCTTGTTACTATATGTAATGGCAATAAAATATCTATGTGCATAGGTTCAATACAACCGACAAATTTTACATTGCCTATTTGGCTATAGTATAAATTTGAATATAATAGGCCAATTGTACTGTCCAACAGTATTATGTTTCTTTTATATTTATTTTATATTAAAAAATGAATTGATAAATGTATTCCATATTGAACATTGTCTTTTAATTTCACATACCGTAATCGACTTTTCTTAAAACTATAAGTTGCATAGAAATGAGGACAAAAACCTATACTCTGGGAATAGGGCCAAAATTTACTTATTTGTATTCCTTATTTACTTATATTAAAAATATACCAAGGAATAGAATTTAACAGTTCTGATAATATATAAAATTATAGGAAGTTCTAATGAACCGTTTTAGAAATATTGTACGACTTACATGCATATGTATGGCATTGTATAAAGATTACTCGCGGAACAAATCTATTTTGAATGTTTTCCAAAGTTTTGTAGTTTTTTAAAGTAAATAATTGTGCTATGATAATAACTAATTTCTCTCATGCACGTAGTATATTTTGAAGTTGACCTCTAATTGTAAGCCTAGATCACCACGACCCCCATAGGGTCTATTGCATGTGACACTATCTCCTACTGTCTCTTACTAGAACACCTAATCCTTGTTTTTTGAATCAGACTCCATAGCTTTAACAAGATTATCTCCATATAGTTGTCAGCCCATGGTATTTCTTCATCAAATAGTTGGAATCTCAGATATGTTATCACATCTGAGCTTTGGTTCTTATCCCCCCACTAGCACAGTATGTATACTGAGGATTCTTTTTCTTCTTGATAAAAACCTAACATAACCTACTTCATTTGTTAGCTCTATAAGACTGTCATCATGTCATCATGTCTATTAAGTCAACAGTCTTCAGTTAGAGAAGATCCACTATTAGTCTGATGCTATTTCTGTTTTAGGCTAGTATTCTTCCATATATTTAAGCGTTGGCCCTTTTATGAATGGACTTTTTCCTGTCTGTGTTGTCGGGAATTCCTCCTTTCCAGAATTTTGTTTTCCGTCCACTGATTTATGGACGTCCTGGTGACACCTATTATTCTCTGGATAATATTAATAATTCGTAGTATATTCAATATATCCATTTTTTGATTGGCTGCTTCTATGGTTACACAAATTTCAAATTAATTTATGTGTAACTGCTATAGTTATAAATAAATAAAATTTTCTCACAACTGTTTATTGTTAGTGACGTAGTTTCTTATAAATTTAGTACGTAATATATTGAACAATATTAAAAAACGTAGTTGGTATATGAATAAATGGAAATAGATTATCAAGGCCATCAAGTTCAATTATTATTCAACAATATGTTATTCTATATATGTGCGCAAGAGAAGTATTAATTACAGAAAAGTTCATTAAATAGTTTTCCATGATGTAGGTAGTTTTATACAGGATGATAACGAGAGGTACTTCATCTTCTAATGTAAATACAACTTATGCAAATATTAAATCGTAAAAGCAAGGTATGGTATAAGACCCGAGAAATATTGATTCATTTCAACACCTAAACAACATAATAATAAAACTAAAATTTATATTTTTCTGTTATTCGAATTTCGACTGCACCGAATTACACGTACCTCTACGTAGCCAGCTCTTAGACTATTAATTTCTTCAGAAGTGTTGTTCCCAATTTTTCATTAAATTAATTTTTTTTGGTGTATTAAGAATTTCTAAATTTTCTCGAAGGACTTAAGGAATAGGAGGATTTCTTCGAGTTGCCTAAGTAGTATCGTTTAATATAGTAGAACTACCTCTTTCATGTCCCTCATTTTGATATCGGAAAAGTAAATGAAAATTAAGTAATTAATTTATGAATTATGGAAAATTCATTCAAATTTAGAACTGAATATGCCACAATTTTATCTTTTATATTTCAAATACCATTATTGCCAAATAATACTTATTTGTTATTAAAATAAATTAAAAGTTCTTCAATATGCTTGGTATGTTCAGAAGGCGCTAATGCACTGAAGTATTATAGAATGAACATTTATTTATATAAATTTTAAACAACTACATTTCTGTAGGAGTATATAATAAATATAAACTAATTTATGTATTCTGATATGATACAATCAATACATCTTTTTTCAGATATATGTTCAAGGACTTTAGATTTAAAATAATCTCTGGTACAAATGTATTTTTATAACAAATATTAATATTTACCCTTACATAAGAGTGAAGACAAATGTCAAAAATGTATAATTGTTAGTAAACTGTAAACAACTAATAAACTAAAATATCGTATTAAGTGCAATATATTTTTTCCTGTTTTCTGAATAATAATTATTTTTCGTTAAAAAATGTTTTACATTAGGTATTTTTTGACTAATTGACTTTTTCATTATAGATGTCATTTATTTATAAAATATCTATTTAATTTTGTATTTATTATATTTTTTATCATCCGCTTATGGATAACGTTATCTGTGAACACATAGATTGACATGATAGTCATTGTTGAATTGAGTAACTCAAATTAAATCGATAGCAAATAAATTTCAAATAAACTTCGAAAATGTAAAAATGTATTACTGTTATTATTAACTGTTATTCTTCTTTTACTTTTACCTGCAAAAAAAGGTAACGTTATTAATGAAAATAATTTAATACCACGTATACCATTAACTCATTATTAATATTACCAACAAAAATGGTTATTAACGTTGTTGAAAATATATTCATATACCACCGTGATCAAGAAAGAAATCTGTTATTGAAAAATCAATCATCACAATAAATACCACAGTTGGTATTGAAACATTATGAAATATTCAGAGACAAAAAGAAAACTCGTAGAATGAAGTCATTTTACAATTAATATATGTAATTTTACATATTATTAAATATAATTGTAAAAGACCTCAAAGATCAAGGTCAGGACGAGACTTGATCTTGCATCTCGACTGATTTACATTGCATTATTAAACAAGCACTTGACATTATGGAAACTGGTACAAAACATTTACATCATGGTAAATAAGTCTATGAGTTATATGATAGTATTTGTTGTTAATGAGCTACATAAATCGTATTACTATATACGTAAATGACCTTTGTCAATGTCGACGATACTTATATATTATTAAAGATTACTTATAAAAAGTGTCTAAAAATGGGTTTTATATGTTTCGCTCCTGCATGATTTGAAAAACAGGACGCAAAATTAGTCAATGTAAAAAATATAATATTTCAGTAGTATTCGTATAGGTAGATTACATTACTATAAAAATAAAAAAATCCGATTTAGAGTGTTACTCCATATTTAATTATATAAATTAATAGGTTTCTTATAGAAATCACTTCTAACTAGTTTTAAGATTATATATCTACTACTTTGCAAAGGCGAATTTTTTTAAATGAAATTTTTAAAAATTTGATAAATCTTACCACACCAGATCTTAGCATACCAGAACTAATTCCCCTTTCCATAACTATTTTTGAAAACTTCTCCAAAACACAGAAACAAAATCTATACAAAATTAGCTTCATTGTCAAAATTATAGCGATAAGCGAATTAAATTAAAACATGATAAAATCATTAATTGACTATTTGATTGAGATACTAGAGAACATATATTAGGAGTATTATGACGTGGCCAAATATTCAATACCTATTTGGTTAGAATGAAATTTTGGTGAAAGAAAAGGTCAATGAATATATATATATATATATATATATATATATATATATATATATATATATATATATATATATATATATATAATATATACTTGTATATAGTAAACGAACTTTACAATATTAAATTATTTATATTTATGCACCAATTGATTGAAATAAAGAAACCAACTTTACTAAATTAGTTATATTTTCTTTAATGCAGAGAACGATTTCGTTGTATTTATGTTGTACATGTTTTGCGATACAAAAAATGCTTCTGAAAAATGTATATAAATGACATCTTTTCAATTCCAATTCCAATTATTTACAGATAAAATTATTTCAGCTGTCTCTATTGTGGGCATTCTTGCTGTCTCTTGCTAGAGCAATTTATCTAGCTTTGTATTCTTATCACACTCAGTAGCTGTGATAAGGATTCCTTCCTGTAGCCGTAAGCCTTTGTTTATTCTTCATAAAATAATCCTGGACTGGGACGGGAACCTTCGATGCAGCAACAAAGACTGAAGACCAGTTTTCCACGAACAACGAAAGATTACACGTTTTCCTGTGCACGTTTCACCAACCAAGTTGGCATGATGTAATATTACACGTTGAAACGTGTAATCTTTGTGTTTTCGAAGAACTGGCCTCCTGATTTATTTAATCACCAAGTAGTTGGAAGCTGGACATGTTAAAGCCTCACAAGCCTAAAGTATAACATATGTACTATAGTTATCCCTTATTCTTGATCAAATCTACATGTTATTTCTTCAGCTCTACAATATTCATACATCTATTAAGTTGACAATGTCCAGTTAGAGCACTCACTATCATTTTGATGGCCCCTGGCTGGATTTCAGCAATGACGCTGATAGTTCAATGCCATTAGTCCAACGTAAAGTTGGGTGTTCGTCCTTGATAAATTGTTCTGCCTATTTTTTTTGCGGAAAGCTCCTTCACCATTTGAGAGATTTATTAGCTGTCAATCGCCTGGCAAATTTATCGACCATTTCGCTACTGTTATTTAAACCCTATTATACCTATACCAGAGATATTTTATTTTAACTTCTTATTACTGGCGAGGGTATTAACACAGTTTAGTCTACTAGTTCACATCATACTAGTTTTGAGATAACTTGCGTGGAATCGATTACTTCCAGCAACTTAAACACTACCGAAAAAAGGGTCATTAACGGATTCTCTGGCTTACGATTGGCCATTCTCTGCTTTATTATTTCCTTAGAGTAGCACTGCATTGTACCACAACATAACGTTGCGAATTGTCCTCGGCTTCATTCAATTTCAATGTCTGACCTTCTTTCGTAAATCCTGGATTCGACACTTGATTTCTCCGTAGAGCCATCCCCATACTAGGCCATTTTAGTCGTTACAGGTGCATTATGTTTCAGGCTTATTTCATTGCCATTATTATGTTGTAACTTCCACTCTGTATATACAGGGTCTTTCAATAGGGATGCTCGAAATTTGTTAGGTTATAGAGGCCATGTTGTTAAAGCAACATCTGTCAAATTTATTGTGAATCGTTCAGTAGTGTATGGAAAATCACCATGGAAGGTTATAGCTTTCAATAACAAGTGCAAATTATCAAATTTTAATTTAAAAATCAGTACTCCGCCCGGGAAACATTCGCGCATTATGTGATTTTTATCCTCGCCACAACCGTCCCGCCGAGTCGACTAATTGACGTTTGGTGGTCAAATTCGAGTTGATCGGTTTGATAAGTAATCAGCCAACACTCATGTGTCACCGAAACGCAAAGTCTGCTGAAAACATCGCTGCTGTGCGTGAGTCAGCGCGTATGTACAGGAATACTCGAGACAATCAATTTCTCGTCGTTCACAAGAACTTGGCCTTCTTACGACTTCAAATTAGCGAATTTTGCGTCGGGACTTGGGTCTGCATCCGCATAAAATCAAACTGACCCAGTAACTTGAGGTAAACGACCATAGGCACCGCCGTGTGTTCGCTGATTGGGCTCTGGAGCAGTTGGAAGTTGACAATAATTTCGCCAAAAAAAATAATTTTTAGCGACGAGGTCCATTTTTGGATGGATGGATGGAATGGATGTGAATAAGGAAAAATGTCGAATTGGCATTGCCATAACCGTCAACGGCGGGCGCTACAGATCGATGATGAGTAACTTCTTGTGGACTAAACTGGATGATATGGATACCGATGATATGTGGTTCCAACAGAACGGCGCTATGTGTCACACAGTGCATGCCACGATGCACACTCTGCACGAGCGATTTGAAGGCACGGGTATCTCGCGGATCGGCGACGTAGACTGGCCACCGAGATCGTGCAATTTAACGCCTTTAGATTTATTCCTTTGGGGTTATCTTAAATAGCAGATCTACGCGAATAAACCGTAAACAATTGATGCCCTAAAAGTCAACATAACGAACGCCATCAAATTTATGCAACAAAGTCATCGAAAATTGGACCTCCTGAATACGTGCCACCAAGCAAAGCCGCGGCGAAAATTTGAACAACGTTTTATTTCATACTTAATGCTATAAAATATTTTTTCAAATAAAAAAATTTAATAGATATCTCACACAAAACTTGCTTTATTTACATTCAAAAATTGAGCGTCCTTATTGAAAGATCCTTTACTTCCTGGTGTTCTAACCTGTGTTGTTGCCTTATCGAAATTGGCATCATGACTAAATATGTATTGTAGTGATAGGTCTAATGAATTTCCGTCACATCTGTAGGAGGAGATATTTTGGCTTCCTTGACGTAAAGCTTAACTGCTCTACTTGGCCGCTTTTTATCTATCATACGGGTAATCACATATATTGATATATGTGATTACCCGAAATATGCGAAAATAACTATATTGATATACATCAATATAGTTATTTTCGCAGTTTGTTTCGATTATACATCTACACTTTTTTAGAATAATTCTAGCTTTCTATGTAAATTTGTGCATATGGGCATTCCATGTCTTGTCAAATATGACTGCTAGATAGTTTGCATTGTTAAGTATTAATATTGTAACGTAGTTTTAGGCCTTTTAGTACTACTTTACTGCGTTTTGTGGAGATTTATGGAGAGTTCCTTATTTTTTTTTACATCCACTAACCACGTTTAGGCTTCTTCTGACTACTTTACTTCCTTCTCTTAAAAACAATGCATGGAGTATCAATAAAGCTATTGCTACAATAAATACAGCTATATTTATGCAACATTTTCTTGGAGTAACGAAAGTGTCTATCCTTAGTGCGTCATTATATTCTTACATAGTGAAATTTAAAGAACATATGGATATTGTTAAATATAAAATTCTTGTATATAAAGAACACTTCATACAATGTTTGCAATGCCTTTAACTGTATTTTTTGTTAAATAATTAATCCACAAAGGTTAATAACTATTTTACAGCCGTTTGTTGTGAATTTAAAAGTAATATGTAGCATTAAAACCACGAACAAGGATTGCTAACTTTCTATGTGCCATTTTGAAAGAAAAGTATCATACATTTTATGCCTTGAATATCAATATGTATGAAGAGGTCGCAAAATAAATATGCAGTTAAATAGTACCTTCTGCGAAATTATTATTTCTTAAATTCGAATACTCAAAACTAACTTATTGTTTTAGGTCACTATAGAAGAAGTTCAAACGTTCTTTCAGTACCATCAAGAGTGCAAATCAGAGACCGAAATAGAGGACAAACTATTGCTTGGCACCTTATCGGGAAATGTTCCGGATGATCCCACACTCACGAAACATTTATACTGTATGAGCAAAAAGTTTGGATTCCAAAACGACTTTGGCGAAATACAGAGGGATGCAATTAAGTCAAAAGTAAAGGAAGTTATAAATGATCCAGACAAGGTGGATGAAATAATGGAGAAGTGCGCTGTGGAACAGGAAAATCCTGAAAAAACGGCCAAGGAAATGGTCAAATGTTATTATGAGAGCATTTCTAGTAATTTGTTTTAAGCACGTAATTTATTTTAATATGCAAATAAATTTGATGAAAAGTTAAGTTCTGCTTTGATTTGTATAATTTTGTAATTTAATCTCATACACAGATGATTATGAAAATGAAAGATAGGTAAAAAATAGCCAAGGAAATCGCTTTCTAGAGCAATATCTTTATATATACTCGTAATTGTAACGTAACGGACTTTCAAAAGTATAGCGTTTCCTCTAACAAATTGCAATAATTGATACTCTTAAATAATTGAATTAGTATATAGTTTGTGTACAGTTTAAAAGAGGGGTATTTTAGTCTAGCGGCCTAAATTTTGGGTGTTTTTTCGGGTTTGATAAAAAAAAATTTAATATTCATTTCTTCACAACATGTTTATTGATATATTAGGAATGTAAAAAAAATCGATGAATAAATGTTGAAACATTTATGAGCTGCCAAACGTGGGTGTAAAAAAAGTGGTAAGCTGATTGACAAGACTGTCATCCTTCGGTTCATGTGAAACAAGATTTAAAAGCAGACCCCTAATTAGTAAGAATGTCGTTAATATTGGTACCTGTTTAAAAAAAAATTGAAAGTTTTAAATTTTTTAAAAATAATAAAAGAAAATTTTGATATAATAGTTAGTGGTAGGGATGATAGAGAGTCATATGCTGAAGGTTCGTGCCAAATTCTGAAGTGAATCTATTGGACAGAACTTGAGATATTATGTCAGCCAGGTCGAAAAAGGTAGTTTTGAGGAAAATGCGTTGTAAGTTTTGAACAAAAAAGTTAAAGCAGCCGTCGCTGTAACAGTCAAATAATGGTCACTAAAATAGCTATAACTCCGTAAATATTTTGAATTTTCAAATTTCATTGCCAGGACATATTCTTAAAGATTCAGAATACGCAAAAAATGATTGTTTCAAAATTCTAGACTGGAATACCCCCTTGAAATTTTGAACAATAATTTAAAGCAGCGGCCGCAGTAAAGTCAAATAATGGACACTGAAATAAGTATAGCTCCATAAATAGTTTGTATTTTCAAATTTACTTCGAAGGTGATATTTTTAAAAGTCGAAGCTTTAAAAATGTGCTATGAAGAAAGCAAGAATATAGGAATATGCAGTGTTTATGTAGTTTTTGCCACTGCCTAATAAATAACTTTGGAATATATTGAATGATATATCACGAAGTCAAATTTTTTAGAGTTATTAGCATAATGAAGTATTGTACAGTAGTACAAACAACCATGTGGTGTTACTTATTTGTTACTTCTCTTGAAATAGTTCCAAAGTAGCAGTTACTTTGTAGATATCTTATCTGATCCTTTAAAGTTACCAACTATTCAGTAGTAATCATTTGGAGTGAAAATTACGTTTGCATGATCTATAAACAATTTTTCAAAGTAATCTATTAAATGATTAGTGAAAATAATCAGTTCACTAAATAACTATAAAATAACTATTTAAATATACAACATATTCATTTACAAAAGGTTAGACGCTGTTGCCAAATTAAATTTCTGATAACTGTTAAAAATAATATTTTGTACTTATTATTGCCAATAAAGAATAACATCAAAATATTAAATGAGTGTATAGATATACTTTCTTAATTGATAGTGATACTTAAAATACCTTTTTCACAATTTTGATGTACTTTCATGTTTTTTGTAGTGATTTCTAGGAAAATTTTTTTGTTAAACATATATATTGAGCCGATCCTTCGTTATTTTTCCTTTGTCATCTATATCTCTATCATATTTCATAGATACATTATGGGGATTAAAATTTTGCTGCTGGAAACCTTTCTTTTGCTATTTTGATTTATCTACAGTCTTAAATACATCGTGAGATAACGGTGTTGCTATTAGAAAAACTGTCAATGATCCAACAATGACGACGTTAAGAAATATACGTAGACCAAAAACTTTGCATTTAATAACTAAATTGACAATTTTTTTTGTCCTTATGTGGTAAGGATTTTATCAAATTTGTTTCAGCCATTACTTCTTAGTGGTATATACCAGAATAGTGATATTAGAATTTATTCTTTTGATCGAATTTCATGGGTCTATCTTATATATAATATTGGTTCTTTAGACATTTATTCGAGTTCCGTAAATATTCGAAAAGCGTGGAATCAACTAGAACTGTTAGAACAGCTTCTGTGGTTCAAAATTTTCGTTTTCAACTCATTGTAAATTGATTTATCCGGAAATATCTTTTCTTAAACATGCTAGTTTTCGAGTTAAAATTACAATGTCTTATCCATAGAACAGAAATAACAGAAAACAATATTCGTTTGCATAAAGAAAAATAAAAAAAAATTAATAGGCGAATGTTAAAATTCGTAATATTAATCTTTTACATTGAATTTGTATATTTGTATGACATATTTAGTAACCATCCTCAATAATTGTGATAAAGAAAGCATTTACGAAAGATCTGCGCCTTAAAATCGCTATATTTTAATTACCAAATCCAAATGTTTAAATTGCTTATATCACTTTCATAAGAGATATTCAAATATATTATTTCAACACAAATATATAGTACGCAACACAATATCGATTCTTGTTTTCCTTTACAATTATGATATATCTGTCATTACATTACAATATAAAGAAACTGCATAAATTTGAAACATGAGACGAATGTATGTATGAAATGTTACATGATGAATTATATTTATTTAAGTACGATAATTTATGTTGCAGATACAACAAATTAGCAATATCTGTTTTCCGCATTAATTGGTGATATTTTAAGCAGAAATTGTTTACGATCTAGTACAACAATTTTAGCGACTTAAGATTATGTGTAAACCATGATACATGTGAACATTTAAAGTATGTAACCCTTAAAATAAATAACTACCATTAGACCCTCGCTATTTGTTTAATAGTGTGTTATATTTCTTTAGGGAAAACCTTATTTTTTGTATGGAAACGTCAGCACAGTTTTCGAGAAAGTTCCCTTGGGAAAAGATAAAATATAAATGAAATTGTCGTACTTAACACAGAGGGCTGGGTATAGCACAACTGAATTATTTAGAAGGGTATTTATCAGAAAGTAAGGATGTTTATCAAATATTCAAATGAAACGGCTAAATTACAAAGTAAGATATTTAGTTTCATACAGTACAACTAAGTCAGACTACATTTCAGTCAGACTATTATACGTATTAAAGGCAATTTGTGTAATATACCTATTTTTCACACTTTATTGAGTTTGTACTATATTTCACAGATTGCGATAGATAAAAAAATAAATGGCCGATTATAAAAATAAATTAATTAAGAAATAATACCTTCTTTTAAAAAAAAGTTACAAAGGTTAATGTAGCCACGTAATAAATATTATTTTGTAACAGACACTTATCTATATTTTGACACAATGCCAAATGTTTTCAGATTTTTGTTGGAAAGCCGGATCGCGGGTACGGATTTATATTTTTATAATTATTCTGTTTTCCGATTTATTTTTTATGTATGAATAGTCTCACGCTAATTAAAGCGCTAATTAGTTGGTACTTAGTAAGACATCATCATCATCATCATTAGGTCATCAGTCCTAAGACTGGTTGGACGCTAACCTCCAGCTTCTCCTATCTTGTGCTAACCTACGCATTTCGCTAATTGTGCTACAACCTACATCCCTTACTATTTGCGAGCAGTAGTCTAATCTAGGCCTACCTCTGCCTTTCTTCACTCCTATTTCTGCCTCCAAAATATCGCGGACTATTCCCCCATGTCTCAGCAAGTGGCCTGCCATTCTATCTCTTCTCTTCTTTAAGTTTTTCCACATACTCCTTTTCTCGCCGACTTTCTCCAATACTTCTTCGTTTCTAACCCTATCAGTCCATGGTATTTTCATCATTCTTCGGTAACACCACATCTCAAAAGCTTCTAATTTCTTCCTACTTGCTTCCCCTACCGTCCAGGTTTCGCAGCCGTAAAGTGCCGTGCTCCATACATATGTTTTCAAAAATCTCTTCCTTGTTTCTAAGTTTATTACCCCCGAGCATAAAAGTGCTTTCTTTTTGTTAAAAGCTACTCGACCCTGCGCTATTCTTTGTCTTTATCGCTTCTTCCATCCCAATTTATTTTACTTCCTAAATAAGTGAAGTCTTTAACTTCCTCCAATCTTTCATTATTAATTTGTACTTTCGTTTTTGCTCTGCTCTCGCGCCCTCTGCACACTAACACTTTAGTTTTGTTTTTATTCACCCTCATTCCGTATTCCTCTGTCAACACTGCCTCCATTTCGTTCAATGCTGATTCTAGTTCCTCCTTACTAGATGCTAATACTGCTATATCATCCGCGAATCTCAGCATTTTTAGTTTCTGTCCCTGTACTTTAATCCCGAAATCTACTCTATTTTTTACCACATTAATCGCCTCTTCGATGTACAGATTAAAAATTAGTGGTGATAGCGTACATCCTTGTCTTACTCCTTTCCTAATACCTACTTCCCTTTCTTCCCCTTCTACTTCTATAACAGCAGTTTGCTCTATGTATAGATTGTGTACTACTCTCCTATCTCTATACTTCATTCCCGCGCTCTTTAGTATCTCGAACATTTTTTCCCATCTTACGTTATCAAAAGCTTTTTCTAAATCTACAAATCCTATATAAGCGTTCTTTCCTTTTTCTATTGTTTTCTCTAACATTACTCTTAGCGCCAGAATAGCTTCGCGAGTTCCCCTATTTCGCCTAAACCCGAATTGGTCTTCTCCTAGTATTTCCTCCGCTCTATTTTCCATCCTCTTCTGCACTATTCTAGTTAAGATTTTTGACGCATGGGAAGTTAGGCTAATCGTTCTAAAGTTCTCGCATTTGTCGGCTCCTCTCTTTTTCGGTATAGTAACGATAATGTTCCTCTTATAATCCTCCGGCATCTCGCCCGTTTCGTATATGTACTTTACCAGTTCAAACATCCTATTTACTACTTTCTGTCCCGCACATTTCAAAATTTCCGCATGTATTTTATCTACACCCGGCGCTCTATTATTCTTTAGCCCCCTTAGTGCTATTTCAAATTCCTCTCTCAATATAGGTTTTCCTACATCTTCCCTATCGATGCTAGATTCTTCCTCTAATATCTCTCCTAATTCCTGACCCTCGTATAAATTTCCTAAGTACTGCTTCCATCTATCCGCTTTCTCCTCTCTTCCTATCAGTATGTCCCCCGATTGACTCCTAACATTTCTACTTATTGTTCCTACATCCCTGAAGTTCCTCTTAATTATTTTGTAAGCCTCATCGGTCTTACCTACTTGCAACTTATCTTCTACTTCTTTGCATTTCTCCTCTATCCATTGTTCTTTCGCTTTTCTACATTTTCTAATGATTTCCCACTTTATTGCCTTATACGTTTTCAGTCCTTCTTCGTCTCGTCTGTTTTTGTAGCCTCGTCTCTTTTGCATTAAGTTTAAGATTTCGTCCGTTATCCAGGGCTTCCTAGCTTCCCTTTTATCGTGTCCTAAAACGTCCGTAGCCGCGGAAGCTAGACTATTCTTGATACCCTCCCACTCAGTTTCTGCGTTCTTGATTTCGTCCTTACTCGTTTTATTTATTAATTGATCTGTTTTCTCCTGGAACTTATCTTTCATATTCTGATCCCTCAATATGTCTACATTTATACGTTTCTTATCCTTCCGGGTTTTCAGATTTTTGAACTTTAATCTAGCTTTCATGACTACCAAGTTGTGATCGCTGTCTACATCTGCTCCTGGATAACTCTTACAGTCTTTTACTTGATTTCTAAATCTCTTCCTAACCAGAATGTAGTCTATCTGATACCTGTCCATCCCTCCTGGCATTTTCCATGTGTACCGCCTCCTAACGTGATTCTTGAACAATGTGTTCGCGACTACCATCTTGTGCTTCTCACAGAATTCTATCAGTCTGCTACCTCTCTCGTTTCTGTTTCCTAATCCATAAGGCCCTACAAATTCTCCTTCTTTCCCCTCACCTACGACTGCGTTAAAATCTCCTACTATTATTAAATTTTCATGACCCTTCACAAATCCTATTACCTGCTCTATGTCCGAATAAACGGCTTCTAACTCTTCCTCGCTGTGGTTAGAAGTAGGCATGTATACTTGCACTATTACTGTTTCCACTGGCTTCGAATCTAACCTAACCATCATTACTCTCTCGCTGTATTGTAGGTAGCTATCTACACACTGTCCTGCGTTCTTCCGCATAACGATCCCTACTCCCGCGTTTCCATTTACCGATCCTGTGTGTATTACCCTATAGTCACCGCTCCAAAAATCTCCTACTTCCGGCCAGCGCATCTCACTTATACCTACTATATCTAATCCTAACCTATCCATTTCTATCTTCAGATTTTCTAGCTTCCCTGCCTGTCTCATGCTTCTGACATTCCACGCTCCGACTCGTGAAATGCTACACTTCTTATTATGATTGCACTCGATCACGTCTCCCGGAACAGTCCTCACCCGGAGATCCGAACGGAGGACTATTTTACCTCCGGAGTTTTTTGTCCCAGGAGACGCCATCATTAATTTAGGATAAGCTTTCTGCTAGCTGTTCTGAGGATTATAATGTGGTGGTTTCCTCTTGCCTTCCACATCGCAGTCGTGTGTGTCATAGCACCATACCAACCCCCACGGTTTCTGCCACTATGACTACTGAAAGAGCTGCTGCCCTCCTTCAGGGACTTGTCTTAGTCTGGTTTTTCAATAAGGACCCCCCCACTATGGTTAAACCTATGGTACGGCTCCTTAAATCATTAAAACGCGCAAGCCGACCCACCCGTTCCAGTTTGCACTAGAATTTCGTCAAGGTTCAAGTCCTATCGGATCGGTAGTAAGACATATAAACAAATAATTACCCAACCAACTAAAAATTAACTAGACAAGTGAATAGGAAACAAGAACAGATATTAAAATCTATGAGGCTATAATTGAAGTGTTTCTATAAAAATATGGATATCCTTTATAATATTGTTTGGCCCATATTGTAATACGGAATCAAATCATCAATTTAACGAATTAAATGCGAAACTTACGGGATTGGTAGTATTTTACTTCAATCTAATTGATTGTACACACTACAACCAACTAACTTACACAACATATTCTTCTCGATATTCTCTTACCTCTACTGAATGCAAAACAACAGGAAGTATTCGAATCTGCTTCCTAATTGGAGACAGGATGAAAATTTTACTACCACTGTGTACATAGACAAGTGAGTAAAAGTCGCAAGGTCTTAGCAAAAAATTTGCAGAAAATTTATCAGCTTGGCATAAATTAACCATGAGCTTTTTCGACCTTTATGCTATAACAGATTTTATGTATTTACATAACCCCTACCTAAGTTAACGGCACGGTTCCTCTGGCCAGGGACATCTGTTTCACATTCACGGATGGTTCCGGGACAGAAGAGTCTGGAGACATCGGGTCTGGAGTATACGGACATAATGGAAAAGAGAAGTACTCCATTCCCCTTGGAAGTTATGCCACAGTATTCCAGGCGGCGATAGCCATCCACGCCTATATATAAACGCAATTGCTGAAAGGGGTGGTTGGTAAGCACATTGCCAACATCGTAAACATTATTCTACAACAATAGAGCGGTTCTGGATACTCTAGAAGCTCCAGGATTAAACTTCTGGCTGGTGAAGCAATGCAAAGATGCCGTAAAAACATTGCAGGTTGGTCTGGGTAACCAGCTTAATGGGGCCTAAACCAGCGATCAGGATTGCACACTGCCTCGGCAAAAGGGCAATCAGGGAATGGCTAGAGAATAAAACTCAATCACTGGCGGAGCACTTAGGGATGAAGGCAGGATAAGATGTTGCTTGGTTTACCTAGCAGTGACTGGACGGCAAAGCTCCTGATGGTTGATAGGGACAGTATCCGGGAACTCACGAGGTTGTTAACAGGATACTATCACCTTAACTACTATCTTAGTAAGATTAGCTTGAGTGACAACAAAAAATTCAGATAGTGTGATGGAGAGACCTCTGAACATGTACTATGCCAGTACCCGGTTGTAGGATGTCAAAGTCACCTCGCATTTTGGCGCTTCCTGTTGAACTAAGAAAGGTCGGCACATAGCAGGTAGTAACAAGAGTATTGCAGGGTTTCGCGTCCCTCCCCAGAAAACTAAACCTAAACCTAATCTACATAAGCTATAATGGGGCTAACAGGTTCAATAAGGAAATTTCAACTTAATACACAATAGTGAGGTTAGAGGCAATTCCTGACCATCGGTGCTATGTAGCCCAGTAATATAAATATTGGTTTTAAAATATTCTTGTTTCTACTAACCGACATACAATTAAGATGAAAATAAACTTGTATTCAAATGGCAATTGATCCTTTAAGAGGTCACACTAGTATTAAGGTGAAAAAGATCTACATTTGTTATTAGAACTATTAAGTACAAACATGTAGAAAACTCTGATATTTTCTATAACTAGAGATATATAACTTTCATATAATAATAGGAAAAAGTGTGAGATTCTTTATGTGTGCATAGAAGAGAGAGTTAGGCAGCATTCGGAAGGAAATAAATGAACTTTACACGCGCCAGAATACTGTTTACTGCGCATCTCGTGGACGGTCCGATATAGCAGTTTTGAGACTTGTTCCTATTATTGACAACCTGTACATAAAAACTTAACATATTAAGTGTTCAATAATTTGCGGTCTGATTTGTGAGATATCTAAATGAACTTCCTGTAGTGTGTAGGCTTCTTATTGATAAATAATTCCGTTAGAATTATTACGAATATTCGTTAGGATATTCCGAATAGTTAGGCCATTAAACAGCTGTTGAGCTTATGAAACAGCGTTATAATATGATGTGATGATAATGGCCTATATTGTAGTTTTTCACTGGAAGTATTCGGCAAGACAAAACTTTTACTATATATTTATTTTACGCTGACTATTAATGTCTCGATTGTGGAATAGCAGGGATACCGAAATCTGACTTTTTTAATATAACATATTCATACATGATACTAGGGTAAAACTAGCTAATATTATTTATGGATACAGTAATGAATACAAAACAGAGACCAACACAGATACCCTATATCTTCTATTTGTATCTTACAGGAAACAATTCCTGGAGATCCCAGCCTCAAGTCATTTATTTTGTACAAACAAAAAGCTTGAATTTAAAAATGACTTACAAAACGATAAAATGGAAGTGTGAGTAAACCAAATTTTACATGACATCCTGCGGAAATAATGAAGAAATGTTCTGTATAACAGGAAACTCGTGAAAAAACTATTATAGAGTTGATCAGATCTTGTTATTAAAGAACTGACTAATTGTTTATATGGTCGATAACATAAATTTTAGATTTCAAAAAATAAAACCCGCCACAGATAGGATTCGACATTTGTCCCGGATTGGAACCGAACGACATACAGCTGTTTCGAACTTATTAGTTCTCATCAGTGCCGAACACGGTACGCCGATCCAGGACAAATGCCGAATGAAATTAATCGATAAAGATGTATCCCTACAAATTTCATTCGGCATTTGTCCTGGATCGGCGTACCGTGTGCGGAACTGATGAAACTAATAAGTTCGAAACAGCTGTATGTCGTTCGGTTCCAATCCGGGACAAATATCGAATCCTAACTGTGGCGGGTTTTATTTTTTGAAATATTATCTGATCGTGCAGAAACACGAGCAAGGAGTCGAGGATCGCTTCTAGATATAATTCAATGCCTGGCGGGGATTTAGCCGGAGGAGTAGGTGTTTGCTATAGCGATTATGTAATAGCCTTGCTATTCGGGAACTACTTTGATAACCACTTGGCGGTTTGGTAGTTGGATGATCGCTTGATTTGTATAATTATGCTCATATTTTAACAAAACATGGCACTAAGTTAAACTTGATTTCACGACAGGTAACGTAATAGTCACAATTTTCTAATTTTTTTCATTGAATTCACTTAGTATAAGGTCATGCAGTGAGGTATTTAGGTACTATTCATTTCATCACAAATAAAAACTCTCTTATCTCTCCGATAAACGGAACAGTCTACCTGAACCTAGCTATAAAAACAAGAAACGGTATGAGATAAGAGCCGTTTGAAATTTTTTATTTGGCAGATAGAGATGAAATAAACTATAATTGTCTATATTGTCTGAGTTCCACTAGGAGAAATGAATATATTTGGCAGGGTATACTAGATTATTTACCTTATTACGTGTAATCGGCCTCTAAATGGCCTTGACATCTCAGAAGGAATACGTTTTCAAAAACTTTTTAATAATTAACGTAGTACATTTTAGACAATATCACATTATTAATAATGATCATTTATACTCATATCATAACATTATATTTATTATTATTTTATTATGTTGTTTCTTATGTAGCGCCATCTAATGTTGAAGGTTACAATGTGTTCAGTTTAGTACTGAACCGAAAGTGAATATCAGAAAATAATGGAAACTAAATATGAGTTTAACATCGTGCTTATAATTATTTATTCTAAATTAATGCATACAGAAAATAAATTACTTAAAAAATAGCAAAAATATTAAAATGAGAAGGCGAATTTTCGAAATAACAGGTAAACGCATCATATGCAGTATCCTGGGGAGATTCTCTCTGTATAGCACATTTACTGACAAGCCTTTCTGAGACAGCAGCATTTCTAAGCAGTTTTCCAAGTTTCTCTGACAGCACATCTTTTTGAATATCTCCTGCGTCGTTTTGAAATCCAAGTTTCTTGTAGAAGCAAAATAAGTGATTCTTGAATCTTTCGTTGTTAGGAAATAGGCCCTTCTTCAACTGATCAAGATCATCCGATTCTATTCCAGATTCTGCTTGACACTCGGTATTGTAAGCTATTAACTTTTGTTTTTGCTCACTGCTCACAGTAACAATCTAAAATAATTTTTAATATGAATACATCAACATAAATTAAGGGTTAGATAAACGAGAGAGATATAGTAAAATAGATAAAATGTTATGTAAAGGAAAGCAATGAAAGCCAAATATGTGTCAGAAGGCTCTTTTAAACAAAGATCAATATAAATTAGTAGAAAACCCATAATACCATACCTGAAAAATGTTTATGTGACTGGGTGTGTTTTCGTAATAGCACTTCACAGTGCTATAGGCTGTGTTTTGCGGAGTATCTTTTTTTACCGCGCACTTTTCTATTAGTTGTTGTGACATAACTGGATCCTCAATAATTTCATTCAGTTTCTGTCTTAAAACATCCTTTCTTATGTCTCCAACTTCATCTTGAAATTCAGCTTTCTTGCTTAAACAGAAAAAGTACTCCTTCAGTTTAATATCTTCAGGAAAATCACCTTCACGAGTTGCATCCACTAGGGCCATATCTACATCAGTCTGATTTATACACTCTTTGTGGTACGCCATAAGTTTTTCTGCTTTTTCGGGTGATAGTTTTATTGGCTGAAAATATATGACCTTTATTGAAAATGTATGAACAGAAAGAAAAAGTTTAAAAATAGTCAACTGATATCAACAGATATCAATAACCATATTATAAACCATATAAATTATGTAAGATTTCGTGGAACATCAAATGTGACTACTGTATTTTTATGTTAAATTAATAGAAGTTGAATGGTGGAACTGATAATCGCAGAAAGAACAATGTTTATTTCCTATGTTTGTCAAGAAAATTATTTTCTTGACGTTTTGAAATTTTGTTAAAAACCTGGAAATAAATTACATATTTGCAAAAAATAAGAAACAAAATTGTTATTTCTAAGATATAATATGAAAAGTGATGTATATAATATATTTGACAATTGAAAGTAATTTTTTTAAATATTATAGAGAATTCATAGAAGAAAATTCGTGAAACAATTTACGAAACAGTATCCACATTTTGTATATTATTGAAGCTTTACTAAGTTTAGTATTTACTTTACCAAGTAAGTAGGAACATATATTTTAATGTAGTTATGTATTATAATTATTAATAGATTCTTGTTTGGTTTTCAATTAAAATCTTAAAATTGTATAATGAATTGAGATGTTACTATAAGAAAAATATTTTTTTCTAATGATACTAAAATATTAAATGCTATTCAGAAAAAAATTTCAGAATTATTTAAAAGGAATTACATATATACTGTCCTATATATACCAGATATAAATGATATTCATCCCTATAAATTTGTTGGTTTTTCTTGGATGTAAGTGTCAAATTATGGTAATTGAAAAAAGAAAATGGCAGTCAATATACATGATTGCTATAACTTGTGTCTCTTGAAAGGAATATCCTGTATACTTTTTTAAAATCTAGATTCAGTGAATCATTCTACAGCTCGTCAATAATAGGAGAAGGTGTGAGATTTTCTATATATGCCTAGAAGAGAGAGTGAGGCAGCATTCGGAGGGAAATGGATGCACTTTATGCGCGGCCAGATCGAACTCTGTGTACAAAGGTCTCAATGCGACTGAGTAAAGACCAGTTTATTTACTGCGCATCTCGTGGGCGGTCCAACACCGTAGTTTTGAGACTTGTCACTATTCTTGACAACCTGTAAGTGAGTGATTACATCACTTCAGAGGAAATTTTCACTTTAAATAATTAATTTATACAGTTTAGGTCGAGATATAAGAGGTTTTAACTGATGCAAAATGTTTCGTTTTTTCCTGAGCCATGAGGTAAAGGAAATATTAAATTATACCATAAGTTGCTCAACCTTTATAGTCTTTTAACTATCTCAAAAATGGTTTTTCGGATGTAAAAATTGAATATTGTTTTTCGAATGGAACTATTATGAATAATTATGGACTTAGTTTAATAGAAACTTTGCTCTCCAACATTTAGATACCAAATTCTTCAGTATTAGTACAAAGTAGTAAAGAACTAACAAGAAAAATATTTACTAATAAAAAATTATACTTAAATCGCAACAAAGATTTCCGAGATGTTTAAATGGTTATAGAAGAAAAATTGGCCAATTTAATATCACAAGTTCATTTTTCCTGACTTGATGCCTCAGGAAAACACGTTTTCGGCAACCAAAGCTACCCAATAAAAAAAGTGGAGTGAAAATTTTCCCTAAAGTGGTTTCCCAAGGTGTGGTACATGTAGAATAACCTGCTGGATATAAATGTGTAAAAGTATACAGATACAGTATACAGGGTCTTCCATTTAAAAAAATAAGTTATAGTCATTTCTGGTGACATATGAAGCGCTAGAATAATATTTTAAATGTACTTTGGTTGATTTTTATTTATTATTGTAACTCCTATAATTTCCTATAATTCTTATAA
Organism: Rosalia funebris; assembly: GCA_037954035.1. Taxonomy (NCBI): domain Eukaryota; kingdom Metazoa; phylum Arthropoda; class Insecta; order Coleoptera; family Cerambycidae; genus Rosalia; species Rosalia funebris. Next base: position 12,792,126 of record JAZFAV010000005.1, on the reverse strand, counting down.
TTAAGTTTGCTTTTAGAAAACAACAGAGTTATGTAAGTCATCCTAATACTGTTAATATCCGATATATAGATATTTTCTATTTTCTCTTTCTTATTTTCTTAAATATGTAGAAAGCTATAGATATATGCCTTAGTTATAGCCTTAGAAAGTTATAGATACTGCCTTAGTTGAAGCCTTACAGTTAAGTTTTTCTAAGTTATCTCAATGAAAACATAATTATGAAACAATGAGGTAGGCATAATGCAGTGTTTTTTAATTGAACTGAATTAAAATTTTAAAATATCACTACACAATTTCGGTATTGTGCTCAAACTCTCATAAACAAGGAAGCTATTTATTGTAGTTATTCTGGCTACATGGATAACAGGTAAAATAATTTTCTCATACTTTAACTTCATTTACATATTTCATTTACAATTTTTGTATGATATTTTATATATAGAGTCCAATTATATTTTTACTTAGAGAAGGAACTTTGACTATTAGAAAATGAGGATAAACACGTATCTTACTTATGGTGTCTATAACACTACTTTCGTAAAGCGGTTCTTCTGGAGATGTGTTTGAATTATCGAATTATAACTCCTTACGCTGAGTATCACAAATGAGTAGATGAGTCTAATATAACTGTCGACATGTCATCACATTTTTAAATAATTACGGTATGGTATATGTGCCTTTATACCCGCTTATTATAGAACACCATATACATATATTTTTTGGTTACACACACAATTCATAAAATTATAAATTATATTCTATTGTTTTTTAATTGAAAATTAAAGTGCAAAATGGCAAGCAAAATATACATTACATTATCTACGTAGTCCACGTGAGTATTTTGAAAGAAGCATTTCAGTAACGCAGACGCAGTGTCCTCTGGCAGTTCCTTTTCAACAACGCAAGCATTATTAAGCTTCTCAGCTTTAGTCGCATCTTTCAAGGCCACTGTAAGTTTCTCGTTAATTGTATTTCTCTGCAGACTACCGTCTCCATTTTGGAAGCCAAACTTTTTTGACATACACAACATGTATTGTTTAAATACTGTATCGTCTGAAAAGTCACCTTTGCGAGCAGCTTCTATCAGTTTCATATCCACTTTGGTTTCCTCTATGCATTCTCTGCAGTATTTCTTAACTATCTTTCGTTTTTCAGCTGTAATGGGAATAACCTAAAATAATAGTCAATAATGTATAATGTATATTAGTGTAATTTACTTCTTCCATATATATTGCTACGAGTCAATCACTTTGGCTTAGGTCTACCCTGAATACTAAAAAATAGTGGAAACTAATGAAGGTCTAAATATACTGTTTTTTATGCAATTTTGTATAATTAAAGATTATTATTACAGGATTCTTTGGCTGGCCTCGACAGAACGTTGGCCCATAAGTTATTGAATATATATAACAGAAATAGTGAGCTAATGTAACTCTAACATCCATTAGTGTAATTATTAGCTAGCTCTCATTAAGACTTATTACTACAGTGGTTAGAAAGATCAGATACAGTTAGTAAGAACTTAGTTTTGTTCAGAAGAGATCAAAGGGTATACAAAAAAATAAGTAAGCAGGATCAAATAGTCATAAGTTGCTTACCGTTACTGCCTGTCTTTACATTTGGACCAACAAACCTTGGTGCTCAAAAATGAGCCATTAAATAGGAATCTGTTGTACTTAAATAAAGTACAAGGCCTAAATTCAGAGAACGAAAAACTTACTGCTTAAAACAGAGTACTTAGTGTGTGGAAAGTAATTGAAAACTTAAAAACCGAGAACTTATTGTTAGATACATACATCGATCAAATGAAGCAGCTAAACTAGCCGGGTAAGACCAAACAGTCACAGAGTTCGAAGAAGCTTGACTTTGAAAAGAAATTTAGACTTAAAAAGGAGAGCAGCTGAATTAACAATGGGTGCTGAATTACTAGAAATACACACACAAATTCTGTTACACTCCGAGTATGAAAAGTTCAGTAAAAGAACTCCAAAAAATGTAGCTTCCTTAATGCCTTGTTTTCAATTGAAAACAATGGTTGGTGACATAGGAAAGGTATTAGTAGCAACAAAAACTACTCGAAATGGAAAAATAAAACTACATTGTGACCAAATTCAAAATAAATACTTACGTAAAATGAAAAATCAATGCGACTCCACAATTTTCCACTGCACTTCAACATGTAAAACGCAGTTTCTAGCGGGGAATCCTTTTGAATAGCACAATCTTGTATGAGCTTGTCCAATTCGGCCGAATCTGTGATATATTGACCAAGATTCTTTCTGATAACGCTTTCTTGTATTTCCCCTGCTTCGTTCAGCGCACCCACCTTTTGCGTTAAGCAGAGGAAGTACTCCTTTAGTTTAGGGTCTTCTTCGAAATTCCCATCGTGCGTTTGTTCTACGACACTCTCGCTTACGCCAGTCCTTGCTAAACAGTCTTTGCGGTATGTGAATAGTCTTTTTGTAAATCCTTGAGAAGTGGGATGGGCCTAAAGTAGAACATCCCGCGTGTGTTAATAACATATATTATGTTTTATATACACATGTATAATGACGCTACATATACCTTTTTATAAATTGAAAAGTGAAACAAAATTCCACTAACAATAAAACGGAGTTGCAATTATAAAAATAAATGACTGAATAAATAAATGCCTAGTGTTTAAACCTTCAGATAATGCGACAATATTCGTAAGGGTTCTAGCATTTTCTAACTCTCGGGGGCGGATTATATTGTACAATGTACATTTAAGTAAGTATATGGTCTACGTCTTCAGGTTCGAACAAATACCACAATGACTACATTGACTAGACTACATTGAACGGTTTGGTCGATGGTATAATAATTTCTCTTACAGTAAAAGACAATTTTTCATTTGGAATATATTCTAAACTGTGTACATAATCGTGTAATATACATGAATCGTGTGATATGCATGACAGGAAATTTTTTAAAGTAGGTACGTTGTTGCATTTTTTGAAAATATGAGGTAATTATGATATATTACGTCATGATACTGCGCTACCTTTTGTATATCATATTCATGCAAACAATTTTTATATTTCAGATGTTTCTTATTAAATTCTAGTGAAGTCAACTAAATATCATTCTATGCATGCAAACAACTAATATAAGTAATAATAATAATTTGAGTAACTCAGTTGTACTGGGTGTCTCATTTGAAACTATAGGATGTATTTTGTGAATAAAACTGCATAATAATATTTGACAAGCTGAGGTTTTTTATTCTTCAATCTTCAACATAAAATGGAGACGATACGGCTACAAATGGAATATAATATCATTCATGACCACCTCCACTCACCTAGCATAATGTAATTCGTTTAGCAAAATTGCTCAAACATGAGCAGCATGTTATATAAAACTGGCTCTATTTCCCGAATAATACGTTGAACGTTTGCTTTGAGATCATTCATTGTTGTTGACTGGGTGGCGTACACTTTTCCTTTGACATAACCTCAAAGAAAAAAGTGCAGGCCAATTGATACCAGCATTCCGCGAGACGGAAAATTTGGTATGCAACAGAATTATGGTGTTATATGACATGTTGAACCGTCTCGTCGACACCATATGTTATCCAAATCAATTTGGTGGAAAAATACATTGTTTAACATGTCACAATCGTTTTCCAGATTTACTTAATTAGCATTACCATCTTCATTTTCAAATAAGTATGGTCCAATTACGCCATCACTCCAATATGCGTATCAAACCATGCATTTCTGTGGATGCATTTCTTTTTCATGAACAGCATATGAATTTTCAGCACCTCAAATTCGACAATTTCATTTCTTGACGTATCCATTAAGATGAAAATATGTTTTATCGCTGAACAAACGCTGAACGCTTTTATTGCAAAAATCAGCATCACCCTCTTTCTCTTCTAACATACAGTTAACAAATGTACAACACTGCAAATGGTCTGTAACTTTTAATTATTATATCAACTGAATTTTGTACGCTGAAGGATACAGGCCTTTCTTTAATATCCAATGCACGGTGGTTCTTGATAAATTCAATTGTTGTGCACGACGTTGAATTTGTTTGGATACTCCCGTACATTTTCTCTCACTACACCAATATTTTCATCTCACCGACCACGACGAGGACGTATTGGTGTTTTCTTATTAATAACAGAACTCGTTCCTTCAAATTTCTTGATTAATTTAAGAATGTCCTAATTTTGTGCAAATTTTTCTTAATGCAATGTAAATGACCGCTCACTTTCATAAAACAGTTGTACACAAACTATTAGTTGTTGAACTGTTGATCCCGACATGTTGGTGTAATATGATTTGTAGATGACATCTTGCCTTTAAACACTAAAACCCTATCTTTTAACCCAACATAAATGGCGGGCAATCCAAATCCTATAGCTCCAACTGAGACATGCTATATACCTAATATGTATTTTTAATATGCTCGATATCACTTAAACATACCATTTTTGCGCGAAAATTATTAACAATATCATACAGCTAGTGAAAATAATATTCTCTTACAAAAAATGTACGCTGACAACTTCAGTTAGTTTTAGGGCAGAGGGCAATAAAATAAATTTAAATATTTTTATAGAATTTATTTTGTAAAGAATAAATTTCAAAACTCGATTTCTTAGTAATATGTACCGTAGGTAATAAGTGTAGTTTAAAACTTCGGGTAATATGTAAGGTGTGCCATTAAAGAGAAAGCAATTTGTATTGCCATAACTTTACGTCAGATCTTTAATGCTTAATTTTTCATTATTGTAATAGATTAAAAAAACTAAATATTTTGTGTTTAGTATTTTCCTCTAAATATCTTACTTTATAAAATAACTGACCATATATATCAGCATCTGTCATATATACACGTTTTTGCGCCAAATATTTTTGATGTGGTTATTTGATTTGACATCGCAAATCAATTTATATGAGGAATAATTATATTAATGTATTATAAAAGTTATAACTGGATTTGGTGGACACTTTTTTACTGGTAACTTTTGAATTAAATAGAATTTTTAAATTAATTCTGGTGACTGTTTAAAGAAGCCGATCATTTTAGATATACTATTGAAATATGAATCGATGTTTTATTTTAAGGCCTTGTTTTAATTTAGTTTGAATATACCTTAACATTCAATTTATATAAAAGGATATTTAATATTTTTTTAAATTCTTAAAATATTTTTCATATTTTTATTTTATCAAAGTTTTAAGTTCCCTAGTTTTTCAGTCAATCCTCAGTCATTTCTTGTTTCAATTTAAATCTACATGATATTTAAATATAATCAACCTCACTAATTTTAGTAAGTTATGCCATCTTGAGGGGGTAAGATTATCAAAATTTTTTTTAAATAACTGAATTTATGCTTGTATGTTCTATTCTCTTTATTGAATATTTAATACAAAACGATATGCAAAATAAACAGTTTTAAAACCTTAAAACGGACTTTTCCGCACGTAGAACATCTCCATCTCGACATTGAGTGCCCGAGATAAAATAAGCCAAAACATAAATGCAAAATATGTGTTTTATGCGACAGTTTTACTTCTCTCAAATAGTCCACCATCGTGGTTTCTCATGACCCATGGACAGGGTGGAGTGTGTTCTATCTACCTTAAAATCAATATATGTCGTTTGGTAGACGTCCCTAATCAGAATCAGTCAAAACCCGATCGATCGGACACGATTTAGTTGCTAACAAGAATAAATTCCGACGACAACGACGACAACGACGAGAACGACGACAACGACAACGACGACGACAACGACGACGACAACGACACACACAGGGCAAAAATTTTTTAAAAACCATTTTTTATTTGTTTTTAGGCCGAAAAACGAAAAATAAACCCAAAAAAAATTTTGTGTTTTCACTTTATCTTTACACGATTACATTACTTTTCCGCTCTGGTATAGTTGAGTGCGGAAAAGTAATACAGATATAGAAATAAGATACCACCCTATAATAATAGTACATTAATAATTCTTATTTGGAGTTATTTATTAATTGCTTTTTATGTACTTGTATATGTTCATAAATGAAAATAATTGACGACAAATGGAATTGTGAACTTTCTTTCGTTCCGTAATATTTCCTGTTGGTTTTTGTACTCTACAAGATGATATAATTTATTGACACTAGTTGGATTTTTTGTATTGAAAACATATTGGAATAACTTGGATTGAATACTGAGTATTACTCCATTAAAAGTTCATTTGTTGTTTCATTTCATATAAACTCATTAATGCCGCTTTTTTATCACATTGTATAGTTTCTAATTAGATATAACTAGCTTGGAGAATGGTTGGAACTCACAAGAAACAGGAAGGACATCACTTCTTCAAGAACATCGAAATTGTATACGTCCATCAACGTGCGTTTCGCCAATCAAGTTGGCTGAGTTTTAATCATCTCTCAGTGATGATAACTTTGTCGACGAAATGCGTGTCAATCAATGTATTACATTCAGTGTTCACGAAAATTATTATAGTTTCGTGCTTTAGATAGAATTGGGTGAATATGTAAAAATACTACTGCACTTGAACTTGGGCAACTGGTTTTATTTATGAAAATTTTTATCTTAATAAAATCATCTCGTAATGTTGAAGTTTCTGAACTTTGATTAATCTGTTTAGATTTATACTATTATAAGTTTATCAGTTCTTAATATTATGGTATCTTCCGTATAATATTATGGATTATGAGCTTTAGTACGTCTGAGTAAATCTGAATAGAAGCGTAGCTATTTCTCTTGGGTATCTTTGAAATTGCCAATATTTTGCTTAAGCTACAATCTGAAATTTTCTCTACGAAACTGAGGAATTTCTACTTCAACGACACACATCGACGATCTCACACGTCTCTTGTTTATTATGCATAACGTGCAATGTGCAATAAATAACTTAGAAACTACTTGGTAGTCGTATGGCGGGTTTGGTTTTATTCCAGATAATTTTGATGCTGCCCTTCAATATGCAAGAATCTGCAGTATGATACTGTTTTACATTATAAACAGAATTATAATGTATAGTTTATTTCATCGCCATTTGCCAAACAAAAAATCTCAAAACATACCGTGGTTTGTTTTTATGACTCCGCTCAGGTAGACTGTTCCGTTTATCGGCAAGATACGAGAGTTTTTTATTTGGCAAATAGCGATGAAATGAATAGTACCTATTTCCTTAATTTCAGTCAAATTTTGGATTTAGACCGTTTTGGTTTTAAGGAATTTGTATTACAAAACATGATCATTTAGTAAAATTACAATTACTTTTAATAAATCACAAAAGTGTAACTGTAAAAATCCAATATCGTAAAAGAAGAAATTCATAAGAAAAGATTAGTTTAAACAACATTTTTATGATTCAAACATTGACGAATAGTATAAATAATGCAAACAAAAACTATACAGGAAAAAATGTGATCCAAGAAGAGACATATTTTCAGAATAATGTTAATTATATTCCAAATACGTCCAAAGAAATATAGGACATCATAAATAAGTAAAATAAAAAAAAATTAACAAACATTTGGCAAATATTTTATGATGAAGTTTATTTATAAGACACATCCCTCATACATTAGAAAATTAAGTAAATTATTAAATAATGAGTACAATAATATCTAGAGTAACTGTACAATGGGATAATGAATTAATACCTAGGAAGGTAGATGAAACTTTGTTTAATTACAAAATAAAGCAAACATCGGATGAGAGGAAGTTCCTCATCAATCAAAGAATATCAAAATATATTGTAATACAGGTTTTTCAAAGTTATATTTTTAAAAAAGATCCAATAAAAAAACTATAAATAAAAATAACATTCTTATCCTGTTTCCCAAAGTTTTTTGGCAAGAATATATATAACAGTCAAAATTATATCAAATCTTAGTCATAAAAGTGAGTCGAGTGAGTTCTTGAATCATCAGAATTATTTTAGACAAGATCATTCTATAAATACTGCTGCTGCTGAATTAATAAGTTACATACATATATATTGTAGTTCATAAAAAGAAATTACTTGAAGTCTGCGAGGACTGCCATGGTAGTTATATGACTGAGATATTAAATTATCTTGAAATAAGATATATATATAATACATTCCGTATAATAATTCCTTCATATGGTCGTCCATATATTTCTCTATAATAATTCCATTCCATATAATACATTCATTGAATCTTGACACGTGTAATTAATGCTTCTTGATAATATAGTTCTCCAGTAAGAAAAAAATATGTGTACCGCTATGTATACTGTATAAAATAATTTTGTATGTAAATATTATAATGCCTTTACTTGTAGTTATAGCTAGCATTTTATATTGTATTGACGTTCGTATTTTGCAACAACCTCCTTCACGAAAAGAAGTTATTATTATTAGATACTATTAGCAAAATTTTCTCCAAAATATTAGTGTGATTTTTTGTTACTCATTTTACTTTAATTTTTGGTCTTAATGGTTTTGGTTTTGTCTGGGATGAGTGAGTTATCATAAATAACCTTCAATTTATTTCACTGTTGGAAAAAATAAATTAACTTGATTTTAGATTCTTAAATGTACTTCTACATATTTATGTAATTGGGTATGATCTCCTATGTATTTGTTATATTTTCTCTTAATACTGACAGCAGAAAGGAAATAAAAATGTCAACGTACCTGTGTGGCGACAACGGCTGCAAAAGCAACCAATACAGTAAGAACACCCATGACTACTCTGTACACCGCGATAACTTAAGAATATTCTTCCTACTGCGCCATCTTCAAAAAAATCGCACGTTTATATACCCGCTCTTGTCAAAATAACAAAATCAATAATCGTTAAGTACATCGGGGCTAGAAGATCCTTTGTTGAGATGATCGATATTCTAACGGTGCTTCTCGGATGAATGTAAATTAAAATTAATATATAGGTGCACGAACTTGTGCGAGAACTTGTTTCTATGGGTACAAAAAACGTGGTTCGTCTGTCGCTAATGCACTGGAAGTTCCTGGCAGAAAAACCATCGTAACACAGCACTGTGGGATACGCGCCAGTTTTAGTTCTTGAAAACCTTAACTATTTTACGTGTTAACAGTGATATTTGGTAGTTATATAAAAATTATTTATGCTTGATACAATACAGTTATACAATAGTAGCGTTATATATAGTGAATTCACGATGAAAGGAATGAATTCAATTAAATTTTGCACATAACTTGCTTTGCAATGAAACCTTGATCAACGTTTTATATTCCCGTTCCGTACTTTATGGCGTTTGTTTTCAACTTATAAAGTAACATTTCTTGAATATTCGATAACATTATTTGGTCTTACAATTAGTAATCTGAACTCAAGTCCTTCTAGAAGCGTCGTCACTGGAATATGTGTAATAAGGCGAGCTGAACACGTTAATGCTAAACCCAAATATACTGAATTGAGTTGAGCTATCTATATAATCAATCTATCTGGCTATGCCGTCAAATGTGAATGATTTTTCAGTACCATTATTATTCGGTACCAAATTGCTACGCCCCAGGAATGTTGCCGTAGCAAGGAGATGCAAGGATGAAATTTTTTAAATAGAAGTTTTAAGTGATCTCTCTACTTCACTTGATCTGCCAGCTAGTTAACAATGGAGATGGGAGTGTGTGCCAATGGATCGCCACCAGTTTCCACCCTTTGTAGCAGAAACACAACACTCAAAAACAGGAAACTACAGTACTAACGTTACTCCAATATATTGTTACAGAATACTTGAGAAATAGGCAACCTCAATCTCATTGCCTAGCACTGCATTGATCTGTGTTCTCATAATAAGTGCCTCTGTGGTGTAAACTTTTCTGGGTTAAATATTGTAATGGTTAACATTTAAAACAAAGTTCAAGGAAGATACTTGACAACAACCAACAAAAGAGAAAGAATTACCAGGCATAATGACTTATAATATGTCTTTTATATCTTTTCCGGTTACAGACGGTTTCCAGTTATTGTCTGCTGTTTGGTGTCTCCATCGATCGATTGGATGCCAAGCAATAGAGGGGCTCGTTCACGTGGGTACCTGGGTAAAGCACTGGATCTTGGCATATAAAATATACATCCAAAGTCCAAATGGAAAATATCTGGGGAAAAAATACGTAGCCAATAGAGGTTGTTATGGTGATAACGGAGGCATACCGATATAACTCTGTTTAAATACATCCTAGTAAGATTTATTATTATATTTTACTTCAGTATTTAATGTTTCATTTTTCACTTCTATCGTTATTAAATAAATCAATCCTTAGTTAAAGTTTAAATACATAGAAATCGAATTTCTTTTTCTAAAGCTTCAAGCTGTGGAGAGGAAGGTCACACATAAAGACAAGGACAAACACTTATGCTTATGGAGAGGTGCTAAATTCTTGCTGTTGGGACTTATAACACATATAACTACACCTCAATACTGGACCCAGACCATCATCGCGGGTGACAGTACAAATCACATTATCCCAGCTATCCCTATAGGAGAATATGATAGCTCGCCCATTTATGTAGTGGACACGAAGCAGTGGGCTGTACTTTTATAGCTCTACGTCGGACATCGTAATTATCTTAATCGATGTAATAGTATAGTTACTGATACTTAGATGAAATAGTAACTGGTACTTTTTCGATTAATTAATTTTAATAAATGATATTCGAGTAAATCGATGTTCGATGTTTACTCAAACTTCGATGTTCGATGTTTGAGTAAACGATGTTCTTATTTTAAACTTCTTGGAAAGTTGGCCGAATAGAGAACATAAGGAGCATATCCTAAGAAACATTGAGGAAAAATATTTTATACAGACTTCAGAACTTAATGTGATGATTATTGGCGGCATTTGTACCAAATTAGTTCCAAATATTGCATACTGCCATTTTTGTTTTAAGATGTTTATATAACTTGCTTGAAAATTTACGTACTAAATTAATAATCATCATATTTTCTATTACAGTTCTGCAGGCTTAGAATAAGACTTCTTAAGCGTTTTTGCTTGGAATTTGTGACGCACGAAATATTGAATACTGAACTTTATTTGCTTTTAATATCGAATGATTACCATTTATCTAATATTACCAATTTTCTTCGAACATTTTCCAAGTTTTGGAAAAGCAGCCTGCACTTGAGATTTGATTAGAAGATTTTCTTATAAATCCAGTGTTAAATTTGTGCTCTAGTTTTCTATTTATTACACTTACAGACTACATTTATACACTTGCAGTTCTGCGATTACATTTTTCCTACCTCATTATTAAAAAAAAATCCCTAAATTACTTAAATCTTAGTATTTTTTTTGGTTTTACTAGAGTACAATAAATATTGTCTGTACATATGCATCAAATATGGATGCAATTGTTATCAATGTGGATTAGCTTTATTTAAAAACAAATTATCACTTATAATATTTTTTACACCATGTTTTGGTATAAAACAATCAGTATGTTCTTTTTAAACTATCTGTAATTTAACGGTTAAAAAGCTAATATAAAGATTTATATGTGAATTTGCAGATCTAATGGGATTGTCTGGTTTATGTTTTTATTATTATTAATCACTATAATCGGTATAACTTTTGCGGTAACGGGTTCGCGTTAATTATTTCCCGTTGGTTGTATTTCCAAAAACTAGTTTCTATCTCTGAAAATAGATTTATTTGATGTTTTTCTAATGATGTTAGTAGTATCACTAGTTACTAGCGTGACACCTCTTGACTTGTTGACATTGTTTATTTATGTAATATCTGGTAGGAGTGCAAGAGTCTTGATTTAATCTACTTTTAAAAATATTAGATTTTTTCTATAATTATATATTCATAAATTTAACAATCTAATTATTTAAGTAACTATTATATGGTGTATCGGTAATTCCTAAGTAATTTTTACTTAGGAATTACCGATTCTTTTTCCACATTTCTGATTTTGTTTTCCATAATTAGGATCTACATTTCATAGTGGCCACCACACTTTCGCTACACTCATAGTGGTCTTTCAAGTTCCTCCTCTCTTCACAACATCTTAATAAGTGGCCAACACCTCACTAGGTGTTCAACACCTCACCTTTTTCCACATTTCTGATTTTGTTTTCCATAATTAGAATCTAGATATCATAGTGGCCACCACAGTTTTACCGCACTCATAGTGGTCTTTCAAGTTCCTCCTCTCTTCACATCTTAATAAGTGGCCAACACCTCAATAGGTGTTCAACACCTGAACTTACCTGTACACCTGAACAGAAACACCTAAAGAGGCGTTAGTTGAGCGCCTCAAGAGATATTTATAGAGGAAGAGATCATTTAAGGACAGCTGTGAGATTACATGTGGGAGGTCTGTTTATGGAAGCGAGAGGGAACTCCCTCTTCTGGAGGAAAGCATGGATCGGGTCTCTCCCATTTTTCTATTTAAAAGGAATTATCGGGTTGGTCTGAACTTCGCAGAGTTCCTGAAACCGAATATTTGGTCTATGCCGAAGGTTTAAAAATGCCAGAAAGACCAGAATATGGAATTTTCTCTGCAGTCTAAATCTCCCAATCAGTGGAATCATTGAGCGCCCTTGCTACAATATTCTAACCTAGAGTCTAGGATACTACGATCGACCATAGAAATTACTAATCATGGGATTAGTAGTAAAACCACGGCATATTCACAGACAGTAAGGCCAGTTGATGGTTCTAAATAATTGCAGGATTGACTTTGGGCTGAGTCTGCAATATAAAGGTTATTGAATGTGCTAGAGCTAACAAGCGAAATCACTTTATATTGAGTGGAAAGGGATACATTGGACGTCGTATAAACGAGGATGCGAATACCTTAGCACGGCCGAGTTGTAGGGACTTTCTATTGGGACCGGAACTAGCCATGGCGCTCAGCGAAATCACTTGGAATGTTATCATAAAAGACTACACGCTGAAGGGTCACAGATGCGGATGGAACAGAACTAGTAGTTGTAAACAAAAAACATTACTTTTAGCCTTTCACCATGGTCATACATTTACTCCTACATGTAGAGGATGCAGTTTAGATGATGGGACTGAGGAACATATCCTAAAGAGCTACCTTATGCTCTTAACAAAGTGAGGAGTGATTTTGGTAAAATATGAACTGAAAATAGTCGATCTACGTAAATCGACTACCATCTAGTACACTTCTTCAATACGTTCATGCAGTGGGATGGATGAGGAAGTGATGTCGATGTTTGGCGATAAATGCCAATTCTGATAGATGAAGCACAATGGGCCTGGTATGATGGCCTGAGTGTATGTGGATTATCTACTTTCTACCTTATAGGATTCAAATCTGAATCATGGCATCTTATCAAATTGTATGCTTAGTATATTTTTCTTAGCTGTGTGAATTTAAGTCATGTGAATTTAATGTTATACATTTTAAAAATTTTTTTATTTATCATATTTATATATTGGCTTCCTTTGTCAATTCCGCAATATCTGTATCTACTTATATCCACTTAAAAGTTCGTTATTCGTGTTCACTTTATCAGTATCTTGTATAACTTTGTACAAATAAGCTTTCTTCAATCAGAATACTAAAGTACAATAAGATTTAAGTAATATAGCATAACCGATTAATTTAAATGGAAAATACAAACGAGATATATTTATATTTGTTAAACGAATATAAATATCTTACGTTCTTAACACTCATAAAAAACGCTCTAGGCTTCTGTGCTGTTATATATCCTTGTTATTTGCCTGAAACTTTTGACCCTTCACTCACTATATTTCTCTTCAGCGATTAACTTGTGGCGAATTTAGTTTTAGACGTTCGTGACTTTCAATCATGGTCATCGAACTTAGGTTAATAATAAGATAACGTTTTTTATATTAATATATACATGATCATCAATACTCATTGGTACGTATACCATTATTTATTTCAAGATAGTATCTATGTATAGTGGGGATATAAATTAAATACAGTGCATAGTATATAATAATAATTTTATAATAATAATTTGCTTCCAAATTTCTACATATTTCATTACAGTAACTACAAAATACAAGTAATACAGGTAGGTTTTTTTAATGGTAATAAAATGGAAAAGCCACTATAATCAATAGAATAGTATATTGATTTGCCCGGTGCATGTATTTTTAGGGTCTAATAACTTTAAGCTATATACATAAAAGTTACAAGAATTTAAAACTACTTTGGTCGGGTCACCTTTCTCTGAAAGACATAAAAGATAATTCACTATATGCATGAAATTAAATATACAAGATCCTGGTATTCTTCATCTAGCTTTATTTCGAAGACGTGTAATAAGATCAATCGAGATGTTATAATATTACTGATACAAATTATCTAGATAAAATATGTTAAAAATTTTACAACTGTTTACAAGATAGTTTTTAAAAGAAATGTAGAGATAAACCGCCAGAGAGGTAAATACGACCTGATTTGTCCGGCGACTTTTCCACAGCCTTCGATAAAATTAGGCTTGAATAATAGATAGATAGATATATAAATAGATAGATAGTACACCCAATGATAGGAAATGCATATATACGAGTATATAGAAATAGAATACAAAAGTATTATATCGATTAATCAAGGAAAAAGAAAATACAGGGTGTCCGTATACATACAAATAGATCCAATATGACGAAATGTAGCACAGCAAATATCTCAAAGTCGCAAAGATTTGTAATATTTACTTATAAATTGTAGTATTTACTTAATACTTAATCAAGCACATAACTACAAATAAGACATTAACAATAAGACATTAACTATATAAGGCACTAACTTAAGCTGTATCCCAAATCTTTTGTAAAATATTAGATGGAAACAGGACCTAATGCCACAGGTTTGATAAATCGACTTTAAAGTACTGCACGTTAAGAATATTAGAGATCTGCACAAAATACCTATTCTAACAGCATCACAGTAGCAAAGTGTGGAGTGTCAAGTTCCTAATGTAGATATAAAAAAATAATCTTTTTTAACAGTTCTGAATATGAAAAGGACACAAAATATGTTGTCATATGGTAATTAACCATGTCGATTAAGAAGTAAAAAGAGTTCTACACCTATTTGTAAACATGTGCCTGTTAGCCGAAAGAAAATTTTCATTGCACTGATTCTAGTGTAGCACTGATATATAGAATACCATATTAGCGATTAATACTCGAGTTTCCACCTAGCAGGTATAATATTATATTTTTATTGACTTGACGCTCTATAAATGTCTTCACGTTTATTATGAATGAAAACATTTTATTAGCACCTAATGTAATGTTTTTAATACGTGGAACAAATATGTAGGCATTCTGTTTAATCTAATATTAATTTTAGATTAAAGAGAATGCCTAAATGTTTGATTTACAAAGACTTATGAAGGGAGAAGTTGTTAATGTTGTGCATATATTCAATACTTGTATTCGGATTTAACTTGCTATTGTTACACCAGTTAATTATTAGTGTATTTGCAGTAATAGGCAGTCCTCCTAAGGTAACACTGTGGCATATATATTTTAATTCTTCTTCTTCTTCCTTCTTCTAAAGTAGGTCTATGACCTGTTCCTCTTTCGATGAATATCATCGGTACTATGAGCTGGATCTGTTTTTACAGAGGGTAGGCAGCTAACCTGGCCCTCTAACCCTCCTCTATCTTTCGGGCTTGAGACCGGCAACAGTACTGCTGGGCTACTCAATCCACCCAGCAGCACTGCAGGCTGAAATGGCAACGGCACGCGGTGTTTTCAAGCGGTAACCCATCCAAGTGCTAACTGCGCCCGAAGTTGCTTGACATATTTTAATTACTCCATATAAAAAAAATTGGGTAATGAATTAAATCCCCTAGATGATGGATAAATGTTAAAAATAATAGGTGCCCTACATTAGAGCCTTGAGGAACCCCAGATATCCGGTAAATATTGCAGGAGCGGATTCCCTTTCATTAGACAAACTGTATCCTATTAAATAGGTGGGACGTTAAAATACTTATTAAGCTATTTGACATTCCAAAATCAAATAACTTGCGCAAAAGTACATACAGGTCAGTTTGATCAAATGCCTTCTGAAACTTCATTTATACTACATCTACTGGTGAGTGAGTGTCGAGGCTCTCAAATATAAATTACCAACTAATAATAATAATAGCGAATGTATTTATACCAAATCATATTCAATTGAGGTCAGAAATATGTGAAAAGGTTTCTACGAAAAGTTTGTAGGCGACCTTTCCTCTTCTTAAAAACATGTTGATTAACTGAAAGTACATTTTATGTGTTACTGTATATAGCACTATGTAAAACTGTCTCAAATATCTTAGAATTACATAAAGTTGATATAGCCCTGTAGTTTCGTAATACTCCAGGATTCCCTTTGTTCAGAATAGGGCAAATTCAAGCAAATTTTCACATATTTAGCTAGATTGTGGTAGTAATAATTAAGTTAAAAGGATATATTAGTGGTTCAATTAGACAAAGAGACAGTCCTTAATACGTTCACTACTGCCCTGTTGTCAAAACCACCCCCAAAGACGGGATTTCTTTTTTACGTTTTTCGGACATTTTTTGTATGGAGAATTGGGGCAGAATAGTTTAAAAAATCTAAAACCCTCGTAAGTGTGATTTCTTGGGATGAGGTATATGTACCCCATCAGGCCGTGCCGCAAGTCGCCTAGGCAATCCCGCACAACTCGCCTAAGCAATACCTATATTGTAGCACAACTCGCCACTTTACTCTTTGCAGCCCTGTTTTATAAACATTTTATCAAATCTACCAGGTCAATCCTAACATATAATATTCCTATAACCAAAAATATGGAAAATATCGAAATCAACTGAAAGTGTAATAAACTTATTAGAAACAAATCACACAATACAATAAATTTAAGACGCAAAGTAATGTAGATGTATAATAAAAATACTTACTTGTAAAGAAAAAATGGCTGTGCAAAACAACGGGCAACAGGCGAACGGGGCAATTGACTTCTCAGGAACGAAGGGTACTGTCTGGTTGAAGGCGAAATAGAGAATAGAAAACGATGGAAAGGACCCGCATTGGGTGGCCTTTACCCCCACCACGACGCAAAAGCGAGCGGGAGAATCGGAATGCCCCATGAGGTATATAGCCATCGTCCGTTCTAGCGGTAGTTCCCCCTCGATGGCTATGTACCTCATCCGTCCTTAACGTGTTAATTATGAGAATAGGAAAACCATCAACGCAATCAACATATTAAAGTTTTTAAAATAATCGACAAAATTACTTACAATGTAATGTACAACGTAAATTTTTTTGAGATTATTCTCGTAGATCGGGACATAATATGAAGCAAGTTGGTCAGTTTTATATCTTAATTATCTCCTTAATTGTCTCCTATCAAGTGAAGTTATAACTAATTTTAGGAAAACATGTCGATGGGAAGGTTCATGGAACCTTCAACAATTTATTTTAAAAATTAAAGCCACAAAGGGTGGAAAAATCTAAAAAAAAATTCTATTTCGCGTTCATCGAAGAAATTATTATCAGAATAAGAAATTGATCGAGGAAGCCGTTACTCTGTGGTAGTTCATAATTCCAACGGAATTGCGTAAAACAACTAATAAATTTTATACCACGATATTTACATAAAAATCGTGACTGTAGTTTCGACACTTTTATGTCATTTTCAAAACGATTCTTAGTTGAATCATCGTATTTAAATGACATAAAAGTGTCGAAACTGCAGTCACGATTTTTGTGTAAATATAGCGGTATAAGACTTAGTAGTTGTTTTACTCATTTCCGTTGGTATTATCAGAATACCTAATATTGCGATGAATGTTTGCATCATAGGTTGTCCTTAACGTTTCTGTACTATTATGTGCAAATAATTACAATATGTCATATACAGTTTTATGTAATTGTAGATAAATAAACAACATAAATTGTAATCGTTACATCTAAATCTTACTTATCTTATAAATAATACTAATGAATATGCATTTTCGTAGCCTCAGGCTTCTAATAGTACCATTCTTAATGTGAAGGTTAGTAGATATTAACTGAGATTACTGAAATATTACTGAAATTAAAATTTATTAACAAACAATAAAATTAGACCTAATTGTTTTAACACATTTATTTCTAAAAATTATCGAAAGACTAATATTAGGATACATACTCGTACAATTACCTCGGTATTAAGAATCCACAATTGTCTGTTTTCAGTTAATAAATTAATTATTTATTAAGTTATGATGGAAATTAAATTATACGATTAATGAATGCTATTAAAATATTATGTATAAGAAAGGGATGTAATTGTCTAGAACAGGCTATATCAAGGCCAATATACATTTGGGGAATACTGGTTTTAAAAACTATAATAAAGTAATTTACTAAGTCCTTATAGTTATTTCTATTTAGTAAATTAATATACTGGGTGTTACATCATAAAATGAACATGAGTAACAGATAAATCTAGATTGATTAATAGTTACCATTCATTTATTTATTGCTTTACAGATTTGTTTTCTCGGAGCCTCGAGCAGATTCCTTGAAAATATATTTTTATTTATCAATATAATGCAAAGTTTTACTACCAGAGGGTAACATTCAAACTACAGACTCCTTATTTCTGTAGTCTGAATGTTACCCTCTGGTAATAAAGCTTTGCATTATATTGATGATCTCAAGTTTTTACTTCGATTTAGATTGTTCGAAACTACCAACAGATGGCATTTGGTACGTTCTACTGCGGTGGAACGTAGCAACGTCTACTAGATGTGAGCTTTATCTGTTGAAGGTATACTCGTTTACACTGCACTGACGAGACCCAAAATAGAAAGGTCGAAACCGGTCTGCAGTTAACGATACCCTGAGATAGGTGACACTTTGCATATTTCTTGGTGGTTTTAGAACATTCACTGTATTTTTAGTACTAACTCTGTTAGACAAATATACGACAAATTTTGTCATGTAATTCAGCGCTCGGCGTTTGGCATATAGCCAGGAGAATAGCTGTTTTGCCCTAATTTGTTTAGTCCTTTATATATAAAGCATTTGCAGATGGGTTGGAGTATATACTCCTTATTTCTGTATTTTTATTTATCTTTAATTTTTATTAAATAAAGCAGGGTGTTGCCTATTGTAATTTGAATTAAAGTTGTTGACACTTATTATGAAGAAAAATGGAAATAGTTACGACTAATTGAAATATCTAACTCTTGTTTTTCTCTACATTGTTTAAAATTTGAAAATTGAATAAATATAAAGAAATATGGATATAGGAATTATCTTACTGCGTCCCATATTACAAGAGTTGTTGTTGGTATTTTTGTTTTCCCTTGATTTTCTCGTTCAACAGGTAAATTCTCTTCTCTCCTGATTCTCCACGTGTTTTCTACGATTGCTTAATACTTCATTACTAGGTTTGTATGATAGCGTTTAATTGCAATGAGTCAACCCCTAGGAATGCAATTGGAAAGTCTTTTTAACTTTGTTTCGGCTTGTACTTACGTCATATACGAGTACGAGTATTCTTAGGTTACCCCATCTACTTGTTGACGGTCAACATTTTAAATTGTTGAAATGGGAAACGGATTATAGAACCACAACAAATGTGCAACTCTTATGATATTCCTGATGTCTAGGTGTTTACAAGTTTGGCCTAGATATCATTGTTTTACGGAAATTGTTTTAAATTTAACAGAACAATGAGGTACCGAAGTCACTATTTAATTAAATAATCTTCTGTTGATATTTTTACACCATTTTTTAGAGTACATTCCTCTGATTTCAGTGGTGTGCCTTTCAACTCATTCCGTTCACTTTTAGAGACAGTTTCGCGCAGACATGCCCGAACCGGATGCTTTCATTGATTTCGGAGCCATCTCCTTTAACTGAGCACTCTATATCACAAATTAATGTAAGACTTCAGTATCATCTTTATCAACGAATATTATACAGAATTACTTAAATTAATAACAAATTTTGCTTGTTTTTTTACACAGTTGTTCATGTTTACACTTTTATATACCTTTATAATTAAATAATTAATTTTCATGGTGAAACCGATGCAAATTATAGTTTTCAATTACTTCTCCGATCATTTTCCTATGGCGATTGTACTTGTTTGATATTTTATATTGTTGAAATTCACAATTTTAGTCATGTGTATCAATTGAAGTTCGTGTTACTTTATTAGAATTTACGCTCAATAAAGTGGTATATTTAGTTTATTATTTAATTTAATACATTATTTATAATTATTATTGATAGTTTGTTTTTACTGATTCACTTTTTTAGATAATTATTTGGTCAGTATCCTTAATACGCCTTTGGATATTATTAAAGGTTCGATGGTTTGGATTTCAATATAAATACTATCTGCTTGATCGATATATCTTACCGTACATAACAGTTATAACGTTCGTACGTTATAATAACAGCTGTGCGCATTATTTAATAATTCGGATCAGATTTAATAATTATTTTACTCAAATTTATTCCAAATTTTTAAGCGAAGTACAAATCGATAGAACACTATTTTGTATGAGAACAAGTGTAATAAACAGTTTTAAAACCTTAAAACGGACTTTTTCGCACGTAGAAGATCTCTATCTCGACATTGAGTGGCCGAGAAAAAATAAACCAACACATATGTAAATGCAGAATATGTGTTTTCTGCGACAGTTTTACTTTTTTTAAATAGCCCACCATCGTGCTTTCTCATGACCCATGGACAGGCTGGGCTGTGTCCTATCTACTTCAAAATTCAATAGGTGTCATCTGGGGGACGTCTCCGGTCAGAATCAGTCAAAACCTAATCGATCCGACATGATATAGTTGAGTTATCGTGTTAACAAAAAAATTTCTCCACCGTCCTTTAAATAAATAGTCCACCGTCGTGCTCTCTCATGACCCATGGACAGGGTGGGGCTTGTCCTATCCATCTCAAATTCAATAGGTGACATCTGGAAGACGTCCCCGATCAGAATCAGTCACAACCCGATCGATCCGACACAATTTAGTTGAGTTATCGTGCTTACAAGAAATTTTAATGCCGACGACGACACACACACACAGACAACATTTTTTAAAAACCATTTTTTTTGTGGTTTTTAGACCAAAAAACGAAATATAAACAAAAATTTGTTTTCCATTTTTCTTTACACGATTACATTACTTTTCCGTTAATATAGTTGAGTGCGGAAAAGTAAAAATTAGACACACAATTGTTGTATCCAGAAATTCCAACTTTTTTCATTTCATAGTTGCATGGTAATATATTCGAAAGAAATATCTGAAGCTAGTACAAGATAAGCATCTACTCGATCAACACTATGGCCATTCTAAGTATTAGAAGACTGATTAAATATCCTGATTTTCTGCTCATAAGTGTTTTCTGAAGGCTGTAGATTATTTCAAAGGAACGAGGGAACAAAAAGTTCTTTCGATATTTTAACTTTCTTCCTAACTGCTTCTTTAACATACTGTTCTGCAACTGTTCCAGTCTTCCAACCGCCAATTTGTTCAGTGTAAGCAGATCACCTCCATTTTCAATCAACAATCTAGCCGCTGATCGCCTAAAGCAGTGACCCGTGTAATCTTGATAATTCTTCAATTTTAAAAACTCTGCGATCTTCTTAGAAACGCCTCTAATTTCATGAACCCCTACTAGCTGTCTTGTGTATTTGCCTTGGCTGTAAACTATAAATACACGTTGACATTGTACACCTTTAAAAGGAGTGTGATCTTCCGTAATAATGAATTTCCGACAAGCCTTATTTTTTGTGTCTTCCAGCATTGCGATTATCAATTTTCCAGTATCTTCTGCAAATAGCAGTCGTCTGGTGCTTACAGAAAAAATCTTGTTAGTTGCTCCTCTGTTAAAATTTTTACCTTCTTCTGTTTATAACATTCAGACTTGCGTTTCAGGAAGATAAAAAATTTTCCATATGTATCGCAAGCGTAACTTTTGAGTAATAATAAGTAAGTGGAAGTGATAAATGTTAACCCAGAAATGTCAAAATTCTCATGTAATTTCAAGCAGGCTTTTATCATGGAAATTTTCGTTGATAAGCTGTTTGGCGTTAATTTTTGCTGAATCATTAGAAATAGCAGAGCAAAATATCTTCACTGACCCCCTTAATGCTTCTGCTTTTACCCCATGTTATTCTGATATTCTTTTTCGTACCTGACACTAGTCTTCAAAGGCAATATTCCAAACTTGCAGTAGCCGCTTCATCACGAATATCTTCGGAAATCTTACACTTCCACACTTTGATTTTAATAATTTTATTTTTTGTTTGTAAACTGCCGTTACTATGGTAAGAAATTAAACCTGCCTGATTAGTATTTTGAATTGAATTTTTGCTTTTTTTTAATTAACCAGTTTTTGTAGGTATCACGAAATATATTTAAACATATATGGCTGATAAAAGCGTATAACTATCTCGGATAATACTTATTTTAATACTAATTACTATAGTACAATTAATGCTAATTACTATAATACTATAATAATAATTTAATTATCATAGCTATCAAAAAATTATCCTCGACTGTTATATTTTTAATATCGGTCTAATAACGTTATATACTATATCAAAGATTTGTTTCTTTGATATAGTATTGTCAAGGAAACAAATGCTACTCGTACGTATAAATAATAATCATCTTTTTACATTTGTATATTAAAAGTGATAATCATATTGGACAGTTTTTATTTGTAAAGAAGATGTCTAAAAATTTCTCTCAATTAGAATCTGTTTTTAAAATTCCCAATTCTGAAGTAATAAATTATAATAAAAAAATACATTTATTGTAATAATAAGATAGTTGATAAAGCAAAAGCTATATTGAAAAAACAAAGCGAAAACGCAAATTTGATGATATAAAGAAAAAGAGAAACAAAATTAAAACAGATTTATTTACGATAAAACATGAATTGATGCCCTCTAGTGGCTAAACTAAGTAACTTGGTATGGAGGTAACTTTAATAAAATCGATGTAGTTTATTTTCGATAGTCTATTTTTAGATATTTGTGGTAGCTCCATGTACATGGAATATCGGGACACCTTGTATAAAAAATATATATTTACTAAATATTTAACCAAAATTTCATACATATATGAATATTCAGTTAACATTAGCATAGGAATTTCACACATCAACATTGGTATAAGTTCAACAGACAGAATAGATTTTTCCTTAACGGAAGTTTCTATATTTTTACGTTGGGTGAAAATTACGTTTTTAATATTAATTGCCAGAAAAATACAAATTGCAAAATTGAGGCGATTTGCAATAGTTCAGATATACTGCATATTAAATAAAAATATATGTATTAAAGCTGATATGAAAAATGTATTAAAGCTGATAGCAACAGGCAATTAGAAATAAATAACTGCGTGGTTATAAGGACGTATTACCAGCAATTTTATACAGAGCGCATGTAAAGCTTGGAATATAATCTAGTCCCTCATTTATGAAAAGAAGATACATAGTGACAGTACAGATAACATCACGTATATAAAAATTATCTTGCGTAAATAGAATACTATCTATGGTTTGTATAATGATTCTCTGCGTGTGCGTTACAGGAACAATCGTATGAAACAATCAACTGACATTTTTGAACAGTGTCATGCCGAAAACACATTTTAGAATAACAGTTAGTACAATACAAATCCGTCGTCAACCTATGACAGAGTAATGAAAACGTTCTCCACAAACACACATTTTATGGAAGTGATATTTCTATCAAAATAAATAAAATAAATTCTACAAAAATCAAAATAAATGAAACAGAGACGAAATAAATTTTACAGAAATATTGAGACGCCAATGAACCAAATTATACAATAAAGCTAAGACGTGACTTCATAATTGCATTTTATTTGGCAAATCATTAACTGTCTGTGCCGTACGTAGTTGATTGAAAAATGTCGCTAGACATACGTGCTGGTAATTGTGACATATTAGTAACAATTGCGAGTGGTGTAGCATATGATTCGTGCGTCGTCACTAAATTGATACATGCGCAAAGATCCATTATATAAATTGTATAGATAATTATATAAAAATAGTCCTCAGTCTTTGTTTGAAATAAAAGATATACATTTCAGATACTCTATTAAACACTACTAATTCTATTTTGTTTTTATTCCTGAATTAATAAATGGTTCTGGTATTCGACAATTTTATAAAGTAGTCTTCAAGAAATTATATTTTACTTGTGTTATCAATTAAATATATAAACACATCCACAGTTTGGCCACTGAATAAAATAAAAAGGTATGATGTAAAATATAACTTGGTGGAGATTACGTAGATTTTTTTCAGAAATTAGAGATAAATATTTTATTCCACACTTTATACTCGCACTATACATCAGAAATGTATATCGAGGATAGAGGATGTTAGTTACATAACTTGAATTGAATTTTCAAGTATTTATATGTTTTTTACACGTCTATTGCACTGTTAAGGTTAAATGAATTATTGTTATTGTTTAAGAAAGATATAAATGCAAAGATATGAAGTCGATGTTCATTGTGTTTGAAAATTGAATAGCGAACACATAAAACATGAAGTACTACATTGCAGTATTATTGGCAATAGCGATAGTGGCCGTTTCTGTACAGGTGAGATAAAATACAATTATTTATTTTTGTAGTATATTTGTAGTATATTGATGGTTTTCGTCAATTTTAAATGCAAATGCATTGTGATATTATTTGCAGGATTGTAAGATTTTATTTCGTTTGATTATCTAACTTCTTATGTGATATATGAAACTATATAAAGGTAAGTGATACTATTTAAGATTTATTTAAGTTAACCAGAAATAGATCTTTAAAAACTTCAAAAATACAGAAAAGAGTATGACAAAATATTTTTCTATTTCCTGTTTCACATCCACTGTTCCTGTTTTGCGTTTCATCTTCTTTGTCCCTTAAAAATTTGCTTGTCTTAAATTTTTCCTATACTTATTTTGGAATAAATTTTGCATCTCGGTAATTTCTAATTATTTATATATTCTGATTTTTGTATGTATTTTATGTTTGCAAAATATTATTATATATCCAATATTCCTGCCTGTTCAAA
The DNA here is from genome assembly GCA_037954035.1 of Rosalia funebris. Lineage (NCBI taxonomy): Eukaryota > Metazoa > Arthropoda > Insecta > Coleoptera > Cerambycidae > Rosalia > Rosalia funebris. The sequence goes on along the minus strand of JAZFAV010000005.1, from coordinate 12,767,050 downwards.
CACATAAAGAACTTTTTGTCATTTAACATTGTTGACTGTTGTAGGACGTTTTTAATATTTAACAATAATCAACATAGTAAAATGGTAGCGATAAAAAATAACTACAATTATTTTAGAAACTTATAGGGCTCTTTTTTTTTGTTTTATTTCAGATAGTTTCAATTAATTTTCAATCATATCTTTAAAGATTTGTTTTAAAATATTTAAACGTGTAGCCATTTCTAAATAATTTTTAAATGATTTATATAATATATATTTACATAATTTTTTAAATGGTGTATATCAGTTAACCAGAAAAAACTAAATAATTATACTACTCTAAATACAACAAGAAAATAATATTTCAAGTTCTCTTCTAATGTTTCGTACATATTTTCTTTAAATGTATCATGAGAATATTGAGAATATTTACTTTAATAGAAATAAGGATTAATTGGTGTTCTAAAGTTTGATTGTAATTATTAATACTTTAATTAAATCACAGTAAATTATTTAATTCAATATTATATTTATGACAAAAAAATCAATTTATTGACACAAATTGTCCTGGCTCGCTGAATGAATTCGCCTACACTTTTAAACCACAACACTTTTAACGGGACTTTCTTTGCTATTCTTGCCTTTGTTCAAACGACAAACTTCTTTTAGGGGTTATCTTAAATATATGTCAAAGAGAAAGGGATTCCCCGTTGGAAACATACAATATTTTATTTATTTTAGAATCATTTTAGAATTTGTTTATTTAAAGTTTGTATTTTTAATTCTTCTTTCAAGAAGAAATGCTTCTTGCTTAGAGTTTTGTACACTTTTTTTCTGGCATATCATAACGTTATTCATTGACATCGTCAAAAATGTTCAAATCTCATGTTTTGGAAAACTTTGGAAGACTATTATGTTAATCTATAGTATGCAATTGAAAAATTATTCTTCATTTCTTAAGTCGATACGTATACAAAATACATGTGAGGCGATCACACATAAGTGACATTATAAAATAATTATTAGTGTAAGCAAATTCAATAGTTCAACTTCTTAAATTATTATTATTTGTTAGTATATCAGTATGTTAACATACACTGCTTTCACATTGTACGTTTGAACTAGGCAACAATGTTCGGGTTTTTATTGTAGTACGTACTTAAAATTTTGTGGAAAAAATATTCCACTAACTACAATATTTCTATTATCAAAGTTATTTTTTTTTACTTTACTTTTATTATACAATCTGTCTATAAAACTACAAATAGTAAACAATAAGCATATATGTCGATTTGATGTAAACGTCATGATAGAGAGTTAGTTATTCAAATAATAAAATTCAAAGAATAAAACTCTACAGTTATTATCACAAAGTTCTTGATAGCATTTCTTTCAGTTTTTTAATGGTAAGTCCAGTCCAGCATCTGAGTGTCTTCGTTTGTGCACTATTGTCTAAAATATTTAATGCGAGGGCATTTGGGTGACAATCTAAACGTTTCATGTATTTGTCACTACTTCCAACAATTGTTTCTCTTAGTGTAGACATCCCTAGGTCACGATAGATATATTTATCTGTGACGAAGTATGGAGCATCAACTATCGAGCGTAAAACATTTGCTTTAAATCTCTCAAGGATGGCAATGTTGGATTTAGCAGCCGTTCTCCAAAGCTGTATTCCGTAAGTCTAAATGGATTTTAAGATGACATTATAAACTTATCTTTTTCGAAGTGAAAGTTGTAATATTCTTCCCATCAAGTAATAGTGCTTACGAAATTTGGTATCTACTTGTTCTCTCTTCATCCATATATGTTTCTTCCATGCGAGTTTATTATCTAGACGTAAGCCTAAATATTTAATGCAGTCTGTAGTGGTGATGGGTTTATTGTTAATTTTTTACTTGTAACCTTTGTACACTCTTATGGACTTTGGTACACTCTCTGTGACATCTGGTAAATACTATATGTATGTTGTGGCTTATCCTAATTGATTTCAATATGCCATGCCTTAGCCCAACCATCTATTAGTTCTAAATTGTCTTACAGATTCATTGCTGCTATTCTTCGGTTTAGTTTCTCGGTTAGAATCGCTGTATAATCTGCAAAGGTTGAAGTAATGATATTTTGACCAGCTGATAGGTCTGCAGTGAAAATCAAATATACGATAGGTCCCAAAACACTTCCTTAGGGGACACCAGATCTTATCGGATGAAGCTGTGTTATTTCCGACTTGTATCTTACTCTGAAGAATATATGTTCTACATATGGCTTAAGGAGAATAAAAAAATTACTATATATGTTTTGTTTTAGATTATAGAGTAATCCCTATAAGCTAAGACAAAACATACCTGGCAAATTAAATTAAAACTACAAGTTAAGTAACAAAAAAATAAATTTAAAAGAAATTTAACACGCCAAATGCGGAAAAATATTATAATGTTCTATATATTACATAAAAGCTTCACTTACATTCTACGATAATAAATGACAAGAGCAGATGATTGTTATGATTTTATCCAAAGATAAACTAATTTAAAATCAGTTAAAGGAGATATAACTGTTCGTATAAAAGCTGCACCCGAATAATTGTTTTCCTTGAGTGGAAAACCCGCATACTATCACAGTATTGGATACTACAGTATATCATCTTCACGGTGATATTTTTACTTTTCCGTACTCCACTATACGCGGAAAAGTAATGTAATCGTGTAAAAAATGTTTTTTCTAGGGTTCAGTATTTAAAAACAAAAAAAAAGTTTTAAAACCATTTTGTGTGTGTGTGTGTGTCATTGTAGTCGGCATTTATTCTTGTTAGCACGATAACTTAACTTAATCCTATTGAATAGATCGGGTATTGACCGATTCTGATCGGGGAAGTCTCCCAGATGACACCTATTGATTTTGAGGTGGATAGGACACACCCCACCCTGTCCATGGGTCATGAGAAAGCACGATGGTGGACTATTCGAAAATTTTTTGTTTTGTTAACACGATAACTCGATTAAATCGTGTCGCATTGATCGTGTTTTCACTGATTCTGATCGGGAACATCTCTCAGACGACACCTGTTGATTTTGAGGTGGATAGAGCACACTCTACCATGTTCATGGGTCATGATAAAGCACAATAGTGGACTACTTGAGAAATTTGTTTTGTTAATACGATAATTCAATTAAATCGTGTGGGATTGATCGGGTTTCGACTGATTCTGATTAGGGACGTCTACCAGACGATATCTATTGATTCTGAGGTGGATAGGACACACCCCACCCTGTCTCTGGGTCATGAGAAAGCACGATGGTGGACTAGTTGAGAAAAATTGAAAAAAGTAAAACTGTCGCATAAAACACATATTCTGTATTTATATGTTACTTTATTTTTTCTCGGTCACTCAATTTCGAGATAGAGATGTTCTACGCGCGGAAAAGTCCGTTTTAAAGTTTTAAAACTGTTTATTGTTATTTGAAATTGGCATTACCAAATAACTCAACAACTAATATAAACTATTGTTTGTTTCAGGCTGAAATAATACTCAGTGATGAGCAGCGACGGAATCTAGAAGAACACCACAAAGCTTGTGCGGTGCCAGGCCGCGAACAAGAATTTTCGGAAAAATTGATCGAAGGTGACTTTATAGACGATCAAGAATTTAAAGAATATCTGTTTTGTATTTCCCTACGGATTGGTTTTCAAACAGCAAACGGCGATATTCAGAAGTCGGTGATTGTAGAGAAACTTAGCAAATCGATAGAGGATCCTTCCAAAGCAGAGGAATATACGAATACTTGCCTTGTCAACAAGAGTGATTCGCCTACTGATACCGTCTATAGAGTTCTTAATTGTATTACTGATATTGAACCAGAATCAACGATTCTCAGTGCTTAAATAGAGATATTTATGTTAAAAGAATAGTTATAATAAAAGTAATCAAACAGTCATCATAATCGTTTCTAATTTTTTGAAAAATTTTCCATTCTTTATCCTTACATAATATACAGGATCTTTCAATAGAGACGCTAGAAATTGTCAGATTATAGCGGCCATGTCGTTTAAAGTAACTATGTCAAATTTTTGTCGATTGTTTAGTAGTGTATGGCAAATCGCCATGAGAGGTTCTGGCGTTCAACTATATGTGGAAATTATTATATTTTATTTTCAAAGTCAGTGGTCGCACATTCCGTGATTTTTATTCTCGCAACAACCGTCTCGCCATGTCGACTATTCGATGTTTGGTGGCCAAATTCGAGTCAACCGATTTAATAAATAATCAGGCAACACACGTACGTCACCGAAACGCAAGATCTGCTGAAAACATTGCTGCTGTACGTGAGAGTGTACGGGAAAACCCGATGCAGTCAATTCCTTGCCGTTCACAAGAACTTGACCTTTCTATGACTTCATCTTGGCGAATTTTACTTCGGGACTTGGGTCTGCACGAGTATAAAATTCAACTGACCCAGGAGCTTAAGGTAATAGACCATAGACATCGTCGTGTGTTTACTGACTGGGCTCTGGAGCAGTTGGAAGTTGGCTCAAATTTCGCCAAAATATCACCTTTAGTACCACCCGCGATACACCAGCACCAAATGCATCCCGAGAAAGTCACTGTTTGATGAGGATTTTGGTCTAGTGGAATCATCGATAAGTACGCTTCCCAAAACGAAACTAGCATTGCCATAACCGTCAACGGCAAGCACTATAAGTCGATGATAAACAACTTCTTGTGGCTTCTAAACTGAATGATATGGATACCGACGACATGTGGTTCCAACAGGACGGCTCTACGTGCCACACAGCGCATGCCACGATGGACATTCTGCACGAGCAATTTGAGGGCATGGTTATGTCGCGCAACGGCGACGTGAATTTGCCATCAAGATCGTGCGATTTTACTTATTTAGACTTCTTCATTTGTGGATATCTTAAGTTGCAGCTGTATGCGAATAAACCGCAAACAATTGATGTTCTCAAAATCAACATAACGAACCATTCGGAAAATTCAGCCAGATTTATGCGACAAAGTGATCGAAAATTGGATTTCCCGAATTCGTGCCACCAAGCAAAGCCGCAGATGACATTTGAGCAACTTTATATTCTATACTATATGCCATAAAATATTCTTTCAAATATAAAAGAAACTGAGTAGATATCTCACGCAAAACTTCTTTTATTTACGTTTGAAAATCGAGCGTCCTTATTGAAAGACTGTTAAAAAACGATATATTTTACGACAAAAAGATGTATATAAGAATATGTAGTGTCCATATCCGATGATATCAGTAAGGTATCAGGTTTAATGACAATGTCACATTGGCAGTCGTTAGGCATGTGAACTAGTCCACCAGACGTACTTGAAGACTGGGTAGTAAATTATAAGTTTGCAAATATCACGTTATTATTTTTCTCTTACTTTTATAGAAGCAAAAGGATTAAGGTATTTTACTTTTCCGCATTCAAGTAAGTAATGTAATCGTGTGAAGAAAAATTGAAAAAACAAAATTTTTTTGGGCTTATTTTTGGTTTTTCGGCCTAAAAACAAAAATAATGGTTTCTAAAAAAATTTTGCTGTGTGTGTGTCGTTGTCGTCGTTGTCGTCGGCATTTATTCTTGTTAGCACGATCACTCAATTGAATCGTGTTGGATCGATCGGGTTTCGACTGATTCTGATTAGGGACGTCTACCAGATGACATCTATTGATTTTGAGGTGGATGGGACACACCCCACCCTGTTCAAGGGTCATGAGAAAGCACGAGGGTGAGCGATTTGAAAAAAGTAAAACTGTCGCATAAAACATATATTCTGCATTCATGTGTTCGTTTTATT